>CM055116.1:1032356076-1033638576 GCA_029206835.1 Rana muscosa | reverse complement strand
CCCCCACAGGGACCCCGAGTCACCCTACAGGTACACCCCGGTCGCACACAGCAGGCCCCGCATGCATGGAGAGGAGGGGAAAAAGGGGGGAGAGGAAAGGGACGACAGGAGACCCCCCCCCTCCCAGGAATGCCCAGCTCTTCCAGCCTGCTAAGACAGGAGGAACCGTACTTACCCGTCTATGCGAGGACTTGCTGGTGCGTTCCTGACAGACCTACATCCGAGCAGTACGGAGAAGCTGTCGGCCAGGTTCACTTTGACTTAGACAGCAGTAGCCCAGTCATATGTGAACCCCGGAGCATATAACTCACCGGCCACCCCTGGAGCCATGGGGTATGTCGTGGCCGACCCTGCACATAGCGAAGGTCTGCTCACGCTCAATGGCCGGACTGGGGAGACTACAAGGATCTATATTATCCAGCCTGTCACCCAGCCGGCAGTTTAGAAGATCTCAAGATCAAAAAAATAAAAATAAAGTTCTTCAGGACCATGGGCCCAAAAGGAGCCAGGTCCTTCTCCTCTACTAGGCAGAAAAAAACTGAGCTGCTGTCTGCAGGGTGTGGTGTTATGACCAGAGGGACTGCCCCTGGGGCGGGGCTATTTCAGCTTTGCTAAGTTGCATGTATTTAATATATGAGAAGAAAATGTATGTTCCTGCGCTTAGGATCTCTGACTGTATATTGAGCTGCAGCCCCCTTGGTGGGATCCTAAATAGGATCTTAGTTGATTTGAATGAATAATGGGGTGTGGCGCTGCTCTTACCTTGGATACACTCTAAGGTGAAAAAGAGGTGTGACTATAACGGCTAGGCAATTAAACCCTATATAAGAGATTATAATAGTGAAAATAAATATAACCTTGTTCCCAAAAGGCTATATATGAAGAATATATAGTATAGAAGGCCACACCACTGCTGGGTGCGGTACCACCACCTTGTAAAAATCTTTAAAGTGCATAGGTTGCAATCAAAATAGTGATAAACCATAAATGTGTGCAAAAATCAAGACCAAATGACATAATCATAGGATAAAAATGTGGATCCAAAAAATGTGTACCGTATATACTCGAGTATAAGCCGAGTTTTTCAGCCCTTTTTTTAGGGCTGAAAGTATACCCCTCGGCTTATACTCGAGTCAGTACCTGAAAATCGTGAAATTCCGCGGCCGGTGTCCATTGTTTAAATCTAGCGCCTTTCTCCCTGTCCCTTCCGCGATAGGCGTTTCCAGCAAACACTTGTGTTGAGTGTTGCGCCTATCACGGAGGTCCTCTTGTCCGGCGTCCGTGATTGGTGGAGCACTGAACACAGTGCCTGCTGGGAAACGGAGTCCGAGAATGAGAGGACCTCCGTGATAGGCGCAAACACTCAACACAGTGTTTGCTGGAAACGCCTATCACGGAAGGGACAGGGAGAACGGCGCGAGATTTGAACAATGGACGCCGGCCGCGGAATTACAAGATTTTGAGGTACACTGACTCGGGCACAGGGAGGCTGCAATGGACACAGTAAGGGGGGCACAGTGAGGTGACAATGGGCACAGTGAGGTGAAAATGGGCCGTGAGGTGGCACAGTGAGATGGCAATGGGCACAGTAAGGGGGCACAGTGAGATGGCAATGGGCAGTGAGGTGGCAATGTGCACAGTGAGGTGGCAGAGTGAGATGGCAATGGGCACAGTAATGTTGGGCAATTGGCACAGTGAGGTGGCAATGGGCACATTTCCTCCCCTCGGCTTATACTCGAGTCAATAAATTTTCCCAGTTTGTTTGTGGTAAAAGTAGGTGCTCGGCTTATACTCGGGTCGGCTTATACTCGAGTATATACGGTATATGGTGAAAAAAGGGAAAAAAATTATGTGTCACAAGATAAGTCCACTCCTAAATAGTGCCTAAATTAGTGAAATATTCCCAGTGTTCATTAAAAGAGTTGTTATATAATTGCCAGCAGGTAACTGTTTCAATGGGTTTCCTGGTATTCCCCCACAAGGGTCCCCACTCACCAGCTCCTTGCACCCCTACGGGGGTAGACGGCGTGATGTAATTGCTCCCGACCAGGTCCGTGTGTTCCCCAGCTGTTTCTCCAAATAGGGCAGACTGCAACACAATCCCGAAGTGTCCACGGGTTTCCTTCCAGGTAGATCCCGCTTTAAGGAGCAGATGTATTAGGTCACCTTTTGTTGGGAAGAAATGGCTGCTCCTTTCACCAGACTGATTGCCGACTGTTTAATATACAGTTGCAAAAAAAAGTATGTGAACCCGTTTGGAATGATATGGATTTCTGCACAAATTGGTCATAAAATGTGATCTGATCTTCATCTAAGTCACAACAATAGACAATCATAGTCTGCTTAAACTAATAACACACACAGAATTAAATGTTACCATGTTTTTATTGAACACACCATGTAAACATTCACAGTGCAGGTGGAAAAAGTATGTGAACCCCTAGACTGAGATCTCCAAGAGCTAATTGGAGTGAGGTGTCAGCCAACTGGAGTCCAATCAATGAGATGAGATTGAATGTGTTGGTTACAGCTGCCCAGCCCTCTACAAAAACACACACCAGTTCTGGGTTTGCTTTTCACAAGAAGCATTGCCTGATGTGAATGATGCCTCGCACAAAAGAGCTCTGAGAAGACCTACGATTAAGAATTGTTGACTTGCATGAAGCTGGAAAGGGTTATAAAATTATCTCAAATTCTTGCCGTTCATCAGTCCTAGGTAAGACAAATTGTCTATAAATGGAGAAAGTTCAGCACTGCTGCTACTCTCCCTAGGAGTGGGCGTCCTGTAAAGATGACTGCAAGAGCACAGCGCAGACTGCTCAATGAGGTGAAGAAAAATCCTAGAGTGTCAGCTAAAGACTTACAAAAGTCTCTGGCATATGCTAACATCCCTGTTAGCGAATCTACGATACGTAAAACACTAAACAAGAATGGATTTCATGGGAGGCTACCACAGAGGAAGCAACTGCTGTCCACGTTTACAGTTTGCACAAGAGCACCTGGATGTTCCACAGCAGTACTGGCAAAATATTCTGTGGACAGATGAAACCAAAGTTGAGTTGTTTGGAAGAAACACACAACACTATGTGTGGAGAAAGAGGCACAGCACACCAACATCAAAACCTCATCCCAACTGTGAAGTATGGTGGTGGGGGCATCATGGTTTGGGGCTGCTTTGATGCATCAGGGCCTGGACGAATTGCCATCATCGAAGGAAAAATTAATTCCCAAGTTTATCAAGACATTTTGCAGGAGAACTTAAGGCCATCTGTCCACCAGCTGAAGCTCAACAGATGATGGGTGTTGCAACAGGACAACGACCCAAAGCATAGAAGTAAATCAACAGAATGTCTTAAACAGAAGAAAATGCGCCTTCTGGAGTGGCCCAGTCAGAGTCCTGACCTCAACCCGATTGAGATGCTGTGGCATGACCTTAAGAAAGCGATTCACACCAGACATCCCAAGAATATTGCTGAACTGAAACAGTTCTGTAAAGAGGAATGGTCAAGAATTACTCCTGACCGTTGTGCACGTCTGATCTGTAACTACAGGAAACGTTTGGCAGCAATAACTTCAACCAAAGGAGATTCAACCAGTTATTAAATCCAAGGGTTCACAGTTTTTCCACCAGCACTGTGAATGTTTACATGGTGTGTTCATTAAAAACATGGTAACATTTAATTCTTTGTGTGTTTATTAGTTTTAAGCAGACTGTGATTGTCTATTGTTGTGACTAAGGCCCCATGCACACGAGACGCTGTTATTTGCTGTTAAACGCCCGTTCAGAGGCAGTTGGATGCTTTTTTCAACTGCCCCTGAACCCATTCAATGTTATCCTATGTGTCCATGCACACCCACTCGTTTTTTGGCGTTTACAAGCAGTTGCGTTTTAACCTCGTTTTTCCAGAAGCAAAAAAATGGGTTCAGACGCAAAAGTTTTCCACGTTTCAGACGCCAAACGTGGCTAAACGCAGTACCGGCGTTTTGCCGCATTTGCGTTTTATAAGCGTTTTTAAAGGTGACCTATTTTTTTTTACATTAGAAATCTCAGAAATTATGGCAAATGATAAAAAAACTAAAAAAAAACGAATTGCTTGCATTGCACTGTAGACAATCCACAACTTGTGGCAGGTGACGTGGCAAGTGGACAATCCACAACTTGTGGCAGGTAACGTGGCCAGGCGACGTGGCAGGTGGACAAGCCACAACTTGTGGCAGGTGACGTGGCAAGTGGACAATCCACAAATTGTGGCAGGTGGACAATCCACAAATTGTGGCAGGTGACGTGGCAAGTGGACAATCCACAACTTGTGGCAGGTGAACAATCCACAAATTGTGGCAAGTGACGTGGCCAGGTGACGTGGCAAGTGGACAATCCACAACTTGTGGCCAGGTGATGTGGCAAGTGATACGCTAAATATAAGTACACTGCTGCTCTCTCAGCTGCTGGTCTCCCAAAATGGCTGAAATGGTTAAATAATACTGTTTTTTGAGCTTAGGGAGGGTCTTATGATGTTTCTTAACTAAACTCCTCCTATAGACGCAAACGCGGTAAAACGCCGCTAAAATCGCGGCAAAACGGGCGTTTTTAGCCTTTAAAAACGTGTGTTCAGCAGAGTTTGCACCGGCATCTCGTGTGCATGGGGCCTTAGATGAAGCTCAGATCACGTTTTATGACCAATTTGTGCAGAAATCCATATCATTCCAAAAGGGAATACTTTTTTTTGCAACTGTCTATAACATGTCTGCCTAGTCCTCTCCTATTAGACGGAACATAACCCACAAGTCAAGATTCATGGAAGCTGTGTCTGTCCATGGACGAAAAGAGAAAAAAGATTTTTAACTTTAAACCCAAAGTCTGAAAAATAGGCCCGGTCCTTGGTTTAAAGGAGTTGTAAAGACAGTTTTTTTCTTAATGCATTAAGATAAATAGCCGACTGTGCAGCTGCCCCCTCAGCCCCCCTAACACCTGAGGTTCATCTCTGTCCAGCGATGTCCACGCGTGTTTTAGCCGTCTGCGATTCTCCCTACTGATTGGCTGAGACACAGCAGCGGCGCCATTGGCTGCCACTGCTGTCAGTCAGCTAGCCAATCAAGGCAAAGGGGGTGGGGCCACGTCGGGGCTCTGTGTCTGAATGGACACATGGAGCTGTGGCTCGGGTGCTCCCATAGCAATCCGCTTGCTGTGGGGGCACGGAACAGGAGGGAAGGGGGTCAGGCTCACAGAAGAGGGACCCAAGCAGAGGAGGATCCGGGCTGCTGTGTGCAAATCCACTAGAACAGAGCAGATAAGTATAACATGATTCTTTTTATAGGAAAAAAAAAAACAAGACTTTACTAAACTTTAAAGGGAAATCAATTAATTTTTATAGTCTTTTTAGACGAAGAGTTCCATGTGATAAATTTAAAAATTCCTGTCTCAAATCTGGGTAATACAATGCGTAGAACAAAAATGCGTAAATCTGCTACCTTCAGTGAAAGCTGCATGTCAGAATGGTAAGTATAACTTGAATCCTAAGCAAATATTTCCCATGCTGCTCAAGGTGAGATTAGACTGCAGAATTACATCTAAGGTGCTGGCTCAGCTTGTTTTCACCGAAGCAACCATTTGTACCAGCAAAAGGAATGCCGCACATTGAGATACAAATTCATTTTCTTCCCTTATTCAAAAAGCCAACAGGAACAAGTTTTATTCTGACATGTTTTGCACAGCTGGTCCGGTCTGCTGTGATTTGTAGTGCTGCTTTGATTTTACAATGAAGGCAACTTCTGTTTTGAGTGCGGCTGTCCAGAAAGACATTTTCTTTTTTTGCCTTGCTTGATGCATCGCCTGCACCTGCGGTTTCTGTGAGGAGGATCATTATGAGGTCATACCTCACCTGGAGCGGCTACCTTCTCTTTCCCTGTTTGGCACTAGGCACAGCACTTTCTCAAGAATCAAGTAGGAATTCTTTGAGGGAAAAAATAGAAATTTGAAATAGACTAGAATTCAGAAAAGAACTTGTTCCTGCTGACTATTTTAATAAAGGAAGAATTGTATTTTGTGTCTAGGTGTGCGGAATTCCTGTTGAAGGTACAATGAAATCATAGGAAAAGAAACGCATATAAAGTTGTTCTCACTTCTGTTTCCTCAAACTTCCTATTACCTTCCAAAACCAATAGGCAGTAAATATGATTTTACAAGACGCAAGACTTGAAACAGCCTTTTACAGGAAAAGTCGAGATTTCAGGGTTTTATGTGTTGTGCGTAGAACAATATATATATTTTTTTGTTTTCTCTGAAGAAAACCTCCTATCTTGACAGGTCTACTATTACTGAAAATGGTTCTAACGTTTTTTAAGGCTTTTTTACCTTTAGGCTCAGTTCACACTGCCGTGACTTGAGATCTGACTTGTTGGACCCCAAGTCACGTGACATGTGAAATCCCATTTTAGTCAACGAGAGCGGTCTTAATTAGCACTACTGAAGTCGCTCCGACTTTAGAAAGGGTTCCTGTACTACTTCAAGGCGATTTCTATCCGACTTGTGCCCATAGACTTTAATGAAAGTTGCCTTCAAGTCGGATCCTCATCTTAACATTACAGAAATTCCCTGAAGTTGCTTCAAAGTTGTCTGGCTTTCAGGTCGCGGCAGTGTGAACCGAGCCTAATGCATTTTCTGCATTTAAGGTAAAAAACCTCCCAGAATCCGCTTCTCCCCTCCACCCCAACCACACGCCTCCCCCCCCACAAATACTTACCTGCCCTCCTTTTTCAATCCTGCGCTTTGCCCGAGAGCAACATTGCCCCTCAATGGTGTGAAAAAATCCAGTTAGTGTACAGTGTTTCTGTGGAAATGCCTGGCACACAGGCGTTTAGATGCAGGAAAAAAAAAACGTTTCAGCTTTACAAAAAAAATACCTGACGCACCTCAACAAGTTTAACACTTGAGCATTAATTCTTCTATTAATAATAATATGACCAGGAGAATGAAGGAATGCTCCGTTGCTTAATGCTCCGTTGCTTAATGCTCCGTTGCTTAATGCACCTAAATGTGTTTTTAGGCCTGTGTGCATGGGGCCTAAATGTTGGAGAGGCAAGTCATTTTAGTGCGAGGCAAGTGACTGGATTGGTCAGGTGTCAGCAGGCGGTGGTGGGGTTTTTGCTCTTATCCGTGGACTGACACAGCGTCTCTTATTTACTGTACACGTGGTTATGTCCCTGCTTGCAGGAGAAGACCTAGGCAGAATGTGAGATGTTATACATACATTCTAAAAGCCAGAGTTGAACAGCCCCGCCCAGGGGCCGGTCCCTCCGGACATAACCCACCCCCTGCAGTCAGCAGACCTCAGTTTTTTTCTGCCTAGCAGAAGGAGAAGTCGTGGTTCTCTCTGGAGCCAGTCTCCTGGAAGATTTTACTTTATTTTTATTCCTTTGGGAATATTATTATTTTATTTTTGAGACCTTCAATCAACTGTCGGCTGGGCAACATGTTGGGTACACTGGTATCCTCGTAGTCTTCCCTGTCCGACCATCAAGCGTGCTGATCCTCGCCTTGTGTGCGTGAGACTCAGTTCACGACATGCCCCATGACTCCAGGGGTGGCCGGTTTGCTTTCATGCTCCCGCGGTCCTCTCAAGATTGAACAGTACCTGACGGACTGTATCTCTCGCGGTGGACTGGGCGGACAGCTACGCAGTACTACTCTGTGATAGGTCTGTCAGAAACACACCAGTGGGTCCCTCAGGGGACAGGTAAGTCTATCCTGCCTGCAGGTGAGTACAAAATGCTGTGTGTTTCTCTGTGGGGGATTTTCCCTTTCTCCCCCTGTGTTGTATTGTCACTCTGTCACCATTGCTGGCGCTGTGCTGTGGGGGGTGCCTGGGGGTCATACTGTCCTGGGGGGTGGGGCTCATGCTGGTCGTCTGCATATCGCTGGAGGCCTTTTGTGATTTTGGGGCCTGGGCGCCGTTTGGCGCTGTGTGTGTGCTGTTTTTAATTTCAACTGTGCATGGCGGCCATTTTGCCGCGGATCGCCTCAGTGAAGTGCGGCGGCCGTTTTCTTGTAGCCCGCACGCTTTTCAGCACTAGTTTGGCCTCTATCGCAGCTGTAACAGCGCAAATCTCCTCACAATCTCCTCACAGCTCACTCGCTCTGAAACAGTGCGGTACAGACAGCGGAGCGGTCCTGGTCCGGTCTGGTGAGTGCCCTGGGCGCCCCCTCAGTCAGCACAGCCTGTGGGTGGACTTTTTTATCTGAGGAGTCTCAGAGTGGGGCAATATGGAGTCAGTGTCACAGCTTCCCCTTACATGTTTGAGGCAACAGGCAGTGCTCCAGCACCTGCTGTCCCTATGGACCAGTTGTCGGCAGTCCTGGAATCATTTCTGACCAGGAGGGAAGCGGTGTGCGAGTGCAAGGGAGCAAAAAAGCCCCTCTCCCCACTTTATCTCCACACAAAAAGAAAGGGGGGGGGGTGCGCTGATTCAGATATGGGCCTAGCCACTACCGCTCAGGACCCTAGCTCTGAATGTTTTGATGGTTTTGAACAGGACATTCCTTGCGAGGAAGACTCCAGTTTTGAGTCAGTAAATGACAGGGTGCTTGTTGGTGAACTCATTGATACGGTGAGGGACACTCTCAAGCTGAATGCTGCGGATGCAGAAACTCAGGCGGACAGTCTCCTTTGGTTCTTTTTAGGCCGGGCCTTCTAAAAAGGTTTTTCCATATGTACCTTTCTTTGACCAGCTCATTGATCAGGTCTGGGAAAAAGCCGCAGAAGACTTTTATGGTCCCGCGGCGTTTGTCTATCAGATACCCCTTTTGAAGATGCCCTACTTAAAAAGAGGGCTTCTCCCCCAGTGGTCGACCCTCCAGTCGCCCGGTTGAACAAGGCCACCACTCTCCCGATGGAGGGGACTCCTGCATTTTAAGGACCCCACTGACAGGAGGTCAGAAGTGGTGAGCAGAGCCATGTTTGCCTTGCTGGGATCCGCCCTACGGCCTGTGGTAGCGGGCGACCCTTGTGTCTCAGACACTTACGGGATGGGCAAAAATTTTGCACCAAACTGTAGAGGAGCATAATCTTCCTCCAGACACTATTGCTCTGGCCCACCAAATGGTGTAGGGCCTGGTTTATGTGTGCGACGCCACGTTAGACGCTGCCCCTTAATATTCAGGGCCTCTGTCTCGGCGGTGGTATTGCGTCTTATCTGGTTGAAATGCTGGTCTGCTGACCTAGCTTCTAAGAAGCTTCTGACGGATCTACCATTTAAAGGTGGTAGGCTTTTCGGTGCTGCGCTGCATGACATCAAGGATGTCACGGGAGGTAAAAGCACTCTTCTTCCTCAGACTAGCAAGGGTAAGGAGGCCCGCCGTAAGCAGGGTCCTTCCTTTCCAGCAAAAAGTGTTTTTTTTCTTCGTCAGTCGGAGTCCACGGGTAGGCCCTCCCAGACTGACAGCAGTGCAGCTGGTGGACACATGCGCCCCTGGGTGCGTAAGCCAAACAAGCCGGCTCCCAAGCCCGCCTCCGCGTGAAGTCTTGCCTGGGGTGGGGGGACGACTTTGCAGGTTCACGGATCGGTGGACCTCCCGGATATCCTACCGGTGGGTGTGCGAGGTGGTCACCTCAGGTTACAGGATAGAGTTCCGTTCCTGGCCCCAGACAGATTCTTACCTCGAATCTTCCTCTCCTTCCTGCCCGTCGGGCAGCCCTATGGGGGCTGTACAGGATTTGATCAGGTCCAGAGTGATTGTGCCGGTTCCGTCACAGGAGAGGTTTCAGGGATTCTACTCGAATCCGTTTGTCGTCCCAAAAAAGGACGGGGTTCGGCCTATCCTGGACCTCAAGGCCCTGAATGCCTTCGTGAAGGTGCAAAAAATCCGCATGGAATCCATTCGCACGGTGATCGATACACTCCGTCAAGGGGATTTTCTGGCGACCTTGGACATCAAGGACGCCTACTTGCATGTTCCGATCTGCGGCAAGTCACCAGAAGTTTCTGCGCTTGCGATCGGCGAAGTCCACTATCAATCTGTGGCTCTTCCTTTCGCCCTAGCTTCGGCACCGAGCGTGTTCACCAAGGTGCTTGCGCCGGTTCTAGCTTTGCTGAGACAGCGACGCATCGCTGTCGTGGGCTATCTGGACAATCTTCTAAGAGCAGAAAGTGGCTCAGAATTAGAAGACAGGTTGACTATCGTCAGTCAGACCCTCAGGGACTTCGGGTGGCTCCTGAACATTCAGAAGTCAGTCCTGGTCCCGACTCAGCGTCTGGAGTATCTAGGTCTGATTCTGGACTCCTTGGAGGCAAAGGTATTCCTACCTCCAGGGAAGTTACTGACGCTTCAGTCTGCAGTGCGAGTGCTGACATCCCGACAATGGTCGTCACTCCGTTTTTGCATGCGAGTCCTGGGACTCATGGTGGCCTCCTTCGAGGCCGTTCCATATGCCCAATCACACACCAGGGCATTGCAGAAGGAGATCTTGCTCACTTGGGACAAATCCCCGTTGTCTTTGGATCTTCTGATCCAGGTGAGTCACCTGGTCAGGGCGTCCCTGACATGGTGGTTGGGGTCCCCGGCTCTTCGGTCCGGGAAGTCGTTCCTCCCCATCCAATGGACGGTGTTCACGACGGACACCAGCCTGAAGGGCTGGGGTGGAGTCTGGGGAGTCCTGTCGGCCCAAGGGCTTTGTACTCCGGACGAAGCCCGTTTACCGATCAATGTTCTGGAAATACGGGCCATCAGACTGTGCCTCTCCCCGTGGTCTGAGAGATTACAGGATCGCTCCATCAGGATCTAGTCGGACAACGTCACGGCGGTGGCGTATGTCAACCATCGAGGGGGGACTCGGAGCTCAGCTGCGGCTTCCGAGGTCGCCCGTACCCTGAAGTGGGCCAAAAGAAGCGTGCCGGCTCTGTCGGACGTTTACGATCCGGGCATAGACAATTGGCAGGCGGACTATTTGAGTCACCAGATGCAGGACCAGGAAGAGTGGTCCTTGCACCTGGAGGTATTTTTTTATTTTTTTTTACAATTATTTTATTTTCTCAATACACGGAAATACAGAATATCCATACATACATATTATTTAAAATTCCCCATCAATACTTCCACTAACCTAACAACACAATACATCTAAAACATAACCTCCTCTTCCAGGCGGGAAAAAGGACAAAAAACAAACCAAAAAAAAAAGGGAAATAAAAGGGGGAACAAACATTGACCTCCTTCACCTTTACGTATCCACATCTCAATTGTCGGTGGTGATGATGATTTCCATTTTAACGGAATACATGCCTTTGCAGCATCTAAAAGATGAGGGATACATGATTCCTTATATGTCCTCTCAGGTATCTGATTAGCATGTAGAAGGAAGAACGCCGGGTCCTCCGGTATTGTCATTGGAGGATCTGTTTGATCCCCAGCCAAAAACGCCTTAGCCTGGTGCAGTCCCAGAAGATGTGGAGCATATAGTGCCTTTGTCTTCTTGACATCTCCAACACCGATCTGAGACCTCCGGAAACATTTTCCCAAGCTTCTCTAGTGTTCTATACCACCTAGAAAAAATCTTAAAATTGGTTTCTTGTATTTTAACGCATATTGATGTCTCGTGTTAACCTCAACATCTTCTGTCGCTGTTCCAGGCTAAAGGTCCTCCCCAGTTCCTTTTCCCATTCCTGCACACATTTCAGGGGGTGGGTTTCCGGCTGTGTGATCAAGAGTCCATAGCATATAGATAATGTGTGCGATATTGCTCCGTTCTCATTAGAGTTTCTCAAATATGGTTAGGGGTCTGTCAAACTGTCCCGGGTTCGGTAGAGTGCCAAGAAAATGAGTGATCTGTAGGGCGTTCCAAAATTTTGATCTAAAAGTGTTTCCTTGTTCCATCAGCTCCTTTATTGTGAGCCATGTTCCATTATGTATATATTTAAGTGCTCCGGTATATCCTTTTCTCATTAAATATTGAAATGCGCTCTCTTCACAACCTGGCTGGAAGAGAGGGTTACCTAATCATGGATATAGGGGAGAGGACATAGGTGTTACTCCAATAGTGGAAATCAGGGTCGCGCATAGCCTGACCGTGTTACCCACCACCGGGCTGGCAGTCACCTCTCTTGGTAATGCAGCGTAGCACCATGGTGCTCCACTTAAGGGTACTGAAGACTGCGCATTTTCAATTTGTACCCATAGTTTAGTGTCTACATGCCTGTTCCAGTCAGCAACTCTATTCAAATGTGCTGCTTGGTAATACTTCCATATATCCGGTACAGCCAGGCCTCCCTGTTTCTTAATATACATTAATTGTTTCCGTTGCATCCTTGGTTGTTTATGTGCCCATATATATTCAAATATTATCTTCTGAGTTTGTTTAAAAAAACTCAACGGAATATTTATTGGTAGTGCATGTAGTAGATATAGGAATTTAGGAAGTATACTCATCTTGATATTACAACGTCCTATCCAGGTATGTAAGCCGGAACTCCATTTGTCTAAGAGGGTCTTGACCCTTTGCAATAGCGGGGGAAAATTTAACTCGTAGATCTTGGCTATATTTCTTGGAATTAATATTCCTAAATAGGTTAAGGCTCTGTCTGTCCATTTAAACTTATAATTTTGTTTCACCTGTGTTAGCGATGTGGGTATTAGATTAACCCCCATTGCTTCAGATTTTTTAAAGTTAATACGGAGATTCCCTCATCAAGTTTGGAATCGTAATCAAGGGGTTAGTAAGGGTGAACAACATGTCGTCCGCGTAAGCCGAAATTTTACATTGAATATTCCCTATTTGAATCCCTGAAATATCCTGGTTCAATCGCACTGTGCTGAGAAACGGTTCCAATGACAGGGCGAAGAGGAGTGGAGACAGGGGGCATCCCTGTCTTGTCCCATTTGTAATAGAGAAGGGTTCTGATAATATTCCATTCGCCCGGACCCGAGCCGTTGGGCAGGAATATATAGCGGCAATCCACCGTAGTATCTTCCGAACCCTCCGTGTTGAAGGACTGCCCGCATCCACTTCCAATTAACCCTGTCAAAGGCCTTCTCTGCGTCTGTATTCAAAAATACACATTGCGTCTGTGTTTTATTGGCTATCTGTAGAAGATTGATGACTTTTGTTGTGTTGTCGCGAGCTTCTCTTGTGGGGACAAATCCCACTTGGTCTAGATGTATCAGATTTGGAACAAACTGTTGAATCCTATTCGCCAGAACCTTAGAGAACAATTTCAGATCTGTATTTAACAAGGAAATTGGACGATAGCTTCCACATGCGGCTGGGTCTTTCCCCTCTTTTGGTATCACTGTGATATATTCTAATAGGGTATCTTTCGTTAGAGTAGCTGAAGACCCTAGGTCGTTGAAAAGCTTAACCATGTATTCAGATAGATAGGGAAATAGTATTTTATAATATTGTGCCGTAAGGCCATCCGGTCCCGGGGCTTTCCCCAATTTCATAGAGCCTACGGCTTCCTCTACTTCGTCTCTAGTTATGGAATCCTCCAATTTCTCTCTCTCTATTTCTGAAAGTCTTGGCATTAATGACTCTGAGAGATAACAATCTATTTGCTCCTGCATAGGAGGTTTACTCTAAATTATAGAGAGTATGGTAGAATTCTTAAAATTCTCTTACTATCTCCTGTGGTTTCGTTGCCTTAGATTTATTCGAGGAGATAATATGTGGTATGTAATTACTTAACTTCTGTTCTTGTAAGGTTCTAGCCAGTAGTTTCCCACATTTATCCCCGGATTCGTATAAAAACTTCCTACATTGCTGTAGGGCTGCTTTAGCTTTGTAGTAGAGAAGATCTGAGACTTGTGTTCGTTTATCAATGAGATTTCTCTCCAGTGTTAATGAATGTGTCTGTTTATGTTTTGACTCTAGTCTAGCTAATTCCTCTAGTAAATTTTTTAACTGTTCTGTACGTTTCTTCTTAACCCATGTTCCATGTTTAATCAGCACTCCACGAATGACTGCCTTATGTGCTTCCCAGATGACTCCTGGGTCACAGTCTGGGATATCATTAGTTTGGAAGTAAAATTGTATTTCTTTAATCAGATCTTCCAGGATCTCTTTATCCTGTAGAAGACTTTTGTTTAATCTCCACTGATTAAATTTGGTCCGAGTGGAATCCTGTAATTCATAAGTCAAAAAAATAGGTGCGTGGTCTGACCACCTGATCACGCCAATTTTGGTCATTTTAACTGAGTGAAGTTGAGCATGAGGAACAAGGAAATAATCTATCCGCGAGTATGTTTTGTGGGGAGGGGAATAGAACATATAGTCTTTTTCTTTAGGGTGGAACAGCCGCCATACATCAGTCAGTTGACTTTTGTATAAAGTTTGGGCTACTCGATTTCGTGCGCTAAGGGGAATCGATGATACTCCCGAGGAGGTATCCTGGAGGTATCCTGTTTCGGGGCTGGTGTTATATTTAGGTCTTCCCTCTAAAATCAAATGACCTTCTGTAAATTCCATCAAGCATTTAATCACTTTGTCTAAGAAGGCCTTGATGGTCATTGGGTGCATACACAGTTGCTAATGTAACTCCTATACCGCCTATTTTACTCTTCACAAATATATATCGTCCTGTTGGGTCTCTCATAGTATCTATATAGGTCCACGGGATTCTCCCGGCAAGGATAATCGAGACCCCTTTTGATTTGGCTATTTTGGTTGAATGGTATACTGTTGGGAACGTCCAATTTTTTAGGATCAGGGTTTTATCTCTGAAGTGTGTCCCCTGTATGAAGGCGATGTCTATTTCCAGACGCCGTAAATCATGCAGGAGCATCCTCCTTTTTTCTGGCGTATTTAACCCCTTAGCATTTAATGATAGTATTTCCAGTGTCTCCATCTTTTATTTGTGGTCAGAAGAGAAAGATAGTAGGAGGGGGGGGGGGGGAAGGAAAAAAAAAGAGAGAAAAAAAAAAAGGGACGAGGAACAAAAAACCTCCCCTCTACCTAATACAATTTAGCTATATGCTAAAAAAGAAAAAAAACACTCACCGGTTGAACGGTATTTGAGCGTCTACCTATTTGGGTGCGTGTACCTGGAATGGTCAGAAGGACCTGTGAAAGCCTGCTCCAGGTCCCCTCGTATTCCCCTATTTTATATCTAGGGGCCAACAAAAACAAAAAAAATACAATAAAAAGAGGGCACAATCAAGGAGAAGGTGGCCGCTATCTAATTTAGCTAAATAGTGAAGGTAGGGAAGGAGGGGGGGGGAGGAGGAGAGGGGACAGAGGACGGGGGGGGGTATGCAGTACGAGTATCTCCTTGGCCATCCTTAGGCCACCAAAAGCATAAGATCACATCTTCCCCCTTATATATATATCACCCCATTTCCGCAGAGAATAACGAAATACTACATAGCTCAGTATTTATCACATTTAACTAGGTCCCAAAAAAAAAACAAAAAAAACACAGGGTATCCCCCTATATACCACCTATGGGGCTCGTATATCTTTTCGGTGGTCCCCACCCTCCTCCTCTCTGTATCGAACCGATGGTCCTAGACCCCATTTTTTTCCCCCTCCCCTCCTCACCCCCCAAAAGACCGAACCCTATATTCCTCCGTCTATTCGTATATTCATATATTCGTATATTCTTCTCTATCGTTCCTCTATCATTCCTCTTAAACTTTATATTTTAATTTCTTAAGAGGTAGTACAGGGGTGTGGCCTACGAATGGCGGAGTGAGAGACTTGCTGTGAAGGAGCTCCGGGGACCTCTGTATATCCCCGAGGCATCCCCTGTGTGTATCCCGGTGAAAGGCTTGGAGGGCTGGGGTTGGGGAGTGAACTGTGACTGTGCTCTGTGAACTGTGATCAGGCGGCGTCTCCAGCTCATTCACGCGGATCGCACACCAGCCGCTCTGTAATGTCTCTCATCTCAGCTGATAAGATTTCACCGCAAGACATCAGCCTGTCAGCACTAGCTTGTCTCTGGCACAGGCATCTACTTGGTGCCTAATCCCTGGGGAGTGAAGCAAGGCTTACCCATCTCAAGGGGCAGCAATTTCCATGGGAACTCTGACCGGTCTGCATCGAAGGTGAGACTGTTCATGGGACGCGTTTCCCGGATGTATACTCAGCGATTGAGCTTGTATAACGGCGCTGATATGCCTCCCTATGTGTGATCACCTACTTGCTCCTTCCACATTCTCCCCCCCACGGCTGCCTTTGCTGCACATTGTTGGTCATTGATTTTGCCATTGATTTATTCATTGACTGCTAAGTTTTTTAGCATCAGGTTATCTTGGCGCTGTTCTGTCCATCCTGATCTAACATTACATGAACTTAATTACATCTGCAGCCTGTGATTGTTGCCTCTGTATGACTAGGAATGACGGGGTGAGAGACACGCTGTGAAGGAGCTCTCTTGTTAATTTTTTTTTTGTGTTATTTTCAAACTCCGGGACCTCCGTATATCCCCCTGGGCACCCTCCTTGTGTTTCCCTACGAAAGGCCTGGAGGGCTGGGGAGTGAACTGTGGCTAAAAAAGCCCATGCAAAAGTTGACACAACAGACGCTGCGGCATGAACACTGGCTGTAAACAAAAGACTAGATCTGCCAAAAGGAAACTACCGGTGAATACCACTCAAGGGGATATTCGGCGCTATCTTATTTCACCCCAGCCTGTGTCCCAGAGCGCGGGAGATCCAGCGCGACGCGAATTGGACCGCATCACAGGAACGAGGTCAGGCTCCATTCGGAGGTCCTCCGGGTCAGGCGGAGAGCAGGAGAGAGGGGAGACTGGACGAGTAAGTATTAGAGCACAGATCTCTGAAGATTCCTTGAGAGCGCCTACATTAACAAAGATGGAGGAGGCCTCGAACATTAAGGCTGATATTAAAGCTATGTTGGCGACGCTCCCTACACGACAGGACATAGCTGCTCTGCTTACGCGACAGGACATTGAAGCAATGATCCTTCGGATGGAATTGACGCATCGCCAGGACTTACAAGCGGTAAGGGCAGATATGAATATACTGTCAGGGTGACAGAGAGAGAGAGGCCTCTATAGTGTCTATTGAACACCGGGTAGGCGATATTGAGAAAGCTCAGGATAACCAGGCGGATACAGTAGTAGAGCTACAGATGGAAGTCCTCGAGGATAGAAGTCGCAGGAATAACCTGTGACTTCGGGGGCTGCCGGAAGCCACGGAGTCAGAAGATCTGGACATTAAAATAAAAGTGGTGTTCCGGACAATCTTAAAATCACCGCAGGCAGAGATCGAAATAGAGAGGGTCCATAGAGCTCTTGGCCCTAAATCCCAAAACGTGGAAAGACCCAGAGACATTGTTGATATCTGTATAGACAGCAAATAAAGAGAGCAAATTCTTAGGGCAGCATGGGACATGGATATTGTTTGAGGGGGCACACATAAAGGTTCTTCAGGACTTGTCACGAGCTACACTTCAGCGTAGGGCATGCTTGCGGCCAATTTTAGATCTAGCTAAAGAACAGGGGTGTTCCTATAGGTGGGGGTACCCACTTGCGGTGACTTTCCGTAGGGCAGCAAATTCATTTACTCTTCGAACAATGGCAGAGTTACCGGACTTTTTTTTTGTTTATAGAAGTGACACCGATCCAGACTCCAAATTGGCTACTGCCGATCACCTACTTGGGGAAGCGTCGAGGACCTGCAACTTCCCAGGGACAATGGAGGAACCCAGATGCAGGACGACGCCAACTAGGTAGTGGTTCCATACAGGGATTGACGGGGGACTCGAACCTAAATCCAGGGCCTATTCCGACAAGATTAGACAGAAAATAGAAGAAATATAGAAGAATATAGAAGGAGATTCTGGCATCTCTTGAGCGGTCCTTAAAAACTTTGAGATTAAAAGGACTATTCTTAGCCCCCCTTCCCCGACCGAAGGAGAGCACCGTTGCCCCCCCCCCCCCCCGCTATTTTTCTTTTTTGCTCCCACCTCAGCCCACTGTGCCTCAGGAGTTGTCTCCCCCCCCCTTTTTTTTTTATTTTTTTAAATTTTTTTGACGGTTGTTGTTGCAGTAGTTCCTATGGTTAAATATGATGTATGAAATATGGGAGCGAAAAAGCTGATAATGTCTATGAAATATTAGTTTTGTATATTGAAGGAATATTAGAAAGGGGAGAACCTATTAAGATATAGATAAGGTATGAGGTGGAGATGGGAAATGTAGTTAGCGTTGTTTTTAGAGGGACAAAGGCGGGGAGTATGGGAGATCGCAGGCAGGATGATTTAATTCTAAGGAAAGAGAAGGGGGAAAAAAGGAAAAGAAGAAAAAAAGAGAAAGGGGGAAAACTTTTCTCACGATTAATAACAAGTTTTTTCTTTAGGTATTTTATGTGTAGAGGTTCCTGTCTAAATATCTATTTAACAATTTTCTTTTTGATAGGGGATATGTTTTTTTTTGCAAACCGTCTCAGGAATCTGGGCGGCGATTTGACATATGCTTAAAGCATCACACAAACATAACTTATATATATATATATATATATATATGTGTATGTCTGTGTGTGTTATTTTATTTTTTTTACACAACACTATCACCCAAGATATAAGATGCAAGACACATTAATTCATATGGCTGAGAAGCCTTTTTTCTTTTTCTTTTTTAGAGTTGGGAGATCACACATTTAAGCACGTTTAAGTAAAGAGTGGTTCACATTTAGGAGTTCTTAACATTACATTACACTACACACTACACTACTCTCACACTGCACTACACAATACACCATATTATTCCTGCCGGGCCTCCCATCTCCTGGCCTATACATAATAGCCATCTTTACCTTTTCTGCATTGCCGGATGGATCCTCTTTTTTTCTCTTTTCATGCTCTTTCTCTTTTTCTTTTTTCTTTTGGTTTCTCTCCCTCTTTTGGTGTATAGAAGAGGCTAAACGAAGGAGAAGGGAATAGACTGCCTTTGAATATAACCTGGTTATAAAGTTGAAAATATCGGGGTATATTTGGGTATGTTTTTGTTTAGATGTGGGTCCCTTCCCCCCCCTTCCCTACCCTATATAAGGGGGGGAGGGGGTATATATATATGAGATTTGAGTCTCTCCTTTCCTTTTTTTTTTTTTTTTTTTTTTTTTTTAGATACAAGCCGATAAAGGAGATACAGGCAATTAAAGTATAAGGGGGTGTCTTCTTTCTTTGGGTTTTGGGGAGAGAGGGAATAAAGGGGAGGGTTCATGTTCTTTTTTCGCACCCGGAGGTATTTCAACTCCTTTGCCGACGGTGGGGCACGCCGGATGTGGACCTGATGGCCTCTCGACTCAATCGCAAGGTGTCGAGGTTTGTGGCCAGATCCAGGGATCCTTGGGCGGATGCCTTGGATGCGTTAGTGGCCCCATGGGGTCATTATCACCTGATATGTTTATCCTCCGCTGCAGTTGCTCCCTCGCCTGCTGCGCAGGGTGGCGACCGAGGGAATTCCGGTGATCCTCATTGCTCCGGATTGGCCTTGGCGTCACCGGTACGCCGATCTGGTACGTCTCGTCGTGGACGTTCCCTGGCCCTTGCCAATAAGGGAGGACCTTCTGTCTCAAGGTCCTATATTTAATCCTGCTTTACAGTCTCTGGCTTTAACGGCATGGCTGTTGAAAGCCAGGTGTTGAGAGACCGAGGTCTCTCGGACTCGGTCATTTCAGCCATGTTAAGGGCACAGAAGTCTTCCTTCAGAATGATCTATCACGTACCTGGAAAGCTTACATCGCCATGTGCGAAGAGCTGGACTGGCGTCCTCGGACGTATTCCGTCCCTAGAATCCTGCGTTTTCTGCAGTGTGGAGTGGCCCAAAAGCTCGCTTTGAGTACCATTAAGGGTCAGATTTCGGCCTTGGCCGTTTTCTTTCAGCGACCACTAGCGGGTCATTCCTTGGTTAGCACCTTGGTACAGGGGGTTCGCCATGTGCTCCCTCCTGTCATCCCCGTGGGATCTGAATTTGGTGCTCTCTCGGTTCTCCAGGAACCTCCCTTTGAGAATATCAGGGATATTCCCCTCTTGACTTTGTCTCAGAAGGTGGCCCTTTTAGTGGCAATTACTTCTGTTAGACGAGTGTCTGAGTTGGTGGCCTTGTCCTGCAAGTCGCCATATTTGGTCATCCATAAGGATAAGGCGGTGTTGCGTCCGCGACCTTCTTTTTTTGCCAAAGGTGGTCTCGGCCTTTCACCTAAATGAGGACATTGTCCTCCCGTCCTTGTGTTCCTCACCCATCACATCCCAGAGAGTTTGTGCTTCACACATTGGACGTGGTACAAGCCTTGCGGGTGTTCCTGTCTGCTACTGCTTCAATTCTGAAGTTTGACTCACTGTAACTGCCTCTGGTCCAAAACAGGGCCAAGCGGCTTCGTCTGCCACCATTTCTAGGTGGATCAGACAAACCGTCATTCGAGTCTATGCTCTCTAGGGGCGGGCGTCTCCCTTTCCGGTCACGGCACATTCCACCAGAGCAATTGGCGCTTCCTGGGCTTTCCGACATCAAGCGTCGGTTGCACAAGTGTGCAAGGCGGCGACCTGGTCGTCTGTTCATACCTTTTCTAAGTTTTATAAAGTTAATGTGGCTGCATCTTCGAATGCTTCCTTCGGCCACAAGGTGTTGCAGGCCGCTGTTTAGAGTTGCAACTCCTCCGTTGAGCTCTGCCTTGTTTGGAGTGAGGTTTTTAGTTTTTTTTCCATTTAGACTGCTCCCATCCCTCTTGACACTGCTTTGGGACATCCCACATGTACAGTGAATAAGAGACGCCGTGTCAGTCCATGGATAAGAGAAAATAGGATTTTTGTACTCACCGTAAAATCCTTTTCTCTGACATCCATGGACTGACAAGGCACCCACCCTTCCTTTTTAAAGTTTGTACTGCTTTGTTACGAACTGAGGTCTGCTGCTGACTGCAGGGGGTGGGTTATGTCCGGAGGGACCACCCCCCTGGGCGGGGCTGTTCAACGCTGGCTTTTAGAATGTATGTATAACATCTCACATTCTGCCTAGGTCTTCTCCTGCAAGCAGGGACATAACCACGTGTACAGTGAATAAGAGACGCCGTGTCAGTCCATGGATGTCAGAGAAAAGGATTTTACGGTGAAAATCCTATTTTTTTTCCCCATGCGGGTCAGCTGCCGTCCATCGTGATTGATGTGGATCTGCATTGCTGGACGACATGTATGACTCTGGATGTACAACATGGGACTTATGTACACATTCACGTGGGGGGGGCAGCATCTTTTTGTTAGAGGGTTTTCCAGATTCCCCCACCTGCACACCCTCTTGAACCGTGTCCTCATTAACGTGGGGACAAGGTGCTTTTCCCCCCACAGCGAAGTGCCCTCCATGTTGAGGGCATGTGGCCTGGTATTGTTCAGGAGGGTAGTGGGGGGTAGTGTTTTTTGTTTTGAATGGGTTCCCCCTTTAAAATGCATACCAGACACACAGGGCTTAAAAAAAAATATATATATCTATATCTACCGTATTTATCGGCGTATAACACGCACTTTTTTACCCTGAAAATAGAGGGTAAACCATGCCTGCGTGTTATACGCCGATATCTGTTTTTTTACCAACAGGGGGCAGGGATCGGGTGGTCGGCCCCCGGTGCCACCCATTGGGAGGGTGTCAGGCCGGCCGCCCCGCCTCTCCTGGCCGTGGGACAGTGCTGGCAGTAAACCCCAAAGTCCAGAAAACATTACCTCTCCTCCTGTGTCACTCCCAATGTAAATACAAGCCCCCAAATCCCTCAACCAACGCCGCTCGTTGTGGCAGCTTTTGATTGGAGGAGGAGAGCGGTCACGTGACCGTCAATGAAAGAGAGGAGAGCGGTCACATGACCGGGTTCACGAGAGAGAGCGGCGTTAATGGAGGTATGCAGAAGCTCTGATCCACATTGAGATTATAATAAGGGGCTGATAGGCTGACAGTGTGAAGTTGTCTCAACTGTAGAGTATGCTGGCAGCGCTGTCCCTGTCCCAGCGCTGGGAGTGCAGGGCTTTGCTTGCAGCCCTTTATGTTACTGTGCCATGAAGAGTATTGTTCTTGCTGCCGTATAGGTGACAAAAAAGACAGCTGGTAATTATGTTGCATGGTATCAAAGGACAGAAGTTGGTCATATTGCTCCTTTTGTTTTAAAGAAAAACTGAAAATGGTTTTATGTCAGTTTTATTTAATTGTTTTTTTAGTTTACAGTTTCAGTACAGTACACCCCCCTCACGTCTTTATAATGAAAGAGGGCTGTGGGTTGTGCAGTTGGTCTGTGTACTGTGCAGGGGGTCCGTGTACTGTGCAGGGGGTCCGTGTACTGTGCAGGGGGTCCGTGTACTGTGCAGGGGGTCCGTGTACTGTGCAGGGGGTCCGTGTATTGTGCAGGGGGTCCGTGTATTGTGCAAGGGGTCCGTGTATTGTTCCGGGGGTCCGTGTACTGTGCAGGGGGTCCGTGTATTGTGCAGGGGGTCCGTATATTGTGTATTAAGCCAGGGGCCTGTGTAAAGTTTTTTTCCCCAAAACTTTCCTCTTAAAGTTGGGGTGCGTGTTATACGGTATATATCTATATCTATATTACTGTCAAAATTTACTGTCAAATCTGAATTCCCGGCTGACAGCATAGATTAACTGCTGCTTGTTAGGTTGCCAGCTCCTTAACAACCAGAATCTGTGTATCGAGCAGTCTGCTTTTCCTAAAAAAATAAAATAAAAAAATAAACTGCCTGAAAATTGTGTCAAACACATCAAAATGCACTGGTGTTGCACTAAAACATCACACTAATATACGGATTAAGTCACATCTGGACTAATGTCAACCTATCTTTTAAAGAGAATTGTACTTTAAGTTATCCTTTTATATGACCAACGTGTGTACAGGGCCTTGAAAAAGTATTCCTACTCCTTTTTTGTCATGTTACAACCAAAAACGTAAATGTATTTTATTGGGATTTAATGTGATAGAACAACACAAAGTGGCACATAATTGTGAAGTGGAAAGAAAATGATGAATGGTTTTTATTTTTTATTTTATTTTTACAAATTTTTAAAAAGTGTGGCACGCATTTATATTCAGCCCTCTTTACTCTAATACCCCTAACTAATCTCTAGTGGAACCAATTGCCTTCAGAAGTCACCTTTTTAGTAGAGTCCATCTGTGTGTAATTGTATCAATACAGCTGTTCTGTGAAGCCCTTTGTTAGAGAACCTTAATGAACACACCGCATCATGAATGCCAAGGAGCACACCAGACAGGTCAGGGATAAAGTTGTGGAGAAGTTGAAGCAGGGTTCGGTTATAGAAAAATATCCCAAGCTTTGAACATCCCACGGAGCACTGTTCAATTCATCATCCGAAAATGCAGAGTATGACACAACTGCAAACCTACCAAGATATGGCCGTCCACCTAAACTGATAGGCTGGGCAAAGAGAGCATTAATCAGGGAAGCAGCCAAGAGGCCTATGGTAACTGCAGGAGGAGCTGCAGAGATCCACCACTCGGGTGGAAGAATCTGTCCACTGGACAACTATTAGTCGTGCACTCCACAAATCTGGCCTTTTTATGGAAGAGTGGCAAGAAGAAAGCCATAAGAAGTCCCATTTGCAGTTTGTGAGAAGCTGTGTGGGGGACACAACAAACATGTGGAAGAAGGTGCTTCTGATCAGGTGAGGCCAAAATTTAACTTTTTGGCCTAAAAGCAAAACGCTATGTGTGGCGGAAAACTAACACTGCACATCACCCTGAACACACCATCTCCACTGTGAAACATGGTGGTGGCATCAGCATGTTGTGGGGATGCTTTTCTTCAGCAGGGACAGAGAAGCTGATCAGAGTTGATAGGAAAGATAGATTGAGCCAAATACAGGGCAATCTTGGAATCAAACCTGTTATGCCACGTACACACGGTTGGAATTTCCGACCAGAATAGTCCGATGTGAGCCTTTGGTCGGAAATTCCAACTGTGTGTGGGCTCCATCGGACTTTTGCTGTCGGAATTTCCGCCCACAAAAGATTGAGAGCAGGTTCTCTATTTTTCCAACGGAAAAAGTTCCTATCGGAAAATCCGCTCGTCTGTATGCAATTCCAACGCGCATAAAAACACGCATGCTCAGAATCAAGCAGAAGAGCCGAACTGCCTATTGAACTTCATTGATCTCGGCTCGTCATACGTCTTGTACGTCACCGCGTTCTTGACGGTCGGAATTTCTGTCTAGATTTGTGTTACCGTGTGTATGCAACACAAGTTTGAGCCAACATTCCGTCAGAAAAAACCCCACGGTTTTCTGGTCGGAATTTCCGATCGTGTGTACGCGGCATTAGACTTGAGAACTGGGGTGGAGGTTCACCTTCCAGCAGGACAACGACCCTAAACATACAGCCAGAGCTACAATGGAATGGCTTGGATCAAAGCATATTCATGGCGTGTTAGAATGGCCCAGTCAAAGTTCAGACCTAAATCCAATTGAGAATCTGTGGCAATACTTAAACTGCTGTTCACAGACACTCTCCATCCAATCTGACAGAGTTTGAGCTATTTTGCAAAGAACAATGGGAAAAAATGTCACTCTCTAGATGTGCAAAGCTGGTAGAGACATCCCAAAAATACTTGCAGCTGTGATTGCAGCGAAAGGTGGTTCTACAAAGTTAAAGTGGGGCTGATTTACAAATGCACACCACTTTTCACGTATTTATTTGTAAAAAAAATAGTAAACTATTTATCATTTTCCTTCCACTTTACATTTATGTGCCACTTTGTGTTGATCTATCATATAAAATCCCAATAAAATAAATTTACGTTTTTTGGTGTAACATGACAAAATGTGGAAAATTTCAAGGGACGCAAGTTCTTTTTCAAGGCACTGTATGTGTGTGTGTATATGTAGATATTAGGGCTGTGGAAATTAACTATTAATTCCTTGATTAATCGATTCATTTTTTTTGATCAATCAAAATTCTTTTGATCGGTACTCGCCTCTCCGCCGGCTTCCGGGTCTTCAGGGAGTTCCGTCGGAGATCCGGTGACGTCACGGACACCGGCGGGGCTTGCCATGTCCATCTGAAGGGTTCCTTTGCTGTGCCTTCATACTGTATCTGGATGCCGGCAGGACCTTACTATCTGCCACACGCAAGGGCTGTTACTCTTCCCTCTATCACTTCCCTCTATCAACCTGGGATTCTACAGCCATCCACTGGGAGTTGTGACAGTTCCCTTCACGGGACATCTACATGCCGACGGACTGATGTTAATCCCTCCTCATCTGGATTCAGCAGTGGTATCGTTGTACACATTTTTATACCAGTATCATACTTGGCTACATGTATTTATTACTGCTTTTGCTGCCGTTTGGTATTCCTCGCACCATTTTTACAGTTTATGTAGCTACATCGATTTTATCTCCAGTGCAATATTTATTTTGTTACCTACTTGAAGACTATAAAAAAGTTTTAATGCTATTCCCATTGAGCGCTGCCTTTGTGTATTTTTTGTATCCTGCTATCCATTTTTCAAGTGGTTGGTAGCTGCACTGGGAATCAGCCTGCAAGGAGATCAGCTAAAAGTAGTTGGATCTGTATGTGCGTTTATAATTAATCAAAATTAGTCGATTAATCGATAAAAAAAAAAAAAAACGATCGAACCCGAAAATTTTAATCAGTAACAGCCCTAGTAGATATGTATGAGATCTTTCAAGCAGGCAATCCAACAATGTGTGTGTTCAGATAATGGTTTTTAATAGTCATTAAAAATGAAGCTTCACATGAAAATATTGTCAGTTTCTATTTCAGCACTATGGTTAGCCTCAGTGAAAGAATTAGGCTTATGGGGATTTTAAGTTTCTCTGTGGAGACAATATGCAAATAAAGCAAGACAGGCATTAGAACTGTTACATGAAAGTCTATTCGATGTCTGTTCAAAAATATAGGTCAACCAAGCGTAGGGTAGAACATTAATATGGTTTGGGCTGATAACATGTTTTAAAGTTCTTTTCCTAGCTGTCCTTTTAAAGAATGTGGGTAGCCATTTATTACATTTTTAATTCTCCCAGGGACCTCTGAATAAATAGTTTATTTGAAATCACTGAATTTTCAGTTGGTTGGGTTTCATTACTGGTTTCACTCCTTGTAACCCACAAGGTGTAACATCTGCTGGTTTTGGTTATTTTTCTGGGGTTGCTATTTCAAAAGCCTAGGGTGTGAATTGGTAAGGTTAAGAAGAATTTTCAATTTAAATGGTAATTCTAGCTCCTGGGCATATTTTCATTTTTACAGAAATGCCTATTTTTAAGTAGTTAAAAGGTGCTAGGGAGGCAGCAAATAGTTTACTCTTTCGTTCATGGACCGACACAGCTTCTCTAATGACAAAGTGGGTATTATGTGTTATTTAGGAGTGACTAGGTAGAAAAAACTTGTAGAAAATGTGTTGCATCGCACCTTCTACAGTACCGCCCAGGGGGCAGACCCCCCTGGGTATATCCCCTCACTCTGCATCTTGCAGATCAGATTTTTTCTGTCTAGCAAGGAGTAGGACATGGCTCCCTTCGGGCCCATTGGTCCAGGGAATTTAAATTTTTTTTTGCTTTGTTGGTTCCTGCGATCTTCGATCAACTGCCGACTGGGTGACAGGCTGGGTCCTCGATCCTTGTATATAACCAAAGAATTTATACACCAGAATTTGATTTAGAGTGTTGCCAACATCCCGTGTGTTCTAGAACAATAGGAAATGTCCCCCTGACTAGGGGTTGGGACTTTAAGGGCAACAAATATGACAAAGTATGAGTACAAACATTTATTAAATTATTAATTTTAAGAAACCAAATAAATGGCAGTATATAACAGCTGAATGTGCATTTAAACAGATAGAAATATATGTAAAATATAAAAACAAGATTTGTTCTTTCCAAATAAGGGTGGTTTGCCAACGCGTTTCAGGGATTAGACCCTTTCCTCCAGGGACGAACCTCAATTGGAGAATAAAATATCTATAAAATATACAAAAAATATTATCGGTAAAATGCATACAGAGGAAGAATGAGCATCGTTGAGAAAGAAAAGAACAAACAGATGGTACAAAAGCATGCAGGATCAAGCCGCATAAAAAACAAAACAAAAAAAAACAAAACTTTTTCTACATTGATTGAGAGTTCTAACCTGATGGAACTGCCAGTTGCAATTTTGATGGATCAGAAAAAAACTAGAGGTGTCAAGGCACCTATGAAAATCTTGATAATTTGCATACAATTGGTTGAAAACACTTGTATAATAAAATTAAAATAATAAATGAGAATATAAAAAGTGAGAGACTGCTAGGAGTGCTGCAACAGGAGATTTAGGTTTACACCTCACCACTGTCCCCAGATGGTCAATCCTTGTAGTCCCCCCAGTTTCGGCCATCGAGCGTGTGCCTACCCTAGCTACGCGCTGGGTTTTCCACGACATACCCGACACTCTACGGGTGGCCGGTTTAGCCTATGCTCCAAGGCCTGCATCGGACCGCTCAGCTTTGGCTGACCTTACGGCCGAATCGCAGTAGCCTGTCCGGTGAGCTAATGCTCCAGGGCCGACAGTCCCCTCCGTGCGCGGATGATGATCTGTCCGGAATGTCTTCCAGCATAAGACACGCAGGAAGGGTAAGTAGCTCCCCCGCTTCGGCAGGGTGACATTGGCTGGACATTCCCGGAGAGATCAAGTAAGTGGTTATGACCCCTTTCTTTCCTCTCTCCCTGCCTTTCCTCCTCCCTGGGGTCTGAGCCAACGTTGCTGGGTGCTGGTCACCATGGGGGGGGGGCTCCATCTGGAGCGGGGCTGTCATTCTGCTTATGTGTGTGTGTGTGTGTGTGTGTGTGTGTGTGTGTGTTTCTCCCTCCATGCTATAATTTAGGGCTGTTGCTGATTAAAATTTTTGTGTTCGATTAATCGATTTTTTTTTTTTTTTTTATTATAAAAGAAGACTGTAATATACCGTATTTATCGGCGTATAACACGCACCCCAAGTTTAGGAGGGAAATTCAAGGAAAAAAAACTTACATTTAAATGCAGCATGCAGCCTTGCCCAGTGTCCATCTGTCCATCTGCAGCCTTGCCCAGTGTCCATCTGTCCATCTGCAGCCTTGCCCAGTGCCTTTGCGATCGTGTCAGTCCCGGCGGTTTTTTAAATTTGGCGCCGATTTCTGTGGAGAGGAGCGAGCGGGGCCGAGTGTACTTCGGCTAGACTTGGCTCCTCTCGCAGTCCCGTCCATCTCCACTGACTGCGCTGCTGACTGAGAAAGCCGAGTGTACTTCGGCTAGACTCGGCTCTGCTCACAGTCACAGGCAGGACTGCGAGAGGAGCCGAGACTAGCTGAAGTACACTCGGCTTTCTCTGTCAGCGGCGCAGTCAGAGATGGGCGGGACTGCGAGAGGAGCCGAGTAAAGCCGATTGTACTTCGGCTTCGGCTCCGCTCGCTCCTCTCGCTCGTTTTCAGCAGGGGAATTCGACGGAGTATCGGCGTATAACACGCACCCACGATTTCCCCCTGATTTTAAGGGGAAAAAAGTGCGTGTTATACGCCGATAAATACGGTATCCACAGTCTCCCCCACTGTAATATATCCACAATCTCTCCCCCACTGTAATATATCCACAATCTCTCCCCCACTGTAATATATCCACAATCTCTCCCCCACTGTAATTGGACATCTCCCCCGGCAGACCTCCTCCGTCTGGATCCACGAGCAGTTGAGGGGTGATGACGTCGTCGCGCCACTCTAGGAGCTCACCAAGCCGCCATCGGCTGGACCAAGAAGGCCGCCGCTCCGGAGCTAGGCCGAAGACGTGGCCTTTTCCTATGGGCGAGGCAGCGGAGACCCGGAAGCCGGCGGAGAGGTGAGTACCAATCAAATTTTTTTTACGATTAATCGAGGGATTAATCGTTCATTTCCGCAGCCCTAATATAATTCTATATAACAATATATATTTTTTTAAAAACTGTAATTTTTAGTTTTCGGCCAAGTGCATCCTGTATTTTTGGTTTTGGCACCAAAATTTCCATTCGGTGCACCTCTACTACCCTCGGCTACAAACCATATATAGAGCTCTGTGTTCATTCAGTGGGACAAGTACTTCCTGTCCGAAACTAAATTGAATCGGGCTGCTCAGCTATTTACAGGAAGCTTTGTATTTTCTGAATGAATAGAAAGCTTCCTCTAGCTGAGGTAGAGATTGTGATGTCATCTGCCACCTTGTTATCTCAGACAGCTTGGCATTCATTCATAGAATACTCTTGTGAATAGCTGAACAGTGCTTAACTCTTTTTTGTTTGTGGAGTGTATCCTGGAATGCAGCACTGTGTACTGTATGTAGTTGATGCTTTTGTGAAGGAAGTGGTGTGTTTGGACCAGCTTGGTCCAAACTAACCATTTTTTAAGCTAACACAAGGATGGAGTTGGGTGTTTACTATGTAACTAATACAAACCAGGAACACACAATAGTTCACAGGGAGAACAGCAGGCAGAGGGGGGGAGGCGAGCAGGGTGGCTGCATATGACTCTGCAGATGCAAGAGCTGAGACCAGAGGGTCCAGTGTCGAAGCGCCCAGAGCTCGGTAAAAATAAAAATTGAAAATTAAAATAGAATTCAACGATGTGGTATGCACCTTGTTGGGCTTAACCCTAAGGCCCCTTTCACACTGGGGCGGTTTGCAGGCGCTATTTTGCTAAAAATAGCGCCTGCAAACCGAGCCTAAACAGCGGCTCCTTTCTCTCCAATGTGAAAACCCCGAGGGCTGGAGCGGTGCGCTAGCAGGACGGTAAAAAAAGTCCTGCTAGCCGCATCTTTGGAGCGGTGAGAGGAGCGGTGTGTTTACCGCTCCTACACCGCTCCTTCCCATTGAAATGCATGGGATACCGCGGTAATACCGCCCGCAAAACGCGGCTGTAGCCGCGGTTTGCGGGTGGTATTAACCCTTTATTGGCCGCTAGCGGGGGTTAAAACCGCACCGCTAGCGGCTGAATAGCTCAACAATCCCGACGGTATAGCGCCGCTAAAAATAGCGGCCCTATACCGCCCCAGTGTGAAACCAGCCTTAGTAATCGAACATTTCAGAAAGTGGCTAAATTCCTAGAGTTTACCTTTTGAAAATGAACTGTGATGGTCTTTACAGTATCTCACATGCCATGTATGCAAAATGAACTGAATTAATACAGAATTTCTGTCTTCTGAAACCAGCTAAGAATTATTCTACAGAATTTGTGGTATTTCTCTATAGAAACGTTTTACACTCAGTGCCTTACAGTTCAAATCTCTCTTCCAGGTTGGCTGAAAACCTTTGATGACTATTTCAGAGACCAGACGCTGCACATTCTTAATAACATGCTTTTGAAACTACAAGAAGATAAGGGGAAAAAGTTTATGTGGTCTGAGATTTCATATTTCTCCAAATGGTGGGATGGTATTGATAACCAGAAGAGGGAAGCAGTAAAGAAGTAAGTTTCTCTTCCCCCCCCCCCCCCCCCCCATTACCTTTTTGTATATAATTATATAACTTGTATAGCTTGTGAGAAAAAGGGGAAAAAAATGATTACGGAGTACTAGACAAATGAGAAACTATATAGGAGGCGTTTTTATGTCTGTTTATAGGTTGTAGCCAGCATGTAGTGGTCTGACATGGAGAGCAGTTACAATTTGGAATCCCCTGTTATGATTCCTGCCTACTGAGCTCCCATAGACAGTCACATAGCACTGGCAGTAGTAAGGGGAGAAAAAAAATCAGCAGGCACCAGCAATAATGGCATATTAGTGTCAATAGGCTGGTTAGGGGCCAGCTTCCTTATGCCTTTTGGGTAGCCTGTGGCCACAAAAGGTGGTCCCATGGTGCCACCAGTTGGAAAGCTCTGCGCTAAAAGGTAGTGTTGAGATGAAAACCAATGTAAAAATGGCCACATTTGATACCATGTTATTGTACACGTATATTAAAAGAGCCACACATAGGACAGGATGGAAATATAAAAATGTACTGTATATTAGGGCTACAACTAGCTATTATTTTCATAATAGATTAGTTGGGCGATTGTTTAGATGAATCGGATAAAAACCTCAAAAGTTTGGTTTATAATCTAGTTGATATGCGAAGTGTAGAAAGATTTATTCTATATGCATTTTATATGCATATATGTCTATGCAGTGGTGAATATAAATAACCAGCTATATGGTTGGGGAACAAAATATCGAATCCACTCTGAGAATAACAGAAGAGATTTACAGTATATACTTTTAGGTTGTACCTGGTAGATAACATAGGACTCAGAGACCTAAACAGCGTTTTGCAGATTTTCAGTCAGAACTATAATATATTATGCATGGCGGACTTCCTTGTCATAGGCAGGTAGCTTGATGCAAGCTACCTGCACCTGATGTCACTTTTGCTGGTCGTACATTAACAAATTTATCCTTCAAAAATGTTTGTTCGATTTTCTAATCGTTGGTGGGATCAAATCAACATTAACTTTCAAAGGAGCAGAATAGAGAACTTTTGTCGATTTTCAAAAAAAATTCAGGCAGTGTATGTGGTTCTGAAATTACCGTATTTATCGGTGTATAACACACAACTTAATTTTAAGAGGGAAGTTTCAGGGGAAATTTTTTTTTTTAAATAACTTTGAAGCAAAATAAGGGTCACAGTCCATCAATGCCTACCAATCACTGCTCTGTGTTATCCGGCAGTGCCCGCCCCCTCCTTCCACTCGGAGACAGCAGGAATCGGCTTATAACACGCTTTCGTCCTGATTTTTAGGGTGGAAAAGTGTGTGTTATACGCCAATTTAAATACAGTACATGTTTCTCAGTGATGAGGCCTTATCGATATACATGGACCATATGCTTGTATGGTTCAGGTATATCGATGACGTCTTCACCATCTGGGACGGCCCGTTGGAACTCTTACACCGCTGCCTCGATAGGATGAATAAAAGCCAGTTCAATCTCACCTTTACGATGTCATCGACCCGCACTGAGATTCCCTTTCTGGACGTGCGGGTCTCGAGAGGTGATGATGGTGCTCTCTGCAGTGGCTTTTTTCGCAAGGCCACTGCAGGGAATACCATATTGCACACCACGAGCTTCCTTCCTCAGAGTCTAATTAGATCGATACCCTACAGCCAATATCTGAGGGTGAGAAGAAACTGTACCAACGATGAAACTTTCAAACTTGAGGCAGATAACTTGCGTGAGAGGATCCTGCTCAGGGGATGTTCTCGTACCTCTTTGAAAAAAGCTTTTAAATGGGCCACTGCCAACACCCGACAAACTTATATATTCACAAAAATCTATAACTCAAGACAACCCTCTCCGTATCATTACGAAGTATTGTAATCAACATGCCAAGGTTGGAGAGATTGTTTCGAAATTTTGGCACGTTCTCACCACGGACTCCAATTTGGGCAGGCTCCTCCTTGTTACTCCCCTCTTAACCTTCAAAAAAGCCACATCTATTGCTTCCAAACTGGTTAGGAGTGAATTTAAGGGGGATCAAGACACGGTGCACTGCAAGTACAAAGGTACTTTCATGTACGGATACTGTAGGTTCGTGTATACTAAAAAGAATCCCACCCTACCTGATGGGCGTCCCTTCAGGCCAAAACACTTTGCAAACTGCAAGACCCTGGGGCTAATTTACATGCTCCAATGTGACTGGATGTTTCTATGTCGGTAAGACTAAATTTGAATTCTGGCATAGAGCATACCGTCACATCAGGGGCATGCAAACCTGCGATCCAGACCTGCCCCTGGGAAGACGCACCACTTTGGTCCATCATGGTGTTTTTCCAAGGATAACGTTTTTGATCTTGGATCGGACACATACGAACCCGAGGGGAGGAGACTGGAACAAAAGTCTCCAACTCGAATTGCAGTGGATCTATAATTTAAAGGCTACCCAGCCCCCAGGGCTCAATGATGCAGTTTTTTTTTTTTTTCGTATTTATACTTTTTATTTTCCAATAGAACAAAGGAACAAATCTCATCTGACAATTTATCACAACCATCATATATAGAACCATTTGCATCTCCTTTTCCTGCAATCCTAGTACATTGCAATCTCCATAGCCTTCTATCATGTTATCCATATACACATACATACTACTTTTAATTACTTCTATATTTCACTTTCTAGGACCATCTTGTACTTTTGGACTGAAGGAATATTAATTAGTGACTTTTCATTATTTCCATTTTCTTTTTTTTTTTTTCGCGCTCCTTTTTCCCCCTTTCCCACCCATTCCCTTCCCACACTAAACCAACCCCCCCCCCTTAACACACCCCCCCTACAGAAACCCCCCCGGCAATACCCCACAACGGGAATACATCCTCCAATTCCTTATCTACAGGTTTGGATTTCCCTTCATAGAAATGTATATTTATTCTTCAGCTATCCCATCTAATAATCTCTTCCCCTCCTCCGAGTGCATAAACAGATTCCAATTCCTCCATATTTGCTCGTACTTATCCTTTTTATTTTGAGATGAGAGCATCAAATCCTCCATAGCCCCCATCTCTCTTACTCTATATAGCCATGCTCTAGCAGAGGGAGGTCTAGGGTCTCTCCACTGCAAAGCAATCCCGGCTTTGGCTGCGTTAATCATATGGCTCAGTATTGACCTTTTATAGGTCTGGACCAGGATTTGAGAGCAGTGGAGAAGGAAGGCCGGGTCATCTAGTATCTGAGCATCTGTAAACTTCTGCATAAATCTCTGTCCAGTATTGTCTTACTTTTTTACAGGTCCAGAATATATGTACCAATGTCCCACGCTCCTCCCCACACCTCCAGCAGCAGGTCTCAGAGTTCCCCGTCGAATTTATGGAGTCGTACTGGGGTGTGGTACCATTGCATCAGGAGTTTGTAATTAGATTCCTGGGTCCGTGTACAGACGGAGGAATTTAAGGCTAAATAATCTGTTTACGTTGAGTTTGAGTAAATGTTCTCCCTAGATCTCTTTCCCACTTATTAAGGCACGGAAACTCAGTCATCCGTGGGTTCATTTAATAATCTATACATCTTGGAGACAACCCTGGCTAATGGTTCTTTGCCATTGCAATATGACTCAAGTGTGGTTAAGTTCCGTTGAAACTTTATAGCTGGTCCCAAAGAACTCAAAAAATGTTTTACTTGAAATGCCTGCCACAACGAAATCTCAAAGGGACCTCCCTGTTTTATCAGTGAGTCAATAGTTTGCCAATTCCCAGACTGCAGGAAGTGTGAGGCTTGGTATAAGCCTCTTTCTTTAAGATTTTTAAAGGATCCCTTTTCCATACCTGGAATAAAGCTGGGATTTTCCATTATGGGAAACAATGGTGATTGTCTTGAAGAGAATTTCTCATTGTAACATATCTTTGCTGTGACTGAGTCGTGCCAATTGTAGGATGTTTCTTAAGAGCGATCGGTAATACTGTATAGCACCAAGGTGCTCTGCGTAAGGGAATTGGGCTTAACTGTTGTTCCAAATCAACCCATTGTTTAAGCTTACTGTGTCTACACCAATCCACCAATCTGGCTAAATGTACTGCTTGATAATATTTGCATATGTCTGGGACAGCCATCCCCCCAAAGCGCTTAGGTGCCATCAAAAGATCACGTTTAATCCTCGGCCTTTTCCCCATCCAAATGAATTTCATAAAAAGAGAGCGGATCTGGTGGAGAAAGGTCTTTGGAATCGTAATTGGTAACGCTTGAAGCAGATATAAAATTTTTGGAAGGATGCACATTTTGATTATATTAATCCGACCAAACCACGAGTGGAATCGGTGTTGCCATTTGTCTAGAAGTGATTTTATTAGAGTATATACTGGTGGAAAGTTTATCTTAAAGGTATATTACTCTTTCGTCCATGGACCGACACAGCTTCTCTATTGACAAAGTGGGTATTATCCGTTAATTAGGAGTGACTAGGCAGAAAAACTTGTAAAAAGTGTTGCATCACACCTTTTACAGTACCGACCCAGGGGGCGGACCCTCTGGGTATACCCTCTCAGTCTGCATCTTCGCAGATCAGTTTTTTTCTGTCTAGCAAGGAGTAGGACATGGCTCCCTTCGGGCCCATTGGTCCGGGGAAAAAAGATATATATATATATATATATATATATATATATATATATATATATATATATATATATATATATATATATTTTTTATTTTTTTTTGCTACATTTGTTGTTTCCTGCGATCTTCGATCAACTGCCGACTGGGTGACAGGCTGGATCCTCGATCCTTGTAGTCTCCCCAGTTTCGGCCATCGAGCGTGTGCCGACCCTAGCTACGCGCTGGGTTTTCCACGACATGCCCGTCGCTCCACGGGTGGCCGGTGAGCTTACGCTCCAGGGCCTGCATCGGACCGCTCAGCTTCGGCTGACCTTACGGCCGAGTCGCAGCAGCCTGGCCGGTGAGCGTCATCCTCCAGGGCATACATATGATCGTCCCTTCTGGGTCCAATCACAGCATGCCTGGCCAAACAGTCACCTTCCGTGCGCGGACGATGATCTGTTTGGAATGTCTTCCAGCAGAATACATGCAGGATAGGTAAGTAAAACTCCCCTGCCTCTGCTGGGTGATTTAGCTGGACATTCCTGGAGAGATCAAGTAAGTGGTTGTGGCCCCTTTCTTCCCTCTCTCCCTGCCTTTCCCTCCTCCCTGGGCTTCTAGCTAAAGGTTGCTGGGTGCTGGGGGTCACCTAGGGGGTCCCACTGGAGCGGGGCTGGCTGTAACTAACATTTAAAAGAAATGTCATTTTTTCTTACCTGTGTTTGTGTCCTTCCTCCTCCATGCTGTCGGCGGCCATTTTGAGGTGGTCCATGCCAAGTTTGGCCTCTTGTGACTGCCCGGCGGCCATCTTCCTGTGGTTCGGCCACACCCACTGGCCCCTATCAGCTGATCGGCGGCCATGTTTGTCCACCCTGTATGCAGATATTGCCGTTCGGCGGCCATCTTTTTGTGGGCTATGGCTGCTTGACCTCTATCTTCTGTCGGCGGCCATTTTCTTAGAGCCCACATTATCTTCCATACAGACGTTTTTGGCAACCATTTTTCGAGAGCCTCCGGCCTCTAGGGTGCATTACACTGGCGCGAAAATTCACACAGGAAGTGCTGATAAAAGAAGCAGACTGACACAGCAGCAGGGGACAGCATCACAGGCGCAGCATAGCAGTACCTATCCAGGGTGGTGAGTCCTCTGGGTGACCCGGCCTCGCTGCAGCACAGGAGGATGGCCTATTGATATCTTGCCTGGAGCCCTGTGAGTGTCAGCGTGTGGTCAGCATGGCATCTGAGCCAGATGTCTTCTCCCCTGAAACACCAGATTTAGCAGCTGGTGCCCCTGAGGTGTCTATGAACGCTATGACTGCAATCCTAGAGGCGTTTGCTGCCAGGGTGGAAGCAGCACACGGGAATACAGGGGGTAGTAAACGCCCCATCCCCTGCAAGCTTCTGGGGATAATTCTGATGCAGAACCAGGTCCAGCTACGGCTCGGGGCCCAGATTCTGACGCATCAGAGACTGCAGACCGTGACCGGACAGTGAGGATGACTCCAAGTCCAGGTCAGTACGCGAGACGGCTTTGGTATCCGACCTTATTACTGCAGTGCGGGATATGCTAAAATTGGAAAATACTGCAGAAGCAGCAGAGACTCCGGTCCACTTGGGTTTCATAGACCTGCCCGCACTGCTAAGGTGTTCCCTTGTGTGTCTTTTGATAAACTCTTATACAAGGAATGGGAGAACCCACTGAGGGTCTTTACAGCCCCAAAGAGGTTTGCGGTACGGTACCCCTTTTTGAGGAGAGTTTTTTGAAGAAATGGACCTCTCCTCCCTATAGTGGACCCTCCGGTGTCCAGACTTGATAGAGCCACCACAATTCCTGTAGAAGGGGCTCCTGTTTTCAAGGACCCTGTGGATAAGAAGGCTGAAGCACTCGCTTGCTACCTATACTCAGTGGTAGGCTCTGCAGTACGCCCGGCATTGGCGGGGGCCCTAGTGTCTCACACACTTACTGAATGGGCAAGATTGCTACTCCAGGGGTTAAGGAGCGAGATGCTCCTCCTGATGAGATAACATTGGCCGACCTGTTGGTCCAGGGCCTTAGGTTTGTCTGCGAGTCAGACATGAATACTATTCCCCTGCTGTCTAAAACTTTGGTTTATGCAGTAGCAATACGCCGCCTGATCTGGCTAAAAGGCTGGTCTGCGGACCAGACTTCCAAGAAAGCCCTGTTGGATCTGCCTTTTAAGGGCGACAGACTTTTTGGGGCTTCTCTGGATGACATCATCAAGGATGCCACAGGAAGTAAAAGCACTTTGCTTCCCCAAATTAGCAAGGGCAAGGGCCCTCCTTTACTGCACGCAAGTGGTTTTTTCGTCCCCCTAGGGCGACAGGGAAAAGACCCCAGGCCGATAAAGCGCCTGCCCAAGGACAAAAGCGTCCCTGGTCCCGCATACCCAATAAGCCTGCGGACAAATTTGCGTCCGCATGAAGGTCCACCCCCACCCAGCTCTCGGGTGGGGAGACGTCTTCGCAAATTCGCGACTAGTGGACAGCACTAATCTCCGACAGGTGGGTTTGTGAAGTAATCTCCTCAGGCTACAAGATAGTTTCTCTCTTGCCCACCGGACAGATTCAACACCTCCAATCTCCAGCTACTACCGACCCGCCGGGAGGCCCTGTATGGGGCGGTCCAGGGTCTACTGGAACGCGGGGTAGTTATTCCAGTTCCAGAACTGGAACGGGGTTTTTACTCAAATCTGTTCATTGTGCCGAAGAAGGAGGGGGTTCGTCCAAGCTTGGATCTCGGAGCCCTCAATTGCTTTGTGAAGGTACAAAGTTTTCGGATGGAGTCGGTTCGATCTGTAGTCACGGCTCTCCATCCGGGGGACTTTCTGGCCTCCTTGGACATCAAGGACGCATACCTGCATGTCCCCATATACTCCAGACACCAGAGGTTTCTGCGATTTGCTATCGGGAAGGACCACTACCAGTTTGTGGCCCTCCCGTTGGGGCCTTGCCTCAGCACCCAGGACGTTCACCAAGGTGCTCGCTCCGATTCTGGCACTTCTAAGACAGCGGGGTATCGCTATCACAGGCTACTTAGACGACCTTCTGCTGAAGGCCCCTTCAAGCTCAGAATTAGAGGTAAGCGTGTCCATTACCTGTCAGACTCTTGGAGACTGTGGTTGGATACTAAACACGCAAAAGTCAGTATTGGTGCCCACTCAACGCCTAGGGTACCTGGGGTTGATTCTGGATTCTTCAGAGGCAAAGGTATTCCTCCCTGTGGAGAAGTTGCAGACCCTCCGGGCTGCAGTACGGCAGCTGACTTCCAGGAATTGGTCGTCACTCCGTTTTTTGCATGCGAGTGTTGGGCCTCAGGGTAGCCTCCTTCGAGGCGGTTCCATATGCTCAATACCACACTCGAGTGTTACAGAAGGAAGTTCTGTCCAGATGGAACATCTCTGGATTATCAAATCCGAGTGAGCCACATAGTCAGGAGATCCCTGGTATGGTGGCTGACAGCACCGGCTCTAATGGCCGGGAAGTCATTTCTTCCGGTTTACTGGATAGTGATCACGACGGACGCCAGCCTTACAGGTTGGGGGGGAGTCTGGGGTGTTCAGTCGGCGCAAGGTCGCTGGACCCCAGAGGAAGCCCTCCTGCCGATCAATGTCCTGGTAATCCGGGCGATCAGGCTGTGCCTCTTCAAATGGTCTCAGAGGCTGCAAGGGCGTCCAGTCAGGATCCAGTCAGACAATGCCACAGCAGTGGCATATGTCAATCATCAAGGAGGAACAAGAAGCTCAGCTGCAGCATCGGAGATCGCTCGCATCCTGAAGTGGGCAGAGAGGAGCGTACCGGCACTGTCGGCCGTGTACATTCCGGGTGTGGAAAACTGGCAGGCGGACTACCTGAGCCGCCAGATGCTGGACCAGGGAGAAGGGTCCTTACACACGGAGGTGTTCCAACTCCTCTGCCAAAGATGAGGCACACCAGACGTAGATCTTCTGGCTTCCCGACTCAATCGGAAGGTATTGAGATTTGTGGCCCGGTCAAGAGACCCATGGGCAGACGCAACGGACGCGTTGGTAGCATCGTGGGGTCAGTATCGGCTAATCTATGCCTTCCCTCCCTTAAGGCTTCTTCCTCTTCTGCTCCGCAGAGTGGAGGCAGAGGGAATTCCAATGATCCTAATCACTCCAGATTGGCCTCAGCGTCCTTGGTACGCCGATCTAGTACGTCTGGTAGCAGACGTCCCCTGGCGCCTACCACTACGGAAGGACCTGCTATCGCAAGGTCCCATATTCCATCCTGCTTTACAGTCATTGGCTTTAACGGCATGGCTGTTGAGAACCAGGTACTGAAAGACCGGGGCCTGTCAGACTCTGTAATCTCTACTATGAGAAGTGCTCGAAAACCGTCCTCTAGGAAGGTCTATCACCGCACTTGGAGGGCCTACATCTCCATGTGTGAGGAAATGAAATGGCATCTGCGTACCTATTTGGTTTCCAGAATCCTGCTGTTTTTTACAGCATGGGGTGGACCAAGGGCTTGCCCTAAGTACGATTTAAGGGACAGATATCTGCCCTGGCTGTCTTTTTTCAGCGACCCCTGGCGACTCACACTCGCTCGTGAGTACATTTGTGCAGGGGGTTCGACATGTGGCCCCTCCGGTCCGTCCCCCGTTACCTCCGTGGGACTTGAACCTGGTCCTCTCGGTGCTTCAGAAGGCACCGTTTGAGAATATTAGAGATATTCCCCTGTTGACACTTTCTCAGAAAGTGGTCTTTTTGGTGGCTGTTACGTCAGTTAGACGAGTCTCTGAGCTGGCAGCCTTGTCCTGCAAGGCTCCCTATTTGATTTTCCACAAGGATAAGGTGGTGCTGCGGCCGCAGCCTTCCTTTCTTCCGAAAGTCGTTTCGGCTTTTCATCTCAACGAAGACATTGTACTTCCATCCTTGTGTCCTCAGCCGTCGAATCCTAAGGAGTCGGAGTTGCATTCCTTGGACGTTGTCCGAGCTTTGAGAGTATACCTATCTGCTACTTCCCTGTTCCGGAAGTCAGACTCACTGTTTGTTTCGGTGGTTGGTCCCAAGAAGGGCCAAGCAGTCTCATCGGCCACCATCTCTAGGTGGATCCGACAGATGGTAATCCAGGCTTGCGCCTTAAAGGGTCAAGCGCCCCCCTTCCCGGTCACGGCGCATTCGACCAGGGTAATAGGTGCCTCTTGGGCTTTCCGACATCAAGCGTCTGTTTCCCAATTATGTAAAGCGGCGACTTGGTCGTCCGCTCACACTTTCACAAAATTCTACAAGGTTGATGTAGGTGCATCTTCGGATGCCTCTTTTGGCCGCAAGGTTTTGCAAGCGGCTGTTTAGAGTTGCAACTCCTCCGTTGGAGGAGTGCTGTTTTGTGTTTGGGGTGAAGTTTATTTTTATACTGTTACCACCCCTCGTTTTTTCTCTGACACTGCTTTGAGACGTCCCACTTTGTCAATAGAGAAGCTGTGTCGGTCCATGGACGAAAGAGTAAATAGGATTTTTTACTCACCGTAAAATCCTTTTCTCTAAGTCCATGGACCGACACAGCACCCACCCCTCCTTTTAAGTTTGTACTGCTTTTTGACGAACTGATCTGCGAAGATGCAGACTGAGAGGGTATACCCAGAGGGTCCGCCCCCTGGGCGGTACTGTAGAAGGTGTGATGCCACACTTTTTACAAGTTTTTCTGCCTAGTCACTCCTAATTAACGGATAATACCCACTTTGTCAATAGGGAAGCTGTGTCGGTCCATGGACTCAGAGAAAAGGATTTTACGGTGAGTAAAAAATCCTATTTTTTCTTTTGCTGGTATGTATGTACCCAAATACTTAAGTGCTGGTCCCCACTTGAATCTGAAATTAGATTAAATATTCTTGCGTATTGAAGATGGAATTGCTACGCTCATGGCCTCCGACTTAGTCTGGTTTATTTTTAAGTTGGAGTACCATACATCTCAATCTCTTCTACTAAGTTTGGAAGGGAAAGATGTGGACTGGTTATAGAAAACAGGAGATCGTCCGCAAATGCCGCTACCTTATGGGAGCGCCCTCCCACCTGTATCCCTTGAATATCTGAGTTTTGACAAACTCTGTTCAATAGTGGTTCAAGTGACAGAGCAAAGAGTAAAGGTGAGAGCGGGCATCCCTGGCGCGTACCATTTGTGATGGCGAAGGGTTTTAAGAAGACTCCATTTACTTTCACGGCTGCATGTGGGATTGCATAAACACAATCCAACTGATCATACGTTCCCCCATGCCAATCTGCTTTAATACTTCAAAGAGAAAGCGCCAGTTTACCATATCAATTGCTTTTTCAGAAACACACAGGGGATGTTTTTTTCATTGGCATGATGAACTAGGTTAAGGATTTTTATTGTATTGTCTCTCGCTTCCCGTGTAGGAATAAATCCTACCTGATCTAAATCTACTGAGAGCCAAGGTTGAATGCGTGTAGCCAATATTTTAGTAAAGAGTTTCAGATCGACATTCAACAAAGAAATCGGTCTGTAACTTCCGCATTCTGCTGGATCCTTCCCCTCTTTTGGAATTACTGTAATATGGGCCATAAGTGAATCGGGGGGGGGGGGGGAATGCGTAAGTCAGACCTACTGCATTAAAGGCATTCATCATCTGCCCACTTAAAATCGGGAGGAATTCCTTGTAGTATCCTACCGTAAAACCGTCGGGACCCGGAGCTTTTCCGGGTCAAACCATTTTTAGTATGTCAACCAGTTCCTCGGTAGAGATGGGCTTTTCTAAAGTCTGGCGAGCTGGGGAGGGAAGTCGAGTAAGGCCTGCTGATGCCAAATACTCTTTGGCCTGTGATGAAGGCGGTGTTTGTTTCAGGTTGTATAATAAAGAATAGTATTTTCCAAATATCTGGGCAATTTCCTTTGGTTTTTGTATTAGGTGACCCTCCCTCCCCTTTATTTGTGGTATATATGTTAACTTATTTTTTTCTTTGGTCTTTCCTGCTAATAATCTGCTACATTTGTCTCCCAGTTCGTAGTTTGTTTTCCTTCCTATTTGAATTATTGCTTTAGCTTTAAAGCGCAGGATAATCTGTAAGTTGTCTTCTCAGGTGTCCAAATTCTCTGCCTATATGGATTGATTGCAACGTTTTATGTTGCACTTCGAGAGCTTGGATTTTTTCCAATAATTCCCTAGTTTGTTTCTCTCTTTTCCTCTTTAGAATTGATCCTTGTTTGATCAGGATCCCCCTGATCTCCACCTTGTGTGCCTCCTATACCATATACGGATCACTTTCAGGAGTATCATTTACTTCAAAATATGCTATCATCTCTTTGGCTATATCATCTCTAACTTCGATATTCTGAAGTAAACTCTCATTTCTCTTGTCATCCATGGACTGACACAGCGTGTCTTATACACCTTTACACGTGGGTTATGTCCCTGCTTGCAGGAGAAGACCTAGGCAGAATGTGAGATGTTATACATACATTCTAAACAGCCAGAGCTGAACAGCCCCGCCCAGGGGGGCGGTCCCTCCAGCATAACCCTCCCACTGCAGTCAGCAGACCTCAGTTTTTTTCTGCCTAGCAGAAGGAGAAGACGTGGCTCTCTCAGGAGCCAGTCTCCTGACCTATTTTTTATTCCTTTTGGAATTTTTTCCTATTTTTTTTTTTCTTTTGAGATCTTCTATCAACTGTCGGCTGGGCAACAGGTTGGGTACAAGATATCCTCGTAGTCTTCCCTGTCCGACCATCGAGCGTGCTGATCCTCGCCTTGTGTGCGTGAGACTCAGTTCACGACATGCCCCACGACTCCAGGGGTGGCCGGTGGGCTTCCAGCTCCGCGGTCCTCTCAAGATAGAACAGTCCGGCTGTATCTTTCGCGGTGGACCGGGCCGACAGCTACTCAGTACCGCACTGTGATAGTTCTGTCAGAAACACACCAGTGGGTCCCTCAGGGGACGGGTAAGTAGTCTCTCCTGGCTGCAGGTGAGTACATGCTGTGTGTTTCTTGTGTGGGTGATTTCCCTGTCTCCCCCTGTGTTTTTTAATGTCACTCTCTGTGCACTTCGCTGGCGCTGTACTGTGTGGGGTGCCTGGGGGCCATACTGTCCTGGGGGGGGCTCATGCTGCTCTGCATTTCGCTGGGGCTGTTTATTTGAGAGTGAGGGGCCTGGGCGCCGTTCGGCGCCATGTTTGGTGACTGTGCTGTTTTTTACATTGGCGGCCATCTTGCCGTGGTCCGCCAGAGCACATTGCGGAGGCCATTTTCTTGTAGCCACACCTTTTTCTAGCTCTAGTTTGGCCTCTAGCGCCGCTCAGGAACGGCACGAATCTCCTCAGTCTCTCTCCTCTCAGCTCACTCACGCTGAGCAGAGCGGCGCGGAGAGACAGGGCAGCGGAACCGAGCGGTCCTGGTCAGGTTGGTGGGTCCCCTGGGCATTCCCCTACTTCAGTCAGCACAGCCTGTGGGTGGTCTCAGAGGGGGACATTATGGAGTCGGAGTCACCAGCTTCCCCTAACATGCCAGAGGCAGCAGCCAGTGCTCCAGCACCTGCGGTCCCTATGGACCAGTTGTCGGCAGTCCTGGAATCATTTCTGACCAGGATGGAAGCTGTGTGTGAGCACAAGGGAGCAAAAAAGCGCCCTCTCCCCACTTTATCTCCACAAGGGGAGTGCTCTGATTCAGATATGGGCCTAGCTATTGCTGCTCAGGACCCTAGCTCTGAATATTTGGATGGTTTTGAACAGGACATTCCTTGTGAGGAAGACTCCAGTTCTGAGTCAGTAAATGACAGGGCGCTTGTTAGTGAACTCATTGATGCTGTGAGGGACACTCTCAAGCTAAATGCTGCGACTGCAGAACCTCAGGCGGATACAGTCTCCTTTTGGTTCTTTTAAGACCAAGCCTTCTAAAAAGGTTTTTCCATATGTACCTTTCTTTGACCAGCTCAATGACCAGGTCTGGGAAAAGCCGCAGAAGACTTTCACGGTCCCGCGGCGTTTGTCTATTAGATACCCTTTTTGAAGACGCCCTGCTTAAAAAGTGGGCTTCTCCCCCGGTGGTCGACCCTCCAGTCGCCCGTTTAAACAAGGCCACCACTCTCCCGATGGAGGGGACTCCTGCATTTAAGGACCCCACTGACAGGAGGTCAGAAGTGGTGAGTAGAGCCATGTTCGCCTTGTTGGGATCCGCCCTACGGCCAGTAGTAGCGGCGACCCTTGTGTCTCAGACACTCACGGAATGGGCAAAAATTTTGCACCAAACTGTACAGGAGTATAACCTTCCTCCAGACACACTATTGCTCTGGCCCACCAGATGGTGCAGGGTCCGATATATGTGTGCGACGCCACGTTGGACGCGGCCCCTTTAATATCCAGGGCCTCTGTCTCGGCGGTGGTATTGCGTCGTCTCATCTGGTTGAAATGCTGGTCTGCTGACCTAGCCTCTAAGAAGCTCCTGACGGATCTACCTTTTAAGGGTGGTAGACTTTTTGGTGCTGCTCTGGATGACATCATCAAGGATGTCACGGGAGGTAAAAGCACTCTCCTTCCTCAAACTATCAAGGGTAGGGAGGCCCGACGTAAACCGGGTCCTTCCTTTCCAGCAAAAAAGGTTTTTTTTTCGTCCGTCAGAGTCCACGGGTAAGCCATCCCAGACTGACAACAGTGCGGCTGGCGGGCACAAGCGCCCCTGGGTGCGTAAGCCGAACAAGCCGGCTCCCAAGCCCGCCTCCGCGTGAAGTCTTGCCCCCGCCCGTCTCTGGGGTGGGGGGACGACTTCGCAGGTTCACGGATCGGTGGACCTCCCGGATCTCCGACCGGTGGGTGTGCGAGGTGGTCACCTCAGGATACAGAATAGAGTTCCGCTCCTGGCCCCAGACAGATTCTTTCCCTCAAATCTCCCTCTCCTTCCTGCCCGTCGGGCAGCCCTCTGGGGGCTGTACAGGATTTGATCGGGTCCGGAGTAATTGTGCCGGTTCCGTCCCAGGAGAGGTTTCAGGGGTTCTACTCGAATCTGTTTGTTGTTCCAAAAAAGGACGGGGTTCGGCCAATCCTGGACCTCAAGGCCCTGAATGCCTTCGTGAAGGTGCAAAAATTCCGCATGGAATCCATTCGCACGGTGATCGCTACACTCCATCAAGGGGATTTTCTGGCATCCTTGGACATCAAGGACGCCTACTTGCATGTTCCGATCTGCGCAAGCCACCAGAAGTTTCTGCGCTTTGCGGTCGGCGAAGTCCACTATCAATTTGTGGCTCTTCCCTTCGGCCTAGCCTCGGCACCGAGGGTGTTCACCAAGGTGCTTGCTCCGGTCCTAGCTTTGCTGAGACAGCGAGGCATTGCTATCGTAGGCTATCTGGACGATTTTCTTCTAAGAGCAGACAGTGGCTCAGAATTGGAAGAAAGTGTGACTATCGTCAGTCAGACCCTCAGGGAGTTTGGGTGGCTCCTGAACGTTCAGAAGTCGGTTCTAGTCCCGACTCAGCGTCTGGAGTATCTAGGTCTGATTCTGGACTCCTTGGAGGCAAGAGTCTTCCTACCTCCAGACAAACTACTGACACTTCAGTCTGCAGTACGGGTGCTGACGTCCCGAAAATGGTCGTCAATCCGCTTTTGCATGAGAGTCCTGGGACTCATGGTGGCCTCCTTCGATGCCGTTCCTTATGCCCAAGCGCACACCAGGGCTTTACAGAAAGAGATCTTGTCCACTTGGGACAAATCCCCGTTGTCCTTGGATCTTCAGATCCAGGTGAGTCACCTGGTCAGGGCGTCCCTGACGTGGTGGTTGAGGTCCCCGGCTCTTCGGTCCGGGAAGTCGTTCCTCCCCATCCAATGGACGGTGATCACGACGGACGCCAGCCTGACGGGCTGGGGGGTGAGTCTGGGGACTCCTGTCGGCCCAAGGGCTTTGGACTCCGGACGAAGCCCTCTTACCGATCAATGTGCTGGAGATACGGGCAATCAGACTGTGCCTCTCCTCATGGTCGGAGAAACTACAGGGTCACTCCATCAGGATCCAATCGGGCAACACCACAGCAGTGGCGTATGTCAACCATCAAGGGGGGACTCGGAGCTCAGCTGCGGCTTCCGAGGTCGCCCGCATCCTGAGGTGGGCCGAAAGAAGCGTGCCGGCTCTGACGGCCGTCTACATTCCGGGCATAGACAATTGGCAGGCGGACTATCTAAGTCGCCAGACGCTGGACCAGGGAGAGTGGTCCTTGCACCCGGAGGTCTTTCAACTCCTTTGCAGACGGTGGGGCACGCCGGATGTGGACATGATAGCCTCTCGACTCAATCGCAAGGTGTCGAGGTTTGTGGCCAGATCCAGGGTTCCCTGGGCGGATGCGTTGGTGGCCCCATGGGGTCAGTATCACCTGATATACGTTTATCCTCCGCTGCAGTTGCTCCCTCACCTGCTCCGCAGGGTAGCGACCGAGGGAATTCCGGTGATCCTCGTTGCTCCGGATTGGCCTCGGCTTCACTGGTACGCCGATCTGGTACGTCTCGTCGCAGACGTTCCCTGGCGGTTACCAATACGGGGGGACCTTCTGTCTCAAGGTCCTATATTTCATCCTGCTTTACAGTCTCTGGCTTTAACGGCATGGTTATTGAAAGCCAGGTGCTGAGAGACCGAGGTCTCTCGGATTCGGTCATTTCGACCATGTTAAGGGCACGGAAGTCTTCCTCCAGAAAGATCTATCACCGTACTTGGAGAGCTTACATCGCCATGTGCGAAGAGCTGGACTGGCGCCCACGAACGTATTCCGTTCCCAGAATCCTGCATTTTCTGCAGCGTGGCGTGACCCAAAAGCTCGCTTTGAGTACCATTAAGGGTCAGATTTCGGCCTTGGCCATCTTCTTTCAGCGACCGCTGGCGGGTCATCCCTTGGTTAGCACCTTTGTGCAGGGGGTTCGCCATGTGCTCCCCCCTGTCAAGCCTCCTCTCCCCCCGTGGGATCTGAATTTGGTGCTCTCGGTTCTCCAGGAACCTCCCTTTGAGAATATTAGAGATATTCCCCTCTTGACTTTGTCTCAGAAGGTGGCCTTCTTGGTGGCCATTACTTCCATTAGACGAGTGTCTGAGTTGGCGGCCTTGTCCTGCAAGTCGCCCTTTTTGGTCATCCATAAGGATAAGGCGGTGTTACGTCCGCGACCTTCTTTTCTGCCAAAGGTGGTCTCGGCCTTCCACTTAAATGAGGACATTGTCCTCCCGTCCTTGTGTCCTCACCCATCGCATCTCAGAGAGTTTGCGCTTCACACTTTGGATGTGGTACGAGCCTTGCGGGTGTACCTGTCTGCTACTGCCTCTATTCAGAAGTCTGACTCACTATTTGTGGCTGTCTCTGGTCCAAAACAGGGCCAAACGGTTTTGTCTGCCACCATTTCTAGGTGGATCAGACAAACCGTAATTCAACCTTATGCTCTCAAGGTGCGGGCGCCTCCCTTTCCGGTTACGGCACATTCCACCAGGGCAATTGGTGCTTCCTGGGCTTTCCGACATCAAGCGTCGGTTGCACAAGTGTGCAAGGCGGCGACCTGGTCGTCTGTTCATACCTTTTCTAAGTTTTATAAGGTTGATGTGGCTGCATATTCGGATGCTTCCTTTGGCCGCAAGGTGTTGCAGGCCGCTGTTTGATGTTGCAACTCCTCCGTTGAGGAGCTCTGCCTTGTTTGGAGTGAAGTTTTTGGTTTTCCATTTATACTGCTCCCATCCCTCTTGACACTGCTTTGGGACATCCCACGTGTAAAGGTGTATAAGACACGCTGTGTCAGTCCATGGATGACAAGAGAAAATAGGATTTTTGTACTCACCGTAAAATCCGTTTCTCTGGCATCCATGGACTGACGCAGCACCCACCCTTCTTTTCGAGTTTGTACTGCTTTGTTACGAACTGAGGTCTGCTGACTGCAGTGGGAGGGTTATGCCGGAGGGACCGCCCCCCTGGGCGGGGCTGTTCAGCTCTGGCTGTTTAGAATGTATGTATAACATCTCACATTCTGCCTAGGTCTTCTCCTGCAAGCAGGGACATAACCCACGTGTAAAGGTGTATAAGACACGCTGTGTCAGTCCATGGATGCCAGAGAAACGGATTTTACGGTGAGTACAAAAATCCTATTTTAATCTCCAGCATCTTTCTTGTGAGAGGACCGTATTGGACAGGGAAATACGCAGGGTGATCGGTGCATGATCCGACCAAGTTATGTTACCAATACTGGTTTCTAAGACGGCTGAAATCAAATAATGGGGTAACAGAAATCAATACGGGAATACAGTTGGTGGGGGTTGGAAAAAAACATATAGTCTATTTCTTCTGTGTGAAAGATCCTCCATACATCCACTAACTGTAGTTCATGTATCTTCCGCTGTATACTTCCTCTAATACCCCTGTTTATTTGTTTTACAGCATTTCTGGAGGGCTTCAGTTCAGGGGGTATGGAGAAATAGGGGCCTACTTTTTATCTCTATAGTCCCCTTCATCTCTGTTACTGCTATTCTGATTTCCAGACCACGATCCAATGTCTATTTTTCCATTCTTAGTATTAGAGTCTTGGTATTGGAGTCTTCTTTTAACCGGTCATCTATTCTTTACAACCTCTCAATAAATGTGTTAATAAGTTATCAAATATGTTTGTTTATTTCAGACCTGCTTGTCATTGTCATTTTATGTACCTGTACTGTGCGCCCATGCACTGGGCCCTCGTGTGCATCATTTGTGTTTTAAAAGACTTTTATATAATTTTTGTTTTTCATCTGGTATATCTATTTTTATGCAGCCAACGTGTGATCGCCTCCTTTCAACTCTTTTTTTGTTGGGGGGGCCCTCTTTGTTCAAGCAGGGCTGCTAAATGTATATTTTTTTTTACTCCATGTGGAGTGTGAGGTTACATTTGGATATCTCTGCCCATTTGACTAACAGGCTGCGGTCATGCAAAAAATTGCTATCTCTTACCGTTCATGGACTGACACGCCTCTTCATTCTTGACAAAGTGGGTTATGTTCCTGCTCATAGGAGAAGACTAGGCAGAATGTTAGATGTTTTAACATACATTCTAAAACCAGAGCTGAACAGCCCCGCCATGGGGGCGGTCCCTCTGGACATAACCCTCCTACCTGCAGCCAGCAGCCTCAGTTTTTTTCTGCCTAGCAGAGGAGAGGACGTGGCTCTCTTCAGAGCCAGTCTCGAAGAAATATTTTATTCTTTTAAAATTTGGTGCTCTCGGTTCTTCAAGAACCTCCTTTTGAAAACATTAGAAAGATTCCTCTCAACTTATCTCAGAAGGTGGCTTTTCTCGTAGCCATTACTTCTGTCAGAGTTTCTGGATTGGCAGCCTTGTCTTGCAAGCCGCCATACTTGGTCCTCCTTAACCACTTCAATACCATGCACTTATGCACCTTCCTGCCCAGACCAATTTTCAGCTTTCAGTACTCTCACACTTTGAATGACAATTACTTAGTCATGCTACACTGTATCCAAACAATTTTTTTATCATTTTCTTCTCACAAATAGAGCTTTCTTTTGGTGGTATTTAATCGCCACTGGGTTTTTTATTTTTTGCGATATAAGCAAAAAAACAGCAATTTGAAAAAAAAAAACACTTTTTTTTAGTTTCTATTGTAAAATTTTGCAAATAAGTAATTTTTCTTCATAAATTTGTGCCAGAATGTATACGGCTACATATCTTTGGTAAAATGAACCCAAATTAGTGTATATTATTTGGTCTTTGTGAAAGTTATAGAGTCTACAAACTATGGTGGCAATCACTGAAAATTTATCACATCTGATCACGCCTGATGTACTGAAGGGATATCTCATTTCTTGAGACACTAACAAGCGAGGAAAGTACAAATACCCCAAAATTACCCCTTTTTGGAAAGTAGACAGTCCAAGGTATTTACAGTGCCTTGCGAAAGTATTCGGCCCCCTTGAACTTTTCATCCTTTTGCCACATTTCAGGCTTCAAACATAAAGATATAAAATTTTAATTTTTTGTGAAGAATCACCAACAAGTGGGACACAATTATGAAGTGGAACGAAATCTATTGGATTTTTGAAACTTTTTTAACTAAGAAAAAAATGAAAAGTGGGGCGTGCAAAATTATTCGGCCCCCTTGCGTTAATACTTTGTAGAGCCACCTTTTGCTGCGATTACAGCTGCAAGTCGCTTGGGGTATGTCTCTATCAGTTTTACACATCGAGAGACTGAAATTCTTGCCCATTCTTCCTTGCAAAACAGCTCGAGCTCAGTGAGGTTGGATGGAGAGCGTTTGTGAACAGCAGTTTTCAGCTCTTTCCACAGATTCTCGATTGGATTCAGGTCTGGACTTTGACTTGGCCATTCTAACACCTGGATACGTTTATTTGTGAACCATTCCTTAGTAGATTTTGCTGTATGTTTGGGATTATTGTCTTGTTGGAAGATAAATCTCCGTCCCAGTCTCAGGTCTTTTGCAGACTCCAACAGGTTTTCATCCAGAATGGTCCTGTATTTGGCTGCATCCATCTTCCCCTCAATTTTAACCATCTTCCCTGTCCCTGCTGAAGAAAAGCAGGCCAAAACCATGATGCTGCCACCACCATGTTTGACAGTGGGGATGGTGTGTTGAGGGTGATGAGCTGTGTTGCTTTTACGCCAAACATATCGTTTTGCATTGTGGCCAAAAAGTTTGATTTTGGTTTCATCGGACCAGAGCACCTTCTTCCACATGTTTGGTGTGTCTCCCAGGTGGCTGGTGGCAAACTTTAGACGAGACTTTTTATGGATATCTTTGAGAAATGTCTTTCTTCTTGCCACTCTTCCATAAAGGCCAGATTTGTGCAGTGTACGACTGATTGTTGTCCTGTGGACAGACTCTCCCACCTCAGCTGTAGTTCTCTGCAGTTCATCCAGAGTGATCATGGGCCTCTTGGCTGCTTCTCTGATCAGTCTTCTCCTTGTCTAAGCTGAAAGTTTAGAGGGACAGCCAGGTCTTGGTAGATTTGCAATGGTCTGATACTCCTTCCATTTCAAAATGATCGCTTGCACAGTGCTCCTTGGAATGTTTAAAGTTTGGGAAATCTTTTTGTATCCAAATCTGGCTTTAAACTTCTCCACAACAGTATTACGGACCTGCCTGGTGTGTTCCTTGGTCTTCATGATGCTCTCTGCGCTTTCAACAGAACCCTGAGACTATCACAGAGCAGGTGCTTTTATACAGAGACTTGATTACACACAGGTGGATTCTATTTATCACCATCAGTCATTTAGGACAACATTGGATCATTAAGAGATCCTCGCTGAACTTCTGGAGTGAGTTTGCTGCACTGAAAGTAAAGGGGCCGAATAATTTTGCACGCACCACTTTTCAGTTTTTTATTTGCTAAAAAAGTTTAAAATATCCAATAGATTTCGTTGCACTTCACAATTGTGTCCCACTTGTTGGTGATTCTTCACAAAAAATTAAAATTTTATATCTTTATGTTTGAAGCCTGAAATGTGGCAAAAGGATGAAAAGTTCAAGGGGGCCGAATACTTTCGCAAGGCACTGTACTAAGAGGCGTGGTGAGTTTTTTGAAGTTGTATTTTTTTCCCACAATTCTTGGGAAAATTAAATTTTTTTTTTTTTTTACACAAACTGGTCATATTAACAGTTTTTTTCTCTCACACAGCATATGCATAATTGCAACTACACCCCAAAATACATTCTGCTACTCCTCCTGAGTGTAGCGATACCACATGTGTGAGACTTTTACACAGCCTGGCCATATACAGAGGCCCAACATTGAAGTAGCACTTTCAGGCGTTCTACAAGCATAAATCGCACATATCCTTTCTCAACCACCACAATTTTGAAGGCCCTGGAGCACCAGGACAATAGAATTTTCCACAAAATGACCCCATTTTTGAAAGCACACACCCCAACGTATAATCTATGAGGCATTATGAGTCTTTTGAACGGTTCATTTTTTTCCAGAAGGTTTTGGAAAATGTGGAGAAAAAATTAAAATGCATTTTTTTTACACAAAGTTGTCAATTTATAAGATATTTCTAACACATAATATGTACATAGCAAAAATTACACCCAAAAATGCATTCTGCTACTCCTCCTGAGTATGGCGATACCACATGTTTGAGACTTTTACACAGCCTGGTCACATACAGAGGCCCAACATCCAAGTAGCACCTCCAGGCATTCTAGCAGCATTAATTGCACATATCATTTTCTGACTACCGATCACATTTTTGAAGGCCCTTCATATATCTAACACATAGCAGGTACATACCAAATAAAAAAAGATTACCTGTGGTTTTAGAAGTGCAGTGGTCCACAGAGGAGAGCATCGGTCCAGGCAGCAGGCAGGGATGAGGTCAGCGACGGCAAAAGCAATCATCCAGGCAGCAGGCAGGAATACTGTCCATAGTTCGCACAGGCAGAGATACTGTCAGCACAGCCAGAGCACAGCCAAAGCACAGGTCCAGGTAGCAGGCAGAGGTGTCCTATCCTATCCTATCGATGATATCTTCGATATATTGGAGGTAGTGGAGTCGGTGATTTTGAGTTGCTTTTTGGTAGCAGACAAACGAATTAAAAAGGGCCATGTGAAACAAGTGAAACGCAACTTTTTTGTGCCAATAATGGGACTTTCTGGTTGATAAGTAGGGCTGTAGCATCTGGTCGTTTAAATCCACCCCCCCCATGTACAAATTGTAGTCGTGGACACATTCAGGCTTTACAATGGAGCCGCGTCTTCTTGGGATCTCCACCATGGTGTCATTGTGGATCGTAGAGAGGATGTGGACATCTTTCTTGTCCCTCCACTTCATGGCCAACACCTCCTCGTTCCTCATGGATGCCGATTCTCCAGGTCGCAATTTTTTTGTCAATAAATTTTGTGGGAATCCCTTCCGGTTTTTTTGAAGGTACCGCAGGCCGGGGTTTGTTTACTGTAAAGGTGGCGAAAAAGGGGCAGGCTGGTATAATAATTATCAACATATAAATGGTAACCTTTTCCGAACAGGGGGTATGCCAACTCCCAGACAATTTTCCCACTGGTTCCAATATATGTGGGGCAATCACGGGGCTGGAGCTGGGAGTCTTTGCCTTCGTAGATCCTGAATTTGCAGACGTATCCAGTGGCTCAATCACATAATTTATTTAATTTTAACCCATACCTGGCTCTCTTGCTTGGTATGTACTGCTTGAACTGCAGTCGGCCGGTGAAATGTACGAGGGACTCGTCCACACAAATTTTTTGGTCTGGGATGAAAACGTCTTCAAATCGCTGGGAAAAGGCATTGATTAGGGGGCGTATCTTGTACAATTTGTCGTAGTTGGGATGATCTCGGGGAGGGCACTGTGAATTGTCATTGAAGTGGAGAAAGCGCATAATCATGTCGTATCTTTTCCTGGACATGACAGCGGAATATATGGGCATGTGTTGGATGGGGCGTTTGGACCAATATGAATGGACTTCGTTCTTTTTTGTAAGCCCCATATTGAACATAAGGCCCAAAAATAATTTAAATTCCTCCAATGTTAGACGCCGCCACTGGAACATGCGGGCGTAGGAAGAATTGGGGTTGGCAGCAATAAATTGGGATGCATACAGATTCGTTTGATCCACTATATTCTGCAGCAAATCTTGTGGGAAAAATAAACAAAAATAATCAAATTTAGAAAAATTTGTAGTGTCGGGCTGCACACCTGGCTGTGCGGTGAAAGGGGGGATGATAGCGGATCCTGAGTTGTCAGGCAACCATAAGGGGTTTGCCAGGGCATCGGGAAGGTAGGATTGGGGCTGGATTCTTCGGGTTGGGCGTGCATTTCCATTGCTTGTACTGGGCTCCTCTTCCTGGGGTATGGCGCTGCTGGTGGTGGGCAGTTCTCCTGATCTTGGTGCTGATCTTGGTGCCGATCGCATTCTTTTGGGAGGGACGGTTTCCTCCGGGGACTCGGACTCTGAGCCACTATCCTCCACTGGCTCGTATTCCGAACCAGAATCGGATAATGGGAGCTCCCCGCTGCTCTCATCATCCGACATGGCAAGAATGGCATATGCCTCCTCAGGTGTGTAAACCCTTTGGGACATTATGGCAGTGCTTATTGGTGGGCCTGTGTAATGGTACTGCTGGTGGTAGTGGTGGCGGTCTGTGTGGTAGTACCGATGGAGGTATTAGTGGTGGGCCTGTGTTTTGGTACCGATGGCGGTATGGGTGGTGGTGGTACCAATGGCGGTACAGGTGGTGGTGGTACCGGTGGTGGTGGTGGTGGTGGTACCGATGGCGGTACAGGTGGTGGTGGGTACCGATGGTGGTACGGGTGGTGGTGGTACGGTTGGTGATGGTACCGATGGCAGTACAGGTGGTGGTGGCACTACCGACGGTGGTACGGGTGGTGGTACTGGTGGTGGTACCGATGGCGGCACTAGTGGTGATACTGGTAGCGGGCCTGTGTGGCAGTATAGATGCTGGGCCTGGTGGTGGTACTGGTGGTGGTACTGGTACTGATGGCGGTACTGGTAGCCTGTGTGGCAGTGCCAATGGCGGTACCGATGGAGGTGGGCCTGTGACAGATGATTGACAGATGGGCTGATTGATTGACAGGTGGGGTGATTGATTGACAGGTGGGGTGATTGATTGACAGGTGGGGTGATTGATTGACAGGTGGGCTGATTGATTGACAGGTGGGCTGATTGATTGACAGGTGGGCTGATTGATTGACAGGTGGGCTGATTGATTGACAGGTGGGCTGATTGATTGACAGGTGGGCTGATTGATTGACAGTTGGGCTGATTGATTGACAGGTGGGCTGATTGATTGACAGGTGGGCTGATTGATTGACAGGTGGGCTGATTGATTGACAGGTGGGCTGATTGATTGACAGGTGGGCTGATTGATTGACAGGTGGGCTGATTGATTGACAGGTGGGCTGATTGATTGACAGGTGGGCTGATTGATTGACAGGTGGGCTGATTGATTGACAGGTGGGCTGATTGATTGACAGGTGGGCTGATTGATTGACAGGTGGGCTGATTGATTGACAGGTGGGCTGATTGATTGACAGGTGGGCTGATTGATTGACAGGTGGGCTGATTGATTGACAGGTGGGCTGATTGACAGGTGGGCTGATTGACAGGTGGGCTGATTGACAGGTGGGCTGATTGACAGGTGGGCTGATTGACAGGTGGGCTGATTGACAGGTGGGCTGATTGACAGATGGGCTGATTGATGTGCTGGGCTGTGTGACAGGTCCTCTTTATGGGGGGGGGCGTGTTGTGCACTGTAAACTTATGTAGACAAACTACACTGAGCTAACTTACTGATCTCTTCTCTCTCCTCACAGATCGGTGTGTGAGGAGAGAGCAGGGATCAGGTAGTAACTCCTGTGAAGTTTGTTTACATTTGTGACCGGCTGTGATTGGACACAGCCGGTCACGTGGTAAACAGCCAATTCATAGGCTGTTTACTCTGATCGGGGACGCGCTGTGTCCAAGGGACACTCGCCTTCCCCGATCCCCGCTCTGCAAGCCTGTGGCGGCGCGCACGGAGCGCGCCGCCGAGTTTGTTTTGACAGGTGATCGGCTGTGACTGACACAGCCGATCACATGGTAAACAGCCAATGAAATTGGCTGTTTACCGTGATCAGGGTAGCGCTGTGTCCGAGGGACACATGCCGTCCCCGATCACCGCGCTGCGCGCCCCCGCGGGCGCGCGCAAGGCAATATCCTGCAGGACGTCATATGACGTCCAGTATCGATATTGCAACCACTTCCCGGACGTCAATTCGCTATTGACTGGGCGGGAAGTGGTTAAGGATAAGGCGGTGCTACGCCCGGAGCCTTTTTTCCCGGAGGTGATCTCGGCCTTCCACCTTAATGAGGACATTGTGCTTCCGTCTTTATGTCCTCGTCCATCGCATCCCAGAGAGTTTGCGCTTCACACATTAGACGTGGTACATGCTTTACGGGTGTACCTGTCTGCTACTGCTTCATTTAGGAAGTCTGACTCGCTGTTTGTGTCTGTGTTTTGTCCAAAACAGGACCAAGCGGTTTCGTCTGCCACCATTTCTAGGTGGATCAGACAGACTGCCATACAGGCCTATGCCCTTAAGGGGCGGGCGCCTCCCTTTCCTGTTACGGCACATTAAACCAGGGCAATTTGGTCTTTGCTGGGCTTTCCGCCATCAAGCGTCTGTTGCACAAGTGTGCAAGTCGGCGACCTGGTCAAAGTTCTATAAGGTTGATGTGGCTGCATCTTCTGATGCTTCCTTTGGCCGCAAGGTTTTGCAGGCGGCTGTTTATTTTTGCAACTCCTCCGTTGGGGAGCTCTGCTTGTTTGGGGTGACGTTTTTATTTTTTTCCTCTCCATGATATGGTTCCCACCCCTCGTTTTTTGGCACTGTTTTGGGACGTCCCACTTTGTCAAGAATGAAGAGGCTGTGTCAGTCCATGGACGGTAAGAGAAAATAGGATTTTTGTACTGTCCATGGACTGACACAGCACCCACCCCTCCTTTTTTAGAGTTTGTACTGCTTTGATACGAACTGAGGCTGCTGGCTGCAGGTAGGAGAGTTATGTCCGGAGGGACCACCCCCTGGGCGGGGCTGTACAGCTCTGGTATATGAATGCAAGTTAAAACATCTAACATTCTGCCTAGTCTTCTCCTATGAGCAGGAACATAACCCACTTTGTCAAGAATGAAGAGGCTGTTTCAGTCCATGGACGTCAGAGAAACGGATTTTACGGTGAGTACAAAAATCCTATTTTTTGACAAGACAAAATATGACGCCGGCAGGAACCTTCCTTCCCTCCGGGTGGACGTCATATGACGTCCTTTCTTCCCGGCCGTCTAGGGGGCGCGCGTGTGCCGCCGGTGGCACCAATTGTGACCCGGTGCCCGGCTGCCGCGATGTCCGCCGGGCACCCGCGATTGCCCGCGATCACGGCAGGAGTGTGGATCTGTGTGTAAACACACAGATTCACCTCCTGTCAGAGGTTAGGAGACCGATGTGTGTTCCCAGTACAGAGGAACACAGATCGATCTCCTCCCCTTGTGAGTCCCTCGCCCTACAGTTAGAATAACTCAATAGGGAACATATTAACCCCTTCAGCGCCCCCTAGTGTTAACCCCTTCCCTGCCAGTCACATTTACACAGTAATCAGTGCAGTTTTATAGCACTAATCGCTGTATAAATGTGAATGGTCCCAAAAATGTTTCAAAAGTGTCCGATATGTCCGCCGCAATGTCACGGTAACAATAAAAATCGCTGATCGCTGCCAGTACTAGTAAAAATAAAATAAATAAAAATGCCATAAATCTACCCCCTATTTTGTAGATGCTATAACTTTTGCGCAAACCAATCAATATACGCTTATTGTTTTTTTTTTTTTTTTACCAAAAATATGTAGAAGAATACATATCGCTCTAAACTGAGGAGAATTTTTATTTTTATTTTTTTAAATGTGATATTTAACCACTTAAGCCCCGGACCATTTTGTAGCTAAAGGGCCAGAGGTGTTTTCAGAATTTGGCACTGCGCTGCTTTAACTGGAAATTGTGCGGACATGCAATGTTGTACCCAAATGAAATTTGCGTCCTTTTCTTCCCACAAATAGAGCTTTCTTTTAATGGTATTTGATTGCCTCTGCGATTTAAATTTTTTGCATTATAAACGGAAAAAGACTGAAAATTTTGAAAAAAAATTATATTTTCTACTTTTTGTTATAAGAATCGAATAAACTCAATTTTAGTCATACATTTAGGCCAAAATGTATTCAGCCACATGTTTTTAGTAAAAAAAATGTCAATAAGCGTATATTTATTGGTTTGCGCAAAAGTTATAGCGTCTACAAACTAGGGTACATTTTCTGGAATTTACACAGCTTTTAATTTATGACTGCCTATCTCATTTCTTGAGGTGCTAAAATGGCAGGGCAGTACAAAACCCCCCCAAATGACCCCATTTTGGAAAGTAGACATCCCAAGGAAATTGCTGAGAGGCATGTTGAGCCCATTGAATATTTTTTTTTTTGTCTCAAGTGATTTAATAATGACAAAAAAAAAATACAAAAAGTTGTCACTAAATGATATATTGCTCACACATGCCATGGTTATATATGAAATTGCACCCCAAAATACATTTTGCTGCTTCTCCTGAGTACGGGGATACCACATGTGTGGGACTTTTTAGGAGCCTAGCCGCGTACGGGACCCCGAAAACCAAGCACCGCCTTAAGGATTTCTAAGGGCACAAATTTTTGATTTCACTCCTCACTACCTATCACAGTTTCGAAGGCCATAAAATGCCAAAATAGCACAAAACCCCCCCAAATGACCCCATTTTGGAAAGTAGACACCCCAAGCTATTTGCTGAGAGGCATGGTGAGTATTTTACAGCTCTCATTTGTTTTTGAAAATGAAGAAAGAAAATAATTTTTTATTTTTTTTCAATTTTCAAAACGTTGTGACAAAAAGCGAGAACCTGCAAAATACTCACCATGCCTCTCGGCAAATAGCTTGGGGTGTCTACTTTCCAAAATTGAGTCATTTGGGCCGGTTTTGTGCCATCTGGGCATTCCATGGCCTCCGAAACTGTGATAGGCAGTGAGGAGTGAAATCAAAAATTTACACCCTTAGAAAGCCTGAAGGCGGTGCTTGGTTTTTGGGGTCCCGTACACGGCTAGGCTCCCCGTACTCAGGAGAAGCAACAGAATGTATTTTGGGGTGTAATTCCACATATGCACATGGCATGTTTGAGCAATATATCATTTAGTGACAACTTTGTGCAAAAAAAATAAATTGTGTTTTTTCCATAACTTGTGTCAACATATAAAATATTCAATGGACTCGACATGCCTCTCAGTATATAGCTTGGGGTGTCTACTTTCCAAAATGGGGTCATTTGGGGGGGTTTTAAACTGTCCTGGCATTTTATACACAACATTAGGAAGCTTACATCCACTCTTCTAACCACTTGAAGACAAAGCCCTTTCTGACACTTTTTGTTTACATGAAAACATATTTATTTTTTTTGCAAGAAAATTATGTTGAACCCCCAAACATTATATATTTTTTTAAAGCAAAGGCCCTACAGATTAAAATGGTGGGTGTTGCATTTTTTTTTTCCCACACAGTATTTGCGCAGCGATTTTTCAAACGCATTTTTTGGGGAAAAAATGCACTTTTTTTTAATGCACTAAAACACACTATATTGCCCAAATGTTTGATGAAATAAAAAAGATAATCTCAGGCCGAGTACATAGATACCAAACACGACATGCTTTAAAATTTCGCACAAACACGCATTGGTGACAAACTACATACATTTTAAAAAGCCTTTACAGCTTACCACGTTAGATTTACAGAGGTCTACTGCTAAAATGACTGCCCTCGATCTGACCTTCGCGGTGGTACCTCACATGCATGGTGCAATTGCTGTTTACATATGACGCCAGACCGACGCTTGCGTTCGCCATTGCGCAAGAGCAGGGCAGGGGTGCTTTTTTTTTTTTTTTTTTTTTTTTTTTTTTAAACTGTTCCATATTTTTTTTTTTTTTATTATCTCAGGGAATTTAAATATTCCCTGTGATGGCAATAGGTAGTGACAGGTACTCTTTTTTGGAAAAAACTGGGGTCTATTAGACCCTAGATCTTTCCTCTGCCCTCAAAGCATCTGACCACACCAAGATCGGTGTGATAAAATGCTTTCCCAATTTCCCAATGGCGCTTTTTATATCCGGGGGGGGGGGGGGGACATTCCCTCCCACTGCTTGTAAAAGCAGTCCAGAGGCTAATTAGCCACTAGGATTGCTTTTACATGAAAGCCGGCCGCTGGCTGAAAAGATACCAAGATGATACCTAAACCCGCAGGCATCAATCTGGTATAACCATTCAAATTCCAGCAACATACCAGTACGTTGCTGGTCCTTGTTGGACATGTATTGTAATCTTTTTTTTCATGCAGCCTGTTGGCTGAACGGAAAAAGAGATTGATCGGTGGGTATGCCCACCATTAGAATACTTCCCTTCATTCACTCACTTCTAATTATGGGCATACATGCACCATTTATATATGCCGAAGCATGGGGGCATCCTCCCGCAAAAGTTATGCCGCACACACATGGTCGGACTTTTCCACGGGCATGCCTCCGTCGGAATTTCGACCGTATGTACGCGGCATTAGGAGCAAAATCGCTCCTCCGCACCTGCTGCCCCAATGCTTTGGCATATATGCTTTTTTTTTTTTTTTTTTAACTGTGGTGGTGAAATCACCCCCTACAGCACTGGAGTCGCAAGGATCAGGCCTGTCTCTGCGAATGCTGCAGTTGTGTGTTGTGTTTTGTAAGTGACAGTGATCGATCAATACTGCACTTGGGTGGCCTGGGCTGGACGGAGGGGCAAAACGCAGGTGCTAGCAGGTATCTGGGCTGATCCCACTAACACTGCGTTTTTGGGAACCCTAAATTGCTGCGGACGCTAGTATAGATCTGATCAGATATGGATCTGTTCAGATACTATACCACTAAGGGAGGTGTATGCTTCACGCGTGGGTGTTAGCGTTACTGGCACTAACCTGACGCTGCCTGGGGCGAGGCAGACCCTCTCTGACGCTAAAACCTAATTGATATCACCCGCCCGCGATCAGGGGGTTAAACCTTTATTGGGTTATATACGGCGGGTGCCCTGACACTATAAAAAGCAAACTAACTAACCAGCGTCACCCGTAACACTTATATGGTGATCACTGGTGAAAGGGTTAACTAGGGGCAATCAGGGGGTTAAACCTTTATTAGGTAATATATGGGGGTACCCGACGCTCTAAAAACCTGCAGCGAACCTAAAAAAAATAACTGGCTACCTATCGGCCTCACTGACACTAAAACAGCGATCAGAAAAACGATCGCTTAGTGACGGCGGTGCTAGGGGGTGTAAGGGTTTCCTGGGGGGCGATCAAGGGGTTAAACCTTTATTAGGGGGGGTTAGGGGGCTACACTGGACGTAAAACTAACTGCCCTGACACTTTTACAGTCACAAATGTCACTGATTGCAGTGATCAGTAAATAAATGGTGCAGTGACACTGTGACTGGGGGCTGGGGAGTGATCTGGGGGGGGGCGATTTATGTACCTATGTGTGTTAGTGTAGTGTTTGTGCACTAACCTCTGTGTCTTCTCTCATGCGGCGCTCGGTATATGTGAGCGCCACATGAGGGATGACGTGACTTCCTCCTGCCTGTGTAAACATTACACAGGCAGAGGAAGCATTTGATTCGCCGGGAGCGATCACGAGGGGGTGGCCATAATCGAATGGCGGCCCCATCATCACGGATCGCTCCCGAAGCGATCCCGGCCGCTCACTGTACCGGAGGGGGGTCCGATTGAACCCCCCCCCACCCATAGGAAGGCAGGCATGTACAGGTACGTTATTGTGCCTGTCCGTCCCATTCTGCCGACGTATATTTACAGTGGGCGGTCGTTAAGTGGTTAATCAAAAAGTTAAAAATATTGTGTTTTCAAAATTGTCGCTTCTTTTGTTTATAGCGCAAAAAATAAAAACTGCAGAGATGATCAAATACCACCAAATGAAAGCTCTATTTGTGGGGGGGGGGGGAGATTTTATTTGGGTACAGTGTTGCATGACCGCGCAATTGTCATTCAAAGTGCAACGGCGCTGAAAACTAAAAATTGGTCTGGGCAGGAAGGGGGTGAAAATGCCCTGTATGGAAGTGGTTAAAAAACAAGAAAAAAATAAAAGCCTTTTTCTTTATATATTTTTTTTTTCTTTTAGCAGTTTAGCGGATACCCCCTGCATATTCTTATGTGGAAGTGCAGTGTTAATTTTTCTTACATTTTTTTAATCGAAAATTTTTCCACAAGAGAAAATGTACAAAAGAAAGTGTACAAAAATATTCGAAAAGAACATGTCCAGTACAAAACATATGCTATAGGGACTGATATCCAATCATTGCTAGGCAAAATGGTACACCTACAGTGGGCGATCCCCCAAGTGCAGACTTTAATTTTGTAATACAGTTTATATTATCTACGTCTCCATGGGGGAGCCCCCGTTCTCATTTAATATTCATAATGCAACACCATCACACTGCATCTCAATCACTGTAAACTGTCAGTTGTAATAACTCCACCTTTGACTACATCATAGTAAATATCAACCCAAAACTCTTTGTGTGATGGGTCCATGTGTAATTCGTCATGTGTGTGAAGGGAGGGGAACCACATCCCCTCAGAGGGCGCACCCCCCTCCCCCACCACACCGGACTCAATTCCACTCAGGGACAATCCCAGGATCATTAGGGACTGGGCCCTGGGAGCCATGTTGTACTGCAACAATTTAACAAATAAAAAAGGAGAGCGAGAGGTTAGAGAAGTGAAGGAAGAAGAGAAATTGAAGGAAAAGAATAAGGAATGAGTCATGACTCTGTGCTCCCGGCCTCACTGCTCAGAAGTTGCTCTATTCCGGAAAAGATCTGGGATCACTGGACAGATATCTGACCCATGGGTCCCAAACTTTCTCGAACATCTTCAGTCTATCATTTGATCGCTGTCATACGCTCATTAAGCATGTTCCAGGAAGGTTTCTGTTTAAGCTGTTCGAAAGGCACTACGGCCGATTTCCACGATTTTGCAATTATGATTTTTGCTGATATGAAGATAAATGTTGAGGCGACTTTTTAAAAAAAAATCAAATAGGAGTTTATTCAGAGAGCAATAGGTATACAAAAGAAATACAGCACACAATACAGCACATACTTCTGTGTGTCCACAGGAGAAGGAAGAGACAATACCCTACAAATAGAGGCACAACATAATAAGAAAAATACACCCTTTTTTTAAGTCAAAAACACCCAACCCTGTACCACATCTATCTCAATACAATAGTGTAGTTTCTGCAACACAGTACAAAAAATATCACAGGCATCCATGTAAGAAAATAGGACTTATAGTCGTATCCAGACCGGGGTAAGATAGACCGACTCTTAGCCAAGCAATAGACCACCACGCGGGGAGTATCACCCCCAGTGCCATGTTCCCTCCCACTCAGATCCTCCGTCCCTTATACTAGCATTCGTTCCATAACCAGATCAACCGGGGCCAGACCTGGAATCTCCAACCACCGAGCCCAAATCTTGTCAAATTTCCTCACACTCCCTCTATGCTGAAATATATACTTTTCCAGCCTAATAGTGTCCCCCATGAGATTCCGCCATTCCCTCACCGTGGGGGGTTCCTCTGACTTCCAGTGTCGCAAAATAAGCTTCCTGGCCTGGAAGAGAGCTCTCGCTATGCCCGCCCTGATGGGATCCTCCTCCGGTATGTTATCTATGATCCCCAGCAAACATAATTTAGGGTGTGCAATAAGCTGCACCTGGAAAACGGTATTAATCGTATCCAAGACCTCCGTCCAGTAAAGATGCAGTTTGGGACACCGCCACAACATGTGGATCAGGTCACCATGGTCCCTCTTGCATCTAGTACAGGCAGGGTCCTCTCGGACCCCCATACTTACCATCCTAGCCGGGGTATAGTGTACACGCAGCAGTATATACAGCTGAGACAACCTTTGGCCTACATTAAGAGAACACAAGGGAATGGCCAACAGAGCGTCTTCCCACTGGTCCTCCTCAAAAGCTCCAACGTCTCTCTCCCACTTTGAGATGATGCCTGCCATGTTGTTAGGAAGGAATCTGCTGAGGAGCATGGAGTAACTGCACGAAATGAAACCCTTAAACAAGGTTACGTCTCTCATGTATTTAAAAATCGGCGTGGGGCTTAGTGTCCAGCCATCTCCCTTCGCTTGGGCCCTGACCGCATGTTGAAGCTGGAAATAAAAAAACTGCATAGAGGCAGGGAGCTGAAATTCAGCCTGCAGCTCCCCGTTCCTAAAAATTTGTGTCAAATGGGTAATCCCGTATTGTTGCCATCTCATACCATATTGTAATTTTTCCAACTCCAAGTAGCGTTTGTTCCCCCAGATGGGGCTATGCCTAGTAAAACCCTCCACTTGTTGCAACGCTCTCACCTTGTTCCAGATTTTCTGCATCAAGTTGTATGTAGGGTACAGCTTATTGGACTTGGCAAATCTCAGCGCCTCCAGGCCCTCCTCCACCTCCCCCCCAGATGCCGAGCGGAGCAGCTGCGCCACAGGGTCCACCAAGTTCAACATCGGATTACCAGGGGGCCTCAACACCCTAGCAATGTGCTGTAGCTGGGAGGCCAGGTAATGCAGCCATGGGTTAGGGAGAGAGAGCCCTCCTGCCTCCTTCGGCCGTTGAAGCTGTTTCAGCTTCACCCTTGCCGTAGAATTTAGCCATATAAGGGATCTGAAAATAGTGTTTACAACCCTGAAATGTTTAAGAGGGACAACCATGGGGGAGTTGTGCAACCCATATAAGAGCTGCGGCATTAAGATCATCTTTATCAGATTTATTCTGCCTACAGGGGACAGTTTGTTTGGACCACACCTTCACCCGATCCCTGCAGCGATTCAATAATGGGGACAAATTTAAAGTAAGATAGTCTAAAGGATTGGGTGTAACCTGGATCCCCAGATATCTGAATTCTGTGGATACAGGGATATCTAGTAGGTGTGTCAGCTGTGGACATGGTGTCTTGTCTAAGAGCATAAGAGAGGATTTGGTCCAATTAATCACCAACCCAGAATACCGGCTAAAAGTCCGTACAACCTCCATTGCCTCCCTCAGAGATGACTCTGTGTCACCCAAAAGGAGCATGGTGTCATCGGCATACATCATACATTTTTCTTTTTGCTCCCCATATTGAAACCCTCTAATGTTCGTATGGGCACGAATCCGGGCAGCCAGCGGTTCTATGACCAGCGCGAACAGTAAAGGGGACAACGGGCACCCCTGTCTGGTGCCCCTAAAGAGATCAAAGTAAGAGGATATTCTTCCTGACTCTCTAATGGCTGCTTTCGGGGAATTGTATAGAAGCTGCACCCATGCTATGAAATTCTCTCCAAACCCAAATTTTCTCAGAACTGCCTATAAGTAGGGCCATTCTATGCTATCAAAGGCCTTATGGGCGTCAAGGGAGAGCAGAGCCCTGTCTCCCATGTTATCGGTGATGGATTGCATGTTAATGAATAATCTGCGCAGATTAATAGCCGTGGACTTCTGAGGCATAAACCCCGCCTGGTCAGAATGTATTATAGCAGAGATAGCATTGTTCAGCCGTATAGCAAGAACCTTGGCCAAGATTTTTACATCCGACTGCAACAAGGATATCGGCCTATAGGAACCCGGGTCTAACGGGTCCTTTCCAGGTTTTAATAGCAAGACTATTATGGCTTTGGTCATAGAAAGAGGCAGGCACCCGGCTGATCTGGCCCCATTAAACACTCCCAACAACCTAGGCAATAATTGTTCCCCGTATTGCTTGTACACCTCCACTGGAATTCCATCTTCCCCTGGTGCCTTGGAGTTGGGGAACATACCAGTCGCCGCCTGGAGCTCCTCAACCGTCAGGGGAGCATCCAGTTGTTTTTGAGCAGTGTCGGTCAGGGTAGGGAGTTCAACCCCGTCAATATACTCCTGAAGGGAATCATCAGTATAGTCCTTTCGGGAGCGGTAAAGGTCACAGTAGTATGAGCTAAGGATCGTCATAATGTCATCCGGGGAATTAGTAATTTTTCCATCGGGTGCTCTCAGAGCACCAATGGATGGGGATGTCTGTTGAGCACGGGAAATCCGTGCCAACAGGCGACCAGTATGCTCACCCTCCTCATAAAAGGCCAACTTACTGAAAAATCGTTTCCGCTCAGCCGCCGAGAAGGTCATTTTATTCAGGGCGTCCTGAGCAGAAACCCAGGCGTCTCTATGGTCTGCAGTGGGGTCAGCAACAAACTTGGCTTCCAGGTCAAGCACCAATCTCTCCACCCCCTCCCGATGTTCACCCGACCGTCTCTTAAATGCATTGATCTCAGTAATAAACAACCCCCTCAAAAAGGCCTTAAAAGTCTCCCAAGCAACCCCCACATCTGGGTAATCCGCCTGGTCCCCCCAGAAGTCATTAATTTTCCGTGCTGTCAGGTCCGGGGCTGGCAAAAGATTAAGCCAAAAGGCATTCAGCTTCCAGGGGGCTCTGAGCAGTGACGAAGGAGGGGAAACCTCCAACCCCAGAGTCAGCGGAGCATGGTCCGAGATACCTCGTATTGCATATGAAATCTCCGCCACCACCCGCACCGCCGTGTCCGAACACAGGCACAGGTCTATACGTGATAGTGACATATGTGTTTTCGAAAAACATGAGAACTGGCGTTTCCCGGGGTTCCTGCTCCTCCACAAATCCACCCACCCCACCTCCTCCACCAGTTTTCTCAGGGGTGTGCGGCAAGCACCGCGCCCCGACAAGACTGGGGGGTACTTGTCCAGCTGCGGATCCAGGTAGCAGTTGAAGTCGCCCATAATGTACAAAGGTACTCCCGGGCGTCCCAACTGAATGTCCAGGATCGCCCGTAGGACCTGATGACTGTACGGAGGCGGGATATATACAAAGACAAGTATACATTTCAGGGAAGACAAGCGACAATGCAGTATAACAAATCGGCCCTCAACATCCACCACACTGTCAAATTCCTGAAAATCCAGTGCCCCATGTATCAAAACACTCACCCCTCTAGAAAAGGAGGTGTGAGTGGAGTGATCAGCCCTGCCCACCCACCGAAAGTTAAGGCATGACACAGTGTCGGGGGTGAGATGAGTCTCCTGCAACGCACACACAGCCGGAAGATATTTTTTCAAAGATGTGGAGACCATTGTGCGCTTGAGGGGGTCACCAAGCCCCCTAACATTCCATGACACCACATTAATTACATTTAACCCTCCCGCCATAGTAGATAGATATTTATACATTTAAAGGGTGAGACAATCCAAGACAGTATACACCGTGTCCCCCCACCCCCAGATCGGGTATTCTGCAGGTCAGATACCACCCATTAAGGCAAATCATGCAGGTGTTGTACGTGCTGTACCGTACTGCTGAAGTCTCTCCGAACTATTAGAACCTCTGAGCGCAACAGCACTCTAACTTTATCATGAACACTTCCTGGGGGTGCAATCTCGAAAAAGACCACCAGCCGGCGATCTAGTTCTCCAGTTGCTGTCAGTGCACCAAGGACCCCCAGGAGCAAACAGAGTATAAAGGGTCGAACATCAAAAAAGGCACTGGGACAACAGGTCCCGTCTCCCGCCGGCCTCTCAACCGCCAGTCGGGAGGTATCTGTGGATAACTCGTAACACATCAGACACTCGTACAAACTTGCTTAGCTTCGCACACTCTCTCAGTGGGGGAAAAGAGAGCAATAAATCAACTCGTGCTCCCGGCCGAAATGGAAGGTAGCTTAGAACAACGTGAGCTAGCGAGGCAGCCCACCAGCCGGGGGCCGCCCTAGCCTTTCAAGAGCCTGGCATCTTCAGGGACCTATAGTAGGTCAGTCCCCTTCCCCTGCCCCCTCCCTTGGCAGGCGAAAGGCATTTTCATTTGCATCCAGCCAGTCCGACGCGTCTGCCACGTGTTCAAAGAAGTGAGCCTGGCCTCTCGCTGTAATGTGGAGGCGTGCCGGGTATAGCATTGCATATGGCGCCTGCAACTTCTGCAGCCTTTTCTTGACTTCTGTGAATCAGGCCCGCCTCTTCTGCACATCAGATGAAAAGTCAGGATAAAAAGAGACGCGAGCTTCATTAAACTGCACATTCTGTTTTTCTCTGGCCAAACGAAGAATAATTTCTCTGTCACGGTAATGCAACATGCGTGCCAGGATAGGACGCGGGGGATGCCCTGGGGGAAGGGGCCGCATGGGGACCCTGTGAGCCCTTTCGACCGCATAAAGGGATGTAAACGCCTTTTTCCCAAATATCTCCAGCAGCCACTTCTCAACAAAATCAGTGGGGTCTCTACCCTCCGTTTTCTCAGGGAGACCTACTATGCGGGCATTGTTGCGTCTCATCCGATTCTCGAGGTCATCAGCACGTTGATCTACCGCAGCCACCATTCTGCGCATCTCTCATCAGAGGGGGGAGCTTATCCTCCACGTCACTGATCCTGCTTTCTGCAGCTGTGGTCCTCTCTCTGATCTTCTGCATATCTTGCCTTATCAGGCAAACTTTCTCCTCCAAACCATCAAATCTTCCTTGCAAAGTGTTAACTGAGGCAGTGCACCTATTCACAGCTTTCAGGATCTCAGCAAGGGTGGGCTGAGCAGGCTCCTCATCCCCACTGTCTTCTGCCTGCTCCCCTGCCTGCTCTGCCATACTGTTAACCTCAGTGTGTTCAGGAAAGCCTTCCTCCATGTTTCCCTGTGCAGTGAGTTCCCCCTCAGGAGCTCCCTCCTCCTCAGCCGAGTCTGCTATGTGCAAGGATCCTGACAGTTTTTGAGCATAATATCTAATGTCTGTAGGGAGAGGGTCCCCGCTGGCGCTTTTAGGGGTTTTTGGAGGTTTACTCACTGTGTCCTTATTCTTTTCAGCACCGCTCGTCCCACGCTGCTGAGACCCTCCGGCGGCGCCATCTTGGATTTCCGTGCTCTGTTCCCCTTCTTTGTTCTTTCCCCGCCGACCCATCATGAATGCGGTCAATACAGGCACCCCAGCGGGTTCCCCTCAGGTTCCGAAGTCGGGCTGTAGCCGTTTTTCACAGTGTAGAAGCCGGGAGCAGGATTATAGCAGGGTGACAAGCGGGAGCTCTGTGAGGAAGCTGCTTCTCACATGCCGATCCTGGCCACGCCCCCCGTTGAGGCGACTTTGAATGCGGTCTCTATCTTACAACCCAGCAGCGCCTGTCTCTGGGATTTGACAAGGTTTACTTGGGTAAGAGTATAGATAAAGTTATACACCCTAATCCAATACCGCCTCGCCTTAGGACATTGCCACCATATATGATACATTGTTCCCTCCTGTCCGCAGCCATGGAAACACTAAGGAGATGCATCAGGTACAAAAGATGCCAGCTGAGTGGGGACCATTTACCACCTTAGAAGTACTTTGTAATTTGCTTCTATAATAGAGGTATTTATGAGTGACAGCGATGCCCTTTGGGCTATATTGTGCCACTCGTCCAGCTCAATATTTTCCTGGAGGTCCGCTTCCCATTTTTTCATATAACCCTGTTTAATGGGAGAACTAGTCAAGATGGAATAAATTCCTGAGATATGCCCCCGAATTTTGTCAAACTTCTGACACAAATATTCCATTAGAGACATGGTCGCTATATCAGAATTCCATGATATTGTGGTTAAGAAATGCTTTATCTGCATATAGCGAAAGTGCTCTGAAACCGGCATTTGATATTGCTCTTCTAGGAATTTACAAGTCAATATTCCCTTTGTATCACCGAGATCCACTATACGCGACAGACCTTTGTTTGTCCACCATTCAAATGTCCTGGGGGAGAGGCCCGGGGTGAAGTTCCTGTTACCAAATATAGGGGCCAATGGGATATGCAGAGATTTAAACTTGTACGTTTTTAGTTAACCTATCCCAAATATTTAAGGAGATTGACCGTGTTGGGCATAAAATGGGGGTCTTTCCTTTGGCGGCAACCAAATGATAAAATAAATCGACTGACGTGCACTGTTAATTTTGATGTAAAATTTCAATTAGTTTTAGTCCAGTCCTAGTCTTTTTTTTTACTAAAATTTCATTTTTAGTTTTAGTCTTATTTTAGTCATCTCAATTGTTTTAGTCGTGTTTTAGTAGACTAAATAGTATTCATTTAGTCAACTAAAATATTTTAGTTAACGTAATTAACACTGGCTGGGATCACAATACAGAATAAAATAGTACCCTAAAGCCATGTTTATATCATTCAACTGTTCATTTAAATATACAATTCTAAACCTTTTTTATAATTCTCCAAACGTACCACACACGCGTACCAAAATATAGACAACACCTGTAAAGAAACTAGCAAAAGATTCTGTAAAATCCTCTCCAATTTGTACTGTCATTTATGACTCATTAATGACTTTTAAAGGTATAATTACATGCTCTGCAATTGCTATACATCTCTGCATTAGATAAAATCTTCCGTAGCTGTCATATTATGTACAAATTAATGGAAATTGGATTTTTGTACTTTCCTGTAAAAAAAATTCTTGGAGTGCATTGAGGGACACAAACTGATTCAGTAACCATAGAGTATAGCGCCAATCCCAGGTGAACAAAATTGTAAACCTGCTCCTTACAGCCAATAAAACCCCTTCTACAAACCACTCTATACAAGTGGGGCCGGTAAATTTATCAATAAACTTGGACCTGAGAGTGAAACCTGATGCTGAAAGACAAGGTGCTGATTGCCCTAGTGGAGTGAGCCTTGGATGAAATGGGGAGATGAATTTCAAATATATAACATTTGCATATAAAAACTGTTCTTTATTAAAGTGATTGTAATGGCTATTTCTCTTATCGTCCATGGACCGACGCAGCTCTCATACTGATTACATGTGGGTATATGTCCCTGCTCGCAGGAGAAGACCTAGGCAGAATGTTAGAGGTTAAAACATTCTAGAACAAGCCAGAGCTGAACAGCCCCGCCCAGGGGGGCGGTTCCTCCGGACATTACCCTCCCACCTGCAGCTAGCAGCCTCAGTTTTTTTCTGCCTAGCAGAAGGAGAAGACGTGGCTCTCTGGAGCCAGTCTCCTGGAAGATTTTACTTTAGATTTTTATTCCTTTGGGAATTTTATTATTTTATTTTTGAGACCTTCAATCAACTGTCGGCTGGGCAACAGGTTGGGTACACTAGTATCCTCGTAGTCTTCCCTGTCCGACCATCGAGCGTGCTGATCCTCGCCTTGTGTGCGTGAGACTCAGTTCACGACATACCCCATGACTCCAGGGGTGGCTGGGTTGCTTTCATGCTCCCGCGGTCCTCTCAAGATTGAACAGTACTTGACTGACTGTATCTCTCGCGGTGGACCGGGCCGACAGCTACGCAGTACGACTCTGTGATAGGTCTGTCTGAAACAAGCCAGTGGGTCCCTGAAAGGGACGGGTAAGTAGTCTCTCCTACTGCAGGTGAGTACATGCTGGCTGTGTTTCTGTGTTTGGGGGTTTCTCCCTGTCTCCCCCATGTTATGCTGCTCTCTGCACCCTGTACTGGTGCTGTGCTGTGGGGTGCTTGGGGTCACTCTGGCCTGGCTGGGCGCTCATGTCTGCAGTTTTTTCTGGTGTGTAAGGTGATTATTGCGTGCGCCATTGGCGCTGTTTGAGGTGGTTATTGCGTGCGCCATTGGCGCGCATTAGAGCTTTGAATTTTGCGCTCGGCGGCCATCTTGGCGTTCAGTGGCGCGGTTATAGCTGCGGCCGGCGGCCATTTTCTTGTGGCCGCCGCGCATTTATTTCTGGTGGCGGCGCGAATCCCCTCACAATCTCCTCACAGACTGAGCTGTCCTTAAGGGTTGGTGGGTCCTCCCGGGTATCCCCTCCTCAGCGTAGCCAGTGGGTGGACTGTATAGTCACTGTATAGTGTATAAGGTCTCAGAGGGTGGCGTTATGGAGTCTGATACACCTGCTCTCCACACTTGCCTGGGGCAACTGGCAGTGCTGCACAGTTAAACATGTTCATATGTTTCCTGCACCTGCGGTCCTTATGGACCAGTTGTCAGCAGTCCTGGAATCATTCCTGTCAGAATGGAAGCGGTGTGCGAAACTCCAGATACATTCACAGTATATGTATGTATTATACTCTCTGGGTTGGCGGGGGCTCCGGTGTCCTCCCGCACTCTCATGGTATGTGCGCTTCGGCTCTCTGCACAGTATAGACATGTTCAATATGTTTATTGCACATATTATACATGTTTACAGTATGGGTATACTGTTTGTGTGGGGTTCCTCCGGGTACTCCGGTTTCCCCCCACGCTCCAATGGAAATGCACAGCATAAACATGTGCAATATGTTGATTCACATGCTATCATTCCTACACGGTATCTGTGTGCTGTCTGCGTGGAGTTCTTCCGAGTGTTCCGGTTTCCTCCCACGCGCTGACGGTATGTGCGCCTTTGGCCTTCTGCACAGTTAAACATGTTCAATGTTTATCACGCATGCTATAATACCTACACGGTATGTGTAGGCAGTCTGTGTGGTTTTCCTCCGGGTACTCCGGTTCCCTCCCACACTCCATTGGTATGGGCGCTTCGGCGCTATGCACAGTCTAAATTTGTGCGATTGGATATCCACATACTAACATACCTACACGGTATGCCTATGCAGTCTGCGTGGGTTTCTGCTCATGCTACATGACATGCATGCCTTTGGTGCAATACACGGTGTAAACATACACATTATGTCTATACACTACACTAAATACATTCACAGTAGTTGTAGGTATTGCATTCTCTGAGTATGCGTGGGGTACTTCGGTTCCTCCCACGCGCCAACAGTGTGCGCGCCTTCGGTGCTATGCACAAATGGGCTTGTGCAAAATGTTTAGCACACATACTATAATACCATACACGGTATGCGTATGCAGTCTGCATGGGTTTCATCCGGGTCCTCAGGTTTCTCCCCTGCGTTCCAATGGTGTGCGCATTCTCAGCGCTATGCACAGTATAAACATGTGCAATTTGTTTATTCGCAGGCTAACATACCTACACGGTTGTGTACGCAATCTGTGTGGCTGGTTTACATCCAGGCCCCGATGATGTGTGCGCATTCGTCGTTGGCACAGTATATACGTGTTTAATAGGTTTATCCACAAATACTAAACTACATACGCCGTATGTGGTGGTATTATGCTCTTTGTGGCTGGGTGGGTTTCCTCCCACACTCTCCATTTGTGCGTTTGACGCAATACATAGTATAAACTATGTGTTTGCACAATCAGCACCTATCCATGGGTAGCTGCTGGATGGAGCATTGTCACAAGGAACCCTGGTTTCAGGGGTATCACTTTCCACCTGCTTTCAGTGGTGATCAGAAGCGCTGGCTTGGACTGTGTTCGCCAGGCTGGGGTTAGCGTTACGCCCGTTAGTGGCTGCGTCTCTGGCATTTTTTGTAGCTCAATGACTGGGCAAAAGCCTCTGCTTCATCCATCAGTCGTCTAGCAGGTGTACTACAACTGCTTTAGCCTTTAGGGTCTCTGTGCCCGGGGTGGGTTTGCGCCACCTGTGGAGGCTGAGCTACTAGTCCTCTGACCGAGTTTCTAGGGAAGTTCCGTCAAGTTGCCTTTATTGGCCAACATTTGAGGCACCCTGTACACTGGGGCCTCCCTTCTCCGGTACATTGCGGAGTCTCTTTGGGATTTTCATACATCTCACTGCAAGACGGTCCTGTCGGCCGTGTGCATTGCAGGTGCTTGCATCCGGAGGTGTTTCCACCTTCTTTACCGGAGGTGGGGCACTGGAAGTGGACCTTGTGGCCTCTCGACTCACTCGCAAGGTGGCAAGATCGTGGTCAGGTCAAGGGACCCCTGGGCGGATGCGTCAGACGCGTTGGAAGCCCGTGGGGGCAGTATCGCCTGATATATGCTTACCCTCTGCTACTGTTGCCTCGCCGGCTTCGCAGAGCATTCTTCATCCTGTTTTACAGTCCTTGGCTTTAATGGCATGGCTGTTTAAAGCCAGGTGCTAAAGGACCGAGTTCTCTCGTATTCGGTCATCTCTTCTATGTTGTTGACACGGGAATCTTTCTCCAGAAAGATATCTCACCGTACCTGGAAGGCTTGCATCGCTATGTGCGAGGAACTTGAGTGGCATCCTCGGATGTATTCCGTTCCCAGGATTTTGCTGTTCTTACAGCGTGGTGTGCCCCAAAAGCTGGCCTTGCATACCTTTTTTTTTTTTTTTTTTTTTTTTTTTTTTTTTTTTTTGAGGGTCTGATTTCGGCCCGGGCTGTCTTTTTCAACGACCGCTACCTGGCCATTCCTTGATTAGCACCTTTTGTGCAGGGTGTTCGCCATGTGATCCCCCCTGTCAAGCCTCCTCTCCCTACTTGGGATCTGATTTTGATGCATCTCGGTTCTCCAAGAACATCCCTTTGAGAATATCAGAGAGATGCCTCTCTTGACCTTGTCCCGGAAGTTGGCCTTAGTGGCCATTGCTTCGGTTAGACGGGTGTCTGAGTTGGCGGTCTTGTCCGGCAAGTCGCCTTACTTGGTCCTCCATAAGGATATGTTGGTGTTGCGCCCACGACCATCCTTCTTTTCTAAGGATGGTCTTGGCCTTTCACCTTAAGAAGGACATTGTTCTTCCGTCCTTGTGTCCTCACCCATCGCCTCCCTGAGAGTTTGCGCTTCATACATTAAGATGGGTACAAGCCTTACGAGTGTACCTGTCTGCTACTGTTTCCATTCGGAAATCTGTGTCTGGTCCAAAACGGGGCCGAGCGGAGTCGTCTGCCACCGTCTTTAGGCGGATCAGGCAGACCGTCATACAGGCCTATGCCCTTAAGGGGCGGGCGCCTCCCTTTCCGGTTGCGGCGCATTCCACCAAGGCAATTGGTGCTTCCCGGGCCTTCCGACATCAAGCGTCGGTTGCACAAGTGTGCAAGGACGACGACCTGGTCGTCCGTTCATACCTTTTCAAAGTTCTACAAGGTTGATGTGGCTGCATCTTCGGATGCTTCCTTCGGCCGCAAAGTGTTGCAGGCCGCTGTCTAATGTTGCAACTCCTCCATTGAGGGGCTCTGCTGGTTTGGAGTGAAGTTTTGGTTGTTCCTTACTTTTTTTGCTCCCACCCTTTTCTTATACTGCTTTGGGACGTCCCACATGTAATCAGTATGAGAGCTGCGTCGGTCCATGGACGATAAGAGAAAATAGGATTTTTGTACTCACCGTAAAATCCGTTTCTCTGACGTCCATGGACCGACGCAGCACCCACCCTTCCTTTTAAGTTTGTACTGCTTTGTTACGAACTGAGGCTGCTAGCTGCAGGTGGGAGGGTAATGTCCCTAGGGACCGCCCCCTGGGCGGGGCTGTTCAGCTCTGGCTTGTTCTAGAATGTTTTAACCTCTAACATTCTGCCTAGGTCTTCTCCTGCGAGCAGGGACATATACCCACATGTAATCAGTATGAGAGCTGCGTCGGTCCATGGACGTCAGAGAAACGGATTTTACGGTGAGTACAAAAATCCTATTTTTTTTTCCCTTTTTAAAAATAAACATTTTATACTTGCCTGCTCTGTGCAGTGGATTTGCACAGGGTAGCCTCGATCCTCCTCTTCAGGTCCCTCTTCTACTCTCCTGGCCCCTCCCTCCCTGTTGAGTGTCCCCACAGCAAGCAGCTTGCTATGGGGGCACCCGAGCCGAGTCACAGCTCCCAGTGTCCATTCAGGCACCAAACCCTGATCGGCCCCACCCTCTCTCTCCCCTGATTGGCTAGTTGAATTTGGGCAGGTAAGACATCGCTGGGCAGGCACGTATTGGGAGGGCTGCTGCACACAGATGGCTTTTTATCTTGATGCATAGAATGCATTAGGATAAAAAAAATAACTTCTGACTTTACAACTCTAAAGTTCTTTTGAGAATTTTCCTATCAAACATTGTGCTGAAAAAGGCCATCAATTAAAGTGTGTAGTTTAGCAAATTTTACTAGTAATGTGTTCCATTGAGTTCACTTTTAGTTTTTTTTTTGGACCGTGTTTTTCAAAAAGCGGTAGAAAACAGATTTTTTTTAAAATAATTTTTAATATTGAAGTTTGTGATACCGTACAAAGTTTACAGAAAGATAAAGGAGTCAAACATATACAATATGATAGTCAAAAATGGCCAGTGAATTGCCAAGAAACAGGTGATAGATGCCATAAGAAACACCATATAGGAGAAACATAAAAGAAAAAAATAAAGAAAACTGTAATATCAGTATTTAATATCGATATCAAAATCAAAGGGGTAAGTTTTTTATATTCTAGGAGTGCCACCATATTTGGCTACCATATGGCTGGTCAGTGTGGGCTATTGGAAGAGTGAATGAATTTTAGAATATAGATAATAATGATCAGTAGGTCAACTTATTCCCTAATGGGCAAAAGCAATGCAGACAAACTCCAATTAATACATAACTGGCCCATAGTTTTAGATAATTGTGACACATTTTTTAAGATCTGAAAGGGATTTCAGTTCCTCAATGGCTAATATGATGGGGGGGGGGGGGGGGGTCCAGGCTTTCAGAATAACACGTCGGGCTGTAAGTAGGCAAAAGTGTATCCATTGTGGCAGCTGTCTATGTGAAGATGAAGACAGGGAGTGAGGTTGTTCATCATGACTGAATAAGCAAATCCAGAGGTCTTTAGAGAGCTGAATGGATGCGATTCCATAGACTTAAGCCTCGTACACACGACCGATTTTCTCGTCCAAAACCGGCAAGAAAAGTGCCGCAAGAGCTTTTTTATCCAGAAAAACGTTCGTGTGTATGGTTTTACGACGAGAAAATTGCCGTGAATCTCGACGAGAAAATAGAGAACCTGCTCTCTATTTTCTCGTCAGGATTCCAGATTTCCTCCTCGTGTTTCTCGTCGGCCTCTTTTGTGACGAGAAAATGGTTCGTGTGTATGCTTTAACGAGTCTTTCAAAAGCACGCATGCTCAGAAGCAAGTATGAGACGGGAGCGCATCTTCTGGTAAAACAAGCCTTCGTAATGGAGATAGCACATTCGTCACGCTCGAAATTATTGCATCGTTTAAATGTTGTGCATTGAAATCTTCCTTAGAATGTTACATTAATCAAAACGAAAGAACTTCTTTTGCTGCTGATATTCAGACAGAGTTATGACTATATTTTTTAAACCTTTTTCATGCTGCTCTTAAGAAGATTCATGTGTATTATATCGTGCAAGTTTTTATGAATATTTTACATTTTTATATTTTTCAAACTGATGTTAATTTTAATTTCGCAATGTTTTGATAGTGATCTCCCATTGAATATTTTAATATATAGTTGTAAAATTTAACACCCTCTTTTTTGGGAAATCAGATTCTTTTATTTTTTAGGGGGGTTGTTATCTGTCCCTTTTTTTGTCAGTCAAATGTCTCTGCTTACTCCAAAGCTAAATTTTAAATTTTTACAAATACGAAGTATGAACTTAAACAAAAATAACATTTATTCATGTTTCAAATAAAATAAAGAGAAGGCAGCGCTGGAGAACCTGCTGCCATTTGTGCATCCCAGGGACCCCAGACCACACATCAACCCTGTGTGGACACTAAAATTGGGAGCTTGAGAAGGCCAACATTTCTGAGCACAATCTGATGCTGGCCTCCCAGAGGTCAGGAACAGCAGCAGGTGAGATATATGTCCCAAGTGTGTGGTACTACAACAGGCTGCCTTCTGTCCGACCACAATGAAGCAAGGCCATCACTTCCTCGTCTTCCTGGCAACCTTCCCTGCAGCCTTACTTCTTCGTTTGGCTGGAGGCTGGGCCCCTGGAGGGGTACTCCTGTCAGGAGGAGGAGGAGGAGGTGGAGGAGAAGGGGGTGGCGCAGAAGAACAAGGTGGAGGTGGAGGAGAAGGGGGTGGGGCGGAAGAACAAGGTGGAGGTGGAGGTGGAGGAGAAGGGGGTGGGGCGGAAGAACAAGGTGGAGGAGGAGGTGGAGGAGGAGGTGGAGGAGAAGGGGGTGGGGCAGAAGAAGAAGGTGGAGGAGAAGGGGGTGGGGCAGAAGAAGGTGGAGGTGGAGAAGGGGGTGGGGCAGAAGAAGAAGGTGGAGGAGGAGGTTGAGGTTGGGACAGTTGTGCCACCTCACAAATTGCAGTATTGGGGGTAATTTTTCCCATCACCCCCTTGTTGAGCAAGGTGGTGAGCAGGGGCTCGCATAGTAGGCGTTGCTCCATGCTCATCACCTTGAACTTTGCCTCCACTAGGCCGGCAATGGCCTCTTCAGGGGATGTGGGCTCTTTGAGGGTGGCATGGGCCTCTTTTAATAAGGGCCATTGCTGCCTCACTGGTGGTCCTGTCCCTCCTGCCTCTTTTGGGAAATCGGATGGGAGGCACCTGTGATCTGGTGCTTCTCCTTTGCCCTGCTACCTCCTGGCTGCCACTGGGCCCTGCTACCTCCTGGCTGCCACTGGGCCCTGCTACCTCCTGGCTGCCACTGGGCCCTGCTACCTCCTGGCTGCCACTGGGCCCTGCCACCTCCTGCCTTCCACTGGGCCCTGCCACCTCCTGCCTTCCACTGGGCCCTGCCACCTCCTGGCTGCCACTGGGTCCTTCCTCCTCCTGCCTGACAGTTTCCAGACCCTCCTCCTGGCTGATTTCATCCTGTGTATGAAAAAGGGACATAGTTTAATATGTTGCTTTAATCTTTGCCTCCAAATTTATAATCATGATTGAACCAATTAGAATGTAAATCCTGAAATCAGTTTCTAAAATTTACAACTACATCAGATTGACTATTTAGCACCCATTTAAGTGCAGACTAATGTCTAGAGATCTTGATTTCACTTGTGGAACTCTAAATAGTTTGTCATCTTGACATATTTGGCAAACATTAATTTTATCCCAATACATTTTCATTTAATACTATACCTGGCTCCAGATGGCCAAATCAGGATCATCCAGGATAGCTGCCTCCTCTTGCTCCAGAGAAGGCTCAGGTTGGCTGCAGGGAAGTCTGTAGGGAAGAGTGGAGAGTGATGGCCTTGCCTCAATGTGGTCATCCAGGAAGGACATCCTGCTGTAGTACCACAAATTCGGGACATAAACATCATCTGCTGCTGCTCCTGACCTCTGAGAAGCCAGGACCTTAGAGCGTTCAGTCCTGTAGGTGCCTCTCAAGCTCCCAATTTTAGTGTCCACCTGTTTTGCTGTGGCTGTGGGCACCTTGGTATGCACAAATGGGAGCAGGGTCTCCAGCGCTGCTTTTCTCACCCCTCTTTTTTTGTGGATGGGTTTTTCGTCTCCCACAGAGCAGGCAGTTCCCTTACCCGGTCTATAAATTCCGCAATAATTCCTTGTCACTTATAAACACATTCATTTTGGGTCTGCAAGTAAAATAAATAATATATAACTAATGTGAGGCACACAGTCTAACCTCCTTAACATCGTAGTCACCATATATATTCTACAAAATTCTCAAGACAGTATAGGCCAACTATTTGTCCAAGTCACAATCACATACCTTCGTTCGCACGTCCGTAACTTGAACTCCTCTCTCCGCACACCGAACGTAGTATAGTCACATGTGTGTTTGCTATATATATACACCACGCATGCGTCAAACTACGAACACGTCGCTCCGCACACGTCGCCCGCCCATGACGTTCTAACTAACATCTTTTCCCGCCCCTTCTCTTTCGGCGCGCAGACAGATATGGCGGAGTTACAGCAGGTGTCTGATAATTCCGCAACTAACGAGGAAGAGACAAGCCCGGAGACCGAGGAAACGTCACGATCAAGGAGGAGATTCAAGGCATCTAATATGTCTTTTGCGGAGATGGACATCTTGCTCAAGTCTGATTATGACGCAAAGCATGGGCCGTATAGCAAACCAAATAGAAGGAAGGCCAAAATCCTCAAGAAAGTCGTGAAGAGTCTGAAGACGAATTTCGGGGTGAAACGCTCAAATGAGCAGCTCAAATGAGCAGGTCAGAAAGAGGTGGTCAGACCTCAAACTGAGGGAGCCAGAGCAGTTAAGGAGCATTAAGAGAATGCTATCAAAAAGTAAGTAAAATGTACACTTTTCGGCTATTAATGTTTTTCTCAACTTACATGTTGCTCCTTTTTGTGATTTTATCATATTGGACTCCCTTCCATAATTTAATAATTTGAACTTGGTTTGGCACAGTAATCGTTCGTTACGTTACAGACACTTCGTTCGGCCACTATCCGCTGTTTTGGCTTATTTTATAGCCACAAAAGTAATTAGACATCTGCGTGTTTTTTTAACATTTGTGTTCAAAATTTTTAGGCTAGATGATGTGTTTGTAAAGAGAATGAAATGCAAACTTTAGTCAGTGTAAAGCAGGGATATGCAATTAGCGGACCTCCAGCTGTTGCAAAACTACAAGTCCCATCATGCCTCTGCCTCTGGGTGTCATGCTTGGGGCTGTCAGAGTCTTGCTATGCTTCATGGGACTTGTAGTTCTGCAACAGCTGGAGGTCCGCTAATTTCATATCCCTGGTGTAAAGGATAGGACACTCAGCAGCTGGTTCCACATCTGTACTTTGGAGCACTATAGTGTGGGCCACCAGACCCGCCTTTTTTGGGTGTCCCACACAGGTGCATTAGTGATTTTTTGTGGTGCCTCCATGTCTAAAAACTGACAGCCAAAGGTGAATACTAAACATATTATTGGTCAGAAATAATGCATTCATCTTTAACTTCCGCCCAAACACACACTTGTACCCCACTTCCAAGCAATTTAGCCTGTTTTTATTTTTCAGAGAGAATTTCAGTGTGATAAATAGACCTTTTGTTTGATTCTCATAGGGGAGAGAAGACTGGGAGGAGAACACTCCAGGGAGCACAGGAACCCCACAGCTTCACAACAACCCCAAACTCCCAAAGACCCACAACCGAAGGATGTTGAGGTGGAGGAAGGAGAAGTGCAGGAAGGAGAGGTGGATGACGTTGTGGAACTGGTCACCACAACAGGTCAGTATCTGTCACCACAGCTTCAGGTAAGAGATGTAGGCCTGCAGAGTTAAATACCTTTTTATTTTGTTTTTAGGGGATGTAAATGTTGTGGTGAAGGATAGTACACGTTTCTCTGCTGAAAGTGCCCACCGAATAATACAGCAAGTGATGGAATGTAGCACGGAACTGGACAGAATAAAACAAATAATTAATGTGATGGATCAAACATTTAAAGACATTCTAGATGTTTTGGGGAGAATCGAATAAGTCAACCAAACCCCCATTTTTTTTCAGGAATGACTGTTCATCAACCTTTTTATACTGTTTTTGACAATGCAACCAGCCAAAAATTGAATATGCACACAGTGTGTCAACATGTGCTATCTGCCATCGGGATATCCATGTACGTCTTTTGGGGGTGCAACCCCTTCCTCGTATCTAAAGTAGGTGAACTGAGGAAGGGGTTGCACCCCCAAAACACGTCCATTGATCACCTCTGATGGCAGATAGCACATGTTGACAATAGGGATCAGGAGTCTCAAATCCCTAGTGGAAAATAATACAAAATGTGTGCATATTCAATTTTTGGCTGGGCAAGGGGTGGCAAGACCCCATATTAGGACGGGCACATAGAGACATAGTTCGTGTAAGTGAATGTGTCAGATTGCTCAGAGGTATCCAATGTTGTAATTTTTGGAATGCAACTGTTTTTGTATTTTCCTAAGAAAAGAATTGGCGGTTTGTGGCCAGAAAAAAAAAAAAGGAAACGTGTGTGAATGTGCACAGAGTAAAATGTTTGAACAGAAACAACGTGTAGCTTCTTTTTTCAATACGCTCTAACCTGATTTGTGTTTTTTTTAAGGTTACATAGTGAAATGGTTGTTATTTACTAAAGGAAAATACACTTGGCACTACAAATGCACTAAGACAAACTAGGAGACGGGAAACAAACCTAAGTTAAAATTAGAAATCAGAATTTTATTTTAATCATTCTCCAGGAATCTTTAGCCATAGCCTGGCATAGGAATTGCCCCCCCACCCGTGAAATATTCCATATATTTGTCCCGAACCTCACGGGCATTTTGGGGGGGCAAGCCAGGACGGGCAGATTCCAGGCCCGGCAGGGGATTAGCAGGTGAAAGTCCAGCCTCAGGCAATACTGAGGCCATATTTGAATTTGATTTTCTGCTGAGAAAATTGTGTAGCACACAGCAGCATAAAACTACATAGTTTATTTTGTAGTCCGCCAAGTGGATGGAAGTCATAAAAATGCGGGGAGTCCGGCTGGCCATTATGCCAAAGGCATTTTCAACGACTCTTCGGCCCCTGGCCAGCCGGTAATTGAACACCCTCTTCTCTGGAGTCAGGGTCCTCTGAGGAAATGGCCTCATAAGATGCTGTCCGAGTCCAAAGGCTTCATCAGCCAAGAAAACAAAGGGGAGTCCTTCAATATTCCCTGCATCCGGTGGCAATGCAAGGTCGTCACTCTGGAGACGGAGGGCAAACTCCGTCTGGATGAAGGATCCCCCATCGGACATCCGGCCATTCTTCCCTACATCAACCTAGAGGAATTCATACCGTGCTGACACCACCGCCATCAGCACAATGCTATGAAACCCCTTGTAATTGAAGTAGTAGGACCCAGAACGGGGTGGTGGCACGATGCGGACGTGCTTCCCGTCTATGGCACCACCGCAGTTGGGGAAGTCCCACCGCGTGGCAAACTCCGATGCCACAGTCTGCCATTCCTGTGGCATGGAAGGAAGCTGGGGAGTCAAACAAGATGAAAGAAAATTAGAAATGAAAAATATTACATTACAAGGAGATTATTATAAAAAACTTTAGAGACCAACATCAATCAAATTCTACGTTTATTAAGGTGTTTTCAATAAGTATAATGGAAGGCTCATGTTTCATATTCATCACCCCCTCTGATGGTCCATTAATACATGATTTTGGGGGGGGGGGTAGATGTGTTTGGCCACAGGATAGCAGTGCAGTGGTGGTGCGTCCAGAGTGGGCGCTGGAACACTGCCCCCTCTCTCCTGTGCCCGTCACTCAGAACAATACATAGGTTCTTGCCTTGCATTAACCTATGTATTGTCAATGCCGCCCACTATTCAGGTGTATGGCCCCCTGTTAAGCGACCAACATATGAATAACTGCGGCATTTATGGGGTGAAAATTGCATATCAGAAACAGGGAGGCAAATAGGCTTGCACATTACAGCCTGAGGGATGTAATTGGCTTCATAAAAGTTAAATAGGGGACGCGGGGGGGGGAGCATTCCTTGGGTAAACACTGACAGGCTGCTCTGCCAATCATGTTCACCAAGTCTGTTTAATGGTAACATGATTGGCTGATGCAACATCAAGGGAAGGAGAAGACATCAAGGACAGAAGAAGGATGGCGCTGACCACAAGAAGGTATGTGCATTGGAGGGGACAAAATGGCTGCATTGGAGGGGACAAAATGGCTGCATTGGAGGGGACAAAATGGCTGCATTGGAGGGGACAACTGGGGGCGTTTAATAGGCACCTTTGCAAAAATGGAGGAAGTATATTTCCTAGATTGGGGTTGGACCCCCAAACATTTGTTGCAACAGGCGCCCCTGCTGGAAAGGTTAGTAAAGGGAAATATGCATGGAGGAGAAAAAAGGGGCAATCTAAAGCTTCCAGCATGCATGGGGACAAAGGGGACATTCTCAGCATATTACAATCATGGTAATTAGGGAAGGATGAAAGAAATACAATACATTAGCATACATGAAATACATAAAATGTGATGTTAAAGGAGAAAACTTACCCTAATATAGTCCTCCTGCAGGACTTGTATAATGGCAGAACAGGTGTCTGGGATTATGAGGCCCAGAGCCTGGGGGGAGATGCCTGTCGTGAACTTCAAGTCCTGAAGACTTCTCCCTGTCGCCAGATAACGTAAGGTGGCGATGAGCCTCTGCTCAGCACTGATGGCTTCCCGCATAACGGTGTCCTGCCCGGTAATATAGGGGGACACCAAAGGCAACAGTTCCTGAAAAACGGGGTCAGACATCTGCAGAAAATTCCTGTAGTCCTCAGGATTATTCTCGACTATCTCCCGTAGCAGAGGCATGTGGCAGAATTGGTCCCGCTGGAGCAACCAATTCTTGGTCCATGAACTCCTCCTCACACCATTCATGGACTGGTCTTGGTCCAAAACAAGCAGACCAACACCAAGCGCACGCACAGCACGAACTCGATGACGAGAACGTCCAGGCGACATGGCTAGGAAACGGTCGTCTTATCAGAACGTACAGAACAGAACGCACTTTAGAACAGCAAGGCCTATGAATAACCAACTGAAAATCAGAAACGAACGGGCAAGAACGCACTGTAAAACAGATACGACCTGCCTAGACGCCCTGAAAGTCAAGATACGAACCCACAAGCACAAACTGAACCTCAGAAAACGAACTGAAAAGCATGAAGACTGAAAAGCGCGAATCGTCTCTTCCCAAACTTTTACTTCCCCTTTATAGTGCCGTCGTATGTGCTGGACGTGAGCGCGGAGAACAACGAGGAAATTGGGAAATGTCAGTGTGTACGCATAGAAAGCTTGACGAGAAACTCGTCAAGGTTAACAAGAATCTCGTCGAAAAAAACAACGCGTTTTTAACGACGAGAAACTCGGTCGTGTGTACGAGGCTTTAGTTGAGCACCTTTATCCTAATACATTGAGATAGAATTACATGTCCAAAAGTGATGGTACAGCGAATGACAGTGGCAGGAACAATTGGCTGTTGCTAGGCATGTTTTATTGTGCAGGAATGGCAGATATGCCGTGTGGATTAACTTGAACTGGGTTTCCCGCTATTGTTTACAATGATATTATGGATTTTAAGCTATCCCCGTAGGAGCTTTTCAGTGACCTGGGAATCTGGTCCATGCCTGAAACCAAACCTCTGGACATGCTCTTGCAAGACTGCCTGAGAGTATAGATCAGAGATGGATTGCAGAACCAATGTACGTGCTTTTGAAAAGTATCTTTTTGCTGGCTGTAACAGGATTGACATATCCCACCACCTGGTAGTAATGAAATAAATTATGTTGAGGTAGATGGATTCTGTCGGAATGTTCCAGAAATGATTTGAGTGATTTGGCATTAATAACATAAAAATTCAGATCCACTCTATCTCAGCTTTGGAAAAATAAAGTAAAGCTTTCTCCTGTTCTATTTGAAATACTTATGGAACATATCAAATAGGGGGCAGCTTCAGAGCGGATGCAGCATATTGGTAAGGCTAAATCTAAAGTCAGTCTGTGTGGAAGTTAGGCAACCAAGAGCACAGCAGGTCCACTGACATGAACAATCTCTATTGAAGGTTACCAGTTTGGAGGATTGCCGCATGAAGTGAAAAATCTAGCCGAGCCTTTTTACCACAAAGAACACTGCTCTGATAACTATAGTTACAATGTTTGGATTAGGGATGAGCTTCGAGTTCGAGTCGAACTCATGTTCGACTCGAACATTGCCTGTTCGCCCGTTCGCCGAACAACGAACAAATTGGGGTGTTCGCGGCAAATTCGAAAAATCTATGGGAGAAATCTAAAGTGCTAATTATAAAGGCTTATATGCAAGTTATTGTCCTAAAAAGTGTTTGGGGACCCGGGTCCTGCCCCAGGGGACATGTATCAATGCAAAAAGAAGTTTTAAAAACGGCCGTTTTTTCGGGAGCAGTGATTTTAATAATGCTTAAAATGAAAAAATAAAAGTGAAATATTCCTTTAAATTTCGTACCTGGGGGGTGTGTATGATATGCATGTGAAGTGGCGCATGTTTCCCGTGCTTAGAACTGTCCCTGCAAAAAGTGTCATTTTTGAAAGAAAAAAATGCATTTAAAACTGACTCGCGGCTATTAATGAATTGTCGGCTCCCGGCAATACATACAAAAGTCATTGAGAAAAAAAAAAAAAAAAAAGCGTGGGGGTTCCCCAGAATTCAATTACCAGGCCCTTCAGGTCTGGAATGGATATTAAGGGGAACCCCGCCGCAAATAAAAAAAAAATTGACGTGGGGTTCCCCCAAATATCCATTCCAGGCCCTTCAGATCTGGCATGGATTTTAAGGGGAACTCCACCCCAAATTAAAAAAAAAATGGCGTGGAGTCCCCCTAAAAATCCATACCAGACCCCTTATCCGAGCATGCAACCTGGCCGGCTGCAGGGGAAAAGGGGGGGACGAGAGAGCGGCCCCCCCTCCCTCCTGAACCGTACCAAGCCACATGCCCTCAACATGGGGAGGATGTCCCCATGTTGATGGGGACAAGGGCCTCATCCCCACAACCCTTGCCCGGTGGTTGTGGGGGTCTGCGGGCGGGGGGCTTATCGGAATCTGGAAGACCCCTTTAACAAAGAGGACCCCCAGATCCCGGCCCCCCCCCTATGTGAATTGGTAAGGGGTACACTGTACCCCTACCATTTCACGAAGAAAGCGTAAAAAAATGTTTAAAAAAACACACAAACACCTTGAAAAAGTCCTTTATTTAAAAAAAAAAAAAAAAAACATTCCAGCGGTGAAATCCAGTGTCCCGCGGCGATCCCGATGTCCAGCGCTGTCCGTCATTGGTTGTGCCTGAGCGGACCTGATGGGGAACTCCCTCTCAGTATTTTAAATGTATAGACCCGCCCCTTCTAAAGTTCCCCATCAGGTCCGCTCAGCGGACCAGATGCGGAACATGAGAAGGGGCGGGTCTATACATGTATTACCAAAGTGAGAGCAGTTCCCCATCAGGTCCGCCTCCTCGGTATGTCGGACCGGCTACGTCATTGGCTTGAGCGGGGAACTTGAAGGAAGTTCTCCGCTCAAGCCAATGACGTAGGCGGGTCCGACATACCGAGGGGGCGGACCTGATGGGGAACTGCTCTCACTTTGGTAATACATGTATAGACCCGCCCCTTCTCATGTTCCGCATCTCGTCCGCTGAGCGGACCTGATGGGGAACTTTAGAAGGGGCGGGTCTATACATTTAAAATACTGAGAGGGAGTTCCCCATCAGGTCCGCTCAGGCACAACCAATGAAGGACAGCGCTGAACATCGGGATCGCCGCGGGACACTGGATTTCACCGCTGGAATGTTTATTTATTTATTTTTTTAAATAAAGGACTTTTTCAAGGTGTTTGTGTGTTTTTTTAAACATTTTTTTTACGCTTTCTTCGTGAAATGGTAGGGGTACAATGTACCCGTTACCAATTCACATAGGGGGGGGGGCGGGATCTGGGGGTCCCCTTTGTTAAAGGGGTCTTCCAGATTCCGATTACCCCCCTCGCCCGCAGACCCCCACAACCACCGGGCAAGGGTTGTGGGGATGAGGCCCTTGTCCCCATCAACATGGGGACATCCTCCCCATGTTGAGGGCATGTGGCTTGGTACGGTTCAGGAGGGAGGGGGGGCCGCTCTCTCGTCCCCCCCTTTTCCCCTGCGGCCGGCCAGGTTGCGTGCTCGGATAAGGGGTCTGGTATGGATTTTTAGGGGGACTCCACGCCATTTTTTTTTTAAACTTGGGGTGGAGTTCCCCTTAAAATCCATGCCAGATCTGAAGGGCCTGGTAATTGAATTCTGGGGAACCCCCACGCTTTTTTTTTTTTTTTTTCTCAATGACTTTTGTATGTATTGCCGGGAGCCGACAATTCATTAATAGCCGCGAGTCAGTTTTAAATGCATTTTTTTTCTTTCAAAAATGACATTTTTTGCAGGGACAGTTCTAAGCACGGGAAACATGCGCCACTTCACATGCATATCATACACACCCCCCAGGTACGAAATTTAAAGGAATATTTCACTTTTATTTTTTCATTTTAAGCATTATTAAAATCACTGCTCCCGAAAAAACGTCCGTTTTTAAAACTTCTTTTTGCATTGATACATGTCCCCTGGGGCAGGACCCGGGTCCCCAAACACTTTTTAGGACAATAACTTGCATATTAGCCTTCATAATTAACACTTTAGATTTCGAACGTTCGAGTCCATTGTATTTAATAGGGTTCTAAAGTTTACACAAACATTTTGTCTGTTCGCAGGTTCTGGTGCGAACCGAACAGGGGGGTGTTCGGCTCATCCCTGGTTTGGATAAATAAAATATGAAAGATGCCTCCATCCATGCTATACAGTGTGGATGTTGGAATCCCCCTGCTGGGATATTGTATTAGAATATGTGATCAGCAGTTGCATTTAATTGGATGCAGCCGCTGTTTGGCTCATTATTTTCCACCCTGCTCTTTTAATAAGATGTTGTGTGTAAAGGTCACCCATGAAACAAATTTTGGCTCGTTTATCAGTCTGATATGGTAGAGAAGGGGACTGACTGTAGAAATGTATTTACATTGTCTGCTATGGAACAGCAGCAGTGGCCGGAGGAAGTACAGTATGAACACTTCAGCCTCAGTGAGCCCTCCATATACCGGTCACCTGCATTGTCATTTGTCATGTGGAGTCGCATTGGAATCTAAAGAGTGTCTTAGATGCTCCTTTTGCATTAACTTTAGTGTCTTTAACACACCTTTATGTTGCATTTAACATGTGTTGCGTTAAGGGAACCCATTTGTTACCCTTTAGTATAGTGTCACAGCAAATTTTGCATCAGAACAATGCAAAGTAGTATGTTATCGTACATTGGGTACCAATGTACGTAATATACGTTACTGCAGTGCATTGGGTGGTGTGAATGGGCCCTTAGTGCTTTTAGCATTATGTAATAGAGTGAAGTGACTTTTGAGTGTGTGTGTGTGTGTATGGCGATGTTTGTTTTGGGGTACCTTTGTTATGTAGTCTGCTCATGCTTTCATTTCTACACTGCATGATTGTTGCAGCTGCTGCACTGACATGTTGTATCAGCAGCCTGTACTGTTTTGCTTTTCTTTTGATGTTTCTTTTAAAAAAACGTAAAAATAAACACCTTTAAAAAAAAAAAAAATTAAATGTAAGAGTGAAACACGTATAGGCATAATTTTAAACAACGTCTTTGACCTTATATGGCTTTGCTTTTCATGGCCAGGACCCACTGGGTTTTGGACTACATCCTAGATTCCTCTTTTCACTTTGCTATATTAAAGAACTTATTCTGTAGTGTAATTACTGCATCATTTTTCCAAGGAGCCTGTGCTCAAATAGCATGCAGGTCCCACAATGAAGTCTCGGCACTAGGGTACACTGCATTGGCCTATTTTTTTTGTTAGACCCAGACAGTGAAAACTACATCCTGGGTAAAAAATATTTTGTTACATAGCAGAAACAACTGAGACATTGCTGAATTTATTTAGAAACAAATTTTGTGCATCTGCCACTAAACTTATTAGAGAACGTTTAGCACTGCCAAACAAGTTAATGGTTTGCAAAGCCGTGTGACCTAGTAAAAACAAATATTTATTTTTCCTAATTATTTTCCAAAACTGTGGTAAGCACTAATTTGTGGAAAACATAACGATAACATTGCCAGTGGGATTTAATTAAGGTATACTGTAGAGATGATTTGCATTTCATTTTTTAACAAGGCTAAAACAAACTTTTCAGCTAAACTTTTCTGATTTAAAAAAAAAAGTATTGCAGAGCTAATGAAATTGGTCTTGAATTTTACTCTGGACATGTTGAAATTCATTGTGGAGTTGTACAACCTTTTTTGAAGAAAATGCTTTCTTTGTTTGGGAAGGGTTCGAGCGAATACCCTCTGCTTCTGGAGCCTTATGAGTGTCACTCACTTCCATCCCTCCGCTTTTTTTAAATTATTTTATTTTTATTATTGCCCAGTCTGCAATAGTAAACTGCTTAGTAAAAGTGAAAAGTTACTACCAATGGGCACTATAGTCAGCAACAGCAGTACCATCATTGCTAGCACACCCTTTTTTCCACATATTTAGTTTTGTCATGAATAATTCTTGAAGAATGTTTACAAGTGTAGAATGTCTTGAACAGGGACAGGAAGCCAGGAGATCTTGTACCACACCACAAGAAACCGTCTGCCCTTGCAAAGACTGTAGGAGTCTGGCATCACCTTCCACCAACACCTTTCCTGCTACAAACTGATTAGTTATGTATTTCTGACCTGTACAATCCAATGTTTTATTTGTGTTTTTATAGCTTGTTGTAAAAACGAAACAAAAACAATAGCAACCCTCCTTTGGACTGTATACAGCATTGATGTATTTTATTAAAGCATTTTAACAAAGTACACTAATTCTCTGATTATGATTCACATTTGAGATAAACACTCCCTTCCAAACCAAAACTTGCTTATCGAAAAGCTCCCAATATCAGATTTTACCATTTATTTTGGGTCGTGTTGAAAATGGAGCTTCTTGCAAGTGCTCCAATTCTATTTGTATACTTTGCATGAGGCAGAGGTTATGCGCACACACAGCTACTGTACTAGGGGTCAAGAAGGTTCTTTATCTAGAAATAAACAAAAACGTTCCTAAGCAACAGAAGACCCCTCCGACTACTGGGTGTCCAGTCAGGATCACTGGTCATACCTAACGTGATACATTCATGCTTGCGTTTAAGGCACTTGTATGCACTTTAATTGACAGCGCAACACATTGCACTTTTTTTTTTTTAATAATCCATCTTGACAATATGAAATGGTTACATTTCACGGCATTTAGCTGTGCAACACAGTGGCTTTGCCTTTTTATAAATGATCACCTTTCTTAAAAAGTAATAAATGCGTTGTTGGATAAGAAATGGAAAAGCATGCCCTTTTGCTGTATTTAAAGAGCACCTACTTTTTTGGATGTTGGAAAACCCTTACAAGTGTTGCCGCGTGAACGTTCTCCAACAACATCATCATCATCTATTTTTATTATTTTTTTGTCCAAGAAGTTAAATTCTTATTTAAAGGGGTTGTAAAGGTAAATGTTTTTCATCTTAATGCATCCTATGCATTAAGGTGAAAAAACATCCGACAATACCACCCTCCCCCGGGTCCCGTTCTACTGACCTGACCCCTCGAAAGTCCTGCGCTCGTCACCGTCATCCTCCTCGCCGTTTAGCCTGGCCGTTGATTGGCTACAGTGGATGGATTGAAAGCAGCGCAGCCATTGGCTCGTGCTGCTGTCAATCACATCCAATGACGCGGCGTGCCGGGCGGTGGGGCCGAGTGATATAGTGAGTGGCAATAGCCTGGGTGTATCACAGGAGCGCGCCCGCAATCACCACCATGCGAGCTCGCTCGTATATAGGTGGTGAGTGATTGCGGGGAGGAGCCGAGACAGCTGCCGAGGGACCCCAGAAGACCATGATCGGGGGCACTCTGTGCAAAACGAGCTGCACAGTGGAGGTAAGTATAACATGTTTGTTATTTTAAAAAATGTTTTAAAAAAATTGTTTACAATCCCTTTAAGGCACACTGAAAAAACAATACTGAGATGGAGCAGTCAATGTTTTATAGTAATCTTTCTCCTCAGTATGTCTGACTCATAATATTTAGGATTACCCTGCGGGATAATTAGAGGGCAGGTAAATTTGCATGGTTCACTGTTATCTAATTTCAAGATTTGAGGATTGCAAGATTAATGAGGATGTAAATCCTGAGAGTGCAGGGATGAAGTTGGTAACTTGGGATTTTAGTAATCATGTTTTAGATAATTCACAATAAAAGCGAAGTGTAGACTCCTTTAAGTACCGTAATTCGATTGTCCTTAATACATTATATGCCGTGTTAATATTTTCCTTTTAATGTGATTAACAGGTTAATCGAGCAGAAGCAGTTTGAGATTGTTACGGGTGGATGGGTAATGACAGATGAAGCTTCTTCCCACTATTTTTCAATGATTGATCAGTTAATTGAAGGACACCAATGGCTGGAGAATAACCTTGGTAAAGTAATTTTTATTTTATTTTTGCTAACCGTTTATACAGTAAACTGCTTAACTAAGCGGGTTTCCCGGTTCCAGGACACTCTTAGGATGCCCACCCATACAGTTTTTAGATGACCCCATTTTAGATCAGCTTTGTAAAGTATTCAGATGTAGTTTGGAAGAAAAAAATAAATTGGGTCTTATTATTTGCTTGGCAATACCTGTGGTTGGTTATGTGCAGTTGGACATACACAGGGAATTGTGATAATTTGGAATCTTTCCTAGAGACTCTTGGACATGCCTTCTTCCATTTAAAAGTCGCGGTGAATGTCAGACAATGTCAGACAGATTTTTCAGTATGCATCACATATTCAAGCTCATCCAAGCATGTGCACAGTCCTCCACAACTCTGACAAGATCATGTGCACTCATACAAGGAGAGTTATCAAAGTGCTAAAATGTGTGCAGGTGTAAGCAAACATGTTATGGGTCAGCAATACCACAGGAAAAATTTAAACCCTTCCCCACTAATGTCAGAACTGGCCTGAAACTTTTTGGCTTGGTGGTTCTCCTACATTGGTGAAATCTTAGAGAGCGCCGCCAAGGCAGTTTTTTTTTTTTTTTTTTTTTTTTTTAATTATGGCGAAGGCTCTGCACATTTTTTACAATGCTTCATGATGTGAAAAAAAAAAAAAAGATGGGGTTGCGGTTCAATCAAAAAGAAAAGCAGGTAGCATACCACTAGATATAAATGGTTATATAGCATAGAAAAAACTGTTGCAAAGCTAATCAAAATATGTATATCATCATCCATGCAAGTTCCGTTCAATAAAAACAAGTCCATTCACCATAAAATATTGAGAAAAGGTCCCATAATTTAGTACAAAATAGTGCGAGGGTGAAAGGCTTTCAATTGGATGTGATCCACACTACTTGCTTGCTCCTCCACCTTATTTCACATAAGAGGCTTACCACAAAGCCAAGAGCCTCTATATCAGAGAAGTCATAAAGCACTTGCCTTTATGTAAGCAAGTGACAAACAAGGACATGGATAGCCAGGCCATGAAGCCAAGGCTCACGATCAACAAAAGTGTGTGACTTTTGTTGATCGTGAGGCTTGATTTCATGACCTGGCTTCCCATTTTCTTGTTTCACTTCCTTGCTTTCCAATGCCCAGTCCCAGTATTTAATGCGTGTTGTGCGGGCGTCCCCTCCAAGCCCCCGATTATGTCAGTTGTGACGAAACATGTAGGGTTGAGTTGACGCTGTAAAGTCACCACACACAAACTGAATTTTGAGTAGTTTTTAATTTATTTTAATAAACTTTATGTATGATTTTTTGCCATATGGAGCATCTAGCTCTGTCTCCTTATATGATCCTGTGAATTGTAAGATCATGTGGTATAGTGGGGAGAGGCTGCAAGTTCCTGGGTTCATCCGTTTTGCTGGATGGTTGCATCAACCAAAGTGCTTATAACTTCTCTTTCAGGGGGACATAGCTTTGCGGTAAGCCTCTTGTGTGAAATAAGGTGTAGGCGCAAGCAAGTGGTATGTATGGATCACATCCAACTGAATCCCTTTCATCCTCCCACTTTGTTTATTTACATGGAGGTTGTTGTTGTTATTATTGTTATTATTATTATTATTGGGCTTTTTTTTTACGGTGAATAGAATTTTTTGATTTATCTTTACTTTTATCGTTATCAGTTGTTTTTATAGCACAGCATTGCATTAGGATGGTACACGAAGACCGCAATCAAATTCTGACAGTTTCTAATCCTTTGACATTCTCCTAGAAAGTCTGGTGTCCCTATAAGGTGGCAATTTCATGTTCATGTGAACACCCTTTTTAATTGGAATGCAGACAACAATAAACGGTTGTCAGAGCTTTCAAACCTTGAGTATAAAGAGAACCCTTTAACCTTTTTAAGCTTTTAACCCTTAAGGAGTCAATATTAAATGTTGCTTGCAGGTGGGCTTTAAAGTGGATGTAAACTCTCACTTCATGAAATTTGACCTGGGCACATCTATCTGTAGGGTTTACTTATCTCTCTCCAAAGCCCTAAGTGTCGTGTTTTTCTGCTGTTCGGTTCTTCTGTAATCACCACGTATGCTTTACATTTCACATTTTTGATTTCATTGTCTATGATTTACTGTCACATTTCATTATTTATTTAGCGATTTGCACAATCTTGATTTCTTGACAGTGTTTAGACCTGTTGCACATTGTTTACTATTTTAGAAGATAGTATTTTATGGTCACCACTTGAAGATTATTTATTGTGCGTTTTTCACATCTTGGAAGATCTTGCTATTTTATGTGCGTTTTGCAATAATTGTTTATTTGCATTTGTTTTATTATCTTACACAAAGTTTTAGAAGAATTTCACTTCATTTATTTCACTAAACAGCGCAGCACCACCCCCCCCTCTTTATACACTTAATTTCTGTGGGTATGATCTGACCCCCCCTGGTGCTTGCAGCAGTTTTATATCACTAGCTAGCTCTCTCCATAGTAGCGCAGGAATACACCCAATTTTGAACCCCAGTAGGTCATGTTTTCAGCCTCTCCATTATTTTGCACAGGGGATTTGATCAGTTTCACTGCATTAGTAATTAATTACCACAGTCGTTTCATCTAAGGGAGATCCTGAAAACATGACCTGTTGGGGCACCCTGAGGACTGTAGTTGAAACACTGGTTTGGATAACTGTTATGTTGTCTTTTGTTTGAACAGGTGTCAAGCCAAAATCAGGTTGGGCAGTGGATCCATTTGGACATTCTCCAACCATGGCTTACCTTCTAAAACGCTCAGGACTGTCGAACATGCTTATCCAGCGGATCCATTATTCGGTCAAGAAACATTTTGCCTCAAAAAAAACTTTAGAATTTTTTTGGAGACAAAACTGGGGTAAGCAAGTCCTTATGGACCCGCATTAGTTTACACTAGTAATTTTATTCATTATTTCTTAAAATTTCAAAACATTGTACCTGTTCTAAGATATTCATTGATACCCCCCTCCTTTTTTTTTTACTTGGATATTATAGGCCTGAGTGCCTGATAGTGCCGGGCCTGAAAAGGTATAATGTAGGTTCTTTGCTAGAAACCAAATTTCCTCTTTGCTTGCTTATCTAGGTCACTACTGATCTGGGCTGCAAAACTGCCAAACACATAACATTTCTTATTGATTGGGTATTGAACTAGCACTAACATTCATTTCCCCAAATTCCTGCTGTTTTAAGTGCTTTTAATTTCTGTGGAATGTGGGAAAAACCAGTCCAAACAAATAATGTTGTCAAAATATAGTTGTATATTATCCCTTTCATGCCTAAGCCTATTTCTGACACTTGTTGCTTGCAAGTTAAAATCCGTATAGAAAACTACTTAGAACCCTGACCCGAATATAAGCCGAGGCACCTAATTTTACCACAAAAAAATGGGAAAACGTATTGACTCAAGTAGAAGCCTAGGGTGTCCATCTGCATGCCTCACTGTGCCCATGACTAGACATGACGTTTAACATGGGAGTCTATAGAAGGGGTGCCCGGCTTTGAAAAATCTGTGCTCCCCGGCCGTAGGTCCCCCGGACAACAAACTTTGCACAATTGTAGAGGAAGATTCGGGCAAGTTTGGGGTCCAGGAGACCTATGGCCAGCCAGTACCGGGTCCCCAAAGTCCGGGAGATCAGGTGCAAAAAGGTGACTCGAGTATAAGCCAAGGGGGGCATTTTAATCACAAAAAAGTGCTGAAAAACTCGGCTTATACTAGAGTATATTGTGTGTGTGTGTGTGTGTATGTGTGTGTGTGTGTATATATGTATATATATGTATGTGTATATAGTATATGTGTGTGTGTATATGTATATGTATATATATATATATATTTTTAGCATAGACCCTTGAGAATAAAATGTTGATCGTTGCAATATTTTATGTCACACGGTATTTGCGCAGCAATTTTTTAGGAAAAAAAACTTTCATGAATTAAAAAATAAACAGTAAAGTTAGCCCAATTTTTTTGTATATTGTGAAAGATGTTATGCCGAGTAAATAGATACCCAACATGTCTTGCTTTGAAATTGCGCACACTTGTGAAATGGTGACAAACTATGGTACCTAGAAAAATCTCCATAGCCGAGGCTTTAAAAAACATTGGTGGTTACCAGGTTAGTTAGAGTACCTCTGATTCTATAATTATTGCTCTCGCTCTGACGATTGCGGGATACCTCACGTGTGATTTCAACTCTGTTTACATATTTGGGCGCGACTTACAATTGCGTTGTCTTTGCTGCGCGAATTCCTGTGGACGGGGGCACTTTTTAAAACATTTATTTTTAAATAAAATAAATGTTGATCACTTTATTGCTGTCACAAGGAATGTAAACATCCCTTGTGACAGTAATAGGTGGTGACAGGTACTTTTTTATGGAGGGGTGGGGGTGTATATAATATATTTCCTTGGCAAGTTCCTGAGCTGAGCTGTGTGTCCATATCCCCAGCAAGGCAATTTTCACACTGCCCCCCCCCAACCTGTCACACTGCCCCCCTCTTATCAGTTCACGGAAGGAAAATGCCACTCACAATCACTGCAATCCGGATGTGCTGGGTGCAAGCCACGGCTCGCCACCAGTCAATAAAAAAAGAACCGCTGCACACAAAAGGAATGTTCCAACGTGTTTATGCCAAAATGGCACATGACAGCCAACAAGACAGAGTGCCTGAACCCACAGGGTGACTCGTTTTACACTGACCTCAACCCTGGTTTGAAGAAGCACTGAGGTCGGTGTGAAACGCATCACCCCCCTGTCATTCTGCCACTCCATCATTCTGCCCCTCGTCCCACTATTCCCAGGTCCCCTTTTCCTGCCACACTGCCCCCCTCTTGTCATGATATCCCCCTGTCATACTGCCCCCATCATACTGCCCCTTCTTGTCACACTGTCCCCCTCCTTTCACAGTGCCCCTTCTTATCACACTCCCCCCTCCGGTCACACTTCCCAGATACCCTTCTCCTGTCACTCAGCCCCCCCCCCCGTCACAATACCCCCGTCATACTGCTCCCTCCTGTCACAATACCCCTTGTCAGGGGCCCTTCGTGGTTTCTTGCACTGGGGCCCTGAGGTTTCTAGTTACGCCTCTGACGCTTATGCTGGCCAAACCTTTGCCAATTTGGAGGCTTTCTAATTTGAATAAAAGAAAACCATTTCATGAAATCTAACAGTTCACAGATGTTTTTTTTTTTTTTTTTCCAAGCATTCATATGGACATGGTGGTTGAAATGAATTTAAAATGCCTTCCCACTGCAGTTTTAATAGTTGGGCCAATTTTTAAAAGCTCAAAAACATTACATTTGTGAACAGCAGATTGCTGGGGACTTGCATATGAACAATCAGTTCATCAGTCATTATAAAATGCTGAACAATTAAAAATGAACTGCTACGTGTATAGTTGCACCATTGTTTACATTTTCATAATTTATTATGCAGAATATGAACCTATAAGCCTATGCACCCACATATAACCAATATTGTTGGCTTATTGAGTGAAGCTTTACTGTTTTATTTTTCTTCCTATTTCAGACATTTTGTCATTTTAGGGTTCTCATGCTCTACCCCATTCATTGTAGCAGTTTATTAGTGATCAATTTTATTTTAATTATAGATTTGGGGAGTAGCACCGACATTTTGTGCCATATGATGCCTTTCTACAGCTATGACATTCCTCATACATGTGGTCCTGACCCAAAAATCTGCTGTCAGTTTGATTTCAAACGTCTGCCTGGTGGTAGAGTGAACTGCCCGTGGAGAGTGCCCCCAGAACCCATTCATGATGGCAACGTAGAACACAGGTATTACCTTCTTCTAACCCATATTTTTTCTCCTTGCTATCTGTGGTGTAAAGTGGCTGTGCGCCAAGAGTCTATCACTTTAAATTTTACATTGCACTTGGGAAGATGGGACTGCTTGATAATTCTTCTTTAACTAAAAAAATTAATTGGCAAATTTAGCTGCGGCAATCCTTTTAATTTATTTTTTTGATGTCTGTTGGTTCAGTGGTTGCACAAAGTATTTTCTCTTTTGAGTTCACCTAGTAAACCATTAGGAAAAAATGTGTAATGTTCGGCCAAGAGAACTTTTGTGTGCCGTCTGTTTTGGAGCTTTCAGGCTGCCTACTTATAGGACCAATAATGCTAAAGCATATTCTGTTTTGTTAAAAATAAAAAGTAAGGTCCATTTCAATCCTCTCTCATATCCCCTGCTAATCAGAGCAGAGTGAATGGATGACCAGTTTATGCAGAGCAGATACAGACAGAGCACACTGTGCTCTGAGCCGGCGGGTGTAAACAGACTCCGCTTTCTGTTTACACCCTACTACCCCTAAACCGATCCATCTACATCAGTGGTCTAAAACTGGTGGCCCTCCAGCTGTTGCGAAACTAGTCCCATGAGGCATTGCAAGGCTGACCGTTATAAGCATGACTCCCACAGGCAGAGGCATGATGGGACTTGTAGTTCCGCAACAGCTGGAGGGCCGCCTGTTTGAGACCCCTGATCTACATGGAGGACAGGTCACCTTGTGTTTGTTTTTAATGGACCAGATCGGAGGTAGGCAGGTGTAAACTAACACAAGTCTGTTTTACTCCTGCTGGTCCATAGGGGTGAATGCCCTGTCTGATCAGGTCCACCTGAAAAACTGACAGTTTGCTGAAGACAAGCAGGCTAAGGACATGGATAACTGGAACCATGTCCCGTGGTCTGATGAGACCAAGATAAACTTATTTGGTTTCAGATGGTGTCAAGCGTGTGTGATCGGCACAGTCGTGGGATAGAGGCCTAAAAGTCAAAGATTGTTTTATGTATGTTCTCATACTAGATCGAACTCGATCTCTCTGTGTGTGCGTGCGCACATACACACACTCGCACGCTCTCTCACACACTCGCACGCTCTCTCACACACTCGCACGCTCTCTCACACACTCGCACGCTCTCACACACTCGCACGCTCTCGCACACTCGCACGCTCTCGCACACTCGCACGCTCTCGCACACTCGCACGCTCTCGCACACTCGCACGCTCTCGCACACTCGCACGCTCTCGCACACTCGCACGCTCTCGCACACTCGCACGCTCTCGCACGCTCTCTCGCACGCTCTCGCACGCTCTCTCGCACGCTCTCACGCACGCTCTCTCGCACACGCACGCTCTCTCGCACACGCACGCTCTCTCGCACACGCACGCTCTCTCGCACACGCACGCTCTCTCGCACACGCACGCTCTCTCGCACACGCACGCTCTCTCGCACACGCACGCTCTCTCGCACACGCACGCTCTCGCACGCGCACGCACTCACACTCGCACGCACACTTTTATCTTTTCATATGACAACTCTGCTACAATCTATAGTGAGTGTACAGCTTGTATAACAGTGTAAATTTGCTGTCACCTCAAAATAACTCAACACACAGCCATTAATGTCTAAACCGCTGGCAACAAAAGTGAGTACACCTCTGAGTGAAAATGTGCAAATTTGGCCCAAAGTGTCAACATTTTGTGTGGCCACCATTATTTTCCAGCACTGCCTTAACCGTCTTGGGCATAGAGTTCACCAGAACTTCACAGGTTGCCACTGGAGTCCTCCTCCACTCCTCCATGACGACAACACAGAACTGGTGGATGTTAGAGACCTTTTGGCTCCTCCACCTTTCGTATGAGGATGCCCCACAGATGCTCAATAGGGTTTTGGTCTGGAGACATGCTTGGCCAGTCAATCGCCTTAACCCTCAGCTTCTTTAGCAAGGCAGTGATTATCTTGGTGGTGGGTTTTTTGGGGTCGTTATGTTGGAATACTGCCCTGTAGCCCAGTCTCCGAAGGGAGGGGATCTTGCTCTGCTTCAGTATGTCACAGTATATGTTGGCATTCATGGTTCCCTCAATGAATTGTAGCTCCCAGTGCCGGCAGCACTCATGCAGCCCCAGACAATGACACTTCCACCACCATGCTTGACTGTAGACACGACACACCTGTTATTGTACACTTCACCTGGTTGTCGCCACACATGCTTGGCACCATCTGAACCAAATAAGTTTATCTTGGTCTCATCAGACCACAGGACTTGGTTCCAGTAATCCATGTCCTTAGTCTGCTTGTCTTCAGCGAACTGTTCGTAGGCTTTCTTGTGCATTATCTTTAGAAGAGGCTTCCTTCTGGGGTGACAGCCATGCAGACCAATTTGATGCAGTGTGTGGCGTATGGTCTAAGCACTGACAGGCCCCCACCCCTTCAACCTCTGCAGCAATGGTGGCAGTACTCGTGTCTATTTCCCCAAGGACAACCTCTGGATGTGACGCTGAGCACGTGCACTCAACTTCTTTGGATGACCATGGCGAGGCCTGTTCTGAGTGGAACATGTCCTGTTAAACCACTGTATGGTCTTGGCCACCGTGCTGCATCTCCATTTCAGGGTCTTGGCAATCTGCTTATAGCCCAGGCCATCTTTATGTAGAGCAACAATTCTTTTTTTCAAATGTTCAGAGTTCTTTGCCATGAGGTGTCATGTTGAACTTCCAGTGACCAGTATGAGAGCGATAACACCACACTTAACACAACACGCCTGCCCCCCATTCACACCTGAGACCTTGTAACACTAACAAGTCACATGACGCCGGAGAGGGAAAATGGCTAATTGAGCCCAATTTGGACAATTTCACTTAGGGGTGTACTCGCTTTTGTTGCCAGCGGTTTAGACATTAATGGCTGTGTTGAGTTATTTTGAGGGGACAGCAAATTTACACTGTTATACAAGCTGTAAACTCACTACTTTACACTGTAGCAAAGTATTGTTACTCTTTCGTTCATGGACCGACAGCTTCTCTATTGACATAGTGGGTATTATCCGTTAATTAGGAGTGACTAGGCAGAAAACTTGTAAAAAATGTTGCATCACACCTTCTACAGTACCGCCCAAGGGGCGGACCCTCTGGGTATATCCCCTCAGTCTGCATCTCGCAGATCAGTTTTTTCTGTCTAGCAAGGAGTAGGACATGGCTCCCTTCGGGCCCATGTTGGTCCAGGGGGAAAAAAAAATTTTTTCTACATTTTGTATTTTGTTTTTCCTGCAATCTTCGATCTACTGCCGATTGGGTGACAGGCTGGATCCTCGATCCTTGTAGTCCCCCCAGTTTCGGCCATCGAGCGTGTGCCGACCCTAGCTACGCGCTGGGTTTTCCACAACATACCCGTCGCTTTACGGGTGGCCGTGAGCTTACACTCCAGGGCCTGCATCGGACCGCTCAGCTTCGGCTGACCTTACGGCCGAGTCGCAGCAGCCTGTCCGGTGAGTGTCGTGCTCCAGGGCATACATATGATCGCTCCTCAGGGTCCAATCACAGCATGCCTGGCCGACGGTCACCTTCCATGCGCGGATGATCTATTTTGGAATGTCTTCCAGCATGAGACATGCAGGATAGGCAAGTAGCTCCCCTGCTTCGGCAGGGTGACTTGGCTGGACATTCCTGGAGAGATCAAGTAAGTGGTTGTGGCCCCTTTCTTTCCTCTCTCCCTGCCTTCCCTCCTCCCTGGGCTCTGAGCTAAGGTTGCTGGGTGCTGAGGGTAATCGAAGGGGTTCCATCTGGTGCGGGGCTGGCTGTAACTATGCATTTAAAAGATGTAATTTCTGCTTACCTGTGTGTGCTTCTTCCCCCTCCATGCTGTCGGCAGCCATTTTGCGGTGATCCATGCCTGTTTCGGCCTCTAGTGACTGTCCGGCGGCCATTTTTCTGTCGTTTTGCGCCTAGAGCTAGATATCACCGCTCTGCGCCATTTTCTTGTGGTTCACACCGCTTTGGCCTCTATCGACTGTTGGCGGCCATGTTTCTGAGGATTCAAGACGTAGGTAAATACCGTTGCTTGGCGGCCATCTTTTTGTGGTCTGCAGCCGCTTTTGTCTCTACTGTTGGCTCGGCGGCCATTTTCTTGGAGCCCACATTGTTCCATACAGCCGCTTGGCGGCCATTTTGCGATAGTCTCCGGCCTCTAGGACCCTTTTCACTGGCGCGAAAATGGACACAGGAAACGCTGATAAAACTATCAGACGGACACAGCAGCGGTGGGATAGCATCACAGGCGCAGCACACAGCATAGCGGTACCGATCCAAGGGTGGTGAGTCCTCTGGGAGACCCAGCATCTCTGATCAGCAAGGAGTGGCCTATTGATATCTTGCCTGAAGCCCTGTGGGTGTCAGCGCGTGGTCAGCATGGCGTCTGAGCCAGATGTTTTTTCCCATGAAACACCTGAATTGGCAGCTGGTGCCCCTGAGGTTTCTATGGGCGCTATGTCGGCAATCCTAGAGGCTTTTGCTGCCCGGGTGGAAGCAGCACACGGGAATACAGGGGGTAGTAAACGCCCCCGTCCCCTGCAATCTTCTGGGGATAATTTGGATGCAGAACCAGGTCAAGCTATTGCTCATGACCCGGGTTCTGATGCATCAGAGACTGCAGACCGTGACCAAGCGGACAGTGAGAATAACTCAAAGTCCAGGTCAATATGCGAGAAGGCTTTGGTATCCGACCTTATTACTGCAGTGCGGTATACACTAAAAATTGAAAATGCTGCTGAAACAGCAGAGACTCCTGTCCCCTTCGGGTTCCGTAAACCTCCCCGCACTGCTAGGGTGTTCCCTTGTGTGTCTTATTTTGATCAGCTTATACAAGGAGTGGGAAAACCCACTAAGGGTTTTTACATCCCCCAAAGAATTTTGCGGTACGGTACCCCTTTTGAGGAGAGTTTTCTGAAGAAATGGTCCTCTCCCCCTATAGTGGACCCTTCGGTGTCCAGACTTAACAGAGCTACCACAATCCCAGTACAGGGGGCTCCTGTTTTTAAGGACCCTGTAGATAAGAAAGCTGAAGCACTCGCTCGCTACTTATACTCTGTGGTAGGCTCAGCGGTGCGCCCGACATTGGCGGGGGCCTTAGTGTCTGACACTTCCTGAATGGGCAAAATTTGCTACTCCAGGGGTTAAAGGAGCGGGATGCCCCTCCTAATGAGATAACTTTGGCCGACCAGTTGGTACAGGGCCTTAAGTTTGTCTGCGAGTCAGACATGGATACTATTCCCCTGCTGTCAAAAGCTTTGGTTTATGCAGTAGCAATACGCCGCCTGATATGGCTAAAAGTCTGGTCTGCAGACCAGGCCTCCAAAAAAGCCGTTTTGGATCTGCCTTTTTAAGGGTGACAGACTTTTTGGGGACTCTCTGGATGACATCATCAAGGATGCCACAGGAGGCAAGAGCACTTTGCTTCCTCAAACCAAGAAGAGTAAGGGACCACGCCAAGGGCAAACAACCTTCTTTTTTTACTGCACACAAACGTTTTTTTCGTCCGCCCAGGGCGACAGGGAAAAGACCCCAGGCCGTCAAGGCGCCTGCCAAAGAACAGAAGCGTCCTTGGCTCCGCAAACCCAACAAGCCTGCGGACAAATCTGCATCTGCATGAAGGTCCGCCCCCACCCAGCTCTCGGGTGGGGGGACGTCTTCACAAATTCACTACTCAGTGGACAGCGCTAATCTCCGACAAGTGGGTTTGCAAAGTAATCTCCTCAGGCTACAAGATAGAATTTCTCTCTTGTCCACCGGACAGATTCGTTCCCTCCAACCTCCAGCTACAGCCGACCCGTCGGGAGGCCCTTTATGGGGCGGTCCAGGGTCTGCTGGAATGCGGGGTGGTCATTCCAGTTCCAGAACAGGAACGGGGTCAGAGTTTTTACTCAAATCTGTTCATTGTGCCAAAGAAGGAGGGGGTTCGTCCAATCTTGGATCTCAGGGCCCTCAATTGCTTTGTGAAGGTACAGAGATTTCGGATGGAGTCTGTTCGATCTGTAGTCTCTGCTCTCCATCCGGGGGACTTTATGGCCTCCTTTGACATCAAGGACGCATACCTGCATGTTCCCATATACTCCAGACACCCAGAGGTTTCTGCGTTTTGCAATCGGGAAGAACCACTATCAGTTTGTGGCCCTCCCGTTTTGCCTGGCTTCGGCGCCCAGGACATTCACCAAGGTGCTCACGCCGATACTGGCACTCCTAAGACAGCGGAGCATCGCTATCATAGGCTACTTGGACGACCTTCTTCTGAAGGCCCTTTCAAGCTCAGAATTAGAGGTAGACGTGTCCATTACCTGTCAGACTCTTCGAGACTGTGGTTGGATACTAAACATGCAAAAGTCAGTATTGGTGCCGACTCAACGCCTAGTGTACCTGGGGTTGATTCTGGATTCCTCAGAGGCAAAAGTATTCCTCCCAGTGGAAAAGTTGCAAACCCTTCGAGCTGCAGTGCGGCAGCTGACATCCAAGAGTTGGTCGTCGCTCCGCTTTTGCATGCGAGTGTTAGGTCTTATGGTAGCCTCCTTCGCAGTAAAGATCAGAAAAGAGCAGAAAAAACACGTGATGTTGTAAGAAGTTTTAAGAAAGTTTGCAGAAAAGTCTGAGCGTGTGTATGCTATGGGTGTTCCCAACCAACTCCGTTCGGACAAAAAAACACAGAAAAGTCTGATGGAAGTCCGACCGTGTGTACAAGGCTTTACACCCAGAAGTGTTCCAGCTCCTCTGCCAAAGATGGGGCACGCCAGACGTAGACCTTCTGGCTTCCCGACTCAATCGGAAGGTATTGAGGTTTGTGGCTTGGTCAAGGGACCCATGGGCAGACGCAACGGACACGTTGGTGGCATCGTGGGGTCAGTATCAGCTAATCTATGCGTTCCCTCCCTTAAGACTTCTTCCCCATCTGCTTCGTGGAGTGGAGGCAGAGGGAATTCCAATGATCCTGATCGCTCCAGATTGGCCTCAGCGACCCCTGGCGACTCACTCTCTTGTGAGTACATTTGTGCAGGGGGTTCGACATGTGGCTCCTCCGGTCCGTCCCCCGCTACCTCCGTGGGACTTGAACTTGGTCCTCTCGGTTCTTCAGAAGTCACCGTTTGAGAATATTAGGGATATTCCCTTGTTGACACTTTCTCAGAAAGTGGTCTTTTTGGTGGCTGTTACGTCAGATGAGTTTCTGAGCTGGCAGCCTTGTCTGCCAAGGCTCCCTATTTGATCTTCCACAAGCATAAGGTGGTGCTGCGGGCACAGCCTTCCTTTCTTCCAAAAGTCGTTTCGGCTTTTCATCTCAACAAAGACATTGTACTTCCATCCTTGTGTCCTCATCCGTTGAATCCTAAGGAGTCGGCGTTGCATTCCTTGGACGTTGTCCGAGCTTTGAGAGTATACCTATCTGCTACTTCCCTGTTCCGGAAGTCGGACTCACTGTTTGTTTCGGTGGCTGGTCCCAAGAAGGGCCAAGCAGTCTCGTCGGCCACCATCTCTAGGTGGATCCGACAGTTGGTAATCCAGGCTTACGCCTTAAAGGGTCAAGCGCCTACCTTTCCGGTCACGGCGTATTCGACCAGGGCAATAGGTGCCTATTGGGCTTTCCGACATCAAGCGTCTGTTTCCCTATTATGTAAAGCGGCGACTTGGTCGTCCGCTCACACTTTCAGCAAATTCTACAAAGTTGATGTAGGTGCATCTTCGGGTGCCTCTTTCGGCCGCAAAGTTTTGCAGGCGGCTGTTTAGAGTTGCAACTCCTCCGTTGGAGTGCTGTTTTGTGTTTGGGGTGAAGTTTACGTTTATGCTTATACCACCCCTTGTTTTTTTTCTCTGACACTGCTTTGGGACGTCCCACTATGTCGGTCCATGAACGAAAGAGTAAATAGGATTTTTTACTCGCCATAAAATCCTTTTCTCTGAGTTCATGGACTGACACAGCACCCACCCCTCTTTTAAGTTTGTACCACTTTTTGACGAACTGATCTGCGAGATGCAGACTGAGGGGATATACCCAGAGGGTCCGCCCCCTGGGCGGTACTGTAGAAGGTGTGATGCAACACTTTTTACAAATTTTCTGCCTAGTCACTCCTAATTAACGGATAATACCCACCATGTCAATAGAGAAGCTATGTCGGTCCATGGACTCAGAGAAAAGGATTTTACGGCGAGTAAAAATCCTATTTTCTTCAGTGTTGTCACATGAAAATATATAATAAAATATTTACAAAAATGTTAGGGGTGTACTTACTTTTTTGTGAGATTGTGTGTGTGTGTGTGTGTGTGTGTGTGTCTTTATAGATGTTGAAAGCAGAAAATATGTGAATCAGTTTGTTGTGTAGCTGCAGACTGGTCAGGGTAGGCACGTTGACCCGTGTCGACAGCCAAAAGCACCTACAGTGAACATCAGAACTTGACCATAGAGCAATCGGAGAAGGTGGCCTGGTCTGAGCAGCCACTTTTTCTTTTACATCATGTGGATGGCTGGGTGTGTGTGTGTGCGCATCACCTACCCGGGGAAAAGATGGCACCAGGATACAGTATGGGAAGAAGGCAACTGGGCGAGGCAGTATGATGCCTTGGACAATGTGCTGCTGGGAAACTTTTGGTCCTGTCATTCATGTGGATGCTACTTTGACATGCACCACCTACCTAAATATTGCTGGTAACCAAGTACTATACACTCCTCCATGAACACTTTATTCCCTGATGGAAGTGGCCTCTTTCAGCAAGATAATGTGCCCTGCCATGCTGCAAAAAGTGTTCAAGAATGGTTTGAGGAAAACAACAAGGAGTTTGAAGTGTTGACTTGGCCTACAAATTCTCCATGTCACAATTCAATCGTGCATCTGTGGGATGTGCCGGAAAAAAAAATTCAATCCATGGAGGCCCCATCTTGCAACTTACAGAAATTAAAGGATCTGCCACTGACGGCTTGGTACCAGATACTGCAGCATACCTTCAGAGGTCTAGTGACGTCCGTGCGTCCACGGGTCAGGACTGTTTTGACAGCAAAAGGATGACTTGGATGGGTGGTTATTATGTTATGTTATGTATGATCGATGTGTATCTTGACAAGTCCCACTCCTATGTGGAGTCCTAAGTCCTAACCGCGTACATATTTCCAGCTCTGGTTATTTGCTAGGAGTTATAATTGTTTGTGTCCCACGTATTTTACAGAGGTTTTTTGCAGTGTACTCAAATGCTACTCTATATGAAAACCTTACCTCCCCATGAAGAAAACCATCCATATTCCCACCACACACGTTCCTGGAAGAGGCTCTAGGATACTGGGTGCTGCAGCAACCACCAGCTGGAGACTGGATCATGCGTGACACTTTTCAATAAAGTATGATTACATCTCAAAAAAGAGTGCAAAGTTTTGGCGTAAGGGGTCCTTCGAGGCTCTGAATGTTGCATTCTCTTGATTGTGATGCGATCATACTTCAGTAGAAAAGTATTTGAACTTAATGTGTGTGTGTGTTTTTTTGCTTTTAACTGTAAAGATGTAAATTTTTATTTTACCAGGTAAACCATTTCCTAACTCCTACCTTTTTTTTTTTTTTTCTTAATCTCATTGCAGAGCATGGATGATTTTAGATCAGTACAGAAAAAAATCAAAGCTCTTCCGCACAAATGTACTTTTTGTCCCATTGGGTGATGATTTTCGCTACAGTGATAGTTCAGAGTGGGATCAGCAATACCAGAACTATCAAAAACTGTTTGATTACATGAACTCTCACCCTGAACTCCATGTTAAGGTAGGTTATGTAAAATATTTACAAGTCGTGTTTTTTTTTTTTCTGTTTTTTTTTCTGTTTTTTTTTTAATACTACTGTGTGTTTATTCTTTGATTAGAAATTGGTTGAGATTTTTATTTAATTTTCCTGCTCGAGTGAATGCAGCACTTTCAGTAATCTGTCTAAATGCAGGACTATTCAGGTGAATGTTTGTTTGTTTTTTTGCAAAAAAAAAAAGCAGGAATCCATTGCTAAGCATAATCTCCTCCAGCTCAGTTAAAGGGGTTGTAAAGGTACAATTTATTTTTCCTAAATAGCTTCCTTTACCTTAGTGCAGTCCTCCTTCACTTACCTCATCCTTCGATTTTGCTTTTAAATGTCCTTATTTCTTCTGAGAAATCCTCACTTCTTGTTGTTCTGTTTAACTCCACACAGTAATGCAAGGCTTTCTCCCTGGTGTGGAGTGTCGTGCTTGCCCCCTCCCTTGGACTACAGGAGAGTCAGGACGCTCTCTACGTTGCAGATAAAGGAGCCGTGTGTTAGTGGGTGTCCTGACTCTCCCGTAGTCCAAGGGAGGGGGCGAGCACGACACTCCACACCAGGAAGAAAGCCTTGCATTACTGTGTGGAGTTAGACAGAAGAAATTAGGACATTTTAAAAGCAAAATCGAAGGATGAGGTAAGTGAAGGAGGACTGCACTAAGGTAAAGGAAGCTATTTAGGAAAAAATAATTGTACCTTTACAACCCCTTTAAGTTTTTAGCTAGTATCCTTGCTAATGAATAGATGAAGTGTGATGAAATGTAAAGTAAGAATGCTTTTAATTTTTTTTATATTTTAATTGTTTATAGTTAAATGTAAAATGAGAAAACAGAAGAAAAATCAAAATCAAATCAATATTTGGTCTGACTACCCTTTTGCTTCAAACCAGCATTAATTCTTCTAGGTACACAGTGCTTGTGCACGCAGTTTTTGAAGGAACTTGGCATGTGGTTCCAAACCATCTTGGAGAGCGAACCACAGATCTTCTGTGGATGTAGGCTGCCTCAAATCCTTCTGTCTTTTTATGTAATCCCAGACAGACTTGATGTTGCAATCGGGGCACTGTGGGGGGCCCCAAACCATTTCCAGGACTCCTTGTTCTTTTCTCTGCAGATAGTTCTTAAAGACATTGGCTGTATGTTTTGGGGTGGTTGTCCGGCTGCAGAATAAATTTGGGGCCAATGACACGCCTCCCTGATGGTATGGCATGATGGAAAAGCATCTGTATTTCTCTGCATTGAGGGCACCATTGATCAGGCAATGTTGTGGTCTGTAAACAGTGGTCGGCCAAGGAAACTTAATGCAACAGACGAGACACGTTTTGCTTACTCTCTTCGACATTGGAACATGTGCAGCAGTGCCATCAGCACAGAACTGGCAGAAACCAGTAGAACCCAGGTACACCCATCTACTGTACTTTCTACAATAAATACGTTTCTCTGGCTGTGGACTAGGCCATTTCTTACTTGAATAAGACTAAGACCCAGGCGGTTTCTGTGAATGAAGTCATGGTATTTAAAGATGTCACAATTAAGAGGTCTCCTCAATAAATGGATGACTGAGAGTTCCCTAAAACGTAATGGATCCATTACAGAACTTCTTCTCCGCCACGCAAACCGCAAGACAAAAACAAAGACTTCTTGGACACCACCCACCATCCTTGGACAGACCATTACCCCAAGCACCAAAGTCAAAAGTCTGAGTCATCTTTGACTCGGAGATGTCGATGGATGCACAAATAGGATCAGTAGTCAGCGGATCGCACCATCTCCTCCGCCTGCTGCGTAGACTCATCCCCTTCATCCCAGAAGAGGACATGGCAGTAGTAGTTGGAACAATCATCAACTCTCGACTACGCAAATTCCCTCTACATAGGACTAACTAAATCCCAGATTTCATGCCTACAAGTCATCCAGAACACGGCAGCCAGACTGGTAACAGGGAAAAAACCTTGGGAATCCATCACCCCTTCACTGAGGACCCTGCATTGGTTAACCGTAAAGGATCAGGTCACATTCAAGACCCCCTGCCTCACCCATAAGTGCACACAAGGAAACGCTCCTCAATATTTATGCGAGAAGATAAAACGCTACACCCCCAATCACATTCTCCAATCAACCAACCAAAACCTCCTCCATATCCCCAAGTCCCACTACAAATCAAAGGGAGAACGAAGATTTGCAGTCCAAGGACCACAGCTATGGAACGCTCTGCCCACGGACATCCGCATGGAAGAAAACTATCGGGCCTTCAGGAAAAACTTAAGACCCACCTCTTCTGATGGATCAGGACGTCACTGGATGCAAGCTCCTTGAGGCGATTCAGTTTGCATTTGCAGCGCTATATAAGTTATTCACTCACTCAATTTAAGGTATTCTGGTAGAAGTGGCTCTGCAGCATGCAGTGGTTTCAGTGGGAGTTTGCCAAGGCCTTGTATGCTCGCCCTTTCAGAGAATGATCCAGAAGATCCTGACATTTGGTAGCTCCTGGAAGACTTTGAAAGCATTGAGTTTCTTGGTGGATGCCTTGGAGGATTCTATACAGCAGTTTTCAGGGTGGGCACCATGTCTGTTTACATGAGAAGGATCCTATGGCTCAGGTGTTGGTTGGCAGAACTTCTCTACAAGAAGCATATCGAGAAGCTGCACTTTGAAGGCCAACGCTTGTTTGGACCATACTTTGCCTTCATTTATAATGTGACAGTGGGTTAAAGCTTGCTGTTGCCCCTAAAGCGGAGTTCCAACCACTTCTGTGTTTGTTAAAGTGTAAGTAAACCCCCCTATCGTTTTCAGCCAAGAAAGCTGCCATCTTTGCCTATGTTTATTCTACAACTGCCATGATGCCACACGTGATCAGTTATGACACCAGCAATTGGCTGGTTTGACAGTTTGAGAGCACAACCAATGGGAGTGTTACGTTTTCGGCATGTGCCGGAAATGAAACTGGTTTACAGATGGGGTTTACTTCCGCTTTAAAAGTTAGCAGCTGCAAAAAGTGGAGCTGCTGACTTTTAATCCCATGATCCGTCCGCCTGAAGCCTTGGTTCACTGCTGGCTGTGCATGCGCGTCCTGAATGGCCGAGCAATTTTCTGGGACCTGTGAAGTGTCCCAGAAGATTGCAGAGAGGGAGGGGGAGGGGAGAACTTCCACTCGAGTCGCCTAAGCGGTGCAAGCGGAAGTGGGAGCTGGGTACCTGTCAAAACTATGTACCTGCCCCCCCCCCAAAAAAAAATTACATGCCAAATGGGGCATATCGGGGGGTCAGGAGTCTTCAAAGCGGAAGTTCCACTTTTGTGTGAAACTCCGCTTTGAGGAGGTGTATGTGACAGGTCAGAAACCATTGTCACTTTTTGGAATCCAAGAAACATTACATTCGGAAGCAGCAAGCTTTTATCAAAAGTCCACATCCCAGTTCCACAAGAACTCAACCCCCAAGTTCTCTGATACTGGTGGCAAATCCTCCTCACAGCTGTGGTTTGTCTGTTGTCTTCAGCTGGAGATCTGTACCACCTAGATCTGATCTTGAATCGTGATATTTAAGGATCCTTTATGCACATAGATCTTTATGGCCTAAACCAGGGATATGCAATTAGTGGACCTCCAGCTGTTTCAGAACTACAAGTCCCATGAGGCATAGCAAGACTCTGACAGCCACAAGCATGACACCCAAAGGCAGAGGCATGATGGGACTTGTAGTTTTGCAACAGCTGGAGGTCCGCTAATTGCATATGCCTGGCCTAAACCCTTCACCCAAGCTGAGCATGTGGATTCTGCTTTGAAGGGAAAAATCTATATAAACAAAAATGTGTTGAGTATTGAGATCAGATGTCTTTGAGGGTAATTTTTAGTGCACAGGGACTTGAAATGGGGTAGGGGATCTAGAAATGTCTAAGCTGCATAGCCAAAAAGGAAAGGTATGCAACTGCGATATTGGAACCAGTGTCTCCTAGCTTGGAAACTTGCCCCACTGAAAAAGTTAAGATGTCCGTGTGTGGCCAAATGTTCTCCAGGAAGCTGACAAGCCTGGAACGAAGTCAGGGTTCATGTGAACTGTTAGAGGACTCCGAGAAGACAAGAGGGAAGTGGAACTGTTAAATGATGAAGAAAAGGGTGGCGGCACTTCCAGCATGAAACAATTGTTTTATTAAAATTCCAATAAAAACTATGACAGCTGCATGTCATGTCCTCGTTTTTAATGGAATTTAAATTAAACAATCATGTTATGCTGTTCATCTTGGGCCATTTAATATCAAAATTTGTAAGGCTGCTACCTGGTATTTTGTTCACTAGTGTACCAAGTTTTATTGGGTAGATGTTCACACCATGCCAGATGCCAGTTTTTTTGCGACAGCTCTGTTGGGTTCTCCCTGATTATATTTTTGAGTCTTGGGTATGTTGGCCTTGTTGCCATTTCCCCTCCCCTCATGGTCACTTTTTTTGATATCTGAAGTAAAGAAGAATGCAAACTCGTCCTGTGTCTCAAACTGATGCCTAGCAAAGCTAGGAGGGTCATGCCTGGGCTGGGATCCCTGCCGGTTTGTGTGTGTGTGTGTGTGTGTGTGTGTGTGTGTGTGTGTTTTTTTTTTCTTGCCAGTGACCATTCACCTGAAGGTGGCAGCATAACCTAGGTAGGTCATGAATATGCACTCCTCTGTTCTGTGATGTATTAAAAAAAAAAGTGTTGTAAAAAGAAACAATTTCCTTTTTTTTTTGTTCTGGCTTCTAAAGAATCCAGTAGATGTCCTTTTGCTTTTATTTGTAATTTGTGTATTATTATTATTATTATTATTATTATACAGGATTTATATAGCGCCAACAGTTTTCTCATTCTAGCTTACAATCTAAAAATGTAAAAAAAAAAAATGAATTAGACCTGAGCAAGGGATCAACAAACTAAAGTAAGAACTCTACTAGCAGGTTGATTCAACGCCTTGAAAATCTTATATAACAACTGACTTTCTGAAAGTCAATAATTATTTAGGGTTAGAGCCCACCTACATGCCCCATCTCATCCTGTAACCACCCCCTGACCGCATCTGACCCTGGCAACTGGCTAATCAGGCTCTGGACACTGCAATGCATTGATGTAGGCAAGGTGAATTGTGTAATACATGTACCTTTCCAAATAACCTGAAAGTACCCCACAGGCAGTACTGAAGGTAGGCGCTGTGTATATCTGAAAGTTGTCTTTCTAGCAGCTATCTTTTTGTTCGTTTAGTTAGTATCTGCAAAGATAATAGGTTATAGAATAGGCAAGAGAGACTATATACCAATTTTGGTGAAAAAGCGGACGGAGCTTGGTTTTTTAGACCTGCACTAATTTGCCAGTTTCACTTTAATCATTCTCTTGGTGATTCGTCTACATTAGCATTTCCTTTTACTTCATACTGATACATTTTTTATTTATTTATTTCAGGCACAGTTTGGTACTCTGTCCGATTATTTCGAAGCTCTCCGGAAGGTCACCAGCATTGATGAATCCAAAGGCCCCTCATTTTTTCCAGTATTAAGTGGGGATTTCTTCACTTATGCAGATAGAGATGATCACTACTGGAGTGGATACTTTACCTCCCGGCCTTTCTACAAACGTATCGAAAGAGTCATGGAATCTCAACTAAGGCAAGTTGTGTGTGTGTGTGTGTGTGTGTGTGTGTGTGTGTGTTTTCTTGATTTTATTTATTTTTCATTTAGAGTTCAATGAATTAGGAGAAATGTATAACTATATCAATTACAGGAGGTCAAAGACCTTCAACGACAATTGGAGAGAGGCCAGACCTGGGATCTTGGGTGCAAAACTTAACAAAAAACTGAGATCTCTGCAGTCATATTCCAGAATGGCGCCAAAAGACAGGATTTACCCCCCCCCCCTCACCCAGTCCTCTGCCTGTTCGCCCGTCTCTGTTCATAGTAGTCTATGAAGTTCTTCTTTTCAAACCTACAGGTCAGTGTGCCTAGTCAGGCCTGGTGTGGACTGGATTTTGTCTCCATCAGATCTCATTCTTCCCCCTCACCCATACCAATGGGATTTCAAAAGCATTGTAAAGCAAGAAGAGGTAAACTGCAGGTTAAATGCACCTGCCAGTGTACTCTGACGCTAAAAGCATCTCAAACTGATGAGTGCTCCTGAAAGCAAGCTGTATTTGCACATTGGCCAAGACCAAAACTCGTGGCCAGATTCCTTATTCTGTTTTGGATGCACAGCAGTCGATACGTCCACCTTTCCAGTTATTACAACACTCATGGTTCCCAGCGGGATAAATTCTCCTTGGAAATCCCTTATTCAAGCTCTATCACAGCTTTGCACCTGGGAGTGGAATGTTGGGACCTCCATAGCTCTGCTTTGACTATGTGGAGAGTTTCAGTAGCAAGATCACATTAAAGTCTTGTGTTTATTTTCATAAAAAAAAAAATCGCTACTTACCTCCTATGTGCAGTGGATTTGCACAGAGCAGCCCGCATCCTCCTCTTCTCTGGTCCCTCTTCTGTGCTCCTGGCCCCCTCCCTTCTTTCGAGTTCCCCCACAGCAAGCAGCATCCCATGGAGGCACACGAGCCGAGTCACAGCTTCCTGTGTCCATTCAGACACGGAGCAACGGCCCCGCCCCCTCTCTGTCCTGATTAGCTAACTAACTTTGACAGCAGTGGAGTGGGAGCCAATGGGGGGGGGGGGGGGGGTCTGCTGCACACAGAAGGCTTATCTTAATGCATAGAAAAAAACCTTCTGACTTTAGAAATCCTTTTATTTGCATATCAATTGAACATTCTATCAGCAGTTATTGAAGAAGTTTGAGTTATCAGGTTTGGAGGTTAATGTTACTAACCTCTCCACCTTAAATGTTTTCTTCTAGCCGTCTTTCTGATTCTATTAATCACTTAAAGCGGAGGTCCGCCAATTATTATTATTTTTTTTTAAAGTCAGCAGCTACAAATACTGCAGCTGCTGACTTTTAAAATAAGGACACTTACCTGTCCAGGGTGCCCGCGATGTCTGCACCCGAAGCCGATCTCTCCCTCGGCTCTCGGATGCTGCCGCCGTCATCTTCGGTAAGGGAATCGGGAAGTGAAGCATTGCAGCTTCACTTCCTGGTTCCCTACTGCGCATGCGTGACTCGTGCTGCACGTTCCCTCTGGTCCCTGCTGTTTTCTGGGACCCGTGTGGTCCCAGAAGACATGGGGGGGTTGGCGGGCCGACAGCCACCGTCTTTAACACTTGCTGGCTAAGGAGCGGGTCGGGAAGCCGGCCGCCATGTCCTTAAAGGGGTTGTAAAGGTTTGTTTTTTATTTTCTAAATGGGTTCCTTTTAAGCTAGTGCATTGTTGGTTCACTTACCTTTTCCTTAGATTTCCCTTCTAAATTTTTTTTTTCTTTTGTCTTCTTTGTCTGAATTTCTCACTTCCTGTTCCTCCTCAGTAAGCTGTTCTGGCTGACTCCACACCACTCGGATGATGGTGTGAAGTTTAGTGAGGAGAAACAGGAAGTGAGAAATTCAGACAAAGAAAAAAAACATTTAGAAGGTAAATCAAAGGAAAAGGTAAGTGAACCAACAATGCACTAGCTTAAAGGAACCTATTTAGAAAATAAAAAACAAACCTTTACAACCCCTTTAACAACAAATGACTAATCAGCTGTCAGCGGGGCTCCCCAGGTACTACAGGTCATGTTGCCAGGTGGCTCCACCCCTTAGTCATTTAAGAACTGTCAGATGGCGGGAGCCTCCCCCCCCTTCCTATTTGGACGTGGCGTAGATACCCGCAGATAATGCGGCTATCTATGCCCGGAAGTGGGGAGCATATACCTGTATTAAATGGGTATCTGCTCCCTCTCCCCCTTGAAAGGTGCCAAATGTGACACTGGAGGGGGGGAGGGTTTTCGAAAAGCGGAAGTTCCATTTTTGGGTGGAACTCCGCTTTAACTGAAATAAGTAGAACTTCTGCTTTACTCTGACTTTCCTGCTCCACATACTTGTTGAGGGTAGCTGACTTTTATAGTACTTAATTTCTGTCCTCCTTGAGGTAATGCTAGAATAAGGAGTCTCAAACTGGCGGCCCTCCAGTTGTTGCGAAACTACAAGTCCCATGTGGCATTGCAAGGCTAACGGTTACAAGCATGACTCCCACAGGCAAAGGCATGATGGGACTTGTAGGTACACACCAGGAGGGCCGCCAGTTTGAGACCTCTCTGCTAGATGCTTGGCTGTGTCTTTGTTCAATTTTCAATTTCAGTCACATCCTCAAAACGAGCACGCTGTAAATCTGTGTCAGAAAATAGCCCAAACTACTTATCTCTGTTTGACTTGGGTCAGCGACTCGGCATTAAAGTCGAAGAATACCATTCTCAAATGAGAATTCAGTAAATGGCAGGCTTCATTAATCTCTCATGACCCCTTTAATCCACAGGGTCAGCATAAGAACCAGATAACTAAAATGTAGTAGAAAGTCAGCCATAGCATCCCCTGCACTTCTGTCATGACAGGTTTACTTTCAACCTGGCACCAATTGCAACCATTTTTTTTTTTGTAAGTGGCAAAGGCAACTGGAAGCAGAAATATCATCTTTACTTGATTTTCTAATGCTTTGCTACATCCTAAATCAATTCCAAATTTGTAACTCGTGGTGGTAGCGCCTGCCCTTTGCCACTCCTTTGCTAATTACGATACATAATAAAGGTGGTGTTTGTAATACATTAAAATACAGGAACATTTTTAATGCTGAGTTTTATGAAAGCAAATTTGAGAGGATTGAAATACATTCTGTTCAGCAATGACAGTTTTCATAAGGCTATTTGGGGCCATCTTCCTGCTTCTGATCTTGAAAATGCCTGTAAGATGAGAGTTCACACTTTTCAGACATCAATGGCTGCGTTCTTTTTCCAGGTCAAGGAATTATACATGGGTAATGACGTAAAGATCAGGATGATGATGTATGTACCTATTGTATGTAGATGTTAAATGCATGCATGCATACACTGAATTGATCGCTGTAAATCGCTAGGTATCGAGGAACATGAGAACTTTGAAATAAACAGTAGATGTGAAGCAGTGCATTCGATATGGTTAAATCCATAATGGAGTGAACCTTGCATAAAGCTCTAAATTAGTTGAAAGGTGTATTGATTAGTACAACTTTCAAAGATGGATTCTGTTCCATCTGTTAATCGCTACTGTTCAGATCTGTAACCTGTAATTATGGAATCTAGGCACTTAACAGGAAAGAAACAATTGGACTGAGTTTTATGGATGCATACGTCATCTTTAATATAAATATTTTGGGCTTTTATAATGCCTCCAGTTTTTCCAGCCACTCAGAATTTTCTGTAATTGATGATACAATAAACTTGCTACACTAAAATGTACTTATTACTTGCTTGTTTTTAATGTTACATTCAATTAGGGAATCATATAAATGCAATTAAACAGGCATGGTTATGTTTTTACATTCATTGTATTTTGATTGAAATAATTCCTTCCTGCAAATAAGGCAATATTATATTCCCTATTTGCCTTTATGAATAATGTGCTGCAAGAACAAAGCTCATAAATGGCTTCTTAGGCTGCCTAATATGTCTTGTCACAATTGTCACAGCCTTGGATAATTCTCAAGGACATTAGATTAGTATTCCAAAAGGCATAACTCTATGGTGAGGTTCTTCTAAAGAATGTTGTTCTTTGTGTAACTTAACTGTTTATGCACATGCATGCAGTATATGGCTAGAGCTTTTCCCCTTTACAGGTTGATGTGATTTATACACTGTAAATTTGACTTTAAAGTGTCACTAAACCCACGTCATAAAAAACATCAATAAATGGTGTATTACATGCTATTCATACTCACTCAGTCACTATAGGATCTGTTTTCTGTATTCTGCAAATAACCTGATTGATCCTGCTGCTCTCTACCTTCTGTCTGTGTCCCCAATTCAGCTAGGAATTTTGCAGAGCAGTGTTGGCAACTCTGCACATGCTCAGTTTTCTGTGCTTAGCATTTCCTCCCCATCACATCTGAGCAGCGCATGCAACTATATAGTCACACATGTGGGAGTATACACATTGGTAATTGACGGCCCACTCCCCACTCCCTACTGCCTCCCCCCTCCTCCATGCCCACTAACCAGCTAAACACAATGGGGGTGGGATATTACATATAGATTAGTGAAGACTTCACCTCCCTCTTATTCTAAGATACAGGCTAAAGGGATGTGACACAGCCTGTGACAGGCAGAAATCCGCCCACACCATGTTATTTCCACAAAATAATAAAGATTTAATATATATTTAAATGCCAATTTAAAACAGTTTATTGATATTTATTTATTTTTACTTTGTATTCCAAAGGCAGTTTTTTGGGGATTTTGAACATGTGACCAGCAGCAGAGAAGCAGAAGCTCCTCTGCTTAGGTTTCCCTGCAGACAGGCAAGGCATGTGACAGCTTAAAGTGGTAGTAAACTCTGACAATGTTATAACATTTCAGCAATATATCAATTAATCTGGTTGTTTTCAATCAAAACGCTGCAAATGGTATGCTCCAAAAATTTTTACTCTTTCGGCCATGGACCGACACAGCTTCTCTATTGACAAAGTGGGTATTATCCGTTAATTAGGAGTGACTAGGCAGAAAACTTGTAAAAAGTGTTGCATCACACCTTCTACAGTACCGCCCAGGGGGCGGACCCTCTGGGTATATCCCCTCAGTCTGCATCTCGCAGATCAGTTTTTTTCTGTCTAGCAAGGAGTAGGACATGGCTCCCTTCGGGCCCATTGGTCCGGGGGGAAAAAAATATATATTTTTTGCTACGTTTTTTTGTTTCCTGCGATCTTCGATCAACTGCTGACTGGGTGACAGGCTGGATCCTCGATCCTTGTAGTCTCCCCAGTTTCGGCCATCGAGCGTGTGCCGACCCTAGCTACGCACTGGGTTTTCCATGACATGCCCATCGCTCCACGGGTGGCCGGTGAGCCTATGCTCCAGGGCCTGCATCGGACTGCTCAGCTTCGCCTGACCTTACGGCCGAGTCGCAGCAGCCTGTCCGGTGAGCGTCGCGCTCCAGGGCATACATATGATCGTCCCCTTGGGTCCAATCACAGCATGCCTGGCCAACAGTCACCTTCCGTGCGCGGACGATGATCTGTTTGGAATGTCTTCCAGCATGATACATGCAGGATAGGTAAGTAAACTCCCCTGCCTCGGCTGGGTGATTTGGCTGGACATTCCTGGAGAGATCAAGTAAGTGGTTGTGGCCCCTTTCTTCCCTCTCTCCCTGCCTTTCCCTCCTCCCTGGGCTTCTAGCTAAAAGTTGCTGGGGGTCACCTAGGGGGTTCCACTGGAGCGGGGCTGGCTGTAACTAACATTTAAAAAGATGTAATTTCTGCTTACCTGTGTGTGTGCTTCTTCCCCCTCCATGCTGTCGGCGGCCATTTTGCGGTGGTCCATGCAGGGTTCGGCCTCTAGTGACTGCCCGGCGGCCATCTTCCTGTGGTTTTCGGCGCCATTTTCTTGTAGTTCCACACCCTCTGGCCTCTATCGACTGATCGGCGGCCATGTTTGTAATGATCCACGCTGTATGTATATATTGCCGTTCGGCGGCCATCTTTTTGTGGTCTACGGCTGCTTTGGCCTCTATCTTTGGCTCGGCGGCCATTTTCTTAGAGCCCACATTATCTTCCATACAGACGTTTGGCGGCCATTTTGCGAGAGTCTCCGGCCTCTAGGGTGCATTACACTGGCGCGAGAAATTCACACAGGAAGCACTGATAAAAGAAGCAGACTGACACAGCAGCAGTGGGACAGCATCACAGGCGCAGCAAACGGCAGCATAGCGGTACCGATCCAAGGGTGGTTAGTCCTCTGGGTGACCCAGCATCTCTGCAGCACAGGCAGATGTCTTCTCCCCTGAAACACCAGATTTAGCAGCTGGTGCCCCTGAGGTGTCTATGAACGCTATGACGGCAATCCTAGAGGCGTTTGCTGCCAGGGTGGAAGCAGCACACGGGAATACAGGGGGTAGTGAACGCCCCCGTCCCCTGCAAGCTTCTGGGGATAATTCTGATGCAGTTCCAGCTACGGCTCAGGGCCCAGATTCTGACGCATCAGAGACTGCAGACCGTGACCGGACAGTGAGGATGACTCCAAGTCCAGGTCAGTACACGAGACTGCTTTGGTATCTGACCTTATAACTGCAGTGCAGGATATGCTAAAGTTGATAAATACTGCAGAAGCAGCAGAGACTCCGGTCCACTTTGGGTTTCATAAACCTGCCCGCACTGCTAAGGTGTTCCCTTGTGTGTCTTATTTTGATAAACGCTTATACAAGGAATGGGAGAACCCACTGAGGGTCTTTACAGCCCCAAAGAGGTTAGCGGTACGGTACCCCTTTGAGGAGAGTTTTCTGAAGAAATGGACCTCTCCCCCTATAGTGGACCCTCCGGTGTCCAGACTTAATAGAGCCACCACAATTCCAGTAGAAGGGGCTCCTGTTTTCAAGGACCCTGTGGATAAGAAGGCTGAAGCACTTGCTCGCTACCTATACTCAGTGGTAGGCTCGGCAGTACGCCCGGCATTGGCGGGGGCCCTAGTGTCTCAGACACTTACTGAATGGGCAAGATTGCTACTCAAGGGTTTAAGGAGCGAGATGCTCCTCCTGATGAGATGACATTGGCCGACCAGTTGGTCCAGGGCCTTAGGTTTGTCTGCGAGTCAGACATGGATACTATTCCCCTGCTGTCAAAAGCTTCGGTTTATGCAGTAGCAATACGCCGCCTGATCTGGCTAAAGGGCTGGTCTGCAGACCAGACCTCCAAGAAAGCCCTGTTGGATCTGCCTTTTAGGGGCGACAGACTTTTTGCGGCCTCTATGGATGACATCATCAAGAATGCCACAGGAGGTAAAAGCACTTTGCGTCCTCAAACTAGCAAGGGTAGGGGCTACACCAAGGGCAAGAGCCCTCCTTTACTGCACGCAATTGTTTTTTTCGTCCCCCTAGGGCGACAGGGAAAAGACCCCAGGCCGACAAGGCGCCTGCCCAAGGACAAAAGCGTCCTTGGGCCCAGCAAACCCAACAAGCCTGCGGACAGATCTGCGTCCGCATGAAGGTCCGCCCCCACCCAGCTCTCGGGTGGGGGGACGTCTTCGCAAATTCGCGACTCAGTGGACAGCTCTATTTTCCGACAGGTGGGTTTGCGAAGTAATCTCCTCAGGCTACAAGATAGAATTTCTCTCTTGTCCACCGGACAGATTCATCACCTCCAATCTCCAGCTACTACCGACCCATTGGGAGGCCCTGTATGGGGCGGGCCAGGGTCTACTGGAACGCGGGGTAGTTAATCCAGTTCCAGAACAGGAACGGGGTCAGGGTTTTTACTCCAATATGTTCATTGTGCCGAAGGAGGGGGTTCGGCCAATCTTGGATCTCAGAGCCCTCAATTGCTTTGTGAAGGTACAAAGATTTTGGATGGAGTCGGTTCGATCTTTAGTCACGGCTCTCCATCCGGGGGACTTTCTGGCCTCCTTTGGACATCAAGGACGCATACCTGCATGTCCCCATATACTCCAGACACCAGAGGTTTCTGCGATTTGCTATCGGGAAGTACCACTACCAGTTTGTGGCCCTTCCGTTTGGCCTTGCCTCAGCACCCAGAACGTTCACCAAGGTGCTCGCTCCGATTCTGGCACTTCTAAGACAGCGGGGTATCGCTATCATGGGCTACTTGGACGACCTTCTACTGAAGGCCCCTTCAAGCTCAGAATTAGAGGTAAGCGTGTCCATTACCTGTCAGACTCTTCGAGACTGTGGTTGGATACTAAACACGCAAAAGTCAGTATTGGTGCCCACTCAACGCCTAGTGTACCTGGGGTTGATTCTGGATTCCTCAGAGGCAAAGGTATTCCTCCCTGTGGAGAAGTTGCAGACCCTCCGGGCTGCAGTACGGCAACTGACTTCCAGGAATTGGTCGTCACTCCGTTTTTGCATGCGAGTGTTAGGCCTCATGGTAGCCTCTTTCGAGGCGGTCCCATATGCTCAATACCACACTCGAGTGTTACAGAATGAAGTTCTGTCCAGATGGAATGATGCCCATCATCTCTGGATTATCAAATCCGAGTGGGCCACCTAGTCAGGAGATCCCTGGTATGGTGGCTGACAGCACTGGCTCTAATGGCCGGGAAGTAATTTCTTCCGGTTTACTGGATAGTGAACATGACGGACACCAGCCTTACAGGTTGGGGGGGGGGGAGTCTGGGGTGTTCAGTCGGCGCAAGGTCGCTGGACCCCAGAGGAAGCCCTCCTGCCGATCAATGTCCTGGAAATCCGGGCAATCGGGCTGTGCCTCTTCAAGTGGTCTCAGAGGCTGCAAGGGCGTCCAGTCAGGATCCAGTCGGACAACGCCACAGCAGTGGCATATGTCAATCATCAAGGAGGAACAAGAAGCTCAGCTGCAGCATCAGAGGTCGCTCGCATCCTGAAGTGGGCAGAGAGGAGCGTACCGGCACTGTCGGCCGTGTACATTCCGGGTGTGGAAAACTGGCAGGCGGACTACCTGAGCCGCCAGATGCTGGGCCAGGGAGAATGGTCCTTACACCCGGAGGTGTTCCAACTCCTCTGCCAAAGATGGGGCACACCAGACGTAGATCTTCTGGCTTCCCGACTCAATCGGAAGGTATTGAGGTTCGTGGCCCGGTCAAGAGACCCATGGGCAGATGCAACGGACGCGTTGGTGGCATCGTGGGGTCAGTATCGGCTAATCTATGCCTTCCCTCCCTTAAGGCCTCTTCCTCTTCTGCTCCGCAGAGTGGAGGCAGAGGGAATTCCAATGATCCTAATCACTCCAGATTGGCCTCAGCCTCCTTGGTGCGCCGATCTAGTACGTCTGGTAGCAGACGTCCCCTGGTGCCTACCACTACGGAAGGACCTGCTATCGCAAGGTCCCATACTCCATCCTGATTTACAGTTACTGGCTTTAACGGCATGGCTGTTGAGAACCAGGTACTGAGAGACCGGGGCCTGTCAGATTCAGTAATCTCTACTATGAGAAGTGCTCGGAAACCGTCCTCTAGGAAGGTTTATCACCACACTTGGAAGGCCTACATCTCCATGTGTGAGGAAATGAAATGGCATCCGTGTACTTATTTGGTTTCCAGAATCCTGCTGTTTTTACAGCATGGGGTGGACCTAAGGCTTGCCCTAAGTACGATTTAAGGGACAGATATCTGCCCTGGCTGTCTTTTTTTCAGCGACCCCTGGCGACTCACTCTCTCGTGAGTACATTTGTGCAGGGGGTTAGACATGTGGCCCCTCCGGTCCATCCCCCGCTACCTCCGTGGGACTTGAACCTGGTCCTCTCGGTGCTTCAGAAGGCACCGTTTGAGAATATTAGAGATATTCCGCTGTTGACACTTAATCAGAAAGTGGTCTTTTTGGTGGCTGTTACGTCAGACGAGTCTCTGAGCTGGCAGTCTTGTCCTGCAAGGCTCCCTATTTGATTTTCCACAAGGATAAGGTGGTGCTGCGGCCACAGCCTTCCTTTCTTCCGAAAGTCGTTTCGGCTTTTTATCTCAATGAAGACATTGTACTTCCATCCTTGTGTCCTCATCCATCGAATCCTAAGGAGTCGGCGTTGCATTCCTTGGACGTTGTCCAAGCTTTGAGAGTATACCTATCTGCTACTTCCCTGTTCCGGAAGACAGACTCACTGTTTGTTTCGGTGGCTGGTCCCAAGAATGGCCAAGCAGTCTCGTCGGCCACCATCTGTAGGTGGATCTGACAGATAGTAATCCAGGCTTACGCCTTAAAGGGTCAAGCGCCCCCCTTTCCGGTCACGGCGGATTTGACCAAGGCAATAGGTGCCTCTTGGGCTTTCCGACATCAAGCGTCTGTTTCCCAATTATGTAAAGCGGCGACTTGGTCATCCGCTCACACTTTCACAAAATTCTACAAAGTTGATGTAGGTGCATCTTCGGATGCCTCTTTCGGCCGCAAGGTTTTGCAAGCAGCTGTTTAGAGTTGCAACTCCTCCGTTGGAGGAGTGCTGTTTTGTGTTTGGGGTGAAGTTTATTTTTATGCTGTTACCACCCCTCGTTTTTTTATCTGACACTGCTTTGGGATGTCCCACTTTGTCAATAGAGAAGCTGTCGGTCCATGGGCGAAAGAGTAAATAGGATTATTTACTCACCGTAAAATCCTTTTCTCTGAGTCCATGGATCGGTACAGCACCCACCCCTCCTTTTTAAGTTTGTACTGCTTTTTGACGAACTGATCTGCGAGATGCAGACTGAGGGGATATACCCAGAGGGTCCGCCCCCTGGGCGGTACTGTAGAAGGTGTGATGCAACACTTTTTACAAGTTTTCTGCCTAGTCACTCCTAATTAACGGATAAAAATCCTATTTTTTTCTTGCAGTAATAAAGAATTTGTGAGTGCTCCAGCTTGTTCATCACCGTCACCATTACAACTTCTGCCTTCTGCGTCTGTACAGTACTTTATTTCCACCCTCAGTATGTATCCCTGGCAATAATCCCAAGAATGCGCATCGTTCGCAGAAGCCAAGCCTCGTTTTTGTTTTCAGTTACTATGAAAGTCTTGTCCAGCGAATAGGAGGCGGTCCTGTGAATGCGGAGAGAGTGTCACGGAATCTCAGGGCTGGCTTAGACTGTGGGAAATGACGCAGCCCCGGGTTAGACCCAGCATTTTTCCGGCAGCAGAAGCTTGCCGGAAAAAAATGGGTTAATGGCGCATGCGCCATTAACGTAATTTTAAAGAAAATGAAGGATTACTCAAAGCAAGGGGGTAAGAGGCAATTAAAAAAAATAACAAACAATGCTATGGACTGCACTAATTAATTTAAAGGAAGCTACGCAGAATGGGTATGCAACTGCTTTAAGATCGATTAGGAAAAAAGGTATTTGGATGTTTTTTTTATTAAAATAGTGTTATCCACATGCAAATAGAAGAGACCATGTAAATAGTGTGTGTGTGTGTATGTGTGTGTGTTTAGTATCACTTTAATTATTAAAGCAGAGGTCCGCCCAAATTTTTTTTTTTATTAAAAACCAGCAGCTACACATACTGCAGCTGCTGGCTTTTAATAGGACACTTAATTGTCCTGGAGTCCAGCGATGTCAGCACCCATCAGCTGTTGGGTACTGCCTCCACCATTGCGGATAAGGGTACCCGGCAGTGTGTAGCCTTTTGGCTTCACGCTGGGAACCCTACTGCACATGCGCGAGGCCCCGATTCTCTCCCACTGGCCCGGCAACAGGAGGAGGAGCCCCAGCCATGACGTCAATACCCATGGCTGAGGCTCCTGAAAATTGTGGCACTGGAGGAGGGGAGGAATCGGATGAGCGGAAGTTCAACTTTTGGGTGGAACTCCGCTTTAAAGGGATTCTGTACATTAAAGTGTAAGAGGGCTCTACTGTAGAGATATTTTAACTAACTAGTGCACAATGGAAATGACACAACTCTTTTGAAAGGTGATGAAACTAGAGTCACTTCCTGTCATTTTTTTTTTTTTTTTTTTTGTGATGCTAGGTCCATCTATTCAGTTGCATTTATATCTGAAAATTATATTTAGCAATAGCAGCACTAATGCTAAATTTATATATTAGTTTAAACATTAACTCCAGTCATATTTTTTGTTTATTTTGAATTGAGTGATGAAGTTACATTTCTGTCAGGTTTATATTTGTCTGCAATTTATTGGATATTTTCCCTCACTGTGGTCAATGTGACACCTGTGCAAGTAATGGAGGATTCAGTTGTCTCCAGAGCAGGGAGGCTCAGAAAGCAGTAAAAACACTGTCAAGAGTTGTAATCCTCACTCAGCTAAAAATGCTTTTGTCATTTCTTTTGCAAATATTTCTCCGTTTACTGTCCTGACAGAATGTTGGGATAAAATACTATTTCGCTCCTGTATTCAGAACTAATCTTTTTTGGTTTGAACTGGGCTTTAAAGTTTAAATGTACTTTTTGCTGCTGAGAAATTAATCAGTCCTCCCATAATTTATATACATTGCAAGGACATTGACAAACCAAATTTCTTGCTTCCTGCCAATTGTATTGGAACTCAAATAAAAATCTTTGTGTTGTAGTAAGAAGAAAAAAAAAAAACAGCTGTGAGCCAATCACATGAACAAGATATGCATTTCTAGGGGAGTGGAAGGGTTATTAACTAAATTACAATAAGGCTTGTTGTAGCAGTTATTTATGAAAAGATGACTCGCCCTTTAAGCGGTTTGAAGGTTCGCAGTTTTAGTTTAGCTAAAAAGCACATTTATCAAGATTCTGGGTAGTACTACTTGTATATTTATATACAAAGAGAACCCCACTTTATTAAAGCAGAGAGCCTTCAGCAGGAGGGAATGAAATGGCCCTGGAAATTCAGCCTCCTTGAACTAGAGTTGTGTAATGTATAACACACCCCAGTAGACCACAAACTGGTTCCAAGATATGTTGATGCATTTATTTTATGGTCCCATAACAGCTAGGATAATTTTGTGCCTACCTATTTACCCTAACGTGGTTGTAAGCCTTTATATACCCACTAAATTGACTAGCCTCCGGTGATAGAGGTGAAACAAATCCTTCTACATAAGTTGTACCTGTTCTATTTGCAGCTATTTCTTCTCTACAGCTGTTCAAAGCACAGAATTAAGACAGCATGTCTGAGCTGGAGCAGGGATTCTGATGTCTCACACTGCATAGCATAAAGCAGGAATCTGAATGTAGGGAGTGTAGGGCTGAGTGTAGTCATAAGGAAACATGCACAGCTGAGGCTTCCAGTCACATGCTGTGTGCAGGGGGTAGTGCTGTCTCCCAGGATTGTCTGATATTGACAGACTGTTAAAAGTGATTCATGCAGAGAAATGAGAGAGGAGACAAATCACAATTGGTGATTTTGGATCAAGGCAAGTACACACTATATACAAAAAATGCCGCGCTGCTTGTGAACGTGAGCAGCTACAAAACCAATGGACAAAGGTGCATACAGAAAAAACAAAAAATGTAGCGCCAATAATGGTAAATACAACACCCAGTGATATAAAGTGTTGAGACAGAAAATCAAATAACAAAAGTCCATATGAAGTTCCGATAATAAAAAGTCTCTGATGGATAGAATCAAAACAAATTTTGACAAATGTGATAATCCCACTATCTCGAGAAAAGTGAAGATGACCACCACCAATACAGAGGAGGCTTATCAGAGTCTGTGGACCCAAACAGACATACGTCTGGAAGGTCACATCAAGCTTTGGGTGTATATCACCCTGATGAATCGATCCTCTACAGATGAATCCACCATAACATCACTCATATCCAATATGGTAGGAAGGTAGATGGAAGCTCGGAAATCAGTAGCCCAATGATGGTGAACCAGGACAAGGAACAAAAAGCGGTATGGAGGAAAAAAAAGGGCACATAGCATAATGTCTCAAAACTAAATTTAATGTAGGTAGGTACACTTACATCAGAGTAGTAAAATAAGCGCTTGTCAAATCAAATAGTGGCAGCAGTGGAGTTCCCGACGCTTTTTGCAACAAATTGCATCGTCTGGCGATGCAATTTGTTGCGAAACGCGTCGGGGACTCCACTGCTGCCACTATTTGATTTGACAAGCGCTTGTTTTACTACTCTGATGTAAGTGTACCTACCTTAAATTTCGTTTTGAGATGTTATTATGCTATGTGCCCTTTTCTTTTCCTCCATACCACTTTTTGTTCCATGTCCTGGTTCACCATCATTGGGCTACCGATTTCCGAGCTTCCATCTACCTTCCTACCATATTGGATATGAGTGATGTTCTGGTGGATTCATCTGTAGAGGATCGATTCATCAGGATGATATACACCCAAAGCTTGATGTGACCTTCCAGACGTATGTCTGTTTGGGTCCACAGACTCTGGTAAGCCTCCTCTGTATTGGTGGTGGTCATCTTCACTTTTCTCGAGATATTGGGATTATCACACATTTGTCAAAATTTGTTTTGATTCTATCCATCAGAGACTTTTTATTATCGGAACTTCATATGGACTTTTGTTATTTGATCTTAGGTACACACTATAAAGGGATGTGTCTTGGTTATTTATTTTTATTTCAAAGTTTGGCAACCACTGCCCACGCTGTTTTCAGACAGGTAGTAATGGTTGACCAAATGGTGGGAATAGCGTCAATAATTTGTTTCCTACGTCTCAAAAATTATTCTGCTTTGCAATTGATTTCTGTCTGACAGTTTTCCACACCAAAAATCAAGGACAAAAGTGCTACAAATGAGACCAGTGGAAAATGGCAAGAATCTAAATGCTTTGACAAGTGGACTTTTAGGTTTTGCTGCAAATTGCACCCAAGAATCTGGAATGGCATATGTTGTCTGCCACTGACCAGATTCAGCTTTAATAGTTGTTAGGCTTGTCGGCTGTCATTCATGAATAATGGTTATCGTAGTCCCACCCCTTTATCTCCCAACCTCATGAAAATAGGTTGTGATTTTTGAAGTCTTGTTTTGACTAAGCACAAGTAAAATGATGGCATTTGCAAGTGTGATGTGTTGCCCGACTAATAATCACCAATGTAAGAGAAAATCCCCTTTGTTTATAATGTGAAATCCCTCATGACAATCAATTTTCACTTTAGGGTGGTTATTCTGAATTCTTCATACTCCTTTATGAATATGGTGTAGTAGCCCTCAGCTCTGATCCGGGATGTACAGTAGCACCTTAGGCAGAATTATTAGTTCTCCTGATTAATTTGAATACTTTTTTTTTTTTTTTTTACTTTTGTAAGAAATGTGAATATTGTCCGCTAATGGATAACGGGTTTGTTAAATGTTGCTATAATTAAAATTTGTAAATGTAATTCTGTATCCTTAATGTTGGAAAGCATGTGTGACCTGTAGTATTTACCTCCAATATCTGCTGAAACTGACCCTAGTGCCAGTCCTTGGTGTGCAATTTGAATACAGGGAGGAGGCTGTGTTTTGGGCTTGATGGCCCTTAATAGGCAACCTGACACTGAACCTGTCTCTCAATTTATTCTATAGGTAACTTCAGAAGCTTTAGAATGGTAACAGGCATCTTGAAACCACACACTAGGCCAGGGGTAGGCAACCTGGGGCCCTCCAGCTGGTGCAAAACTACAAGTCCCATCATGCCTCTGGGAGTAATTGCAACTTTCAGCCTTGCAATGCCTCATGGGAAATGTAGTTCCACAACAGCTGGAGTGCCTTGGTTGTCTACCACTGCACTAGGCTATTGCAAAGAGGGGAATCCAGCATTCTTTAAGTGTGAGCGTGTGCGCTTTTACTATGCCACCTCTGTGGCCATGCTTAAAGGCTAACTCAACTTACATGGGGAAAAAAATGTGCGTATAAAATTGTCACACATGCTGTTATAATTGAATGTTCTTAAAATTGCCTTTCCTTCTCAATATGCAGATGCTGGAATTTTCTATAAAATGAAATGCAATATGGCAACCTGGAGACATTTTGTACACCGTTGTACAGAACATCCCCAGAGATGTCAGTTCCTGCTTGTGTGATTGGCTCACTGTTTTCCCAGAAGTCTGCACTAAGATACAAGCCATATTTTAGACCTCCTCCGCAACAAACATTTCAGTTTTGGTGAGGTACTCCTAAAGGGTTAATCACTTCTAAATGAATGCAGACACTGTCAATTTCCTCATAAGAGCATTGCAAGTGCATCAACTGATCAAAAATGAAAAAGGCATTCTTATTCAGAATCAGTCCTGCACAAGACATAATCCTATCTAAGAGCTATTCCCTGAGAGCAGAAGCAGGTAGTTTGTGCAACAAAGTTTGTTACAATCCTTGCAATGTACATTTGACACCCAGAGGGGATTGTGATTTTCTCAACAAAGTGGAGTTGCGCTGGCACCTTACATTGCATTATGGGGTAAATGCCAGGGTGGGCTTGTCGTTTTTTTTTTTTTTTCTTTAATGTGATGAAGTCTAATGTCTAAAGTATTTCGATATAAAGGTAATTCGGCATTCATTAATAAGGCAATGCAATACATGTGTAAAAAGCACAGTAAACCACACTTCAGTTTATTATAGTAAGATGAGAAGTGTTTAAATGTGGTCATGATTGGTTTCTGCACTTTTCACAGGCGTGTGCGTGTGTTTGTTTTAATAACCCTTGTTGTCTTACTCTTTTCTATGAATATGCCCTTATAACAGCCCATTTGTAATGCTGCAACCTCGTATATGCATAATTTTTGTTCGAATGGCCCATTTTGCATGAGCATCTTGCCCTGTGTTGTACTGATAACAAAGATGATCTAACCGTTCAGCTCATAGGTCTTGGCAGTCCTATGCCTACAATTTTAAAATTGCAGGCAATTCATATATTTTTGAAATGCATACAGTAGATCTGTAAAGGTTATGCATACTTTTCATCAGGTTTACTTTGTAATTATAAAACTTAAGGAAAAAATAAAAAAGGTTGAGCATTACTCATTCTTCACCCTGCCAAATTCCGCATTGTGCACCACAGCAGAGAAGCTAAGCTGAGGCCTTACCACTGAGATGTGTGAAAATAGAAGACAAATGTTTACTTATATTATACTTTCGCTTTCAGGTCTGCAGAAATACTGTATTATCTAGCTATCGTGCAAGCTCAGAGAAACCACAAACTGTCAGCTTTTCCGTCGGCAGAACATTATAAATTACTAACAGAAGCCAGGAGAAATTTGGGACTTTTTCAGCACCATGATGCCATCACTGGTACAGCAAAAGACTGGGTGGTGGTGGATTATGGCACAAGGTAAATACAATTGGTACACTTACAAATAAAATGTAATATTTTACAACTAGGTTGGCATCTTCTTGCAGCACTTTATGCACTTGTTTGTGTTAAATAGATATTAAAGATATTCTGGAAGATCATGCTTTGTGACTAAGAATACTAAAACTAAATTACTGTATATACTCGAGTATAAGCCAAGTTTTTCAGCACATTTTTTGTGCTGAAAAAGCCCCCCCCCCCGGCTTATACTCGAGTCCTCCCTGCGCTGTGTCTATCTGCAGCCTTATGATCTTCCGGCGCTGTGATATGCAGTCTAGTCGGCAACCATGCAGTGTAACAAAGCCCCGCCTTCTCGTCCGTGATAGACTGAACACTGACTCACTGCTGGGAAACCGAGTCTGTTCCTTCATGGACGAGGAGGCGGCAGCGCTCTGTTACACTGCATGGCCGCCGACTAGACTGAATATATCACAGCGCCGGGAGATCAAGTACTTGAAGCACATTGAGGCTGAGGTATGCAGATGGACACAGTGAGGCTGCAGATGGGCATTGTTGACCCTCTTTTCCACTTACAGTAGCTGCTGCATTCCCACCCTAGGCTTATACTCGAGTCAATAGGTTTTCCCAATTTTTTTTGTTGTAAAGTTGGGTGTCTCGGCTTATATTCGGGTTGGCTTATACTCGAGTATATACGGTCGTTTACAGAAATGTTTGCCTACCCAGTTAAGAAAATATGTTGTAGGTGACTGTCCTTTTTTCTTTTTTTTTTTCTTTTTCCCTTCTGCCAGTAATGCACTTCCTATCCTTGGATGACAATACTCACTGACCATCTATCTGTGGAGAAGCAGCATTGTCACCCTAGGACAGGATTACATTACCCTCTTTTTGTCCCCCTTCTCCAAACCTTAGAGGGCATGGGTTTTGTAGTCCAAGAGAGCTGGGAACAATGTAACTGGTAGAAGTGCAGCACAGGCAGGGAGAGCGTTTAAAGTTATTAACTCACAAAAGTTCTGGCTGGATCAACAAGAATGTTTTGGATTTTGTGAGCACACATAACAAAACTCTTACAGTAGTATGTTTACCACACAAAAAGAGACCGCATAAGAAAAGTTCATTATTCAGGTTTAGATACTTTTTATATGCAAATTTTCTAATCCGACTAAATATATAACTCCCTATCTGTGGCTTATCTTATCTCGGTGGCCCTGACCACACTACAGGGGTCCTTTACAAATGATGCAAACCACACTCCATGATATACAACCAAAAAGGAAAAATGCTAAATATTTAAACTCATTTTGTTTTGTTCACCTGGCAGGCTGAATGAATAAAAATGTACTGATCCGTTCATCCCACACATTCAATGAAATGGCTACAGATGGATCGAAATTCGGCCAGTCCATACTTGGCCAGCCAAATTTCGATCCATCTATAGCCAGATTATGTCTAACTGGTAAAATCCACAATGTGTGGGGCCAATTTGTTGGACAAAAAAAATGTAAAAGCACAATCTCATTCTTTAATTTTGAAAATTTATGGAAAATCTCCATGACCACTTCATGGTGTCCCCCCATTCAGTGTCAATACTCTAACCTATAGCAGCTGATATACAGATACGCCACTAGAGGGAAAATTATGTATGTGAATTGCAGTAATTAAAATATGGAACAGCAAGAATGCAAGTGTATCGCCAAAAATGTATTTTCAGGTGAATATTTCAATAAAACACACGGGTTGATTTACTAAAACTGGAGAGTGCAAAATTTGGTGCAGCCCTGCATCGAAATCAATCCGCTTCCAGCTTGTCTATTTATTTATTTTTGTCAAAGCTTAAGGCTCGTTTCACACAGGATTCTGATGCGGCTCCCAGCAGGGGTCCTGTGCATCCTGGTCCACCGTTTCAGGTCCAATTTTTAGCCTGAATTTTGGGCTGAATTCAGACCTGAAATGGGCCAAAAGACGCACATGGCTCCTGTGCAAATTCGCACTGGCGCTGCAACGGAGATGTGTGAACCGGCTCCATAGAGAGCCATTCACATTCTCTTGCTATTGCGAATTGGATGCGGGGATCCCGCATCCAATTCACAATAGTGTGAACCCGGCCTCATTGAACAAGCTGAAGTTAGAAGCTGATTGGCTACCATGCACAGCTGCAACCGATTTTTGCACACTTCAGTTTTAATAAATCAACCCCAATGTGTAGTCACTGAAGATACTGTGTGGTTTTCTTTTAAAGGGTATGTTTGTTTTTTTTGGGGGCAAAATGGGTTAAGTAATTGAGAATACTAGCTTACCCGTATTGGATATTATGGCAAGCTCCCAAAGCAAAGGTTCCTTTATCTGGTCACGAAGGTGTACTCCCTGGAAAACTTGCTATGGTTTTGGTTGCAATTAACTATTAAAGAATAATGAATGATATTGTATTTACATAAAAAGCCCTCATTCACCTCCTTATGAAAATAGGAAAATTACCTACTCCTTATTGTCTTCCTGAATTGGTTTCCTGGCCACACTATCACCTTGGGGAAATTTTACTATTTTAATTTTTAATTGGGATGTGGTAGGAACCACCAGGATTAGCTCTTCATTACATTTCTCCTTTTGATTTTTTCATTCACCTCCTTAAAGCGGAGGTCCGCCCAAAAAAAAAAATTAAAAGCCAGAAGCTACAAAATACTGCAGCTGCTGACTTTTAAAAAATGGACACTTACCTGTCCATGGTGCCCGTGATGTCGGAAGCCGAGCAATCGCTCGTCTCTCGGCTTGCTCCCGCTGCCATCCTCGGTAAGGGAATCAGGAAGTGAAGCGTTGCGGCTTCACTGCCCAATTCCCTACTGCGCGAGTAGCGCGGCGTGTCTTCGGTGGTCCCTGCTCCGTTCTGGGACCTGTGTGTTTCCCAGAACACAGCAGGGGGGGGCGGGAAGGGGCGTGACTCCCGCGGGAGGCTATTCCCGGAAGTGGGTGCAAATACCTGTATTATACAGGTATCTGCACCCCCCTCCCCCCTGAAAGGTGCCAAATGTGACACCAGGGGGGGGGGGGTTCCGAAAAGCTGAGGTTCCATTTTTGTGTGGACCTCCGCTTTAAGGTATAAGCTGTGTGGAGAAATTCACAGCAAAGGCACTGAACCAACAAATCCTGTCACTTTAAAATGCCAGGTGCTTCTAACTTAAAAGAAATCTACTGAAACCAGTCTTTAGTCTCTGTTGTGATCTTTAAAAATCTATGAGAATTACCGTATTTATCGGCGTATAACACGCACCCTAACTTTAAGAGGAAAGTTTCAGGAAAAAAACTTTCCATAGCCCCCTGCGTATAACACACAGGCACAGTTTACCCTCTATTTTCAGCGTAAAAAAGTGAGTGTTATAAGGCAATAAATACAGTAATTACATCACAGTACATGCTCTTTAGAGGTCAATGTAAGGCCCCTTTCATACGACCGTGGCTTTGCCGTGATTTTTACTGCAATTTCAGGGAATGCCTGTGTAACTCGCATCAAAGTCGTACAGGGACTACTTTGAAGTCGGTGCGACTTTAAGTCACACAGATATGAATGGTACTTATTGGAAATCATGGGGTACGACTTGTCATGCGACTTTGCAGTCCCAAGTCACAGGACAAATCGCACAAGTGTGAAAGGGGCCTTCGCTTGTTTTAATACTATTAAACTGCTTTTTAAGAATATGTGTGTGCTTGTTCGCCTTAGCACAAGTACACTTATAGGACAGACGCTACTTTTCCTACTACTTGCCTCCTCTCCATGCTGCTCCCTGAAGACTTTTTGTTGTAAATCCGTTGCTGCTACACAATGCTGGGGTTGAACTTTAAGTCAAAAATATGAGTAAGCCTCCCTATCCTTTGTTGTGTTTTGTTTGTTTTTTCAACAGTAAAGTAATGCTTAAACATAGCTTTTTGTTGGAGAGGATATCGGTCACCACTACCCAGGGCCCGAGCAGTGTTTAATCTATGTTCATTTACAGTTTAGCACTTACTGTATGTAATGTTGGGGGTGAATTTGGCAGCTGCCAAAGTATAGCAGGGGAGTTAGCCATTATTCTTTACAACCAGATCCCCTTCCTCAGTTCTGCACATGTGACCTTGTATTTAAAGGAGGAAAATAGCACCAAGCAAAAAGGTTGATTTAGAGAGACCAGACAATGGTAACTAATATTTTTAAATGGTAAATTTACTATAATATTACTGTCATGGTTGGGACATTGGGTGTACTGGTGACACCATTCAGCCCAATCTATTGTTTGTATGTCATTGTGTTGTTTATTAATTTTTTGCCTATATTTTTTGTTATTTAAATGCACAGGCTGTACCACTCGCTGCTCAACCTGAAGAGAGTGATAGTAGATTCAGCACATCTTCTTATTCTGAAGAATAAAGACATGTACAGCTACAACCCCTCTACTCCATTCTTCAGTATGGTGGGTTAGTTGTTATAGATGAAAGTATTAACCCTTCTTGTAGTTTTTTAATTTTAAAATGGTCACTTTTTTTACAGCTGATGATAGGATCTGGGGGTTAAAACTTTTTTGTCAAGCTGTTATTGCTGTCTATGTCCATGATTGAATACTTTTCTCTAATTTCCTAGACATAAGTCTCTTCGAGTGTCACAGACCAATCTAAACCTATTTTCTCTTATCGTCCATGGACTGACAGCTTGAATACTGAAACGTGTGGGTATATGTCCCTGCTCACAGGAGAAGATATAGGCAGAATGTTAGATGTTAGAAACATACATTCTAGAAAAAAAAGCTGAACAGCCCTGCCCAGGGGGGCGGTCCCTCCAGACAACCCTCCTACCTGCAGCTAGCAGCCTCAGTTTTTTTCTGCCTAGCAGAAGGAGAAGACGTGGCTCACTCAGGAGCCAGTCTCCTGGAAGATTTTATTTTTAATTTGTATTCCTTTGGGAATTTTATTTTATTTTTGAGACCTTCAATCAACTGTTGGCTGGGCAACAGGTTGGGTACACTGGTATCCTCGTAGTCTTCCCTGTCCGACCATCGAGCATGCTGATCCTCGCCGTGGACTGGGCCAACAGCTACTCAGTACTACTCTTTGATAGGTCTGTCTGAAACAAGCCAGTGGGTCCCTCTGGGACGGGTAAGTAGTCTCTCCTGCTGCAGGTGAGTACATGCTGGCTATGTTTCTCTATATGTTGGGTTTCTCCCTGTCCCCCCCCTGTTATGTTGCTCTCTGCACCCTGTACTGGTGCTGTGCTGTGTGGGGGTACTTGGGGGTCACTCTGGCCTGGCGGGGGGCGCTCATGTCTGTACTGCCCTGTGTGAGTGTTTGGAGACACCGTGTGTGTGTTTGGAGATGCCATTAGTGCTGTGTGGTGTTTTAAACTGCACTCGGCGGCCATCTTGCCGTGGTTCAATGGCACAGTAATACATGCGGCCGGCGGCCATTTTCTTGGAGCCGCGGCGCTTTCACTTTCGGTCTCTATCGCCGCTCCTGCGGCGCAAATCTCCTCACAATCTCCTCAGGCTTCACTTGTGCTGCGGTGCGGTTACATACAGCAGAACTGAGCGGTCCTTATATGGGTTGGTGAGTCCTCTGGGTATCCCCTCAGCCTCAGCGCAGCCAGTGGGTGGGACTGTATTATTCACTGTAATTGTGTATAAGGTCTCAGAGGGTGGCAGTATGGAGTCTGGTTCACCTGATTCCCCACACTTGTCAGAGGCAACTGGCAGTGCTCCTGCACCTGCGGTCCCTATCAACCAGTTGTTGGCAGTCCTGGGAAAAAAATTCTTGTCAGGATGGAAGCGGTGTGCGAGCAAGGGAGCTATAAAGCGCCCTCTCCCCACACAATCTCACACTTGGGGAGTGCTCTGGTTTCAGATATGGGCCTAGCTGCTGCTGCTCAGGACCCTAGCTCTGAATATTTTAATCTTTTTGAACAGGACATTCCTTGTGAGGAAGACTCCAGTTCTGAGTCAGTAAATGACAGGGCGCTTGTAAGTGAACTCATTGATGCTGTGAGGGACACTCTCAAGCTGGATGCTGTGGCTGTGGCACCTCAGGCGGACACTTTCTCCTTTGGTTCTTTTCAAGCTTTTCTATTACACAGCTTCCTCACTGTTTTCTCACACGCTGCGTCGAGAGCAGCATGGATGATACAGTGGTACACAGTGCCTCCCCCCGGTCGGTGCAGCATGGTGGGGGGGGGGCACTTTATTAATTTATTTCTATAATCCCTGTGAGCCTTCTGTGTGATGTCACTGAGGCAACAGGGTCTCTGCACCTGTGGTTTCCCACCATTTCCTGGGGAATGCTCTGAGCTCTTACAGCACCACGGTCTGCAGTGTCAGAGGTTACCTTTTACCTGCATGCTGCTTCGACAGCACATGTAAGCAGGTTGGAATGATAACCGAGAAGATTATGCGCCTCGGCGCCATAATTAAAATTTATCCTATAACTCTACACTGGATACATTTACAGTGTAGGTATGTGTTATTGATCTCTGTGTCTGCGTGGGTTTCCTCCCACGTTCCAATGCTGTGTCTTCAGTGCCATACACGATATAAACACACACAATATGTTTATACACTACTCTAAATACATTCACAGTAGATGTATGTATTATACTCTCTGGGTCGGCGTGGGTGTCCTCTGGGTGCTCCGGTGTCCTCTCACGGTATGTGGCTTCGGCTCTCTGCACAGTATAAACATGTTCAATATGTTTATTGCACATGCTATAAATACTTACAGTATATGTATGCTGTCTGCGTGGGTTTCCTCCCATGCTCCAAGGGTAATGCACAGCATAACCATGTGCAATATGTTTATTCACATGCTATCCTTCCTACACGGTATCTGTGTGCTGTCTGCGTGGGTTGCTTCCGGGTGTGCCGGTTTCCTCCCTCGCTCTGACGGTATGTGCGCCTTTGGCTCTCTGCACAGTTTAAACATGTTCCATATGTTTATCACGCATACTATAATACCTACGCGGTATGTGTATGCAGTCTGAAACCTGTGCGATTTGATTATCCACATGCTAACATACTTACACGGTATGTGTGCAGTCTGCGTGGGTTTCCTCCGGGTCCTCCGGTTTCCGCCCACGCTACATGACATGCGCACCTTCGGTGCCATACACAGTATAAACATACACATTGTGTTTATACACAACACTAAATACATTCACAGTAGATGTATGTATTGTATTCTTTGGGTCTGCATGGGTTTTTTCCCACGCGCCAACGGTGTGCGCGCCTTCGGCGCTATGCGCACACAGACATGTTCAAAATATTATCACACATACTATAGTACCTACACGGTATGCGTATGCGGTCTGCATGGGTTTCATCTGTTTTTTTCCCCCGCGCTCCAATGGTGTGCGCATTTTCAGCGCTATGCACAGCATGAACATGTGCAATTTGTTCGCATGCTAACATGCCTATACGGTTTTGTACGTAGTCTGCGTGGCTGGTTTCCGCCTACGCCCAAATGATGTGCGCGCCTTCGTCGCTGGCACAGTATAAACGTGTTTAATATGTTTATCCACACATACTAAACTACGTACGCTGTATGTGGTTGTACTATGCTCTTTGGGGCTGAGGGGGTTTCCTCCCACGCTCTAATTGCGCGTTTTGATGCAATACACAGTATAAACTGTGTTTCTACAATCGGCACTTATCAATGGAGCAGAAGCGCTGGCTTGGACTGGGTTCGCCATACTGAGGTTAGCGTTACGCCTGGTAGTGGCTGCGTCTCTGGCGTTCCTGAAGCTCAATGACTGAGCAAAAGCATCTGCTTCATTTATCAGTCGACCAGCAGGTGCACTGCAACTGCTTTAGCCTCTAGGGTCTCTGTGTCCGGGGTGGGTCTGCGCCTCCTGTAGAGGCTGAGTTTCTGGTCCCCAGACCGAGTTTATAGGGAATCTCTTTCAGGTTGCCTTTCTTGGCCAACAATTGAGGAACCCCGTAAGCCGGGGCCTCCCTTCTCCGATACATTGCGGGGTCTCCTTGGGTTTATCATACCCATCCCGCTGTAGGACGGTCCTGTCGGCCGTGTGCATTCCAGGGGAAGGGTCCTTTCGTCCGGAGGTGTTTTCACCTCCTTTACCGGAGGTGGGGCACCGGATGTGGACCTTTTGGCCTCTCGACTCACTCGCAAGATGTAGAGATTCGTGGCCAGGTCCAGGGATCCCTGGGCAGACGCGTCAGACACGTTGGTGGTCCGTGGGGGCAGTATCACCTGATGTATGCTTACCCTCCGCTACTGTTGTTGCCTCGCCTGTTTCGCAGAGTAGTGGTCGAGGCCATTCCAGTGATCCTCATTGCTCCGGGACGGCGACATTGGTACGCCGATCTAGTTCGGTTAGTCGCAGACGTTGCTTGGTGACTGCCTATTTGGGTGGACCTTCTGTCGCTTGGTTTCATACCTCACCCTGCTTTACAGTCCTTACAGTCCTTACAGGCTTTGGCACGGCTGTTAAAGCCAGGTTCCGAGGGACCGAGGTCTCTCGGATTCGGTTATCTCATCTATGTTGTGGCACGGAAATCTTCCTCCAGAAAGATTTATCACTGTACCTGGAAGGCTTACATCGCTATGTGCGAGGAGCTTGATGGCGTCCACGGACGTATTCCGTTCCCAAGATTTTGCTGTTCTTGCAGTGTGGTGTGACCCAAAAGCTGGCCTTGCGTACCATCGAGAGTCGGGTTTCGGCCCGGGCTGTCTTTTTCAACGACCGCTAGCGGGCCATTCCTTGATTAGCACCTTTGTGCAGGGGGTTCGCCATGTGATCCCCCCCTGTCAAGCCTCCTCCCTCTCCTTGGGATCTGAATTTGGTGCTCTTGGTCTCCAAGAACATCCCTTTGAAAATATCAGGGAGATTATTCTCTTGACCTTGTCCCAGAAGGTGGCTTTCTTAGTGGCCATTACTTCTGTTCGGGTGTCTGAGTTGGCGGCCTTGTCCCGCAAGTCACCTTACTTGGTCCTTCATAAGGATAAGGCGGTGTTGCGCCTACGACCGTCTTTCCTTTCAAAGGTGGTCTCGGCCTTTCACCTTAATGAGGACCTTGTTCTTCCGTCCTTGTGTCCTCACCCATCGTATCCCTGAGCGTTTGCGCTTCATACATTGGATGTGGTACGAGCCTTGCGCGTGTACCTGTCTGCTACTGTTTACATTCGGAAGTCTGACTCACTGTTTGTGTCTGTCTCTGGTCCAAAACAGGGCCAAGCGTTGTCTGCCACCTTTTCTAGGTGGATCAGACAGACCGTTATACAGGCCTATGCCCTTAGGGGCGGGCGCCTCCCTTTCCGGTTACGGCGCATTCCACCAGGGCAAATTGGTGCTTCCTGGGCTTTCCGACATCCAGCGTCGGCTGCACAATTGTGCAAGGCGGCGACCTGGTCGTCCGTTCATACCTTTTCTAAGTTCTATAAGGTTGATGTGGCTGCATCTTCGGATGCTTCCTTCGGCCGCAAGGGTTGCAGGCCGCTGTTTAAAGTTGCAACTCCTCCGTTGAGGAGTTCTGCTTGTTTGGAGTGGAGTTTGTTTTTTCCTTTACTACGGCTCCCACCCTTTTCTGATACTGCTTTGGGACGTCCCACGTGTTTCAGTATTAGAGCTGTGTCAGTCCATGGACGTCAGTGAAAAGGATTTTACGGTGAGCACAAAAATCCCATTTTTTTGTATGTATTGTAAGACTTGGGGGCCCCCTGTCAAGTATTTATTGTCCCTTCTTCATTTGAAAGATTTTCCTTGCTTCTTGGGATAGTTGGAGCTACTTGGGCAGTAAGCAAGAGGACATCTTCCCAATGCCAGACACAGTAAGACTTATGAGGTTCTCTCATTTCAGCTGAAAAGAAAAGACGTTTTTGCCGAGTTCAGCAAAGCTATTTAAAGCTCAAGTCCAACTTTATTTTGAAAGCAGGGCTGCAGGTTACAACCTCTTTCAGTTGTTAGGGAGATTTTCCCTCACTTAATGTTAGGACCGGATACTATTGGGAATCTATCCAATGGTAACACAGGCAAAAACAGAAAAAAATTTGAAGAGTGAATTTTTTTTAGAACATTTGACAATTTTAATGTAGCTGCCCATGCCTCTCTTTCCAAATGACAACCGACAGCCACCCCCTCCTTCCATTATTTCTTGTATTGATGTCACAGGGACAGATCTCCCCAATGAATGCAGAAATGTTAACTCTTCCCAAAAAAAGGTGTTGGAGTAAAATGTGTACAAGTATTATTTTTCATCTTGCTTGGGTGATTTAGGGCTAAACTGTAAGATCTGTTAGGTGGTACCATAGGGTTGGATTTGAGAAATACTGACATACAGTATCGGTGAAATATATATTGCACATTTGGTGCCTAATGAGCCACAGGGGCACAATTTAAAACTAAATTGTACGTTGTACTTTTCTGTTATTGCTGGACCTGTTTATGACCGTTCATTTATTTATTTTTCTCTGCAAAATGAAACGGCTGCTCTCTAGATAACAATCTTTTTTCAGTATAAACAAGTGTTATGCAATATAACTAGAGACTACAAATAATCATTAATAAACAGGCTCTCAGCGTTGCATTTAGCATTCATCCTGTTTTTCATATTCTAGGATGAAGTACAGAAAGCTCAGGATGCATTACCACAAAAGACAGTTATTAAAGTCACAGGCCATCCGAGGTGAGTGCATTTAAGCTATTAATTGGACTGAAAAATAAGCTTTCTCCTAATTCTTAATAAAAAGATGTATTCTGTATTTAGCATACATACAAAAATAAGGAATCTCAATTCATTACAGAATTATGATTCTAGTCACATTTTTGTAGTCCTCCGCTACAAGCCTATTTTGTTTTGATCTGAATTAATGTATTGTGGATTAAAATTTTTGTTTATACATATGCATTCTAAATTATGAGTTGTAAAGCAGACCTTAAGTAGTGAAATATTTGGCTTCTCCAAATTGCTTTTCTTTTTAAAAATAACTCTGGTTTCCATCCAGGTTTCATCAGCCATTGCCCTCACTGCCACCTTTTTTGCTTAGGCTTTGTGTGAGGTGGAAACTCTGTTGCCCATCAAAGGTAGCCAGTCAGTGTGTCACTCGTATAGATCTGTTTGTCAGCTGACGAGAAGTATTTCAGTGCTCAAACCAATTTTTCACAGCACTGGCAATTTGGAGATGATCATACAGTTGCACTTCTTTTACTAGCACTGGAAATTCCTTTTAAGTCTCTTCAGTTTAATGCATACATAGTATTTACACAACATGCCATTATTTTATTGTCCCCACCTATTACCTTCAAAATACTTTCAGCTATAAGAATTAAAAAAAAATAATCATAGGTTCAATTCCATGTTGGGTATGTTGATTTCCACATTTGCTGATTTGATTGGTATTAGATCTCTGCTGGAAATGTGTTTCCTCATACTTCCCCATGTCGTGTTTATTTCTGGTGATGGAACAGGTCAGTATTCCAAGCTCAGGTCATGTTTTATGGAACTATTCCTGTAAATCATGGTTCACAGGAATAAATAAAACATTTACCAAAGAACAATTCTCAGTTAATAATGCCAGTAATTGCAAAAATGCTGACATCATTTGCCATTAAGATGACAGTTTACCATGTATTGTACCCCAAACCATCAGAATCAATAGTTTGTTCCATTTTCTTTACGGTCTTTAGAATTCAGCTAAATTTAATATCCTGAATATATCTGAACTATGGATTGTGTACACTAGGAAAAAAGTTGGATTAATAAACTTCTCTGAAGACAATATAAACCCGATTAAACATTTTTGAAAGATTGTTGGTCCATCCTGCAAAGAATGAACCTTAAGTATTCATCATGAGTTTGCGCACATGACCAATACTACCTGCATTGCCTGTTACAGCTTTGTACTGTCGGTTTGCTCCTAATAGATTGCCCCAGTATAGCTGCCTCTCCCCTGCCATTGGCTATATCTGGTGATGGGATGCATCATAGCATTAAGTAAAGCTCATCTCATGGTTTTGAAGGTTTTTATTTTTTTTGCCAGGAAAAGAACAGGTGAATAAACGGTTCATAGGACTGAGCTATTGTTGTTGCAAATAATTTGAAGTATATTGTAAAATTTATTTTATGTATCGGTGTCAGAACCCACCTAATCGGCTGCCTATCAGTAAGATTTTAAAGACTGAGCTGTAATAGAATGACCTATTATCCCATTCCTCCCACCTTGAAGAAGAGAATATTTAATTTATTGTGGAGCCCTCAGACTCCTTTTTCAATCTATCATAGGTCCAGTGTTTTCACACTTTAGCCAATCAAATAGTTTTTTTCTTACATTGAACAAACTGGATCTCTATACAGTCATCTGCTGTCATGACCCACTTGTGTCAAGATGCCCAGCATATAAAATTTTGTAGACCAATATTCTGTTGGAATATCAATCAAGTATACACAATTCGTTTTTTTTTTTACCTCTGAGTGGTGTTATGCTTTGATGTTTTTTTGACTGAACATCCTTTGGGAAAAAGGACCAACACCTCTAAATGCTAGACTGAGCTGGAAAAAAAAAAACTGCATGAATTATTTGACTAAATGCCTAATGTTGGTAGTGTCAACGATCATTACTTACTCAAATGTCTTTAACATTTCCTTGGTTTTTAAATTTCAAAATTCCTTGCAATCAGTTTTATTTACGTCATCTAGAACAAAACATCCATTTGGCATCAGATTGGAATTTTAGCCGTTGCATAGTATAGTAGGTGAGGTTGGAAATACACAAGTCCATCAAGTCCAACTTATGTGTGTGATTATATGTCAGTATTACATTGTATATCCCTGTATGTTGTGGTCGTTCAGGTACTTATCGAATAGTCTTTTTTTAAACTATCGATGCCCCCCGCTGAAACCACCGCCTGTGGAAGGGAATTCCACATCCTTGCCGCACTTACAGTAAAGAACCCTCTACGAAGTTTAAGGTTGAACCTCTTTGATTCTAATTTTAGTGAGTGGCCACGTGTCTTGTTAAACTCCCTTCCGCAAAAAAGTTTTATCCCTATTGTGGGGTCACCAGTATGGTATTTGTAAATTTGAAATCATATCCCCTCTCAAGCGCCTCTTCTCCAGAGAGAATAAGTTCAGTGCCCGCAACCTTTCCTTATAACTAATGTCCTCCAGACCCTTTATTAGCTTTGTTGCCCTTCTTTATAATCGTTCCATTTCCAGTACATCCTTCCTGAGGACTGGTGCCCAGAACTGGACAGCATACTCCAGGTGATGCCGGACCACAGTCTTGTAGTCGTAGAATTATCGCTTTATCTCTGGAGTTAATCCCCTTTTTTAATGCATGCCAATATTCTGTTTGCTTTGTTAGCCTGATTTAACAAAACACATTCATCCTTGTTGATTTGTGCAATCGGTGTACATAGTATCCCATACATAGTATCACCTAATACATTTTCAGTATTGGTCCAGGTAAGGTATGCTTATAACTTGACAGTTTTTTTGCTAATGGTGGCCATACACTACACAATCTGTACAATCTCTCTCCTAGGTTTACCAAAACTATATGTTAGGAGGGCACACCCAATCCCACCAATCAATCTATATTCACTCAGACAGGCCCTTGCACTACATAGTTGATGGTAGATCTAATAAGATTGTACAATCAGGTCATATAGATAACTTAATACAGTGTACACTGTATTTCTACTGTACGTTGATACTACTAGCCCATTCTGGTTGGTGCTTCCACTTTTATGGGGGATTTTTCCCCCCGCATGTCACAACTTTGTTGTAACTTCTAGTAGAACACTTAAACTTTGGGGGGGAAAAAAAGTTAAAATTCATTATGTCTTACAGGCCCATTGCAATCTTTAATCCTCTTGAACAAGAACGTTTGTCTGTGGTTTCTGTGTACGTTAGTTCTCCGAAAGTTAAGGTGATGGATGCAGCAGGAAAATCTGTTAAAGCCCAGATCAGTGCAGTATGGGATGAAGCTATTATGGTTTCTCAGCACACTTATCAGGTATGTGTTTTTTTGTTCACGATTGCAGTCAAGTTCAACAAGTTGACAAATTTTGTTTAGTAGACCAATACGCAGTGGGGGGAGATTTTCTAAAACTGATGCACACAGAATCTAGTGCAACTGTGCATGGTAAGTCAGTTTCTAGGTTTTATTGTCAAAGCTTAATTAACCAAGCTGACGTTACAAGCGGATTGGTTCTTATACACAGCTGCACCAGGTTCTGTGTGCACTCCTTTTAGTAAATCTCCCCCATACCGTCAGTACATTGTATTTGTGCAAAGGTGCATGAAGCTCTTAAGAGAGGAAGATATATTTTATATAGATATACATTACTGCCTTATCTTATTGCTGCCTTATATAGATATACATTACTGCCTTATTAAGGTGAGATGCTCCCTCAGATACTGAATATGAGAAGATCATGGCACATGCATAGTTTCCTAGTTAGAAAAAGGAAAAAGTTAATCTAGTTCAATATAAAAAACAAACAAATAGAAAACCTCCATATGCACAATCCTTATACCTCACTGGCTGCATGAAGGTAAGAACAACCTTCAGGCTTTACATCTACTTTAAGTCTATGATCTATCAGAACACTCAGATTCTTCTTCACCATTGACTCCCCCAGTTGTAATCGATGGCAGCAACACATCTCAAATAAGTTGAGACAGGGCAGCAAAAAGCTGTCAAAGTATAACCCCAATTGCAAAAGAGTTGTGACAGGGCCATGTTTACCACAATGTACCATCTCTCTTCTCTGTAAACACTCTGTAAAGGTCTGGGAACTGAGGAGACCAGTTGCTGGAGTTTTGGGAGAGGAATGTTCCATTACTGCCTGAGCATATTCTGCTCTAAAACCTGGATATATCTTTGAACATGGGTGCCTTTCCGGATGTGCAAAAGCTGCCCATGCTATATGCACTAATGCATACTATCAGATACGGAGGCTTTTGAACTGAGCGCTGATTCCTCTCCCATGGTTGCTAAAAAGAATGTCAAATGTCTATTCACCTGAACACAGAGCAGTTTTCCACTTTGCAACAGACCATTTTAAATGAGCTTTGGCCCAAAGAAGATGCTTCTTTGCATAATAGCTTTATCTTGCATTTTTGGATGGCACGGCGAACTGTGTTCAGACAGTGATTTTTGGAAGTATTCCAGAGCCCATGCAGTGATCTCCATCACAGAATCATGCCTGTTTTTAATGGTGTGTCATCTGAGGGCCCGAAGATCATGGACATCCAAATCCAAATTTTGCATTTCGGCCTTGTCCTTTCGATACAGAGATTTCTTCAGATTCTCTGAATATTTTGATGATATTTTATGTACTGTGGATTATATAATATTTTCGATCTTTGCAACTTTTCATTGGGCAACATTCAGAAATTGCCAATCTTTAGACACAGCTTTTCAGATTGTTGGACCTCTGCCCTTCTTTACTTCTGAGACGACATGATTCTTTAAGATGCTCATTTACACTCAGTCATGTTACTGACCTGTTGCCAGTTAACCCAATTAGAGGCAGTCCCTGATTTACAAACATCTGACTTACATCCGACTCATACTTGCAAACGGAGGGAGACAACAGTAAGTGAGAGGAAATCAACCCTTAGGAAGGGAAATTCACTCCTGTAAGGCCTCGTGCACACTTGACGTTCTAAAAAAGCCAGTACCGTTGGCTGGAGAAAGCTGTAGTGAGTTTTTCAGCGTTTTCGTAGTAGTGTTTTTTGGTCTTTTTTAGCTGTAGTGTTTTTAAAGCTTTTTTTTTTTTTTTTAGCAAATCTATACTCCCATAAAAGCTTATGGCTTAAAAACACTTATGGCTTTAAGCTGTTTTCATCTTTTTCAGAGCGGTTTTCTAGCTGGGGGGGGGGGGGGGGAGGCAGCAGCTGTAAATACATCCAGTGTGCATGAGACCTAAGATTTATCATGGAAAAAAGGTGTTTCAACTAAAGCTTTATCGCCAATCATTGTTTCCACAACAGCGAAACATTTTTAAAATGCAATTGTCACAGGGACAGAAAGTGAGGTGAAATCTTCTGATCAGGGGCACAAACATTACATGGGTGTTAACTCTTTCCCAATGCTATCCATAAAACTATGCAAAATTTATTTTTTTGGGCTAAAGTTGCACCTAAAAAATTTACCTGTTCCCACCTGTATACTAATTTTAAGTTCTAAAGCTTTTTTTTTTTTCTATTAAATAACAAACCTGTTATACTTGCCTGCCTGAAAGTGGCTTTCCATGGGGGCACCTGACTAAGAACAGGGGCCTGGAGCGCCGGCAGGGACCTCAGAAGAGGAGGATAGGGACTGCTCTGTGCAAAAGCATTGCGAGCCCTGCTACTGCGTCCATTAAAAAAGAAAGAGAGACTGAGCCTGGCCCCCCTACTTCCATGTTACAGAATTTGTTAGACAGCAGCAGGAGCCAATGGCTGCTTTCAATCTGTACAATGAGGAGAGAGACAGCGGCTGGAGCACATCGGATTGGGCTCCGGTAAGAAAAAGTGGGGGTCTGCGGGGGAACTGCAGCACAGAAGGTTTTTCACTTTAATGAATGTATTAAGGTGAAAAACCTTAAGGATTTAGAACCACCTTAAGAACAAAACTACAGAACCTGCCTGTAGTTGCAAAATGTTCTTCCAGCTCTTCCTTGTTGGTACCTACTTTTCCAGCTTTTTGTTGCCTTGTCACTATTTTTTTGTTTCGCGGTACTGCCATCAATTTCAAATCTTATTTTTTTCTTAAAATGGTACATTTTCTCAGCTTAACCACTTCAATACCAGGCACATGCACCCCCTTCCTGCCCAGGCCAATTTTTAGCTTTCAGCACTGTACGCAAACAAATTTTGTATCATTTTGTTCCCACAAATAGAGCTTTCTTTTTTGTGCAACAAATTAAAGACCGAAAATTTGGGGAAAAAGTTTGTTATAAAATTTTGTAAATAACGTTTTCTCCTTCACGGACAGGGCGGCACTGGTGGGTGGCATGGATGGGCATTGATGGGCATCACTGATGAGACATCTGGCAGACAGTACTGGGCACTGACTGGCACAATTTGTGGACACATATTTTTGGCACTGTGTGGTGGCCATGTGGGGCATCCCTGGTGGTCCAGTGTGGGCATCCGTGGGAGGGCTGTGCTGATTAACAATCAGCACAGATCCCCCTGTCAGCCGCCGATCGGCTCTCCTCTACTCATGTCTTTTAGACGCAAGTGAGAAAAAGCCGATAAACGGCGGCTGTTCACACTGATCAGCCGTGATTGGACACGGCTGATCACGTGGTAAAGAGCCTCCGTCAGAGGGTCTTTACCGAGATCGGTGTAGCCGTGTCCGCACCACGGATCGTCGCGCTGCGCACCCCCACGGGCGTGCGCTGGCAGTTATCATGCTGGACGTCATATGATGCCCAGTCAGGATAACTGAACCACCGCCCGGCCGTCATTTTGCTATAGGCCGGGTGGGAATTGGTTAAACTATTGATATGTTTTCTATTTTCTTTTGTTTATAAAATTATAGCTTTATGAGGTTTGGAAATCATTGCATTCTCTTTTTATGTGTATTGTACACACCATCCCAACTTTTTGGGTATTGGGGTTGTATATTATTTTTAAATATGTTAGACAGTAAGAGCCCCTACACAGAACTTTGGAGCACACCACTAGTATGAATCATTTATTTCTACTCTGAAAATGTTTTAGCCAGTTTTTTCTATCCATTATCAAATATAAATTTCTAAGCTTATAAACTTTACATAATTAGTCGTGTGTGGGGAACTGTGTCAAATTCTTATACAAAATCCAAGTGTACAGTACTATAGCCACAGCACCCCCTTTGTCTAAGTTTTTGCTTACTTCTAAAGAAAACAGATTTGTTTTACAATTTATATTTCTTTTAATGCTGACTACTGCTTATAATACACACGCACAGTTTTTTTTTTCTCTTTATATTAAACTCTCCTGTACTCTACCTATAAAAGTAAAAGGCTAACTCCATCTTATGCACCATGTTACACCCATATTTAGGGTGTTACTTGGTGTAGATGCTCCTCTTGCACCCTCCAACCACATGTGACCATTCTGCCACCACAGCAGACAAACATGTAGTTCTCAATGGAATACAAGAACAGTGATTACCTCACTCATAGCTCATTGACACTACCTCCTGCTCAGTTATTGAAAGCCCGTTCCACGGAGCTGGAGGAAATGTCTGCAGGAGCAGCATTGCAGGAGACTGGCAGTGTACCCGCAATCCACTGATTGTGAGTACAATGCTTAGAAAACGTCATGGGGAAAAAAAAAACGTTGCTTTTTTATACTGTACTTATTAAAGTCTGATCCCTTTTTAAATATAGGCACCTCAGCCTTTCCATCAAGCAAATAATTTTTTTTGTCCCCCTTTTTCTCTACTTGTTTTCTTGTCTGTTCTCATCCATTTTTCCCCATCCCTTTACACTTGCTGTTGCTTTCTCCTATTCTGTGTGTACACATTCAGCTCTGAAGCCCCTCCCTTGTAGTTTCGTTTCTACTATTATTATTATTATTATTATTATTATACAGGATTTATATATCGCCAACAGTTTGCGCTGCGCTTTACAACATAAGGGCAGACCGTAAAGTTACAGCACAAGTCAATACAGGTGGAATCAGAGGGCCCTGCTCGTTAGCTTATAATCTAGAAGGGACAATCGGGTGAAGCATAACTGTGGGGGATGGACTGATGGAGACTATGAAAATGCAGTTGATAGGTGTGGGTAGCATAGGTTTCTCTGAAGAGAAGGTTTTTCAGGGATCATCTAAAAGATAATCGAGTAGAAGATAATCTGACAGGTAGGGGTACGGAGTTCCATAGGCTTGGAGAGGCTCTGGAAAAGTCCTGGAGGCTAGCAAAGGAGGAGGTGACGAGGGAGCTAGAAAGCAGGGATTGTGGATGGCTTTGAAAGTTGTTAATTTTTTTAATTTAATTAGTTGGGTGAGCGGGAGCCAGTGGAGGGATTGACAGAGAGGAGTAGCGGACACAGAATGATTGGTAAGGTGGATGAGTCTGGCAGCAGCATTTATGATGCATTGAAGGGGGGATAGCCTATGTAGAGGTAAGGCAATGAGTAGGGAGTTGCCGTAGTCGAGGCTAGAGATGACCAGGGAGTGAATTAAGAGCTTTCTTGTGTCATTGGTTAGAAAGGGGCATATTTTGGAGATGTTGCGGTGGTTGAGGCAGCACGATTTGGACAGTTATTGGACGTGGAGCTTAACCACTTAAGCCCCGGACCATTTGGTAGCTAAAGGACCAGAGGTGATTTCAGATTTTTTGCACTGCGCTGCTTTAACTGTAAATTGTGCGGACATGCAATGTTGTACCCAAACGAAATTTGCATCCTTTTCTTCCCACAAATAGAGCTTTCTTTTAATGGTATTTGATTGCCTCTGCGATTTTTTTATTTTTTGCGATATAAACAGAAAAAGACCGAAAATTTCGAAAAAAATATATTACTTTTTCGTCCATGGACCGACACAGCTTCTCTATTGACAAAGTGGGTATTATCCGTTAATTAGGAGTGACTAGGCAGAAAAACTTGTAAAAAGTGTTGCATCACACCTTCTACAGTACCGCCCAGGGGGCGGACCCTCTGGGTATAACCTCTGTCTGCATCTCGCAGATCAGTTTTTTTCTGTCTAGCAAGGAGTAGGACATGGCTCCCTTCGGGCCCATTGGTCCGGGGGGAAAAAAAAAATATATTTTTTGCTACATTTTTTTGTTTCCTGCGATCTTCGATCAACTGCTGACTGGGTGACAGGCGGGATCCTCGATCCTTGTAGTCTCCCCAGTTTCGGCCATCGAGCGTGTGCCGACCCTAGCTACGCACTGGGTTTTCCATGACATGCCCGTCGCTCCACGGGTGGCCGGTGAGCCTATGCTCCAGGGCCTGCATCGGACTGCTCAGCTTCGCCTGACCTTACGGCCGAGTCGCAGCAGCCTGTCCGGTGAGCGTCGCGCTCCAGGGCATACATATGATCGTCCCCTTGGGTCCAATCACAGCATGCCTGGCCAACAGTCACCTTCCGTGCGCGGACGATGATCTGTTTGGAATGTCTTCCAGCATGATACATGCAGGATAGGTAAGTAAACTCCCCTGCCTCGGCTGGGTGATTTGGCTGGACATTCCTGGAGAGATCAAGTAAGTGGTTGTGGCCCCTTTCTTCCCTCTCTCCCTGCCTTTCCCTCCTCCCTGGGTTTCTAGCTAAAAGTTGCTGGGGGTCACCTAGGGGGTTCCACTGGAGCGGGGCTGGCTGTAACTAACATTTAAAAGAAATGTCATTTCTGCTTACCTGTGTTTGTGTGCTTCCTCCTCCATGCTGTCGGCGGCCATTTTGAGGTGGTCCATGCCGAGTTCGGCCTCTTGTGACTGCCCGGCGGCCATCTTCCTGTGGTTCAGCCACACCCACTGGCCCCTATCAGCTGATCGGCGGCCATGTTTGTCCACCCTGTATGCTATATTGCCGTTCGGCGGCCATCTTTTTGTGGGCTATGGCTGCTTGACCTCTATCTTCGGTCGGCGGCCATTTTCTTAGAGCCCACATTATCTTCCATACAGACGTTTTTGGCAACCATTTTGCGAGAGCCTCCGGCCTCTAGGGTGCATTACACTGGTGCGAAAATTCACACAGGAAATGCTGATAAAAGAAGCAGACTGACACAGCAGCAGTGGAACAGCATCACAGGCGCAGCACACGGCAGCATAGCAGTACCGGTCCAGGGTGGTGAGTCCTCTGGTTGACCCAGCCTCTCTGCAGCACAGGAGGGTGGCCTATTGATACCTTGCCTGGAGCCCTGTGAGTGTCAGCGTGTGGTCAGCATGGCATCTGAGCCAGATGTCTTCTCCCCTGAAACACCAGATTTAGCAGCTGGTGCCCCTGAGGTGTCTATGAACGCTATGACGGCAATCCTAGAGGCGTTTGCTGCCAGGGTGGAAGCAGCACACGGAAATACAGGGGGTAGTAAACGCCCCGTCCCCTGCAAGCTTCTGGGGATAATTCTGGTGCAGAACCAGGTCCAGCTACGGCTCGGGGCCCAGATTCTGACGCATCAGAGACTGCAGACCGTGACCGGACAGTGAGGATGACTCCAAGTCCAGGTCAGTACGCGAGACGACTTTGGTATCTGACCTTATTACTGCAGTGCGGGATATGCTAAAATTGGAAAATACTGCAGAAGCAGCAGAGACTCCGGTCCACTTGGGTTTCATAGACCTACCCGCACTGCTAAGGTGTTCCCTTGTGTGTCTTTTGATAAACTCTTATACAAGGAATGGGAGAACCCACTGAGGGTCTTTACAGCCCAAAGAGGTTTGCGGTACGGTACCCCTTTGAGGAGAGTTTTCTGAAGAAATGGACTTCTCCCCCTATAGTGGACCCTCCGGTGTCCAGACTTAATAGAGCTACCACTATTCCAGTAGAAGGGGCTCCTGTTTTTAAGGACCCTGTGGATAAGAAGGCTGAAGCACTCGCTTGCTACCTATACTCAGTGGTAGGCTCGGCAGTACGCCCGGCATTGGCGGGGGCCCTAGTGTCTCACACTTACTTACTGAATGGGCAAGCTTGCTACTCCAGGGGTTAAGGAGCGAGATGCTCCTCCTGATGAGATAACATTGGCCGACCAGTTGGTCCAGGGCCTTAGGTTTGTCTGCGAGTCAGAAATGAATTCTATTCCCCTGCTGTCTAAGACTTCGGTTTATGCAGTAGCAATACGCCGCCTGATCTGGCTAAAAGGCTGGTCTGCGGACCAGACTTCCAAGAAAGCCCTGTTGGATCTGCCTTTTAAGGGCAACAGACTCTTTGGGGCTTCTCTGGATGACATCATCAAGGATGCCACAGGAAGTAAAAGCACTTTGCTTCCCCAAATTAGCAAGGGGTTTTTTCGTCCCCCCTAGGGCGACAGGGAAAAGACCCCAGGCCGATAAAGCGCCTGCCCAAGGACAAAAGCGTCCTTGGTCCCGCATTCCCAATAAGCCTGCGGACAAATTTGCGTCCGCATGAAGGTCCACCCCCACCCAGCTCTCAAGTGGGGGGACGTCTTTGCAGATTTGCGACTCAGTGGACAGCTCTAATCTCCGACAGGTGGGTTTGCGAAGTAATCTCCTCAGGCTACAAGATAGAGTTTCTCTCTTGTCCACCGGACAGATGCAACACCTCCTATCTCCAGCTACTACCGACCCGTCAGGAGGCCCTGTATGGGGAGGTCCAGGGTCTACTGGAACGCGGGGTAGTTATTCCAGTTCCAGAACTGGAACTGGGTTTTTACTCAAATCTGTTCATTGTGCCGAAGAAGAAGGGGGTTCGTCCAAGCTTGGATCTGAGCCCTCAATTGCTTTCTGAAGGTACAAAGATTTCGGATGGAGTCGGTTCGATCTGTAGTCACGGCTCTCCATCCGGGGGACTTTCTGGCCTCCTTGGACATCAAGGACGCATACCTGCATGTCCCCATATACTCCAGACACCAGAGGTTTCTGCGATTTGCTATCGGGAAGGACCACTACCAGTTTGTGGCCCTCCCGTTGGGCCTTGCCTCGGCACCCAGGATGTTCACCAGGATGCTCGCTCCGATTCTGGCACTTCTAAGACAGCGGGGTATCGCTATCGCAGGCTACTTGGACGACCTTCTGCTGAAGGCCCCTTCAAGCTCAGAATTAGAGGTAAGCGTGTCCATTACCTATCAGACTCTTCGAGTCTGTGGTTGGATACTAAACACGCAAAAGTCAGTATTGGTGCCCACTCAACGCCTAGTGTACCTGGGGTTGATTCTGGATTTTTCAGAGGCAAAGGTATTCCTCCCTGTGGAGAAGTTGCAGACCCTCCGGGCTGCAGTATGGCAGCTGACTTCCAGGAATTGGTCGTCACTCCGTTTTTTGCATGCGAGTGTTGGGCCTCATGGTAGCCTCCTTCGAGGCGGTCCCATATGCTCAATACCACACTCGAGTGTTACAGAAGGAAGTTCTGTCCAGATGGAACAGATGTCCATCTCTGGATTATCAAATCCGAGTGAGCCACCTAGTCAGGAGATCCCTGGTATGGTGGCTGACAGCACTGGCTCTAGTGGTGCAACGGATCGGTGACGATCCGAATGGGTCACCCCGTTCGGATCGGCACACACCGCGATCCGCGGCCTCGGCCTTAGGAAAGGCCGCGGCTTCGGCCTAGCTCCGGAGCCGCGGCCATCTTGGTACACCCGGCGGCGGCCGCCGCCTTGTGCGTGCTGACGTCATCACCCCTCACCCTCGCTGCTCGTGGATCTGAACTGGCCGGCGGGAGAGTAAGGTAAGTGGGGGAGATGATTGTGGATATTACAGGGGGAGAAGATTGTGGCTATTGCAGGGGGAGAAGATTGTGGCTATTGCAGGGGGAGAAGATTGTGGCTATTGCAGGGGGAGAAGATTGTGGCTATTGCAGGGGGAGAAGATTGTGGCTATTGCAGGGGGAGAAGATTGTGGCTATTGCAGGGGGAGAAGATTGTGGCTATTGCAGGGGGAGAAGATTGTGGCTATTGCAGGGGGAGAAGATTGTGGCTATTGCAGGGGGAGAAGATTGTGGCTATTGCAGGGGGAGAAGATTGTGGCTATTGCAGGGGGAGAAGATTGTGGCTATTGCAGGGGGAGAAGATTGTGGCTATTGCAGGGGGAGAAGATTGTGGCTATTGCAGGGGGAGAAGATTGTGGCTATTGCAGGGGGAGAAGATTGTGGCTATTGCAGGGGGAGAAGATTGTGGATATTACAGTGAGGGGGAAATTACGTGGATATTAGTAATTTTTTTTTTTTTTTGCCGATCCGGAAATGATCCGATCCGTGACCCCTGATCCGAGGATCGATCCGATCCGTGAGTTTTTTGATCCGTTGCACCCCTAACTGGCTCTAATGGCCGGGAAGTCATTTCTTCCGGTTTACTGGATGGTGATCACGACGGACGCCAGCCTTACAGGTTGGGGGGGGAGTCTGGGGTGTCCAGTCGGCGCAAGGTCGCTGGACCCCAGAGGAAGCCCTCCTGCCGATCAATGTCCTGGAAATCCGGGCGATCAGGCTGTGCCCCTTCAAATGGTCTCAGAGGCTGCAAGAGCGTCCAGTCAGGATCCAGTCAGACAACGCCACAGCAGTGGCATATGTCAATCATCAAGGAGGAACAAGAAGCTCAGCTGCAGCATCGGAGATCGCTTGCATCCTGAGGTGGGCAGAGAGGAGCGTACCAGCACTGTCGGCCGCGTACATTCCGGGTGTGGAAAACTGGCAGGCGGACTACCTGAGCCGCCAGATGCTGGACCAGGGAGAATGGTCCTTACACCCGGAGGTGTTCCAACTCCTCTGCCAAAGATGGGGCACACCAGACGTAGATCTTCTGGCTTCCCGACTCAATCGGAAGGTATTGGTTTGTGGCCCGGTCAAGAGACCCATGGGCAGACGCAACGGATGCGTTGGTGGTATCGTGGGATCAGTATCGGCTAATCTATGCCTTCCCTCCCTTAAGGCCTCTTCCTCTTCTGCTCCGCAGAGTGGAGGCAGAGGGAATTCCAATGATCCTAATCGCTCCAGATTGGCCTCAGCGTCCTTGGTTCGCCGATCTAGTACGTCTGGTAGCAGACGTCCCCTGGCGCCTACCACTACGGAAGGACCTGCTATCGCAAGGTCCCATACTCCATCCTGCTTTACGGTCACTGGCTTTAAAGGCATGGCTGTTGAGAACCAGGTACTGAGAGACCGGGGCCTGTCAGACTCAGTAATCTCTATGATGAGAAGTGCTCGAAAACCGTCCTCTAGGAAGGTTTATCACCGCACTTGGAAGGCCTACATCTCCATGTGTGAGGAAATGAAATGGCATCCGCGTACCTACAGTATTTGGTTTCCAGAATCCTGCTGTTTTTACAGCATGGGGTGGACCAAAGGCTTGCCCTAAGTACGATTAAGGGACAGATATCTGCCCTGGCTGTCTTTTTTTTTTCAGCGACCCCTGGCGGCTCACTCTCTCGTGAGTACATTTGTGCAGGGGGTTCGACATGTGGTCCGTCCCCCGTTACTTCCGTGGGACTTGAACCTGGTCCTCTCGGTGCTTCAGAAGGCACCGTTTGAGAATATTAGAGATATTCCCCTGTTGACACTTTCTCAGAAAGTGGTCTTTTTGGTGGCTGTTACGTCAGTTAGACGAGTCTCTGAGCTGGCAGCCTTGTCCTGCAAGGCTCCCTATTTGTTTTTCCACAAGGATAAGGTGGTGCTGCGGCCGCAGCCTTCCTTTCCAAAGTCGTTTCAGCTTTTTATCTCAATGAAGACATTGTACTTCCATCCTTGTGTCCTCAGCCGTCGAATCCTAAGGAGTCGGCGTTGCATTCCTTGGACGTTGTCCGAGCTTTTAGAGTATACCTATCTGCTACTTCCCTGTTCCGGAAGTCAGACTCACTGTTTGTTTCGGTGGCTGGTCCCAAGAAGGGCCAAGCAGTCTCGTCGGCCACCATCTCTAGGTGGATCCGACAGATAGTAATCCAGGCTTGCGCCTTAAAGGGTCAAGCGCCCCCCTTCCCGGTCACGGCGTATTCGACCAGGGTAATAGGTGCCTCTTGGGCTTTCCGACATCAAGCGTCTGTTTCCCAATTATGTAAAGCGGCGACTTGGTCGTCCGCTCACACTTTCACAAAATTCTTTCGGCCGCAAGGTTTTACAAGCGGCTGTTTAGAGTTGCAGCTCCTCCGTTGGAGGAGTGCTGTTTTGTGTTTGGGGTGAAGTTTATTTTTATGCTGTTACCACCCCTCGTTTTTTCTCTGACACTGCTTTGGGACGTCCCACTTTGTCAATAGAGAAGCTGTGTCGGTCCATGGACGAAAGAGTAAATAGGATTTTTTACTCACCGTAAAATCCTTTTCTCTGAGTCCATGGACCGACACAGCACCCACCCCTCCTTTTTAAGTTTGTACTGCTTTTTGACGAACTGATCTGCGAGATGCAGACTGAGAGGTTATACCCAGAGGGTCCGCCCCCTGGGCGGCACTGTAGAAGGTGTGATGCAACACTTTTTACAAGTTTTTCTGCCTAGTCACTCCTAATTAACGGATAATACCCACTTTGTCAATAGAGAAGCTGTGTCGGTCCATGGGCTCAGAGAAAAGGATTTTACGGTGAGTAAAAAATCCTATTTTTCTACTTTTTTGTTATAAGAAAAATCGAATAAACTCAATTTTAGTTATACATTTAGGCCAAAATGTATTCAGCCACATGTCTTTAGTAAAAAAAAAAAAATGTCTAAGCGTATATTTATTGGTTTGCGCAAAAGTTATAGCGTCTACAAACTAGGGTACATTTTCTGGAATTTACACAGCTTTTAATTTATGACTGCCTATCATTTCTTGAGGTGCTAAAATGGCAGGGCAGTACAAAACCCCCCCAAATGACCCCATTTTGGAAAGTAGACACCCCAAGGAAATTGCTGAGAGGCCTGTTGAGCCCATTGAATATTTTTTTTTTTTTTTGTCCCAAGTGATTGAATAATGACAAAAAAAATATAAATTACAAAGTGTTGTCACTAAATGATATATTGCTCACACATGCCATGGTTATATGTGGAATTACACCCCAAAATACATTTTGCTGCTTCTCCTGAGTACGGGAATACCACATGTGTGGGACTTTTTAGGAGCCTAGCCGCGTACGGGACCCCGTAAACCAAGCACCGCCTTCAGGATTTCTAGGCACAAATTTTTGATTTCACTCCTCACTACCTATCACAGTTTCGAAGGCCATAAAATGCTAAAATAGCACAAACCCCCCCCCCCCTTCCCCCAAATGACCCCATTTTGGAAAGAAGACACCCCAAGCTATTTGCTGAGAGGTATGGTGAGTATTTTACAGCTCTCATTTGTTTTTGAAAATGAAGAAAGAAAATATATATATTTTTTTTTTTCAATTTTCAAAACTTTGTGACAAAAAGCGAGATCTGCAAAATACTCGCAATACCTCTCAGCAAATAGCTTGGGGTGTCTACTTTCCAAAATGGGGTCATTTGGGGGGGTTTTGTGCCATCTGGGCATTCCATGGCCTCCGAAACTGTGATAGGCAGTGAGAAGTGAAATCAAAAATTTACACCCTTAGAAAGCCTGAAGGCGGTGCTTGGTTTTTGGGGTCCCGTACGAGGCTAGGCTCCCAAAAAGTCTCACACGTGGTATCCCCGTACTCAGGAGAAGCAACAGAATGTATTTTGGGGTGTAATTCCACATATGCCCATGGCATGTTTGAGCAATATATCATTTAGTGACAACTTTGTGCAAAAAAATAAATAAAAATAAAATAGTCTTTTTTCCACAACTTGTGTCAACATATAAAATATTCCATGGACTCGACATGCCTCTCAGTATATAGCTTGGGGTGTCTACTTTCCAAAATGGGGTCATTTGGGGGGGTTTTGAACTGTTCTGGCATTTTATACACATTAGGAAGCTTACATCCACTCTTCTAACCACTTGAAGACAAGACAAAGCCCTTTCTGACACTTTTTGTTTACATGAAAACATATTTTTTTTTGCAAGAAAATTATGTTGAACCCCCAAACATTATATATATTTTTTTAAAGCAAAGGCCCTACAGATTAAAATGGTGGGTGTTGCATTTTTTTTTTCCACACAGTATTTGCGCAGCGATTTTTCAAACGCATTTTTTGGGGAAAAAAATACTTTTTTTAAAATTTTAATGCACTAAAACACACTATATTGCCTAAATGTTTGATGAAATAAAAAAGATGATCTTAGGCCGAGTACATAGATGCCAAACACGACATGCTTTAAAATTTCGCACAAACGCGCATTGGCGACAAACTACATACATTTTTAAAAGCCTTTACAGGTTATCCCGTTAGATTTACAGGGGAGGTCTACTGCTAAAATGACTGGCCTCGATCTGACCTTTGCGGTGATACCTCACATGCATGGTGCAATTGCTGTTTAAATATGACGCCAGACCCACGCTTGCGTTCGCCATTGCGCAAGAGCAGGGCAGGACAGGGGTGCTTTTTTTTTTTTTTTTTTTTTTTTTATTATTAATTTTGCTTTTTTATTTTATTTTTAAACTGTTCCTTCCATATTTTTTTTTTTTATCATTTTTATTGTTATCTCAGGGAATGTTAATATCCCCTATGATTCAATAGGTAGTAACAGGTACTCTTTTTTTGAAAAAACTGGGGTCTATTAGACCCTAGATCTTTCCTCTGCCCTCAAAGCATCTGACCACACCAAGATCGGTGTGATAAAATGCTTTCCCAATTTCCCAATGGCGCTTTTTATATCCGGGGGGGGGACATTCCCTCCCACTGCTTGTAACAGCAGTCCAGAGGCTAATTAGCCACTAGGATTGCTTTTACATGAAAGTCGGCCGCTGGCTGAAAAGAATGATACCAAGATGATACCTAAACCCGCAGGCATCATTCTGGTATAAACATTCAAAGTCCAGCAACATACCAGTACGTTGCTGGTCCTTGTTGGACATGTATTGTAATCTTTTTTTTTTCATGCAGCCTGTTGGCTGAACGAAAAAAAGAGATTGATCGGTGGGTATGCCCACCATTAGAATACCGCCCTTCATCCACCCACTTCTAATGATGGGCATACATGCACCATTTATATATGCCGAAGCATTGGGGCATCCTCCCGCAAAACCTATGCCGCACACACATGGTCAGACTTTTCCACGGGCAAGCCTCCGTCGGAATTTCGACCGTATGTACGTGGCATTGGGAGCAAAATCGCTCCTCCGCCCCTGCTTCCCCAATGCTTCGGCATATGTGCTTTTTTTTTTTAACTGGTGGTGAAATCACCTCCTACAGCACTGGAGTCGCAGGGATCAGGCCTGTCTCTGCGAACGCTGCAGTTATGTGTGTTGTGTTTTGCAAGTGACAGTGATCGATCGATACTGCACTTGGGTGGCCTGGGCTGGACGGAGGGGCAAAACGCAGGTGCTAGCAGTTATCTGGGCTGATCCCGCTAACACTGCGTTTTTGGGAACCCTAAACTGCTGGGGACGCTAGTATAGATCTGATCAGATATTGATCTGTTCAGATACTATACCACTAAGGGGGGTGTATGCTTCACGCGTGGGTGTTGGCATTACTGGCACTAACCTGACGCTGCCTGAGGTGTGACGCAGGGTTAACTAGGGGCAATTAGGGGGTTAAAACCTTTATTAGATAATATATGGGGGTACCTGACGCTATAAAAACCTGCGGCGAACCTAAAAAAAATAACTGCCTATCTATCGGCACCAGCATAACTAATACAGCGTTTAGAAAAACGATCGCTTAGTGACACTGGCAAAAGGGGGTGAAAGGGTTACCTGGGGGGCGATCAAGGGGTTAAACCTTTATTAGGTAATATATGGGGGTACCCGACGCTCAAAAACCTGCGGCGAACCTAAAAAAAAGAACTGACTACCTATCGGCATCACCGACATTAAGACAGCGATCAGAAAAACGATCGCTTAGCGACAGTGGTGATAGGGGGTGAAAGGGTTACCTGGGGGGCGATCAAGGGGGTTAAACCTTTATTAGGGGGGGGTTAGGGGGCTACACTGGACCTAAAACGAAACTGTAGTGACACTTTTACAGTCACAAATGTCACTGATTGCAGTGTCCATTTATTTACTGATCATTGCAATCAGTGACACTGTGACTGGGGGGTGATCTGGGGGGGGCGATTTGTGTGCCTATGTGTCCTGGTGTCAGTGTGCTGTTTGTGCACTAACCTGTGTGTCTTCTCTTGTACGGCGCTCGGTATATGTGAGCGCCGCAGGAGAGATGACATCGCTTCCTCTGCCTGTGTAAACATTATACAGGCAGGGAAGCTTTCTCATTCGACGGGAGCGATCGAAAGGGGGTGGCCGGAATCGAACGGCCGTCCCCTCATCCCGGATCGCTCCCGAAGAATTAACCACCGCTTACTGTAAAGAAGGGGGGTCCAATCGGACCCCCCAACTATACAAAGGCAATCACGTATATGTACGTGATTGTGCCTGTCGGTGCCATTCTGCAGACGTATATTTACAGTGGGCGGTCGTTAAGTGGTTAAAGGAGAGTTCACCTAGGACCTTGGCATGCAGGGATGGGATGATAGTTGAGTAATCGATTTTGACAGAGTGATCAGGGGAAGGGACACGTGATGGAGGAGAAATTGTAAGTTTGGTTTTGGATAGATTGAATTTGAGGAAGTGATGTGATGTGATGTGACATCCAGACTGATATGTCTGTTAATAAATGAGTGATATGTGAGGAGACTGAGGGAGTGAGCTGAGGGGTAGAGGAACAGATTTGGGTGTCGGCGTAGAGATCGGCTGACCCAGGGAGGAGGTGTAGATTGAAAATAAGAGGCCCAAGAACAGAACCTTGGGGGGATCCCAACATAGACAGGAAGAGGAGATAAGGAAGTAGAGTTTTAAGTAAAGGTGCGATTGGATAAGTAGCAAGAGAAGCAGCGAAGCGTACAGTCACAGAGACCAATGGTGTGGAGTTTTTGGAGGAGGGGATGGTCAACCATATCAAAGGCAGCAGAAAGGTCCGAGAGAAGGAGTACAGAATAGTGTCTATTGGTTTTGGCTGATAGTAGATTGTTCGTTTTTAGGAGAGCTGTCTCAGTGGAGTGTTGAGGACGAAATCCAGACTGAAGGGGATCAAGAAGGCTATTCTTGGCAAGGTGGATTCTCAGTCGGTAGTAGACCAGACATTCAAGTAGTTTGGCTAAAAAGGGGAGCAAGGAGATGGCATAGGTTAAGATTGGTTGGGTCCAGTGAAGGCTTTTTAAGTATGGGGCTGACTAGTGCCTGTTTTAGAGATTTGGGGAAGATGCCAGAAGAGAGGGAGAAATTGAAGATGTGGGTTAGAGTGTAGAATAGAGTCCGAGGGAGAACGTAGCATTTGCGAGGGAACAGTGTCCGATGTGTCCGCCATAATGTCAGTCACGATAAATATCGCAGATCGCCGCCATAACATAGTAAAAAAAAAAAGTTAATAAAAATGCCATAAAACTACCCCCTATTTTGAAGACGCTATAACTTTTGCGCAAACCAATCAATATACGCTAATTGCGTATTTTTTTTTACCAAAAATATGTAGAAGAATGCGTATCAGCCTAAACTGAGAAAAATAGCTTTTTTTTAAAAAAAATTGGGAATATTTATTATAGCAAAAAGTACAAAATATTGCTTTTTTTTTTTTAAATTGTCGCTCTATTTTTGTTTATAGCGCAAAAAATAAAAACCGCCGAGGTGATCAAATATCACCAAAAGAAGGCTCTATTTGTGGGAAAAAAAGGATGTAAGTTTTGTTTGGGAGCCACATCGCACAACCGTGTAACGGTCAGTCAAAGCGACGCAGTGCCGAATCGCAAAAAGTGGCCCCGTTATTTAGCAGCCAAATGGTCCAGGGCTGAAGTGGTTAAAGGGGTTGTAAACAGTCATGTTTTTTCACCTTAATGCATTAAGGTGAAAGAACACCTTGCAGTGTCTGGCCCCCAAGCCCCCCCCCCCCCCCTTTACTTACCAGAGCCCTGAATTTCTGTGGGCACGATCCCGCGTCGCCTCTCTCCACGGGTTCTCTGCTCTTTATTGGATAGATTGATGGCAGCCATTGGCTCCCGCTGCTGTCAATCAAATCCAATGACGCGGGCGCCGGGGCCGAGTCATACACTCGGCGTCTATGGACGCCGAGTGTATGACACAGGAGCACGCTCGCAAGGTAACCCACTTGGGGGAGAGAGACACCCAGAGGGGGTTATCTAATGCGGGGAGGAACCGTGAGAGCCGCCGTGGAACCCCAGAACAGCTGGATCGGGGCCACTCTGTGCAAAACTAACTGCACAGTGGAGGAAAGTATGAAATGTTTGTTTAAAAAAAAAAAAAAAACTGAACCTTTAGTATCACTTAAAGGTAAACTGTACAATACTTTTTTTTTTAAATCTCTAAATTAGCTCGTCTGGCTTCAAATCAGGTATTTTTATGTGTTTACAATTGCAAGCAACAGAAGTCGGCTTCCTGCTACAGATATGAGAAGTTAGTTTTGGCAAGGAATTTCTAATCTTACAGATATTTACTATTAACTTGTGCTCTGCTTACTGTAGCTCTTAATTGAATAGCCATTTTGTTTTAAGTAAATTTTCCCCTTTAATTATTGTGCTTTTTTTTTTCTTCTCCCAAAGGTCTCATTTTTGGCACAATTACCTCCTCTTGGTTTGGCTGTTTATCAACTGGTGGAAGCTGAGAGTCCAGAAACTGTAAAGGCAGATTATACAATTTTTACTAGAGGGAGAAGTAAAATCACATCCAATGGAGTCTTCTATGTCAATGAGTTGGATGACATTGTCCGGGACTTAACTTTAGAGAATTCCTACCTGCAGCTTTGGTTTTCACAGACATCTGGGCTTCTGGAGGTAATGTCCTTACAGTGATTTTTTTATCTTGCTATATGTAAAAACTAAAATCAGGTGCATAGACTCTAGCATAACCCCTCCCAACTCAGCTAAGCCTCAGTTTTGATCTAGTGTCTGAAGGTGATGGATACCTACGCCTCCTTGTCCTTTTAAAGGTATTGTGTTTTTTCTGTTTTTTATTTTTTAGAAGTACAACTCTTCAAATGTTATTTATACCCCTACTGGGGCAAAGGTGGATCCTCCTTGACTGGCCTCTATGGCCAGCACAAGGAAAGGGACTGTACCAGAACCTGTATGCAAAAGTGGGGATTGTCTGTGATGTCTGCCGGTTGGTAGGGTGCCATATGGGTTCATGACTGTGATCCCCCTGCAGAGAAGTACTTGTAGACCCTGCAGGGTGCATCTGCGATGATGGGTTGAGTTTGGGGCTTATGGCCCTCCAACGTGGACTTGAGTGCCTCTATGTGTAGTGGAACTGTGGCATTCCCCCCTCCAGTGTTTCCTAAATTTGAAGTTTTATTGGGACAGTTTATGGCAGTTTTTTCCTGATAGTTCCATATAGCAGTGGCAGTGTGTGAAAGGGATGGTATGGAGGGCACGTGATGACGTTAATGTGCAGGCACCAGCTTGCTTCAGCTTCCAGTTTGACATGCTTTTGATGAGCTTCTGGGCCGCATACTGACCCCACGCTAAATCCAGCCTGCATCAACCCCTTTTCAGCCGAATTATACTTGCCTGTCCAGGGAATAGCGAGTATTGGGACATAGCAAGTATTGGGACGCTTTTTTGCTGCCATAGACTGACACTCCTCCCAGCAGCCGATTCCCTCTGATTCATAGACCTGTTTAACAGTGAGCAAGCCATGGCCTTGTGTAGGCAGCAGTGTAAGAGAAGGACAATAGGGGGCTCCCAGATCCCCTTATCGGATAGGGAGGTGGCTCCCACAAGAGTCAGATTAGGTTGGAGTCCCTGCCCTTTTCTGGTATATCCAGTTTTTCAGGCCACAGTCCTCCACTTCCTTTGTTTAAAGGGAGGGATGTGCTTGTATGGACACTGTTTATGTCCAGGATGCACATGTGGGTGTTCTTTGTCTTTTCTGAAAATTCCAAAGTTCAGATTAGAAAGTGATTACTTCACATCGTCAAGGATGCTTCCTGGTGTCAGTGGATATCAGCAATGCCTACCTGCATATCCCAATTTTTGTATGTAATGGTTTCTGCGAATTGGAGTAGAGGATTGCCACTATCCATTTATGGCATTACCATCTATTCTCAACCCCTATTGTTTTTACTAGGTTTTGGCTCCAGTTCTGGGGTTGTTGAGGATCCAGGGTAACCCCATTGTTGGGCATATGAAATACTAGATTCTAAGACAATCAATCAACTCAGAAGCTGGCATACAATATTCAGTAGATGGTACTAGTCTTGGAGAGGTTCAGCTGGGTACTGAAACTTCAGAAGTTGGCCTTGGTTCCAACTCAACCCCCGGTGTTCTTGGGCTTAGTCCTTGATACAGCTCATGTATCAAATGCTTGTCTTTAAGTCTGGGTGAGATACTTAAGGTTGTGAACCTGCATGCAGATGTTGGCAAGGATGGTAGCCACTTTGTATGTGGTCCTCTTTGCCCAGTTCCACTCCAGAGCTCTGCAGTTCAATATACTGTCTGTTTGGGACAAATTTCAGGAGTTTGTGGATCTGCCAATGCATTTGTCTCCCAAAACCAGGTAGGCTCATACAGATGCTAGATACAGGAAAATCTTCTTTCTTTTTTATTTTTTTAATGAATTCGGAAGGTCTTGATGGATGTCAGGCTGAGGATGTGTTCATTGTTGAAGTTCAGTCAATGCATGCCATGGCTGTGGCATACATCATCGATCAAGGAGTGCTCTCCGCTATGCATGTCTCCTGCTCTCCACTATGCATGTTCCTGGAGCGAAAAGTGTCAAGTGGATGTTCTCCACTGTCGGCTGCCAAATCCAGCAGTAAGGGCTGTTCCCCCAGAGGTGTTTGCTTTGTCTATGTTTAGGGGCACGAGATGCTGTTGTGCAGTGTAACGGGAAGGCCCGGGGAACTCAGAATCGCTTAGAAAGTATGAGATACCCTTGCTTCAGCTCCCCCAATGCCTCTTATGTGTCAACCACCCTGTGTCTCTATTAGGGGCACAGGGTGAATGAAAACCCCAATATGGTCTATGATAGCCATATTCAATGCTGCACGTACATTGTATCTAGATTGGATGTGTACTGTGAGGGGGGGGGGGGGTTGTGTAATCATTGCTGTGAGGAGTTAAGGTGATTTGCATTCTATTGTCTATTATGAATTAAGTCTGCTACTGTGACGATGTGGATTGGAGCTTGGTAAACCGTCTGGCTCCATATTATGGGATGTGGAAGTGTCTTCTGTGAGGAGGGGGGGGGGGAATCACCCCTCCTGCCTAAGACTGTTTATCAAAGGAGAAGTTTGAACACACCTGACCTGTATCACCATTGTCATTGGACAGTTTAACCCACCCTGTTCCCCAAAGGATGGGAGGGGAGGGTTTTGAAGAGAAATGTGTTACCATGTGTTTTGAAAATAAAGTAATTCCCTGTTTTGGAACTTGAATACAGAGCGTTGTCTCGTATCTGGGGGGAGAATCATTCGTATGGGGTCTTATTCGGCTGGTTGGAGTGTCTGGTGGCTGTCGTGTGGTTGGAAAGGGAATATCCTAACGGTGTTAACCCCTTTCATACTTGGGGTGCCGTTACAATTGTTGGTAAGCAGTGGGATTGATCCCCACAGCCAGAAGGACAGCTACAAGAGGACACAGGACAATGGAAGCACAGTATGAACGGCTAAAGCTCCCCACCCTCAAGGACTTACTGGAGAACCGGGGAAGACCGGCCAACAACCGTGAGAAGAGGGACATTATCAGAGAACTAGTCGAAATGGATGGAACCGAAAGGCCCAGCGTAACAGACAGGACACACGAAGAGGCAAGTTTTGATCGGGCTGTTAAACTAAGACTGGCACAATATGGTCCTAACCCTCCAGCAGAGATCATAGACCTAGTTATAGCGGCTGTGGACGCAAATTGGCTACATCAAAAAGGTGCTGCAGCAGAAGTCACAGCAGCACCAACTGCAAGGAGAGGAGAGGTACAGATACCAGCCTCCATGGAAGAGGAAGTCAGAAGGAGGTTACAAGAGATGCAGATACAGCATAGAGGACCAGTATCAGAGGAGGTCCTGCTGGGATGGTCTGATTCGAACCGCTGCGAACTCTGGAAGAAAGCGCTAGCTCTCGAGCAGCAACACCAGGGAAAGGTTCTCCCCTCCATCTATGTAAGGTACTGGTCGCAGTATGATGTACGAATGCCGTTATTGGGGGAACAACCAAAGCAGGAGTGGACAACTGAGTTAAGCAGGCTGATCCGGGCAGAGATGTGGTTGGACGAGAGCTACAGAGCCCTCCGGTTGTATGTAGCCCAAGAGTGCCCATAGTCAGCGGATGACAGCCCCACGGAAGGCTTTGACTATGATGGCCTGGGATTGTTGTATTGGAGGCTGTCCAGTGACCCTGACTTTGGGAGTGATCGGGAGTGGCGTTTGGAGGAAATAATGGAGCACAGAGAGCGAAAACTGAATGTCTCGGAAGGGCACTGGGCACAGGAAGATTTGGAGTTTCTGGCCATTCAGGAATGGGAGCTGGAGATTGCCTACAAACAGCTGCTAGACTCTACTCAGCAGCAGGGTGGGGCCCCCTTTGCCTGGGACTATCAGGAAATACCAGTTGACAACTATGAAATCCTGGCTGAAGAATCGGCAGTGGAAAATCTGAAGATTGCCATCCCTAAAGCCGAATTGGATGATATGGCGTTCCAGGGAGCTAGGGCAGTTGGCTCATCTTGCCAGCTACAGATTACAGAAGGTATGGACTTAAGGGACTGTTCAGAGGATGTTATGGATTATGCATCGCCTGCCCAAGTACTGGCAGCAGGACAGAGTACTGCAGACCCCTGCTCTACACCCGTGGCAGTTTTGGAGGCCCGAGATGAGAAGGTGATGGTTCCTCTTTCCCAGGGGATTTCAGAGATGCAGGGGGGAGAAGCAGACCTTTTCCCTCCCCAACAGTTAGCCAGAGCAGATGGGGTGGAGTCCCCAGCAGAAGTGCTGGCAACAGGGCAGAGTGCTAGCAACCTCTGCCCAGCACCGGAAACAACTGTGGAGTTTCAGGGAGCGGGGGCAGTTGGCCCATCTCTCCAGCAACAAGCTGAGGTGGTAAAGCTTTTACCCCCAGCTGAATCACTGGCAGCAGGGCAGAATGCTACTGGCCGCTGCACACAACTGCCACTTGAGCGGATATCGGTGGATGGGACTACGGTCTCCACTCACAGCAACCCAGCGGAAGAGCTGGCAACAGAGCAGAGTGCCGCGGGCTTCTGCTCTCCACTAACAGAAGAGGGAGTTCCTGTGGTACTGGATGGGGCTTCGGTCCTCACTGACACAACCCCAGAAAATGGTGTGACACTGGGACAGGAGGATGTCAGCCTTGCTTTGCAAGCACTGGGGGATTTTCACCTACCACAAGTGGATGGGACTTCGGTCTCGACTTGTGTACCTCGGGGATGCTGGGCAGTCAGCCCGGATCCCCAGCGGCATGAAAGACTGAGCCCAGTCACCCTGTCTTCTCCCCAGCGGCGGGTATGTTCTCTGAGAGAGGCAGAGGTTGGCTGGGTAAGTGATGCTCTGTTTGGAGCAATTTATTTGGGGTACGGTGTGGATGCCGGCATTAGAAGAATGGACCTATGGACTAGCTTCAGAGTCAACCCGTCTGGGGTCCCCTCCTCTGTTAGTCTCCTGCCGAAAGGGGAGAGATGTAACGGGAAGGCCCGGGGAACTCAGAATCGCTTAGAAGATACCCTTGCTTCAGCTCCCCCAATGCCTCTTATGTGTCAACCACCCTGTGTCTCTATTAGGGGCACAGGGTGAATGAAAACCCCAATATGGTCTATGATAGCCATATTCAATGCTGCACATACATTGTATCTAGATTGGATGTGTACTGTGAGGGGGGGGGGGTTGTGTAATCATTGCTGTGAGGAGTTAAGGTGATTTGCATTCTATTGTCTATTATGAATTAAGTCTGCTACTGTGACGATGTGGATTGGAGCTTGGTAAACCGTCTGGCTCCATATTATGGGCTGTGGAAGTGTCTTCTGTGAGGAGGGGGGGGGGATCGCCCCTCCTGCCTAAGACTGTTTATCAAAGGAGAAGTTTGTACACACCTGACCTGTATCACCATTGTCATTGGACAGTTTAACCCGCCCTGTTCCCCAAAGGATGGGAGGGGAGGGTTTTGAAGAGAAATGTGTTACCATGTGTTTTGAAAATAAAGTAATTCCCTGTTTTGGAACTTGAATACAGAGCGTTGTCTCGTATCTGGGGGGAGAATCATTCGTATGGGGTCTTATTCGGCTGGTTGGAGTGTCTGGTGGCTGTCGTGTGGTTGGAAAGGGAATATCCTAACGGTGTTAACCCCTTTCATACTTGGGGTGCCGTTACATGCAGGATAAAGGTGGAGAACCTATGGTGATTTTGATTGCACCAGCGTGGCTAATAACGTGGTTAGCTGACATTGCAAGTCTCTTGGCAAACAAGCCGTAGGCCCTTCCATATCACCCAGATACAGTGAGGAGAAAAAAGTATTTGATCCCCTGCTGATTTTGTACGTTTGCCCATTGACAAATTATCAGGCTATAATTTTAATGGTAGGTTTATTTTAACAGTGAGACAGAATAATAACAAAAAATGAAAAAAGTATTTGCTCCCCTATCGATCAGCAAGATTTCTCGCTCCCAGAAGTCTTCTGTAGAGGTAACAAGCTAATATTAGGAGCACTCTAATCTCTGCTTGACACCAGTCCACAAAAGCAATCAATCAGATTCCAATCTCTCCACCATGGCCAAGACCAAAGTGCTGTCAAAGGATGTCAGGGACAAGATTGCAGACCTACACAAGGCTGGAGTGGGCAGCTTGGTGAGAGGCTGACCACAGCTGATGCGATTATTTGCAAATGGAAGAAACACAAAATGACTGTCCTATTCAGGGCATTGAAATAGGGTCGTGGATGGATATTCCAGCATAACAATGACCCCCAAAACACACGGCTACGGCAACAAACGAGTGGCTCAAGAAGAAGCACATAGATCCTTGAGTGGCCTAGCCAGTCTCTAGTCCTTAATCCCATAAAAAATATGCGGTGGGAGCTGAAGGTTCGAGTTGCCAAACGTCAGCCTCAAAACCTTAGTGACTTGGAGACATCTACAAAGAGGAGTGGGACAAAATCCTTCCTGAGATGTGTGTAAACCTGGTGTCCAACTACAAGAAACGTCTGACCTCTGATTGCCAACAAGGGTTTTGCCACGAGAGTATCAAGTCGTGTTTTGCAAAGGGGTCAAATACTTCTATTGTGACGTAACGCGTAGGGGAGGAGCCGAGTGACTCTATCAACGGTGTTTGAATACACCAGAAGCCGAGTGAGGAGCGTATCGCTTTACTGAGCTGTGTGTCTTATGCGCTGTTGGCTTTCTGGCCAAATGTGTGTGAAACAACCTTATATGCAATATCGTTTGTGGATTTAAGCACTGCGCAATGATCACATTTCTTTTCTCTTTCATTCATGGACGAACACGGCCTTAATCTTGACAAAGTGGGTATTAGCCTTTATTCAGGAGTGACTAGGCAGAATTTGTTAACATCTAAGCTGAACAGCCCCGACCAGGGGGCAGTCCTACAGGCTATATCCCCTCAGCCTGCACTAAGCAGCTCAGTTTTTTTCTGCCTAGCTGAGAAGACATGGCTCCCTTCAGGCCCATAGGCCTGGAGGTTTATTTCAAATTGAAATTGTATTTATTTTTTTATTTGTTCCTGTGATCTTTGATCAACTGCCGACTGGGTGACATGCTGGATCCCATATCCTTGTCTCCTCAGTTTCGGCCATCAAGCGTGTGCCGACCGTAGCTACGCTCTGGGTCGTCCACGACATGCCCATTGCTCTACGGGTGGCCGGTGAGCTACACGCTCCAGGGCATGCATATGACCGGTCTATAGGGCCGAGTTGCAGCAGCCGGGCCGACAGTCACCTCCGTCACCATGCAGAAGATGGTTTGTTTGGGATGCTTCCAGCACAATCCACGCAGGAAGTGTAAGTAGTAATCCCCTGCTTCGGCAGGAGGACATAGCTGGGCATTCCTGGGGAGGTCGATTAAGTGGTTCTATCCTTCCTTCCCTCCTCCCTAGGCTCTCTGAGCTAGGCTGGCTGCTGGGGCCGGGGGTTCACCTGGGGGGAGCTCCACCTGTGTGGGAACTGCGCTGTACGTCCACTAAACAAATGTTATAAGCTGCCATGAAAAGTTTGCTTACCTGTGTGCCATGTTTTTGTGGTCCGCGCTGTCTGGCCTCTATCTGCCGCTCAGCGGCCATTTTGCCTGTGATCCACGCTGTGTTTAGCCTCTATCTGCACTTGGTGGCCATGTTCTTGTGGCCCGCGGCATTTTTGGCCTCTATCTGTCGCACGGCGGCCATTTTCTCGCGGTCCACGCTGATTAACAGCATTTAAACGGCGCAAGCTTACAGACACACGCTGCAGAGTGGTGAGACTGACACAGCTGATAAGAAGCAGCTCAACTAGGAAGCGGACGGCAGCCGTACAACTGTTCAAGGGTGGGGAGACCTCTGGGGGGAACCCCTCGTCTCTGACAGCTAGGAGGATGGGCTGTTGGTACCTTGACTGGAGTCCTTGTGTCAGGTGCGTGGGTCAGCATGGCATCAGAAGCAGACGCTTCTCCCCCTGATGCACCTGAATTGGCATCTGGTGCTCCTGCACCCGCTGTGTCAGACGCTATGTCGGCATCCTGGTTTGTTGCCAAGGTGGAAGCGGCGTGTGGGAACACAGGGGGGATAAAAAGTGCCCCCTCCCCCCCCCCGCCATCTTCTGGGGATAACTCTGATGCGAAACCGGGCCCAGCTACGGCTCATGGCCCTGATTCTGACGTATCAGAGGATGCAGACTGTGGCCGGTTGGACAGTGAGGATGACTCTGGGTCAGCACGCAAAAAGGCTCTGATAGGTGACCTTATTACCACAGTGCGGGATACTCTAAAGACAGAGGAGCCTGCAGAAACGCCAGAGGCGTCGGTCCCTTTCGGGTTCCGTAAAGCCGAACCGCACTGCTAAGGTGTTTCCTTGTGCGTCTTATCTAGACAAGCTTTTATACAAGGAGTGGGACAAACCACAGAATGTTTTCGGACCCCAAAAAAGTTTGGCGGTGCGTTACCCTTTTGAGGAGAGTTTCCAGAAAAAATGGACCTCTCCTCCGATAGTGGACCCTCAGGTGACCAGATTAAACAAGGTAACCACAATTCCAGGAAGGGGCTCCTGCTTTCAAGGACCCTGTGGACAGGAAGGCTGAAGCGGTCACCCGATACCTATACACGGTGGTGGGCTCGGCTGTGCGCCCAACGGTGGTTGGGGCCCTGGTGTCTCAGACACTCACTGAAGGGGCAAAAATGCTGCTTCATGGGTTTAAAGCACCTCGGACGAGGTGGCTATGGCTGACCAGTTGATACAGGGCCTTAAAATTGTCTGCAAATCAGCCTTGGACACTATTCCTCTGCTGTCCGGAGCCTTAAGCTATGCGGTAGTGTACGCCGTCTGCTCTGACTAAAAGGTTGGTCGGCGGACCAATCTTCCAAGAAGGCCCTGATGGATTTGCCCTTTTTGGAGCATCCCTGGATGACATTATTAAGGATGCCACAGGAGGTAAGAGCACGCTGCTCCCACAATCCAAAAAGGGTAAGGAGCCACGCCGTAGGCTAGGGCCCTCCTTCACTGCGCACAAGCGTTTTTTTGTCTGCCTAGTGCGGCAGGTGAACGATCCAGGCCGATAAAGCGCCTGATGGAGAGAAGCGTCCCTGGGTCCACATGAAGGTCTGTCCCCACCCATCTCTCGGGTAGGGGGGATGTCTACAAATTCGCGACCTGGTGGACATCTCAGATCTCCGACCGGTGGGTTTGCAAAGTAGTTTCCTCAGGGTACAAGATATAGTTTCTCTCTTGCCCACCAAACTGATTTTTTTTTCCCCTCCAACTGTCAGCTTCAGCCGACTCGTCGGGAAGCCCTATATGGGGCGGTTCAAGACCTGCTGATACGCGGGGTGATTATTCCTGTTTCAGTACAGTAACGGTTTCAGGGGTTTTACTCAAATCTGTTTGTAGTACCAAAGAAGGAGGGAGTTTGTTCAATCTTGGATCTCGGGGCCCTCAAATGCTTTGTGAATGTACAAAGATTCTGGAGGGAGTTAGTTTGCTCTGTCACTGCCCTCCATCCGGGGGATTTTCTGGCATCCTTGGACATAAAGGACGCATACTTGCATGTCCCCATATGCACCAGGCATCAGAAGACCACTACCCATTGTGGCTCTCCCCTTTGGCTTGGCACCGGCACCGAGGGTGTTCACCAAGGTGCTCGCCCCGATTCTGGCCCTACTAAGACAGCGTGGCATCGCTATCGTGGGCTACTGGGACGATCTTCTTCTGAGGGCCACTTCAAGCTCAGAATTAGAGGTGAGCGTGTCTATAACCTGTCAGACCCTCTGATACTTTGGTTTTGTGCTGAACACTCAGAAGTCAGTATTGGTACCGACTCAACTCCTAGTGTATCTGGAGTTGATTCTGGACTCCTCAGAGGTGAAAGTTTTTCTCCCTATGGGAAAGTTGCAGACCTTTCGTGCTGCGGCAGTTGACATCCCAAAGATGGTCGTCACGCCACTTTTGCATGCGAGTCCTGGGCCTCATGGTAGCCTCCTTCGAGGCGGTACCGTATGTGCAATTTCACACGCGAGTGTTACAGAAGGTAATTCTGTCCAGAAGGGACAAGTGCCCATCATCCCTGGATTGTCAAATCCGGGTTAGCCACCTAGTCAGGACCTCCCTAGTTTGGTGGCTGACATCACTGGCACTTCTGTCCGGGAAGTCGTTCCTTCCTTTTTACTGGATGGTGGTCACGACGGACGCCAGCCTTACCGGTTGGGGGGGGGGGGAGTCTGGGGGGTTTCAGTCGACCCAGCGTCCAGTCAGCATCCAGTCAGACAACGCCACGGCGGTGGCATATGTTAACCATCGGGGAGGAACAAGAAGCTTGGCTGCAGCATCAGAGATCGCTCACATCCTAAGGTGGGCAGAAAGGCGCGTACCGGCCCTGACGGCCGTATACATTCCGGGCGTAGAAAACTGGCAGGCGGAGTCGCCAGATGCTGGACCAAGGAGTATGGTCTCTACACCCGGAGGTGTTTCAGCTCCTTTGCCAAAGATGGGGCACGCCAGACGTAGATCTCCTGGCTTCTCGACTCAATTGGAAGGTATTGAAATTTGTGGCCATGTCAAGAGACCCATGGGTAGACGCAACAGATGCGTTGGTGGCACTGTGGAGTCAGTACCAGCTAATCTTTGCCTTCCCTCCTCTGAAGCTCCTTCCTCATCTGCTTCGCAGACTGGAGCCAGAGAGGATTCCAATGATCCCAATTGCTCTGGATTGGCCTCGGCATCCTTGGTACGCCAATCTAGTGCGTCTGGTAGCAGACGCCTCTTGGCGTCTACCGCTAAGAAAGGACCTGCTGTCGCAAGGTCCCATACGCCATCCTGTTTTACAGTCCCTGGCTTTAACGGCATGGCTATTGAGAGCCAGGTGCTAAGAGACCAGGGCCTGTCAGACTCGGTGATCTCTACCATGAGGAGTGCTCGGAAATCGTCCTCTAGGAAGATTTACCATCACACTTGGAAAACCTACATATCCATTTGTGAGGAAATGAGGTGGCATCCGCGTACTTATTTGGTTTCCAGAGTCCCGCTGTTATTGCAGCATGGGGCGGACCAAAAGTTTGCTTTAAGTACAATTAAGGGGCAGATATCTGCCCTGGCTGTCTTTGTTCAACGACCCCTGGCGGCTCACTCTTTAGTGAGAACGTTTGTACGGTCCGCCCTCCACTACCTCTCTCCGTGGGGCTTGTATAGCAGACAACCCTTGGCGTCTATCGCTACGAGAGGACCTGCTGTCGCAAGGTCCCGTACGCCATCCTGGTTTAGTCACTGGCTTTAACGGCATGGCCTCTCGGTGCTTCAGAAACCACTGTTTGAGAACATCAGGGAGATTCCCTTGTTGACACTTTCTCAGAAAGTGGTCCTTTTGGTGGCTGTTATGTCAGTTAAGACGGGTTTCTGAGCTGGCAGCCTTGTCATGCAAGGCTCCCTATCTGAACTTCCACAAGGATATAAGGTGTTGCTGCGTCCGCAGCCTTCTTTTCTTCCTAAGGTCGTTTCGATCTTCCATCTCAAGGAAGACATTGGACTTGCCATCCTTGTGTCCTCATCCGTTGAATCCTAAGGAGACGATACCTTGGACGTTGTCCGAGCTCTGAGAGTGTACTTGTCTGTTACTGCTCCATTCCGGAGTTCAGACTCACTGTTTGTTTCCGTGGCTGGTCCCAAGAAGGGCCCAGCGGTCTCGTCGGCCATCATCTCGAGGTGGATCCGACAGATCGTGATCAGGCTTACGCCATAAAGGGTCGGGCGGCTCCCTTTCCCGGTGCATTCGACCAGGGCAAGAGGTGCTTCTTGGGCTTTCTGACATCAATCGTCTGTTTTTCAGGTGTATAAGGCGGCGACCTGGTCGTCCGTTCACACTTTCACTAAACTTCACAAGTTGATGTGAGTGCATCTTCGGATGCTTATTTCGGCCGCAAGGTGTTGCAGGCGGCTGTTTAGAGTTGCAACTCCTCAATTGAGGAGCTCTGTTTTGTTTGGGGTGAAGTTGTTTTAATGCTGTTCCCACCCCTCGTTTTTTGACACTGCTTTGGGACGTCCCACTTTGTCAAGATTAAGGCTGTGTCCGTCCATGAACGAAAGAAAATAGAATTTCTTTCTCGTACATCACGGGACACAGAGCGACATAGTCATTACTAATGGGTTATATAGTTACCGTCAGGTGCTGGCACTGGCAACTTCCAAAACCGGAAGTACCCTCCCCTATATAAGCCCCTCCCATCCGGGAGCACCTCAGTTTTTTGCCAGTGTCTAAGGTGTTGGCCAAGAAGAAACATGTGTTTTTCACTGAGCTTGCGTACAGGTTCTTTTGGGCCTCAGTAAGCTATTCCGGATCCGACCAAAAAAGCTTCATAGCTAAACGGTCGGTACCCGGGCCTTGCAGAGAAGAGCAAGGTTCTGCCTGTAATGCTTCTCTTAGGAGAGCTGGACCCTGGGATCCAGAGCTCTGGTCATACCCACGACCAAGATGTTTTCTGTGCAGGGTGCTATACAGTTCCAGGGGAGTGGAATCCTTGGGAACCCGGTCCCTGAAGGTTTGATTACAATGCCTGCCGTGATAGGTGAAGTTTGGGCTTTTGTGGACCAAACAAAGTCCTGCGGCGGGGAACAGGTAAGTGGGGGCCCCCAGGAACTTGGTTCTATTGGGGGACCCCCAAGCCTAATTTGTCTTTCTGTCTGTTACCTAACGGTATTCCCGCTAATATCTGTGCATGCCTGTAACTACTAAAAAAAAAAAAAAAATGTAATAATTTTTAATGGTGGTCAAGAAAAAAAAAAAAAAAATGTTTTTTTATATATGTTTAGTATATTAAACTGCGGTACCTGTGTTTGTCCACTAGAGGCCGCTGTGGAATGTTTTTCTTGTCATATGGACTAGTTTCTTCTCAGAGAGCAAAGTCCAGGCAGCTGGTGAGTTCTCCTACAGGAAACTGTTTCCTCTGCCATGTTGCAGTGTTTGTCTATCCCCCGGCCTGCGGGGGGGCCCTGGCTCCTGTCCCTGGTTTCCATGTTTGAAAATTAGCGCCGAGGCGCACGTGGCCGCGCGCGTGCGCGTGCACGCGCCTCTATATATAGAGGTGGCCGGAAAAAGGGGCGGGGCCTGGGGGATGACGCTCTGTGCGCGCCGCAGCGCTTCTGCGCATGTGCGGGCGTCCCAGCAGGTTTTTAAAAAGCCACATTATTGCAGTAAGCTGGCTATAAAGTAGAGAGACAGAGCTGGCAACATTTAAAGGCATACAGCAAGCGGTTGATACAGGCATCCCCTAGAAAGGCACATTAGTAGACACCAACTGTGATATAGCAGCAATTGTGCTAGACTATTCTCAGTAAAAGTGGTGTATTACGGCTGGAATACCTCAGCTTTAGGCTTAGGAATATGCCGTCCAGTAGCTCCGGGAACTGAATCTTCCAGGAAGCGAAGGGGGTCTCATCGGGCTCTGAGGATCTTGGGCATACTCCTGCTGCACCAGTCTCCCCTGAAGTTCAGAGGTAAGTGACCGTAGAGACCCCGCAGGGGTACTTGGTACTGTGGCTGTCCTCAGTCACCTGCTCCTGTGTATGTAACAGAGGAGGTTTTTTCCTCAGCTCTGGGAGGATTAGAGAGGCTGCCTCCCTGTCAGGGAAAGCACGCCCGATCTCCGTCTCCTCCTTCAGAGTGCCTGTTAGCAGAGCAACAGTCCCATACAGGGATCGACCTGCCTGAAGGGGATCAGGATGAGGTTGATTCTGTTATAGAGGAATCAACAGTGGGGGAACCTTTTCTCAGCATCTCAAGCTGAAAGATTATGGGTTCAGTCTCTGACTAACATGGTCCGATCAGCATTTAAAAATGCACCTTGCGGAACCATCAACCACTACTGTATCCTCGTTGGGGTCGCTGGAAGCCCCCAGACTGTTTGTTCTTTTCCACTTCACCCTTTACTGAAAGGGCTCATTTACCAGGATTGGGAACGTCCTGAGAAAATATTTATTCCCCCAAGAGATTTCCGGTGGTCTATCCCATGGAGGATAAGTTCATCAAAAAAAAAAAAAAATGGAAGGTCCCTACAGTGGACGCAGCCATCTCTTGTATGTATAAATCACTGACATGTCCAGTGGATAATGTCCAAATGTTCAAGAACCCAATAGATAAAAGATTGGAGTCCTTATGAAAATCTGCTTGGTGATACAACCAGCAGTAGCAGCTATTGGGGTCTGCTAAGCAGTGAAGGATCAGTTGAAACAGGTCTTGAGGGACTTGACAGATCAGCAGGCTTTGCCCTAGCTGATCTACCTAGAGCCTTAGGCTTTGCGGTTGACGCCATAGAGGATTCAGTCCATCAGGCCTCCCGCCTTACGCTGTCTATAGTACATATGCGTAGGCTCCTATGGCTCAAAAACTGGTCTGCTGAAGCTCCCTGTAAAAAATGGCTGGTTAGCGTCCCGTTTCATGGTGAACGCTTATTCAGGGAAAACCTGGACAAATATATCCAGAAAATTTCCAGCGGTAAAAATACGCTCTTGCCGTTTAAAAACAGAGTTAGAGGTCCCTCTTTGAGAGGCCTGCTTCTCCAGTCCCTGGGCCATCGGCTGTGTAACAGTTCCGACGGCCTCCTCGGTCAAATCCCGGGGGTAAAAAACAGGGACAGTAGCAGGGTAATGAGAAACCCTGGGTCAGGGGAGGTACAAAACCTCCCCCAAAGTTAAATTCATTGAAGCCCCCACTCAGTCGGGTGGGGGGAGGACTCCAGTTGTTCGCAAGAGACCTGGCGGGACACGATCAAGACAGATAGGTGCTCTCCGCAGTAGGTTTGGGATACAGTTTGGAGTTAAAAGACTCTCCTCCTTCCCATTTTTGAGGTCAAACGTGCCAAGGGATCCCCGGAAGAGAGAGTCCCTCCTGTTGGCACTAGAACAACTATTGCTCCAAGGAGTAATTTTGGAGGTTCCCCTGGAAGAATGAGGGTTCGGGTTTTACTCAAACCTCTTTACAGTCCCGAAGCAAACGCGGACGGGAGGCCCATATTAATTCTAAAAGGGCTGTACAAATTCCTGTATATCAGGACTTTCCGATGGAGTCGATCCGATCGGTGGCCACTGCCCTACAAGGGGAGGATTGGTTAGCCGCGATCGACATCAAAGATGCTTATTTGCACATTCCCATCTTTCCAGTCCACCAAAAATTTCTACGCTTTGCAGTAGAAGGGCGCCATTTTCAGTTCAGAGCCTTACCCTTCGGTTTGGCCACAGCACCACGAGTGTTTACAAAAATTCTGGCCCTTTATTGGCCAATCTAAGAACACAAGGTGTAATGATAATGGCATATCTGGATGACTTATTGCTGATAGACCACTCAGTGAAAAAACTAGACGTGGTCGTTCACAAGACAATCAAGTATCTGGAATCTCACGGTTGGATTATCAACCGAGACAAGTCAGCCCTAAAAACCAGTCAAAAGTCTGGAATACTTGGGGCTAAGGTTGGATTCAGGCCAGAGAAAAATATTCTTGCCTCGAGGAAAGGTGTTGTCTTTGAAAGATTTGATCCACTTAGTGGGTACAAAAAAGCCAGCCGTCCATACGCCTGTATATGAGGCTGCTGGGAAAAATGGTGGCATCATTCGAAGCAGTACCCTACGGTCAATTCCATTCAAGGAATTTGCAAGGGGCCATACTGTCAGCCTGGAACAAAAAAGTTCAGGCCCTAGACTTACAATGTCCTTGTCCCCTTCCGTTCGCAAGAGCCTCCGTTGGTGGTTGGTTCCCCAGAATCTGGAAAAAAGGAAATCCTTCAGTCCGATTTCTTGGAAGGTGGTCACTACAGATGCCAGCCTTATAGGCTGGGGAGCAGTACTGGAGCAATAGTCTCTCCAGGGCAGATGGTCGGATGCAGAAAAGGCCCTGCCCATCAATCTCTTAGAGATACGAGCAGCCCGGTATGCCCTAGTAGCATGGACATCCAAACTCCAAGGGTCCCCTGTCAGAATTAAATCAGACAATGCCACAGCAGTGGCATATATCAATCATCAGGGGGGCACCAGGAGTCGTGCAGCCCAAAGGGAAGTAAATTACATCCTGAGATGGGCAGAAAGATATGTCCCAGCCATATCTGCGGTATTCATTCCAGGAGTGGAGAATTGGAAGGCGGACTTTCTAAGTCGCCAACAATTATGCCCAGGGGAATGGTCCCTTCATCCCGAGGTTTTCCGGACAATATGTCAGCGGTGGGGAACACCGGATATAGATCTGCTAGCATCCAGGTTCAACACGAAAGTGGACAGGTTTGTCTCTTGGACAAGGGATCCCCTAGCGTGCGGCTCGGATGCCCTAGTGTTCCCTTGGGATCAGTTCAAGCTGATATATGCATTCCCACCGCCACAATTGTTACCTCGATTACTCCGCAGAATCAGGGTAGAAAAGAAACCAGTGATTCTGGTGGCTCCAGCGTGGCCCCGAAGAGCATGGTACGCGGAGATTGTAAAAATGTCTGTGGGGAGTCCTTGGACCCTCCCACATCGTCCGGACCTGCTTTCGCAGGGACCGATATACCACCCTTCCTTACCAGCCCTAGGTTTGACGGCCTGGCTATTGAAGCCCACATTCTAAAAAGGAGAGGGCTCTCTAATGCTGTGGTGTCTACCATGATCAATGCCAGGAAACCGGTATCCAGGCAGATCTACTATAGAATCTGGAAGGCGTACATCGCCTGGTGTGAGGCCAGGAAATGGCATCCACGTAAATACGTAATAGGTAGAATTCTGGACTTCCTACAATGGGCTGTAGATAGGAAGCTTGCCTTGAGTACTATCAAAGGTCAGATTTCGGCCTTGTCAATATTTTTTCAAAGGCCCTTGGCTTCGCATTCACTAGTCAAAGCCTTTATACAAGGAGTGATGCGTATTAGTCCTCCGGTTAATATTCCCATATGTCCATGGGATCTAAACTTGGTTCTGTCGGTTCTACAGAAACAACCATTTGAACCATTACAGCATATTTCCTTAGTGCTTCTCACCAGGAAATTGTTTTTTCTAGTAGCCATTTGTTCGGCTAAAAGAGTATCGGAATTAGCAGCTATGTCCTGTAAGGAGCCATATCTGGTTATCCATAAGGACAGAGTAGTGTTACGTCCTCATCCAGCCTTTCTTCCTAAGGTGGTATCGAGTTTTCATTTGAACCAAGATGTGGTTCTTCCTTCTTTTTTCCCCAAGCCTACTTCGGTAGAGGAAAAGTTATTGCATTCTTTGGATGTAGTAAGAGCAGTTAAAGCTTATCTAAAAGCCACTGCTCAGATTCGCAGAACGGATACTTTGTTTATTCTGCCGGAAGGCCCCAGAAAGGGTCAGGCAGCGTCAAAATCTACTTTAGCCAGGTGGATTCGACAGGTCATAATACAAGCCTATAGCTTGAGAAGTAGACCGCCTCCGTTCAAAGTTAGGGCGCACTCCACGAGAGCAGTTGGAACTTCATGGGCAGTGCATCACCAGGCCTCCCTGGCTCAAGTCTGTAAGGCCGCAACATGGTCTTCAGTACACACGTTTACTAGGTTCTACCAGGTGGACGTTAGAAGTCAGGAGGATGTCGCCTTTGGGCGCAGTGTGTTGCAGGCCGCAAAAGATCCTCATGTCTGATAGCGCTCAGCTTATATATGGTGTATCCCCCCCCTCATTTGGCATTGCTTTAGGACATCACATTAGTAATGACTATGTCGCTCTGTGTCCCGTGATGTACGAGAAAGAAAATAGGATTTTTATAACAGCTTACCTGTAAAATCCTTTTCTTGGAGTACATCACGGGACACAGAGCTCCCGCCCCTCTTTGGGGACACTTATTGCTTTGCTACAAAACTGAGGTGCTCCCGGATGGGAGGGGCTTATATAGGGGAGGGTACTTCCGGTTTTGGAAGTTGCCAGTGCCAGCACCTGACGGTAACTATATAACCCATTAGTAATGACTATGTCGCTCTGTGTCCCGTGATGTACTCCAAGAAAAGGATTTTACAGGTAAGCTGTTATAAAAATCCTATTTTTTGTACCCACCGTAAAAAAAAATTCTCTGAGTTCATGGAAGGACACAGCACCCACCCCTCCTTTTAAGTTTTTGTACTGCTTTTCAGGGGCTGTTCAGTTTTGATGTTAACTAGGGTTGTCCCGATACCGATACTAGTATCGGTACCGATACCGAGCATTTGCACGAGTACTCCGATGCTTCACCCGATACTTGTACAGTCAGGGATGATCGGTGCGGCCGGGGGAGTTACAAACACCGGTCTCCCTGTAAAGATTTCTATAAAGCCTGACCGCTTCTCCCTGGACCCCCCCCCCCCATCCCCCTTTTTCAGCTGCTTTAGTGAAATCTTTTACAGCGGTGATCGGTGCTTGCAACTCCCCCCAAAGCTGCACCGATCACCGCTGACTGTATCCTCCTCCATGCTCTGTGCCCCCCTTCATTGTGCTGCTCTCCCTGTCCGCGCTTCACTCCGTGTCCCCCTCCATGTCCTCCTCTGCCCCCTCTGTCCTCGATCTGTCAGGATGGAGAGCGGAGGTAGGAGCCGGTAAACCCCGCTCCTTCTTTTCCGAATGAACAGTCAGTGGTCACTGACTCTGTCCATTCACAAAACAAACATCGTAACTGGTATTTACGATGCTTCAGTTTATGAATGGAGAGGAGCTTCTGTCTCCTGTCCATTCATCTTCGGGGCAGCTGAGGCTGCTGAGAAAGGGACTGGGGAATCTGTATCCCTAGTCCCTTTCTATGTCTCAAAGGTGAGATGTCAGAGGTCTGTTAAGACCCCTGCTATCTCACCAAAGCCCCCCAACAGGGCTAAAAAAAATAACAAAAAACATTGCAATAAATGATAAAAAAAAATGAATTGTAAAAAATAATAAAAAAATTAAAATAAAAAACACACTGACACCATCCACTCCACTACTTGTACTCGGTCTTAAAAAAGTGGTATTGGGGCAACCCTTATGTTAACACATTCTGCCTAGTCACTCCTGAATGAAGGCTAATACCTACTTTGTCAAGATTAAGGCTGTGTCCGTCCATGAACTCAGAGAAAAGGATTTTACGGTGAGTACAAAAATCCTATTTTTCCTTTTTATATGAGCATACAATCAATGTATAAGAGCACTAAGTGGCATCTAACACTGCAAAGCAACAGAGACTAAAAACTCCTTACCTCAAATACTGCTGGACTGACTGATTGTGTCCAGGTTTGTTGACCAGCATCACGGACAATCATTACTCACAAGGTGTGAGGTGGACAGTCATGTATCTTTAGGAGGGTTTTTCTCCAGAGTGTCTTGATTTACTGATTGCACTATTGCACTTTTTCTGTTACTGCAGGACACTATATATATTGTTGCACGGACCATTTTATTCACAGGCGGCTATATTTATATGTTTTTCACATCAGCACGCATTTTTATGTTTCACCTTTTTCACTGCACTTCGCCATTTATAGAGGGTTGGTTTTAGCGCATCGTTATATTGTTTTCAAATACTTGTATTACTCATTAAAATGCAAATCAATTTATAATTTTTTTTTATCAAGTGCGTTTTTCTGGATTTTTTTTGTTTGTTTTGTCTCACTGTTAAAATAAAATTACACTGATCATTTATTTTGTTAATGGGCATACGTACAAAATCAGCAGGGGATCAAATAATTTTTCCCTCACTGTATGCTATGGCAGGGTTCGATCTGCCATCCTTTGTTTGCTAGCTTTGACAGCATGGTTGTTGAACCCTGGGTCCTAAGGGATAGGGATGTTTCTGTTTGAGATTCCTACCCTCAGGGCTAGAACGTCTACCTTCAGGAAAGTATACTCTTGGAAGGCTTATTTTACATGATGTGGAACTTGTAAGTTTCATCCCCGACTGTTGTGGGGTGCAACAAGTCTTATGTGGAGATCTCTCTAACTTTGAGTTTTCTAGAGACAGATCTCTGCTTTTGGCTGTGCTATTTTAGAGAATAATCATATCTCATTCCTAATAAAAGCCTTTGTGCACGGTATCCCACACATTATTTCACCTCTGTCTCCATGAGACCTTGATTTGGTCTTTTGAACCTCCTCAGAGATTTCTTTGTCGCTCCTTGTGAGCAAGGTTATCTTTTTGGTGGCCATTGCCTCATCTTGCAGGGTCTTGCAGTTGGCATATTTCCTGGTTCTTCACCAGGATAAGGTGAATTTGATGCATCGGTCCTCTTTCTTACCTAAGGGGGTTTCTTTGTTCCTCTTGAATCAGGACGTTGTGTTTTTGTTATCTTTTTATCCTCATCCTTCAGAGACCGTGCTTCCTTCCTATGGATATTCAAGCTGAGTTTATCTGAAGTCTTTGGGTTCCTTTTCTGATTGCCTGTTTGTTCTGCCTGAGGGGCCTCACAAGAATCGGGCTACTTCTACATCTATTTCTAGGTGAATTTGTCCGTTCATTTTTCAGGCCAATGGTTACGGCCCATCCTTTCTCAGGTAAAGCGGAACATAGATGGTTATAAACTTGGCCGTTTCAGCAGGAACAGGCCGAGATTCAAGCCATCTATAGGCAGGCTGATTGTACCCATCAATCGACTTGGGTACAACCAACATCTCATATTTTTTCATGCAATTATTGCCTGCAACTGCTAGCAATCAATGTGTTCTGACAGGAACAGCTCCCCGCACCCATCCGCCGAGAGAACACAAAAGCTCCACGGGAGGGATTCCCTCATCAACATTGACTGTGTTGCTAGGGTAATCGAGCGCTTATGTGTTGCATTTTCCTGCGCTGAAAATTGTGCAGGAGCCATTTTTTAATTCATTGACTGCACTAATTTTGAATTGGCTGTCTAATGCAACATGCAAAAAACTGTTTTATGGTGTGAATTGGCTCTTAAGAGCCTTGTGTTCTCAGCTCTGGTTACTCAACTGCATCATACAACTATGTTTTTTCACTTCTTGGCTACGACTTTCAATGAGTATGTATCCTCTTAGTTTTTTTTAGACTGTCCACTTGCAAAAAAAAAAAAAAGTTTATTTTAAGCACCTTCAACACTGTATAGTGCCATAGGTATAGCATTGTAGTTGCATATGTAGTTTTCCCTTGTTTTGCCTCCAGCAACCCTTGCTAATGAAGTGTATGCCTGGTATGTGTTGTCCTGCACTGAAAGCTAAGCTTCATGAGACAAATAATCAAGGAAACCTTATTTGTATTCACATATTGTATGTGTATGTATGTATAATCTAACATGTGCAATGTGTTAAAGAAAAAAAAACTTGTGCCACATTTTCCTTTTTGTCATTTATTGATCTGAAACCTTTTTCTTCTATAGAAAATGAAGATAAAAGAGAGCGGAAAAACTCATGATGTGAAAGTGGCATTTAATTGGTATGGTACAACAAGTAACAGAGATAAAAGTGGGGCCTATTTGTTCCTGCCTGATGGTGACGCCAAGGTATCTTAACAATGTGTAATGTGATGGTGCAAAGGCCAATTTAATTTCAAATTCCTGTTTTTTTGTTTTGTTTTGTTTTTTGAGAGAGAGAAGTGTTGGAATAAAAAATGAAACCTTTATGCACCCCTAGATGGCTACAGAATCGATCTGATGCTGCTGTCCCCTGCCAGCTCTACACCGAGCACTGAGAGATCAAAAAACGCTGATCATTCAATTCTAGGGTTCACTCTGAGCAGAGTGTGGTGTCTGTAAATCACTCCAGCACTCACTGGACCTCCAGACTGTGGAGGGGACGGCAGTGTCTGGCTCAGGCTCTCAGCGGCATACTGAGAGGCTGCCCCAGCTGCTGGACAGTGTAGACACAGCAATAAAAGCCTAAAGCTGGATACACACTATCCAGTTTTCTTTAAGATTTACCAAAACCATATAATATGAGGTCAAACCTGAAGAGTTAAAATTTTGTATGCAATTAGGCAGGCCCTTGCACTACATGGTTTTGGTCTAAAGAAAATCCGACAACAAAAGTTGTATAGTGTGTATGGGGTCTTAGAGTCTGTAACGGGTCCCCAAATATCAAGGGGATTAACGCCGTTTACGATGTCCCCTCTCCTGGACACACATCCACTCGCTACCAATCTTCCACAGCCAAACGACCCTTTCCCATAGGAGTTAATCCTTTTGAAAGAACGAGACAACATGCTCTGTATCTTTCTGGGGTAGAAAGACTTCTTTATTGAGAAACATTGTAACTTTATACACAATTCAATACACATTAGTTAACATGAACAAGGGTCCAGCTCCACCCACACCTTACAAGACAACACATTATTTTGACGTCTGTTAGGAGACAACAGGCTTCACACAATAGATCCTAAAGATCCCCAATACACATCTTATCACAAAGTGTTTGGCAGACGGTCTGTCAGGAGACAACAAGTTCTAATCCCTTTACATCTTAAATCCCTTTGTATTGTAAATCCCAGTCTGCCTTTACAGTACACACAAGTATAGTGTTAATTACCTCTATTCACACCAGACCTTCCCCAGTCACAATGAACAATAGAATGCAAAACACCTTAATTCCTCACAGCAATGATTACACAAAGGCAGGGCTGTGTGTGATATTAGCATCTAAGAGTATGTGTCCAAACATCATGAAGGCGTCACTTTTCAATTAACCTGTTGAGGTCATAATCAAACAGTAAAAGTTCTTTGCAGATATCCCGGGGAATATGGTGGATAAATATTAGACCCATTTTAGGTAGCCCAAGATATATTTCTTAATGCCCATTATTTCCTGGCTCACCCTGTGTCCAAAGAGACCCTCCTGTCACAGAGTCCATGCAGGCTGGGCTTAAAAAAACATTGCTTCTATAGGAGTTTTGCCTGCAGAAGCAAATCCATGTTCTAGCATATTTTAAGCTCCGTGTTTAACTACCTCACTACTGGAAACTTTCACCCCCCTCCTGCCCGGACCAATTATGTGCTTTTTAGTGCTCTCACACTTTAAATGACAACTGTGTGGTTATGCAACACTACTCATATTCAATTTTTATAATTTTTTTCTCTCAAATGGAGCTTTCTTTTGGTGGTATTTAATCACCACTAGGTTTTTACATTTTTGTGCTATAAATGGAAAAAAGACCAAAAAATAAACCCATGTTTCTTAGTTTGTTATAAAACTTTTCAAATATGTTACTTCATGAATTCTGTCCAAAATTTATACTGGTACATTTCTTTGGTAAAAATCACCCAAAATCAGTGTATATTATTTGATATGTGTGCAAGTTCATAGTCTACAAGCTTCCAATCATAAAAAAGTTGATCACATCTGATGTACTGATGGCCTATCCCATTTATTGAGGACCTAACATGCCAGGACAGTACAAATATCCCCCAAATTACCCCTTTTTGGAAAGTAGGCAGTCCAAGGTATTTTGCAAGAGGCATGGTGAGTTTTTGAAGTTGTAATTTTTTCCCCCACAATTTGGAAAATAAAGAATTTTTTTTTTTTTTTTTTCACAAAAAATTTCATTGGTTATTTCTCACACACGACATAGACATGCTTTCAAACGGGTAAATATTTTTTTAGCAGTTTTTTTATGTTGCACGGTATTAACGCACAGTAATTTTCAAAGGTAATTTTTTTGGGGGAAAAAATACTTTAATTTTATTGCACACAAACCCAATATAATACCCAATTTTTAGGTAAAATATGGTGTTGCACGGCATAAATGGATACCAAATACGTCACGCTTTAAAATTGCGCACACGTGGAGTGGTGCCAAACGACAGTATTAAAATCTCTACAACCAAATCTTTAAAAGGATTTACAGGGTACCAGTTTAGAGTTAGGTCTGGTGCTAGAATTATTGTTCTCTCTCTCTCTGACATTCGCGGCAATACTTCACATGTGTAATGTTCTTGCCATTTACCTAAGCACGAGGGCGTTTTAAAAAAAATCTATTTCTTTTTTTATGCACTGGTACACTGTGACAGACTGTGTAGCTGAACAGTAAAATCATCAGCTGCACAACAAAGACAGGTAGTAGCGATCCCCTTCTCCCTACCTCACTGAGCTCAAGAGCAAAACCGACAGAGGCCTCTGTTTACATTTTATGATGGCTGACACAGCTATCACATGATCGGGAGGGCCAATCAGAGAGCCCATATCCCGATCTGTGATGTGCTGTGTTCGAGGGACACCTCTGCAAGTGTTATTGCAGCCTTGGGTTGCAACACAGAAAACAAAACACTTCGGTAAGTCTACAATATTCAGCATCTCGTGTGTGTGTATGTGTATTCTTACTTTCTTTTTTTTTTTTTTTTGTATAGAATTTTGAAAAAAATGTTTTGGGTTAAAAAAAAAAAAAAATTTTTACTTTTTTGTTTCTTTTTGCATTGAAAGGCTTCTAGGTTCAGTGTTTATTGAAACTCATTTTTTGCTCTGCAGGCATTTTTTTTCTGTGTGCTGTTACAAGCCCTTGTGTACCTCACCTGGCACGCTATTGTTTTTAGTATTCCTTCATGTGCTGGCTGCTAAAGGGGACAAAAATCCATCTGAACTTGCACATATCATTATATTTTCTTGGCAGCAGTTTATGGAAATAAGGGTTTCCTCTTCACATTACTAACAGTGAAATGATTGCTTGCATAGTACATTTAGTTAAAGGAGCTCCTAGTGAGGAAAGGACATTAATGTAGAACATTGACTAAAATAGTGTATAAAAAGAAATCAACTGCCCTCTTCTTCCCTTATACACTCCACTGCGCTTCGGGAGCAGGTCTGCTGAATGCAGACCAAAAAAACCTTACTAGCTGCTACTTTACAAAAAACCTATAATAATAAAAGTATTTTGAATAAACAAAAATAATAGCGCTTCTGTGTATCACACCACAAATCTAAATACTATAGCAAATATATATACCGTATTTATCGGCGTATAACACGCACTTTTTTCCCCTTAAAATCAGGGGAAAATCGTGGGTGCGTGTTATACGCCGATACTCCGAATTCCCCTGCTGAAAACGAGCGAGAGGAGCGAGCGGAGCCGAAGCACAATCGGCTTTACTCGGCTCCTCTCGCAGTCCCGCCCATCTCTGACTGCGCCGCTGACGGAGAAAGCCGAGTGTACTTCGCATAGTCTCGGCTCCTCTCGCAGTCCTGCCTGTGACTGTGAGCAGACACGAGTCTAGGCGAAGTACACTCGGCTTTCTCCGTCAGCGGCGCAGTCAGTGGAGATGGGCGGAACTGCGAGAGGAGCCGAGTCCAGCCGAAGTACACTCGGCCCCGCTCGCTCCTCTCCACAGAAATCGGCGCCAAATTTTAAAAACCGCCGGGACTGACACGATCGCAAAGGCACTGGGCACGGCTGCAGATGGACACTGGGCACGGCTGCAGATGGACAGATGGACACTGGGCAAGGCTACAGATGGACACTGGGCACGGCTGCAGATGGACAGATGGACACTGGGCACGGCTGCAGATGGACAGATGGACACTGGGCAAGGCTGCATGCTGCATTTAAATGTAAGTTTTTTTTCCTTGAATTTCCCTCCTAAAAGTTTTTTTCCTTAAAATTCCCTCCTAAACTTGGGGTGCGTGTTATACGCCGGTGCGTGTTATACGCCGATAAATACGGTATGTCCCGTGAAGAAATACATATATGTGAAAAACTGCAAAACATATACTCTAAAAATATATATGTGCACATACAATAAATTAATAAGTGTCCGTAACGTTCAAATATTGTTTTCAAACCAGTTGTGAAAAAAACATTTAAAGAAAGTCCATCAGTGGGATAAGTGTTCCAATAATAGTGACTTCAACTAAAATTTGCATAAAAATCTTCCTGTGTTCTCTTGAATAAACCTTCACCACACCAGCGTGATTAGTGACTCCACTCCCTAAGGACTTTCACTCACCACTAGGATTTGCCTTGCACTCTCATGCTCGGCTTCACAGCTTAAACACCCCTCAGGGTATAAAAGCTAGATCCAAACGATGTTGCTAGGTCAGTCAAGTTTTCCCACATGAAAAAACAAAAAAGTCTCCAATAGTGAAGTACGTAAAAACTTTTATTAAACACAGCACAGGTAACCTTCAATAGTTTCACTCACATCTAGCAAATCAAAATTAGGCACTTCAGCAAAATCACTTCAAAACGCCAGACAGGCATACGACAGGTAGCCGCGATGTATTGCGGTCTCGGCGGACCAATCAATCATTTGTGTCTCACCCTCCTTCATATATGCCCGTCTCTCCACTCCAATCGAAAACACTGTGAACTTCCGTCCAAACACCGGACTGTAGATTCGATGAGTGGTCGAAAAAACCGAACACCATACACTATAATAGAGCGCAGTGTAGCTTCTCCCAGACTAGTTTCGTCGCATAGGACTTCTTCCAATGGGATTGGCTACACGGACTAACATCACCCCCTTTATACTCCCGTCCGTGATAGGTCGTGGAGAGATTCATGCTGCGCAAATGCGCGCTAGCTGTCCCCAGGACTACAATACATCGGGCATGACCCCATCTGCGGCTAGCGCAACTACATTGCAAGATGATATCAGATAAAATCTGCATATAATCTAAACTGCAGGTACTTAAAAAGATAGGAAACCTAAATGCCGTATAATTAGCATAACCTAATATGCATATCAACATAAAATTATCTGGTAATTATCCACAAGAGGCATTATATACAAAAATGACAAGTGAGGACAATAAATCAGACATTAAGATTAGATAAAATCAAATCACCATAATTAAATCACCATAATTAAACATGCGGAAAATATGTAAATGAGAAATAGATCATAAAGGGTCAAATGTATATAGTACAGATCTATTATAATATACATTTTCTAGAGAGAACTGGCCTTAATATAAATAGTCTCTCACACCTATAAAAACCTCCATCCACATATTCAAAAGGAGAAAAAAATGTGTATGCATGCACCCAAATTGAGCATTCACGCATGCGCATACATCCTAATCTATTAGTTTGGAAGAAATATATTAAAATTGAAAGAAATATATTAAAACCCTTTAAAAATTACTAATAAAACAATTCAAATCGAGTTCAATATTTAACCCTCTCGGGTGGAGACTCTTAAGGAGAAATATCCATCTCGTTTCTCTCTGTGAGAGGTCTCTGACTCGATTTGAACCTCTCCAAGCAGGATATGTACAATCAATCCCACAAAACTGTAGAAGGGTAGGGTCCTGATTATGTTTCTCTTTGAAATGCAGGGAGACACTATGGTATCGGAAGCCCTTTCTGATATTAGCTAGGTGCTCCGATACTCGTAGGAGTCGTTTCGTTCTCCCTACATAGTACAACCCGCAAGGGCACCCGCAATAAATAAACCACAAAGGAAGAGTTGCACGTAATAAACTGTTCAATTTCAAATGTATCACCCTCTTTGTTTGTAAGGCTGGTAGTCCCTCTGTTGTCAGTTTTCACTGTTTTACAACAGATACATTTGCGGCAAGAATAAAATCCTTTGAAGTTTTTATTCAAACTTTGGCGAGTGGGCGGATCCAAAATTTTCCATACCACCCGGTCACCAAAGTTAGGTGCCCTCCTATAGATAAATTTAGGATTTTCTGACAAGATTTCGCATAGATGTCTATCTCTGCATATAATGTGCCAATATTTACGAAAAATCTCCTCTACCTCTTTGTACTGATAATGAAAATCAGATATAAAACCTAGTTGGTATGTCTTATTAGTGATTCCATCCTCTTTTTTTCCTTAAACATTGTTCCCTTGGAATTAAAGCTACTTCATTGATAGTGTTCTTAATACTATCTTCCTTATAGCCTTTCTGTAAAAACTTATTGCCAAGGATATTGGCCTGCGTATAATAATCAGTTGTTGTACCGTTGCGACGAATTCTTAGCATTTGTCCTTTTGGAATATTTCTGATCCAAGCTGGATGATGTCCGCTTCCGATTGACAAATGGCTATTCCGATCAGTGGGCTTAAAATAAGCCTTAGTGCTGATCGTGTCAGATTTCATAATGGTTAGGTCCAGAAAATTCACTTCTTCCTCACTGATGGCACGATCCAAAACAATGTTATTGGTGTTATGATTCAGATGTTTGATGAAATCCTCAACTGATTGTCTGGAACCCTCCCAAACAAACAGTGAGGAAGAAGTGAATTTTCTGGACCTAACCATTATGAGATCTGACACCACGATCAGCACTAAGGCTTATTTTAAGCCCACTGATCGGAATAGCTATTTGTCAATCGGAAGCGGACATCATCCAGCTTGGATCAGAAATATTCCGAAAGGACAAATGCTAAGAATTCGTCGCATATGTACAACAACTGATTATTAAACGCAGGCCAATATCCTTGGCAATAAGTTTTTACAGAAAGGCTATAAGGAAGATAGTATTAACCACTTCCCGCCCAGTCAATAGCAGATTGACGTCCGGGAAGTGGTTCTGTTATCCACCCTGGACGTCATATGACGTCCTGCGGGATAACAGCCGCCGCGCGCCCCGGGGGGCGCGCATCGCGGCGATCGGTGGAGCGGTGGGTCAGTCTGACCCACCGCTACACTGATCTCGGTAAGAAGCCTCCGTCGGAGGCTTTTTACCACGTGATCAGCCGTGTCGAATCACGGCTGATCACAATGTAAACAGGAAGAGCCGTTGATCGGCTCTTCCTCACTCGCGTCTGACAGACGCGAGTAGAGGAGAGCCGATCGGCGGCTCTCCTGACAGGGGGTTTCGCGCTGATTGTTTATCAGCGCAGCCCCCCCTCGGATACCCACACTAGACCACCAGGGAAGCCCCCCAGGACCACCAGGGAAGCCCCAATCATGTGGATGGCCCCCATGGCCATCCACATGTAGTAAAAATAAATAAATAAAATAAAAACATTAAAAAAAATGCCAATCAGTGCCCACAAATGGGCACTGACTGGCACTTTCACAATGTGTGGTGGCTGGCATTGCTGGGCACCAGTGCCACCAATGCCACCTACTAGTGTCCATCAGTGCCACCTATCAGTGCCCGTCCATGCCACCTATCAGTGCCACCCATAAGTGCCCATCAGTGCCGCCTATGAGTGCCAATCAGTGCCGCCTATGAGTGCCAATCAATGCCACCTATGAGTGCCCATCAGTGCCGCATATCAGTGCCCATCAGTGCCGCCTATCAGTGCCCCCTCATCAGTGCCACCTCATTGGGGCCACCTCATCGGTGCCCATCAGTGTCGCCTTATCAGTGCCCTTCAGTGCCACCTTATCAGTGCCCGTCATTGAAGTAGAAAAGGTACTTGTTTACAAAAAAAATTAACAGAAACAAAGAAAAACGTAGTTTTTTTAAAAAATTTCGCTCTTTTTTTATTTGTTGTGCAAAAAATAAAAATCGCAGAGGCGATCAAATACCACCGAAAGAAAGCTCTATTTGTGGGAACAAAATGCTAAAAAATTTGTTTGGGTACAGTGTAGCATGACCGCGCAATTGTCATTCAAATTGTGACAGTGCTGAAAGCTCAAAATTGGCTTGGGCAGGAAGCTGTATAAGTGCATGGTATTGAAGTGGTTAAGAACACTATCAATGAAGTAGCTTTAATTCCAAGGGAACAATGTTTAAGGAAAAAAGAGGATGGAATCACGAAGACATACCAACTAGGTTTTATATCCGATTTTCATTATCAGTACAAAGAGGTAGAGGAGATTTTTCGTAAATATTGGCGCATTATTTGCAGAGATAGACATCTATGTGAAACCTTGTCAGAAAATCCTAAATTTATCTATAGGAGGGCACCTAACTTTGGTGACCGGGTGGTACGGAAAATTTTGGATCCGCCCACTCGCCAAAGTTTGAATAAAAACTTCAAAGGATTTTATTCTTGCCGCAAATGTATCTGTTGTAAAACAGTGAAAACTGACAACAGAGGGACTACCAGCCTTACAAAGAAAGAGGGTGATATATTTGAAATTGAACAGTTTATTACGTGCAGCTCTTCCTTTGTGGTTTATTTATTGTGGTGCCCTTGCGGGTTGTACTATGTAGGGAGAACGAAACGACTCCTACGAGTGCAAGAATCGGAGCACCTAGCTAATATCAGAAAGGGCTTCCGATACCATAGTGTCTCCCTGCATTTCAAAGAGAAACATAATCAGGACCCTACCCTTCTACAGTTTTGTGGGATTGATTGTACATATTCTGCTTGGAGAGGTTCAAATCGAGTCAGAGACCTCTCACAGAGAGAAACGAGATGGATATTTCTCCTTAAGAGTCTCCACCCGAGAGGGTTAAATATTGAACTCGATTTGAATTGTTTTATTAGTAATTTTTAAAGAGTTTTAATATATTTCTTTCAATTTTAATATATTTCTTCCAAACTAATAGATTAGGATGTATGCGCATGCGTGAATGCTCAATTTGGGTGTGTCAGGGTCACCTGTGGCCAGGTGACAGATGCACACCGTAGGGGGACAGGAGTGCACCGCGAGGTAGTGAACCCTATGGCTGGCTTCTGTGGATAGGAAACTGGGTGGTTGTGGAAAGCGGGACCAGAGGAGCACAACCGGGATCCCAACGGAAGCGAGAGCCAAGATTCCCCAGGGCGCGGAGTCTAAGACCCAGCTGGTCTTCTCCAGGGCCTCTAGTGGTGAGGATGTTACGCTGCAGGCTGGGACCAGGTCGCGGCCCCTGGAGTTTCCTAGCTCACGCCCCGTAGGATAAGGGGAAGCAGCAGCACACGATAGAGAGAACCGAATAACAAGCCGAAGGTCAGGGGCCACAAGCAGACAAGGATAACGAAGAACGAGCCGAAGGTCAAGGGTCACGAGCAGACAGGGATGGTCGGGGACAAGCCAATAACGTAACAGAGAGACAGACGTAGCACACGGCAGGCAGGAACCCAAACACACAATGCCTAACAAACACGTTGATCAGCAAAGCAGGCTTGCAGTGCACAGGTTAATATAGTGTTCAGTGATAGGGCCTGGGGTGGAGTCAGGCTGGGAGGAGATTATAAAGGAAGCCAGGTGAAGGAGGTCTGGTCTCTAGATGAACACATGAGGAGGAAGGTAAGATGGCAGACAGACATTAATGCATATCCATGACAGTACCCTCCCTCTTACGAGGCCTCCCCCTTCCCCGCCTGGGCCCAGGTTTAGAGGGAAACTTCAGATGAAACTCCTTTAACAGACGAGGTGCAAAGACCTCAGATGCAGTGATCCAAGACCTCTCCTCAGGACCAAACCCTTTCCAATGAACGAGGTACTGAAGAACGCCTTTACAGAGTCGGGAGTCCAGAATTTGACTGATCTCGTACTCCTGATTATCCTCAGAGACAGGCGCCACGGTAGGAAGAGGACGAGAGAATTTATTGAGGACTAAAGGCTTTAGAAGAGCAACATGAAAGGAGTTAGTGATTTTAAGGCTCTTAGGAATCTGGAGTTTGAAACAAACCGGATTCAGTTTAGCAGTTACCGTGTATGGACCGATGAATCGTGGAGCAAACTTCAGAGAAGGAACTCGGAGCTTGATGTTCCTGGTAGAGAGCCAGACTTTGTCCCCTGGCTGAAGAGAAGGCGGTTTACGCCTGCGGCGGTCGGCAAAGCCTTTGAATTTTTCAGCAGCTGCCCGGAGGGAATCATGAACGTGAACCGAAGCCAAAGCTGGAATGTCTGGAGAACAGATCATAGGAAGAGGAAGTTGAGGGTGTTTTCCATAAACTGTGAAAAAGGGTGTCTTCTGCGAACTGGTATTCACATGATTGTTATGGGAGAATTCTGCCCACGGGAGTAGAGAGGACCAATCGTCATGGTGAGAAGACACAAAGGTGCGAAGAAAGACCTCTAACTCCTGATTAACCCTCTCAGTCTGTCCATTGGATTGGGGATGGTAAGAAGAAGAAAAATCCAAGACAATATTGAGGGATTTGCAAAAGGCTCTCCAAAAACGAGACGTGAATTGGACTCCCCTGTCGGAAACAATATGAGAAGGGACCCCATGTAGGCGGAGAATTTCTCGAATGAAAATGGGAACCAAGGCAGGGGCAGAAGGAAGACCAGGAAGAGGAACAAAATGAGCCATCTTGGAGAATCGATCGATTACCACCCAAATGACTGTATTATTCTCAGACAGTGGGAGATCGGTGATAAAATCCATGGCAATATGGGCCCAGGGTTCCTTAGGAATAGGCAAGGGCATGAGGAGACCAGCAGGAGCTTGTGTGGAGGATTTGGACTGAGCACAGACATGACAAGCTTTAACGTAGTCTTTGACGTCTGAGCGGAGATTAGGCCACCAGTAGTGACGACTGATGAGTAGGAAGGATCGGAGGAATCCAGAATGCCCTGCCACCTTGGAATCATGTCCCCAACGAAGGATCTTAGCTCTTAGCTCAGTGGGGACAAAGGTCTTACCAGGCGGAATTTTAGACTTCAGGGTGGTAGAGTGGGCAACAATGCATGAGGTGGGAATGATCGGCTCAGGTTCAGGGGCGGACTCCTCGTCCAAAGTGTCAAATGACCTAGAGAGCGCATCAGCCCGACCGTTGCAGGAACCAGGTTTGTAGGTAATCGTGAAATTAAAACGGGCAAAGAAGAGACTCCACCTGGCCTGTCTAGGATTCAGACGTTTAGCATTCTGTAGATACTGTAAATTCTTGTGATCGGTAAAGATCGTTATGGAGTGAGGGGAACCCTCCAAGAGATGACGCCACTCCTCTAACGCCAATTTAATTGCGAGAAGTTCCCGATCACCGATGGCATAATTCCTCTCTGCCTGAGAAAATTTTTTGGAGAAGAACGCACATGGTTGGCGTCTCTTCTCAAAGATTTGAAGAAGCACAGCTCCCACCCCCATTGAGGAAGCGTCCACTTCAATAAAAAATGCATTCCCAGGATTTGGTCTCCTCAAGAGGGGGCCAGAAACAAAGGCCTGTTTCAGGTTGTGAAATGCAGAGACAGCTTCGGGAGGCCAGTCTCTGGCATTCACACCCTTCTTGGTCAAAGCGATAATAGGCGCGGCAATGGAAGAGTAATTCCTTATGAACTGCCTATAATAATTAGTGAAGCCAAGAAAGCGCTGTGTGGCCTTGAGGCTAGCAGGAAGAGGCCAGTTGGTGATAGCCAAGACCTTCCCAGGGTCCATACGAAGCCCCGAACATGAGACAAAGCACCCCAAAAACAGGACCTCAGAACATTCAAAGGAACATTTCTCCAGCTTGGCATAGAGATTGTTCTCTCTAAGACGTTGAAGTACAGTGCGGACATGGTTTCTGTGGACGAGCAGATTTTCAGAAAAGATCAGAATGTCATCCAGATAGATGACAACAAACTGGTACAGCAGATCTCTGAAGATTTCATTGACAAAGTTTTGAAACACGGCTGGAGCATTACACAGACCAAAAGGCATCACCAGATATTCGTAATGCCCGTCTCTAGTGTTAAATGCAGTCTTCCATTCGTCACCCTCCCGTATTCGAATGAGATTGTACGCGCCTCTGAGATCCAACTTGGTGAAAATGGAGGCACCCTTCAACCTATCGAATAGCTCAGATATTAAGGGTAAGGGGTATCGATTTTTAATAGTAACCGCATTTAAACCCCGATAATCGATGCAGGGTCTTAAGGTACCATCCTTTTTGGCAACAAAAAAGAACCCTGCCCCTGCAGGCGATGAGGATTTCCGGATGAACCCTCTCTCCAGATTCTCTGCTACATACTCCGACATGGCCTGGGTCTCTGGGATGGACAGAGGGTAGGTACGACCCCTGGGTAGAGTTGCTCCGGGGACAAGATCAATAGCACAGTCAAAAGACCTGTGGGGAGGAAGCACCTCAGCTGATTTTTTACAGAACACATCCCGGTAATCGCTGTATGCGGCGGGAAGATCAGAAGAAACAGAAGTGGCAGCAACCGGAAGACTCTCCTTGGGGGTCACCTTGAGAAGACACGACGAGAAACATGAGGAACCCCAGGCCAGGATCTGCCCAGAGACCCAGTCCACATGTGGAGAGTGGAGCTGTAGCCAAGGGAGGCCCAATACAACTGGGGTAGAGGCCTTGGGTAGAATAAGAAAGGATATCCACTCCTGGTAGAGAATCCCTACCGACATCCTAATGGGTAGCGTCTGGAAGCGAATAGGGCCCCCTGGGAGAACAGTGCCATCAATTGCCGAGACTACCAATGGGGTAGTGAGAGGTGAAAGGGTAAGCTTCATAGAAGAAGCAGTTCTCCAATCCATGAAATTGCCGGCAGCCCCGGAATCCAGGTATGCAAGGGTTGACTGAGGAGAAGTGCCTACATGAAGGGACACCGGCAAGAGCAGGCGAGAAGGTGATGTTTCTGGGTCCAATACTCCACCTTCCAAATGTATTAGACCCGAGCGTTTCCCGGACGAAGCGAGCAGGAGTCACGAAAATGACCCTTGCCCCCACAATAGAGGCACAAGCCCAGAGTTCTGCGCCTAGCACGTTCTTCGGGGGTTAGTCTGGTCCGGCCCAGCTGCATAGGTTCTTCAGCAGGTAGAGGATGCTCCACGGAATGAAGGGAGGGGAGCTCAGACTGGCTAGGACCCAGAGAGTGCTGGCGTCTTTTTTCTAAGGACCTCTCTTGAAAACGAATGTCGATCTGGTTGCATAATGAAATTACATCGTCCAGACCGACGGGAATGGCTCTTCCCGCTAATTCGTCTTTCACTCGGTCAGAGAGGCCATGTAAAAAGGTAGCGACCAGGGCCTCATTATTCCAGCTCAATTCAGCTGTGTGGATACGGAACTGAAGAGCATATTGCCCCACTGAACTAGATTCTTGGCGAAGACGTAAGACAGCACTAGCCGCTGAAGAAGCCCGAGCCGGCTCTTCGAAGATATTACGAAAGAGCTTCAAGAATTCGGACAGACTGGAAACCACCGGATCGTTCCTCTCCCACAGGGGGGCAGCCCAGGCCAAAGCTTCACCGGAGAGGAGGGAAATGATATAGGCTACCTTAGCCCGGTCATATAGGAAGCTTTGAGGCTGAAGCTCAAAATGAATAGTGCATTGGCTGAGAAACCCCCTGCAGGCCTTGGAGTCCCCAGAGAAACGGAACGGAGCTGGCAATCTTAGTGAGTGTGAGGCTGCGACTGGTGCGATAGGTACAGCCGCTGGTTGTACTTGGGGTTGCGGATTCGGGGTTCCCAAGGAGACCTGAAGCTGCTCGAATCGAGAAGCCAGATCCTGGAGGAATCGCATCACCTGGGTCTGATTTGATTCCTGGGTCTCAAGTCTGCGAACTATGCCCTGCAATGGATCATCCGCGGGAAGCGGGATGTCAGCCGGGTTCATGGCTGATCAAACTGTCAGGGTCACCTGTGGCCAGGTGACAGATGCACACCGTAGGGGGACAGGAGTGCACCGCGAGGTAGTGAACCCTATGGCTGGCTTCTGTGGATAGGAAACTGGGTGGTTGTGGAAAGCGGGACCAGAGGAGCACAACCGGGATCCCAACGGAAGCGAGAGCCAAGATTCCCCAGGGCGCGGAGTCTAAGACCCAGCTGGTCTTCTCCAGGGCCTCTAGTGGTGAGGATGTTACGCTGCAGGCTGGGACCAGGTCGCGGCCCCTGGAGTTTCCTAGCTCACGCCCCGTAGGATAAGGGGAAGCAGCAGCACACGATAGAGAGAACCGAATAACAAGCCGAAGGTCAGGGGCCACAAGCAGACAAGGATAACGAAGAACGAGCCGAAGGTCAAGGGTCACGAGCAGACAGGGATGGTCGGGGACAAGCCAATAACGTAACAGAGAGACAGACGTAGCACACGGCAGGCAGGAACCCAAACACACAATGCCTAACAAACACGTTGATCAGCAAAGCAGGCTTGCAGTGCACAGGTTAATATAGTGTTCAGTGATAGGGCCTGGGGTGGAGTCAGGCTGGGAGGAGATTATAAAGGAAGCCAGGTGAAGGAGGTCTGGTCTCTAGATGAACACATGAGGAGGAAGGTAAGATGGCAGACAGACATTAATGCATATCCATGACAGGGTGCATGCATACACATTTTTTTCTCCTTTTGAATATGTGGATGGAGGTTTTTATAGGTGTGAGAGACTATTTATATTAAGGCCAGTTCTCTCTAGAAAATTTATATTATAATAGATCTGTACTATATACAATTTGACCCATTATGATCTATTTCTCATTTACATATTTTCCGCATGTTTAATTATGGTGATTTAATTATGGTGATTTGATTTTATCTAATCTTAATGTCTGATTTATTGTCCTCACTTGTCATTTTTGTATATAATGCCTCTTGTGGATAATTACCAGATAATTTTATGTTGATATGCATATTAGGTTATGCTAATTATACGGCATTTAGGTTTCCGATCTTTTTTAAGTGCCTGCAGTTTAGATTATATGCAGATTTTATCTGATATCATCTTGCAATGTTGTTGCGCTAGCCGCAGATGGGTTCATGCCCGATGTATTGTAGTCCTGGGGACAGCTAGCGCGCATTTGCGCAGCATGAATCTCTCCGCGACCTATCACGGACGGGAGTATAAAGGGGGTGATGCTAATCCGTGTAGCCAATCCCATTGGAAGAAGTCCTATGCGACGAAACTAGTCTGGGAGAAGCTACACTGCGCTCTTTTATAGTGTATGGTGTTCGGTTTTTTCGACCACTCATCGAATCTACAGTCCGGTGTTTGGACGGAAGTTCACGGTGTCTTCGATTGGAGTGGAGAGACGGGCATATATGAAGGAGGGTGAGACACAAATGATTGATTGGTCTGCCGAGACCGCAATACATCGCGGCTACCTGACGTATGCCTGTCTGGCGTTTTGAAGTGATTTTGCTGAAGTGCTTAATTTTGATTTGCTAGACGTGAGTGAAACTATTGAAGTTTACCTGTGCTGTGTTTAATAAAAGTTTTTACGTACTTCACTATTGGAGACTTTTTTGTTTTTTCATGTGGGAAAACTTGACTGACCTAGCAACATCGTTTGGATCTATCTTTTATACCCTGAGGGGTGTTTAAGCTGTGAAGCCGAGCATGAGAGTGCAAGGCAAATCCTAGTAGTGAGTGCAAGTCCTTAGGGAGTGGAGTCACTAATCACGCTGGTGTGGTGAAGGTTTATTCAAGAGAACACAGGAAGATTTTTATGCCTGTACTTGGCCGCATTCATCTTTCCCTCGATTGCAACCAGTCGTCCTGTCCCTGCAGCTGAAAAACACCCCCACAGCATGATGCTGCCACCACCATGCTTCACTGTTGGGACTGTATTGGACAGGTGATGAGTAGTGCCTGGTTTTCTCCACACATACCACTTAGAATTAAGGCCAAAAAGTTCTATCTTGGTCTCATCGGACCAGAGAATCTTATTTCTCACCATCTTGGAGTCCTTCAGGTGTTTTTTAGCAAACTTTATGTGGGCTTTCATGTGTCTTGCGCTGAGGAGAGGCTTTCGTCGGGCCACTCTTACATAAAGCCCCGACTGGTGGAGAGCTGCAGTGATGGTTGACTTTCTACAACTTTCTCCCATCTCCCGACTGCATCTCTGGAGCTCAGCCACAGTGATCTTTGGGTTCTTCTTTACCTCTCTCACTAAGGCTCTTCTCCCCCGATAGCTCAGTTTGGCCAGGCGGCCAGCTCTAGGAAGGGTTCTGGTCGTCCCAAACGTCTTCCATTTAAGGATTATGGAGGCCCCTGTGCTCTTAGGAACCTTAAGTGCAGCCAAAAAATTTTTGTAACCTTGGCCAGATCGGTGCCTTGCCACAATTCTGTCTCTGAGCTTTTCAGGCAGTTAATTTGACCTCATGATTCTCATTTGCTCTGACATGCACTGTGAGCTGTAAGGTCTTATATAGACAGGTGTGTGGCTTTCCTAATCAAGTCCAATCAGTATAATCAGACACAGCTAGACTCAAATGAAGGTGTAGAACCATCTCAAGGATGATCAGAAGAAATGGACAGCACCTGAGTTAAATATGAGTGTCACCGCAAAGGGTCTGAATACTTAGGACCATGTGATATTTTAGTTGTTCTTTAACAAATCTGAAAAACTGTCAACAATTCTGTGTTTTTCTGTCAATATGGGGTGCTGTGTGTACATTGAGGGAAAAAATGAACTTAAATGATTTTAGCAAATGGCTGCAATATAACAGAGTGAAAAATTTAAGGGGGTCTGGATACTTTACGTACCCACTGTATATAATCTCGCAAAAGTAAGGGTACACCCCTCACATTTTTGTAGATATTTTATTATAACTTTTCATGACAACACTGAAGAAATGACACTTTGCCACAATGTAAAGAAGCGAGTGTACATCTTGTATAAAGGTGTCAATTTGCTGCCCCCTCAAAATTACTCAAAACGCATCCATTAATGTCTAAAACGCTGGCAACAAAAGTGAGTACACCCCTAAGTAAAAATGTCCAAATTCGGCCCAATTAGCCATTTTCCCTCCCCGGTGTCATGACTCGTTAGTGTTACAAGGTCTCAAGTGTATTTTAAATTTGGTGTTATCGCTCTCTCTCTCACTCTCTCATACTGGTCTCTGGAAGTTCAACATGGCACCTCATGGCAAAGAACTCTGAGGATCTGGAAAAAAAGAATTGTTCCTCTACATAAAGATGGCCTAGGCCACCTAGGTAGGATCATAGACTGGTGCCGTCACTCTGACCTGAAATTGTGGACACACCTCGAACAGTCTCCAACACACATACCCTTGCAGGGAGCTGTTTGGTGCTATGAACATCTCCCGGCTGACGTAAAAAAAAAAACACTGATAGGGACGACACTCCGAGTAGGGGCACAGACACTCTTCACACAGTCTCTATCCACACCTAACTCTCCCCTATACCCCATTATAGGGAACCCAAAATTCCCACCAGGACTAGACTCCCAGGTCGGGAATGTTTTTGAGAATAAAAACTGTACACAAGCAAGACACTTCCTGGTGAATGACTATTGGCCCTCTTTAGACATGCTAAGGGACGACAGGGGCGCCTTTCAATTGCCTTTTTGGAAGGCGGTACAACTAAGTCACTTCCTCGCGTCCATACCTAACCAGCAAGAGTTGACCAAATCACTTACCACCTTTTTGAAATCCTCTGTTCGGAGGAAGATGCGCTCCCGAGGACACTGTCCACCATGTATAACCTCCTAATTTCCCCGACTGAAATCACACACCCGGCCTATCTAATTAAGTGGGAAAGACCTAAATTGTACATTCACCCCGCACCAGACCCAGCGTATCATAACGTTTGCCCTGAAATCTTTCATATGTACAAAGGTACAGGAAACTAACTACAAGCTCCTGAAGAGGTGGTATCTGACCCCGCATGTCCTACAAACCTTTGCTGAAGACAAGCAGACTAAGGACATGGATTACTGGAATCATGTCCTGTGGTCCGAGACCAAGATAAACTTATTTGGTTCAGATGGTGTCTTTTTTATTTAATAATTTTTCATTGGTTCAGATGGTGTCAAGCGTGTGTGGCTGCAACCAGGTGAGGAGTACAAAGAAAAGTGTCTTGCTTACAGTCAAACATGGTGGTGGTAGTGTCATGGTCTGGGGCTGAATGAGTGTTACCGACACTGGGGAGCTGCAGTTCATTAAGGTAACCATGAATACAAGCAATGTACTGTGACATACTGAAGCAGAGCACGATCCCCTCCCTTCGGAGACTGGGCCGCAGGGCAGTATTCCAACATATCGACCCCAAACACTGCTCCAAGACGACCACTGTGATTTTGTTATGGAGGAGTGGAAGAGGACTCCAGTGGCAACCTGTGAAGCTCTGGTAAACTCCATGCCCAAGAGGGTTAAGGCAGTGCTGAAAAATAATGGTGGCCACACAAAATATTGACACTTTGGGCCCAATTTGGACATTTTCACTTAGGGGTGTACTCACTTTTGTTGCCGGCGGTTTAGACCTTTAATGGCTGTGTGAGTTATTTTGAGCGGACAGCAAATTTACACTGTTATACAAGCTGTACACTCACTACTTTACATTGTAGCAAAGTGAGAGAGAGAGAAGGGTTGTACCGATACCACTTTTTTTTAAAGACAGAGTACAAGTACCGATACTTTTTTTCAAGTACTCGCTGATACCGATTACCAATAATTTTATTTAATCTCATGTGACAGTGGCACATGTCAGTATTTTTTATTTATTTTTTAATTTGTTTAATTTTTTACAATTTATTTTTATTTTTTACAATGCTTTTTTTTAAGGGGGGAGATGTGGGGACAGTGTCGGTGTGTTTTTATATTTTATTTTTTTACAATTGTATTTTTTTATTATTTATTGCAATTTTATTTTTATCAGCCCTGTTGGGGGGCTATGGTGAGATATCGGGGTCTTAACAGACCTCTGACATCTCCCATTTGAGAAAGGGACTAGGGACACAGATTCCCCAGTCCCTTTCTCAGCAGCCTCTGCTGCACTGATAATGAATGGAGAGAAGACAGCGGCTTCTCTTCATTCATTAACTGAGACATCGTAATCACAGGAGGTTACAAGAGGGGGGGACAGATGCACGGAGGGGGAGAAGAGGGGGGGACAGATGCACGGAGGGGGAGAAGAGGGGGGGACAGATGCACGGAGGGGGACAGGGAGAAGTGAGGGGGACACGGAGCAGCATGGAGGATAGGGGACAGTCAGCGGTGATCGTGTGTGGGAGAGAAGCACCGATCACTGCTGAAAGCCCCGGGGTGGGGAGGGGGGGGTGTTTGAGAGAGAGGACCGGCTTTCAGACTTTTAAATCTGTACAGGGTGATCAGTGCTTGTAACTCTCCCACCGCACTGATCACCCTGACTGCCCAGGTATCAGGTGAAGCATCGGAGCATTTGCCCCGAGTACAAGTACTCTGGCAAATGCTCGATACTAGTATCGGTATCGGGACAACCCTAATATATATATATGTATGTATGTGTGTGTGTGTGTGTGTATATATATATATATATATATATATATATATATATATATATATATATATAAATATTAGGGCTGTTACTGGTTAAAATTTTCGTGTTCGATTAATTTTTTTTTTTTAATCGACTAATTTTGATTAATTATAACGCACATACAGATCCATCTACTTTTAGCTTATCTCCTTGCAGGCTGATTCCCAGTGCGGCTACCAACCACTGGAAAAATGGATAGCAGGATACAAAAAACACAAAGGCAGCTCTCGATGGGAATAGCATTAAAACTTTTATAGTCTTCAAGTAGGTAACAAAATAAACAAAAATTAAAGTGAAGTTCCCCTGGCCTTCTTTCACTATCCCAGCGCTAAAGAAGCTCACAGGTGACTTATAACAGACTACCATGAATACGTGACCGTATTCATTAACCCAAATGTTCACTATATGTATCTATATCAGCAGCCGCTTAAACACAACAAATATTTTGCAGAACATAAAACTATAAAACTTATAAAAACACAATCAAATCCCTGGGTAGGATAATGAAAGTTTTCTATAGCAGCGCTCAGGTGGTCAATAGACTCCCTTGTCCACTCACTCTTATTTACAGTTCATAAGAGTACATATAGAACTTATGAAAAAAGATGTTGTTGTAAATGACATATAGCTCCAGATGTCTTCTTAATATGATCCACTTTAAATCATCAGTTGTATCCCCTTTCGGGTGGGTACTCACCACACACAGGATTTAAACAGGCACCTCACAGATCCCATCCGATGGTCATCCGATCATCCTAATCCTGGTTCTGATTACTCCTTCTAAAGCCTCCAGAGATCACCCGATAATCACCAGCAGATGTTCAAAGTGAAAAGAAAGAGAAGCCACAAATAGTGTAATCCCGTAGAGTATCTTTTAATCAGTCTATAAAAATTGTTTCCACAACATATCTTCCATATGGTAAAAATCAAGCAGTAAAATAGCAGCAGTGTAATTCAAAACCGCCGTGCTGTTCCCCCAGGCTCCTAACAGGTGCAGTGTATCAGCTGGTACAGCTTGTGTTTAACCAGACTTACTGCCGCTTCCTGTGTTTGGAGCGCACCTGGAACGCACCAACGTCACTTCCTTTCAGCCGCAAAGTCACACCCTGACGTTTCGTCTTCTCGACTTCCTCTGAGGGCGTGACTCTGCAACACGGCTCACAGGAATATATACACACACAAGTGATTGAAAGACAAGTTTAACCCCTCCTATATGCTAATCAATGCCATTTAATTACTCAAATCGGCAGAACGCATTGTAGTCACAGGGGTCTCGTCATTTTAAATCACTTAACACATTAAATCAACAATAACCTCTTATACATTGATCTTGAAAAGCGTTATTAAGATAATAATAACATAATCGAATAGTTAAAATAAATCAATAAAAGCTGAGTCTCCATAATATTATTCATTATCACAGATAAGCACCCAGCACTAGTGCCATCTTGAGTATGAATACCAAACAGCAGTCTAAATTTCTACAAAAATAGGAATAAATTGAGAGATATATATATATATATATATATATATATATCTCAACACTCAACGTTAAAATACAATATTAGAATTAAATATATAAAATTTACTTCTAAAAAATCCTAAAACATACTACATAAAATGCTAATCGTCAAAATTGTTTCATAATTATGTTATTAATACCTAAAGGTTTATAAATAAATTCCACATATATATAATATAAACCTACTAAACGGCAAAACAAATAATAACACTAAAAGTCACTAATGAAACAATTTATATCTAACTCGACGTTTAACCCTTTGGGGGTGAGGGTATCCAAGGAATAAATCCAAAAAGTTTCTCGTTTGGATAATTCCCTTACCAAATTACTTCCTCTCCATGTAGGTTTAATATGGTCCACCCCCCAAAATTTCAAACCTATAGGGTTTTGATCATGATGTAGCTTAAAATGGAGAGACACATTATGGTCTTTAAACCCCAATTTAATATTCTTAATGTGTTCTCCAATCCTTACTTTAAGGCATCTTTTTGTCCGTGCCACATACATTAACCCACATGGGCATAATAACACATATACCACATGTGTGATATTACAAGTTATAAACTCTTTGATGGCAAATTCTTTTTTATTTACCGTGGATGTAAAGCAGTCAATACCTCTTATGGGTTCAGCTATTTCTCTACACGCCTTACACTTACGGCAAGCAAAAAAACCTTTTTTGTCCCAAAAGGACAATGGTCTTCTTGGTTGATCCAGCACCTTTTTTACCACTTTTTTTTTTGAAAAGCCCATGGCGTGTGAAACACACCCAAAAACTCCACCCGGTGCCAAAAAAAGTGCACACACATAAAGAGTGAAACACAAAACGTGCAACGGGTGTAACACTAGTCCTCCACTAGGAAGGACCTTACCCTGATCCCCCGGGGCGTAAGGCTCCTGACGGGGACTGAGGTACATCACGTGGTCCGACTGGCCGAAACCAGACGGACCCCTTTCTCTGGAGGGTCTGCCGAAACAGACCCACCCAAGTACTAGGTAGGGCTCCCCCGAAGGGAGACCCCATGAGAGCAGGCGAACCAGGCCAGAAGACCATGTCCACCTACTCCCAAGTCGTTCAGGGCAGGCCCGAGGACCTACACCCTACTAAACACACTGTGACAAACGTGGGACACCAAACAAAAAAATACAAAAAAGTGACACACACGGGGATAAATAAAAAGAAAGTGGGGAGAAGGAAGGTGGGAGAGTGAAAAGTGGCCATTGTGCTATACAATGGCCAGGCCCTCCGGCCAGGAATAAAAAATTCCTCCGGTCCTAGCCAAAAGGCCCGGCCCAGGAGGCAGGTGCTAAAAAGGTGTGACATGGTGCAGTGACCGCGGTGCCATATATCAATGTGACCCTCACTCACATGTGATCGTCTGGCACCCTTGGACTGCCACTCCAAGGGCACATGCACCATGGGCTTTCCGGCTCCTATCCGACCCCCCGACTGGTCAGTGCAGCCCTCTGTCCCGCTGATAGAGAGCCCTTCAAGGTTTTCTCAGGGAGAGCTGCCCCTGCATACAGCCTCCACCGATACTAGCCCTTCCAGACTCCCATCAACCCAGCGGATTTGCATGGCCGCACCCCGCTCAGAAACAGGGATTAGCCAGCTCCTCCAACCGGATCGCCAACAAGGACAGCACTTACACCATCCAGCCAGAAGGCCAGAATAAGACTCGGCAAAAAGACCAGACCAAATGCAACATTCCATCCTCACCAGGAGCACCCTTCCAGACGGCTCAGACTCAACCACTACCGGCCCCCAGTATACTGTCGGGCAGCACGGCGTGGCCCCTACCGAAACCATCCTTCCAGGTGCAATGACGCCATTGGATTTGCATCCACCCTCCCCATATAGGAGGTGCTTCAGCGCATCCTCTAGCAACTGATAAGAACAGATACTACACTTGATCTTAGCCAAAAGGCCGAGAAGCGATTTTTTTTACCACTATTTTTGTAGAAATTTAGACTGCTGTTTGGTATTCATACTCAAGATGGCACTAGTGCTGGGTGCTTATCTGTGATAATGAATAATATTATGGAGACTCAGCTTTTATTGATTTATTTTAACTATTCGATTATGTTATTATTATCTTAATAACGCTTTTCAAGATCAATGTATAAGAGGTTATTGTTGATTTAATGTGTTAAGTGATTTAAAATGACGAGACCCCTGTGACTACAATGCGTTCTGCCGATTTGAGTAATTAAATGGCATTGATTAGCATATAGGAGGGGTTAAACTTGTCTTTCAATCACTTGTGTGTGTATATATTCCTGTGAGCCGTGTTGCAGAGTCACGCCCTCAGAGGAAGTCGAGAAGACGAAACGTCAGGGTGTGACTTTGCGGCTGAAAGGAAGTGACGTTGGTGCGTTCCAGGTGCGCTCCAAACACAGGAAGCGGCAGTAAGTCTGGTTAAACACAAGCTGTACCAGCTGATACACTGCACCTGTTAGGAGCCTGGGGGAACAGCACGGCGGTTTTGAATTACACTGCTGCTATTTTACTGCTTGATTTTTACCATATGGAAGATATGTTGTGGAAACAATTTTTATAGACTGATTAAAAGATACTCTACGGGATTACACTATTGGTGGCTTCTCTTTCTTTTCACTTTGAACATCTGCTGGTGATTATCGGGTGATCTCTGGAGGCTTTAGAAGGAGTAATCAGAACCAGGGATTAGGATGATCGGATGACCATCGGATGGGATCTGTGAGGTGCCTGTTTAAATCCTGTGTGTGGTGAGTACCCACCCGAAAGGGGATACAACTGATGATTTAAAGTGGATCATATTAAGAAGACATCTGGAGCTATATGTCATTTACAACAACATCTTTTTTCATAAGTTCTATATGTACTCTTATGAACTGTAAATAAGAGTGAGTGGACAAGGGAGTCTATTGACCACCTGAGCGCTGCTATAGAAAACTTTCATTATCCTACCCAGGGATTTGATTGTGTTTTTATAAGTTTTATAGGTAACAAAATAAACATTGCACTGGAGATAAAATCGATGTAGCTACATAAACTGTAAAAATGGTGCGAGTAATACCAAACGGTAGCAAACGCAGTCATAAAAACATGTAGCCAAGTATGATACTGGTATAAAAATGTGTACAACGATACCACTGCTGAATCCAGATGAGGTGTTAACATCAGTCCGTCGGCATGTAGATGTCCTGTGAAGGGAACTATCACAACTCCCAGTGGATGGCTGTAGAATCCCAGGTTGATAGAAGGAAGTGATAGAGGGAAGTGTACCAGCCCTTGCGTGTGGCAGATATGAAGGCACAGCAAAGGAGAGCCCTTCAGTAGGCCAAGAAAGAGGGATACATAGGCACAAACTTGCACCAACTGCTTATTTTCATCACTGTCGCCCTGCAATGTTTTGGTGTCAATGTGTGCAGGTGCACATGAGATTATTTTCCAGTCTGGATAGAATTGCTCTGATTAAACTTCACTTCTCTGCCTCAAATGGTAACATTTACTATGTTTCTTATCTCAGTGCAAGTCTGTCTGCCTCCTTGAATAAAATGAAAACAATACAGTCTCTATATTTCCTAGGCAACTCATGGTTCTATAACAGAGGTTGCAGATGCATACTGTTTGACCTCCCCCGTGCCATGGAATAGGCCACATGATTAGGTTCATGAACAGGAGCATTCTGCTCAGCAGAATGTCATGGTTTGTGTGAATTAAAAAAAAGAAAAGAAGATGAACTTGCTTTGACCAGGGGGGGCAGTAGTTGCTGGCTGTGTTGGGGGCGCCCTTTATCCTGTTGTTTTTTAGCAGGTCATTGAGGAAAAATGTTGGTTACCAAGGTAGACAGATTGCCCTATGAAGGAAACTAAACATATGTACTTAATATAATAATTTATTATAATATGTGTGTGTGTTGATAAATGCAACCAAAGTTTATAGATTTTTTTTTTTTTTTTTTTCTTTTTAATTCTCTTTCAGCCGTATGTTTCTGACCCACCAGTTGTAAGAGTCACTCATGGAAGTATTTTCAGTGAAGTTGTTTGTTTCTTCAACCACATAACGCACACAGTACGACTTTACAACGTTCAGGGTGAGCATGTGTTCTAGCTATGTGTTTGTCAAATCTCAGTACCTGAACATATTTACTAGTGTTATCAGCTACTTTTAATTCTTTGCACTGAAATTCGAGGAAAGACCAGCTGTGTGAAAATGGAATTAAAGTGGAAATGTAATTTTGTATAAAAACATTTATGTCCATTATACACAAAAAAAAAGAGAAACTCCAATTAAGGGTGAATGTTTTGCTTGTTTTGAAAGTAGTACAAACGGGTTCTAACCCCTGTCATTTTTAATATATATATTTTTTCCTGGTATTTTTTTTCCTCACTTCCTGTGCCAGAGACGCAACAGAAAATTAAAGAAAATCTCAGTGTGAATGGAAATGTCACTTTTCACACTTTTCACACTTTTCACACTTGTCACCAGAATAGATATAGATGGAATAGATAGAGAGGCACAAAGGTGGTTTGGGATGGTCCCTGTATTTTAGTTTTTTTACTATTGGGACGAGTAGATTACCTAAATCCAGGCCCCAGTGAACTCCTAGTTACTTGAAACTCTTAACTGAAGGGAAAAAAATAACAAAAACATGCTTTCTGTTTTTAATGGCACCTGAAAGAACCAAGAAAAAAATAGTGTTAACATTCTTTCCACTGGAACGTGTATACTATCCAGGGCATAGGCATCTTATAGGCTTATACCTTTTAGGTGATTAGACACTGGAAAGCTTTTGAAGACACGCCTCCCCTATAACCCTACACCACTCAGTGAGTCCTTACTTTTGTGCTAGTTCTGTAGGTAATGGACCGTTTTGCCTTCCCAAAGAAATTGCTTCAATAGTTTACTGATTTTTTATTTTTTTATTTTTTCTTAGAGGGGAGTGAAATTTTACCTTTGCTTCAACGGTCCCTTGCCAGTGCCTACATCTTCTGCTGTGTGCCAGTTTTTGTCCATCTTCATAGGCCAGCGTGGTATGATGTCGCTGTGGAACAGGGACCATGCCAGCGATGTTGGCTGAGCTGCTTATATGCAGCTCAATTTACATGCAGAAAAAGACCGCATGCAGGTAGGCTTTATTTTATTGCAGAAGAGACATTGCGTTTCTCTTTGCCAATAAAGAGCCTGCCTGCTCGCAGGTTCGACAGTGAAACTTTTTAGTTCCGCTTTAATAATTCTTCAACCTCACTGTTTTTAATGGGTTCCACAGAAGATTTGTATCTGGATTAGTGCAAGCTTGGTAAAAACTTTGTAGCTGTACACAGACCCCAGACTGTGGGGGCGGCCTCTGTTTGCTTTGGGCACTGAATCCTGTGTGAGGCCCTCACCGTGGCCCGCTCACGCTCCAGCTAACGTCACTACGACGAAACCGGTAGAGCGGAGGCAGCACAGACTCGCACCACTTCCAACAGTCAGCATTATATGCACTTTTATATTGTACGAAATGTGAGTACCCCTTTACATATCTTTTAATCAATAAAGCTGTGTACAAACAGTATTGCACTATTGGGTGTACCCCCTTCTTTCTTCCTTCATATTGGTTACCATTGGCGATCTGCCAGAGTGCCCCACAGTGGCAGACACTGAATGTCTCATACCCCTAGAGGGTAAGGAATATCTGGTGAGTGCGGCTTGTGTAAGGGCATGGAGAGCCACGTTTGCTGTGACCACTTATAAAGACACAACAAAGGTTTTTTTGCACAAGGCACGCTTCACAAACTTTTATCGAGCACCTGATTTTTTGAGTTTCAAACTTTTTTTGTATATATCTTTCAAGGATTCCAGTCACATCACCACTTTTTAGGATTTGTAAAAAAATATTTTTTTGGATTCTATTAATTCTTTTAGCACTGGTTGACGTTTAACATCATTTTATTCACATAATTTTGCATAGTAACACATGTTTTTTTTATTCATTTTTATCAATGTCTATGTATTAATTTTTATGGTACATATTTATTACATCAATTGCTCGCACTACAACTGCACTTTGTTAACTCAATAAGACAACACAGAACAGCGCCACACCTACTCGCCCATTTTTCTCTCATCCATTTACTACACTCAGGTGGCAGTAATCAGAGGCAGCAGTTCCTTTTTTGTTTTTTCTTCTGGCAGTACTTTCTTCATTGCGCGGATTCATATACACCTAAACTCACCTTGGCACTTCGTGCAACTCATTGAGTTAGCTGCAGGGTGATATACATGTCCAGTTCTGTGGTCCTCCGTTAAGGGATCCAGCCTCTAAAGACACCCTCGGGTGTATACTCCCCATGATGGGAAAAGTTTGGACTCTGTATACAGTCAAATGTCATGAACAGGGAAGACAGGGTCACACTGTATCTCTGACCATTACTGTGTTAACGGGGCTATGTTTGGAATGTATTCACTTCACCGTGTAAGCTTTTCAAATGGGGCTCTAAAATTTAACCACTGTCTCAAAAGGAAGCCCAGGCTTAGGCGCCTCCTCCTGCCCTTTCTCTGCAGGACACTACCAGGAGGTGCTCGCATGATCTCTCAAGCTCTACTCTAGGAGTACCCTTTTTGGGAATACACTCAGTTGTAGCTATGAAGTAGACAAGGGGAAAGAGCCCACTCTTAACGGCAAACATTTGCTCTGCCAAAAGCTCACAGAACCTTCATGGATCAGAGCAGTAACTGGTCTCAACACCAGTCTCTGCATTCGATTCTAGCTCTATTTAGGTTTTTATATCGGGCTCCTTTTGCAGTACCCCATGTAATGTGATTACATGCATTTCTATAGCATTTAATTGCTTGGTGTATAAATACTTTGTGTATTGCCTAAAAAATGTAATCTTGCACATGTTTAAAATTTGGACGTAAAACACTAGTGCACCCGCTTTCCATCCCCCCCCCCCCCCCCCACCAAGCTGACTATTTTGTGGAACATATCGGTCAAAATCTGACCGGTTTTAGACTTGATCTTGTATGATAATGTTATAAAACATTGCATTGGAAATTCCTACCTCATCTATTTTGAATATATGTTCTGTATAAAATAATTGTTGCCTCTTTGCAAATTAGATTAAACCTTTATACGCTCTAGTAGAGCTGCACGATTAATCGCCAAGAATCGTTATCGCAATTTTTTCCCGTTGCGATCTTGACAAAGGTTTTCCCGATCTTCCCGATCTTTGGTATGCAGAGAATTCTCTCTGCTCTCGGCCTCAAAAGTCAAAGTCTGGGCAGTCTGCCAAGTTTTAAAACATTCTATCAGTGGAATGTTACATCTAAACATTGTATCAATTTGTCTTCTACATCAAAGGAATAGACTTCTGTATGTAAATTAGGAACGTTTAACCACTAAACATTTTTCTGACAGTTGCTTTCAAGTTAAAATCATTTTTTTTTTTTTTGCTAGAAAATTACTTTGAACCCCAAAACATTATATATATATATATATATATATATATATATATATATATATATATTAGCAGATACCCTAGAGAATAAAATGGTGGTTGTTGCAATATTTTATGTCGCACTGTATTTGCGCAGCGGTCTTTCAAATGCAATTTTTTGGGGAAAAAAAACTAACCAGTAAAGTTAGCCCAAATTTTTTTTGTATGTGAAAGATTTTACGCCACGAGAATCGTGATCTTTATTCTAAGCCAAAAAAATTGTGATTCTCATTGTGGCCAGAATCGTGCAGCTCTGCTCTCTAGTAGTTTAACCACTTGCCGACCGCCTCCTGTACATTTACGTTGACAGACTGGCACGGACACGCACATCAACGTACCTGTACGTCCCCTTTAAGTGCTTGTCCGTGTGGTCGCGCGCGCCAGTAGGCACGCTCACGACCCTGCCGCCATCCCCGTGAGTCGGACCGCGGGTCCCGTGGACTCGATCACCGCGGGGATCCCCGCGATCGTCTCACGGAGGTATAAAGCGGGGAGATGCTTGTGTAAACAAGCATCTCCCGGCTCTGCTTAGTGACAATGACACTGATCTCGGCTCCGTGTACTCGGAGCGGAGATCGGTGTCATGTGACACAGAGCCGATCCCCCCTACAGTAAAACACTATGCAGGGAACACTTAACCCTTACAGCGCCACCTAATAGTTAACCCCTTCACTGCCAGTGTCATTTTCACAGTAACCAGTGCATTTTTATATCACTGAACGCTGTGAAAATGACAATGGTCCCAAAAATGTGTCAAGTGTCCGATGTGTCCGCCATAATGTCGCAGTCACAAAAAAAAAAAATCACTGAACGCCACCATTACTAGTAAAAAAAATTTTTTTTATTTTTTTATTTTTATTTTTTTATAAAAATGCCGTAAAACTATCCCCTATTTTGTAAACGCTATAACTTTTGCGCAAACAATCAATAAACGCTGATTGCAATTTTTTTTTTACCAAAAATATGTAGAAGAATGCGTATCGGCCTAAACTGAGGAAAAATTATTTTTATATATTTTTGGGGGAAATTTATTATAGCAAAAAGTAAAAAATATTGTTTTTTTTTTCAAAATTGTTGCTCTATTTTTGTTTATAGCGCCAAAAATAAAAATCGCAGAGGTGATCGAATACCACCAAAAGAAAGCTCTATTTGTGGGAAAAAAGGACGTCAATTTTGTTTAAGAGCCATGTCGCACGACCGCACAATTGTCAAAGCGACGCAGTGCCGAATCGCAAAAAGTACCCTGGTCTTTAACCAGCCAAAATGGTCCGGGGCTAAAGTGGTCAAGAGGAATATAATTGGTCAATTTGTGACCCTAAAATGTTGAAGGCATCATCAGCTAATTTAGGGTTACAGTCAAAGGTTGTTTTTTTTTGCATCAGAACTGCTTCTTTCCACAAACAAGTCTATAAGAATACAAACGTATCTTGAAGCAGGTCAAGAAGTCATCAGTTGCAGGTAAAATGCATCTGCATTAAATTATGAAGAATCACAGAAGTGCAGCTGTGATCTAAACTTGCTCAGTACAATTATTAATTGCATGAGCCAAAAACTCACTCTGTAACTGTTCCCACACTTCAGTCATTGTGACTTTGCTCCTTTCCAGATTGATTGCTACTGGCCAATTTGTCTGCCCTGACCCATCACATATTTGCTAGTCAGAATCCTGTTTGCAGCATGCCCCCTGGCCTCTTGCTTTTATTTGACCATAACTAGTATGAAGAGGGAGTCTGCATTAAAAAGCACCACATCCAATTCTAGAAGCATTGAACATTTATTCCAATGGGCAACAAATCTAAAAGAGCCAAGATTAAACATGGGTGGCTAAATTTTTTTTGCGTAAAAATGTTTCAAAAAGAGACAAATGGACTTTAAAAAGTATAAGACTGAGTGGTTGTCGGCATTCTATCACTACAAGGTCTGCAACAAGAGGTGTACAAGCACAATCATGGCAGCTAAATTTGACTACGAGAGGCACATAGCAGAGCAAAGTAAAAAAATAAAAATAAAATCCAAACATTTTAAAAAATATATATTAATTGCAGGGAAGCAAGGTTAGAGTTATATATAGGTCCCATAAAAGGATCAGGGAAGTTGCTTACAAATGACATGGCGAATGCCACAGTTTTAAATGAGTTCTCCTCAGTTTTTACAAAGGAAAAGAAGGGGTATACTAACCAACACTGGATAATTAGGAACGCATCACAGAATGTACCATTGTGGCTAAAAGAAGCCAATGTGCAAAAAAGACTTGCAAAACTGAATGCAAATACAGTGCATCAGAGAGTATTCAGAGCTCTTTACTTTTTCCACATTTTATGTTGCAGCCTTATTCCAAAATTGGATTAAATGCATAGTTTTCCTCAGAATTCAACAAACCATACCCCATAATGACAATGTGAGAGACGTTTGTTTGACATATTTACTAATTTATAAAAAAAAAAATCACATGTACATAAGTATTTACAGCCTTTGCTCAATACTTTGTTGAACCACCTTTGGCACCAATTACAGCCTCAAGTCTTTGAGTATAATGCTTCAAGCTTAGCATATCTATTTTTGGACCGTTTCTCCCATTTTTCTTTGCAGTACCTCTCAAGCTCCATCGGGTTGGATGGGGAGCGTCGGTGCACAGCCATTTTCAGATCTCTCCAGATATGTTCAATCGGGTTCAAGTCTGGGCTCTGGCTGGGCCACTCAACAGTGTTGCCAACCCCCTGAAGTGAAATTTACTGGCAAGGATGCCAAAATTTCTGTACGGCACCAATTTCTTACTGGCAAAAATAATGAAGATTACTGGCAGAGCCGCATTTTTTACTGACGCTGCAAAAAAATACCTAAAATTACAGTTTTTACTGCTAAACAGTGCAAATATCATTATTTCAACTATAAACACACAGCTAATGCTAATATCAATGTGTTTCAGTTAAACAAAAGTAAAAAAACATATTTCTCAATTCACATGAAGGTCAGGATACTATAACCCAGCCAGCACAGAGTTCCCTCTTACATCAGAGTCTGCAGGATGCCCCCTTACAGCGCAAGGGAACTCTTATGTAAAGGGGAACGCTGCAGATCATGATGTAAGGGGGAACTCTGATGTGGAGGGGGCTCTGGTGAATAGAGACCACCTTCCACAGAGTGAATACACTAAGGTAATTGGGGGGGTACTAATATAGGGGGGGACCTTTTATATCAGTGCCCCCTTACATTATTGTATTTACTCCCCTCCTTAGATCAGTGCCCCCCCCCACACACTGGCCTGGCGGCGCTGTCACTGACCTGCTCTCAGGTGCACAGTGCGGGGCTCAGTCAGACGGCTCCAGCTTGGCGGCTCTGACCTCCTCTCCACAGTCCACACGTCCGTTTCTTCCCGTAACCCCCATCACGGCGCTCCCACTCTTGACATCTTTCTAGGATCCCCTCAGAGACTGCAGACATAAAAGACAGGAGAGGGTCAGAGGCTGCGGACACGATACAGGAGGTGGACAGAGACTGCGGACATGACACAGGAGGGGGACAGAGGCTGCGGACATGACACAGGAGGGGTGACAGACTGCGGACATGACACAGGAGGGGGACAGAGGCTGCGGACATGACACAGGAGGTGGACAGAGGCTGCGGACATGACACAGGAGGGGGACAGAGGCTGCGGACATGACACAGGAGGGGTGACAGAGGCTGCGGACATGACACAGGAGGGGTGACAGAGGCTGCGGACATGACACAGGAGGGGTGACAGAGGCTGCGGACATGACACAGGAGGGGTGACAGAGGCTGCGGACATGACACAGGAGGGGTGACAGAGGCTGCGGACATGACACAGGAGGGGTGACAGAGGCTGCGGACATGACACAGGAGGGGTGACAGAGACTGCGGACATGACACAGGAGGGGTGACAGAGGCTGCGGACATGACACAGGAGGGGGACAGAGGCTGCGGACATGACACAGGAGGGGGACAGAGGCTGCGGACATGACACAGGAGGGGTGACAGAGGCTGCGGACATGACACAGGAGGGGGACAGAGGCTGCGGACATGACACAGGAGGGGTGACAGAGACTGCGGACATGACACAGGAGGGGTGACAGAGGCTGCGGACATGACACAGGAGGGGTGACAGAGGCTGCGGACATGACACAGGAGGGGTGACAGAGGCTGCGGACATGACACAGGAGGGGGACAGAGGCTGCGGACATGATACAGGAGGGGGACAGAGGCTGCGGACATGACACAGGAGGGGGACAGAGGCTGCGGACATGACACAGGAGGGGTGACAGAGGCTGCGGACATGACACAGGAGGGGGACAGAGGCTGCGAACATGATAGGGTCCTCCTTACCCCCTCACAGTTGCCTCCTCCTCTGTCCACCATCATATAACTTCTCCTCCACATCATCAGTATGCTGTGTCCTCCTCCTGTGCCCCTTTCACCTCTCCACAGGTCAGGGCAGCTCTGACGTGGAGAGGTGAAAAGGGCACGGAAGGAGGACACAGCATACTGATGATGTGGAGGAGAAGTTATATGATGGTGGACAGAGAGTGCACATCAGTCTCTGTCCCTCCCCTGCATGCCATGGCCGCTTCACCCTCCGGGCTCCCGCTCCCAGCGCATTCCTCCTCTTACTTTAAATCCCCCCCTCCTCCTCCTCCTCCTCACCCCTGCTCGGCCGAGTCCTCTCCTCCTACGGCGTCAGCGACTGTGAGACACTGTAGCCCGACCCGCGAGCACTCCTGAGTCCCGTCCAGGCTGAAACTCTATTCAAAAATGGCGCCGGGCGGCGCCATTACGTTACTGCGCATGCGCCGCTCGGCCGAACGCATACGAGCTTTCCCGAGTCCGGCCGGCTTCGCAACGGCGCATGCGCCGTTGCATGGTCGGCTCGTGGCCATCTTTTTTATGGGCAGCCGATGCCCACAACGGACTTTACGTACACCCGAAAAAGGGGGTTAAATTTACGTGCTGTACGTAAATTAACGTACGGTTGGCAACACTGCCACTCAATGACATTCACAGAGTTGTCCCGTAGCCACTTTATCTTGGCTGTGCGCTTAGGGTCATTGTCCTGATGTCCAGAGCACTCTGGTCAGATTTTCATCAAGCATGTCTCTGTACTTTGCTGCATTCATCTTTCCCTCGAGCCTGACTAGTCTCCCAGTTCCTGACACTGGAAAAACCTCCACACAGCATGATGCTACCACCACCATGCTTCACTGTAGGGATGGTTTCCTCCAGACATGACGCTCGCCATTCAGGCCAAAGAGTTCAATCTTTGTTTCATCAGACCAGAGAACTACAGGTCTGAGTGGTGCATTGCTGCAGATATGGTTGTTCTTCTGGAAGGTTCTCCTCTCTCCACAGAGAAACGCTGGAGCTCTGTCAGAGTGACCATCGGATTCATGGTCGCCTCCCTGACTAAGGGAGGTTCCAAACTTCTTCCATTTACGGATGATGAAGGCCACTGTGCACATTAGGACCCTCAATGCTGTACCCTTCCCCAGATCTGTGCCTCTATACAATCCTGTCTAGGAGGTCTACATACAATTCCTTGGACTTCATGGCTTGGTTTGTGTTCTGACACGCACTGTTAACTGTGGGACCTTATATAGACAGGTCCAATCAACTGAATTTACCACAGATGGACTCAATCAAGTTGTAGAAACATCTCAAGGATGATCAGTGGAAACAGGATGCACATGAGCTAAATTTTTAGTGTCATGGCAAAGGCTGTGAATTCTTATGGTACATGTGATTAATTTATTCCGGTTTTTATTTTTAATAAATTTGCCAAGATTTCAAACAAACTTTTTTCACGTTGTCATTATGGAGTATTGTTTGTAGAATTTTGAGGAAAATAATGACTAATCTATTTTGGAATAAGAAAGTAACAAAAAATGTGGAAAAAGTGAAGCGCAGTGAATACTTTCCGGGTTCACTGTAAAACATCAGGACTAGATGGCTTACACCCAAGAGTCCTCAAAGAACTTAGCCAGGTAATGTGGTCAGACCATTATTTCAAATTTTTATGGACAGATTAAAAACTAGAATGGTATGGCGTTAAGGCCAACATGGTACCTGTATTCAATAAAGGGCAAATATAGACTGACTGGCCTGTAGTTTCCAGGTAAATATCATCAATATTGTGTAAATTATTTGAGGGGATAAGGGACTATAGAATTTGCACATGAAAACCGGAGTATTCGAAGTAATCGGCATGGATTTACGAAAGCTCGTTTTTGTGCGACCAATCTGCTAACATTCTATGAGGAAATAAGCTGCCATCTAGATATAGGAAAGGCATGTGAATGTGCTATATCTGGATTTCGCAAAATAATTTTGATACAGTTCCCCATAAATGCTTAACTCAGAAATTAAAGGTCTGTTGGCATAGCGCATGAGATGCCCAATATTGCCAAAAGTATTGGGACACCTGCCTTTACATACACATTGACTTTAATGGCATCCCAGTCTTAGTCCGTATGGTTCAATATTAAGTTGGTCCACCATTTGCAGCTATAACCTCTTCAACCATTCTGGGAAGGCTGTGTCCACAAGGCTTAGGAGTGTGTCTATGGGAATGTTTGACCATTCTTCCAGAACGCATTTGTGAGGTCAGGCACTGATGTTGGATGAGAAGGCCTGTCTCGCAGTCTCTGCTCTAATTCATTCCAAAGGTGTTCTATCTGGTTGATTGAGGTAAGGACTCTGTGCAGGCCAGTCAAGTTCCTCCACCCCAAACTCGCTCATCCATGTCTTTAAGGGACCATTCTTTGTGCACACTCCACAGAACTGACTATCTCCTATTTACGTGTGTGTGTGTATATATATATATATATATATATATGTGTGTGTGTGTATATATATATATATATATATATATATATATATATATAATATATATATTAGAGGTGCGAATCTTCACTATATATTATCAGGTCTTCGATTCGATTCCGCGATGCATCACGATTACAGCGTAAGTGCGCATGGTTTTCACCCCAAAAATTTAAGCAGTCAGGAGAACTCCATTTTTTTTATTACCGTATTTATCGGCGTATAACACGCACTTTTTTCCCCTTAAAATCAGGGGAAAATCGTGGGTGCGTGTTATACGCCGATACTCCGAATTCCCCTGCTGAAAACGAGCGAGAGGAGCGAGCGGAGCCGAAGTACAATCGGCTTTACTCGGCTCCTCTCGCAGTCCCGCCCATCTCTGACTGCGCCGCTGACGGAGAAAGCCGAGTGTACTTCGCCTATTCTCGGCTCCTCTTGCAGTCCTGCCTGTGACTGTGAGCAGAGCCGAGTCTAGGCGAAGTACACTCGGCTTTCTCCGTCAGCGGCGCAGTCAGTGGAGATGGGCGGAACTGCGAGAGGAGCCGAGTCCAGCCGAAGTACACTCGGCCCCGCTCGCTCCTCTCCACAGAAATCGGCGCCAAATTTTAAAAACCGCCGGGACTGACACGATCGCAAAGGCACTGGGCACGGCTGCAGATGGACAGATGAACACTGGGCACGGCTGCAGATGGACAGATGGACACTGGTGGACAGATGGACACTGGGCACGGCTGCAGATGGACAGATGGACACTGGGCAAGGCTACAGATGGACACTGGGCACGGCTGCAGATGGACAGATGGACACTGGGCACGGCTGCAGATGGACAGATGGACACTGGGCACGGCTGCAGATGGACAGATGGACACTGGGCACGGCTGCAGATGGACAGATGGACACTGGGCACGGCTGCAGATGGACAGATGGACACTGGGCAAGGCTGCAGATGGACACTGGGCAAGGCTGCATGCTGCATTTAAATGTAAGTTTTTTTTTCCTTGAATTTCCCTCCGAAAAGTTTTTTTCCTTAAAATTCCCTCCTAAACTTGGGGTGCGTGTTATACGCCGGTGCGTGTTATACGCCGATAAATACGGTATATCTGTTCTTTTAAAAAAAAGACAACACTCCCTGCATGTAGCCAAGTCTAAACAAAGCAGACAACAACTTGTACATAGTACAGGAGATGGTCAGAGGCTGCAGACATAGTACAGGAGATGGTCAGAGGCTGCAGACATAGTACAGGAGATGATCAGAGAGTGCAGACCTAGTACAGGAGATGATCGGAGACTGCGGAAATGCTACAGATGATCAGCGACTGTGGACATGCTAAAGGAGATGGTCGGTGACTGTGGACATGCTAAAGGAGATGGTCGGTGACTGCGGACATGCTACAGGAGATGGTCGGTGACTGCGGACATGCTACAGGAGATGGTCGGTGACTGCGGACATGCTACAGGAGATGGTCGGTGACTGCGGACATGCTACAGGAGATCAGCAGGTAAGTATAAAAAAAGAATACCTATTGTGCCGAGAATGGTCCCCCCCGCCGGATTCTGTTCTCCCCTGTCTCTCGGCTACTATCGGAACTCTGCCCCCCCAGCCCTGTACATTGCCGCTCCCTCCTACTGTTCCTCACGAATGCAAATGCTCCTAATACCGCCCCGCCTCTCCAGCCCTCTGCTCATTAGCATTCCTGAAAAAACAGGGGTGAGCGGCGCTGGAGAGGCGGGGCGGTATTAGAAGAATTTGCATTCGTGAGTAGGAGGGAGCGGCAATGTACAGGGATGGGGGGGGGGCGGAGTTCCAATAGTAGCCGAGAGACAGGGGGGAACAGTGTGACTGTGTACATGCCGCGCTCCTGTGGAAGCAGAGAGCAGAGAGGTGGGCCGGGCAGTCACATGAGCGCAACATAGGAAGAAAAAAAACAAATGAGGTAACCGCTCTCCCGGGAGGAGGGGCGGAGCTAGACATCGCGGTAATCGATTAATAGGTTTGCATGCATCGGTGCCGCCCGACTCGCGATGCACCGATTAAATTCCGCACCCCTAATATATACATACATATATATATATATATATATATATAAATGTGTGTATGTATGTGTAATAAATAAATAAATATATATATATATATATATATATATTGTGTGTGTGTGTGTGTATATATATATGTATATATATATATGTATATATATAATTAGAGGTGCGCATCTTCACTATATATTATCAGGTCAATGATTCGTTTCCGCGATGCATCACGATTACAGCGCAAGTGCGCATGGTTTTGGATATATATATATATATATATATATATATATATATATATATATGTGCAAGCACACCTTATTCAAGAGCTCTTTTGCATTTTAGTAGTAGGCTATGTACTCTGAAGACTAACTCAAATGATTTGCTTATAAACTTGCCCCAAATTATCTTCTATAGAACTGTATGTTGAACTACAGTCTTTCTCTGGATCCTCAAAAAATCCTACCTGTCCTTGATTATTAACCACTTCCATACTGGGCACTTATACAGCTTCCTGCCCAGACCAATTTTCAGCTTTCTGCGCTGTTGCAATTTGAATGACAATTGCGCGGTTGTGCTACACTGTACCCAAACTAAATTTTTATCCTTTTGTTCCCACAAATAGAGCTTTCTTTTGGTGGTATTTGATCACCTCTGGAATTTTTTATTTTCTGCTAATTTTTTTTTTAAAAAGACCGAAAATTTTGAAAAAAAACGTTTTTTTTTTTGTTTCAGTTACAAAACTTTGTAAATAAGTTCTCCTTCACTGATGGGGCTGCACGGATGGGCACTGGTAGGTGGCACGGATGGGCACTGATAGGTGGCATGGATGGGCACTGATAGGTGGCACTGTACTGTAATGTGTTACTAATGGATGCCAATCAGTGCCAAACAATGTCTGCCAATCAGTGATGCCCATTGTGGGCACTGATTGGCATCTATTATGGGCACTGGCATCCATTGTGGGCACTGATTGGTATCCCTGGTGATCTAGGGAGGCATACCTGGTGGTGGGCTTCCCTGGTGATCTGGTGGTCCAGTGGCATCCCTGGTGGTCCAGTGTGGGCATCCTCGGGGGGCTGCGCTGATAATCGATCAGCACAAACCCCCCCCCCTGTCAGAGGGGCAGCCGTATCGGCTATCCTCTACTCGCGTCTGACAGACGCGAGTGAGGAAAAGCCGATGACCGGCTTTTCCTGTTTACATCGTGATCAGCCGTGATTGGACACGGCTGATCACGTGGTAAAGAGTCTCCGTCAGAGACTCTTTACCTAGATCGGTGTTGCGGGGTGTCAGACTGACACCCTGCAACAACGATCGCCGCGATGCGTGCCCCCGGGGGCGTGCAGCGGCTCAAAATCCTGAGGACGTCATATGACGTCCGGTCAGGATTTTGAAACCACTTTGCCGCCGTCAATCCGCTATAGGGCGGGCGGCAAGTGGTTAAACTTCTGCCCATACTGGGTCCATATGATTCCTCACCTGATATGTCTCCCTGCCTCTGTGCTCGCCCCCCGGGAGTACTTAGCGCTGGATACCTCCTTTTGCATTTAGGAGAGTTGGATGAGTGGAATCCGCAGTTTACTAAGATTTTTTCTTTGAAGTTTTCCTGAGGAAGCATTTTTTCCTGCAAAATGCGCAGAGGCAGCTCAGTGGATGGGGACCCCCACACTATATGTGACCTTGACAAGTGTGAAAACAAAAAGGGTTCACTAGCCATTCAAAAGGGTGCACTAGCCATGCAAATTACCTTTTTTATACACCATTTATTGATCGGATAAAACAAAATACTCCCATACCAATGTATAGACCAGCTCTATATATTGTCCCCTTTTCTTCAATAATTTTGACTCTGAAGAAGAGGGGACACTCCTTTTAAAACACGTTGGCTTTTGCAGACCTGCATGGCTTCTACCCATAATGAGAAGTTTGTGCAGTGATTGTAGCATTCTTGTTCCTGGATTGTATTAACAAAGGTGTCTGTGGATTTGTTTGAGTATGTTATTCGCATTTATCCGATCAATAAATGGCATATAAAGGTACATCGCTAGGCTGGTGCATCCTTCTCTTTTTTTCGCAATATTCAGTTTGCAACTAGCCCAGTCCTAAGGTTAGCAAAACTTGGTGGCCATCTGACTTTTGAAGTAGAACAGAAGCCGAGTCAATTGGTTTTGAGCACCACACTTGAGCACAGGAGGTTGTCTTTTATTACCAAGTGATGCTGACAAGTTCAAGGGGAGTCTATGATATCAAACAGGTATTTTTTTTATTTTTTATTGTATCTCTCAGTAATGTATACATGTTTTTTTAATTCAATGAAAGTATGTTTAACGTTTATCAAAGGTATTTGTTTGTCGTCCTTAAGCACCAGTTACAGTTCAGTGACCTTCCTTTTTGGGATTTTCTATTTCTTTGACCATAATGTCACCTCTGGATTATGTACTTCGTATTGTTCCAGTTTTTGCCAGTCTATGTATCCAAGGGCCTCATCCTGGAAGCCATTTAGCAGCAATATACATCCCCCCTTGGAGTGTGCTGTGAATAACAAAGGGTTCTTTAGATTCTGCACTTTATTATGGCCTATATTGGCCTGGTGACACCCGCCGTCAAGATTTTAAGAGAATCGCAAGAAGACTGGGCCACATTTGAGCTCTCCAAAATCTAATCAGATACCTACCCCTGATGATCTTTGTCATGTTTGCTGTGCGCTTGGAGAATAGAGAGCAAATCTACCTTGGAGACAGAATTGGAGTTTAAGGGCACATTTCGGGTTATTTTACATAACTAAAATTCTAACAATCTTTAGATTACCAGATCAGATATTTTTATTTTCACAGGATTCGAAGGCCAGTCTCCAGAAATAACAAATATTGTGGACATTCGAGGAGAATCAAATCGTGAAATTGTCATGAGAATATCCTCAGACATAAACAGCCAAAATAGGTTTTACTCTGATCTAAATGGATACCAGGTATGTTACAATAAAATAAATGTACACATTGCATTATTATAAGGGAATGTCTTTTAAAACACAAACAAATAATTGGTTAAAAATTTCAGTTCAATGAATATATTGTTTTCTTATCTCTACATATATAGTTTTAGGCAGGATTTCTTAAACCTATTTTGTTCTAAAAATATTTTGTTTACGAATTTTGTTTTTCCTGTTGTAGTAATAGGCAGACATGTCCTTAACATGCAGGAGAAATCGGAATCTCACAAAGTAATTTGTACACAACAATCAAACTTCCTTATAGGCATATTAAAGAATTTTGCTTAAAGCAAGTTCCACCCAAAAGTGGAACTTCCACTCATCGGATTCCTCCCCCCTCCAGTGCCACAATTGGCACCTGTATCCTTTCCCACTTCTGGGATGTCGGCGCGGGGCTCCCTCCTCCTCCACCGGGCCAGGAGGAGAGAGGAGCGGGCCTCGCACATGTGCAGTAGGGTTCCCGGCGTGAAGCCGAAAGGCTACACTGCCGGGTACCCTTAGCCGCAATGAAGGTGGCAGTACCCGACAGCTGATGGGAAACATCAGCTGCGGGTGCCAACATCGCTGGACTCCAGGACAGGCAAGTGTCCATTTATTTAAAGCCAGCAGCTGCAGTATGTGTACCGTATAACACGCACCCCAAGTTTAGGAGGGAATTTTAGGGAAAAAAACTTTTAGGAGGGAAGTTTAAGGAAAAATAACTTACATTTAAATGCAGCCTTATCAGTGTCCATTGCAGCCTTGTCACCGTGCAGCCTTGCCCCAGTGTCCATTGCAGCCTTGTCACAGTGCAGCCTTGCCACAGAGTCCATTTCAGCCTTGCCACAGAGTCCATTTCAGCCTTGCCACAGAGTCCATTTCAGCCTTGTCACTCAGCCGTGCCCCAGTGTCGCCTTGCCGGAATTTAAAATTGGCGCCGAGACTGGGCGGAGCGGGGCGAACGCCGCAGAGAATGCAGGGACTGGGCGGAGCGGGGCGAACGCCGCCGAGAATGCAGGGACTGGGCGGAGCCAAGATACACATAGCCGAGTGTACTCGGCTTTTCTCAGCTCCACTCAGTCACACTGAGTCCCGCCCTATGATGGACATAACACAGGTCCAATGGCGGGACTGGGCGTGACTGTGAGCAGAGCCGAGTATAGCCGAGTACACTCGGCTATGTGTATCTCGGCTCCGCTGACAGTCAGCGGAGACCGCCCGGGATATGTGGGTATCGGCGTATAACACGCACCCACGATTTTCCCCTGATTTTAAATACGGTAACTGCTGTTTTTTAATTATTTATTTTTTTGGGCGGAACACCGCTTTAAGTACCATTTTTGTATCTAACATTGTCGCCTAACTACATAAAAATTTTGGGAAAAATGCAGTGGTTTCTATGAAAACAAACATACAGTATGTCCTTTTTTCAGCAAAATCTCACTGAGCAGGTGTTCCCTACGTTATGCAAAAGCATAATCTCACGAGATTTGAAGTACTCTGTACGGCCTAGTTCACACCTAATGCAGGTTTCGGTTGATGCATTTTCTTGGTGTGTTTTTTCATTTTTCTCAGGCGTTTTTGATACATATTGCGCTTTTTGGGAGGTGTCTGTTATGCAGGAGAAAACTGCAGAAACTTCACAAATGCAAGCATTGTGTTTTTGTTGCATTTCTGTTGCGTTTCCGTTTTTGAAGTCTATGGAACCAAAAACTCAAGTCCCTGTCCCTTTCCAAAACGCAAAGATGTGAACGTGATTTTTAGGACTGTGTTAAATGGACTGTAGTGCGTTTCTGCAAAACTAAAAATGCACTGAAAAACGCATAGATGTGAACCAGGTCTTACCCATGACTTCGGTAGAGGATAATGATGCTACCTTGCTGCACCAGAGAAGCCAGAGTAATTTTATGTTTTTAGCTTTAATTAACATTTTTTTTTCTCGAGTTTTAGCAATGGGTGGGGGTGGGGGCTGCTGGCAAAGTTAACAGATCTTGCATATCTTTTATATATGGTATTGCATTCCTAAAAATTTGCAGCATGATTACTGACAAAATCTTTGCCACTGCTATTGCATAAAACTTTCCAAAGCTTGTGATAGTACTGCTGCTAAGGCTTATTGACTGCCCATATATTTATGTATCGACTGCCACATGAGATGCACGTCAGCTGCATTCTTTATGCTAATGATTAAGCACATTTCTGTTGTGGGTAACGCATCTACTTTGACCACTGCTGGTGTCGTCTGGTGTCATTTTGGATATTTTCATATTCCAATAAAGTTTACTTGGAGCCCACGTGAGGTGCAGCCATTTTTTATTTTGCACTCTTTAGTAGCCTGACTACTTAATCCACTCTGAATAAGAAAACTGGTATAAAGGAAACTGCAGAGGTTGCGATTTCTTACCATAACCATCTCATTACATTTTTGTTTTAATTTTCCTGGTGCAGTTAGAATAGTAAAGGTTAACATATTTTCTTCCCACTGCTTTAATCTGCCATGTGACTTTGCAGACTTTAAAAGGAGAAATGCACAGTTCATTAAATGGTTAGTGCTGTATTCTTGTAGCATGTAGTGCATTTTTATTCTGTATGATGGTTCTGAACAACTTTGGTAAGAAAAGGGGGATATTTATGCAAACCTGTATTTTGCTCATGCAGGGTAAAGCAACAGGTTTGCTTTATTGTCCCCTTTGCTGCAGCACGGGCTCACTTTTTTTTCTCCATTCAGCCTTTGGGTGCCAGGAAAATCCTTGTACAAGCTCAGACAGAATCCATGTAATTGAAGCTTACACAGGGCTAAGGACTCTCCTCCTCCCTTTGTGATGACACTGTAGCAAGCTCCCAAAGCTGTTACATGACCGCAAGAGGAGCAAGTTGGATGGCCCTTTTTATATCTGAAAGTTCATGGTATTTTTAATTTTTTTGCTCCTAGTGGCAGAGTGAAGTAAAATTAGAACGTTCAGTTGACAGAGGAGGTTTAAAAAAAGGAAAAAAAAAACTTGCGCTGTTACATTGCCCTGCATAGGCAGAGCACGGGTTTTCTTTAAAGCCCAATTGAACACTCCTAATGTATTGCTGTAGCGCAAGTCAGGCTTAGTGCTGCAGCAAGGGTTAAAAACCCTTGTGGCAGCACCAAAACTGTAAGACTTTTCACTCGAAAACCACATCATTTCTTCAACATAAACGGCTGAACACTGCTCTAATCAACTGTAGTGCTCAAGATGAAACATTTGTAAATACATGCGTAAGCTGCAGAGCCCTGTCAAGTCACCCCAGTATTTTCTGTAGTCCTAACTCTAAATTTTGAGAAGCACATGCATTATAATGGAGAGGCAGAGGGCAGGTGAGCCTGGAGGGAGTCGGGCTTAAGCGTTTATCCACCCATTACAAGTAACAGAAGACTGATTTACTCTTCTTTTTTGCTTGTCGTAATTCTGCTACACATACATTTTCTTTGCTTTCTAACTAAAAGTTTTGTACTAATGTCTATTAATCTGGAAATCCTTCTAAAAACGTGCACATTTCTCATTATAGTTTATAGCTGAATTTAAATGTTTTTTTAAACAGATTGGGTAAAGAAAAAGAAAAAAATTTGAATACATTGTTTGTAATTGAGGTCCTAATTTATTTACAGATCCAGCCACGCCAAACTTTGAACAAATTACCTCTTCAGGCTAATGTTTATCCAATGAGCACAATGGCTTATATTCAGGACATTTTCAGTCGATTAACTCTGCATGCTGCACAGCCTCTTGGCATTGCCAGTTTGAGAAATGGTAAGTAGATAATAGTACTTGACCAATTCTTTACTGCCCGACTTTTACACTTTGACAATGTTTGTTTCCTAGAAGTGACTTTGGCTAAGGTAATGGCCTTTTTAATGAATTGGAAATGAATGTTTATTCATTTAAAATTTATTTAAACGGTACTGCCTGAATTGGCAAGGGATTACTACACAATTAGATATTTTTTCATTTACAGAATTTGGGCTGTAAAGCTGTGGTTTTCATCCGTTTTCTTCAGTATGTTTGTTTTTTTTTTTGTTTTGTTTTTTAACCAGTTCCAGTCCGGATCAATTCTGGCATTTTTCTCATTCATGTACATTATTTTTCTTGGCTAGAAAATTATAATCATCATATATTTTTTAAGAAGAGACCCTGGAGAATAAAATGTGGTTGTTGCAATTTTTTATGTCCTACTATATTTATGCAGCATATTATCAATGCAAATTTTCATGAAAAAATACACTTGAAATGCGTCTTAATAAACAAAAAAAAAACACCCAACATAAAATATGGTGTTACACCGAGTAAATAGATTCCTAACAAGTCATGCTTTAACCAATCCATGCTTTAACCCCTTCCTGCCCAGGCCCATTTTTTTAGCTTTCAGTGCTGTCACACTTTGATGATTTCTCCGTCATGCAACACTGTACCAATATAAATTTTTTTTTTTTTTTACACTACAAATGGAAAAAATGGAAATGCATTTTTTTTTCAAATTTTCTCTTTGTTTCGGTTAAAAAGTTTTGCAGATGAGTAATTTTTCTTCATACATTTTGACCAAAATTTATACTGCTACATTTTTTTTTTCTTTTAAACTGTACATTTTACTTTTTTGGATCAACTTTATTGCCATCGCAAGGGATGATTTATTTATTATTTATCCAAAGCTTCTGATCAAACTGAGATCGGGTTGATCAGATGCTTTCACAAACCATTAACAGCTTGTATACATCACAGAAAAAAAAAAATGAAAAAAAAACACTAATAGTAGTGTCAGTCCAAAATTCATCACATAGTGTGTATGAATACAAAACAAAAAGTCACTGATGAATGTTTCTCAGGTGAATCAAATAAACAATCCCAAGTGAACTGTGATTTTCCAGCAAATCTTGATAAAGTAACTATAAGATGACCACCACCGGATAAAGTAGAGGCTTACCGGAATGAGTGGACCCGATAGACATATGTCTATGGGGTCAACTCAGGCTTTGTATATATCCCTGTAGAGGTAGAATCCTCAGCTGGGAGTCCCACAAGTAGATATTTCACGACTCAAAGCAGGTAATTCGAATGCATCTCCAAACAAGCAGCACAACAAGGGTGGCCCAAGGTGCAACCGTATCAAAATAAGGAAAAAGAAAGAGGGCACATAGCGTAATATAGTCTAAATACTTTTAATAATGTAGGTAGGAACACTTGCATCACATCAGTAGATAAGCGCTTTGAATATATCAGTGGCAGCAGTGGAGTCTCTTGATGCGTTTTGCAATAAATTGCATCATCTGGGGGCTTATCTACTGATGTGATGTAAGTGTTCCTACCTACATTAGTAAAAGTATGTAGACTATATTACGCTATGTGCCCTCTTTCTTTTTCCTTATTTTGATACGGTTGCACCTTGGACCACCCTTGTTGTGCTGCTTGTTTGGAGATGCATTTGAATTACCAGCTTTACCTAAAAGACAGTTGTGGGCTGAAAAGAACAATACCAGGGTCATTCATGACTGTAGCTGCAGTCATGATCCTAGTATAATCACTTGAACCAATGGCATTTATAAAGAGCTGGGAAATGGTTAATAGACAATTGTACTTTCGTGCAGTTTACCTTCAGTTAATCAATCCACTCCCTTGATTGGCTCCCACTAGTACAAATGCTGAAATGATCTATTAGTTTATATGTAGGAGCTGTACTCCAAACCACCACTGGAGTCTACCATGAATATAGCTTTCTCATGGGAAAGAATAGGGCCCAGCATTATGAACACTATGATGCTGCCATTTTTAGGAGAACAAGCCTACAATTACATTTAGTCAGATGACTTCTGTATGGGTTTCTTCTTGGTAATCTCTAATCCAAATTCATACTGGTAGCTTATTGATCCTGTGGTTAAATTTGGTTCTTTAAAGTCCAGGTCTATATGAATGTGGTAGAGACAGCTAGTTGTAAGTCTGGTCAGACCAGGGACTGTTGTAAGTGCTATACTGTATGTATGAAGTGTTTTTATACTACTGCCAAATAAAGGAAATAAACACCTGCTTTTATCTTCTCCTAAATTCCACATTATTTTTTGAACCTAAGATTAAGCAGTTAATAAACTTTACTAATCCCCCCCCCCCCCCCCTTTATGTACATATCCATTTAGTGTCTATGCTGGAAATACTTATATGTGAGATAAATAGGATGATTATCCCCTTTTGACAAAATTTTGGTTTCTCAGTTTCTGATGTTCAGTAGTTTTGATCAATTTGTGATGGATTTGACTGAAGTAATTTGTTTCATGTGTCCCTTACCTCAAGTATTGACCGCGTAAAAAAGTTATTTAAAGTCAGTCTTCAAATATCAATGTTTAATGGTTACAGACCCATCAGACAGCCGCCTTGACAGTATTATTGCATGTTAAGGATGGAGAAAGTGACTACCACTTCTCTCCTCACTTTTATAAAACCGATCATAAATCAACTGCTTGGGTCTTAAAGTGATATTAAAGTTGAATTTTTTCTTTGTCTTAAATTAAAGAAAGCTGCTATATTTACCTGCTCTGTGCAATCATTTTGTACAGAACAGTCCCTTACCTCCTCTTTGGCGGTCCTCTGCTCCTTTTTCCTCCGGCTGTCTACTTGGCAAGCTGGGTGCTAAAGGGGCACCCATGTGCACAAGCTCCTCTAGCTGCACAGTGTGAGTCCATAGACACATGCAACAGTGACAAGCCAAGCCCTGGCAAGCAATGCAAACTAATGCATTAAGGCAGGGCTCGACAATCCCCGGGCGCCATTGCGACTAGAATTGGTGATCTGGGGCAGCACAGCTGGGGTATCCTGTGTCTCCGTGAAACAACCCACCCCCCCCCCCGCACCTCGCGATCGCGTCAGGCCGGCCGGTCATTGAGGCCGCGGCTTTGCGGCCTTCTGCAGGCCTATGCTTCTCTGTATGTAGGCCTATGCTTCCTTCTGTGATCAGGCGCCGTCTTGTGGTGGTCGTTGGCATGACATACAACCAGCAATGCTAATGGAGATTCCCCTGTCTGTTTCCACTGCCCCATCTCCTTCCCTCTAATTACAACCCCCAAACATTATGTATATTTTTTATTCTAACACCCTAGAGAATAAAATGGCGGTCATTGCAAAACTTTCTGTCACACCGTTTTTGCACAGCGGTCTTACAAGCGCACTTTTTTGGGAAAAAATACACGTCTTATTTTCTAATTAAAAAAAAAAAAAAAAACAGTAAAGTTAGCCCAATTTATTTTTTTTTTTTTATATTGTGAAAGATAATGTTACGCTGAGTAAATTGATACCTAACATGTCACGCTTAAAAATTGCATCCGCTCGTGGAATGGCGACAAACTTTTACCCTTTAAATCTCCATAGGCGACGTTTAAAAAATTCTACAGGGTGCATGTTTTGAGTTACAGAGGAGGTCTAGGGCTAGAATTATTGCTCTCGATCTACCAATTGCGGCGATACCTCACATATAGTTTTAACACCGCTTTCATGTGCGGGCGCTACTCCTGTATGCGTTCGATTCTGCGCGCAAGCTCGGCGGTACGGTGCGCGTTCCTGGCTCCTAACTTTTTTAGCTGGCTCCTAGATTCCAAGCAAATTTGTCAAGCCCTGCATTAAGGTAAAAAGTGTTTTGAGTTTAGAACTGCTTTAACCACTTACTGCACAATCACGTGAATATATACACATGATCACGTGTATATATACACGTGATTGTGTTTAAGTGGTTTTACCAGCGCCATGGTTGCAGCGGTCAGCCATAACCACCCTGGTATTAGCAATTTTAGCTGGTGATTCTCTTTCTGATAAAAGCGATCCAAGCAGCTGATTAGCCACGTAATCGCTTTTAGAAGCAGTGGGAGAGGTCGTTCCGGTGCAGTTTCCTGGTTTCCCAGGCTTAACCGTCTTGCCAGGGAGCCCGAGATCTGATCCGGCAGTTGCGACAGCTTACAATAGTTAATCGAGGACCGGAAAGTCTCCGATAATCTCTATGGTCCAAGACACAGCCTTTTTTCAACCAGGGTGCCTTCAGATTTCTTCAGGGGTGCCTTGGCCAAATTCCTAAAAATTTGGCCAAAAATTGTATACAAGCCATCAGGTTAATCAGCCTGCCTTTTAGTTAAACCAAACCACAGGTTTTCACTGTGAACCAATACAATCTTCTAGCCACTGGCATTCTAACAACCAATGACTTAATCGGTTGATAAGGAGGACATCAGGCACTTGCACAGCATGCTTGTTTGCCCCTCTCCTGCCCCACTTCCTGAGCACTGGGGTCATGTTAGCTGAGTGAGGGAGAGAAGTATTGGAATACTATTTGGTAACAGTGTGCAAAGGTGTATTTGCTTTGGGAGAATAAATCACCTCTAATGTTGGCTGTTGGAGCTCTTCCAGCTCTTGCCATCAGGTAGAAGGTACCGGAGTATCAAAACCAGGACTGTCGGACTGCTCAACGTTTTTTTCCCCCCAGGCTGTGAGAGCCCTCAACTCCAATCCTCTTTGAAACCACTTCTACAACCTATAAATTGTGACCAGGAACGTTTCACTTCCCCTCTTTTTTACTTTTGAATATGCACTAGACCAGGGCTCGACAATCCCCGGGCGCCAGGTCGCAAATGCGACTAGAATTAGCGACCTGGCGCAGCACAGCTGAGGTTACCTGTAACTCCGTGCGCCCCCCTCGCGATCGCGTGATCTCGTCGGGCCGCGCCGGCCGGTAATTAAGGGCGCGGCTTTGCGGCCTTCTGCAGGCCTAGGCTTCATTCTGTAATCTGCCGACATCTTGTGGTGGCCGTTGGAATGACAAGACAACCAGCAATGCTTGCCTGTTTCACTGCCCGCCCATCTCCTTCCCTTTACTTAAAAGTTAACCCCCTAACATTATATATATATTTTATTCTAACACCCTAGAGAATAAAATGGCGGTCGTTGCAATACTTTGTCACACCGTATTTGCGCAGCGGTCTTACAAGCGCACTTTTTTGAGGAAAACCACTTTTTTAAATTAAAAAATAATACAACAGTAAAGTTAGCCGATTTTTTTTTTTATATTGTGAAAGATAATGTTACGCTGAGTAAACTTGATACCCAACATGTCACGCTTCAAAACTTTTACCCTTTAAAATCTCCATAGGCGACATTTAAAAAAATTCTACAGGTTGCATGTTTTGAGTTCGAGGATGTCTAGGGCTGAAATTATTGCTCTCGCTCTGCCGATCGTGGCGATACCTCACATGTGTGGTTTAACCACTTAAGCCCCGGACCATTTGGTAGCTAAAGGACCAGAGGTGAATTCAGAATTTTGCACTGCGCTGCTTTAACTGTAAATTGTGCGGACATGCAATGTTGTATCCAAACGAAATTTGCGTCCTTTTCTTCCCACAAATAGAGCTTTCTTTTAATGGTATTTGATTGCCTCTGCGATTTTTATTTTTTGCGATATAAACGGAAAAATACCGAAAATTTTGAAAAAAAATGATATTTTCTACTTTTTGTTATAAGAAAAATCGAATAAACTCAATTTTAGTCATACATTTAGGCCAAAATGTATTCAGCCACATGTCTTTAGTAAAAAAAATGTCAATAAGCGTATATTTATAGCAAAAGTTATAGCGTTTACAAACTAGGGTACATTTTCTGGAATTTACACCCCTTTTAATTTATGACTGCCTATCTCATTTCTTGAGGTGCTAAAATGACAGGGCAGTACAAAACCCCCCCAAATGACCCCATTTTAGAAAGTAGACACCCCAAGGAAATTGCTGAGAGGCCTGTTGAGCCCATTGAATATTTTTTTTTTGTCCCAAGTGATTGAATAATGACAAAAAAAAAAAAAAATTACAAAAAGTTGTCACTAAATGATATATTGCTCACACATGCCATGGTTATATGTGGAATTGCACCCCAAAATACATTCTGCTGCTTCTCCTGAGTACGGGGATACCACATGTGTGGGACTTTTTAGGAGCCTAGCCACGTACGGGACCCCGGAAACCAAGCACCGCCTCCAGGATTTCTAAGGGCGCAAATTTTTGATTTCACTCCTCACTACCTATCAGTTTTGAAGGCCATAAAATGCCAAAATAGCACAAAACCCCCCCAAATGACCCCATTTTGGAAAGTAGACACCCCAAGCTGTTTGCTGAGAGGCATGGTGAGTATTTTACAGCTCTCATTTGTTTTTGAAAATGAAGAAAGAACATTTTTTTTTTTTTTTTCTTTTTTTTTTTTTCAATTTTCAAAACTTTGTGACAAAAAGCGAGATCTGCAAAATACTCACAATACCTCTCAGCAAATAGCTTGGGGTGTCTACTTTCCAAAATGGGGTCATTTGGGGGGGTTTTGTGCCATCTGGGCATTCCATGGCCTCCGAAACTGTGATAGGCAGTGAGAAGTGAAATCAAAAATTGACACCCTTAGAAAGCCTGAAGGCGGTGCTTGGTTTTTGGGGTCCCGTACGCGGCTAGGCTCCCAAAAAGTCTCACACATGTGGTATCCCCGTACTCAGGAGAAGCAACAGAATGTATTTTGGGGTGTAATTCCACATATGCCCATGGCATGTTTGAGCAATATATCATTTAGTGACAACTTTGTGCAAAAAAAAAAAAAAATTGTATTTTTTCCGCAACTTGTGTCAACATATAAAATATTCCATGGACTCGACATGCCTCTCAGTATATAGCTTGGGGTGTCTACTTTCCAAAATGGGGTCATTTGGGGGGGTTTTGAACTGTTCTGGCATTTTATACACAACATTAGGAAGCTTACATCCACTCTTCTAACCACTTGAAGACAAAGCCCTTTTTGACACTTTTTGTTTACATGAAAACATTTTTTTTTTTTTGCAAGAAAATTATGTTGAACCCCCAAACATTATATATATTTTTAAAGCAAAGGCCCTACAGAATAAAATGGTGGGTGTTGCATTTTTTTTTCTACACAGTATTTGCGCAGCGATTTTTCAAACGCATTTTTTTGGGAAAAAATACACTTTTTTAATTTTAATGCACTAAAACACACTATATTGCCCAAATGTTTGATGAAATAAAAAAGATGATCTTAGGCCGAGTACATAGATACCAAACACGACATGCTTTAAAATTTCGCACAAACGCGCATTGGCGACAAACTACATACATTTTTAAAAGCCTTTAAAAGCATTTACAGGTTACCCCGTTAGATTTACAGAGGAGGTCTACTGCTAAAATTACTGCCCTCGATCTGACCTTCGCGGTGATACCTCACATGCATGGTGCAATTGCTGTTTACATATGACGCCAGACCGACGCTTGCGTTCGACATTGGGCAAGAGCAGGGCAGGACAGGGGTGCTTTTTTTTTTTTTTTTTTTTTTTTTTTTTATTATTAATTTTGCTTTTTTATTTTATTTTTAAACTGTTGCTTCCATATTTATTTATTTTTATCACTTTTATTGTTATCTCAGGGAATGTAAATATCCCCTATGATAGCAATAGGTAATGACAGGTACTCTTTTTTGAAAAAACTGGGGTCTATTGGACCCTAGATCTTTCCTCTGCCCTCAAAGCATCTGACCACACCAAGATCGGTGTGATAAAATGCTTTCCCAATTTCCCAATGGCGCTTTTTATATCCGGGGGGGACATTCCCTCCCACTGCTTGTAAAAGCAGTCCAGAGGCTAATTAGCCACTAGGATTGCTTTTACATGAAAGCCGGCCGCTGGCTGAAAAGAATGATACCAAGATGATACCTAAACCCGCAGGCATCATTCTGGTATAAACATTCAAAGTCCAGCAACATACCAGTACATTGCTGGTCCTTGTTGGACATGTATTGTAATCTTTTTTTTCATGCAGCCTGTTGGCTGAACGAAAAAAAAAGATTGATCGGTGGGTATGCCCACCATTAGAATACCGCCCTTCATCCACCCACTTCTGATGATGGGCATACATGCACCATTTATATATGCCGAAGCATGGGGGCATCTTCTCGCAAAAGTTATGCCGCGTACACATGGTCAGACTTTTCCACGGGCAAGCCTCCGTCGGAATTTCGACCGTATTTACGCGACATTAGGAGCAAAATCGCTCCTCCGCTCCTGCTGCCCCAATGCTTCGGCATATATGCTTTTTTTTTTTTAACTGTGGTGGTGAAATCACCTCCTACAGCACTGGAGTCGCAGGGATCAGGCCTGTCTCTGCGAACGCTGCAGTTATGTGTGTTGTGTTTTGCAAGTGACAGTGATCGATCGATACTGCACTTCGGTGGCCTGGGCTGGACGGAGGGGCAAAACGCAGGTGCTAGCAGGTATCTGGGCTGATCCCACTAACAGTGCGTTTTTGGGAACCCTAAACTGCTGGGGACGCTAGTATAGATCTGATCAGATCAGATATTGAGCTGATCAGATACTATACCACTAAGGGGGGTGTATGCTTCACGTGTGGGTGTTAGCGCTACTGGCACTAACCTGATGCTGCCTGGGGTGTGACGCAGACCCTCTCTGACGCTAAAACCTAACTGATATCACCCGCCGGGCGATCAGGGGGTTAAACCTTTATTGGGTTATATACGGCGGGTGCCCTGACACTATAAAAAGCAAACTAACTAACCAGCGTCACCCGTAACACTTATATGATGATCACTGGTGAAAGGGTTAACTAGGGGCAATTAGGGGGTTAAAACCTTTATTAGGTAATATATGGGGGTACCTGACGCTATATAAAAACCTGGCGGCGAACCTAAAAAAAATTACTGGCTACCTATCGGCATCACCGACACTAAGACAACGATCATAAAAACGATTGCTTAGCGACAGTGGTGCTAGGGGGTGAAAGGGTTACCTGGGGGGTGATCAAGGGGGTTACACCTTTATTAGGTAATATATGGGGGTACCCGACGCTATAAAAACCTGCGGCGAACCTAAAAAAAAATTACTGGCTACCGATCAGCATCACCGACGCTAAGACATCGATCAGAAAAATGATTGCTTAGTGACGGCGGTGCTAGGGGGTGAAAGGGTTATCTGGGGGGTGATCAGGGGGTTAAACCTTTATCAGGGGGGGGTTAGGGGGCTACACTGGACCTAAAACTAAATGTAGTGACACTTTTACAGTCACAAATGTCACTGATTGCAGTGATCACTAAATAAATGGTCACTGCAATCAGTGACACTGTGACTGGGGGGTGATCTGGGGGGGCGATTTATGTGCCTATGTGTCCTGGTGTCAGTGTAGTGTTTTGTGTACTAACCTGGCATCTTCTCCTGTACGGCGCTCGGTATATGTGAGCGCCGCAGGAGAGATGACATCACTTCCTCCTTCCTGGCAGGCAGGGGAAGCTCTCTCATTCGCCGGGAGCGATCGAGAGGGGGTGGCCGGAATCGAACGGCCGTCCCCTCATGCCGGATCGCTCCCGAAGGTAAAACGACCACCCACTGTAAAGAAGGGGGGTCCGATCGGACCCCCCAACTATACAAAGGCAATCACGTATATGTACGTGATTCTGCCTGTCGGTGCCATTCTGCTGACGTATATTTACAGTGGGCGGTCGTTAAGTGGTTAAACACTGCTTTCATATGCGGGCGCTACTCACGTATGCGTTCGCTTCTGCACGCATTGGTCGTTAACCACTTAAGCCCCGGACCATTTCGGGCCATTAGGACCAAGCCTGTTTTTGGGATTCGGCACTGCGCTGCTTTAACTGTAAATTGTGCGGACATGCAATGTTGTACCCAAATGAAATTTGCGTCCTTTTCTTACCACAAATAGAGCTTTCTTTTAATGGTATTTGATTGCCTCTGCGATTTTTATTTTTTGCGATATAAACAGAAAAAGACCGAAAATTTTGAAAAAAAATGATATTTTCTACTTTTTGTTTATAAGAAAAATCGAATAAACTCAATTTTAGTCATACATTTAGGCCAAAATGTATTCAGCCACATGTCTTTAGTAAAAAAAATGTCAATAAGCGTATATTTATTGGTTTGCGCAAAAGTTATAGCGTTTACAAACTAGGGTACATTTTCTGAAATTTACACAGCTTTAAATTTATGACTGCCTATCTCGTTTCTTGAGGTGCTAAAATGGCAGGGCAGTACAAAACCCCCCCAAATGACCCCATTTTGGAAAGTAGACACCCCAAGCTATTTGCTGAGAGGCATGTTGACCCCATTGAATATTTCTTTTTTTTGTCCCAAATGATTGAATAATGACAAAAAGAAAAAAAAAATGTACAAAAAGTTGTCACTAAATGATATATTGCTCACACATGCCATGGTTATATGTGGAATTGCACCCCAAAATACATTCTGCTGCTTTTCCTGAGTACGGGGATACCACATGTGTGGGACTTTTTGGGAGCCTAGCCGCGTACAGGGCCCCAAAAACCAAGCACCGCCTTCAGGATTTCTAAGGGCGTAAATTTTTGATTTCACTCCTCACTACCTATCACAGTTTCGAAGGCCATAAAATGCCAAAATAGCACAAAACCCCCCCAAATTACCCCATTTTGGAAAGTAGACACCCCAAGCTATTTGCTGAGAGGCATGTTGAGTCCATGGAATATTTTATATTTTGCCACAGGTTGCGGGAATATGACAAACTGTTTTTTTTTTGCACAAAGTTGTCACTAAATGATATATTGCTCACACATGCCATGGGCATATGTGAAATTACACCCCAAAATACATTCTGCTGCTTCTCCTGAGTACGGGGATACCACATGTGTGGGACTTTTTGGGAGCCTAGCCGCGTACGGGACCCCAAAAACCAAGCACCGCCTTCAAGGTTTCTAAGGGCATAAATTTTTGATTTCGCTCCTCACTACCTATCACAGTTTTGAAGGCCATAAAATGCCAAGATGGCACAAAACCCCCCCAAATGACCCCATTTTGGAAAGTAGACACCCCAAGCTATTTGCTGAGAGGCATGTTGAGCCCATTGAATATTTTTTTTTTTTTGTCCCAAATGATTGAATGACAAAAAGAAAAAAAAAAATGTACAAAAAGTTGTCACTAAATGATATATTGCTCACACATGCCATGGTTATATGTGAAATTACACCCCAAAATACATTCTGCTGCTTCTCCTGAGTACGGGGATACCACATGTGTGGGACTTTTTGGGAGCCTAGCCGCGTACGGGACCCCAAAAACCAAGCACCGCCTTCAAGGTTTCTAAGGGCATAAATTTTTGATTTCACTCCTCACTACCTATCACAGTTTTGAAGGCCATAAAATGTCAAAATAGCCCAAAACCCCCACAAATGACCCCATTTTGGAAAGTAGACACCCCAAGCTATTTGCTGAGAGGCATGGTGAGTATTTTACAGCTCTCATTTGTTTTTGAAAATTAAGAAAGACATTTTTTTTTCTTTTTTTTTTTCTTTTTTTACATTTTCAAAACTTTGTGACAAAAAGCGAGATCTGCAAAATACTCAACATACCTCTCAGCAAATAGCTTGGGGTGTCTACTTTCCAAAATGGGGTCATTTGGGGGGGTTTTGTGCCATCTGGGCATTCCATGGCCTCCGAAACTGTGATAGGCAGTGAGGAGTGAAATCAAAAATTTACACCCATAGAAATCCTGAAGGCGGTGCTTGGTTTTTGGGGTCCCGTACGCGACTAGGCTCCCAAAAAGTCCCACACATGTGGTATCCCCGTACTCAGGAGAAGCAACAGAATGTATTTTGGGGTGTAATTCCACATATGCCCATGGCATGTTTGAGCAATATATAATTTAGTGACAACTTTTTGTACATTTTTTTTTTTTTTTTGGTCATTATTCAATCACTTGGGACAAAAAAAAAAATATTCAATGGGCTCAACATGCCTCTCAGCAAATAGCTTGAGGTGTCTACTTTACAAAATGGGGTCATTTGGGGGGGTTTTGAACTGTCCTGGCATTTTATGCACAACATTAGGAAGCTTATGTCACACATCATCCACTCTTCTAACCACTTGAAGACAAAGCCCTTTCTGACACTTTTTGTTTACATGAAAAAAAAATTTTTTTTGCAAGAAAATTATGTTGAACCCCCAAACATTATATATTTTTTTAAAGCAAAGGCCCTACAGATTAAAATAGTGGGTGTTGCATTTTTTTTTTCCACACAGTATTTGCGCAGCGATTTTTCAAACGCATTTTTTGGGGGAAAAACACACTTTTTTTATTTTTAATGCACTAAAAAACACTATATTGCCCAAATGTTTGATGAAATAAAAAAGATGATCATAGGCCGAGTACATGGATACCAAACACGACATGCTTTAAAATTGCGCACAAACGCGCAGCAGCGACAAACTACATTCATTTTTAAAAGCATTTAAAAGCCTTTACAGGTTACCACGTTAGATTTACAGAGGAGGTCTACTGCTAAAATGACTGCCCTCGATCTGACCTTCGCGGTGATACCTCACATGCATGATGCAATTGCTGTTTACATATGACGCTAGACCGACGCTTGCGTTCGCCTTTGCGCAATAGCAGGGGGGGACAGCGGTGCTTTTTTTTTTTTTTTTTTTATTTATTATTTATTTGGCTTTTTTATTTTATTTTTAAACTGTGCCTTCCATATTTTATTTATTTACCATTTTTATCGTTATCTCAGGGAATGTAAATATCCCCTATGATAGCAATAGGTAGTGACAGGTACTCTTTTTTTGAAAAAAATTGGGGGGTTAGACCCTAGATCTTTCCTCTGCCCTCAAAGCATCTGACCACACCAAGATCGGTGTGATAAAATGCTTTCCCAATTTCCCAATGGCGCTTTTTATATCCGGTGGGGGGACATTCCCTCCCACTGCTTGTAAAAGCAGTCTAGAGGCTAATTATCTGCTAGAATTGCTTTTACATGAAAGCCGGCTGCTGGCTGAAAAGAATGATACCAAGATGATACCTAAACCCGCAGGCATCATTCTGGTATAAACATTCAAAGTCCAGCAACATACCAGTACGTTGCTGGTCCTTGTTGGACATGTATTGTAATCTTTTTTTTCATACAGCCTATTGGCTGAACGAAAAAATAGGATTTTTATAACAGCTTACCTGTAAAATCCTTTTCTTGGAGTACATCACGGGACACAGAGCGACATAGTCATTACTAATGGGTTATATAGATACCGTCAGGTGCTGGCACTGGCAACTTCCAAAACCGGAAGTACCCTCCCCTATATAAGCCCCTCCCATCCGGGAGCACCTCAGTTTTGTAGCAAAGCAATAAGTGTCCCCAAAGAGGGGCGGGAGCTCTGTGTCCCGTGATGTACTCCAAGAAAAGGATTTTACAGGTAAGCTGTTATAAAAATCCTATTTTCTTTCTCGTACATCACGGGACACAGAGCGACATAGTCATTACTAATGGGATGTCCTAAAGCAATGCCCAATGAGGGGGGGGATACACCATATATAAGCTGAGCGCTATCAGACATGAGGATCTTTTGCGGCCTGCAACACACTGCGCCCAAAGGCGACATCCTCCTGACTTCTAACGTCCACCTGGTAGAACCTAGTAAACGTGTGAACTGAAGACCATGTTGCGGCCTTACAGATTTGAGCCAGGGAGGCCTGGTGATGCACTGCCCATGAAGTTCCAACTGCTCTCGTGGAGTGCGCTCTAACTTTGAACGGAGGCGGTCTCCTTCTCAAGCCATAGGCTTGTATTATGACCTGTCGAATCCACTTGGCTAAAGTAGATTTCGACGCTGCCTGACCCTTTCTGGGGCCTTCCAGCAGAATAAACAAAGTATCCGTTCTGCGAATCTGAGCAGTGGCTTTTAGATAAGCTTTAACTGCTCTTACTACATCCAAAGAATGCAATAACTTTTCCTCTACCGAAGTAGGTTTGGGGAAAAAAGAAGGAAGAACCACATCTTGGTTCAAATGAAAACCTCGATACCACCTTAGGAAGAAAGGCTGGATGAGGGCGTAACACTACTCTATCCTTATGGATAACCAGATATGGCTCCTTACAGGACATAGCTGCTAATTCCGACACTCTTTTAGCCGAACAAATGGCTACTAGAAAAATCAATTTCCTGGTAAGAAGAACCAGGGAAATATGCTGTAATGGTTCAAATGGTTGTTTCTGTAGAACCGACAGAACCAAGTTTAGATCCCATGGACATATGGGAATATTAACCGGAGGACTAATACGCATCACTCCTTGTATAAAGGCTTTGACTAGTGAATGCGAAGCCAAGGGCCTTTGAAAAAATATTGACAAGGCCGAAATCTGACCCTTGATAGTACTCAAGGCAAGCTTCCTATCTACAGCCCATTGTAGGAAGTCCAGAATCCTACCTATTACGTATTTACGTGGATGCCATTTCTTGGCCTCACACCAGGCGATGTACGCCTTCCAGATTCTATAGTAGATCTGCCTGGATACCGGCTTCCTGGCATTGATCATGGTAGATACCACAGCATTAGAGAGCCCTCTCTTTTTTAGAATGTGGGCTTCAATAGCCAGGCCGTCAAACCTAGGGCTGGTAAGGAAGGGTGGTATATCGGTCCTTGCGAAAGCAGGTCCGGACGATGTGGGAGGGTCCAAGGACTCCCCACAGACATCTTTACAATCTCCGCGTACCATGCTCTTCGGGGCCACGCTGGAGCCACCAGAATCACTGGTTTCTTTTCTACCCTGATTCTGCGGAGTAATCGAGGTAACAATTGTGGCGGTGGGAATGCATATATCAGCTTGAACTGATCCCAAGGGAACACTAGGGCATCCGAGCCGCAAGCTAGGGGATCCCTTGTCCAAGAGACAAACCTGTCCACTTTTGTATTGAATCTGGATGCTAGCAGATCTACATCCGGTGTTCCCCACCGCTGACATATTGTCCGGAAAACCTCGGGATGAAGGGACCATTCCCCTGGGCATAATTGTTGGCGACTTAGAAAGTCCGCCTTCCCATTCTCCACTCCTGGAATGAATACCGCAGCTATGGCTGGGACATATTTTTCTGCCCATTTCAGGATGTAATTTACTTCCCTCTGGGCTGCACGACTCCTGGTGCCCCCCTGATGATTGAATTCTGACAGGGGACCCTTGGAGTTTGGATGTCCATGCTACTAGGGCATACCGGGCTGCTCGTATCTCTAAGAGATTGATGGGCAGGGCCTTTTCTGCATCCGACCATCTGCCCTGGAGAGACTATTGCTCCAGTACTGCTCCCCAGCCTATAAGGCTGGCATCTGTAGTGACCACCTTCCAAGAAATCAGACTGAAGGATTTCCCTTTTTCCAGATTCTGGGGAACCAACCACTAACGGAGGCTCTTGCGAACGGAAGGGGACAAGGACATTGTAAGTCTAGGGCCTGAACTTTTTTGTTCCAGGCTGACAGTATGGCCCCCTGCAAATTCCTTGAATGGAATTGACCGTAGGGTACTGCTTCGAATGATGCCACCATTTTTCCCAGCAGCCTTATGCACAGGCGTATGGACGGCTGTCTTTTTTGTACCCACTAAGTGGATCAAATCTTTCAAAGACAACACCTTGCCTCGAGGCAAGAATATTTTTCTCTGGCCTGAATCCAACCTTAGCCCCAAGTATTCCAGACTTTTGACTAGTTTTTAGGGCTAACTTGTCTCGGTTGATAATCCAACCGTGAGATTCCAGATACTTGATTGTCTTGTGAACGACCACGTCTAGTTTTTTCACTGAGTGGTCTATCAGCAACAAGTCATCTAGATATGCCATTATCATTACACCTTGTGTTCTTAGATTGGCCAATAAAGGGCCAGAATTTTTGTAAACACTCGTGGTGCCGTGGCCAAACCGAAGGGTAAGGCTCTGAACTGAAAATGGCGCCCTTCTACTGCAAAGCGTAGAAATTTTTGGTGGACTGGAAAGATAGGAATGTGCAAATAAGCATCTTTGATGTCGATCGCGGCTAACCAATCCTCCCCTTGTAGGGCAGTGGCCACCGATCGGATCGACTCCATCGGAAAGTCCTGATATACAGGAATTTGGACTCTATCTTCCGGGGATCCCTTGGCACGTTTGACCTCAAAAATGGGAAGGAGGAGAGTCTTTTAACTCCAAACTGTATCCCAAACATACTGCGGAGAGCACCTATCTGTCTTGATCGTGTCCCGCCAGGTCTCTTGCGAACAACTGGAGTCCTCCCCCCACCCGACTGAGTGGGGGCTTCAATGAATTTAACTTTGGGGGAGGTTTTGTACCTCCCCTGACCCAGGGTTTCTCATTACCCTGCTATTGTCCCTGTTTTTTACCCCCGGGAATTGACCGAGGAGGCCGTCGGAACTGTTACACAGCCGATGCCCCAGGGACTGGAGAAGCAGGCCTCTTAAAGAGGGACCTCTAACTCTGTTTTTAACCGGCAAGAGCGTATTTTTACCGCTGGAAATTTTCTGGATATATTTGTCCAGGTTTTCCCTGAATAAGCGTTCACCATGAAATGGGACGCTAACCAGCCATTCTTTACAGGGAGCTTCAGCAGACCAGTTTTTGAGCCATAGAAGCCTACGCATATGTACTATAGACAGCGTAAGGCGGGAGGCCTGATGGACTGAATCCTTATGGCGTCAACCGCAAAGCCTAAGGCTCTAGGTAGATCAGCTAGGGCAAAGCCTGCTGATCTGTCAAGTCCCTCAAGACCTGTTTCAACTGATCCTTTACTGCTTAGCAGACCCCAATAGCTGCTACTGCTGGTTGTGTCACCAAGCTTGCTGTAGAAAGAAGCAGACTTTCATAAGGACTCCAATCTTTTATCTATTGGGTTCTTGAACATTTGGACATTATCCACTGGACATGTCAGTGATTTATACATACAAGAGATGGCTGCGTCCACTGTAGGGACCTTCCATTTTTTTTATTTTTTTTTTGATGAACTTATCCTCCATGGGATAGACCACCGGAAATCTCTTGGGGGAATAAATATTTTCTCAGGACGTTCCCAATCCTGGTAAATAAGCCCTTTCAGTAAAGGGTGAAGTGGAAAAGAACAGACAGTCTGGGGGCTTCTAGCAACCCCAACGAGGATACAGTAGTGGTTGATGGTTCCGCAAGGTGCATTTTTAAATGCTGATCGGACCATGTTAGTCAGAGACTGAACCCATAATCTTTCAGCTTGAGATGCTGAGAAAAGGTTCCCCCACTGTTGACTCCTCTATAACAGAATCAACCTTATCCTGATCCCCTTCAGGCAGGTCGATCCCTGTATGGGACTGTTGCTCTGCTAACAGGCACTTTGAAGGAGGAGATGGAGATCGGCGTGCTTTCCCTGACAGGGAGGCAGCGATCAATGTTGACAATCTCTCTCTAATCCTCCCAGAGCTGAGGAAAAAACCTCCTCTGTTACATACACAGGAGCAGGTGAACTGAGGACAGCCACAGTACCAAGTACCCCTGCGGGGTCTCTACGGTCACTTACCTCTGAACTTCAGGGGAGACTGGTGCAGCAGAAGTATGCCCAAGATCCTCAGAGCCCGATGAGACCCCCTTCGCTTCCTGGAAGATTCAGTTCCGGAGCTTCTGGACGGCATATTCCTAAGCCTAAAGCTGAGGTATTCCAGCCGTAATGCACCACTTTTACTGAGAATAGTCTAGCACAATTGCTGCTATATCACAGTTGGTGTCTACTAAAGTGCCTTTCTAGGGGATGCCTGCATCAACCGCCTCTATGTGCCTTTATATTGTTGCTAGCTCTGTCTGTGCACTTCAACAGCCAGCTATAATGTACTTCAAAACACGCTGGACGCCCGCACATGCGCAGTAGCGCCGCGGCGCACACCTGAGCGTCATCCACCCGCTCCGCCCCTTTTTCCAGATCGCCTCTATGAATAGAGGCGCGTGCACGTGCGCCTTCGGCGCCTTTCTTGAAAACAACTAGGAGCTAGATGGGAGCCAGGGTCCCTTTGCCGCAGGGCCCGGGGATGGATGAGCGCAGCAACAGGGCAGAGGAGACAGCTTCCCAGCAGAGAACATACCAACTGCCTGGATTTGATTCTGGAAGAAAAAAATCCACATTACAAGAAAAAGAACCATAGCGGCCTCTAGTGTCTAACACAGGTACCGCGGTCTTACATTTTTTTTTTTTTTTCTTGCCTACTATTAAAATGTTTACATTTTCTCAGTAGTAACAGGCATACACAGAATATTAGCGGGAATACCGTTAGGTAACAGACAGACAAATTAGGCCTGGGGGTCCCCCAATAGAACCAAGTTCCTGGGGGCCCCCACTTACCTGTTCCCCGCCGCAGGACTTTGTTTGGTCCACAAAAGCCCAAACTTCACCTATCACGGCAGGCATTGTAATCAAACCTTCAGGGACCGGGTTCCCAAGGATTCCACTCCCCTGGACCTGTATAGCACCCTGCACAGAAAACATCTTGGTCGTGGGTATGACCAGAGCTCTGGATCCCAGGGTCCAGCTCTCCTAAGAGAAGCATTACAGGCAAAACCTTGCTCTTCTCTGCAAGGCCCGGGTACCGACCGTTTAGCTATGAAGCTTTTTTGGTCGGATCCGGAATAGCTTACTGAGGCCCAAAAGAACCTGTACGCAAGCTCAGTGAAAAACACATGTTTCTTCTTGGCCAACACCTTAGACACTGGCAAAAAACTGAGGTGCTCCTGGATGGGAGGGGCTTATATAGGGGAGGGTACTTCCGGTTTTGGAAGTTGCCAGTGCCAGCACCTGAGGGTATCTATATAACCCATTAGTAATGACTATGTCGCTCTGTGTCCCGTGATGTACGAGAAAGAAAAAGAGATTGATTGCTGGGTATGCCCACCATTAGAATACCTCCCTTCATCCACCCACTTCTAATGATGGGCATATATGCCGAAGCATGGGGGCATCCTCCCGCAAAAAAGTTATGCCGCGTACACACGGTCAAGCCTTCGTCGGAATTTCGACCGTATGTACGCGGCATAAAAGGTTATGCCACGTACACACGGTCGGACTTTTCCACGGGCAAGCCTCCGTTGGGATTTCGACCGTATATACGCGGCATTAGGAGCAAAATCGCTCCTCCGCCCCTGCTGCCCCCATGCTTCGGCATATATGCTCTTTTTTTTAACTGTGGTGGTGAAATCACCTCCTACAGCGTTGGAGTCACGGCTTTATGTATCGTGGGAGCAAACGCTGTTGCTGTCAAGATAAATAGATCCGCGCTGCAACTGAATGGCGTACCTGCTAAGCAAATGGTGGTTAACATTAAAACAAAGTAACATTACAGTACAACAGTAAGACCTTACCATGCCATACCTGCAAAGCAAATACCAAAACAAAACCTAGTAAAAAATAAAAAAATGTTTTAACGCAACCTGTGCCTAAAATATATATATGCCGAAGCATGGGGGCATCCTCCCGCAAAAAAGTTATGCCGCGTACACACGGTCGGAATTTTCCACGGGCAGGCCTCCGTCGGAATTTCGGCCGTATGTACGCGGCATTAGGAGCAAAATCGCTCCTCCGCCCCTGCTGCCCCCATGCTTCGGCATATATGCTCTTTTTTTTAACTGTGGTGGTGAAATCACCTCCTACAGCGTTGGAGTCACGGCTTTATGTATCGTGGGAGCAAACGCTGTTGCTGTCAAGATAAATAGATCCGCGCTGCAACTGAATGGCGTACCTGCTAAGCAAATGGTGGTTAACATTAAAACAAAGTAACATTACAGTACAACAGTAAGACCTTACCATGCCATACCTGAAAAGCAAATACCAAAACAAAACCTAGTAAAAAATAAAAAAATGTTTTAACGCAACCTGTGCCTAAAATATATATATGCCGAAGCATGGGGGCATCCTCCCGCAAAAAAGTTATGCCGCGTACACACGGTCGGAATTTCGACTTCAGGGGAGAGTTGGCCGTTAGGCCCCAAAAAGTCACACAAACGGAGTCGTCCGCCTGCCACCAATCGCTTGAAATGAGGACTCTGAAAGCCAGGTGTAAATTCTGGATTACCCAAAACCGGCACCATAGGGGAGGGTAGTGGGGACACAGAGGAGTGCCGAAAGGCATCTCTGGCCACAGACAGTGTGCTGCCTAGTGTAGGATGATCAGCGAGGTCCCTCGGCAGAGGTGTGGTGATCCAAGGCCAGCTCTTGGCCGTGTCTCTGGAATCCTCCATTTCCATGGTCACCCAGTGCTTTGCCTCTGCGTGGCAATGCCAGTCCACCAACCTGGTGAGGTGAGCCGCCCTGTAATAGGCTTTCATGTCCGGAAGGCCAACACCCCCTACTTTTCGGAAGGTGGAGGAGTCGAAGTCTATTGCGAGGTTTGCGATGAGACCACACGAAGTCGCGGAACATAGAGTCGATACGTTTGAAAAATGCTGAGGGCAGGCGGATCAGAAGCGCCTGCAGCAGGTACAACACCCTTGGCAACATAGTCATCTTGAGGGCACTGCAACGGCCAAACCACGTCAGCGTGAGTGAGTGCCAGTGGAGAAGATCCGCCTTCAAGCGAGGAAGTAGCGGGGCGAAATTCGCCGAGTACACGGCTTTATGTATCGTGGGAGCAAACGCTGTTGCTGTCAAGATAAATAATTCCGCGCTGCAGTTGAATGGCGCACCTGAAAACAAAAAATTACATACCTGAAAAGCAAGCATGATAAAACATTGCAGAATAGAATACAGTAAAAAAGAGCAGAACAATAGAGAGAAAATAGAGAGAGAGAGAACAATAAAACGACAACTATTTTTGGTTTATTTTTTTTGTGTTTTTGTTTTTTACGTTTTTTTTTTCTTTTTTACACTTTTTTTTGGAACTTTACAACTGTAATGGTTCGGGTCTCTCAAAATGTAATGGCATCTTGGGAGACCCTGTGTAAGTGTGTCCTTGTCTGTGAAATGCTGTACCCTACGCTAAAACTTCACTTTTGAGTGGTAGCGTTCAAAACATTCACCTTGGCAAAGACCAGGCTTGTCAGGACAGAGGGGACAAAAACTACGGGTGTCACGCCTAAATCCGCGCTTGCTACAGATACGACATCTTTTTTGGGGGTGGCTTTGGGTAGGGGTACTCGGGAGGACATACGAATAATGCCTCTCATGCAGCCGGCTTACTGCATTTGGTTGGGGATGGTGAGGTGCAGAACCGCCTGGATACAGGAGTTCTGTGACTATCTCATTCTGGAATTTTAGAAGAGATAACGTCCCGCCTGAAGCTCTGTATAGCACATGAGCGTTCAGCAAAGCCAATTGGAATAATGATAGAGACACTTTTTTGTACCAGCGTCTCGCCTTACGGTCAATTAGATACGGCGCCATCAACTGGTCGTTGAGGTCCACCCCTCCCATATTTTGGTTATATTCGTGGACACAGAGGGGTTTCTCCACAACACCAGTCGCCGTACGAATTTGGACTGTCGTGTCTGCATGAAGGGAGGTAAGAAGGAAAACATTCTCATTGTCCCTCCACTTCATAGCGAGCATGTTATTACACTTCAAGCAGGCTCTCTCCCCCAGCCTAAGACGGGCATCTACAAGCTGCTGGGGAAAGCCCCGGCGATTAGGTCGCACGGTGCCACATGCTCCAATCTTATGATCAAACAAGTGACTAAACAGTGGCACGCTCGTGTAATAATTGTCCACATACAAGTGGTACCCCTTTCCGAATAAGGGTGACACCAAGTTCCACACTATCTTGCCAGCGCTCCCTATGTAATCCGACCGACTCAATCTGACTGTCTTTTCCCTCATAAACCGTAAAGTTCACTACATAGCCTGTTGCCCTGTCACAGAACTTGTAGAGCTTGACCCCGTATCTGGCACGCTTGCTGGGAAGGTACTGCTTGAAAGACAAGCGGCCAGAAAATTTAATCAGGGACTCATCAACGCAGACAACTTGATCGGGAGTAAACAAGGCTGCAAAACGTTCGTTGAAGTGGTTTATAAGGGGCAGAATTTTATAGAGCCGGTCGTATTCAGGGTCCCCACGTGGACGACAAAGTTCATTGTCGTTGAAGTGCATGAACCGCAAAATCTGCTCGTATCGTGCCCTGGACATGGAGGCAGAGAACACGGGCATGTGGTCAATTGGGTGCGTGGACCAATAAGCACGCAATGACGGAAATTTATGTGTGCCCATGTTGAGGGAAAGGCCCAGAAAGGTCTTAAATTCGGAAACCGTAATTGGTTTCCAATTTCTGGCAATTTTAGGCAACTGGGGGTTAGCGGCGATAAATTGACCAGCATATAAATTACTCTGGTCCACAATAGATCTATAGAGATCTTCCGTGAAAAACAGCGAATAAAAATCAATTGGAATAAAATCAGCTGTTTCCACCTGAATACCGGGTTGGGCAGTGAATGGGGGAAGTACGGGTTCTGCAGAAGTGGTGGGGACCCAATCAGGATAGGCAAATTCTGCAGGAAGGGCAGTATGGGCACGACGGGCCTGCCTTTGTCTTCTTGGTGGCAGCGGGACACTACTTGTGCTTGCCACCTCGCCAGCTTGAACTGCACTTATGGGACTCGCCACGTCACCAAGTGTTACTGCAGTGCTGGATGTACGTCCAGGCTGTACTAGGCCGCTGGTGCTTGCCAGTTCACCAGAAGGAATAGCGGCGCTAGTACTACTCTGCTCCATGATACGAGAGACCTGCGGTTCTTGCTCCTCAACAACCTCAGAAGATCGGGATCGGGTACGCCTGACCTTAGCAGGGACCTCAACTTCGTCGTCAGAGCTATCTGACGTGGGGCCGCTGACGTCACTGTCTTCTACGGGAAGATATTCTGAGCCTGAATCTGACAGATACGTGACCTCCTCTTCACTATCTGTCATGCTCAGAATCTCGTAGGCCTCTTTACTAGTGTACCTTCGTCTTGCCATTTTGGGCTCTAAATTTAGGGGTACACTAGTAAGATTCACAGGAAAAAAAGCACCTGACTGTCGTCAGCAAATATATCAAACGCTACAAAAAAACTGTTAGCGATCGCAGGGATCAGGCCTGTCTCTGCGAACGCTGCAGTTATGTGTGTTGTGTTTGGTAAGTGACAGTGATCGATCGATACTGCACTTGGGTGGGCTGGGCTGGGCTGGGCTGGGCTGGGCGGAGGGGCTAAACGCAGGCGCTAGCAGGTATCTGGGCTGATCCCGCTAACACTGCGTTTTTGGGAACCCTAAACCGCTGGGGATGCTAGTATAGATCTGATCAGATACTATACCACTAAGGGGGGTGTATGCTTTGCGCGTGGGTGTTAGCGTTACTGGCACTAACCTAACACTGCCTGGGGCGACGCAGACCCTCTCTGGCGCTAAAACCTAATTGATCTCACCCGCCGGGCGATCAGGGGGGTTAAACCTTTATTGGGTTATATACGGCGGGTGCCCTGATGCTATAAAAAGCAAACTAATCGACCAGCGTCACCCGTAACCTTTATATGGTGATCACTGGTGAAAGGGTTAACTAGGGGCAATCAGGGGGTTAAAACCTTTATTAGGTTAAATATGGGGGTACCTGACACTATATAAAAACCTGACGGGTAACCTAAATAACTAAATAACTTACTGGCTAACCAGTGACACCAGTGACGCTTATACGGCGATCACTGGTGAAAGGGTTAACTCTAGGGGCAATCAGGGGGTTAAAATAATATATGGGGGTACCTGACACCAATAAAAACCTGCGGCGAACCTAAAAAAAAAATAACTGCCTATCTAAAACACCAGCGACACGAATACAGCGATCGGAAAAACAATTGCTTAGTGACGCTGAAGTTAGGGGGTGAAAGGGTTACCTGGGGGGTGATCAAGGGGTTAAACCTTTATTAGGGGGGGTTAGGGGGCTACCCTGGACCTAAAGGGGCCTAATCCTAACTGCCCTGCAACTTTTTACTATCACAGATGACACTAAATGCAGTGATCAGTAAAATAAATGATCACTGCAATCAGTGACACTGTGATTGGGGGCTTTGGGGTGACCTGGGGGGTGATTTGTGTGCCTATGTGTACCTACGTGTCAGTGGACTGTTGGAGCACTAACCTCTGTCTTCACTCCTCGGCGCCGGGAACGAAAAGACCGCGGCGAGGGAGATGACATCACTTCCTCCAGCCTGTGTTTACATCACATGGCGGAGGAAGCAATTTCATTGGCCGGGAGCGATCGCGAGGGGGGGGGCGGAATCGGATGGACCCCCCAACTGCACAAGGGCGATCACGTAGATCTACGTGATTCTGCCTGTCCGTGCCATTCTGCCGACGTAAATCGGCGGTGGGCGGTCGTTAAGTGGTTAAACAAAAAAAACCTGGCTCCTAACTTTTTTAGCTGGCTCCTAGATTCCAAGCAAATTTGTCAAGCCCTGCACTAGACACTTTTATAAACACTTGCTGCTACAAGGACTTTTGGAAATATACAGTATATGTACAGTTGCGTAGTTCCCAGATGTGTATAGGTTTATAATATTTTTCTTTTCTTTTTTTTTTTTTTACTGTGATTTTATTCTTTGTATATTTATAATTGTGTTTAGTTTGTATGTAGCACTGTGGCCCTGTGAGATACAACATTTTGTTCTACTGTATGTCTTTACGTGCAGTAGAATGACAATAAAGCTTGATTTGGATGTCCTACATGTGTGGATGCTGCAGCGTTATCTAAAACGATTTGTTTTGTTTTTTACGCTTTAAACTGGGGTGCTGCAAAATGTCTCAATAAAGAGGACCTGGCATTCTTTCCAAGGGATGCTTACATTTCTTGTGACGGCAATGAAATTATTATATTTGCAAGCACCCCCCCCATGCTCTCGCACAGAGGCTAACACATACATAGGTCGTGCACGCATATATATATATATATATATATATATATATATATATATATACATACAGTATTCGCATCACATATGTGAGGTATTGCTGCAAACATTATAGCAAGAGCAATTATTCTTAAAGCGTAGCCTATGGAGATTTTTAAGTATTATATTCTGTCGCCGCTCCATGAGCGTGCACAATTTTAAAGCGTGACATATTCCATATCTATTTACTCCGCGTAATAGAATATTTAATATTTTAGCAAAATAATAAGGTTATATATTAACATTAAAACTGATTAAAGTATTTTTTTTTTCCCAAAAAATTGCATTTGAAAACCGCTGCGCAAATACAGTGCGACATAAAAAATTGCAATGACCACCCTTTTTAATTCTCTAGGGCCTCTGCTAAAAAATATATACATAATATTTGGGGGTTTTAAGCATATTTATAGCAACAAAATACTGATTTTTAAATGTAAATAAAAAGTGTCAAAATTAGGCCTGGTCTTGAAGTGGTTAACTAGTACATACAGGGATCATGGTTTCATTTTGGGTTGCATTTCACCTTTTTGTTTTAAGACCCAGAGCCCGTCTTCTGCACGGTGTCTGTTTTCCCATTTTTAACTGTTTTGCTTGGCAGTTGAGAAAACACCCATATCTGAGAACAGAATTTGATGTGTTCACTCTGTTCTGTGAAAAACTCCTAAAAGTCCTTGGGCCAACCTCTCACTGCGTCATTTCTTGTGTACATAACATTATCCAATACAAATGGATATTTACTGTTTTCCAGAGAAGAGGGTGTCATACTTCTTCTTTTTTTTATTATTTATTTTTATGGTTGGGGCACAGTACTCAGGAATGAAGGTGTCATACTTTTTAAGGGAGTGGGAGTGTATGTGTGTATGTGTGTATGTGTGTATGTGTGTATGTGTGTGTGTGTGTGTGTGTGTGTGTGTGTGTGTGTGTGTGTTTGTGTGTGTTTATTTTTTATATACATCTATATATACTGTGTTTATTGGGGAATAACACACACTTTTTTCCCCTGAGAATAGAGGGTAAACTGTGCCTGCGTGTTATACGCCAATTTTTTTTACCAACGGGGGTGTGGGAATTGGGCGGTCTGCCCCGAGTGCCACCCATCGGGGGGGGGGTCAGGAACAGCACTGCCAGCATACTTTCAAGTTAAGAACACATTACTGCCAGTCCTTTCTCATACACCGCTCCTCCTGTGTCACCCTCAATGTAAATGGAAGCCTCTAAATACCTAAATTAACGCCGCTCTCTGGTCGCTCTTCTCCTCCCGCTCTGCCTCCTCAAGTGTAGCTTTTGATTGGAGGAGAGCGGTCATGGGACCATCAATATAACAGCAGGGCAGAGCAGTCACAAGACCGCGTCCACGAAAGAGCGTTGTTAATTGAGGTATTTAGAAGCTTTGATTTACCACAGTGACGCAGGAGGAGCAGTTTATGCGAAGGGGCTGACAGTGATGTTTTCTTCAACATCAGAGTATGCTGGCAGTGCTGTCCCAGGAGACTGGATGGCTTTATAATGAAAGGGGGCTGTGTACCATGCAGGGAAAGAGGGATGCGGAAAGTGTTTTTCCCTTTAAACTTCCCTCTTAAAGTTAGGGTGCATGTTATACGCTGATAAATACGGTGTGTGTGTATATACGCACACGCACACACACACGCACACACACTGGGTACGGAAAGTATTCAGGCCCCCTTAAATTTTTTACTCTTTGTTATATTGCAGCCATTTGCGAAAATCGTTTAAGTTCATTTTTTTTCTTCATTAATGTACACACAGCACCCCATATTGACAGAAAAACACAGAATTGTTGACATTTTTGCAGATTTATTAAAAGTCACGGAGTTGTTGTGAAGCCACTCCTTTGTTGTTTTAGCTGTGTGCTTAGGGTCATTGTCTTGTTGGAAGGTAAACCTTCGGGCCCAGTCTGAGGTCCTGAGCACTCTGGAGAAGGTTTTCGTCCAGGATATCCCTGTACTTGGCCACATTCATCTTTCCCTCGATTGCAACCAGTCGTCCTGTCCCTGCAGCTGAAAAACACCCCCACAGCATGATGCTGCCACCACCATGCTTCATTGTAGGGACTGTATTGGACAGGTGATGAGCAGTGCCTGGTTTTCTCCACACATACCGCTTAGAATTGAGGCCAAAAAGTTCTATCTTGGTCCCATCAGACCAGAGAATCTTATTTCTCACCATCTTGGAGTCCTTCGGGTGTTTTTAGCAAACTCAATGCAGGCTTTCATGTGTCTTGCAGGAGAGTCTTCCGTCGGGCCACTCTGCCATAAAGCCCCGACTGGTGGAGGGCTGCAGTGATGGTTGACTTTCTACAACTTTCTCCCATCTCCCGACTGCGTCTCTGGCGCTCAGCCACAGTGATTTTGGGTTCTTCTTTACCTCTCTCACCAAGGCTCTTCTCCCCCGATAGCTCAGTTTGGCCAGACGGTCAGCTCTAGAAAGGGTTTTGGTCATCCCAAACATCTTCCATTCAAGGATTATGGAGGCCACTGTGCTCTTAGGAACCTTAAGTGCAGCAGAATTTTTTTTGTAACCTTGGCCAGATCTGTGCCTTGCCACAATTCTGTCTCTGAGCTCTTCGGGCAGTTCCTTTTGACCTCATGATTCTCATTTGCTCTGACATGCACTGTGAGCTGTAAGGTCTTGTATAGACAGGTGTGTGGCTTTCCTAATCAAGTCCAATCAGTATAATCAAACACAGCTGGACTCAAATGAAGGTGTAGAACCATCTCAAGGATGATCAGGAGAAATGGACAGCACCTGAGTTAAATATGAGTATCGCAGCAAAGGGTCTGAATACTCAGGACCATGTGATATTTCAGTTTTTCTTTTTTTAATAAATATGCAAAAATGTCAACAATTCTGTTTTTCTGTCAATATGGGGTGCTGTGTGTACATTAATGAGGAAAAAAAATAACTTATATTGCAGCCATTTGCTTAAATCATATAACAGAGTGAAAAATTTAAGGGGGTCTGAATACTTTCCGTACCCACTGTGTGTATGTATGTGTACAGTATGTGTGTGTATATGTATATATATATATATATATAATGTGTACTGTATAAGGATGAAAGGGGTATAATATTCCTTATTGTAAAGTAGCTCTTGCCTGGTTCTGTAGGTTCTGTAGGCAGTTCCAAAATTGAAGTACTGCTGACAGCTGAAAGTTATTGGCTCCCTTAAAGCCAGTTTAGCCTAACAGACATGTCTGCAGAGATGGGAAAAATTGCTCTCTTCTAAGCTGCTGGTCGTTTCGCTTCTTTTGTTTTATTGCAAGCTTCACAATGCATATTAAGCCTGACATCTCTATCTGTTTTATGGAGAAAATGAAGGGAACATAATGTTAAACTGTAATTTAAATGTAATGTTTCCAGACATTTGATTGTGTAAACCATTGCCTCATTTTACTCCCAAGGTCAGCTGGAAGTGTTCATGGACCGTCGACTGATGCAGGATGATAATCGTGGTCTTGGGCAAGGTCTTCAAGATAACAAAATCACATTAAATTTATTCAGGCTGCTTTTAGAGCAAAGGACTGGAATACACGAGGTTTGTAAGTGTATTTGCCATGCATGTACTCCAAAGCAAAGGGTGCAGTAGAGATTGCAATAGAAAGCACATACTTTAATTTAACTTCCCATCTGGTAACAGGCACATGCCCAGTTTCTTTTCTGGGATTCCATGCATCATTTACAGAATGAATGTGTGCTCTACCAAATGAAATAACTTTTCCTATCTTAATTTCACAATTCCCAAGGTTAAAAAATCCACTAATCTGACCATGAACACCAAATCTAATTCGCATCTCGGTTTATTTGCAAGTTAACTTTTTCTCCACAATGCTGCATACCCATTTTGATATCATTGGCACAGCATATGCATTGCATTGTAGCCAAGCAGTAGTCTTTTCCAAAGCTGCTCTATAAAACGAAAGTGGGCACTAAGCAACAAATCTGGATGTCTGCATAGAGGCCATTCATTGGTGCAGCATTGAAAAAAGTTGCGGTGCATTATGAGTATATTTAGTAGTATTCAAGTCACATTCAAGTGTAATAATCTAAGGAACCTTGATATTCGGCACACACTACATAGTTTTGCAATAGTGCTGCACTACGAAACAAGGCTTAATGTAAATGTGACATGAGCATAAGCATCTGAAATAAACAAATCCCTTAACAGCAAATATTAATAAGTGCTTTAAAATTCCTATAGCTAGCAGAAATCTCTGTATGACTGGGGAGATTCCATACCTGGAAATGGAGCTTAGTTTGGTATTGCCGCTGAGCTGCTAACACAGTTTAATGTATTTGGGAAAGTTGGGCTAGGCTGCAACTTTTGGATCAATCAGAAGACTGCATAGAGGTTTGCAGAAACAATTGTCATCGTCTCTAGACTGCCTTGAATATCTTGAATTTCACCCCACCCCAAGCGCTCTGTGATCATCAAGTACTGCCTTAGGACATTATTATGCTGCATTACCACAAATGTATATAACAAAGTTGCCTTTCTCCACCAGCCTTTTCTGCTTCACTGTAAGGGTCTAGCTTTTTTTTTTTCAAAATCATGATATCTTGTATATTACTTTCTCAGCAGCCCATAAATTAAATTTTTTTTTTTTTTTTGTTCCTGTAACCTTTTTTTTTTTAAATCTGCACAGGGTGAAGACAGAAGAGCTGTCAGTTACCCATCCCTTTTAAGTCATATAACATCAACCACGTTAAACCAACCATTAATCTCAATGGCTGCAATGATGGACACTGATGCTCCTCCACTACTAGATGCCTTCTCTCCTCTCATGTCTTCAATGCCTTGTGATGTTCATTTAGTTAATTTACGAACTATTCAAGCAAAGGTATGTCACAGGTCATACAGGACTAGGTTTACATTGTAAATAGAGGGTTGGAATTTAACAATTGAATATAATGAACCTACTGAAGGATCATACTTCTATATAGAGTTGATAAATACAATGTAGAAAAATATTTTGGTGTTTGTTACAGTTGATGTACTCTTGAAAGGTAGGAAATGCAGATCATCTTACTGTGTGTGTGTGTGTGTGTGTGTGTGTGTGTGTGTATATACACACACACACAGTACGGAAAGTATTCAGACCCCCTTAAATTTTTCACTATGTTATATTGCAGCCATTTGCTAAAATCATTTAAGTTCATTTTTTTTCCTGATTAATGTACACACAGCACCCCATATTGACAGAAAAACACAGAATTGTTGACAGTTTTGCGGATTTATTAAAAAATAAAAACTGAAATATCACATGGTCCTAAGTATTCAGACCCTTTGCTCAGTATTTAGTAGAAGCACCCTTTTGATCTAATACAGCCATGAGTCTTTTTGGGAAAGATGCAATAAGTTTTTCACACCTGGATTTGGGGATCCTCTGCCATTCCTCCTTGCAGATCCTCTCCAGTTCTGTCAGGTTGGATGGTAAACGTTGGTGGACAGCCATTTTTAGGTCTCTCCAGAGATGCTTAAATGGGTTTAAGTCAGGGCTCTGGCTGGGCCATTCAAGAACAGTCACGGAGTTGTTGTGAAGCCACTCCTTCGTTATTTTAGCTGTGTGCTTGGGGTCATTGTCTTGTTGGAAGGTAAACCTTCAGCCCAGTCTGAGGTCCTGAGCACTCTGGAGAAGGTTTTCGTCCAGGATATCCCTGTACTTGGCCGCATTCATCTTTCCCTCGATTGCAACCAGTCGTCCTGTCCCTGCAGCTGAAAAACACCCCCACAGTATGATGCTGCCACCAACATGCTTCACTGTTGGAACTGTATTGGACAGGTGAGCAGTGCCTGGTTTTCCCCACACATACCGCTTAGAATTAAGGCCAAAAAGTTCTATCTTGGCCTCATCAGACCAGAGAATCTTATTTATCACCATCTTGGAGTCCTTCAGGTGTTTTTTTTAGAAAACTCCATGCAGGCTTTCATGTGTCTTGCACGGAGGAGAGGCTTCCGCCAGGCCACTCTGCCATAAAGCCCCGACTGGTGGAGGGCTGCAGTGATGGTTGACTTTCTGCAACTTTCTCCCATCTCCCGACTGCATCTCTGGAGCTCAGCCACAGTGATCTTTGGGTTCTTCTTTACCTCTCTCACCAAGGCTCTTCTCCCCTGATAGCTCAGTTTGGCCGGACGGTCGGCTCTAGGAAGGGTTCTAGTCGTCCCAAACGTCTTCCATTTAAGGATTATGGAGGCCACTGTGCTCTTAGGAACCTTAAGTGCAGCAAAAAAATTTTTGTAACCTTGGCCAGATCTGTGCCTTGTCACAATTCTGTCTCTGAGCTCTTCAGGCAGTTCCTTTTGACCTCATGATTCTCATTTGCTCTGAAATGGCACTGTGAGCTGTAAGGTCTTATATAGACAGGTGTGTGGCTTTCCTAATCAAGTCCAATCAAAATTTAAGGGGGTCTGAATACTTTCCGCGCGTGTGTGTGTGTGTATGTACGGTGTGTGTGTATATATATATATATATATATATATATATATATATATATATATATATATATATACACAGTGCCTTGCGAAAGTATTCGGCCCCCTTGAACTTTTCATCCTTTTGCCACATTTCAGGCTTCAAACATAAAGATATAAAATTTTAATTTTTTGTGAAGAATCACCAACAAGTGGGACACAATTGTGAAGTGGAACGAAATCTATTGGATATTTTAAACTTTTTTAGCAAATAAAAAACTGAAAAGTGGTGCGTGCAAAATTATTCGGCCCCTTTACTTTCAGTGCAGCAAACTCACTCCAGAAGTTCAGCGAGGATCTCTTAATGATCCAATGTTGTCCTAAATGACTGATGGTGATAAATAGAATCCACCTGTGTGTAATCAAGTCTCTGTATAAATGCACCTGCTCTGTGATAGTCTTAAGTGCTGGTTCACACTGGGGCGACAAACGCTCCGACATTAGGAGCTCATGTCGCATGACGTGTGAAAATCAATGTTTCCCTATGGGAGCCGTCTTAACTGGTCCGACACATGTCGGTCCGACATTAAAAATTCTCCCTGTACTACTTCTGTCCGACTTTGATCCTACTTCAGCCCATTGACTATCATTGAAGTCGGATCAAAGTCGGATCCTTGTCCTAACCATACGACTTTGGCATCCGACATTGTGATTACAGCAGCAGTAAAAGGAATTTATCTCACCCTGGAATTGTTTTGATTGGTCAAAGGACAAGTCAGACTAGCACAATGTCGGATCAAAGTAGTATCCTGTTCATGAATGTCGGATGGATGTCGGACCAATGTCGGACCAATGTCGGACCAATGTAGGACAGATGTCGCAGAGCAAAGTAGGATGAAAGTCGTGTCGTATAGTGTGAACCCAGCCTAAGGCTGGGTTCACACTATACGACACGACTTTCATCCTACTTTGCTCTGCGACATCTGTCCTACATTGGTCCGACATTGGTCCGACATCCATCCGACATTCATGAACAGGATACTACTTTGATCCGACATTGTGCTAGTCTGACTTGTCCTTTGACCAATCAAAACAATCCCAGGGTGAGATAAATTCCTTTTACTGCTGCTGTAATCACAATGTCGGATGCCAAAGTCGTATGGTTAGGACAAGGATCCGACTTTGATCCGACTTCAATGATAGTCAATGGGCTGAAGTAGGATCAAAGTCGGACAGAAGTAGTACAGGGAGAATTTTTAATGTCGGACCGACATGTGTCGGACCAGTTAAGACGGCTCCCATAGGGAAACATTGATTTTCACACGTCATGCGACATGAGCTCCTAATGTTGGAGCGTTTGTCGCCCCAGTGTGAACCAGCACTCAGGGTTCTGTTGAAAGCGCAGAGAGCATCATGAAGACCAAGGAACACACCAGGCAGGTCCGTAATACTGTTGTGGAGAAGTTTAAAGCCGGATTTGGATACAAAAAGATTTCCCAAGCTTTAAACATCCCAAGGAGCACTGTGCAAGCGATCATTTTGAAATGGAAGGAGTATCAGACCACTGCAAATCTACCAAGACCTGGCTGTCCCTCTAAACTTTCAGCTCAGACAAGGAGAAGACTGATCAGAGATGCAGCCAAGAGGCCCATGATCACTCTGGATGAACTGCAGAGAACTACAGCTGAGGTGGGAGAGTCTGTCCACAGGACAACAATCAGTCGTACACTGCACAAATCTGGCCTTTATGGAAGAGTGGCAAGAAGAAAGACATTTCTCAAAGATATCCATAAAAAGTCTCGTCTAAAGTTTGCCACAAGCCACCTGGGAGACACACCAAACATGTGGAAGAAGGTGCTCTGGTCCGATGAAACCAAAATCAAACTTTTTGGCCACAATGCAAAACGATATGTTTGGCGTAAAAGCAACACAGCTCATCACCCTCAACACACCATCCCCACTGTCAAACATGGTGGTGGCAGCATCATGTTTTGGGCCTGCTTTTCTTCAGCACGGACAGGGAAGATGGTTAAAATGGAGGGGAAAATGGATGCAGCCAAATACAGGACCATTCTAGATGAAAACCTGTTGGAGTCTGCAAAAGACCTGAGACTGGGATGGAGATTTATCTTCCAACAAGACAATGATTCCAAACATACAGCAAAATCTACAAAGGAATTGTTCACAAATAAACGTATCCAGGTGTTAGAATGGCCAAGTCAAAGTCCAGACCTGAATCCAATCGAGAATCTGTGGAAAGAGCTGAAAACTGCTGTTCACAAACGCTCTCCATCCAACCTCACTGAGCTCGAGCTGTTTTGAAAGGAAGAATGGGCAAGAATTTCAGTCTCTCGATGTGCAAAACTGATAGAGACATACCCCAAGCGACTTGCAGCTGTAATCGCAGCAAAAGGTGGCTCTACAAAGTATTAACGCAAGGGGGCCGAATAATTTTGCACGCCCCACTTTTCATTTTTTTCTTAGTTAAAAAAGTTTCAAATATCCAATAGATTTCGTTCCACTTCACAATTGTGTCCCACTTGTTGGTGATTCTTCACAAAAAATTAAAATTTTATATCTTTATGTTTGAAGCCTGAAATGTGGCAAAAGGATGAAAAGTTCAAGGGGGCCAAATACTTTCGCAAGGCACTGTGTGTATATATATATATATATATATATATTATGATCTCAAGACATGGGAAATCTGAAATGTCTCCAAAAAGAGGCAAGAGATCTTCCAATGAGGAAACTAGTTCAGGCAACGACTGTCTAACTTGGGATTTCCTCACTTTTTTGGAGCGTTTTCCTCTCCTTTTGTATTGCATCTCTAAAATCGTAAATAAAAAAAAATGGCACCAAGGGGGCCCAGAGACAAAAATAAATGAACAGAGGTAGAAACATTTTTGGTATACATAAACTTTAACCGCTTCAATACAGGGCACTTTTACCCCCTTCCTGCCCAGGCCAATTTTCAGCGCTGTCGCACTTTGAATCACAATTGTGTAGTCGTACAAAGCTGTACCCAAATTTTTAACCTTTTTTTTCAAACATAGCTTTCTTTTTGTGGTTTTTAATCACCGCTGGGTTTTTAATTTTTTGCTAAAACAATAAAAAAAGACCTGAAATTAGGAAAAAAAAATTTTGGGCAGAAAATTTGGTAATGAGTAATTTTTCTCCTACACCGATGTGTGCTGATGCTGCATTGACTTGCATCACTGTTGGGCACAGAGTGGCCTCACTGAACACAAATTGGCATAGACTGGCATCACTGCTGTGAACTGTTGGGGCTGCACTGATAATTAGGGCACTGATGATCAGTGCCTTAATTTTCTGTACAGGTCTCCCCTGTGAGGAGATGCTGCCCATTGGCTCTCCTCTCACACAGTGTGATGCGAGGAGAGACGATAAACGGCATTTCCTTGTTTACATGCGATCATCTGTGATTGACCACGTCATCGGCTCTTTATAGAGATCAGGGTCGCACCGTGTCCCAGTGACACAGCATGCCTGAGATCGCCATCATATGACGTAGTTCCAGAACAGAGCATCCCGCCTGCCATCATTTGTCTATATGGGAGGTAGTTAAAGTTGGACTAATACTGTATAAAAGACACACACATCAGTAAAGCTCTGTATTCATTAATTGCTAATTTTTAATCTAAGCAGTGTTCCTAATGCCTCATACACTGAGTTTTTTCACTCAACCCAGTGGGCTAAACTGGAAAAAAAAGTGAAGTTCGAGAGGGGCTGGCTGTATGTTGTTACAGTGATGTCTCTGCTGAGCTAGTGTGTTCTGACTGGAGGACTGCCCTTCAGAACACAGTGATCGAATGCCGATTGGATCCTGGTTTTCCAGCATACCAATTCCAAAGAAGTTTATGTATGCACGAGCATGAATTTTGGCTGTTCAGCTTTTTTAAGTGACCTCAACCGTTCAGCACCCTAGTTGGCTCAAATTTGCATAAAGGAGCTGCAGTTTCCTTTATATTATCCTTGCCTTGACAGAAAATAGTCTTCTATGGAATGTCAAATCCTTGTACCAAATATAATTCCTCACTTCTGTGGTGGTTGGGCCTGTTTGAGCACATGCATACTCGGGTCCTTTCTCATAGGTAGGGAACATTTTTACACAGTAAATCACTTTAAGTAACTGTCTTCCCGTACAAGAGGTTCAGGCAGACATCTGACTGAGTCTGCAGGAATGTTATTGAAAGGCTTTTGTTATACCTGTTTAACCCCTTGCTGCTACCGCCCTGACCGCAACCTCCAGCAGCTCACTTTAGAAATTCAGCAATGTCAAAGCCGATGAAACTCCTTCGTATTCGCGGGAGAGATGAAAGCTGCCACCATTCAATACCCAGATGCCGGCTGCTCAAAGATGCCAGGGGGAAGCTCCAGGGCGCATCGCTGGAGCCAAGGTGAGTATAGTACCCCCTTAATGTAAAAATAACTGATATTTGAAATCTTTTCAACTGCTTCTCTATAGATTACGCTCAGGTGATTTCATGTTGTCAACCTATGGCAAAAAGTGTTATTTGTGAAAAAAGAGAAAATGAATGCAGCCATAACATCTAAGCTGCAATATATTACATTTTTGGTCTTGGGTTTACATGCGCTTTGAGACAGAATAGGTTCTGAAAATTCTTGATTGCCATTATATGCAGGCCTGATAATTTAGGAAAACCTATTTACTCTTTCGTTCATGGACCGACACAGCTTCTCTATTGAAATAGTGGGTATTATCCGTTAATTAGGAGTGACTAGGCAGAAAACTTGTAAAAAGTGTTGCATCACACCACCTACAGTACCGCCCAGGGGGCGGACCCTCTGGTATATCCCCTCACTCTGCATCTCGCAGATCACTTTTTTTCTGTCTAGCAAGGAGTGAGACATTGCTCCCTTTGGGCCCATTGGTCCGGGGGAAAACATATTTTTTTCTACTAATTCTTTTTTTTTTTTTTTTTTCCTGCGATCTTCGATCAACTGCCGACTGGGTGACAGGCTGGGTCCTCGATCCTTGTAATACCCCCAGTTTCGGCCATCGAGCGTGTGCCGACACTAGTTACATGCTGGGTTTTCCACGACATACCTGTCACTCTACGGGTGGCCGGTGAGCCTACACTCCAGGGCCTGCATCGGACCGCTCAGCTTCGGCTGACCTTGCGGCCGAGTTGCAGTAGCCTGTCCGGTGAGTGTCGCGCTCCAGGGCATGCATATGATCGCTCCCTAGGATCCAATCACATCATTCCATGGCCGACAGTCGCCTTATGTGCGCGGATGATCTGTTTTGGAATGGCTTTCAGCATGATACACACAGGAAGGGTAAGTAGCTCCCCTGCTTTCGGCAGGGTGACTTGGCTGGACATTCCTGGAGAGACCAAGTAAGTGGTTGGGGGCCCCTTTCTTTCCTCTCTCCCTGCCTTCCCTCCTCCCTGGCCTTGAGCTAGGTTGCTGGATGCTGGGTCACTTAAGGGGTTCCATCTGGAGTGGGGCTGGCTGTAACTATCATTTAAAAGATGTAATTTCTGCTTACCGGTGTGTGCTTCTTCCCCCTCCATGCTGTCGGCGGCCGTTTTGCAGTGGTCCATGCCTGTTTCGGCCTCTAGTGATTGTCTGGCGGCCGTTTTTCTTGTAGTTTTGCACCTATATGTAGATAGCGCCGCTTGGCGCCATTTTCTTGTGGTCACACCCGCTTTTGCCTCTATCGACTGTTCGGCGGCCATGTTTCCTAGGATTCACGCTGTAGCTATAGACCGCCGCCAGGTGGCCGTCTTTTTGGGGTCCTTGGCCGCCTTTGCCTCTCTATTCGGCTCGGCGGCCATTTTCTTAGAGCCCACATTGTTCATACAGCCGTTTGGCACCCATTTTGCGATAGTCTCCGGCCTCTAGGGTGCATTACACTGGCGCGAAAATTCACACAGCAAACAATGATAAACTATCACACCGACACAGCAGCAGTGGGATGGCATCACAGGCGCAGCACACGGCAGCATAGCGGTACCGATCCAAGGGTGGTGAGTCCTCTGGGAGACCCAGCATCTCTGATCAGCATCTCTGATCAGCTAGGAGGGTGGCCTATTGATATCTTGCCTGGAGCCCTGTGTGGGTGTCAGTGCGTGGTCAGCATGGCGTCTGAGCCAGATGTTTTTTCCCCTGAAACGCCTGATTTGGCAGCTGGTGCCCCTGATGTATCTATGGGTGCTATATCGGCAGTCCTAGAGGCTTTTGCTGCCCGGGGTGGAAAGCAGCACACGGGAATATGGGGGTGGTAAACACCCCCGTCCCCCGCAATCTTCTGGGGATAATTCTGATACAGAACCGGGTCCAGCTTATGGCTCATAACCCGGATTCTGATTCATCAGAGACTGCAGACTGTGACCGATCGGACAGTGAGGATGACTCCAAGTCCAGGTCAGTACGCAAAAAGGCTTTGGTATCTGACCTTATTACTGCAGTGCGGGATATGCTAAAATTGGAAAATGCTGCAGAGGCAGCAGAGACTCCGGTCCGCTTCGGGTTCCGTAAACCTGCCCGCACTGCTAGGGTGTTTCCTTGTGTGTCTTATTTTGATAAGCTCTTGTACAAGGAGTGGGAAAACCCACTGACGGTCTTTACATCCCCAAAGAATTTTGCAATACGGTACCCCTTTTGAGGAGAGTTTTCTAAAGAAATGGACCTCTCCCCCTATAGTGGACCCTCCCGTGTCCAGACTTAACAGAGCTACCACAATCCCAGTAGAAGGGGCTCCTGTTTTCAAGGACCATGTGGATAAGAAAGCTGAAGCACTCGCTCTCTACCTATACTCTGTGGTAGGCTCAGCGGTGCGCCCGGCATTGGCGGGGGCTTTAGTGTCTCAGACACTTACTGAATGGGCAAAATTGCTACTCCAGGGGTTAAAGGAGCAAGATGCTCCTACTAATGAAATCACTTTGGCCGACCAGTTGGTCCAGGGCTTAAAGTTTGTCTGCGAGTCAGACATGGATACTATTCCCCTGCTGTCAAAAGCTTTGGTTTATGCAGTAGCAATACGCTGCCTGATCTGGCTAAAAGGCTGGTCTGCGGACCAGGCCTCCAAGAAGGCCCTGTTGGATCTGCCTTTTAAGGGTGACAGACTTTTTGGGGCCTCTCTGGATGACATCAAGGATGCCACAGGAGGCAAGAGCACTTTGCTTCCTCAAACTAAGAAGGGTAAGAGACCACGCCAAGGGCAAGGGCCCTCCTTTACTGCACGCAAGCGTTTTTTGTGTCCGCCCAGGGCGACAGGGAAAAGACCCCAGGCCGACAAGGCCCCTGCCCAAGGGCAAAAGCGTCCTTGGCCCCGCAAACCCAATAAGCCTGCGGACAAATTTGCTTCTGCATGAAGGTCCGCCCCCACCCAGCTTTCGGGTGGGGGGACGTCTTCACAAATTTGCGTCTCAGTGGACAGCTCTAATCTCCGACAGGTGGGTTTGCGAAGTAATCTCCTCAGGCTACAAGATAGAATTCCTCTCTTGTCCACGGGAAAGATTCGTTCCCTCCAACCTCCAGCTACAGCCGACCCATCGGGAGGCCCTGTACGGGGCGGTCCAGGGTCTGCTGGAACGCGGGGTGGTCATTCCAGTTCCAAAGCAGGAACGGGGTCAGGGCTTTTACTCAAATCTGTTCATTGTGCCAAAGAAAGATGGGGTTCGTCCGATCTTGGATCTCAGGGCCCTTAATTGCTTTGTGAAGGTACAAAGATTTCGTATGGAGTCAGTTCGATCTGTAGTCACTGCTCTCCATCCAGGGGACTTTATGGACTCCTTGGACATCAAGGACGCATACCTGCACGTTCCCATATACTCCAGACACCAGAGGTTTCTGCGATTCGCAATCGGGAAGAACCACTATCAGTTTGTGGCTCTACCGTTTGGCCTGGCTTCAGCACCCAGGACGTTCACCAAGGTGCTCGCACCGATTCTGGCACTTCTAAGACGGCGGGGTTTACGCTATCATGGGCTACTTGGACAACCTTCTTCTGAAGGCCCCTTCAAGCTCAGAATTAGAGGTAAGCGTGTCCATTACCTGTCAGACTCTTCGAGACTGTGGTTGGATACTAAATACGCAAAAGTCAGTTTTGGTGCCAACTCAACGCCTAGTGTACCTGGGGTTGATTCTGGATTCCTCAGAAGCAAAAGTATTCCTCCCTGCGGCAAAGTTGCAGACCCTTCGGGCTGCAGTGCGGCAGCTGACATCCAAGAGTTGGTCGTCACTCCGTTTTTGCATGCAGTGTTTAGGCCTCCATGGTAGCCTCCTTTGAGGCGGTCCCATATGCTCAATATCACACTCGGGTGTTACAGAAAAGTTCTGTCCAGATGGAACAGATGTCCATCATCTCTGGATTATCAAATCCGGGTAAGCCACCTAGTCAGGAGATCCCTGGTATGGTGGCTGACATCACTGTCTCTTCTGGCCGGGAAGTAATTTCTTCCTGTTTACTGGATAGTGATCACGACGGATGCCAGCCTTACAGGTTGGGGGGGGAGTCTGGGGTGTTCAGTCGACACAAGGTCGCTGGACCCCAGAGGAATCCCACCTGCCAATCAATGTCCTGGAAATCCGGGCGATCAGGCTGTGCCTCTTCAGATGGTCTCAGAGGCTGCAAGGGCATCCAGTCAGGATCCAGTCAGACAACGCCACAGCAGTGGCATATGTCAATCGTCAAGGAGGAACAAGAAGCTCAGCTGCAGCATCGGAGGTCGCTCGCATCCTGAGGTGGGCAGAAAGGAGCGTACCGGCACTGTCGGCCGTGTACATACCGGGGGTGGAGAACTGGCAGGCGGACTACCTGAGTCGCCAAATGCTGGTCCAGGGAGAATGGTCCTTATACCCGGAAGTGTTCCAGCTCCTCTGCCAAAGATGGGGCACGCCAGACGTAGATCTTCTGGCTTCCCGACTCAATCGGAAGGTATTGAGGTTTGTGGCCTGGTCAAGGGACCCATGGGCAGACGCAATGGACGTGTTGGTGGCATCGTGGGGTCAGTATCGGCTAATATATGCCTTCCCTCCCTTTAAGGCTTCTTCCCCTTCTGCTTCGCAGAGTGGAGGCAGAGTGAATTCCAATGATCCTGATTGCTCCAGATTGGCCTCAGCGTCCCTGGTACGCCGATCTAGTACGTCTAGTAACAGACGTCCCTTGGCGCCTACCACTAAGAGGACCTGCTGTCGCAATGTCCCATACTCCATCCTGCTTTACGGTCACTGGCTTTAACAGCATCTCTACTATGAGAAGTGCTCGGAAGCCGTCCTCTAGGAAGGTTTATCACCGCACTTGGAAGGCCTAAATCTCCATGTGTGAGGAAATGAAATGGCATCCGCGTACTTATTTGGTCTCCAGAATCCTGCTGTTTTTACAGTGTGGGGTGGACCAAAGGCTTGCCTTAAGTACGATTAAGGGACAAATATCTGCCCTGGCTGTCTTTTTTATCAGTGACCCCTGGCGACTCACTCTCTCTCGTGAGTACATTTGTGCAGGGGGTTCGACATGTGGCTCCTCCGATCCGTCCCCCGCTACCTCCGTGGGACTTGAACCTGGTCCTCTCGGTTCTTCAGAAGTCACAGTTTGAGAATATTAGGGATATTCCCTTGTTGACACTTTCTCAGAAAGTGGTCTTCTTGGTGGCTGTTACGTCAGTTAGACAAGTTTCTGAGCTGGCAGCCTTATCATGCAAGGCTCCCTATTTGATCTTCCACAAGGATAAGGTGGTGCTGCGGCCGCAGCCTTCCTTTCTTCCGAAAGTCGTTTCGGCTTTTCATCTCAACGAAGACATTGTACTTCCATCCTTGTGTCCTCATCCGTCGAATCCTAAGGAGTCGGTGTTGCATTCCTTGGACGTTGTCCGAGCTTTGAGAGTATACTTATCTGCTACTTCCCTGTTCCGGAAGACAGACTCACTGTTTGTTTCGGTGGCTGGTCCCAAGAATGGCCAAGCAGTCTCGTCGGCCACCATCTCTAGGTGGATCTGACAGATGGTAATCCAGGCTTGCGCCTTAAAGGGTCAAGCGCCCCCCTTTCCGGTCACGGCGGATTCGACCAAGGCAATAGGTGCCTCTTGGGCTTTCCGACATCAAGCGTCTGTTTCCCAATTATGTAAAGCGGCGACTTGTTTGATCGCTCACATTTTCACAAAATTCTACAAAGTTGATGTAGGTGCATCTTCGAATGCCTCTTTCGGCCGCAAGGTTTTGCAGGCGGCTGTTTAGAGTTGCAACTCCCCCGTTGGAGTGCTGTTTTTTGTGTTTAAAGTGAAGTTTACTTTCATGCTGTTACCACCCCTCGTTTTTTTCTCTGACACTGCTTTGGGACATCCCACTATGTCAATAGAGAAGCTGTGTCGGTCCATGAACGAAAGAGTAAATAGGATTTTTTACTCACCGTAAAATCCTTTTCTCTGAGTTCATGGACCGACACAGCACCCACCCCTCCTTTTAAGTTTGTACTGCTTTTTGACGAACTGATCTGCGAGATGCAGAGTGAGGGGATATACCAGAGGGTCCGCCCTCTGGGCGGTACTGTAGAAGGTGTGATGCAACACTTTTTTTTATACGTTTTCTGCCTAGTCACTCCTTTATTAACGGATAATACCCGCTAATAGAGAAGCTGTGTCAGTCCATGAACTCGGAGAAAAGGATTTTACGGTGAGTAAAAAATCCAATATGTGTTTTAATGACAGAATTATTCTGCGTTTCTGTCTGGGCTTTTATTGGACATAGGGTGTCAGGCTTTTAAGGATTCTAAGCATTTGTTCTTCCTTGCAAAACTTTTCATCCAGTGTGTGTGTGTGAGGTTAAAAATTCAGTTTTTTGCAAGTGTAAGTCCCTGCTTAGAGGGTGTTTTTTCCCATGTTATACTGCCCTTGGAGAATTAGTTTCACAAAATGACTTCCATTAAGCTTCCAGGACAGCAGTCTTCCCTCACTTCTATTCTGTTTTTGTTTTTCCTGCTATATTTTTCCTCTCTTCTAATGTTAGGTTTTACTAGGTAAGGCCTTTATTTGGTTTGATGTATGTTTTCTGCAGCTGTTGGTAAGATACCAAGCAAGGTATTACGCCTATTTTAAACTTCAAAAATTGTATCAGTGGCATCAGTTTCTTAGCTTGACACAATTTCAAACAGTAATTCTGTGTTCCATTTATGACAGACATGCCTGCTTTCTTTTATCGATTTACTGCTATATATAGCTCTGTGTAGTGAACTACAGGTGGACTGTTTAAATTTAGCACTAAGGCTGGATTCACACCTAAGCAGTTTTAGTGCATTTTGCAGATTTGCACTGCAGTCCATTTAACCACTTCCATACCGGGTCATTGTAAAATGACGCCGGAAGGAACCCTCTCTCCCCCCAGGTGGACGTCATATGACGTCCTGGGTTTGTGGGGGGATATCTGAATGATGCCTGCAGCTAGAGGCATCATTCAGATATCTTTCTCTTCAGCCGGCGATTCTGCGCACCATAAGAATTATCATAGCGGCGGTTCCGCCGATTGATCGTTCTTATAGGCGGTGTTAGGGCACATCCCCTCCCGCCGCCATCCGGTGCTTCTCCGGGCTCTCCCATGCCATCGGGGGCCCGGAGAAAGAATCGTCCGGCGGCAGGGTTGCCAACTTTCAGTAAACTTACAGTTTGTAAAATCTATAATTGTTGCGTCTGTCCATGAATGTCAGTTACGGACATGCAGCCTACACGACCAGTCATCTCTTTGACCGTCGGAGGCCCGGGCGCGATGTGATGACGTCATGCCCGGGTTCTCAAAGGTAAACAAAGCCGCAATTGCGGCTGAAAGCATGAGATCTGTGATTTATTTTTCCCGATCTCATGCTTTCCAGCCTGGAGGAGAGATGTGGGGTCTTATTGACCCCGCATCTCTCCATAAAGAGGACCTGTCACACACCATTCCTATTACAAGGGATGTTTACATTCCTTGTAATAGGAGTAAAAGTGATAAAAAAAAAAATGTAAAAAAAAATAGATAAATTAAAACGCCCCTGTCCCCAATAGCTCGCGCCCAGAAGCGAACGCACACGTAAGTCCCACCCACATATGTGATGTATCGCAGCGTGCGTTAGCGCGCGTGCAACAATTCTAGCACTAGACCTCCCCTGTAACTCTAACCTGGTAACCTGTAAACATTTTCAAAGCGTCGCCTATGGAGATTTTTAAGTACCGAAGTTTGGCACCATTCCATGAGTGTGCGCAATTTTAAAGCGTGACATGTTGGGTATCTCTTTACTCGGCATAACATAGTCTTTCATATTTTACAAAAAAATTAGGCTAAATTTACTGTTTTGTTAATTTTTATATCGTGAAACCATTTTTTTCCCAAAAAAAGGCAATTGAAAAATTATTGCGCAAATACCGTGCAAGATAAAAAGCTGCAACGACCATCATTTTATTCCCTAGGGTGTCTGCTAAAAAAAACATAATGTTTGGGGTTTCTGAGTAATTTTCTAGCAAATGAATGATGATTTGTACATGTAGGAGAGAAGTGCCAGAATAGGCCCGGTATGGAAGTGGTATAAAAAGCCCTGTATTGAAGTGGTTAACATGGTTTCCTATGGAACACGTTCTGTAGTGCAAAATGCAAAAAGCACTAAAACTGCATAGGTGTGAATCCAGCCTAAGGCATAGAATTGTTAAGGGTTTGAATTATGCAGAATAATTAGTTATGCTTTTTTGGCATGTCATTAGTTATGAATTTAATGTAAGAAAAAAAAATGTACTGTATTTATTGGTGTATAACACTCACTTTTTTACCCTGAAAATAGAGGGTAAACTGTGCCTGCGTGTTATACGCAGGGGGCTGTGGAAAGATTTTTACCTGAAACTTCCCTCTTAAAGTTAGGGTGCGTGTTATACGCCGATAAATACTGTAATTGTTTTGTCAAAAGAATATTTCTAAACTGATGTCTTTATGCTTGCATTTAGGTTGGGCCATCAGAAGAAGCAGCACTAATTCTGCATAGGAAGGGATTTGATTGCATGTTTGCAAATAAAGAACTTGGTCTTTTCTGCTCTACATCTCAGGGAAAGGTATTTCACTTTGAAGAAGTGTACTGTGAATTATTTTTTTCTAATACCTCAGCTTTTGTGAACTTTAGGTCTTAGCCAGCCAAACAATTGGGGTGTTGCTACATGTAGCAGAGTCACATTTAAATCTAAAATGTAATGTATTAAATGTATCAGATTTTCTTAGGCTTGGAAACCCTAAAAAACAAAAACAAAATCATTGGTTAGATGTGTTTCTGGGCATAATTAAAACTGTAGGATAGCAGCACTGCAAATTATTAGTAACCAGCAGCACTATCCACCACAATAGCAATAGAACGGATTAAGAAGCTGCGCCAAAATTTAAAAATCAAGTGGTCCTTAAACGCAAAACAAATGAAGAAAGTTCCAATTAATGGAACATAACAGTCTATGGTCGTATCCTGGTTCATAGAATATTGATATCACCACTGTGACTCTATAGACATTCCATAGTGCGAAGCCCACCACCAAAAGTAATGGCCTCTTACCAGAGGGCAAGCTCAATTGCGCAATCGGCTATAGCCCAGTCGCGGCCTTTCACCTCCAGGGGAAGAAACGCCAAGATAAATATCAATGGGGTGGAAATTTTGGGTCTCAAACACCTTCCGTACTCATTCCATCATATGACATGTATGTCTAGAGAGTAAAGGGACCATAGCGTAACTCCGTCATAAACAATATTTATTAAAAAAACAAAGAACCCTTCCTCCTCACATCAGCGTGGTGACGTCACTGCGTGTCCTCCCATACGCGTTTTGTCATCAACAGACGTTATCAATGGGAAAACTATCCACCACAGCTTTTCAGAATTATGATTCTTTCAAATCCACCTCAATCCATTAAAAAGTGTCTCCCACACAAAAGAATACTTAAGGACACATGGTTGACCCATGAGAGCATATAGAAGCACCTGCAGGAGCTTTGCACATACCAAGATGGTATTTCCAGCTTATCCTGATCCCCCCCCCCCCCAAATGACTAAACCAATTTATGTCTAATCAGAGATGATCCCAAAGACCTTCTCACACCTCAGTCAACTCTGACATCGAACGCTTACTGATGCATGAAGCACCAAGACTCTGACAGAGAGCAAGATGGTACAAACTCCATCTTCATCCCATTGGTTTTGGGAACGGGATGATCAACCCAACACTGATGCTGAGCCTACAGCACTACCATGCTCAGACTTGACTCTCCAGTCATATCACTGGAACCAAAGGTCCAGAGTTCCCTATTTGACTCTATATGTTTGAGCACTTCTAGAGATGCAGAGCCACCTTCTGTGTCCATTCCTAGTGAACTACAAGCTCTGCTGCTAGGAGCTTTACACAACAGCTAACCTGAACATGCTGAAACGGCTGCCTACAAGGGAAGACTTGGATAGATGGGCTCAGCTGTTCACGCTTTTACTGCAAAAATAGGTAGAGAACCTCAAACAAGCCTCCAATTGGCTGCCCTTCGAGGCCACTTCCTCCTCACAGGAGTCATGGTTGGTTACTCTTGAGATTTACAGCTGCCCACCCGCAGCTGCGGCCAGAAAACAGGAGCTGCTGGCATCCTGGAGCCTTCAAGGGGGGTGGCCTTAACGCTACAGTTGTAGCCGTATTCCACAACATTGTGGGGAATTCACCCACTGTAGAACTGGAACTAGAGTTGGTACATTGCGCTCTGAAGTTGTGCAAAGCCAGATCTGACCTCCCAGAGACATGTTATGTCTGGTGCATCATTACACAATCAAAGAGGACATCATGATGCAGGCATGACAGTTGGGTCCTATAGACTTTAATGGGGCAATTGTACACTTGCTGCCCAATTTATACCAATTCACCCTGACAAAGACGCACATAAACCGCATTTCATAGTAAAGCCCATTCTAGATCTGCTGCAAAGCCAGAACACATTGTACAAAATGAAGCCATCCTTTTTACATTTTGATAAGAAAGCTCTCTGGGGTCTTCGCCATTTACCAACACAACCAACTCCAAGACTTGTTAAGGCATCTGGAAGTTACTCCTGAATTGGCCTAGCCAGAGACCTGCAGCAAATCCTTCTATGATGCACCAGATGCCCCAGATCAATGAACACACTATGGGCAGATCCACCAGCAACCCCTGGGTCCAGCGAACCTTAAAACACCCCAGGATCAAGCAAGCACACCACAGCATCCACATTCTTCCTGAAGCTATATCCATCACCAGACAAGGATCTATGGATGAAACCTCGAGAGTGTGTCGGCCACATACTCCTCCATGGCTTTGTCCTCGGAGACAAAGGGTAGACCCGACCACGAGGGGGTATGGCACCAGGTTGAAGGTCAATTGTGCGGAGGCAAAATACCGTCTTGACCTTTGTCGAAGACATCGCAAAATTCTTGGTACTCCTCTGGCAGGGTGGAGAGTGAAGGGGTGCACAAGACCTTAGCCACTTTCTGGAAACATGTCTCCCTGCATTGTGGCGACCAGGAAAGAACCTCGGCACAAAGCCAATTAAGAGGGGTTGTGCCTCTGTAACCAAAGATAACCAATAATCACTGGGAAATGAGATGAGGAAATTATTTAGAATTAGAATATCTAATGGTGAAGAGCACCTGCGTCAATGGAGTAGTCTCACAAGTCACATTGGCAGGCTGTAGAGGTCTCCCATCAATGGCCTCAGTTCGAAGTGGAGTGGCGCGAAGCTGCAGCGGAATAGAGTGCTTGGACAGACACCATCAATGAACAGGCCTGAAGCCCCAGAGTCGATTAGAGCCTGTATCTCGATGGACGACTCAGACCAAGAAAGGGTCACCGGAACCAGGGGCTTATCCTTATGGATAATTGGGGATGAAACAATGCCACCTAAGGTCTGTCCCATACAGGACTTCGGGTGCAAGCGTTCTCCTGGACGGGTAGGACAAGACTTCAGAACGTGACCTGCCTGGCCACAATAAAGGCACAATCTCTCCCTCCTCCTAAAGGCCCTTTCATCATCGGAGAGATGTGTGAAGCCCAATTGCATGGGTTCTACCTCACTGGCAGACTGGGTACCAGGAGGTATGGGAGGCACAGGTGGAACTGCAAAGCTTGGAGAAAAATGTACAGGAGGCTTCCACAAACGCTCCTTTAAAGGAAGGTCTCTCGGAGTCCTGGAGTCAATGAGAACAGCAAACGCGATCACCCTCTCCCAGCTTTCTCAGAAAGTGGTCCTTTTGGTGGCTGTCATGTCAGTTAAGACGGGTTTCTGAGCTGGCAGCCTTGGGGTATAGACATGAGGTTCTTGGCAGCAGTAGTGGAGCATACAGGAACGTCAAATACCTTTTTAAAGGAAGCCACAAACTCAGGGTAACTCGGGACAACAGGGTTTTGCATCTCCCATAGAGGGTTTGCCCAGGCCAAGGCTGTCTCAGAAAGCAAAGAAATCATGAAGCCTACTTTGCTTCTATCTGTGGGAAACGCCTGGGGCAGCATCACAAAGTATATCCCAACCTAGTAGAGGAACCCTCTGCATAGAACTGGATCGCCCCCAAATCGCTGGGGAAGCGGAGCGGAACCAGACATACCTCCTTATAGAGGTAATATTCGAGGCGGGTGCCTGCAGAGACTGGAGCATCAGCAGGGACAGCCTGCAACACAGGTTGTACTGTCACAGCCTCAGTGGGAGGGTCAAAGTGAGCAAGTCAAATCAGGAGTGTCTGTAATGCTATGGCAAACTGATCCATGCGGTGATCCTGCTCATCCAATCTGTAAAAAATATTACCTATAAGTGGATTGCGTGCATCTTCTGAATTCATGACCTTCGCCTACTGTCAGGAACCATGAAACAGAAGTGCAGTAAAAATCACACTATTTAATAAAATGGTATAAACAGAGCAAAAGTCAAAACATAGCCAGAGTTCGATAACCAGGACGAGTAGTTAGAACAAGCCAGAGAAGCAGGAGTCCAGAGATCAGCAAAGTCGGGTGCAGCAAACAGGATCAGGAACCAGAAGGGAAGTCAACCAAGCAAAAGTCTTTCACAGGAAAACACAACAGAGTCTGGATATGTTGCCCAAGGCAAAGGCACAGAAGATCTGATCCAAGGATTTTTTATATAACCAGCAGATCTGGCTGACGAGCAGGAAATGAAGACCAGGTGAGTCACTGTGGAAGAAAGTCTTTGGCAACTAACCGACAGCTGAGCACAGAGCTCTGAGAAGGAAGGGCCAAGCCCAGCCCTAACAATAAACAGCTCAGAGAGCTAGTGAAGTAGAAGAAACAGCACACTGGTCTTCCCAGTCAATGGCGGCTGTGCGGGGAAGTGCAAGCACAGGTCTGATGATTGGTGGAGATTAAATTGACAAAAGATGGAGCGCTAAAAAATGCAGCTAGTGCGATATGGAAATGGTCCCAAGGTCCAGGTGTGCCAGTAGGCAAAGTTCATTCACTGCTGAGACCAGGGTTTAGGGATTCTGGTCTGTATCAGTGTGGGCAGCCAGCTGTAGAGAGCAGAAGCGACTCTGTGGATATGGGTGGGAGAGAGAGGAGCAGTGTTACTCTGAGTGCAGTATGTCAGTTAAAATTCAATGTTTAGCAAAAGTAAGATCAACCCACATTTTGGTGAGATATAATGTGCATCGGAGCCTCTGAGAACAACCTGAAAACTGACCATGATGTGCTCTCATGCCTAGTGTGGTCAGTTTTTGATAGGAAAGCAGATTTACTGGCAGGAACACCAGGTATTTTACACAAAGAAAGCAATACAAGGAGAGCAGGATATTTTTTTTTTATACTTGTACATGTTACAGCAGGCACATATCAGGAATATGAAATGTTGGGGTAACATATTCAAGTTTTATGGTTTAGCACTTATTGCCCCCAACCAATACAGATCTTTAATGTATCTTTAAATTTCCTACCACTACACCTTAGATTGTATGATTTATGATTGGGATGCTACCCGGAGCTCTGGGCCTGGGTAATCCCCCTTCAAGGAACACATGAGGGCACACCTTGACTAAACTACCTGCCTTTGATGTTGAATATTGACGATTTGTACAGTGGTACCAAGCTGGGTTTGGGGTCCTGGGGGGTTTGGACCTCGGTTAGAATCCTTATCAACTTGGCAACCTCTCCTAACCAATGATCCCTGACCCATTATCAGTGGTTAAATCACTGTAGATTCCAAACTACCAGCTGAATAGGGAACAAGATGGCACATAGGAATTACTTGCTTCCAGACATCTAGGTAAATAGCATACTCTCCTTGGGTGATTCAATCCTGACAGCCCCCTTCCCCCCCACGCACATAATTCGAGGTCTGCCTCCAATATTTACCATTTCCTAAATGGGTTAACGGTTGGCTACTTCACCCATCAAGGGCTGGGTATAACTGTAAATTTTACTTCTGAGGAAGGTGCTTGGGTCTCCTGAACGGCTTATGTGTTCTTACACCAAGATATTCTCTCTGACCTACTTTGACGATTTTTAGCATTACACCAACTGGTTTTACGTGGCAACCCCCTACCCCTGAGCCTTATTCTAGAGATTGTATAGTCACATTTTAGCCTAGCAATATCGCCAACCTGCAGTGCTACTATTTGACTGTCTACCCCAGTGGTTCTCAACCTCAGTCCTCAAGTACCCCCAGCGGGCCATGTTTTCAGGTTTTTCTTTTACTTTGCACAGCTACTTTAACTCAATATCATTGACATGGTATTGATAAGAGCTATTTTATCTAAGGGAAGTTCCCAAAACATGGCCCGTTGGGGGTACTTGATGTCTGAGGTTCAGAACCACCCATCCTGGCCTTCCGCCACCTATTTGGTGGTTGGAAATTTTAATAAACATTTGTTTGAGACTTTCTCATCCCCTAGTCCTGTCTCGCACCCCTAGCTCCAGCCCACGTCGGGCTTCAATACACCCTCCGCAATTTTCTCTCTCTGGTCCCTTTGCCCTACCTAGGTCTGACCTTATCTTACTCCCCCCCCCCCCCCTGCCTGTATTGGCTCCACGCCCCCCCCCCCCCCTCTGGATTCCCGCAATCGAGGAGATAATCATCTCACTAGTGCAAAGGGCTTAAAAAACCCCGGGATAAGAAGAGTCCTCCATGACCTGAAGACATTGCATGCACAAATTGCATACATTCAAAAAAATAATTTTAAAGCGGAGGTCCACCCTAAAAAAAAAAAATTATATATATATATATATATATATATATATATATATAAATATATATATATATATATTATAATCTCTATCCAAAAAATTTGAAATAAAGATTTGTTTTTATAATTACCAGAAATGGCTGTTACTAGGCAGATCGTCCTAATCTGGCACTTCCTGGTTCGCGGTGGTCTTTCTTCTCCTCGCGCAGCCTCCTGTGAAATTTGGGGGAGCGTTGTCTTCTGGGATCTTGCGTTTGTCCCAGGAGACATCCGCCAATTCACATAGCGCCGCACGCATGCGCAGTAGGGAACCGGGAAGTGAAGCCGCAACGCTTCACTTCCTGATTCCCTCACCGAGGATGGCGGCGGGACAGCCGAGACCCGAGCGATTGCTCGGCTTCGGCTGCCGACTTCGCGGGCACCCTGGACAGGTAAGTGTCCTCATTAAAAGTCAGCAGCTACAGTGTTTGTAGCTGCTGACTTTTAATTTTTTTTTTTTTAACGCAGGACCTCCGCTTTAAGGAGAATAAAAACTCACGTTCTGCGAGCGCTCTATTTCCTTACATCCTATCGTAGCAGTACCAGAGATTCTAAATTGAAGGGAGCTTCCATTCTGATTTCCTGACAGGCTCTCTGGACATTACTTGATTCCAATTGTGAGTAAAATGTCAGATACTACTTTCTCAAAGGTCTTTTAGGCCCCACTAAAATGACAGCAATCTGTAGCCCATATTCTAACTAAGTTCGCTTCCTGGAGTCCATTCTGGATAAGCCATCCACCTTCCCAGAAGAGAATGCCCATTGTGGTGGATACACTTGAACGCCCTGCTGAATCTTGATATAAGCACCTTATCTGGTTCCTCTTCCATCACTCATGCCACCTATAAGGCCTCATGCACACTGGACATTTTTACAGCTGCTGTTTTTGACTTTAGGCATTTTTTTCTGCAGCCAGTAAACTTACCAGCATGTTATCCTATGTGTCAATGCACACACAGGCTGTTAGAGTTTTCTGGCTGGAAAAAAAAAACAGAACTAGTGTTTTAGCGTTTTTCAGCTGTAAAAATGTGCTTTGATAAAAGCTTAAAAATGCAGAAAAACAGCAAAAAAAAAAACGCCGAAAAACTCATTCTACAGATTTCTACAGCTAACGCTACTGGCGTTTTTATAACGTCCAGTGTGCATGAGGCCTAAAGCCATTCTCCAATTCTTACATCATGCACATCTAATCAATATTTGGCAGCTCCACCACCCAGACATTTCAGATTGTACCCTTCCTCTCCCCACATAGTATATTCCCCTAATGACCTATTTGTAATCCTGCATCAACACATGCCCCTATGCACTAAATTCAACAGAGGAAATATAATTTTGTCAGATTGTTCTTTATTTGCTGAAATGAAACTAACATACAATACCACTGCATTATCCTGGCACTGGAGATTGAATGAAAACTTGCTCCAAGACACCCAGATCTTGGCAAATGTAATCAGAGCTGGGTACAATAACACCTCAGACAGTTATCCCATGCAAATATGGGAGGCGCACAAAGCTTACATCAGAGGATTCTTAAATTAACCTGGGCCAAGGGTGAAAAGGGAAAGGGAAGCTAAACGGATGGCTCCTAAAAGAGATTCACTATCTGCAATCAACAAATGAAAATAACACTGATACGTAGAGAGAGTGAGTGAGTTGATCCGTTTGAAAAAACAGGTAAATTCTCTTAACCTAAAAAAGCTAAGGCAACTGTCTCACAGTGCAGGTGTCTATATATTAACATTGCAATGAGTGTAGTCACTGTTTAGCCAAAGCCCTCAAAGATCCGCATCCAGCTCTCTATTCACATTTTTACAAATACTTCTAGACCAAGTTGGTTATGTAGCCACACGAGAGACCCATGACAATAAAACCAAATAACTTAACCTGATCCATGCAGCTAGTTCATTCCATGCCCCCTGTTGGTCACTGATACAAAGAAGGCATTTGATAGGGTCAACTGGACCTTTTTGTTCTCGATTCTTAAAATTATTGGGCTAGGTGATAACAGTAATGCAGCAATGGACAATGGATACATTCCATTTACTCCATGCTGACAGCATTAGTTAAAGTAAATGATCTTCCCCAATCCTTTTTTTCATTTTGAATGGGACTAGACGAGGCTGCCCCCTGTCGTAGCTTTTCCTCTTCCTGCTTACCCTAAAGCCCTTTGGGATAGCCTAAACCTTTAGGGCCTGCATGTGTAAAGAACAACATAAAATATCGGCATATGCTGATGACCTTGTATTCTACCTTACCAATTATATCCTCTCCCTACCCAATTTACTACAGGAATTTGAAGTCTGATCATATATTTTTCAAAATCTGAAGCAATAGGACTATCAATACTGATGAACCTGAAAACCCAATTACAACAAAACTTTAAATTTAAATGAGTTTCAAAGACAATAAAATATGTAGGCACTTACATACCATCTCACCTGAAAGATGCATTTTGCATAAACTTCCCACCACTCCACTATAAATGAAAACTGTTAGTAATTAAATGGTATGAGGCAATCCTCATACCATTCCCCCCCAAAAAAACTCTCCCCCCCCCCCCCCCAAAAAAAACGCCAAAGGTGGAAGAGGAGAGGAAAGGACTTCCCATTTTTAGGGTGAAGTTCCATTTTAAAGCGGGAGTAAACTACCATGGTTGATATTTACCTATAGGTAAGCCTATAATTAGGCTTACCTATAGGTACTGTAAATATCTCCTAAACGTGCATCGTCCTGGGCCGTGAACAGCACCTCCCGCACAAATGCTCCCAAGTTTCACACAACCTTAACCCCATTCATAAATTGCATGTCGGAGTCCCTAAACTCATGAGATACTGATACTGTAGGTAGCAGACTCTGCTCCCGCAATTTCTCCAGTAATTCGCACAAGATCGACATGTATAGTAAAACTACCTCCTTTTTTAAGTGCTTTGATGTGGCACATCAAATGTTCTTAAATTCCTTTTGTCACCTGTAACTCGCTTTATTTTATTTTTGGGAAGATTAAGTGAAGTATCCAAACTCCACTCGCTGTTTAGTTTCATATTGTGTTTTTTACACTGAAAGAAGTATAAATAAAGAATTTAAAAAAAAAAGAGAAAAAAAAAGCTGTACTTCTTTCTTTTTTTTTTTTTTTTTTATTCAATGCAACAAGTGCAAAACAAAGATATTCCATTAGTGAAACAGGACAGAAATTGCAAAACTGAATCCACAAACACACAATATAAAGAACAAGATATCTACTGCACATCATTCCTCACAACCAGACCACTGTATGGAAGACCTAAATGTTTTGGTTTTTAAAGGGTACTAAATGGTTAGAAAAAAGACTTTGAACCACACGTAATAATTCTATTTGACACTAGAAGTAATGACTAAATATGGACCTCCGCCTTCTAATTCAATATCAAATAGTTTTATGACCAACCTCTGTGACTCCATAGCCCACACTATATCCTTTTTTTTTAATTATTATTATTCCTCCCAGAGATTGATGTCTTTTGCAGATTTTTTTTTCTAAACATCTTACTTCACCTTTTGTGCATCAGCACTGCTTAAGTGACAAAAGGCGAGAATTCCAATAGCTTGTCCTAAAAATGTATGTGCTTCCCAAAGGCTAAGGGCTCTTTCACACGGGGCGGATCCGTGCAGATCCGCCCCGTGAAGCTCCGCTTGCTCAGCGGGGATCGCTCCGTTGATCCCCGCTGAGCCGACGGATGACTGGGCGGTCCCCGCACACTGTGCAGAGACCGCCCTGTCAGAGCGCCGCTCTCCCCTATGGGGAATCGGATGATGACGGACCGTAGAGTCCGTTGTCATCCGATCCGCTCCGCCGACGGAAGGAAAAATAGGGTTTTCCTCCGTCACACTTTGGCGGATGTCAGCGGACATGTCTCCGCTGACATCCGTGCCTCCATAGGGGTACATGGAGGATCCGTTTCAGGTCCGCCTAAAAAACTGACAGGCGGACCTGAACGGACCTCCGTGTGAAAGGGGCCTAAGTTTACTTTTAAGAAAATAAATACATGCTCCTTATTTTGTAGGAAGGAAAATGTGCATTTATCTTTTCGTTCATGGACGGACACAGCTCCTTAAATCTTGACATGTGGGTTATGTTTCTGTTCATAGAGGACTAGGCAGAACATGTTATCTTAAAACATGTAACTTTAACAGAGTTGAACAGCCCCGCCCAGGGGGCGGTTCCTCCAGTCATAACCCCTCACCATGCAGCTCAGTTTTGTTTCTGCCTAGCAGAGGAGATGGACGTGGCTTCCTTTGGACCCAGAGTCCTGAAGAAATTTTTAATTTTTATTTTATTTTTCGATTCTTCTATCAACTGCCGGCTGGGCGACAGGCTGGATATTATAGATCCTTGTAGTCTTCCCAGTCCGGCCATCGAGCGTGCCAGTCCTTAGCTACGCGCTGCTTCTGCCACGACATGCCCCATGGCTCCAGGGGTGGCCGGTGAGCATATGCTCCGGGGTCCACATATGACTGGGCTACTGTTGTCTCACAGTGGACTGGGCCGACAGCTACTCCGTACCATCGGTTGTGGGTCTGTCAGGGACGCGCCAGCAAGTCCTCACAAGGACGGGTAGGTACGGTTCTTCCTGCCTCGGCAGGATGGAACAGCTGGGCATTCCCGGGATTAAGGGGTTCTCCTGTCCTCCCTTTCCCTGCTCTCTGTCGCCCTTTTCTCTCATGCCCTAGGGCCTGCTGCGACCGGGGTGTACCTGTGGGGGGGCTCCAGGTCCCTGTGGGGGACCGTGGGGTGCTTTCTGTGAGGGGGGAGGGGGTCTGTCTCCCGGGAAAGTCCCTGCACGGCCTTCTCATCCACATCGCGGCGCTCAGGCGCCATTTTTTAAAGCGCCAACGCCATTTTTTGTGTGCCTGCCTTTCTCCTTTGAAAATGCCATTGGACGCCATTTTGTCGTGGCCACGCTGTTGTGCAGGTCGGTATTGTGGGCAGCCATTTTCTTGTGGTCCGCACCCTTTTATATGAGGCGTCTGATGGCCATTTTGAAGTGGGTTTGGCCTCTCGCACTGGCTTTCTGAACGGCGCACAGCTTATTCTCTCCAGGTTTTTTCCTCACAAAACACGCAGTGTCTACAAGGAAGGCGCGCAGCGGTGGTGCGTCCCCTGGGTAACCCTTTAGGTCGGCGCAGCAAGGAGGATGGACTTAAGTGTTTTTCACTTAGTCCCTGAGGGCTGTCAGTGGGTGATAATGGAGTCAGTATCTGGCCTTTCTTCCCCTAAATTGCCAGAGGCAGCAAAGGTGCCCCTGCGGTTCCCATGGATTCGCTGTCGGTGGTCCTGGAATCATTTGTTGCCAGGGTAGAAGCGTTGTGCGGGCGTAAGGGGAGTAAAAAGGCGCCCCCTCCCCCGCCATCTTCTGGGGGATTGCTCTGACTCAGATTCGGGCCTGGCTGCGGCTCAGGACCCCTGTTCTGGTGTGTCAGAGGATGTGGACCAGGTCCTCCCTGGTGGGGAGGACCCCTTGTCTGGATCAGTGCTAGACGGGGCACGTTTGAGGGCACTTATCACACTAATCTAACTGCTCTGTGAAAGGTTTTTCCTTATGTTACTTTGATAAGTCATAGATAAGGACTGGGCACGGCCGCAGAGGTCCTTTGTGGTCCCTCAGCGCATGGCGGTCCGTTATCCTTTTGAGGAGAGCCTTTTGAAAAAATGGGTCTCTCCTCCGGTCGCGGACTCCCCGGTCTCTCGGCTACAGAAGGTAAGCACTCCCCCGGTAGAGGGGACCCCTGCTTTTAAAGGCCCTAATGATAGGAGGTCTGGAACGGTGACCCGCTTCGTGTTCGCCATGCTGGGGTCAGAGTTGCGACATATATTAGCTGCGGCTTTGGTGTCTCAGACACTCACTGAATGGGCAAAGATTTTGTAACAGACAGTAGAGGAGCATCAGCTTCCTCCAGAGCGCATAAGGCTGGCTGACCAATGGTCCAGGGCCTTGTGTATGTCTGTGATGCCACTCAGGGTGCGGCCCCCTGGATTTCCATAGCCTCTGTATATGCAGTGGTACTGCGCCGCCTGTGAAATGCTGGTCCGCTGACCAAGCATCCAAAAAGGCTCTGGCAGATTTGCCCTTCAAAGGTGGGAGGCTTTTTGGTACCTCGCTGGACGACATTATTAAAGATGTCACTGGAGGTAAGAGCACACTTCTCCCACTGTCCTCTATGGGGAAGGAGCCACGCTGTAAGTGGGGCCCTCCTATTCCGCACAGAAGCGGTATTTTCGTCAGATCCTCCCTGACTGACAAGGCTCCAGCTGGGGGACAGGAGTGTCCCTGGGTGCGTAAGCCAACCAAGACGGCTAACAAGCTTGCTACCACATGAAGTTTTGCCCCCACCCGACTCAGGGTGGGGGGACGGCTTTGCAAGTTTGCAGCTCGGTGGTCCTCCCTGCTCTCCGACCAGTGGGTCTGCGAGGCGGTCGCTTCGGGGTACAAGATGGTTTCTTTCTTGTCCGCCATACAGATTCTTTCCCTCGAATCTTCCTCTCCTTCCGGCTCGTAGGTCTACTTTGATAGGAGCAGTACGAGACTTGCTCATGTGCGAAGTAAATTACCTGTGCCCTGGAGGATGGGTTTCAGGGATTCTATTTGAATCTGTTTATAGTCCCAAAGAAGGAGGGTGTCCGTCCAATCTTGGACCTCATGGCTTTCAATGCCTTTGGGAGGGTGCAAAATCATCCGGGGGATTTTCTGGCATTCCTGGACATCAAGGATGCCCACTTGCATGTCCCAATATGCGACAGGCATCAGAGGTTTTCTGCGCTTTGCGATCGGCGAGGACCACTATCATTTTGTGGCTCTTCCCTTTGACCTAGCGTCAGCACCAAGAGTTTTCACCAAGGTGTTCGCCCCGATTCTAGCTTTACTGCGACAGCGAGGCATTGTCGTAGGTTACCTAGACGATCGTCTTCTGAGAGCTGCTTCCAGCACATAATTGGAGGAGGACATTTCTATAGCCAGTCAGGCTCTCCAAGAATTTGGATGGATACTGAACCTCCAGAAGTCAGTGTTCTGATTCAGCGCCTAGAATACCTAGGGCTGATTCTGGACTCATCGGAGGCGAGAGTCTTCTCCCTCCAGAGAAGACACTCCAGGCTGCAGTGAGGTTGTTAACATCCCGCAATTGGTCGTCTCTCCGTTTTCTGCATGAGAGTCCTGGGCCTCATGGCAGCCTCCTTCGAGGCAGTACCGTATGCCCAATTCCATACTCGGGTGCTGCAGAGGGTGATTCTGTCCAAATGGGACAAATCCCAATTGTCTCTGGATCAGCAGATTCAGGTAAGTCGCCTAGTCAGGGCCTCTCTGACTTGGTGGCTGACATCCCCGACACTTCAGTCCAGGAAGTCTTTCCTTCCTTTCCACTGGACTGTGGTTACGGTCGACACCAGCCTGACCGGTTGTGGGGGAGTCTGGGGGGTTCGGTCGGCCCAGGGCCACTGGACTCCGGAAGAATCTCTCCTACTGATCTATGTCCAAGAATTTTGAGCAATTAGACTGTGCCTCTCCAAGTGGTCGCAGAGGCTTCAGGGGCGTCCGGTCAGGATTCAATCGGACAACGACACGGAGGTGGCTTATGTCAACCATCAGGGTGGAACAAGGAGCTCGGCCGCAGCGTCGGAGGTCGCTCACATCCTGAGATGGGCCGAAAGGAGGTTACCGGCCCTATCGGCTGCTTACATTCCAGACGTAGAAAACTGGCAGGCGGACTATCTCAGCCGCCAGATGCTGGACCAAGGGGAATGGTCGTTGCACCCGGAGGTGTTTCAACTCCTTGTCAGAAGTGGGGCACACCAGATGTGGATCTCCTGGCCTCTCGACTCAATCGCAAGGTGTCGAGGTTTGTGGCCAGGTCCAGGGATCCCTGGGCAGACGCGTAGTGGCTCCATGGGGTCAGTATCGGCAAATTTTATGCATTTCCTCCAATGAAAATGCTCCCTCGTCTGCTCCGCGGAGTGGAGGCCGAGGGGATTCTAACCACCCCAGACTGGCCCTGGCGTCCCTGGTACGCCGACCTCGTGAGACTGGTAGAAGACGCTCCCTGGCGTCTGCCGATGCGGGTGGACCTTCTTTCTCAAGGTCCCATACTGCATCCTGCTTTACAGTCGCTGGCTTTAACGGCATGCTATTGAAAGGCAGGTACTGAGGGACCATGGTCTGTCAGATTTGGCAGTCTCTACCATGTTGAGGGCCCGGAAATCATCTTCTTCCCGGAAGTTCTACCATCGCACTTGGAAGGCATACATCTCTGTGTGAAGAGATGTCTTGGCGCCCACAGGCATATTCAGTTTCTCGGATCCTGCTGTTCTTGCAGCTCGGAGTAAATCAGAAACTTGCCTTAAGCGCTATTAAGGGGCAGATTTCAGCCTTGGCTGTCTTCTTCCAATGACCCCTAGCGGCTCACTCACTGGTAAGTACGTTTGTACAGGGGGTCCGACACGTGATTCCTCTGATTGGACCACCTCTTTCTCCGTGGGACTTGAATATGGTTCTCTCTGTACTTCTGGAACCATCCTTTGAGAACACCAGGGAGTATTCCTCTCGACGCTTTCTCAGGAAATTGCTTTTCTAGTTGACATTAAATCGGTCAGAAGGGTTTCTGAATTGGCGGCCTTGTCTTGCCAAGTCTCCTTGCTTGGTCCTCCATAAGGATAAAGCGGTGCTGCGCCCGCAGCCCTCAATCCTTCCGAAGGTAGTTTCGGCTTTTCACCTAAATGAATACATTGTACTTCCATCCTTGTGTCCTCGGCCTTCGCATCCCATGGAGGTTGCGCTACATACTTGGGGTACGTGCCCTACGGGTTTACCTGTTTGCTACGGCTCCGTTCCAGAGATCACTGTTCGTGTTGGTGTCTGGTCCACAGTAGGGCCTGGCGGTTTTTGTCGGCCACCTTTCTAGGTGGATCAGGCAGACCATCATCCAGGCCTATGCCCTTACGGGGCGGGCGCCTCCCTTTCCTGTCATGGCGCATTCGACCAGGGCAATTGGTGTCTCCTGGGCTTTCCGACATCAAGTATTTGTCTCACTGGTGTGTAAGGCGGTGACCTGGTTGTCTGTTCACACTTTCTCACAGTTTTATAAGATTAATGTGAGTGCATCTTCGGATGTTGCCTTTGGCCGCGTGGTTTTGCAGGCGGCTGTTTGAGGTTGCAACTCCTCCATTGAGGAGCTCTGTTTGTTTGGGGTGAAGTTAAGTCTTCTATTGTTTGCTGTTCCTACCCCTCGTTTTTTCTGACACTGCTTGGGGACGTCCCACATGTCAAGATTTAAGGAGCTGTGTCCGTCCATGGACGAAAAGAGAAAATAGGATTTTTTTGTACTCACCGTAAAATCCTTTTCTGTGTCGTCCATGGATGGACACAGCACCCACCCCTCCTTTTTTAAGTTTGTACTGCTTTTTGACAAACTGAGCTGCAGGGCGGGGCTGTTCAACTCTGTTAAAGTTACATGTTTTAAGATAACTAACATGTTCTGCCTAGTCCTCTCCTATGAACAGGAACATAACCCACATGTCAAGATTTAAGGAGCTGTGTCCGTCCATGGACGATAGAGAAAAGGATTTTACGGTGAGTACAAAAAAATCCTATTTTCGTTTTCTCACAGGAGCCTGCAACTCATTGCACTTGCGATCAGTGGATTGTGGGAGCAATGTCGGGCTGCTGCAAACTCTTCATTCCAGCTCTCTGCCCATTTCTCTGTATGGGCTCTAAGTTGGGAGAGCTGGAGGAAGTGTCAATGGACTACAAGTGCCCTGAATTCTGCATTTGTGTTCCACTGAGAGATACAAGTCCATCTGCTGTTATGACAGATGGGACTTAAGTTTATTCACAGTTCTTTGTCAATGCATGATGCAGCTGTGCAAGTAGAACCCCGTTCAACCAAACTTATTTTGAAAATGGCTGCAGGGGAGGAGAACCCCTGCACACTGTCACAAGGTGAGATGGGGGTTTGGCAAAATGTGCATGTTACACCCTAAATATGGGTGTAGCATGTAACCAGTTGCTAAAGGTGGAGTTGGCCTTTTATTTTTGTCGTCTTGGAGAACTGGACAGTCCTGATCAGCAGACACTTCTGTATATGTTTGCATAATAGCTCTTTACGCTAATATATACTATATTCTCTCAGTATTTCACAGGCTTGTTTAAATGTTGTACATCAAACTTTAAACAAGCTTCAACATGCTTTTTCTTCAGCAATGGAGTCTTGTGTGGTGAACGTGCTTACAGGCTATGGCTGTTGAGTGCAGTACTTTTCTTTGAAACCATTGTACCTGCTAATTTCAGGTCTTTCTGAAGCTCTCTATAAGTGGTCCTTGGCTTTTGGACAACTCTTCTGATAATTCTTTTCACTCCTCTGTCAGAAATCTTGCGAGGAGCACCTGGCCGTTGCTGGTTTAAGGTGAAATTATTTTCTTTCCACTTCTGAATGTTCTAGTGAGCACTGTTGGGGCCATAATCCAGAACTATAGAAATCCTTCTGTAACCAATGCCATCCGTATGTTTTGCAACAATAAGGTTGCAAAGGTCTTGAGAGAGCTCTTTTTTTTTTCCTTTTACCCATCATGAGATGTTTCTTGTGTGACACCTTGGTAATGAGACACCTTTTTATAGGCCATCAGTTGAGACTGAACCAGCTGATATTAATTTGCACTGAAAAGGGGGCAGGATTGTTTTTTTAAATACTAAAAGATTTCAGCTGGTGTCTGAGCTTTTGTTTTTGGTTTCTTTGTATGTATGGATTGCATGGGTTGTTATTGACATGTGGAGAAAATTTGATGTCAATAGCACCTTTTTAGAAATAAAATTACCTGGAAAAATTATGACGTGTTCAATATATATTTTACCTGCTGTGTGTATGTGCCAAAAAATAATATATATATATATATATATATATATATATATATATATATATATATATATATATATATATAAATATGAGAGAGAATTTATTGTGCTTTTCTTTGTGTTTTCAGATTTCGTTTTATGAACTGTTCAGTGGATTTAAAGTTGAGAGTCTCAGATCATCAACCTTATCTTTAATGCATACATCTACAGATGCTCAAAACGTAAGCACGGTCACCATGAGCCCTATGGACATTAGCACATTTCGAGTAAAACTGAGATGAACTTTGCTGTAAGCAACAGCGTTCTCATGTGTTTTACATGCAATAAAGAAGCACATTGCTATACCAGCTTCTGGACACTGTGAGGATTTGCTTTCAACATTTTCTGTTGACAACACCTCCAAGAAAAGCCATGTTTTACACCACCTTCATCCAGTACATGAAGTATATATTTTTTTATTTTCTTTCTTTTTTTTCTTTTTTTTTCTTTCAGAGAACCTGAACTTTAATTGCCTTTGTTCTCGCTAAATTCTGAAGTCAAATATTAAGATGGTAAAAATACACTTTACAAAATGTATTCTGACAAGTGAAGCAAACACACTTGAAGCAAGTGGCCAAATAATTGTTACAATTGGAGAGTCACAGAATTGATATTTAAAACCTGATACAAAGAACATCTGCAGAGACACTGGAGGCTGACTGAAGTTGGTTAAAGACAACTTTTGTTAAAGTTACCAGTCAGTATGTTGCCAAAAGCTGTTTAATATGATGGCCCGTTCCAGGCAATCTATTTAGATTACTGCAAAACCATTCTGTCCTTTCAGTTTTAACTGGTTTCTTTGTAGGATAATTTCCTTCCCTACATCCTTCTAGCATTTCACGCACCCAGACAGATTTATTATAATTGGGCAGCCTTATTTATAAAATTCTCCCCCTGCTGCTCTCAAAGTAGCAGTATGACGAAATAAAACTGTCCCCTTACCACTTCTTGTGTGTTTTAGGTTTAAATATGTATCCTTTCAGTGGCAATTCAGCTGTATACCTTTTGCACCTTGCTACCCAGGATTTAGAGGCACAGTGGTTAAAATGCACACAAAAACTGTTCCATAGACATTGTGAATCAGGCGGCCTGATTTCTGTGCAATTTTGTTTCTAATATTTTGATAAATGTTTCTCTTTTTATTGGCAATCAAGCTTTCAATCACGCTCATGTGATAAGAGTTCCAATCCACATTAATTTTATTTGATGCAGATAAGCAAACGGGGAAGATATACAGTATTGTCCTTTTGAAAATGTAACTTTGCCCATCTAGCATTGCCATGATAAACATTGCTGTTAAGAATAGTAGATCATAAGTGCTTGATCTGGGTTGTTAAAAAATGCTGTAAATGTTATCTTGCATAGTTAATCTAAAAAATGTGATTTCAGAAAAAATACTTTAGCAAGGCGTGTTCCAAAGAGAACGTGTAACATTCATTATAATCTTAGTCTTTGCTATTGTTAAACAGGACAGCTTTGCCTCTTGTGCTGTATTCTTCTTTCCTCTTAAAGGAGATCAGCTCAGTATAGGGTCAAAATATCCCTACAGAGGCAGTCCTATCTCTTGCCTCAGGTCTGCGAGGAAAGAAGGTACTTAGAACAGGATTACAAAGGTGCTGTCTGGTTTATATATAAAAAAAAGCTAACACAGGTAATTATTTAGTAGTTCAGTTGCACTATAAAATCACTAAAGACAACATTACTAGCAAATGATCAGTAAACAGATGGAATGAATGACTCGCTGTGCTTTAAGCGACAAAAGTAGCAAATGGTAGTGAAAAATCTTGTGTGGTTGCGCAATGCTCAAATTGTGTGCAGTTGACCTCATTCTTCTATATGCATCTTGTGTAGCCTACACTGTAGCAAGCCAATTGTTCCATCTGTTTAGCAATTAAATGCTAGTGATTTGATTTGAGTGTTATTGAGCTCCTAAAAACGGTCTTTAAAGCAAGCCTAATGGCTTTTACATTTTACCATCCCTAAGCAACCCGAAGAGAATATATGTTTTCAGCATTGAGTGGAGAATGGAGATTCAACTCCTATGAGGGCTTACCTTGTGACACTGAGCTTATGCTCTGAGAGGTAAAGCTGCACAATTTAAAACGCTTTCAAGGCGGACATTTCATTTTTTATGAAATTCCCTGATTCTCTTTAAAGTTGTGCTGCAATAATTTTTACGATTTTGATTTACAGTATGAACAAAAAATATTGTTTGGATATATTTATTTTGTTTCTTGGGATGCCTGTAATCCATAACCTGTAGAAGAAGAGGACTTTATTAGGAAGGTGGTTTAACCAAAAATAGGACATCATAGCAACCTTTTGAAAAGAATAGTTTAATTTTTGAAGACCTATCATTTTTTTTTTTATTGTAAGAACTTATGTGCAATCTGTGTGTTTTTTGTTTTACTGTTTTTTTTTTTTATATCAGTGATAAGATGTATTACCTGAAAGCTTGGGATCTGTGCAATTTTTACCATTGCTTTTCAACATGGAGTTGATTTAGATATTCAGAGGTCCAGTTGAGAATTGATGTTTAACTGATTCCTAAATAACCATATCAAAAATAATGTGCCTTATTTTTTAAATTTCTTACACGTTTAATGAAAATTGTGTTTTAAGGAGTTGGTTTCTGTTTTTTCACGTCTGAAACCATGACTCTAGGCTGAATGTGTGCTTGTGTTATAATGACATTGTGGCAAACTGAATGTACATACCTACCATTTTACACCACCAATTTAACAAAACACATTCCTTTTATGTACATTAGCTAGTGCCAAGGAATATAATTTCTTCACCAAATCAACAGCTGCCATCAGTTTCTCCGTGCTACACCAGTTGTAGGCCACTGTCAATTTGCATGCTGCTGAGAACTAGAGATTGCGTGATGCCCTAACAGCAACAGACAACTTCCTAATGCTGTATTCCTGTAATTATAACAGAGAGCGCTAATGTAGTACATGTCTAATGCAGTTATCTGTTTCAAAAAATAACGTGGACTTACCTACTCACACTCACACACACGACCTAGTTTGCATATATTGTGCTACCAAATTTATCAGACTACATCTACTTGAAAATGTTTAGGTAGTTCCATTAATTGGAATCTTTATCGATACCATAAGTTTTTTTTTGTTTTTTTTTTAAGTTGATGAATTGCATTTTTCATTAAATGTTTGCTTCACAACAATGTAGACTTTTTTTCCTTCTCAAATCCATTGCCTTTTGGTTTTGTCTGACAGCCAAACCCTAACTTTTTTGTTAAGCTGAGTGCTTACCGTACTTTGAAGGAAAAAAAAAGGGTAGTGTGAACTACCAGCTTTAAAACAGACCTTTTACCCCACTGGTAACAGAAATAAAAACCAGGGCGTTTATTTAAATATAGCACTTAGGTTTTTCAGCTACCTGTCTACTAATTTGGCCTAGCAGGTGGTAATATTTACTTTTCACAGCCTTTAGGAAGGCTACATCACCAGAGCGTAAAGGCTAATCTTGGCACTGTATTAACTGATCTCATGAATTGAGATGCACTTGTTTGTGTATGTACAAAAGAAACCCTTGCCAGAGGATCACGTTTATACAGTCAGGTCCATAAATATTGGGACATCGACACAATTCTAATCTTTTTGGCTCTATACACCACCACAATGGGTTTGAAACGAACAAGATGTACTTTAACTGCAGACTTTCAGCTTTAATTTGAGGGTAATTACATCCAAATCAAGTGAGCGGTGTAGGAATTACAACAGTTTGTATATGTGCCTCCCACTTTTTTTAGGGACCAAAAGTAATGGGACAATTGGCTTCTCAGCTATTCTATGGCCAAGTGTGTGTCATTTACAAGGAGCAGATAAAAGGTCCAGAGTTAATTTCAAGTGTGCTATTTGCATTTGGAATCTGTTGCTGTCAACTCTCAATATGAGATCCAAAGAGCTGTTACTATCAGTGAAGCAAGCCATCATTAAGCTGAAAAAACAAAACAAACCCATCAGAGATAGCAAAAATATTAGGTATGGCCAAATCAACGGTTTGGAACATCCTTAAAAAGAAAACGCATCGGTGAGCTCAGCAACACTAAAAGACCACGGAAAACAGCTGTGGTGGGTGACCGAAGAAATCTTTCCCTGGTGAAGAAAACACCCTTCACAACAGTTGGCCAGATCAAGAACACTCTCCAGGAGGTAGGTGTATGTGTGTCAAAGTCAACAATCCAGAGTGAATACAGAGGGTTCACCGCAAGATGTACACCATTGGTGAGCCTCAAACACAGGAAGGCCAGATTAGAGTTTGCCAAACATCTAAAAAAGCCTTCACAGTTTTGGAACAACATCCTATGGACAGATGAGACCAAGATCAACTTGTACCAGAGTGATGGGAAGAGAAGAGGAGTATGGAGAAGGAAATGAGCTGCTCATGATCCAAAGCATACCACCTCAGTGAAGCATAGTGGTGGTAGTGTCATGGCGTGGGCATGTATAGCTGCCAATGAAACTGTTTTTCTTGTATTTATTGATGATATGACTGCTGACAAAAGCAGCAGGATGAATTCTGAAGTGTTAGAGCAATATCTGCTCATATTCAGCCAAATGCTTCAGAACTCTTTGGATGTTGCTTCACAGTGCAGATGGACAATGACCCGAAGCATACTGCGAAAGCAACCAAAGAGTTTAAGGGAAGAAGTGGAATGTTATGCAATGGCCAAGTCAATCACCTGACCTGAATCCGATTGAGTATGCATTTCACTTGCTGAAGACAAAACTGAAGGGAAAATCCCCCAAGAACAAGCAGGAACTGAAGACGGTTGCAGTAGAGGCCTGGCAGAGCATCACCAGGGATGAAACCCAGCGTCTGATGTCTGTGTGTTCCAGACTTCAGGCTGTAACTGACTGCAAAGGATTTGCAACCAAGTATTAAAAAGTGAAAGTTTGATTTATGATTGTAAATCTGTCCCATTACTTTTGGTCCCTTTTAAAAAGTGGAAGGCACATATACAAACTGTTGTAATTCCTACACCGTTCACCTGATTTGGATGTAAATACCCTCAAATTAAAGCTGAAAATCTGCAGTTAAAGCACATATGGTTTGTTTAATTTCAAATCCATTGTGGTGGTGTATAGAGCCAAAAAGATTATAATTGTGTCGATGTCCCAATATTTATGGACCTGACTATGTCTGAGATCTGTCTTCAGGCGCTGAAGATGTAGAAATCTTGGAAGTCAGTGGGAAGCCACTGACTGTCACAAGTGGCTTAGGCTTATAGCATGGTAGTAGAAGATTGATAAAAGGAAGAGCAATTTTTGGGGGTTAGGGCAACACATTACTCATTTTATATTGTATTAACAAGACCATTCACCCAAAATCTGTTAGAAATGAAGTCTGGTGTGTTAATTAACTTGCAGTCTCTTTGAATTTCTTGTGGACTCTAGTGGTCAAACCATCCTTCCATCTTACCTTGGGGACTAATCGTAAATAAGGGTATTTGTTCCTCTAGCTGCATTCTCTATTATACAAGATACAATACTCTTTGTTGCCTTGGTAGATGTGCACTTTCCAGCTTGTGGACTCTAGTGGTCGAACCACCTGAGTACAGTTTCTGACTTCCTTGCATCTTACCTTGGGGACTTATCATGAAAAAGGATATCCGTTCCCATAGTTGCATTCTCAAATATATAAGATACAAAAATCAATACTTTGTTTCCTTGGTAGATGTGCAGAGAAGAACTCTCCAGCTTCTGCCAGATATAGAAATATTTGTTTTTGCATTTTGGGTGGAGTGACTTGTTTATAGAATGGATTATGATTCTTGTATAATTGCAATATCTTCTTTTATAACAAATGAACAAATCACTCAAAACCTAATTTTTCTTACTATTCTGTCCTTTCCAAGGGAATGCCACATTATTTCTACATGCCATAACTAACTGCAAGTATAAAAAATATTGTGAATGTTCTTTTTCTTAAGAAATGATCACTATGTTGCCGTTTTGTCTGATTTGTATATTTTTGTCTCAATTTCTTGAAACTGATTAAAACTTTTGATAATTTCTCTAATGTTTTTACAAATAAAATGGGAGCTGTAAAATATTAAAACTATCTTTAATAAATGCTTGTCCTGGTTTATTGACTTATTCAATTTTAAGGATGAATATGCCATTTCCAGTTTGAAATTAAATACTATTATGACTTTTTTCACAAAATACTTTTTCAACAGCCTTGCTCACAGTTAAAGGGAAATGTGTTTTGTTTCTGCCTTTTATATTTTGATCACACTAAAAAATTTAATTTTATTACAACCCCAATTCCAAAATCTCATAAACCCATATTTTATTCACAATAGAAAATATATCAAATGTCTAAATTGAGAAAATGTACAATTTTAAGACAAAAATAAGGTATTTTTGAAATTGATGCCAACATGTCTCAAAGTTGTGACAGGGCAACAAAAAGCTGGCAAAGTACAAATCAAATTCCCCAAAAGTTGGACATGTTTAGCATGGTGTAGCATCCCCATTTTAACAACAATTGTTTTGGGAGAAGATGCGTCCCTGAAGACTGCGGGGAGGGGGGGAAGGAGAACTTGCCCTCAGCTTGTCAAAATTCCCCTTTTTGGGTGATGTTCCACTTTATCTATTTTCAAATGGCACTGGGAGAGCAAATATTTGTCTCAATGCTATTTGAATAATGGCACCCTTTCTCTGGGTCCCAGTAAGGCTTTAGAGTGGAACCATCAGCTGTCTGATAGCTGGCATCTAGCAGTATATACAGTATAAATCTATATGGGTGTGTTTTGGGGGTTAACAGTTTTGAAAAACACGATTCTTAAAACAAAGTTGGCTTTTAAAGACTTCAGTGCAGCATAGCATAAATACATATTGCTAAAACAAATCTCAAAGTGCCCCTTGTCGGCTCTCATAGCCCCAAAACATAAAAGCAATTTACTTTGGTCAACCATGAAGATTTTAAAGCAACAAAGTCCAAATGTCAGGGGCACCACAATTTAAACACATGCAGCTCACAGCCACACTCCCATCACTCGGCTTCCTCTTTATCAGCCCCGTTTTTTCTCAACTCTTGCTTTCTAACTTTGAAGGGCCCAGAACCTGCTGCAAAAGAAGGGATACATATCTTCCAACCAAGATGCATGCTTTTTTTTGCCAGTAAATATCCCCAACCCCAGTCTCAATCTGGTATGGTGGAGGCACCAGTGGAGCCACCAGTGGAGCCAAAACAATGAAGTTTCCTGGATCACAAACCAGAATGCTTGGAGGGCTAACTACTGGGTTATCTGGATAAGTTTTTCCCTAATTTTCTGTCATACAAGTTAAGATGATCATGAATGAACTGGAACCTGCTATCCTAAACTGTATTCATATTTTGATACAATTTTAATCGATAGTGTATACATGTTTGTCTTTTTTGTGTCACCCGATATAAACTTTTTTTTTTTATACATGCATTGTATTTTTTACTTGGCACTACTATGTCCATGGTGGTAAACATCTAGCCCAGTTTTTACCTCTCAAGCTCAGATCTTTTATACTATAAATTGATGTGAACAATATTTACTGTGCATACTTCTGGAAGTAGTTTTCCCATTTATTGTTTGTTCATTTCTATAGCTCTCTTGCATCACCCTCTTTTCGAATGTCCCCCCCCCCCTTTTTAGGATGGACCATTATCAGGGCTCTAAGATGTCTCTGTATCAATTTAAATATATTAAATGTAACAATATAGATATTACTGCCTTTGTTTTAATATTGAAGAAACTCATGGAACGCAAGTCCACTACTTTTTGGCACGTAACATTTTTGGAACAATATATAAATGAAAAATGTCCGATGGGACTTCAGGTACAGATCTTTCCAGGTTTCAGCAACATTGATAATGACTTTAAATCCAATTGGGAAAGTAATTTGTTAGCCTGAGATGATGAAATTATTAATAGGAGAATATAACAAAATGTTGGCAACCTTGGACTGTGAAATTGCAGAACTATTCAAACATCCAAATGTATCATCACATCCACACTTTGTCGATGGAATAGGAATTAACTAAGCATCTTGATAAATTCAACATGAACATCATTAAGAATAAAGACAAAAAAATTATGATGACCAAAATGGCGTTTTGTCAGGGGACGGCCTACAAATGGTATTCTACCATACATAGATCTAAAAGGCGCAATACACAAACTTACCACAGTGAGACCTATGATAGTGACATCGCCTCGGATGCCGCGTCATCAGTCTCCCTTATTTAAGTACATAGGCAACACCCTGACACGCCCATGCAATGTCAGGGATATAAACGTCTCAAGAGGAAGAGATTCCTGACCCAATAATGACCCTAAAAGAAGACCCCCATCATAAAGGGGAATATGAATTTCCAACTTCTAACATTCCTGGGCTATTACCTCAGTCATCAGTGAAAATGGGAGGGCCATCAGTACAACCCCTTCCACACAACGCCTCCAATAAAATTGCATCTGGGGCATCAGCACCCCCTATTTCCCCCATTACAAAATTAGAGCTTACCAACCCCAATTGGATGGGCACAATTGGGTGGGTGGATCAATACACAGCCAGAAAGACTGGAATGACAGACAAATAGATGGCCAACAACAAACTGGGATGCTTGAAATAATTTGTCATCTTATACCCTAACTGACGCTGGAAGACAGTAGCTCCTAAAGAGACTGTTTTTGCCCACAATCCAATCTTGATCATTTGATTCAAGTTATAAAAGATCTGAACCTCTTTGTACGTAATCTTTTATTGAAACAACTATGTCAAAAAGATGAACGCACTCTTAACCACTTAACGACCGCTCACTGTACATATACGTCGGCAAAATGGCACGGACGGGCACAATCACGTACCTGTACGTGACTGCCTTCGTATGGGTGGGGGGTCCCCTGACAAGTTTTAGGTCCAGGGTAGCCCCCTAATAAAGGTTTAACCCCTTGATCGCCCCCAGGTAACCCTTTCACCCCCTAGCATCACTGTCACTAAGCGATCGTTTTTCTGATCGCTGTTTTCGTGTCAGTGGTGCCGCTAGGTAGTCGGTTTTTTTTTTACGTTCGCCGCCAGGTTTTTATAGCTTCAGGTACCCCCATATATTACCTAATAACGTTTAACCCCTTGATCGCCCCACAGGTAATCCTTTAACCCCCTTTTGCCAGTGTCACTAAGCGATCGTTTTTCTGATCGCTGTATTAGTTATGCTGGTGCCGCTAGGTAGTCAGTTATTTTTTTTAGGTTCGCCGACAGGTGTTTATAGCATCAGGTACCACCATATATTATCTAATAAAGGTTTTAACCCCCTGATTGCCCCTAGAGTTAACCCTTTCACCAGTGATCACCGTATAAGTGTCACTGGTTAGCCAGTTAGTTATTTTGTTATTTAGGTTCCCCGTCAGGTTTTTATATAGCGTCAGGTACCCCCATATATTACCTAATAAAGGTTTTAACCCCCTGATTGCCCCTAGTTAACCCTTTCACCAGTGATCACCGTATAAGTGTAACGGGTGACGCTGGTTAGTTTGCTTTTTATAGTGTCCGGGCGCCCACCGTATATAACCCAATAAAGGTTTAACCCCCTGATCGCCGGCGGGTGATGTCAATTAGGTTTTAGCGTCAGAGGGTCTGCGTCACACCCCAGGCAGCGTCAGGTTAGTGCCAGTAGCGCTAACACCCACGCGTGAAGCATATACCTCCCTTAGTGGTATAGTATCTGAACAGATCAATATCTGATCAGATCTATACTAGCGTCCCCAGCAGTTTAGGGTTCCCAAAAACGCAGTGTTAGCGGGATCAGCCCAGATACCTGCTAGCACCTGCGTTTGCCCCTCCGTCCAGCCCAGGTCACCCAAGTGCAGGATCGATCACTGTCACTTACAAAACACAACACACATGACTGCAGCGTTCGCAGAGACAGGCCTGATCCCTGCGACTCCAGTGCTGTAGGAGGGCATTTCACCACCACAGTTAAGAAAAAGAGCATATATGCCGAAGCATGGGGGCAGAGGAGCGATGTTACTCCTAATGCCGCGTACATACGGTCGATATTCCGACGGAGGCTTGCCCGTGGAAAAGTCTGACCGTGTGTACGCGGCATAACTTTTGCGGGAGGATGCCCCCATGCTTCTGCATATATAAATGGTGCATGTATGCCCATCATTAGAAGTGGGTGGATGAAGGGAGGTATTCTAATGGTGGGCATACCCACGATCAATCTTTTTTTCGTTCAGCCAACAGGCTGCATGGAAATAAAAGATTGCAATATATGTCCAACAAGGACCAGCAACTTACTGGTATGTTGCTGGACTTTGGTTATACCAGAATGATGCCTGCGGGTTTAGGTATCATCTTGGTGTCATTCTCTTCAGACAGTGGCCGGCTTTCATGTAAAAGCAATCCTAGCGGCTAATTAGCCTCTGTACTGCTTTTACAAGCAGTAGGAGGGAATGCCCCCCCCCCCGGATATAAAAAAGCGCCATTGGGAAAGCATTTTATCACACCGATATTGGTGTGGTCAGATGCTTTGAGGGCAGAGGAAAGATCTAGGGTCTACTGGGACCCCAGTTTTTTTTTTCAAAAAAAGAGTACCTGTCACTACCTATTGCTATCATAGGGGATATTTACATTCCCTGAGATAACAATAAAAATGATAAAAAAAATATATGGATGGAACAGTTTAAAAATAAAATAAAAAAGCAAAATTAATAATAAAAAAAAAAGCACCCCTGCTCTTGCGCAAAGGCGAACGCAAGCGTCGGTCTGGCATCATATGTAAACAGCAATTGCATCATGCATGTGTGAGGTATCACCGCGAAGGTCAGATCGAGGGCAGTCATTTTAGCAGTAGACCTCTGTAAATCTAATGTGGTAACCTGCAAAGGCTTTTAAAAATGTATGTAGTTTGTTGCCACTGCGCGTTTGTGCGAAATTTTAAAGCATGTCGTGTTTGGTATCCATGTACTCGGCCTAAGATCATCTTTTTTATTTCATCAAACATTTGGCCAATATAGTGTGTTTTAGTGCAATAAAATAAAAAAAAGTGTATTTTTTCCCCCAAAAAATGCGTTTGAAAAATCGCTGCGCAAATACTGTGTGGGGAAAAAAAATGCAACACCCACCATTTTAATCTGTAGGGCCTTTGCTTTAAAAAAATATATAATGTTTTGGGGTTCAACGTAATTTTCTTGCAAAAAAAAAGTTTTCAAGTGGTTAGAAGAGTGGATGATGTGTGACATAATGTTGTGTATAAAATGCCAGGACAGTTCAAACCCCCCCCCCCCCCCCCAAATGACCCCATTTTGGAAAGTAGACACCCCAAGCTATTTGCTGAGAGGCATGTCGAGTCCATGGAATATTTTATATGTTGACACAAGTTGCGGAAAAAAAGTTTTATTTTTTTTGCACAAAGTTGTCACTAAATGGTATATTGTTCAAACATGCCATGGGCATATGTGGAATTACACCCCAAAATACATTCTGTTGCTTTTCCTGAGTACGGGGATACCACGTGTGAGACTTTTTGGGAGCCTAGCCGTGTACAGGACCCCAAAAACCAAGCACCGCCTTCAGGCTTTCTAAGGGTGTAAATTTTTGATTTCACTCCTCACTGCCTATCACAGTTTCGGAGGCCATGGAATGCCCAGATGGCACAAAACCCTCACAAATGACCCCATTTTGGAAAGTAGACACCCCAAGCTATTTGCTAAGAGGTATGGTGAGTATTTTGCAGATCTCAATTTTTGTCAGTTTTTAAAAAAAAATAATTTTAAACAGTGGAAAAATAAAAGGTAAAATAAATAAGATTTTTTTTTTTTTTTTTTTAAACGCGCCCCATTCCGCCGAGCTCGCTTGCAGAAGCGAACGCATACGTTGGTAGCGCCCGCATAAGAAAACTACACATGTGAGGTATCGCCGCGATCGGTAGAGCGAGAGCAATAATTCTAGCCCTAGACCTCCTCTGTAACCCAAAACATGCAACCTGTAGACTTTTTTTAAACGTTGCCTATGGAGATTTTAAAGAGTAAAAGTTTGTCGCCATTCCATGAGAGGGCGCAATTTTGAAGCGTGACATGTTGGGTATCAATTTACTCGGCGTAACATTATCTTTCACAATATATAAAAAAAATTGTACTAACTTTACTGTCTTATTTTCTAATTAAAAAAAGTGCGCTTTTAAGACCGCTGCGCAAATACGGTGTGACAAAGTATTGCAAGAACCGCCATTTTATTCTCTAGGGTGTTAGAAAATATATATATATATATATATATAATGTTTGGGGGTTCTAAGTAATTTTCTAGCAAAAAAAATTGTTTTTAACGTGTAAACACCAAATCTCAGAAATAGGCTCGGTAATGAGGTGGTTAATTCACCTCCTAGGCCGTCATGCAGCAAGAGACCATCGTCCTTTTAGTTTCAGATTTTTAGCTCTTGAACATATCCCTCATAATTCTCAAGGTAATGATTGGGATAGGCCAGAACTACAAAGAGATGAAATGGATATATTCTCTTAAAGCCACCCTCTTCCTCCCGGGTTAAACGACTCTACTTCTTTCACACCTTTCTTGCCTATTTAACATTTATTTTTCTCTAATGTTATTACCTCTGTACAGTTATGTATATACATTGCCTGTTAATTTAATATATTCTATATAATTACCAGTTGGTTCTGTGCTGCTGGGAATACCATGTCTATGTGTGTGTGTGTGTGTGTGTGTGTGTGTGTGTGTGTATATATGTATATATATATATATATATATATATATATATATGCGCCTACTCTAATACTAAATCTTTTTACTCCCTAGAATGGCTGTCTGGATCTCTTGGTTCCGCCCACTGGGAGCTGCGATGCCATTGGACATATGGTTGTCTGCTCCCTTTTTTATTTTTTCCCTCCTATACATTGTATTTGTTCTGTTATTCAATTTTTTTTTATTATTTTATTTCCTTTTTTCGGACAATTCATATGTTCCTTTTGTTTTAAGTGGCTGCTTGTGTTTGGCATCGGCATCATGCCTGCACACACCCTTTGGGAGGGATGTGTTAGCCCACGTCCGCTCATCCCCTATATTCAACTTTTTTCTAGTGTCTGCTGGGGGATAGGTGTTTGTGTGACTCTCCTACAGCGCCTGCGCATAATTTCCTCCTTGGCTTCGGCCTGGACTTCATGCCCGTGCAACCAATACTTCCCTCAGTGCATGCGCATGACGTATCTTGGCATGGCCCCCGCCTCCAGTGCGTCACTCACTGGCCCGGGATGGCTGCTGCTACCTTCTTCAATGGCGGCTTTTTTGGACAGTATCTCCACCCCTCTGTCTGCATAATGGTGGTTGGCCTCTATTTGAGGATGGTGGGTATTTATAGTAGAGGCTCCCTTTTGCAGATTTGCTCTCATCTGGATGTGCAGCATGGCTCTCTGCTGCTGCACCTTTTGAACCTTTTACTTATACTTGTTTCAATAAGGTAGAATTTTTCCTTGGCGTCTTATGTACTTTCCTTGCTCTTTGCTGTTTGATTTGTCTTCACTTTATTTGCTGTCAAGCAATTAGACCTTTTTAGGCAAAATATTTTAAAACTTTTTGGTTGCCTGGTCACGGTTTTTCCAGCCTTAAGCCCCATACACACGGTAGGACTTTTTGACAACAAACTTCAAAATTAGCACCTTTTCAAAAAAATACTACCGTGTGTATGCTCCTTCGGACAAATTTTTTCGGTTTTCATTGGACAAAAGTTCGCTCTGCAAACGGACAAACTTTTCGGCAAAAAAAGTCCTACGGTGCAAAGTCCTATCGTGTGTACAAAAATCCATCAGACTTTTGTCCGAAGTACAAATACGCATGCCCAGTACCAATGTTAAAATCGACCAACAATAGCAGAAGTTGACCAAAGTGTGGCGGTAAAGAGCAGAAAAAACATGTGATGTTGGGAAAGTTTGCAGAAAAGTCCTGCCGTGTGTATGCTATGGGTGTGCCCGGCCAACTCCCTTCGGATAAAAACCACGGAAAATTTTGTTTGAAGTCCGATCGTGTGTATGAGGCTTAAGTCATGTTAACCTATATTGGATATACAGCATTTTTATACAATACTTTTTTAGCGATGCTATTTTTCGTGCATTTATTAGATATACCTTACTGTATATATTCTCACAAGTGAGTACACCCATCACATTTTTGTAAATATTTTATATCTTTTCATGTGGCAGCACTGATATGACACTTTGCTACAAGGTAAAGTAGTGAGTGTACAGCTTTTATAACTGTGTAAATTTGCTGTCCCTGCAAAATAACAACACACAGCTATTAATGTCTAAACCGCTGGCAACAAAAGTGAGTACACCCCTAACTGAAAATTTCCAAATTGGGCCCAATTAGCCCTTTTCCCTCCCCAGTGTCATGTGACTCCTTAGTGTAACAAGGTCTCAGGTGTGAATAGGGAGCAGGTGTGTTAAATTTGGTGTTATCGCTCTCTCATACACTGATCACTGGAAGTTCAACATAGCACCTCGTAGCAAAGAAGTCTCTGAGGATCTGAAAAAAAGAATTGTTGCTCTACATCAAGATGGCCTAGACTTTAGGATTGCCAAGGCCCTGAAACTGAGCTGCAGCACGGTGGCCAAGACCATACAGCAGTTTAACAGGACAGGTTCCACTCAGAACAGGCCTTGCCATGGTCTGTCAAAGATGTTGAGTGCACATGCTCAACATAATATTTAGATGTTGTCTTTGGGAAATAGACATATGAGTGCTGCCAGCATTGCTGCAGAGGTTGAATGGGTGGGGGTCAGACTGTCAGTGCTCTGACCATAGCCCGAACACTGTATAAAATTGGTCTGCATGGCTGTCATCCCAGAAGGAAGCCTCTTCTAAAGATGATGCACAAGTAAGCCTGAAGACAAGCAGACTAAGGGCATGGATTACTGGAACCATGTCCTGTGGTCTGATAAAACCAAGATAAACATGTTTGGTTCAGATGGTGTCAAGTGTGTGTGGCGACAACCAGGGGAGCAGTACAAACATAAGTGTGTCTTGCCTACAGTCAAGCATGGTGGTAGGAGTGTCATGGTCTGGGGCTCCATGAGTGGTACTGGGGAGCTACAGTTCATTGAGGGAACCATGAATGCCAACATGTACTGTGACATACTGAAGCAGAGCATGATCCCCTCCCTTCGGAGACTGGGCCGCAGAGCGGCATTCCAACATAACGACCACAAACACACCTCCATGACGACCACTGCTTTGCTAAAGAAGCTGAGGATAAAGGTGATGGACTGGCCAAGCATGTCTCCAGACCTAAACCCTATTGAGCATCTGTGGGGCATCCTCAAACAGAAGGTTTGCACAAGGTCTCTAACATCCATCAGCTCCGTGATGTCGTCATGGAGGAGTGGAAGAGGACTCCAGTGGCAACCTGTGAAGCGCTGGTGAACTCCATGCCCTAGAGCAGTGGTTCTCAACCTTTCTAGTGCCGTGACCCCTTGATAAAATTTCCCAAGTTGTGGGGACCCCTAACAGTAAAATTTTCGTAGCGTGGGTTGTCAGCACCCAAGACAAGACAAGTAATTTGCGCCCCTAATCCACAGACATTTAGCGCTCCCTGAGTCCCTTCCACTCGTATAGTGTTAAAACCCCTTATGGTACATTTTAGAACGTACCACTCACTTTGTTCTCCTTACTTTCCCTTTTATCTCTTTCTATCCTAATTTTTTTTTTTTTTTTTTTTACCCCCATCCCTCTCTAGCCATCTTTCTTGTTCTCTTCTTCCCTTCCCTGGGTCGCCTCTCTCTTCCACCCTTTCTGCCCCTCTGTGCTGCTTCTGGTTCCTGGGTCCTCTTTTCCCAGAAACTCTGCTATGCGCGTCGGGACCCTTCGAGGTAAGACCGCGCTATATTAAGATACCTCTCAACTCAACTCTTATTCTTTCTCTCCCTTTTTCTTCGTTCCTCCCCCTCTTTTGCTCTCCCTTCAATGTATTCTCTTTTTATTCCTTCTCTTACTCCTTGGTGGGGAATGGGATGAGTGGCAGTGCTGGGGGGAGTTCTGATCAGCCAACTTAGGTGCTCTTGATCAAGGTCATCTGCTGATCTGAGAACTGTAGTGGGGACTTTTAATGGCAACTCTAATCACAGGTAGTGTTACTCACTGTGTCTCTGGCTTCACTGTGTCTCTGACTTTGTGGTGTCTTCTAGCAGTGACACCTCTACCGAAATCAGGAGATTGGGTCTCCTCCAGCCCCTCCCACTTCACATTCCTCACCAATTAGCTGACCTCTAGCCTCTGCCCCCCAGTCATTCCGTGAACTGAATTGGCAGCTGCGAAGAGGCTGAGTGGGCGGCCGCGGGCTCCAGAAACAGCCCTGCTGGGCCACCGTGAAAAAGCTGGGAGAGCGGTGCAGGCTTCAGCAACAGCCCAGGATTCGGTGACCCCTGGCAAATCGTCATTCGACCCCCGAGGGGGTCCCGACCCCCAGGTTGAGAACCACTGCCCTAGAGGGTTAAGGCAGTGCTGGAAAATAATGGGGGGCCACACAAAATATTGATACTTTGGGCCCAATTTAGATATTTTCAATTAGGGGTGTATTCCCTTTTGTTGCCAGTGGTTTAGACATTTAATATATGTGTGTTATTTTGAGGGGACAACAAATATACACTAAAGGGCAAAAAATGCGTCATTAACCACTTCCTGCCCGGCGTATTGTAATATGACTTCCGCAGGAACCTCTCGTCCCTCCGGGCGGACGTCATATGACGTCCGGGCATTCACGGCCGTCTAGGGGGCACGCACACCCCCACCGCATTGCTCAGGACCCGGTGCATGTGCCTGGTGGCCGCGATGTCAGCCGGGCACCTGCGATTGCCCACAATCACGGCAGGACCGTGGATCTGTGTGTGTGTAAACACACAGATCCATGTCCTGTCAGGGGTGAGGAGACCGATGGTGTGTTCCCAGTACAGAGGAACACACATCGGTCTCCTCCCCTTGTGATTCCCCTCCCCCTACAGTTAGAATCACTCACTAGGGAACATATTTAACCCCTTGATCGCCCCCTAGTGTTAACCCCTTCCCTGCCAGTCACATTTACACAGTAATCGGTGCAGTTTTATAGCACTAATCGCTGTATAAATGTGAATGGTCCCAAAAACGTGTCCGATATGTCCGTCGCAATGTCACGGTCACAATAAAAATCGCAGATCGCCTCCATTACTAGTAAAAAAATTAATAAAAATGCCATAAATCTATCCCCTTTTTGGTAGATGCTGGAACTTTTGCGCAAACCGATCAAATACGCTTATTGCGATAATTTTTGGTAAAAAAAATAAAGATAATGTAGAAGAGTACTAAACTGAGGAAAAAAATTGTGATATTAAATCAAAAAGTATAAAATATTGTGTTTTTTCAAAATTGTCGCTCTTTTGTTTATAGCGCAAAAAATAAAAACCGCAGAGGTGATCAAATACCACCAAACGAAAGCTCTATTTGTGGGGGAATAAAACAAAGATTTTATTTGGGTACAGTGTTACATGACCGCGCAATTTTCATTCAAAGTGCGACAGTACTGAAAACTAAAAATTGGTCTGGGCAGGAAGGGGGTGAAAATGCTCGGTATGGAAGTGGTTAAAGGTAAATAAAGAATGACAAAAAATAAGAAATAAAAACGGATGGACCAGTACAAAAGCAGCAGCTAAATGTGGGATATACACAAAGCATAGATAGATGGGAAAAAGCCGCGCTAATTACAGTCCTCAAATAATTAGATCAATTGATTGAAGAGCATAAACTTATTCCAGTGATTCCAAAGGCAAATTAGTTCATCTAGTAGTAAACACCACAGTGATTGATTCACAAAAGTGCACCGCCACCTTATAGAAAACTGGCTTACCAGATAGCAAGCAAACCAGGCATGTGGCTATAGTCCAGCCAAGGCCTTTGCTTGTACGGAAGATCTTAGGGAACCCTGGATGGATGGTTGCAATGACTCACAGACTGATAACACCATAAGGTCCGTATTGTAATATTCAGTAGTAAGCCCAAAAAAAAAAAAAACTGTTGCATCTTCAACACACAACAGCTTGTTTTAAATACAGATGATCACACATACAGCACATCTGGTGAGGTTGCAGTCACCCCATGGGGTAAGGCACAAAACCTGCCGTTATCACAGGTGGAGATAATCCGTCTTCACACAGGAGTTCAGTTGCTCTCGATGCCCTGGGGGTCCTGAGTCCTCTGGAGGAGTGTCAACTGGGTGGTAAAATTTTCCTCCAAAGCGGTTCAGACTGGTGCTGTTTAAAACAGCCACTTCTTTTCCCTTTTCAATTTTTTTTCCATTTTATTTATTTGGTCATTATACATTTTCAAGATACACATGCATCATTTACTCAACTTTAACAGTTTAGTTCAAAGTCCGTGAGATAACTTATAATAACTAAAAACAAAAATTATCTAATTTTCCAAAAATACCATCTGTTTCTCATTATTGACCAAGAAGTGTCATTCCATTTTACCCAAAAAACAAAAAAAATAAACCCTTGCAAAACAATAAAAAGAAGAGAGAAGAAGAAGAAAAAAAAAAGGGGGGGGGAGGTGGACCAAACACGTCGGAGACCAAGATTCCTAAGGATCCCTCTAATTATTATCAGAGAATTTTCCCTTCTTCTGATATTACAAAATCATTCCATTCTGACCATCTTCTATCGTATAATTCCCATTGATGTCGAGCTGAAAATACCAAGTCTTCCAATCTACTAATTTCTTTAACCTTATCTAGCCACAACCTTACCGTCGGTGGCAGTACTGATTTCCACCTCAGGAGAATACATGCCCTTGCCGCCTCCAAGAGGTGGCCTATAATCGATTTTTTTTTAAAATATATTTCCTCTGGTATATATGATTTATGAAAAAGGAAAAAGGCCGGGTCCTCTGGTAGCATATGGCCAGTAAATCTCTGAAGCGTATGTCCCACTACTGTCCAAAAGTGTTTTAGTTTAGGACAATTCCAAAATATATGGAGAATAGTACCTTTGCTTCCTTGGCATCTCCAGCACAAATCTGAACATTCCGGAAAGGCTTTATTCAGTTTTTCTGGAGTTTTATACCATCGGCTAAGAATCTTATAGTTTATTTCTTGTAATTTTACACAAATTGATGTTTTATGAATAAGCCTAAAAATCCGCTGTCTTTGTGTGCTATCCCACGATGTTCCTAGGTCCTGTTCCCATTTTTTTATAAATCCCGGTACGTATTCTTCCCCAGGCATATTTAGCAATTTGTAGTTTACTGATAATGTATGGGATGTTGCCTCTCTCTCATAGCAGTACTTCTCAAACATAGTCAAAGCTCTATTAAACACTTCTGGATTCGCAAGAGTCTTAAAAAAATGTGTGATCTGAATAGAACTCCATAGTCTTAATTTATATATATCTGCTTGTGTCATTAACTCCGTAATCTTTACCCATCTTCCTTCTTATATATATGATAGTACTTGTGTGTATCCTGCCTTTAATAAATGCCAGAAACTTATATCTTCATACCCCGGTGAGAAAAGGGGATTTCCCAGTATCAGGTATAAGGGAGATGTTTCAGGTATTATACCTATACTAGGTAATAAATCAAAACAAATTTTTACAGTGTTCCCTATCAAGGGATGGTTTTTTATTTGTTTCGGGAGAGAGGCATAACACCAAGGGGCTCTGCCCAGAGGTATCAAGGATTGTGTGCATTCCATCTGAACCCAGAGTTTAGTATCTTTGTGCCTATTCCAGTCAATTACCCTACTTAAATGAGTTGCTAAGTAATATTTTCGTATATCCGGCACTGCCAATCCTCCATTTTCTTTTGGGTTCATTAAAACCCTACGTTGTATCCTAGGATGTTTATATGCCCAAATAAAATCAAACATTATCTTTTGACTCTGTTTAAAGTAGCTAGGCGGAATACGTATTGGCAGTGTCTGAAATAGGTACAACAATTTAGGTAGTACAGTAGGTGCCGCCGATATTGTGTTAATCTCGCCGCTTCTAGCGGCGAGATTGACACACTATGAGCTCCGTCGTGAGAGCCAACGCCAAGCTGTCTCATCATCGGTAAAGGAAAAATGTTCCTTTCACAATGAGCGACACGCATTGCCGATAGACGGAGATCCGACGTGGATTCCCGCCAATACCAGGCACTGCGTTTGGTATGAATCCTGAGCGGGAACTCCACGCCAATTTTTAAAGAAAAAACCGGCGTGGGTTCCCCCTCCAGGAGCATACCAGGCCCTTGGGTCTGGTCTGGATTTGAAGGGGAACCCTACGCCGAAAAAACAGCGTGGGGGTCCTCCTCAAGATCCAAACCAGACCCTTATCCGAGCACGCAACCTGGCAGGCCGCAGGGGAAGAGGGGGGGACGAGAGCGCGGCCCCCCTCCTGAACTGTACCAGGCTGCATGCCCTCAACATGTGGGATTTGGTGCTCTGGGGCAGGGGGGCGACCTGCGGCCCCCCACCCCAAAGCACCCTGCCCCCATGTTGATGAGGACAGGGCCTCTTCCCGACAACCCTGGCCGTTGGTTGTCGGGGTCTGCGGGCGGGGGGCTTATCGGAATCCGGGAGCCCCCTTTAATAAGGGGGCCCCCAGATCCCGGCCCCCCCACCCTATGTGTACCCCTACCCATTCACCTGGTGGGGAAAAAAATGGCAATAAAAACACAACACAGTTTTTTAAAGTATTTTATTGCACAGCTCCAGGGGTCTCTTCCGTCTTCGGGGGTCTCCGATGTCGTCGCCGCGCTCTCCGGTTCTTTCTTCTGCCGGGCCACCGCTATCTTTTTCCAGCTCTTTTGCTAGCGGGGCCCGGTCATTTTAATAATACTACATCGTCCTAGCCAAGAGTGAAAGCCCGTATTCCAACCAGATGTCTTAATTTTTAGTAATAGAGGAGGGAAATTCAGCTCAAAAACTTTTTCTATTTTAGCAGGGATCAACGTACCCAAATATGTCAGTGCTTTATCCGTCCATTTGAATTAAAAATTTTGTTTCAGTTGTTTTACTAATTCTCGAGGTAAATTCACCCCCATTGCTTCTGATTTTGTAAAATTGATATTGAGGTTGGAAAGTGAGCCATATTTCTCAAATTCTTTCATCAAATTTGGAAGTGTAGTCACTGGGTTCCTTAATGAAAATAGCATATCATCGCCATATGCCGAGATTTTATGCTGACACTCTCCTATCTGAATCCCTGTAATATTTTGGTTTGATCGAATAGTGCAGAGAAATGGTTCCAATGACAGGGCGAACAGGAGAGGCGAGAGGGGACATCCCTGCCTCGTTCCATTTGTAATTTTAAGAGTATCTGACAAAATCCCATTTACCCGTATTCGGGCCGTTGGGCGGGAATAAATAGCAGTGATCCATTGTAACATTTTATTTCCAAAACCGCCATATTTTAGGACTGCCAGCATGAAATTCCAGTTCACCCTGTCAAAGGCCTTCTCTGCATCTGTATTCAAAAGTATACATTGGGTCTGGGATACATTAGTCTTCTGTAATAAGTTCAATACCTTTATAGTATTATCCCTTGCCTCTCTTGTGGGTACAAATCCCACTTGATCTAAGTGAATCAGTTTTGGGATATGACGTTGAATTCTATTGGCCAATTTCTTGGTAAAAATTTTAAGGTCTAGATTAAGTAATGAAATCTGCCTATAGTTTCCACATAAGGTCAAATCTTTCCCTTCCTTAGGTATCACCGAGATATAGGCCAATAAGGTTTCTGTTGTAAAAGATGCGGAGGAACCCAGTGCATTGAAGAATTTGATCATATACTGACCAAGGGAGGCAAGCAAGATCTTATAGTATTGTGCTGTTAAACCATCCGGGCCCGGCGCTTTATCTAATTTAATTGTTCTTACTGCTTCTTGGAGTTCTTCTATTGTTATAGGATCTTCCATTTCACCTCTGTCTGTATCTGATAACTGAGGCACTGAAGATAGAGTAAGATATGTAACTATTTGTTGAGTATGAGGTTTAACCTTCAGATTATAAAGTGATTCATAGAATTCTTTAAATTCCTGTGCTATATCATATGATTTTACAATCTTCGGTCTATTAGGTGTTATCAAATGAGGAATATAAGTCTTTGATTTTTGTCCTTGTAACGTTCTAGCTAATACCTTTCCACATTTATTCCCAGCTTCATATGAAAATCTTTTACATATCTGTAACGCTGCCTTTGCTTTATACTGCAGGAGATCTACAATTTGTGTCCTTTTAGTCAAAAGTTCTTTCTCAACCCCTTCAGTTTGAGCTTTTTTATGTCGATCTTCTAATTTAGCTAGTTCTTCCATAAGTAGTTTTAATTGTTGTGTTCGTTTCCGTTTTATTCTGGCTCCATGCTTGATCAGGACGCCCCTGATAACCACCTTATGAGCCTCCCAAATAATCCCAGGGCCACAATCAAGAGTATCATTAATTTCAAAATAAAACCCCATTTCCCTGACTACCTCTTCCTGTACTTCTTCATCTTGTAAAAGACTTTCATTCAGTCGCCAATGGTTGGACCTTGTCAGGGGAGAGTCTTGTAAGGTGTTTATCAGGGACATCGGTGCATGATCTGACCAGGTAATGGAGCCAATAGTAACATCTTGAACTGCATGAAGTTGGGCATGTGGAATAAGAAAATAGTCGATACGAGAATATGTTTTATGGGGAAAAGAATAAAAAGTATAGTCCTTTTCTGTGGGGTGAAGTAGTCTCCATACATCAATTAATTGATTTTTATAAAGAGATTGGGCTATGTTTTTACGTGCCCTATCAGAAATGGTTTACCCTCCAGTTGATGTATCTTCTACTGGTATTAGGGGGATGTTTAAATCTCCACCTATAATCAATTGTCCTATTTTAAACTCCATCAATTTCCTAAGTGTTTTATTTATAAAGATCTCTTGGTGTTCATTAGGAGCATACAATGCTGCCAAAGTAATTTCTGCTTCTCCTATTGTGCCTTTTACAAACAAAAAACGTCCTCCTGGGTCTTTGATTGAATCTATATACCCCCATGGTACTTTACTTGATATAAGGATCGAAACCCCCTTTGATTTTGCTATCTGATTAGTTGAATGATATGTTACCGGAAATGACTTACTTTGCAAGCTAGGTATTTTATCTTCTCTAAAATGTGTTCCTTGTATAAAAACAATATCAGTTTTAGATCCTTGCATATCATGTAAGGGCATCCGTCTCTTCTCCGGCGTGTTTAGCCCCTTTACATTAAACAAGGTCACTTTAATGGCCTCCATAACAAAATCTCAAAAAAGAGAAAAAAAAAAGGAAAACCCTTTCTCTACTATTTAGCACAGTATTGCTAACTACGCTCCTCGGTTCTGAACCGATATTAAGTGCAAACCTAATTGAGGGTTGTGTCTGCAATAGGCGGGTGCAGAGCTCCCCCACCCCCTCCCCCAGCTTCAAAACATCACCTAATCACTTGCAATAGGATAATACAATTTTTTTTTTATTAACCGTCATATTGTCTCTCATATGTCATCCAGTAGTACCAAAGCCAACTTCCAAGGACCCTATCTTTGGTCTTGTAATGAACAGTATGGTTAAATTACCACAACAAAAAATAAAAAAATAAATAAAAAAGGGGAGAAGGGGGAAGGGTCATAGAGACCACCTTGTAAAAATAAACCAAAAACTTTCCTTTTTTTTTCCTTCTTTCTTCCCCCTAGGGTTCTCTGTCTAATCTCTGTACTATTCTGCGGGATCCCCCACGGTATTCCCTTCTTCATCTCTCTGAAAGTGAAAACACCACCCTCTTTTAATATCTTAGATGGAGTCCGTGAGGTAATTTATCCTCATGTCTTCCCTCTCTCTCACTTTTAACACGATATAGACAGTATAAGGCGATGAAAAAAAAACCCTCTTCGGATATCTCCTTTCTTTCATCTCTCCCTCTACTATTTCTCCATTTCTTACTCATACCCAATCTTTCCCCTCACTTGTTGATATTATACATATATTCCTTATCGTATTCCTATATAAAAAGAAAAAACAAAAGAGTAGAATGAGAGTTATTTGCCTTCCTCTCTCCTCCCCCCCCCCTTTCGTCCTCCCCAAGCACTCACCCCACTCTCCCGTCTAATAGGAATTAAAGCAGTCCCTTACAAACATATAAGTTCAGTATGCATATGGTAGTAGTCTTTTTTCCCCTTTTCCTGAATATTTCCCTTCAAAATCAGACCAGGCTTCCCATCTCCTCCCTTTCCCACGTCACAATCAGTGCTAAATTATATATTACCCAGTCTATTATAGATCCCCAATATACTATTTATATATATATATATATATATATATATAAATGTGTAATCTATCTATTCTATCTAAAAAAAAAAAAAAAAAGGTGTTTGTTAAAAAAATATAATTGCGTGAAAAAAAAAGGGGAAAGGCATAAAGTGTATTATGTGTTACTTCCTAAAGTGTCTGTTAAACAAAACCAGTGTGTGTGGGGAAGATGGGGAGAGGGGTCGCCTAGAAACCAGGATCACTTCCATATAATGTCTATATTGGTTGAAGGCTTAATCTCCAAAAATAGCCAACATAGTATGCTCAATCAAAAAAAAAAAGGGGGGGGGAAGGGAGGGAGAGGAAAAAAGGGGGGAAAAGAAAAGGGCAGTTTCTTTCTTTGACCCTTACAGGGCCCTCTAATATCCTTCATTCTCCATTCATCTAAACCAATAGGCTCTTTGAGTCTAGTAAGTTTTTTTTCTCATTTTGATACTCTTGGGAAATGTTGCAACCAATTGGGTACATCAAATGCTTCCATCTCCAAAAACTTAAACAAGTCTGGTAAATCTGATAGTTGTTGTAAGAAGAATGTCTGTGTATTTTTCTTATAAGGGAGAATGGGTATCCCCACCGATAAGTAACACCTGCTTTCCTAATTTCCTCCAATAGCGGGCGCAAGATTGCCCTCTGTTGTAAGGTAGCCCACGATAAATCGGGAAGGATTTTTATTTGAGATCCCTCATATAAAATTTCCCCCATCTCCCAGGCTTTTCGACGTATAGTTTCTCTATCGGCATACTGGTGAAAACAGCAGATCACATCTCTTGGTCTGTTTGCATTTGCTGCACGTGATCCCAACGATCTGTGTATTCTGCCGAACTCAAAGACTTGGGAGAAAGAGGTGATATCCATCTGGCGACATATCGCCTGTATAGACTCTTTTCACTTATCCTTTTCAAATGTCTCTGGGATCCCCCTGAACCTCAAATTCTTACGGCGACTGCGATCTTCGATTTCTTCCAGCTTTAATTGAATAATATTTGATTGACTAGAGTACTGCGTCTGTACCTGTTCTACATTTGTAATACGCTTTTCTAAAGAGGACAACAGTATCTCATCCTGGGAGAGTTTATCATTTAATTGTTTTATATCTCCTCTTATTATTTCCAGATCTTTCCTATGTGTTTCTTCAACCCTGGCAACTACTGCCTCCATGTCTTCTTCTACCCGTGCTATAAACATTTCCAAGTCTGCTCGGGTTGGGAGCGTCTGTAGATCTTCCCGGGTTGGAAGAGCTTGTATTAAAGTTCTAAGATCTAATTCTTGTACTTCAGAACACACTGGAAGTGTTTTAGGGCTCACCTGTAATCCCTGTGGCTCCGGCATATTCTCCGTCCCATTCTCCAACTGTCTCAGTGATCCGTATGCACCTTTCGTTCCCTATGCGTTGGGTCACCAAGCAGCGTGTCTTCTCCGGCTCTTCTAGCTCTCTCAATTCCCCTTTCTGATGGCTCACACTCTCATTCAGCGTAAACTGTTCCAGGCACGTCTGCGTATCACGTAGTGCGCGTTCCGTTTCACAATTGCGGGCCACTGCTGCTGCTCAAGTCAGGGTAAAGAAACTCTGGATCTCTGGCTGAGGGGACGGAGCCAGCGGTTTAAACACCTTGGTGGTCTTTTTCGTGTCTCTTTTCTTCATTCAAGGTAAGAGACCTCCAGATTAAAATAGTCTCACAAAAAAAAAATCAAAGAGTCATAAACAGTCAAACAGCAATAGCCAGCTGGGGGTTGGCCGGGGATATCCGAGAAAAAGCAAACATCTTAAATCTTATCATTTTGTCATCTATCAGATAGCAATCATTTAGCCATTTAGTAAGCAATACATCAATAGTCTTGTGGTTCTTGTAGCTTCATAGGTATTTATACAGTTCTATGTATTATCATCCTATGGCTCCTATAGCTGCAGACAAATCCCCTCCCAAAGTCTTGGGATCCTGATCAGGAAATCATTCTATATGTAGGGGAGAGAAGGGAGCACACAAGGAAGAAGAGAAAAAAAATGGCAAAGCAACAAGACACCACACTGATTCAGTGCTGTGGACAATCTGCAGCTCTCCCCCCCTTTTTTCTTTTTTTTTGGAGTTCTATGTAACTCTTTAGGACTCGGGTCGGCTCTGCTCAGCCCAATATAGATTGCCCCTTCTAAAGAGTATCTCCTCTCACAGTGTCCTCTCCAATAGGTAGGCAGTTATCTCAGTGTCAATGTGCATTTATTATTTTATAGAGAACACAGTGCCAGCTATGTATGATTGAAATAATTTTACAGTCCCCTTTTTTTTTTTTTTTTTTTTAATTCAAGCGTTTTTCCAGGAAGAGCCTCTAGGGGGAGCCTACGTCCTGTACTAGACACAAACACAATTCAGATAGGAATCAAGTACAGTGACTCACCCTCCAGCGTCAGCTCCAGGCACCGCTGGCACAATCCGGATAGCACGGTTGGAGCAAGGATAGTACACTGCTCAAGTTAGAGGGAGTGTCAACTGGGTGGTAAAATTTTCCTCCAAAGCGGTTCAGACTTGTGCTGTAACTGTTTAAAACAGCCACTTCTTTTCCTCCCGGAGCGCTGCACTTTTGTGAATCAATCACTGTGGTGTAAGTGTAATTTCTTTAGTGTTGTCACATGAAGAGATGTAATAAAATATTTACAAAAATGTGAGGGGTGTACTCACTTTTGTAAGATGCTGTATACAATTTTTTTTCACTGCATGTCTTATTCCCTCTTTCAGGAGGGCTGCAGTGCGGGTCCTCACCTTGTGCCCTACCTCCGGGTTATCCACCTACCCTCAGTTTCCGGAGGAACCCTTGCTGTGAAAAAATTCACAGCATTGAGATCCAGATATTCTTTTTCTTTGGCTTTTATTATATGGTTTTTGAATCTCACGGTATTTTACCAGCATGTGAGTATACCTTGTTGTCTATCAGTGGATTCCATTGATATATACTCTTTTGTATATCTTACTCTATATGACATGGTCTTCCCACAGATGTACACAGACCAACTTGGGCTGTCTCCTGATGAAGTGGGCGCTGTCCCGCGAAATGCGTAGAGAATACAGCTACTTCTAAAGCCTCGTACACACGGTCAGACTTTTTGCCAACAAACTTCATTTTGAGCAAGTTGCTCAAAAAATCCAACCGTGTGTGCGCTCCATCGGACAAACTTTTTTGGTTTTCATCGGCCAACGGTTCGGTCTGCATACGGACAAACTTTTCGCCATCAAAAGTCTGATGGACCAAAGTCTGACCGTGTGTACAGAAAACCATCAGACTTTTGTCCTAGGTACGAACGCGCATGCTATGAAGCAAGGACCAGCCAGAAGCCTTCTGTCTTGTAAAACTAGCGTTCGTTATGGAGATATCACATTCGTGACGCGGCAAGTTATGAATTCTCGAAAAGCAGCGCACATTTTCTTCTTCTTTATAATGGCATAATAATAATAAAAACTGCTTTGCTGGTGATGCTGGCGGAGTAAATAAAAACCAACGTCTTTCCTATGGATTTGTGTTTTTCTTATATAAATAAACCATATTTATTAGATATTATTTAGTAGGTCAAGTTAGCACAAACCCCATTATCCCCTATGTTTTTGATGCTGAAACCACCAACTACTATATTTGTGTCCCTTAATGTAAAAAATGTACCTGCCTACTCCCAAACTGTAATTATTAATGTAAAACCCATACACAATTTAGGCCATATTTTTTTTTATTTATTTAAAAATAAAAAACAATGTCATATCAAAATTAATAACAGGAAGGCAGCAATAAATCAAATGGTGGAATTGGCAAAGCCATTGTACCCCAGGGCATACATCAATTATGTTTTAATGTCAAAATCCTGAGGAGTACATACAATAGGGAGCCCAAGAAGGTCGTGGACTTCAAAAGATGGGGAGCAGCAGCAGAAGACAAATCTGTCCCAAGGCTGTGGTACTACAAGGGGCTGGTATTTTTGTCATACCAGCCTGAACCACGCACATCGCTCTCCACACTTCGATCCACATCAGCTGAGGCCATATTGTATACTGTACATTTTCAACATAATGAAAAAAAAAATAATAGACATTTTCTCTGTCATCCCCAAAAATTTGTGTCCCTAAAAAACTCAAAATGATCCTACAAAAAATAAAACCAACAAATGGAAAAAAATTAACATATAAACTAATCTTAAATTCGTAGCTCCTAAACTCCCCAGACCACTGGCCTTGTTGGGGATCCTGGGTCTGATGTGGCCACTGACCCCCATGCTGCTGGGGTGGGTGGGGTTGCTGGGGTGGGTAGGTTTGCTGGGGTGGGTAGTTTGGATGGGGTGGGTAAGCTTGTTGTTGAGGAGCTGTGTGGTCCAAATCACACACGTGATTTCGGGGTTAGCTCCCGTTTCCTGGCCTTGCTGAGGAGCTGGATGATTAGCCTCTCACATAGCTCCCTTTGCTCCTCGTCCACCTCCCGGAGCTTATTAGCTTGAAACAGCCAAACCCTTCTGCACTATCGGGTGCAGTTGTTATCACAGATGTTGCCCTCAAAAGGAATTCAGCTGTTGCCTAATCCAGGTGGTGCCTCTTCCTGCCCCTTTTGGTAGGAGGGCGCAGAGTAGGGACTCTGCATTCAGTTGTCTGGCTGCTGGGCCCTGCCTCTTCTTGGCTGAAATTTTCCTGTGTCTGAAAAAGCAACATAATTTTCTTATTATTTATTTTTAGTCATCAATCCCAAACACATTTATCAGCTCATTACTTTTACAACTGGAATGTGTCCAAAAAGCAAAGCCTATCATTATGACTACATCATTTCTCATTCTTGTCATCATTTATATTTTTATAATGTCTATGTGATCTTTTTGAATCACTTTGTTTATGTAATAATTTTGGAGCCATCATAACACATTTATATCATTGTATATTTTTATTACAGTCTTTTCTACAATGCTATACCTGGGGCAAGCTGAGCTGCTCCTCCTTCTCTTCTTCCTGTGTAGGATCAGCCTCAGTATCTGTGGCCTCAGCTGATGTGGAGGGTAGTGTGGAGATATGCTTGCGTGGCACAGTTTGGTCCTTCAAAAAGATCAGGCTGGAGAAGTACCACAGCTTTGGGACATAAACGTCTTCTGCTGCTGCTCCTGATCGTTTTGATTCCTCGATCCTCTTTATCTCCCTGTGGTACATACTCCTGAGGCCCCCAATTTTTGTCTTGACCGTCGTTTCGGTTGCCCTGGGGTACACAGTCTGCGCCAATTACACCAATTGATCGATTGCTGCCTGCCTTTTATTTTTATTAGAATAGTCTTTATGTTTTACCTGCCACAGACAGGAGTGAGACCTGAACATACAAAAAGAAGAAGAACAACGAGTACCAGGGTGGTTCAACCCAAAAAGGCCGTTCATTAAATATGAACTAAAAATAGTTGACTAGAGTTTAGAATATAATTTGTCGTTTGTAGCCTAAGAGACTGCATAAAGAAAAAATATTAATCCCAGATGTAATAGAAAAGGGATTAAAGTAAAAGTGGCTACTTTTAAACGACAGTTTAGTCTAGGCCATTGGGTTAGAAAAATATATACCATTTATTGTTGAGTATCAAAAGAAAACCAAATTCATACATATATATTCAGTTAAATACTCTGATAAATAAAATATAACTTCTTACACTATTTTACCGATTGACTCCTAGGGGAGGAGTCAATTCGGAGAATATTACAATCAAACAAAGAGGACAGACAGAACTAACAGTACCATCACCAACAATAAGGGAAAGACACACAGCACAGATGGTCCGGACGCCGGCAATTGAATTCAAAGTGGAGCTGCAAGATGGCAAGACTAACTTGATAAAAATCAGTTTATAAGTCTATTTAGTCATATGGACAGAATGTACCATGGTGCAGCTTCACCGTGAATAAACCCTAATGAAATTTGGGCCCAACTGGAGAAGATGACAATGTATCCATTAATATCAACTTCCTGGGGGAGGAAGGAGTTTTATGGAGTATTGGGTAGAATTTGGGAAAGGAAGGGCAGGGGACAAATGTTCCTGTTGCACTTTGGGAATCACAGTATAATGCTCAGGTAACCTTCTGTATGTTTTTTCCAGATGGTGAACTTAATCACATCTCCTCCAATGGTGGTCGGTTGAAATGGGGATGATGAGGGGTTAAGTCATTTGTTCATTGGTTAGTTAGAAAATATGACCCCTAATAGCATGACTTTCAGTAATTCAATACAGCACGGGGTGGTGGGAGCTAGGGTAGCCACAGGTATACATCAACTTCTTAGTGTATTCAGAAGGAAAAGGATTCAGTTAACACTGACATACTGAGCGGGGCCAGTTTAGTTCACTGGACTCCCGTTGGTACTTTACCCTCTCAGTTGCTCAGCGTCCTTTGAGTTAGCTGTGGCTCCATGCTCTGCCGATCCTCCTTGTCGCGGTGGGATGTCCCGCTGTCTGCTGGTCTTTGCACGTTGATTTGTAGTGGATCTTATGACAGCGTAGAGATTCCAAGATTCGCACTGTATGCGCTGCATACGTGCAGACCGGGACTTTGAAAATCCACCGCGTCCGGCGCTGCTGTCTGCTGGTGTCCTCCGTGCATCAATCTCTGCTGTCAGGCTGAGGGGTTGCGTTGCTGAGCAACTGAGAGGGTAAAGTACCAACGGGAGTCCAGTGAACTAAACTGGCCCCGCTCAGTATGTCAGTCTTAACTGAATCCTTTTCCTTCTGAATACACTAAGAAGTTGATGTATACCTGTGGCTACCCTAGCTCCCACCACCCCGCGCTGTATTGAATTACTGACAGTCATGCTATTAGGGGTCATATTTTCTAACTAACCAATGAACAAATGACTTAACCCCTCATCATCCCCATTTCAACCGACCACCATTGGAGGAGATGTGATTAAGTTCACCATCTGGAAAAAACATACAGAAGGTTACCTGAGCATTATACTGTGATTCCCAAAGTGCAACAGGAACATTTGTCCCCTGCCCTTCCTTTCCCAAATTCTACCCAATACTCCATAAAACTCCTTCCTCCCCCAGGAAGTTGATATTAATGGATACATTGTCATCTTCTCCAGTTGGGCCCAAATTTCATTAGGGTTTATTCACGGTGAAGCTGCACCATGGTACATTCTGTCCATATGACTAAATAGACTTATAAACTGATTTTTATCAAGTTAGTCTTGCCATCTTGCAGCTCCACTTTGAATTAAATTGCCGGAGTCCGGACCATCTGTGCTGTGTGTCTTTCCCTTATTGTTGGTGATGGTACTGTTAGTTCTGTCTGTCCTCTTTGTTTGATTGTAATATTCTCCGAATTGACTCCTCCCCTAGGAGTCAATCGGTAAAATAGTGTAAGAAGTTATATTTTATTTATCAGAGTATTTAACTGAATATATATGTATGAATTTGGTTTTCTTTTGATACTCAACAATAAATGGTATATATTTTTCTAACCCAATGGCCTAGACTAAACTGTCGTTTAAAAGTAGCCACTTTTACTTTAATCCCTTTTCTATTACATCTGGGATTAATATTTTTTCTTTAAGGAGTGAGACCTGTATTGCTCGATGAACTCTGTCATAAATTCATGCGTATTTAATACGGTCCCCTTCATTTTTGATTCAATGATATCAGATGGCTGCAAGAAAGAACACAAGACAAACCAATAATGTTTTGCTTCCTGCTCCTAACCTGGTTATAATATAGGCCTTTATGTAAGCAGTATATGGCATTAGGGGTACCACAACTGGGGCACATCCTACTACTTTTTTATACAATATCCTATACATCTCAACACTTTTCTCTACATACTGGTCGTTGCATTTACTACACTCTTTTTCAAGGTCACTTTTTGTTTAATTTTAGGATACTTACCATGGGAGCAACACCCCCCCCCCTGGGGACTTCAGTCTAACTGGCATTCCAGCCTTGTATATTGGGGCCAATCCACCTCAGCTCCCGGTGGCTGATACCTTCCCGACCAGCCTCCTGCCCTCCACGCCTTTACCCTTAGTTATGGGCCTACTTGTAAGTATTTTTTTGGGGAATCATCATTGCCCTTTTGTTCCCCCCGCTCCATACATTGACCCAAAACCTTATATTTAGTTTTTAACATTTTACTGTTTTAACATTTTAGACATCCATCTCATAATTGCTCCTGAAGAGTGGTAATGGCCATGAAACGCGTTGAGCCAATAGATGCCCCCTCGCACATTAATTGCTACCAGTCTACCAACTACATCAAACACCAATTGGACTCTACCTACCAATCGATGTTACAGCTAGTATGGAGACTCTACTCCAATGAACTTGGTTTTTCAACGTTCTACTATGTACCAATTATGTTGCTATATCATGTTTACTTGAGCCCACAGATGCTCATCTGTCCCTACTTTATCAGCATCTTTAATAATGTCTATATATCAATCAGACTGTACCAACATGTCTAGGCCCTACCTACTTACCACGGAGACACCCCACGAACTGGCTCTGTTGCAATGTTTTTATTATGAACTCATTATGTTATTATACCATGCTACCATTATTGTTGTATTTTATGTACATCCCAACTTTTAACCAATATACTAGGTATGCTGTTATTTTTTGTTGTTGTCATATTTATTACCCAATTAAAGTAATGACTGCCAATTGTTATGCAATGCTTTCATTTAACGGTTCAAGTTCCAGTGCTACAGTATACTGCCATAGTTATTTCTTGTCGGGTGTCTCCTGAGATGTATGCTTCATATAAAGTCCCACCCATATTCTCCCTTTTTTTCAAGTATCGGGGATGGAGGTGCATGGCTCTACATGCCCTGTGCCTCGCACAAAGTCCCAACTCCTTTTGTTATGCTCATTCATCCTAGTAAGTTGAATGTTTTATCAATGTTATCCTATGTGTTCATGCACACACTGTCACAATGTTGTCACGTACCTTTCTTTCGACTATCCCTTCGGCTTGCTTTCGTTTCGCAAGTTTATGGTTACGTTCCAGCGTCCGGTATGTCGAACGCTCGTTATGGATTTATATACCCTGCGCATGCGTAAAACTCCACTCTCAGTGCGTCATGACACTGGGGAGTGGCCACATTCTTTCTTCTACATGCGACATACACGGCGGAACATTCGTGAGGGAGAACATGATGGAGGAATCCCCGAAAACGAACAGGCCCCGCGGTGGTGGAGATTATAGGAAACACAAGGCCACCCCCATGAGCAAGGGGGAGATGGTGGAGATGACTGCAAGCTGGAGAACTATGATAGCCCCAACAGCCATAAAGACCATGTTCTGGAGAAGGTCCTTGCGGTATTGGAATGAGATTATGGGGTCAAACGATGGTAAGATTTGAAACACAGAGAGAACAGTTGGGCTCCATTCGCTGCATCATTATTAAATAAGTAAGCCCAATTCATGACTGTAGTTATTATGTTTGAATTGGCTGTCTGTACATTAGATGTATAGAATTATGTTTTGTGTTTTTTTTTATTTTGTGGGGGAAAGAAGAAGTTTATTACAGTTAATGCAGATAGGAATTAAACGTATTCGTTCTGACTCTCCTTTTTTGGTGCAAGAATTAATATACAGTATGTAATGATATTCACAGGAAAAAGGCACAGAGAAAGACACCAGACAAGCCACCAGAGGGGACAAAGGGAGGCATCCCTTGGCCAGGCCCCAACAGGGGAGACAACAGGGCAAGCATCATCCCCAAATAGTAAGTCAACACTCAAATTAAATATTTATATCCTCCGACAGGGGAGTTTGTAGGCCGTGCAAAGGCCATGGTCTCTGGAGGTAACTTTTAAGGGGTAAATAAAAATGTATGTTTGCTGTGCGTCTCATCACTGCACATTAATGACGCATTTCCAGGGTAGACATGGGTAGAGGAGAGGCCCTGGGGATCAGAGTCACGCCTGCTAGAATGTTCATCATAGATCCCCTATCGCATAGGACACAAGAGTGGTGCGTGTCAACTGCATTCGTTTTTAAATGTTGGCATATAGGCATTTTTGAGAACGTTTAAAATGACATCATCTACCCTTTACAATGCATTTTTGTTATTTCTAAAATGCATATTGCGCATGTTATAGTCCACTAGTCTAGAGCAAACATTGTCACTGGTGCAAGGTTGGTCTCCTAATTCAGCTAATGGGATTGTAGCAAAAGATTTCACATTTGGGGTGGCTTAACCACTTCAATACCATGCACTTATACAGCTTCCTGCCCAAGCCAATTTTGAGCTTTCAGCGCTGTCGCAATTTGAATGACAATTGCGCGGTCATGCTACACCTGTACCCAAACAAATTTTTTATCATTTTGTTCCCACAAATAGAGCTTTCTTTCGGTGGTATTTGATCGCCTCTGCGATTTTTATTTTTTGCACAACAAATAAAAAAAGAGCGAAAATTTTGAAAAAAACTATGTTTTTTTCTTTGTTTCTGTTAATTTTTTTTGTAAATAAGTACCTTTTCTACTTCAATGACGGGCACTGATAAGGCGGCACTGAAGGGCACTGGTGAGGCGACACTGATGGGCACCGATGAGGTGGCACCAATGAGGTGGCACAGATGGGCACTGATGATGGGCACTGATATGTGGCACTGGTATGCGGCACTGATTGGCACTCATAGGCGGCACTGATTGGCACTCATAGGCGGCACTGATGGGCACTTATAGGCGGCACTGATAGGTGGCACGGATGGGCACTGATAGGTGGGCACTTATGGGCACTGATAGGTGGCGCTGATGGACACTAGTAGGTGGCACTGATGGACACTGATGCCCAGCAATGCCAGCCACCACACATTGTGGTTGTGCCATCATAGTGCCAGTCAGTGCCCATTTGTGGGCACTGATTGGCATATTTTTTTTTATTTTACTACATGTGGATGGCCATGGGGGCCATCCACATGCTTGGGGCTTCCCTGTGGTCCTGGGGGGCTTCCCTGGTGGTCCAGTGTGGGTATCCGAGGGGGGGCTGCGCTGATAAACAATCAACGGCTCTTCCTGTTTACATCGTGATCAGCTGTGATTGGACACGGCTGATCACGTGGTAAAAAGCCTCCGCCGGAGGCTTTTTACCGAGATCAGTGTAGCGGTGGGTCAGACTGACCCACAGATCGCCGCGATGCGCGCCCCCCCCGGGCGCGCGGCGGCTGTTATCCTGCAGGACGTCATATGACGTCCCGTGTGGATAACTGAACCACTTCCCGGACGTCAATATGCTATTGACTGGGCGGGAAGTGGTTAATGAATGTTTTTTTTTATTTTTTTAGGGGAGCGCGAGGGTGGTCAGCTCCAACATTTGGAAGAGTGTGATTAGAGAGCTGGACCCAGCAAAGAGCCTACAGTGGACATCACATCCCCAGACACAAGACATGCAGAGGGTGGAGTAGTGCAGCAAATTGAAGATGATTTTTTTGGAACCTGTTGCTTGCCTCAGTAAGTATTTTGTACATCTGTCTTCAAATGTCTAGACATGTCTAGGGATTAATTAAATTGAATATAAACAAACCCCCAAACAACACAGGAGCAAAGTATGTAGTGCATTGAACATTAGCAGGTAGAAGTAGCCAGGAGGTGGAATGAGCTGGCAGTGTTGCTACTGTATGTAACCAAGTTTGGGAGACACAGGCACCAGGACCAAGATTATAGAGTAGGTACAGTGTGTACATTCCTAGTAGTGTAGGTGTCTGAAGAGCAAGCAGGTTACAACTCAATATTTACTGTCTAGGTAAGTATTTTAAGAAATTGGCTTGAATAATAATGTGACCATAATTAACTTTTTAGGGCCTCAGCCACTTGACCTTCATTACCATTTGTGTGTTTTCTCTTCTTCCAAGGCCACGAACTACCAAGATGCACAATTGGTCGTATCAGTGCTGATATGCTGCAGGCAATGACTGAACTAGAACAAATAAAGGAGACTGCCACTGGTGTTCAGAGACGTATCCAGGATTATTGTGAACCGTATTTTAAGTAAAAAATAGTGGCGCTAAACCATATACGATGAGTATATAACTAAACAAATGTATATATCTCAAACCCACACCACGTGATAGTGTGCAAAAATAATATACATAAATATCATACATAAGTGATATATTAAACATATAACATCCTTTAGTGAGTCCCAAAGTAAAATGTGAGCTAAACTTTGACAAATGAATATAAGAAAAAAAGGGGGGTAAAAATAAGTCCAAAAGCAAAAAGATATTTTCTTATATGTGCATCCAAGTGTTTCAACTTAAATCAGCAATCAAAGTCCATAAATCTTGAACAGAAAAATCCTTCCACCAACACCGCTGTGACTGTGATTCCTCTCTCAAAGGTATTGCACTCACCAGAAAAAATGACCTAGCACTCTCATGCATAGGCAATCAAGCTTAAACACATCACACACAGTGATTGCAGCTCTTCCGACGGTGTCCACTCAATACTCGATGTGAATATGTAAAAGAATAAATAGTGCTTCCAATAGTGAAATACTGTTAAAAAACACTTTATTAAAAAGCACTCGTAATCTTCAAACATTACACTCACATCACTTCAAAGAATAAAAAATACTCCTCAACATAGAAGATATATCACAGCAAAACTTCAAGTAGAATCTTCAACAGGAGGGTTGTTGCAGTGTACTGTATTGTATCATGGCCACGGCGGACCCAGAGCAAAAACCAGCACTCTCACCCTTCGCACGTCCGCCTCCTCTCCTGGATCTGTAGCTACCTCAACAGCCGGTGCTTGCAAACGTTATTCCTCACTTCACGCTAACCGCATAAGCCACGCCCAGAAATGTTTCGTCATCCAGACTTAATCATTGGGATTGGCTAAGCGGCAAAAACACCTCCCCTTTATACTCCTCACTAAATACATACGTCACTGACTTGATTAGGTATCCAGAGCGCTTGCGTTATGCCTGTGTCCCCGTGACCACAATACCTCAGCAGCAACACCATCCCGTTTGATCATACAGGGCATAAGTGTATTATTTCAACATCAATACAATCCACATATAATGATTATAGTGTGCTACATCCTAATACTAAAATAAAACCTTTGGGCAGATCCTATATGCATGGATAGCAACCTCCAATACAGACAGGGCAGAAAACATACCATTCCACATACATCACCTCATACTTGAGACACTTATCTAAAATCTTCTTAAAAACAAAAATTAAAAATTGTTAATAAAACAATTTAAATCTAATTCAATGTTCAACCCTCTTGGGTGGAGACTCTTCAAAAGGAAAATCCATTTGGTTTCCCTCCTCGATAAATCCCTCACCTGATTGGAGCCCCTCAAAGAGGGTTGCATAATGTCAATACCACAAAATTGCAGAACTGTGGGGTCCTGGCCGTGTTTATCTTTAAAATGTAAAGACACACTGTGATATTTAAAGCCCTTCCTAATATTAGCTAAGTGTTCCCCCAAAGGGAATCGTAGTGGGATGCCCCAAGAAAATAGAAGTAACCAATCTGTACGTAATCAGTACGGAGGAAATTATAATAATTACAGACATGGGGAACAGAATAGGGGGAATGATTATTCTTATAATGCCCAATCTGATCAACAGCATTGGAACCAATATCCTTCTAATCAATATGGAGATCAGAGATATGCGATACCTACACAAAATAGATATCAAGCCCTGGGATTTGATGATTATAACGGATATAATTTACAACAATATCTGCCTTTTTTAGATCATCGGGGGGGGAGGGGAGGTACACCACGAGGCAATCCCCACCCTGTGAACAACAGAGGAGGAGGGAGAACCCCAGCCCCATATTACTCGAACAGAGATGCGGGGCCTTCCCACAGAGAAGGAGAGGATGCCGTGCAGGGAGGAGAAAACAATCCCAGAAAGAGAAGAAGGAATCACTAGATGCCGGCATCTTCAACTTGAGTAAAATAGAACTTAACCATAAAGAAAAAAACATTCTAAATCTTGGTCTTAAATGTGCACCCCGTAAGGGTATGAATAAATTTGTATATTGACACGCACAAGTTTATTCGTACAATTAATATGAAAAAATATTTTTTGAGTCACCCCTCCGATACATCTAGAAGATCTATTAATGAACCAGTAAGAGTAGATAGCGGCTTGCGAAATAAATCTATATTTAATCCTCAAAATTTTCATAATCATTATGTTGAGGTATTCAAAAGTCTGGTACTAAAGGATATAGAAGAACTCCACCCGAAAAAACGAGTAAACCCTGAATATATCCAGGAAGGTATTAAATCTTTAGAAGACAGAAGGGATATTGTAATCCGTCCGGCGGATAAAGGGGGAGGGGTAGTACTTTTGGATAAAACCTTTTACCATAATCAACTAGTAGAGCTGCTGAGTGATCAGACGACATATAGGAAACTTACATCTGATCCTACTGGAGTATATAAGGAACAATTAAGTTTGTTAGTGGATTGGGGCTTTAGAAATAATGCTCTTAGTCTAAAAGAAAATAGATACCTTAATCCCAGTGTATGCAGAATACCGGTAATATACACTTTACCCAAGATTCACAAGGATGCAATCTTACCACCAGCACGCCCTATTGTTAATGGAATCGGGTCGGTGACAGCTAGGCTTGGTGAATATCTGGACAAGTTCTTGCAACCAAGCGTTAAAGCGACAAGGGCATACTTAAAAGACACTGCGGACCTTCTTCGATTACTCGATGAGGTTAAGCTGAATCCAGCTTCGGCGACCTACCTTGTGACCGCAGATGTTTGTTCGCTGTACACCATCATACAGCATGATGATGCCCTTCTGGCACTAAATTGGGCTTTAAGCAAGCGAGAGGACATACCATTTATACAGAAATGTTTTTTGGGTAAAGTACTTGATTTTTGTATGGCCCATAATTATTTTTGGTTTCATGATCAATTCTTCTCCCAGCAGGTTGGCGTGGCGATGGGAGCCAAGTTTGCTCCCAGCCTCGCCAACCTGTTTATGGCTGAATGGGAGAATAGACAGGTTTTCAGTCACAATAGACCTGAATTGAAATTGTATCGCAGATTCATTGATGACCTCCTGTTTATTTGGGAGGGGTCGAAGGAATCTGCGGTTGAATTTGTGCAACAACTCAATTCCAATAATAACAATATAGTTTTGGATTACACCATTAGTGATATAAGTGTCAACTTTTTGGATTTGACTATTGTGAAGGGTGAAACTAAAATACTAACTAAGGTTTACTTCAAACCCACGGATAGGAACAGCTACCTGTCTATTGGGAGTGGACACCATCCTGCATGGATTAGAAATATCCCTAAGGGACAGATATTAAGGGTTCGCCGTAATTGTACCAAATCAGAGGATTATTTTGCACAAGCCGATATATTAAAAAATACATTTCTACAGAAAGGTTATAAGGAGGAAACTATTAATAAAACAATTAAGGAAACTGCAGAAGTACCAAGAGAAGAATGTTTAAGAAAAAAAGTCGTAAATTTAGTGGTTAATGACCAACATCAATGGGGGTTTATCTCTGATTTTCATTACCAGTATAGGGAGATAGAGAATATCTTCTCCAAATACTGGTATATATTGCGCAGAGATAAATATCTGTGCAATGTTCTACCTGAAGGACCTAAGTTTTTTTATAGAAGGGCCCCCAATTTTGGGGATAGGGTGGTACAGAAAATTCTGGACCCCCCGGCTAAAACTCCGTCAATCGATTTTAAAGGTTTTTATTCATGTCGCAGATGTATTTTTTGCAGAACTGTGCAAGTTAGTAATAGGGGTCGTATGAATATTACTAATGTAGATAATGAGGTGTTTGAAATAGAACACTTTATTACATGTAATTCTTCGTATGTCGTGTACTTGCTGTGGTGCCCATGTGGTCTCTATTATGTGGGCAGAACGAAACGCCTATTGAGGGTCTGCATAGCGGAACACTTAGCTAATATTAGGAAGGGCTTTAAATATCACAGAGTGTCTTTACATTTTAAAGATAAACACGGCCAGGACCCCACAGTTCTGCAATTTTGTGGTATTGACATTATGCAACCCTCTTGGAGGGGCTCCAATCAGGTGAGGGATTTATCGAGGAGGGAAACCAAATGGATTTTCTTTTTGAAGAGTCTCCACCCAAGAGGGTTGAACATTGAATTCGATTTCAATTGTTTTATTAACAATTTTAAATTTTTTGTTTTTAAGCAGATTTTAGATCTCTTTTATAGAGATATACTCTGAAATAATTAGATCTTATAAATTAAAAAAGATTTTTATATATATTATTATATTATTTTAAATTTATTATCACGTTGGAGTCTAAAAAATAATAGTTTTATGTATTGATAATATGTCTGCAATACTTCTAGCTCATAAGTGTCTCAAGTATGAGGTGATGTATGTGGAATGGTGTGTTTTCTGCCCTGTCTGTATTGGAGTTTGCTATCCATGCATATAGGATCTGCCCAAAGGTTTTATTTTAGTATTAGGATGTAGCACACTATAATCATTATATGTGGATTGTATTGATGTTGAAATAATACACTTATGCCCTGTATGATCAAACGGGATGGTGTTGCTGCTGAGGTATTGTGGTCACGGGGACACAGACATAACGCAAGCGCTCTGGATACCTAATCAAGTCAGTGACGTATGTATTTAGTGAGGAGTATAAAGGGGAGGTGTTTTTGCCGCTTAGCCAATCCCAATGATTAAGTCTGGATGACGAAACATGTCTGGGCGTGGCTTATGCGGTTAGCGTGAAGTGAGGAATAACGTTTGCAAGCACTGGCTGTTGAGGTAGCTACAGATCCAGGTGAGGAGGCGGACGTGCGAAGGGTGAGAGTGCTGGTTTTTGCTCTGGGTCCGCCGTGGCCGTGATACAATACAGTACACTGCAACAACCCTCCTGTTGAAGATTCTACTTTAAGTTTTGCTGTGATATATCTTCTATGTTGAGGAGTATTTTTTATTCTTTGAAGTGATGTGAGTGTAATGTTTGAAGATTACGAGTGCTTTTTAATAAAGTGTTTTTTAACAGTATTTCACTATTGGAAGCACTTTATATTCTTTTACATATTCACATCGAGTATTGAGTGGACACCGTCAGAAGAGCTGCAATCACTGTGTGTGATGTGTTTAAGCTTGACAATATTACTTTGTTTAAGTTGGCAGCTGTTAGCTTCATTCATTTCACCTTTTCATGTGCACAGTGGTGGTTTGATTAATCAGGGTGCGCGTGATTTTTTTGACCTACTTCTAGAGTATCCAGGATTATGTAGACCTGTTAGCCAAATTTGAATTTCATTTTAAATTTAAGTTTTAATTGTTGACTCCTGTCTTGGTTTATTGTTTTTAGCATACTTTGAAGCACAGGCTCTGATTATTGATATGTAGAAATCACAGTACTTCCTTTGAATTACTGTGATTTCCTATTATTATAGAACAATGCCATATGCAGTGTATTTTCATGCGATTTGTCATGTAAAATCGCATGACAATTCACTTAAAATTAGATGGTGTATTTTTTTGTTTTGAGGTCAGTGTTTCTCCACCCCCCTTCTCTAGGTGCTTGACCACGTCCTTTTTTTTTTAGTGTAGGCAGTATACACCAAATATTTTTTGTTTGTAACGAAAAAAAATTACACTGCACCTGTGACTATAGTTCCAAAGAGAGAAAATAAGACCTGGAAATGCACCTGGAGAAGGAGAGTTGTCAAACACTGTCCTCAAAATTAAAGTTTTCCTAATGATTTTCATACTTTGGTATTTTACGTTTTATATTTGGGAATAAGGTTTGCCCCAATGAAGCTTTAAAATGCAAATAAACACAGTGTGTGTTTTTTAACTACCAAACCTAAATTAGGCACTACAAGTGCAGTGGCAAGTGCACTTGTAGTTTCACCAAAAAATTTTGGCCTTGAAACACCGCCACTGTGACAACATGTGCTAGCTGCCATCATGTGATATCAATGTATGTGTTTCGGGGGATCAAATCCTTACGCTCCAAAAAATTACTAAGGGGTCTTGAACATTTGTCTCTGAAAGGAATGAGCTCTTTCCACCTAAGGAAGGCAATCTATTCTCACGTTAAGAATACAATCAAAAAAAGTTTTTTTTGTATGGGAGATTGGGGGGGGGGGGGGAGAGGGATTGTTGGAAAATGGTTTAATAAAGATATGAAATAATAAAAAAAGAATACAATCAAAAATGTCTCATATGGCCTTTGTATGTTCCATTTGATATTTTTTAAGTTACTGAGTTGGTGATGTGTATTGCTCTGCTTTCAAAAAAGATGCATGTTTAGCGACTTCAAAGTTGCTTAGAAAAAAAAAAATTCCTACACAAATAACGATGTTGGTTTGTTGTAAAAACATAAATAATACACATCTCAATGTAGTGTAAGTAAAAATATTTTAGATTTACAATGTGTGGCTTCTTATTTCTATGCTCAAGAACATTATATTTGTTCAGTTGGTGTAGTTACATTGACAGTGTACTTGAAAATGTGTGTAGCAGAGCCACAGCACCACATTATACACTACATAGCTCAAGGCAACATTTAGAGCAACGAAATTCAAATTATGCTTTGTAAAAAAAATAGGGGAAACATACTTATATTATAAGGAGATTTGAAAACATAATAAACACAGACAACAGTAGTTCAAAGTATTTTTTTGTTTATCAAGAAAATATAGCTTTACAGATTTTCAACTATATTTTGCTGCCAAGGCACTGCCCCACTACCCACAAAATAGTCCTTGTATTGGTCACGGACAATACAGGCATTCTGCGTGGAGACAGCAGCACAACCAGTTTCCAAAGCTGGCATCACTGGCTCTTCAGCTGGCCGAAAACCAGAAGGATCTTCTGTAGGGACAGATCCTATGTAGCTGTTCGCGTTCCTCCTTAAATAGTTATGGAGGATGCAGCAGCACAACACCACATGATTGATTTTGTATTCAGCCAAGTTGATGGCTGTTAAAAAAAGCCGAAACCTATTCGATAGGATGCCAAAGGCATTTTCAATAACCCTTCTTGCGCGAGAGAGCCTATAGTTGTATATGCGCTGCTTAGGGGTAAGGTTCCTCATGGGAAAGGGCTTCAGAAGATGAGGCCCCAGAGCAAACACCTCATCTGCTACAAACACAAAATTGAGGCCCTCAACATTGTCCTCAGCAGGTGGCAAATGTAATGTGCCATTCTGGAGCCGATGGTAGAACTCCGTGTGCATCATTACACCTCTATCTGAGTGGCGCCCATTCATCCCGACATCAACATATAGGAACTCAATACAGTAGGTGCCACCGACATTGTATATCCATCGCGATCCCATCACAGAGATTCTCGCGCGACAGGGTGGCGACATCTCGCGCTCGCAATAGCGAGAAGGAGGCGCGGCACTGTATTGAACGGAATCCGACGTGGATTCCCGCCAATACCAGGCACTGTGTTTGGTATGAATCCTGAGCAGGAACTACACGCCAAATTTTAAATAAAAAACCGGCATGGGTTCCCCCTCCAGGAGCATACCAGGCCCTTCGGTCTGGTATGGATTTGAAGGGGAATCCCCTAAGCCGAAAAATCGGCGTGGGGGTCCCTCTCAAAATCCAAACCAGACCCTTATCCGAGCACGCAACCTGGCAGGCCGCAGGAAAAGAGAGGGGAACGAGAGAGCCACCCCCTCCCTCCTGAACCGTACCAGGCCGCATGCCCTCAACATGGGGGGTTTGGTGCTTTGGGGCAGGGGGCGACCTGCGGCCCCCCACCCCACAGCACCCTGTCCCCATGTTGATGGGGACAAGGGCCTCTTCCCGACAACCCTGGCCGTTGGTTGTCGGGGTCTGCGGGCGGGGGGCTGATCGGAATCCGGGAGCCCCCTTTAATAAGGGGGCCCCCAGATGCCGGCCCCCCGCCCTATGTGAATGAGTATGGGGTACATCGTACCCCTACACATTCACCTGTTGGAAAAATAATGTCAATAAAAATAACACACACATGTTTTTAAAGAAATTCCATAATTTGGAAAACTGGGCCGCCACATCCTGCCTCTGCTGGGGGTTGGAAGGAAACTGTGGATTAAAAAAAAAAATAACATTAGTACTTCAGCACATAAAATTTCAAACAATTTAGACACATACATTCTTGGGTCACAATTAAAATATAACATTTAAAGCAGTATTTAGACAAAAAAGGATTAAGAGTAGGGATGAACTTGAACATCGTCTGTTCGCCTGTTCGGCGAAACCAGAACTTTGTGGGCCGTTCGCGCCAAATTTGTGTGATGCGAACGGCCCACAATACACTGCGCCATCGCAGTGCATTGCCGGCGCTGTGATTGGCCAAGCATGCACTGTGACCCTGCATGCTTGGCCAATCACAGCGCCGGCAGCGAGGAGAGCCATAATTGGCCACAGGCAGGATGCCTGTGGCCAATTATAGCTCAGGGGGGTTTAGTACACGCCCCACACTATAAAAGGCCGCCAGCACGGCGGCCTTGTGTAGTGTGTTGGCGTGCAGGGATAGGCAGGGACAGTGTCTTTGATATTTATTCATTAACCTTGTGCATTTACAGTGTGTTGGTATACAGGGACAGAGAAGAATAGGCAGGGACAGTGTCAGTGATATTCTTTCATTAACCTTGTGCATTTACAGTGTGTTGGTATACTGGGACAAAGAAGGATAGGCAGGGGACAGTGTCAGTGTCATTTTTGCTAAGCCTCCTGCACAGTATACACCTGAAGCTACCCCTTATTGCTGTGTTTTCCTGTTGTGTAACACAGGCAGGCATCTGCAGCATTGACAGTGGGTGTAGTGTGCCTCCTGCACAGTATACAGCTGAAGCTACCCCTTATTGTTTGTGTTTTTTTTCTTTTGTGTTACACTAACAGGCACCTGCAGCACTTACAGTGGGCGTAGTGTGCCTCCTGCACAGTATACACCTGAAGCTACCCCTTATTGCTGTGTTTTCCTGTTGTGTAACACAAGCAGGCATCTGCAGCACTTACAGTGGGCATAGTGTGCCTCCTGCACAGTATACACCTGAAGCTACCCCTTATTGCTGTGTTTTCCTGTTGTGTAACACAGGCAGGCATCTGCAGCACTTACAGTGGGCATAGTGTGCCTCCTGCACAGTATACACCTGAAGCTACCCCTTATTGCTGGTTTTCCCATCTCCCTGCAGGCCATTAGAATGTCTGGAAGGCCAACAAGGAGAGGCAGACAGTCACAAGCCAATAAAAGAGGGCAAGCAGGCTCTGTGTCTTTGGGCAACAGTGCTGGTCGTGGACGCGGTGCATTGTCATCAGCACGTGGCCATGGGACATGCTTGTCCTTACTTTCAGCAGCTGGATGTGTTGAGCCACATCATGCCGAAGACTTGGTAGAGTGGATGACCAAGCCCTCCTCATCCTCTCTCACCCAGGCTCAGGGTATTGGCAAAGCAGCTGCCAACGCGTCCTCTTCCCTTGTATCAATGTCATCAGTCACTCCTTCCCTAGACCCACCATGTCCTCCTGAGGAGTCCCCCGAACTGTTTGAGCACAGTGTTGGGTACATGCTCCAGGAGGATGCTCAGCGTTTTGAAGGGTCTGATGATGATACACAGTTAGAGGAAGGCAGTAGCGTGAGCGCAGAGAGAGGGGATGCTCAAGAAGGACAGCAATCTGACAGTCATGTTCCAGCAGCTGCAGCATACTGACAGGTTTGCTACAGTGATCAAGAGGGAGGGGATGATGAGGTCACTGACTCCACGTGGGTGCCTGATAGGAGAGAGGAGGATGAGGAGGCACATCTCCAACGAGGCAAGATGCCTCTGCCCGTTATTCCCAAAGTTCTTTGGTGTGGGCCTTTTTTGAGTCGAGTGCATCAGATCGCACCGCTGCTATTTGCAACATATGTCTCAAGCGTATCTCGCGTGGCCAAAACATCAGCCGCTTGGGCACCACATGCTTGACCAGACATATGTTGACCTGCCATGCAGCTCATTGGCAAGCGTACCTTAAAGACCCACACCAAAGAACAAAGCGGACCTCTCCTTGCTCCTCATCAGCTGGGATCTCCAACCCCACTGTACCTTCAGTCCTCTCTGAAACCTGCACTGAGAGGAATGAAGGTGTAGAATGAAGGTGTGTCACAGCCAAGTACTTGCGGGCACTCTGCTAGCAGTACACCGAGGTCCGATTGTAGCAGGAAAATTTCCCTGCCCCAGCTGCTGGAGCGACGAAAGAAGTTCACTCCCAGCCATCCACATGCCCAGCGTTTGAATGCTAGCTTGGCTAAATTGCTAGCACTTCAACTGCTGCCTTTTCAGTTGGTACACTTGGCCCCCTTCCGTGAGTTTGTGCAATGTGCGGTTCCTCAGTGGCAGGTTCCCAAACGCCACTTTTTCTCACGGTAGGCGATTCCGGCTCTCTACCGACATGTGGAAGGCAATGTCCATGCCTCGCTGGACAGGGCGGTCAGCGGTAAGGTGCATATTACCACTGACTCATGGTCCAGCAGGCATGGACAGGGACGTTGCCTTTCTTTCACGGCCCATTGGGTCACTCTTTTGGAGCTGGGAAGGATGCCGGACAAGGTGCAGTAGTGTTGGAGGTTGTTCCGCCACCACGCCTCCAAAATGCTACTACTGGTTGTGACACACCTCTCTCCTCCACCCCCTCCTCTTTTTCTTCCTCCATGGCCTCTTCCTGTGCTTTGTCCTCGGAACCAGCGGTGCTCTGTAGGCGTTCAAGGGGCTACGAAAGTACGCAGGCAAAAAGATGCCATGCCGTGCTTGCGCTGGTGTATTTGGGGGACAGCAGCCACACTGGGGCAGGGGTTCTGTCAGCTCTGCAGGGGCAGGCCGAGAGGTGGTTGACGCCACGCCAGCTTAAGCCAGGAATGGTGGTTTGCGACAATGGCACCAACCTCCTCTCCGCCCTCCGACACGGATAACTGACCCATGTGCCCTGTGTGGCTCACTTCCTTAACCTGGTGGTGCAGCGGTTTTTGGGCAGGTAACCAGGCTTACAGGATGTCCTGAGGCAGGCCAGGAAAGTCTGTGTGCATTTCCGCAGATCATATGATGCCAGTGCTCGGCTGGCTGAGCTGCAAAAGGAGTTGAACCTGCCCAAGAAACCGCCTTATATGTGACATGCCCACCAGGTGGAACTCAACGTTGGCCATGCTGCAGCGGCTGCACATGCAGCAGAGGGCCATCAATGAGTACCTGTGCGACTACGGCACCAGGACAAGTTCAGGGGAGCTCAGGTTTTTTTCACCACGCCAGTGGGGCATGGTCAGGGATGCATGCACTGTCCTGGCACCATTTGAGGAGGCCACGAGGATGGTGAGCAGTGACAGTGCATGCATCAGTGACACTGTACCTCTTGTCCACCTGTTGGAGCATACTCTGCGTTGAATAATGGACAGGGCACTTGAGGCAGTACAGAGGCAGGAAGAGGAGGACTTCCTTGCCTCTCAAGGCCCCCTTTACCCAGACAGTGTTCCTTCTGTCCCACCCATCGCACAGTAAGAGGACGAGGAGGAGGATTGTGTCAGCATGGAGGTAGAACCTGGCACTCAGCATCAACAGCAGCAGTCTTTTAGGGATGATTTACAGTCCCAACAAACCCGTGGACTTGTACGTGGCTGGGAGGAGGTGGCTGCGGGTGATGTCATCCTTATTGACCCAGAGGACTCCGGACCGAATGCCTCAGCTAACCTACGCTGCATGGCCTCCCTGATCCTGCAAAGCCTGCGGAAGGATCCTCGTATTCTTCGGATCAAGGAGAGGGACCATTACTGGCTGGCCACTCTCCTTGATCCACAGTACAAGGGTAAGGTTGCGGACCTTATCTTGCCGTCGCAGAGGGAGCAGAGGATGAGACATCTTCGGGAGGCCTTGCAGAAAGGTCTGTGCAACGCGTTCCCAGAGACTGGGAGGTTACAAACTCCTGGTCCTGGACAACGAGTTGCTGAGGCTTCGGTCAGTCAAAGAAGAAGCGGTGGGGAAGGTTTCCGTCTGACCGATGCGTTCAGACAATTTTTTAGTCCGCAGCCCCAAGGTATGATCGGTTCCAGCCACCATCGCCAGCGTCTGATTTACATGGTCCAGGAATACCTAGGGGCAAGGTCAGACTTCGACACCTTTCCCACTGAAAATCCTCTGGCTTACTGGGTCTTGAGGATGGATCACTGGCCAGAGCTTGCACAGTATGCAATTGAGCTACTGGCCTGTCCTGCATCCAGCGTTCTTTCGGAACGCACATTCAGTGCTGCTGGTGGCTTTGTAACCGATCACAGGGTGCGCCTGTCCACCGACTCGGTTAATCGACTGACCTTCATAAAGATGAACCAGTCTTGGATCACCACCAGCTACCAAGCACCTGAAGCTGATGTAACCAAATATATTTTTTTGAAATGTCACATCCCTTCAAGACTGCTTATGATGATGCTGAGTGACTGTCCTCTTCCTCCTCAATGAACCTGCCGATAGCTTGGAAGAACATTTGTGGCTCTGGGTGCCGCCACCAGTGGCTAAGGCCCAATTTTTCAGCCCCTGTTTAACAGGGGCGTGTAATTACAATTTTTGATGCAATCCTTTGCAACAGGGCTCAGTGCTGTGCTCCAAATACAGTATCTGTGATGGGTTGAAGTGTTGTGGCACCAGTGGCTAAGGCCCAATTTTTCAGCCCCTGTTCAACAGGGGCATGTAATAACAATTCTTGATCTAATATTTCACAGATGGGCCCATTCCTGCGCCCACCAAGAGTAACTGTGAGGACTTAAGCCCTGTACACACGATCGGTTTAACCGATGAAAACCGTCCGATGGATTGTTTTCATCAGACAAACCGATCGTGTATGGGACCCTTCGGTCTTTTTTCCATCGGTTTTAAAAAATAGAACATGTTTTAATTTTTTTCCGATGGATAAAAAACCGATCGAAAACTCCGATCGTCTATGGGCAAGTCCATCAGATAAAAAACCCACGCATGCTCAGAATCAAGTCGACGCATGCTCAGAAGCATTGAACTTCATTTTTCTCGGCGCATCAGAGTGTTTTACGTCACCGCGTTTGGAACGGTCGGTTTTTTGACTGATGGTGTGTAGGCAAGACTGATGGAAGTCAGCTTCATCGGATTTCCAATGGACAAAACCATCGGATTAGAATCCATAGGATATCCGATCGTGTGTACAGGGGCTTAAGTCTTGTGGCACCAGCACCACCGCCACCACCAAAGGCCCAATTTTTCAGCCCCTGTTCAACAGGGGCATGCAATTACAATTCTTGATCTAATAATTCACAGCAGGGCCCATTCATGTGTCCACCAAGAGTAACGGTGAGGGCTTACAGTGTTGTGGCACCAGCACCACCACCAAAGGCCCAATTTTTCCTACCACTGTTCAACAATGGCATGTAATTACAATTCCTGATATAATAGTTCACAGCAGGGCGTTCCAGCGCCCACCAAGAGTAACTGTGAGGGCTTACAGTGTTGTGGCAACACCAACACCTAAGGGGCAAATTTCTGCAGAGTATATACGGCAGGCCCCTACTTTCAAACATCCAACTTACAAACGACTCCTACTTGCAAACGGAAGGAGACAACAGGAAGTGAGAGGAAATCTACCCCTAGGAAGGGAAATTTTCTCCTGTAAAAGTTAATATGGGGAAAAAGGTGTCTCCTCTCTACTGATGCTTTATCACCAATCCTTGTTTCAATAAAAACCCCACTTTTCCAAAAACAGTTGTCATTGGGACGGAAAGTGAGGTGAAATGTTCTGAACAGGTGCACAGACAGCAAATCAAATGTTACAGGGGTGATAACCCTTCCCTATGTTCTCCAAAAAGCTTAAAAATAGATTTTTTGTCTAGAGCTACACCTAAAAAATGTACCTGTTCCAAATTAGAAAAAGATTCTACTTAAGAACAAACCTACAGTCCTTGTCTTGTTTGCACCGCCTGTATACTGCTGTTCAGAGTATATAGGGCCTTTTTTTTAATTTTGGGTGCGGGGTTCCCCTTAATATCCATACAAGATCCAAAGGGGCTGGTAGTGGGGTGGGGGGGGTACCCATGCCATTTTTCTCAATGATTTTCATCCATATTGCCGGGACCAGACATTACATTAAAGCCGCAAGCAGTTTTAAATTACCATTTTTTTCCTTTAGAAATGTCATTTTGTGCAGGGAAAGTTCTAAACACGGGAAACACATGGCACTTCACAGGCATACTTTTGACAATGAAAATGACTGCTCCCGAAAAAACGGGCGTTTTAAAAAAAATTTTTTGCATTGATACATGTCCCCAAACCCTTTTTAGGACAATGACTTACATATTAGCCGTTATAATTAGCACTTTTGATTTCGAATGTTCGCATCCATTGTATTTAATAGGGTTCTAAAGTTTGTGCGAACTTTCGGTCCGTTCGCAAGTTCTGGTGCGAACTGAACTGGGTGGGGGGGGTGTTCAGCTCATCCCTAATTAAGAGTTATAAGTATATGCTTCCTCACTCCGTCTGGTGTCACATTAAACTTTTTTAGGGGGGTGAGATTGAATGGGTAGAGTTTAGGGACAGGTATTAACCCTATCCACTTCCATTAGAGCAAAATGAGGAACAAATGAAGGTACATTTTGCTAGCCACTCTGTTTTTTTAAAGATTGGCTGCCCAGTGGGAAGATAAGAAGTGCCATCATATCGTAAACGAAAATAATTTATTTTACATGCATTAAATAACTATAAAAGAAATGAGGAGCAGAAATTAATACTGTACTACATGATAGTGACTACATGCTTTGGAAAATTCAGACAGAAATATTACAACAAGAAAAGAGGTATACTGCGTATGTGTTTTTAAAAATCATCAAATAGAGTAGTTGCATCAGTTGATTGTGCTTTTTGGGGAGGAGAGGGAGGGTTACAAAAAAGTTTGTGTCCCCAAAAAATGGATCTCTTGCACTCTGCAGGAATTTAAGCACAAAAATAAAAATGTCACATAGTTTAGGGGGTGTTTAGGGTAATCCCAAAAATATAACATAATCCCAAAAATGTATAATATGCTAGGTGTGGATGTGCCCAGGGTAGCATGCTGGGGAGGTAAGTGAAGACAAATATGCATGTAGGCCATGAAAAATACAATAAATAAAAATTATAGGACATTTACAGCAAATTACATTACTGTAAACCATGTAAGAAAACATGCATAATAAAACATTAGAAAAAAGGAAGTAGATAGAATTTGAGATGACATAAAAAAACATATCCGAATATAGTCCTTCTGCAGGACTTGAATTATAGCACAACATGTCTCAGGAATGATATGTCCAAGAGCCTGGGGAGAGATACCAGTTGTAAATTTGATATCCTGGAGACTTCTCCCTGTTGCCAAGTAGCGCAAAGTGGGTATGAGCCTTTGCTCTGCTGGAATCACAGTCCTCATTCAGGTGTCCTGCTTCCTAATATAGGGGGACAGCAAGGACAAAAGATGCTAAAAGCAGGAGTCCGACATCCGGAGATAGTTCCTAAAATCATTCGGATTATTCTCCTGTAGCTCCCTCAACAATGGCATGTGACAAATTTGATCACGTTGAAGCAACCAATTTTTGGTCCAAGCAGTCTTCCTACTCCTGGACCTGGACTGGGCATGAGATATTGCCAGAACTCCAGGCCCAAATATAGCACGCTCTCTATTTGGATTGCGCAACATGGCGGCTTCACGAACGGACGTTCAGAAACTATCTAAATTGAACGAAAATGAAAACCGTAAATCTGCACACACCAAACCTCTACTAACTTGCGCTTAGCAGTAGGAGCCCAAAGGGTGACGGCGGAAAATTGAACTTCCTCTTTTGAAGTCTCGTCAGTACGTTGAAACGTCACTACGTTCATGTTTGTTGCTGAAAAAGTCAGAGCATGGGTGTGCTGGCCAACTCCGTTCGGACAAAAATCCACGGAAAAGTCCGATGGAAGTCTGACCGTGTGTACAAGGCTTAACAATGATTTACCAACTACTTTTGCCATCTGAAATGTACACTGGTGAAACTGTATTTATATTTTGATACAATTTAAATTGGTAGTATATACATGTTTGTCTTTTTTATGTCAACCGAAATAAACTTTTTTTTTTTAAATACATTGTATTTTTTACTCGGCACCACTCTGTAAAGTCCCATGGGCTAATTTTCTTGTTTTGTAGTAATTATAGCAACTCTAAAGCCCCATACACACTATTAGATTTTCTGCAGATTTTTGTCTTCAGATTTAGCAAAACCATATAATATGAGGTCAAACCTTATGAGTTTCAATTTGTATGCAATCAGGCTGACCCTTGTACTACATGGCTTTGGTAAATCTGAAAAAAGAATCTGCAGAAAATCTAATGGCGTGTATGGGGCTTTAAGCTCACTATGGCTAACATTCCCACTCTACTGCAGCATAATTTTTCTAAGCTGTGGTTAAAACCCTGTCTTGAGGGTCATCCAATCAGGCTTCGGTAGGACAATGCATGGCAGTGGTGCAACAGGGAGGAACCAGAGATCCCAGCCCCCTAAGTGATCTCTTTCCAATACTATTTTTCTATAAAACTGAATCATGCTAGGAGTGAGCGGGGGTTAACCTGACTGTCCACTGTTTGTTTTTTGGGGGGTTTTTTGGTCAGTGTCCAAATCTTCCTGTAGGTGGAACTATAAACTAATTGTCTTTTAATAACTGAATCAGGTGTCCATTAATAAAGTCCAGGAAACGGATCTTATAGTAAGTACAAAATGTTTTAGTTTTTCTTCATACTTGCCGCAATTTTCCTTTCTTGACGAGCGCCATAGCGGAACAACTGGGTAGGTCCCACCCACCCCGCACACTGACAGGATAGTAACTATAAATTTGAGCCCCACCCTCGGTGTTACTTAACTCGTTTCCTCTGGCTGGGTGGGAGCTGTGCTGCCATAGAGAAGAACAATTTTCAGTTTTTCCTGATGGCTCCTAGTCAGCACACATGGCAAATAACTAGCCACACGGAATGATTAATGCTAGCCAGTTTTAATTGTGGCCAGAGGCCGAAGCACTGGTCTTTTTACCAAACTTGTCAGTGGTCAAAATTGCCGGTTCTACACAATAGTGCGTGAAAAAAAGACCACATAGCTACCATACAAATTGTTTCCAGCGGTGAGCCATCACCTCTCCTGGGACTGCCAACTCCTTGGACTGGTAGGCCAGAAATATTGTTTGAACATTCAGGATGTGGTGATCTGGCTTGAAACCTTGGCACCTTTATTTGTGCCCCTTGGAAAGATGAACAAGTGATCTGAAGATTTATTGCCCCCATATTGTGTTAATGTAATCCTTCAGGGTTCTACCCACATTCAGTTTGCTAACCTCATGCCTGTCTTCCGCAAATAAGATGGCACAATTTCTTGTTTCAGAACTCCTCTGTCTGGGAGGAAAGTTGTAAAGGGTTCTTTAAACCCCAAAGCTGACAATTCCGAGACTTGTTTGGCTGATGTAATTGCCACTGAGAAGGTGGCCTTTTAGGGTAAGGTGCCGGTCAAATACCTGGAGGGAGACAGAATTTGAGGTTGGCCTCTCTTGTAACTCCAGCCCAGGCCCCACTGAAGGTGGAAGAGATGGTACAGAGGCACAGTAGGAACATGAGTGCTGGCAGGTGTTGATAGCAGAACTTGCAGCAGGAGATGCAGGCTTTAGAAGTCAGGCAGGACATCAGGCCTGGAGCAGATGTTGTGCATGCCGGATCAGACAAGGCAAAAGGGGCACTCCACATGTACTGCAGGTTCTGAAAAAGTGGCTTGTCGAAGTTCTCAGCACTGGAGCGGTTGTGAAGGATAGCCGAAACAGACGCTCAGAAGTAGTGTAGTAGTATGAAGCTAAGTCGGAAGCAGGAGGGAGGTCACAGAGGCAGGTGGTTAACGAGGTACAGGGGTGTAGGTGAAAGTGTGGTTAGGGATGAAGCTGAGGTCAGGGACAGGTGGGCAGAGGTACAAGCAGAATCCAGGATCAGGTCAGTAACGAGCAAGGTCATCAACAAAATCTGATACAGGATACACTCAGAACACAGGAAAATCTGAAGACCAGTCAGCACTGACCGTGAGCAAGAGCATCCCTTAAAAAGCCTGTCTGGCACCAGAAACATGGCACGTGCATTCCCATGCGCCAGTTGCCGTACTGGATTTTTTTTACAGTGCCATAATGAAATGTCTTTACCAAAGGTTTCTGGGGCCAGGAAATCCATCATTAATAGAAACTCCCTATTCAGGTACAAGAGAGACCCCTTGGTGGCTTTAGCCTTGTCATGACCAGGAGACTGTTCATAGCCCATTAACTTCCTGTAAAGGCTAAAACTTTGAAATTATGATTTTTTAAGGGTACTTGCGCTGAGCTTCAAATCTAAACTTTTCAGAAAGGAATTCTAGGACATGACACACTTTTGGTGTGGCCAAAGAGAAACCTTGGGAAAAGGGCAAACTTCAAAAATGGATGTCAGACTCAATTATAGGTGTTATTACTGCTATATTTTCTTGCCTTTAAAAGAGTATCCACTACTCTGAGCAGCACATATCTAATAACCTCTTTCTCTCAAGACTCATACGGTCACGTGGAGCCTGTCTGGTGCAATGAGAGCACAAAACTGAGTGCCTCCCAATCTTCTGATGCACACCACACCACTGCTATGTTGTTGTCCATCTTCAACAGTGTGGTGTGACATCGGATCAAATGTTGAAAGAATTGCAAGGCTTGCAAGCCACACAAAGCTCCAGAACATTGGGGACTTTTCCTGAAGTTTGGAACTGCCATTGACCCTGAACATAACTCACCTGACAGATTGCTCCCCAGCCCAAGCCGCTGGCATCAGCAGGGTATGGCAATGCCTGAGAGTTTCTATCTTTGCCAACCAGAATAATATCTGTTTTCAATTTCTTTTTATTAAACTTTTTTTTCTCAAATACAAATAACTTCTACATCCATATAAGATTCAATTACAACACACACTGTTCCCACTAGTTATTCAATATACCGAATCTTGATGTTTATAAGTTACTTTATCGTTAAAACAATACACTCTTCATCATTGAACTACATTTGCTCCTACAATCTTTCATATCCTAACATCCATTCATCCGGAAAGAAAAAAAAAAAGGAAAAACACATTTTTTACCTTCCCTTTTTCCTTGAAAACAACCCCCCCCATCTCCCCCTTTTTTCTCCACCATTCTCTGCTTCATTTACCCTTCCCCTTCTAATTTCTCCTTCTTTTCCGTGTGTATATATATATATATATATATATATATATATATATATATATATATATTCTTTAATTCTTTCCGAGAGCCGAAATTCATCCCATTTTTGCCATATTTCTGGCATTTGACTATTTATGTATCCTTCTTCTCTTATCTGTATTTCCATATATTGTATTTCGTTCATTTCACATATCCATTCTACTATATTTGGGCTTTTATTTTCTCTCCAATTGCGAGCTATTATTGTTCTAGCTGCCATTGTCATATGATGAAAAATCTTTCTTGATATTCTTTATTGGAATTAGAGATAACCAGGAAGAATCTATGTTTAGATTCCTCTCTACTCCCGACACTTTCCAGTATATCTCATGAACTTTTTCCCAGAAATTTCTCACCAAATGACAACTATGCCAAATGTGGTCAATAGTCCCCCTTTCGACCTTACATCTCCAACATATATCTGATTGTCCACTATTTATTTTATTTAATGCTACTGGGCTCCAATACCATCTCATTGCTAATTTGTAATTTCTTTCTTGGTACTTGGTCGCTAAAGATGTTTTATGAATTATTGAAAATATTTTCTCCCATTCTATCTCTGATATTGATCTCCCTATTTCCTTTTCCCATTTTTTCATTCCTGTTAGCTCTCTAAGAGGTCCAGAAGGAGGGACCGTATATCTTGGATAATTTTTTAGTTGATTTTTGTTTGTCTATTAAGATTTGTTCAAATTTAGTTTTTGGTCTATTTATTGAAGATAATACTATATTTGTTGCAATGTATGTTTTTAATTGGTGGTATTGTAGCCATTTATGTTTAAATTCGAGTTCCAGATCTTGCATTTCTGGTATTTTCCCTTCCACTAGGATCTGGGCCACCCCTGTGTTCTCCAATATATTCCATTTTAAGTACTTTGTGGTTGCTAAGGCTGGTGGAAATTCTGGATTGGAGAACAATGGGGTCATTGGTCCCATCATAGTGGATAGGTTCCCCTTTTTTAATTCTGCGCCCCTTTTTTTAATGTGGCTTTTACAAAGATTGTTCATTTTTTATTTCCAGGTCTTAAGTGAGGTTTTATCCAGGGGAGCGCTTTGAGTTGAATACCTAGAATGTCATCTTCTAATTTAACCCATTGTTTATCCTCCTTATTTTGGTACCAGTCTACTATCCTAGTCAAAGAGGCTGCTTGTAGATATTTTGAGAAAACAGGTAGTGCTAATCCTCCCTTTTTCTTAGTTCTAATTAAAATTTCCCATTTGATCCGTGGTGTTTTATGGGCCCAGATAAAACTTCCTATTGCTCTTAGTTCAATCATAGGTTTATTTGGAACGGCTAAAGGAACAGTTTGAAATATATATAACAATTTTGGTAGTATGTCCATTTTTATTATATTAATTCTTCCTATCCATGAGTGTATTTTTTCATATTTTTGTAATAATTTTATTGCTTTTCGGATTGTCGCACTGTAATTCAACTCTTGTAACTTGTTTAAGTCTTTCGGGATATAAATTCCCAGATATTTAATTGCTACTTGCTGCCATTTAAACGGAAAGTCTTTTTGCAATAATATCTGTGTTTTTTCTGTTAGTGATACATTTAGCATTTCAGATTTATCATAATTAACTTTAAAATTACTCAATTCCAGAAATCTTTTAATTTATTTTATTAAATTGGGTATTGTTATGATGGGGTTAGTCACATATATTAATAAATCATCTGCATAGACTGCTGTTTTATATTCTTTATCTTTAATATTAATTCCTTGTATGCCTTTATTTTTCCGTATTGCTTGTATAAGATGTTCCATCACTAGTATGTATAATAAGGGAGAGAGTGGACATCCCTGTCGGGTTCCATTTGAAATTTTTATATACTCCGATAGCATTCCGTTTGTTCTTATTTTGGCCCATGAATTAGAGTATAGTGCAACAATCCTACTAAGCATTTTTGGGCCCATACCTATCTGAACCAATGTTTCCTCTAAGAACTGCCATCCCACTCTATCGAACGCTTTTTCAGCATCAACAGATAATAGACATGTTGGGATGGCAGCTCTCTGAGCATGTTTTATTAGTGTACAAGTTTTTATAATATTGTTTCTCGGCCTTTCGTGAAACCCGTTTGATCTAGGTTTATATACCCTGGTAATATAGGTGTTAATCTACTGGCAATAATCTTTGAGTATAGTCTTATATCAATATTTGTCAACGAAATTGGTCGATAATTCTTACATAATGTATAATCTTTCTCAGGTTTTGGTACCAATGCAATGTGGGCTTCCAAACCTTGTGGTGCAAATATTTGTGTTGTAGATATGGCGTTGTATGTTTTTTTAAGGAGAGGTATTATTATATCTTGGAATGATTTGTAAAATCTAGAGGTATACCCGTCGGGTCCGGGGCTTTTGCCCAGGACCAGTTCGGAGATAGCATGTTGAATTTCCTCTACTGAGATTTATTTTTCCAGCTCCTCCGTTATTTCTCTTGAGAACACCGGTAGAGCTGTATCTTTTATATATTTACGAATCTCTTCCCCTTTCTTGTCTTTTTCTATATTTTTCTGTTGAGTGTTTAAATTGTATAACTTAGAATAGTATGTATGGAAAGTTTTAGATATTTCTGTTGGGGTTCATAGGCCAGTTCCCCATTTGTTTTTAGAATTTTAACTATCGAGGTCATGGGTTGTTGATTTTTTAATGTTCTAGCTAACAATTTCCCTGTTTTGTTGGTACCATTGTGTTTTATTCTCATCCCTCGTCCGAAGGGAGTCCTCATCAAGTATGCATCGTAGTTGCATTTGTTTTTCTTTTATTGCTAATTTGTCCCCCATTTTAAGACTCTGCTTGTGTTTATTTTCTAGTTTTATCATTTCCATCATTGAGACTGCTTCTGTTCTTTTTCCTTTTTCAGCCTAGATCCGTGCTTGAAGAGTACTCCCCTCAGCACACATTTAAGTGTTTCCCATTGTATGGGGATTGAGGTATCATAATTTTCATGAGTTGACAGGAATTCTCTCGTTTCTTGTCGTATATCGTTTTCACACTTTGTTTTTTATTAAATTATCATTCAATCTCCATGTCCCTGTTGTTTTTTATATATTCGATTATCCTAAGTTACAGATATATCGGGGCATGGTCTGACCAAGAGAAATTGCATATATCTGTTGAGGGGGGAGTCATCAGACCGGATTGGTTAATAAAAAAATAATCTATTCTATGGTAAGAATTATGTATATTTAAATATGTATAATTTTTTTCCGTCTGATGTTGAGCCCTCCATATGTCTATCATTTGGTATCTTCCCAGTAGATGTTTAAATTCTTTTAGTTGACTTTTTTTCCTGTGAGAATGAATACTGGTTGTGTCTATTTTTGAGTCCATTATAAAGTTAAAGTCTCCGCCCCTAAATTACTGTTCCTTCTGCTTTTTCCATTGCCTCTGCAAAAGATTTTATTCCACACCTAATTTGTTCGTAGTCTGGTAAGTATAAATTTATGATTGTAAATATTTTCCCATATATCACGACCCTTATAATCAAGGATCTGCCATCTTTTCCTTTCCATTTTTGTACTACTTGATGAGGTATATCTTTGAGGAATGCAATAGAAACGCCTCTTGTTTTAGAGTAGGGGTATGTATCATGGATCCAGGTAACATAATTACTATTATTTCTTTTTGGAATGTGATCTGAACGAAAGTGTGTTTCTTGAAACAGAATGAGTCTGATCTTTTGTTTGTGAAATTAATTTAAGATTTGAGATCTTTTAAAGGGTTAATTAAGGCCTCTTGCATTAAAGGAACAACATTTCCTCCCATAGGAATAATACGAGGGAGGGTAATCTAGTATGTTGGAGAAGAGAGAGAGAAAGAAGAAGAAGAGAAAAAAAAAACCCTTATACACACGCACACACACGCACACACACACACACACACACGCTGGCCACTCGTATCACCTAACTATTTAATAATAATATCTGGCGCATTAACTGAGTAATCAGAATCATTTGGCTTAGGTTTCCTGATCCTAGGTCGTTTGAAGGAGGAAGCTGAACTGGAAGGGGTGAGTGTTCCATTGAACCTGACTATCAGATTTGCTGCTGTCATAAGATCTGCAACACCCTGGAAAATGAGCGGGATATTTAATCCAGGGCACGGGTCACCTTCCCCAGTGTCGTTGGAAGCTTGCTGAAAGGAAGAGATGCCGTGGTGTTCTGTGTATCTGTCTTCGCCCCTAGATAGACCCAGGCTTGAGTGGGCGTAAGCTGGCTTTTCTCTAAGTTGATTACCCAATCGAACTCTGTCAGAGTTGAGATCACCAATTCTTTTATTATTTTCCCACAATAATTTTTTTTTTGGAATAAGGTAGTAAAGAGCTGTACAGCCGTGGCCAAAAGTTTTGAGAATGACACAAATATAAAATTTCACAAATTCTGCTGCCTCTGTTTTTATGATGGCAATTTGCATATATTCCAGAATGTTATGAAGAGTGATCAGATGACTTAATTGCAATGTTTCTCTTTGCCATTAACTTAATCCCATAAAAAAATTCCACTGCATTTGTGCAGAAGGTCCAGCAAACGGCAGGACCTTCTACAGTTTATTCAGGGGCACCACCAATGCAGAGCTTGCTCAGGAATGGCAGCAGGCAGGTTTGAGTGCATCTGCAAGCACAGTAAGACGAAGACTTTTGGAGGATGGCCCGTTATCAAGAAGGGCAGCAATGCAACCACTTCTCTCCAAGAAAAACATCAGGGACAGACTGATATTCTGCAAAAGGTAACAGGGATTGGACTCCTGAGGACAGGGGTAAAGTCTTTCTCTGATGAATCCCCTTTCCGATTGTTTGGGGCATCTGGAAAAAACCTTGTCCGGAGACTAACATCAGTCCTGTCATGTCAACATTAAAGCATCCTGACACCATTCATGTGTGGGGTTCAGCCAAGGGAGCTGGCTCACTCACAAGAACACAGCCATGAATAAAAAATGGTACAAAAACATCCTCCGAGAACAACTTCTCTCAACCATCCAAGAACAGTTTGGTGGAAAAACAAGGCCTTTTCCAGCATGACGGAGCACCTTGCCATAAGGCAAAAGTGATAATTAAGTGGCTTTGGGAACAAAACATCAACATTTGGGGTCCAATGTATTATGGAAATATATGTACCTCACTTAAATGCTTAAAATAAGTGATTAAAACCTTTTTGTCTATATAAAATGAAATCAAACGATAGCGGTGCAAAAAGAGAAAACAATTACATTTATTTATACAGAAATGATACCACCTAATAGCAAGATGATACCAATGTTACAAAATACATAATAGGAACATTACTATAACCTAAATGATATCACCTATTACAAAACTGATACCAATGTTACATGATAATACAAATAGGAACAAGAGAGCAAGACAGAAGTAAGATTAATTTTATTAAAAATGGGAGAGGGAGAGAGGGGGTAGAGAGGGGGAGAGAGAGGGGGAGAGATACTACGTCACCATGTCTTGGTCAGGTCATCATTCCAATAGAGCTAACCATGGCTTTGCCTGACTGATTTATACCCCCCTCCAGGTACCAAAACTCCCTGTAACCCCATTGGTCTATAGTTGCATTATACACTGATTGGTTGAAACTCAAGCCTAGATATTCATTGGTTCAAAGTTCCCTCCGATCCTGATTGGTTGAAATCTCAAGCCATTTTGAATCTGCCTTCAGGACTAGGGATGAGCTTCGTGTTCGAGTCGAACATACGTTCGACTCGAACATCGGCTGTTCGATCGTTCGACGAAGATCGAACGATTTGGGCCGTTCGCGCCAAATTCGAGTGACGCGAACGGCCCACAATGCACTACGCCATCGCAGTGTCATCCAGGCGCTGTGATTGGCCAAGCATGCACTGTGACCCCGCATGCTTGGCCAATCACAGCGCCGGCAGCGAGGAGAGCAATGATAGGCCACAGGCAGGATGCCTGTGGCCAATTATTGCTGAGGGTGTTTAGTACACACCCCACACTATAAAAGGCCGCCAGCACGGCGGCCTAGTGTAGTGTGTTCCGGAGCAGGGATAGAGCAGCATAGGCAGGGACAGTGACTTTTATTTCTTTCTTGCTTAACCTGGATTCCTTTAGTTTAGGGAAAGAGAAGGATAGGTAGGGAGAGTGTCAGTGTGTTTTGTGCTTGTGCTATAGTGTGCTTAAAAAAAACATTTTTTCTAGGGACAGAAAACTGTAGGTAGGGAGAGTGTCAGTTTCTTTCACTGTGCAAGTCCTTGTTTCTAGGGACCTGGAAGGACAGTGAGTGAATTCTCCTTGTGCTATATTGTGCTTAAAAAAAACATTTTTTCTAGGGACAGAAAACTGTAGGTAGGGAGAGTGTCAGTTTCTTTCACTGTGCAAGTCCTTGTTTCTAGGGACCTGGAAGGACAGTGAGTGAATTCTCCTTGTGCTATATTGTGCTTAAAAAAAACATTTTTTCTAGGGACAGAAAACTGTAGGTAGGGAGAGTGTCAGTTTCTTTCACTGTGCAAGTCCTTGTTTCCAGGGACCTGGAAGGACAGTGAGTGAATTCTCCTTGTGCTATATTGTGCTTAAAAAAACATTTTTTCTAGGGACAGAAAACTGTAGGTAGGGAGAGTGTCAGTTTCTTTCACTGTGCAAGTCCTTGTTTCCAGGGACCTGGAAGGACAGTGAGTGAATTCTCCTTGTGCTATATTGTGCTTAAAAAAAAAAAAATTCTAGGGACAGAAAACTGTAGGTAGGGAGAGTGTCAGTTTCTTTCACTGTGCGAGTCCTTGTTTCTAGGGACCTGGAAGGACAGTGAGTGAATTCTCCTTGTGCTATATTGTGCTTAAAAAAACATTTTTTCTAGGGACAGAAAACTGTAGGTAGGGAGAGTGTCAGTTTCTTTCACTGTGCAAGTCCTTGTTTCCAGGGACCTGGAAGGACAGTGAGTGAATTCTCCTTGTGCTATATTGTGCTTAAAAAAAACATTTTTTCTAGGGACAGAAAACTGTAGGTAGGGAGAGTGTCAGTTTCTTTCACTGTGCAAGTCCTTGTTTCCAGGGACCTGGAAGGACAGTGAGTGAATTCTCCTTGTGCTATATTGTGCTTAAAAAAAACATTTTTTCTAGGGACAGAAAACTGTAGGTAGGGAGAGTGTCAGTTTCTTTCACTGTGCAAGTCCTTGTTTCCAGGGACCTGGAAGGACAGTGAGTGAATTCTCCTTGTGCTATATTGTGCTTAAAAAAAACATTTTTTCTAGGGACAGAAAACTGTAGGTAGGGAGAGTGTCAGTTTCTTTCACTGTGCAAGTCCTTGTTTCCAGGGACCTGGAAGGACAGTGAGTGAATTCTCCTTGTGCTATATTGTGCTTAAAAAAAACATTTTTTCTAGGGACAGAAAACTGTAGGTAGGGAGAGTGTCAGTTTCTTTCACTGTGCAAGTCCTTGTTTCCAGGGACCTGGAAGGACAGTGAGTGAATTCTCCTTGTGCTATATTGTGCTTAAAAAAAACATTTTTTCTAGGGACAGAAAACTGTAGGTAGGGAGAGTGTCAGTTTCTTTCACTGTGCAAGTCCTTGTTTCCAGGGACCTGGAAGGACAGTGAGTGAATTCTCCTTGTGCTATATTGTGCTTAAAAAAAACATTTTTTCTAGGGACAGAAAACTGTAGGTAGGGAGAGTGTCAGTTTCTTTCACTGTGCAAGTCCTTGTTTCCAGGGACCTGGAAGGACAGTGAGTGAATTCTCCTTGTGCTATATTGTGCTTAAAAAAATTTTTTTTCTAGGGACAGAAAACTGTAGGTAGGGAGAGTGTCAGTTTCTTTCACTGTGCGAGTCCTTGTTTCTAGGGACCTGGAAGGACAGTGAGTGAATTCTCCTTGTGCTATATTGTGCTTAAAAAAAACATTTTTTCTAGGGACAGAAAACTGTAGGTAGGGAGAGTGTCAGTTTCTTTCACTGTGCAAGTCCTTGTTTCCAGGGACCTGGAAGGACAGTGAGTGAATTCTCCTTGTGCTATATTGTGCTTAAAAAAAACATTTTTTCTAGGGACAGAAAACTGTAGGTAGGGAGAGTGTCAGTTTCTTTCACTGTGCAAGTCCTTGTTTCCAGGGACCTGGAAGGACAGTGAGTGAATTCTCCTTGTGCTATATTGTGCTTAAAAAAAACATTTTTTCTAGGGACAGAAAACTGTAGGTAGGGAGAGTGTCAGTTTCTTTCACTGTGCAAGTCCTTGTTTCCAGGGACCTGGAAGGACAGTGAGTGAATTCTCCTTGTGCTATATTGTGCTTAAAAAAAACATTTTTTCTAGGGACAGAAAACTGTAGGTAGGGAGAGTGTCAGTTTCTTTCACTGTGCAAGTCCTTGTTTCCAGGGACCTGGAAGGACAGTGAGTGAATTCTCCTTGTGCTATATTGTGCTTAAAAAAAACATTTTTTCTAGGGACAGAAAACTGTAGGTAGGGAGAGTGTCAGTTTCTTTCACTGTGCAAGTCCTTGTTTCCAGGGACCTGGAAGGACAGTGAGTGAATTCTCCTTGTGCTATATTGTGCTTAAAAAAAACATTTTTTCTAGGGACAGAAAACTGTAGGTAGGGAGAGTGTCAGTTTCTTTCACTGTGCAAGTCCTTGTTTCCAGGGACCTGGAAGGACAGTGAGTGAATTCTCCTTGTGCTATATTGTGCTTAAAAAAAACATTTTTTCTAGGGACAGAAAACTGTAGGTAGGGAGAGTGTCAGTTTCTTTCACTGTGCAAGTCCTTGTTTCCAGGGACCTGGAAGGACAGTGAGTGAATTCTCCTTGTGCTATATTGTGCTTAAAAAAAACATTTTTTCTAGGGACAGAAAACTGTAGGTAGGGAGAGTGTCAGTTTCTTTCACTGTGCAAGTCCTTGTTTCCAGGGACCTGGAAGGACAGTGAGTGAATTCTCCTTGTGCTATATTGTGCTTAAAAAAAACATTTTTTCTAGGGACAGAAAACTGTAGGTAGGGAGAGTGTCAGTTTCTTTCACTGTGCAAGTCCTTGTTTCCAGGGACCTGGAAGGACAGTGAGTGAATTCTCCTTGTGCTATATTGTGCTTAAAAAATTTTTTTTTCTAGGGACAGAAAACTGTAGGTAGGGAGAGTGTCAGTTTCTTTCACTGTGCGATTCCTTGTTTCTAGGGACCTGGAAGGACAGTGAGTGAATTCTCCTTGTGCTATATTGTGCTTAAAAAAACATTTTTTCTAGGGACAGAAAACTGTAGGTAGGGAGAGTGTCAGTTTCTTTCACTGTGCAAGTCCTTGTTTCCAGGGACCTGGAAGGACAGTGAGTGAATTCTCCTTGTGCTATATTGTGCTTAAAAAAAACATTTTTTCTAGGGACAGAAAACTGTAGGTAGGGAGAGTGTCAGTTTCTTTCACTGTGCAAGTCCTTGTTTCCAGGGACCTGGAAGGACAGTGAGTGAATTCTCCTTGTGCTATATTGTGCTTAAAAAAACATTTTTTCTAGGGACAGAAAACTGTAGGTAGGGAGAGTGTCAGTTTCTTTCACTGTGCAAGTCCTTGTTTCAAGGGACAGAGAAGGACACCTGAAGGTAGCCCTTATTGCTTTTTTCCCATCTCCCTGCAGGCCATCTATTAGAATGTCTGGAAGGCAAACAAGGAGAGGCAGACAGTCAGGAGGCAATAAAAGAGGGTAAGCAGGCTCTGTGTCTGGGGGCAACAGTGCTGGTCGTGGACGCGGTGCATTGTCATCAGCACATGGCCATGGGACACGCTTGTCCTTCTTTTCGGCAGCTGGACATGTTGAGCCACATCATGCCGAAGACTTGGTAGAGTGGATGACCAAGCCCTCCTCCTCCTCCTCATCCTCTCTCACCCAGGCTCAGGGTACTGGCAAAGCAGCTGCCAAAGCGTCCTTCCCTAGACCCACCATGTCCTCCTCCTGAGGAGTCCCCCGAACTGTTTGAGCACAGTGTTGGGTACATGCTCCAGGAGGATGCCCAGCGTTTCGAAGGGTCTGATGATGAAACCCAGCTACAGGAAGGCAGTAGGGTGAGAGCAGACAGAGGGGATGCTCAAGAAGGACACCAATCTGGCAGTCATGTTCCAGCAGCTGCAGCATACTGCCAGATTGGCTCCAGTGATGAGGAGGGAGGGGATGATGAGGTCACTGACTCCACGTGGGTGCCTAATAGGAGAGAGGAGGAGGAGGATGAGGAGGAGGCACATCTCCAACGAGACAGGATGCCCTTTGGTGGCCAGCGTAAGGGCAGTACACCGACGGAATCACACCGCAGAGCTCCGCCTGTGCAGGGCGCTGCCTCTGCCCGTCATTCAAAAAGTTCCTTGGTGTGGGCCTTTTTTGAGGCTAGTGCATCAGATCGCACAGCTGCTGTTTGCAACATATGTCTCAAGCGTATATCGCGTGGCCAAAACATCAGCCGCTTGGGTACCACATGCCTGACCAGACATATGTTGACCTGCCATGCAGCTCGTTGGCAAGCCTACCTCAAAGACCCACACCAAAGAACAAAGCGGACCTCTCCTTGCACCGCATCAGCTGGGATCTCCAACCCCACTATAACTTCAGTCCTCTCTGAAACATGCACTGAGAGGAATGAAGGTGTAGAATTAGGCGTGTCACAGCCAAGTACTTGCGGCCACTCTGCTAGCAGTACACCGACGTCCGATTCTAGCAGGCAAATTTCCCTGCCCCAGCTGCTGGACCGTCGAAAGAAGTTCACTCCCAGCCATCCACATGCCCAGCGGTTGAATGCTAGCTTGGCTAAATTGCTAGCGCTTCAACTGCTGCCTTTTCAGTTGGTAGACTCGGCCCCCTTCCGTGAGTTTGTGCAATGTGCGGTTCCTCAGTGGCAGGTTCCCAAACGCCACTTTTTCTCACGGAAGGCTATTCCGGCTCTCTACCGGCATGTGGAAGGCAATGTCTTGGCCTCGCTGGACAGGGCGGTCAGCGGTAAGGTGCATATTACCGCTGACTCATGGTCCAGCAGGCATGGACAGGGACGTTACCTTTCTTTCACGGCCCATTGGGTCACTCTTTTGGCAGCTGGGAAGGATGCAGGACAAGGTGCAGTAGTGTTGGAGGTTGTCCCACCGCCACGCCTCCAAAATGCTACTACTGGTTGTGACACACCTCTCTCCTCCACCCCCTCCTCTTCTTCTTCCTCCATGGCCTCTTCCTGTGGTTTGTCCTATGAACCAGCGGTGCTCCGTAGCCGTTCACGGGGCTACGCATGTACGCAGGCAAAAAGATGCCATGCCGTGCTTGCGCTGGTGTGTTTGGGGGACAGAAGCCACACTGGGGCAGAGGTCCTGTCTGCTCTGCAGGGCCAGGCCGAGAGGTGGTTGACGCCACGCCAGCTTAAGCCAGGAATGGTGGTTTGCGACAATGGCACCAACCTCCTCTCCGCCCTCCGACAGGGACAACTGACCCATGTGCCCTGTGTGGCTCACGTCCTTAACCTGGTGGTGCAGCGGTTCTTGGGCAGGTACCCGGGCTTACAGGATGTCCTGAGGCAGGCCAGGAAAGTCTGTGTGCATTTCCGCAGATCTTATAATGCCAGTGCTCGCCTGGCTGAGCTGCAAAAGGAGTTGAACCTGCCCAAGAACCGCCTTATATGTGACATGCCCACCAGGTGGAACTCAACGTTGGCCATGCTGCAGCGGCTGCACACGCAGCAGAGGGCCATCAATGAGTACCTGTGCGACTACGGCACCAGGACAGGGTCAGGGGAGCCTGGTTTTTTTTCTCCACGCCAGTGGGGCATGATCAGGGATGCATGCACTGTCCTGGCACCATTTGAGGAGGCCACGAGGATGGTGAGCAGTGACAGTGCATGCATCAGTGACACTGTACCTCTTGTCCACCTGTTGGAGCACACGCTGCGTGGAATAATGGACAGGGCACTTGAAGCAGAACAGAGGCAGGAAGAGGAGGACTTCCTTGCCTCTCAAGGCCCCCTTTACCCAGACAGTGTTCCTTCTGTCCCACCCATCGCACAGGAAGAGGAAGAGGAGGAGGAGGAGGAGGAGGAGGAGGAGGATTGTGTCAGCATGGAGGTGGAGGCTGGCACTCAGCATCATCAGCAGCAGTCTTTTAGGGATGATTTACAGTCCCAAGAAACCAGTGGACTTGTACGTGGCTGGGAGGAGGTGACTGCGGATCATGTCGTCCTTAGTGACCCAGAGGACTCCGGAGCGAATGCCTCAGCAAACCTACGCTGCATGGCCTCCCTGATCCTGCAAAGTCTGCGGAAGGATCCTCGTATTCTTCGGATCAAGGAGAGGGACCATTACTGGCTGGCCACTCTCCTTGATCCACGGTACAAGCGTAAGGTTGCGGACCTTATGTTACCGTCGCAGAGGGAGCAGAGGATGAGACAACTCCGGGAGGCCTTGCAGAAAGGTCTGTGCAACGCGTTCCCAGAGACTGGGAGGTTACAAACTCCTGGTCCAGGACAACGAGTTGCTGAGGCTTCGGCCAGTCAAAGAAGGAGCGGTGGGGAAGGTGGCCGTCTGACCGATGCGTTCAGACAATTCTTTAGTCCGCAGCCCCAAAGTATGATTGGTTCCAGCAACCATCGCCAGCGTCTGATAAACATGGTGCAGGAATATCTAGGGGCAAGGTCAGACTTGGACACCTTCCCCACCGAAAATCCTCTGGCTTACTGGGTCTTGAGGATGGATCACTGGCCAGAGCTTGCACAGTATGCAATTGAGCTACTGGCCTGTCCTGCATCCAGCGTTCTTTCGGAACGCACATTCAGTGCTGCTGGAGGATTTGTCACGGATCACAGGGTGCGCCTGTCCACCGACTCGGTTGATCGACTGACTTTCATCAAGATGAACCAGTCTTGGATCACCACCAGCTACCACACACCTGATGCTGATATAACAGACTAATTGATTTTAACATGTCACGTCCCTTCAAGACTGATGCTGATGCTGAGTGCCTGTGCTGTTATGTTGACTGGCTATCCTCCTCCTCCGAGTCCTCAATGATACGATTGATGATGATAGCTTGGAAGATCATTTTTGTTTATGGGTGCCGCCACCAGTGGCTAAGGCCCAATTTTTCAGCCCCTGTTTTACAGGGGCGTGTACTTACAATTTTTTTAGCAATAATTTGCCATAGGGCTCATTGCTGTGCTCCAAGTACAGTATCTGTGAGGGGTTGTAGTGTTGTGCCACCAGTGCCTAAGGCCCAATTTTTCAGCCCCTGTTTAACAGGGGCGTGTCATTACAATTTTTGAAGCAATACTTTGCAACAGGGCTCATTGCTGTGCTCCAAGTACAGTATCTGTGAGGGGTTGTAGTGTTGTGCCACCAGTGCCTAAGGCCCAATTTTTCAGCCCCTGTTCAACAGGGGCATGCAATTACAATTCTTGATGTAGTAATTCACAGCAGGGCCCATTCCTGCACCCACCAAGAGTAAGTCTGAGGGCTTACAGTGTTGTGGCAACGCCACCACCACCACCACCACGAAAGGCCCAATTTTTCAGCCCCTGTTCAAAAGGGGCATGTAATTACAATTCTTGATCTAATAATTCACAGCAGGGCCCATTCCTGCACCCACCAAGAGTAACTCTGAGGGCTTACAGTGTTGTGGCAACACCACCACCACCACCACCACCACGAAAAGCCCAATTTTTCAGCCCCTGTTCAACAGGGGCATGCAATTACAATTCTTGATCTAATAATTCACAGCAGGGCCCATTGCTGCACCCACCAAGAGTAACTGTCAGGGCTTACAGTGTTGTGGCACCAGCACCACCATCAAAGGCCCAATTTTTACTACCACTGTTCAAGAATTATATGTAATTAAAATTCCTGATATAATAGTTGACAGCAGGGCGTTCCAGCACCAACCAAGAGTAACTGTGAGTACTTACAGTGTTGTGCCAACACCAACAACTAAGGGGCCTATTTCTGCAGAGTATATACGGCAGGTCCCTACTTTCAAACATCCAACTTACAAACGACTCCTACTTGCAAACGAAAGAAGACAACAGGAAGTGAGAGGAAATCTACCCCTAGGAAGGAAAATTCTCTCCTGTAAGAATAAATATGGGAGAAAGGTGTCTCCTCTGTACTGATGCTTTATCAGCAATCCTTGTTTCAAGAAAAACACCACATTTCAAAAACAGTTGTCATTGGGACGGAAAGTGAGGTGAAATGTTCTGAACAGGGGCACAGACAGCAAAACAAATGTTACAGGGGTGATAACCCTTACCTATGTTTCCCAAAAAGTTTAAAAATAGATTTTTGGGCTGGAGCTACACTTCAACAATGTACCTGTTCAAAATTACAAACACATTCTACATAAGAACAAACCTACAGTCCCTGTCTTGTATGCACCGCCTGTATACGGCTGTTCAGAGTATATAGGGCCTTTTTTATTTTATGTGCGGGGTTCCCCTTAATATCCATACAAGACCCAAAGGGGCTGGTAATGGGCTGGGGTAGGGGGGGGGGGGGGTCATGGGGTAGCTATGCCATTTTTCTTAAAGATTTTCATCCATATTACCGGGACCAGACATTACATTAAAGCCGCAAGCAGTTTTAAATGGCTTTTTTTTCCTTTAGAAGTGTCATTTTGTGCAGGGACAGTTCTAAACACGGGAAACACGTGGCACTTCACAGGCATACTTTAGACACCCCCCAGGTACGATATTTAAAGGAATATTTGACTTTTTTTTTTTCACTTTATGCATCATTAAAATGACTGCTCCCGAAAAACGACCGTTTTTAAAACTTCTTTTTGCATTGATACATGTCCCCTGGTGCAGAACCCGGGTTCCCAAACCCTTTTTAGGACAATAACATGCATAATAGTTGTTATAATTAGCACTTTAGAATTCGAACGTTCGCATCCATTGTATTTAATAGGGTTCTAATGTTCGTACGAACTTTCGGTCCGTTCGCGGGTTCTGGTGCGAACCGAACCCGGGGGTGTTCGGCTCATCACTATTCAGGACTAAGGTGTGTTATGTACTCTCCTTTGATGTACAGTTTAACCACTTCCCACATTAGCATTCTAAGGGCCCCTGCTGTGATGGAGCCTCTCTGTCTCTCTGGCTCCTTTTAAGACAAAAGGATAATTTAACACATCTACGTATCACCTGAAACCTATTTTGGGTTCCCAACAGACAGGAGATAAGACCTTTGTTTTCAATATGAGGGGGGGCTCTCCCTCACAGAAAATATATATTTCAGTAAACTCATAAACAGATTTTACCCATCCACCTACATATATATATATATATACATACATATATACATACACATGCAGTGCCCTGTTCCCAATGATTGGGGCGCTATTCTAAATTCAGTGAAACCAGCAGCTCCTACGGGGGTAGTGCTACATAGATACATATATACATGTGTCCGTTGGGGGCATGGTGGGTTATTTAGAGTCCAGGATATGAAATATTCAAAATATCCACCACAAATGTCAGGAAACTCAAAAGGTGGGTGAATAAAAAGCCCCCCACAAATTCTGACAAACTCCACGCATTGATTATAGAAGAATGGGCTGCCATTAGTCAGGATGTGGCCCAGAAGTTGAATTGCAGAGGTCTTGAAAAAGAAAGGTCAACAGGTTTAGCTTTTGAGAGTTCCCTTAATAAAGATGAAAATGTTTCAGGTATATTAAGACCTTTAATGTTGGAGATAAAAATGGGGTGTTCCCCAATGCAAAATAAGCCATGTTTGTAAATTCAATGTGTCTTATTAATGAGGATGGATTGACAACTGAACCATTGATAGTGATGGTCCTATAGCCAACAAAAAAAAGGGGGGGTAAAAGAAATTGCAGAATCACCTGGTTTATGGGGAGAATGTTTATAATATGCAGAATCAAAAGTTTACTCGTGGATAGGAGTGATAGATGGGTGGTCTGGTATGGTTTGTCAGATACCAAAAGGCAGATTGTATTTAGATAGCCCTTAAAACTTCCGAAAGGAACCTATAGATCTACAGGTGAGTATGTCTACCGTGCTTGTGGGGTAGTAGGAGAACTTCGCTCTATGACACAGGAACTATGTGAATATATTTACTCTAGGTGTTGTAAGGTGAATATTATAAGCTAAAATAAAGTTAATCATAAAGTGGAGGGTGTATACATAGCTCCACAACCTTTAGATACTAGTAATATTATAAACAGTTAATAGTCTAAGAGCAGGCTTGATTTGATCCTGAGTGATAGATTCAGGGACTCCTCTCACCCTTCAAGTGGATGTAAGCCTGATTCATGAAATTTGAGCTAGGCCCATATATCTGCAGTGTTTTCTTATCTCTCTTCAAAGCACTATGTCTCAAAGCTGTCTCCTGCTCCGTCGTTTTTATGTTATCAGCCTGATAACTTCTGACATGTTCTCCGTCAACTGAGATAAAAGCAGTCTGAGTTTTGTGTTAGAAAGGATGCTATAAATAGATTAGTGCTGAACTATTCAACAAACAGTTCTGAAAGTCTCTACGTTTGAGGAGAGGGGGTGTGTGCCTTTTCTCCAATCGGCTGTCTTGGCTGTATGACCAGGCTTCACTGCAGTGCTAAACAGGAAAATCTCCTAACACGATCTGAACTTTTTTTAAAGAATATTTAAAGCTGAAGACAGCAGATATGCAAGTAAAACTCATGGAGGGGGATTTGTTTCATCCCTGTGTATCATCTGAGGCTGTTCACTTCACTGGGTATATGTGAAGGTTTACATCCACTTTAAGTTGTTTCTTCTTCCTCTATTATCAAAGTCTTCAAGGTGTCTATATTGATAAGGTGCTTGCAATGTGTCTCAGTTACAGACTCCAGTCTGGCTATGGCTTTATCTCTCTTTCTGCCTGCTTTCTCATTAGCTGCTAGCTGCTCAGATATCATCCTTAAGCTTGCTTTCAAGTCTGTGATGAGTCACATCCTTGAATATGGCTGTATGGTTTAAGAAAAGAGTCGCTTGACTTGCCAGCCTCATCAATGCCTGCTTCATTCATTGCGAATAATATCTTTAATCTCCTCAAAAACATGAGAAAAGCTTGCGTTTTCCATTTATGGAAGTATTGCTGTGCTGCTTCTTGGGGTTCATCTACCTGATTCCCCTATAACAGCACCTGTTGGATCTCTTTAAGAAAGTGCTGAACCAGAGTGCAGGCAAACCCCTCATACAGGGTATCCTTTACATCTGCAGAAGAAGTCTTAGACTGGGATAGACTCAATGGTCCTCTCAGGCTTCACTGCTAGATTGCTCTAGCTGAGAGGCTGAAGCCTGCGGAAATGACTGGGCAAGATGTGGTGGTTCAGCGTATAGTGTTGTCTCACGCAACTACAGGCTCACATTTCAGCCGTTACACCTAGACAACAACTTTTAAAGTCCTTTCCACTACTATTCAAAGTAGTCGGGTTTCTGGCAGATGCCTCGGAGGAATCCGTAAAATTGGCAGCCAGGTCGGCCACTCTAGTGAATGCAGCTAGAAGGGCTGTGTGGCTTAAAACCTGGACAGGTGACGCTGCCTCTAAACTAAAACTTTGCGGGCTACCATTTTCAGGTGACCACCTGTTTGGGCCCGGCCTCCAGGAGGCACTTGAAAGGACTCAAGATAGGAAAAAATCATTTCCAGAGAAAAAGAAGCCAGAAGGGAAATGTTTTTTTCGAGGCCCCAGGCAACAGACCCGGCAAGAGAGGGAGGACTTCCCCAAAAAACATTGGATGGGCCACAAGGGGCAAGGAAGAGGAGGAATCCTATTTAATCCTCCTAAAACCACCCCAAAACCTCAGTGACTCTTGCGTCCCGGTGGGAGGAAGACTAGGGGAGTTCCTCCCACAATGGACCACATCGACTTCAAGCCTGTTCATATTGGACATCATAAAGAACGGCTACAGATTGGAGTTTGATTCAATGCCCCCCTCAAGTTTTCAGGTTACACAACTACCCAGGGACAAAGAAAAAGCAGAAGCCCTAAGTTTGTTACTGGGGGACTTAGTGGATCAGAGAGTCCTGATTCAGGTGCCCCAGACGGAGCGCGGACAGGGAGTATACTCCCATGTGTTTGTTGTAAGGAAGCCACCGGGGAAGTTCAGGTTAATCCTGAATCTGCGCCCCCTGAACAGATTTGTGAGATACAAACGGTTCAGGATGGAATCAATCTTTACAGTATCAAAGCTACTATTCCCAGGCTGTCACATGGCTACTCTAGATCTCAGGGATGCCTACTTACACATCCCAATCCATCGGGGATTTCAAAAATATCTCAGGCTGTCAGTCAGAGTAAATTCAGAGATCCTGCACTTCCAGTTCCGAGCCCTCCCCTTTGGTCTGTCGTCCTCACAAAGAATTTTCACAAAAGTTCTGGCAGAGGCCCTAGCCCCGTTAAGAGTCAGGGCTATTATGGTGATCCCGTATTTGGACGATCTCCTGTTTGTGGCCAACTCTTCCCAACAACTAGAGAAGGACTTACAGGAGGCGCAGAGTTTCCTTGCTTCTCTAGGGTGGCTAATCAACAAAGACAAATCACAACTGATACCATCTCAGGAAGTCCTGTATCTGGGGTACAAGATTTCTTCAGAGGAGATGAAGATCTTTCTCCCCAGGGAAAAAATCATGAAAGTGGATCAGGCAGTAGCCCATCTCCAATCCAATCGGGTAGCCACGATCAGAGAAGTAATGAGGGTACTGGGTCTGATGACGGCATGTTTCCCAGCAGTCCCTTGGGCGAGATTTCACCAGCTCCCTTTACAGGGTGACATGCTCCGTTATTGGGACGGCAGCAGGCAAAACCTAGACTTCCAGATTTCCCTCTCTTCCAGGGTCAAGAGGACTCTTTGGTGGCGAGCCCAGCACAATCTGGACAAGGGTGTGGCCTGGACCCAGCCTACGGTCACAGTAGTGACGACCGATGCCAGTGCTTGGGGGTGGGGCGCTCATTTGGAGGAAACCATAGCCCAGGGGGCATGGTCACCGGTAGAGGCCAGTCAGTCATCAAACCAGAGGAAACTTCTGGCTATCCTGAGAGCGATAGAGGCGTTTCACTCATGGATAGGCGGACAGCATCTGCAAATCCGAACAGACAATGCGGCAGCGGTTGCATATCTGAACAAGCAAGGGGGGCCAGAAGCCCTGCTTTGCAAGATATAGCCAACAGAATCTTGTCCTGGGCAGAGGTAAACATATCATCTCTATCAGCTATTCACTTGAAGGGCTTCCAAAATGTGCTGGCAGATTTTCTGAGTCGTCAGCACTTAAGTCAGGATGAGTGGGCTCTCAACGAGGAGGTGTTTGGAGAGATTGTCCAGGGCTGGGGACAGCCAGAGGTGGACCTCTTTGCCTCGGAGAAGAACAAAAAGTTGGCTCAGTTTTTCTCCATTCATCCAGGGGATCAGGCTATAGGGATAGATGCATTTGCCAGTCCTTGGCAGTTCAGTCTCTGTTATGCCTTCCTTCCAGTGAGGCTGATTGCGGCGATTCTTCAAAAGTTTCTGACAGAAGCGACGGACCTTATCTTGATAAAACCATTCTGGCCAAGGAGACCTTGGTTTACCAGTCTAAAGAGACTGGCCATTTTTCCCCCTCTTCATCTTCCGGTCAGGAAGGATCTAATTTCCCAGGGCCCTATACTGCACCCACAGATAGAGAAACTGGGTCTAACAGCTTGGTATCTGAGGAACAGTTACTGAAATCGCAGGGATTTTCAGATAAAGTGATTAAAACTCTTCTGGAGTGCCGTAAGTCGGTAACTAGGGCAATTTATGCCAAGGTTTAGAAAAGATTTCTGCAAGCAGGGGTAGAGTTGGGCCTTTCTCCTAGTACTTTAAAAGTTCAAGTGGCAGCCTTAAGTGTTTTCCTTCAGACCTCACTGCAGCAGAATCAATTTGTCAAAAAAAAAATTCAAAGCTCTAGCAAGGTCTAGGCCAGTGAGGGTGACGACCTGTCCCACCTGGGATCTCTCCTTAGTTCTCAAAGCCCTTACTGGTAGGCCCTTCGAACCCCTGGAGGAATCTCTATTGAAATGGGTAGTATTAAAAACAGTTTTTCTGATCGCTATCACATCAGCCAGACGGGTGAGTGATTTGCAAGCGCTCTCGATTCGGGAGCCTTTTTTGTTGTTGTTAGACAGGGTAATACTCAAGACAGACCCCAGTTTTCTCCCCAAGGTAGCGTCTACGTTCCATAGGACGCAGGACATAGTTCTACCGACTTTTCTTTCTACCCCAGAAGCAGATGAAACTTAAAAGAAGCCTTTTAGTTTATTTGAATGTCACCAGAGACTTCAGAAAGTCAGACTGCATTTTTGTTAACTTTGCGGGGGCCCGCAAGGGTTATAAAGCATCCAAATCTTCCATTGCCAGATGGATTCGAATGGCAATTATAGAAGCTTATGTGTCAGAAGGGGTTCAAGCTCCATTAGTCAAAGCACATTTGACTAGGGCAGTCTCTAGTTAATGGGCTGAGAGGGCTGGCGCCTCTCCGGAGGACATCTGCAAGGCAGCGACATGGTCCAGTTACTCTACGCTTGCCAAACATTATCGTCTGGATCTATTGTCTGATAAAGAACAGACATTTGGACGAAAGGTCCTCCAGGCAGTGGTCCCGCCCTAAAAAAAAGTAAGTTCCGTGCTTATCTCAGAGGCTGTCCTGGAAGACGAAAGGAGAAAACTGGAGTTAGACTTACCGGTAACTCTTTTTCTAGGAGTCTTCCAGGACAGCCTGGTTTCCCACCCGGTGTTTATATTATTGACTGCTGTACAGTCGACACTCCTTGGCAACGCACCTTCTAGGATCCTAGACACGCTTGTACCCAACTTTTCTCTTTCACCCCTCTAGTTTCGTACTACATTTTCCTTTATCTGATACATATGCTAGTGTAATCGTCACTTGTTCCCATCCACATCCTACGATGGGTTCACTTTTAGTTTACTATATCATTGACGACTGTTTAAATTTTTTACGATTATTCGTTTATTAGAGTTGTTGACATCCACGCTCCAAATGTTCCGTAGTGAACCCCAGTCTCTACTCGTCCTTGACAAAACTGTATTTGGATGTTGTTAACCCATTTGTCTATGTACATACTTGCTTTTCTTGTACCTACAATAAAAATCTTTGACAAGAAAATTCCACTTCAACCCCAAAATGTTGGATATACTGTGGGGAGATTTTACCTGAATTATTGTCCTTGTGACAGCAGGACAAGAAATGAGGGAAGCCATTGTCACTGGGACAAGAAGACAGCATTAACACTAGTACAAAGGTCCTAAGCTTTTTTTTTTTTCTGTCTGTGTCACCATTGAAGCATATTTCACTTCACTTCTTGTCCTCACTAAAAGTCTTAATGCAAAACAGATGCAAAAATACCTGACTAGGCACTCTCTCTTCTTTGCTCTGTCCAAAACTTTTAAAAATGTATTGGTTGGGATTGTTTTTTTAAATTAGTCAGCTTTTACAAACCAATGGCAAGTTGTTCGAGTATCCTCTTTAAAGCATGTATTAAATCGAAATTTACACAGACACACATCATGCACTCTTCTTGTTCCAGACCCCCCAGTACTTGTGTCTTCTTTGTCTGGGTCACCATCTGTCCATCTTTCCCAGAAGACGGGGGTGATCAAATCAACTCAAGAGGTAGACCTGGTGCTGGAGCTGAACATATGATGTGGATTGAGTGGAAGGGTGATAAACATACACAGCAGTAACAAAGGCAGAATGTACATATAAAAATTAATATTGATAACTGGACATGTACCCAACATTCTGAACAAGGAGTGTGTGCAGAGCACTAAGCTGATAAGGCATATTTCAAAGGAAATAAAAGGTCTATGTTTCACAAATGGAGATTCATTTTAATCAAGTGCAGCATTAAATTAGGTCATTGACCTTTTTGGTTCTCTTCTTACACTGCTTCACGTGATACAGTATATGGTTTTGACTTGTCTTCCACTTTATCCAATATGTGTTCTGAGGAATTATGTCAGCGCTGGGCTCAGCCCTTCCTTCTCTGTACTGGCAGCTTAGCTGTCAGCTAATTGCCAGCTTCCATCTCTCCACAGTGATCCACCTGTTGATGATCCGCTCGTCAGCTCTGCCTACTTAAGGACTTCCAGTTCATTTGCTCTCCGCCTTCGCCTGTGTTAACATCACAAGAGACTTTCTCCTGCGTTCCAGTTGGTAGACCTGCTTGTCTGACGCTCCCTCTGGCTACAGATCCTGCTTGCTGTTCCACTACCTTTATCACTGGCTCTTGGACATTGGCTTGGCCGACTACCCTATCTGGTTACTGAACTCTGGCTATGTTTTGACTATGCTTACTCTGTTTACCTTTTTATTTTTATTAAACAAGTGTGATTTAACTGTACTTCTGTCTCGGTCTGATTCATGGTTTCTGACAAATTAAATACCCAGCAGGACATTTCCTTCTTTTGACCATGGACACCTTAAGAGGGACTCTGTAGTGAAATAGGATCAGCTATTCCAAAAGTTGAATTGCTTGCTAGTTTTGGAGTAGTAGTTTAGTATGTAGATTCAGATTAAATGCACAAAATGTTATATGGCACAAGTTGAGACGCTGCTTCTCTAATCAGAGGCTGATCGCACAAGTTTTAGACCCTGGCATGCTCAAATTGAATGTATTTTGTATCGGACATATTAGGACATGTGTTCTTAGTCCTACCATATGGTAGTACAGGAGGCCTTTTATTTCAGACACGTTAAGGAGCAGCAAAGTGTAAGGCTTAAATACAGGTGTAGTTGGTGTAAACACTCTGCTATGAACAAGAGGCAAGTTAGTACTTGAGGCAGGCTAGTCCATTCCCAGTGAAAGTCAAGAACTCCCACAAAGCAGTATTCTTTAAAGCCACTCAGCAGCTTTCAAACCAAGGACCTTTCAGTTTTTAGGCTAAAACTCTTTAGGCTAACACTCTCCCAGCCAAGCTATTTAAATTTCGCCATTTCTCAGAAAGTAAATCCAGAGTATAAAAAAAAAATATGAATAATTTGTGTGATGGTGTATCCATCTATCTAAACCATCCTTTTTTTTCTGGTTCAGTATATCATACACCGATATAAATCATGTTTATGGAGCAGTCCCGCTATAAGTCGCCGATCGCCACCATTACTAGTATAACAACAAAAAAAACTCCACTTTCGTGGGGAAAAAAATATTGCATATACAATTGCGGCTCAAGTCATATTGAAATTGAATGTGTTTAGAAATGACCTTTCCTTTTCAATCTGCAGCTCTCTAATTTTCTCTAACATGCAATGCAATATGGCTACCTGGAGGTGTTCTGTACACAGAATGTATACAGAACGTCCCCCAGAAACATAATTTCCTGCTTGTGCGATTGGCTCACTGATTTTCCCAGAAGTCTACACTAAAGCCCCATACACACTATTCGATTTTCTGCAGATTTTTGTCTTCAGATTTACCAAAACCATGTAGTGCAAGGTCCTGCCTGATTGCATACAAATTGAAACTCTTAAGGTTTGACCTCATATTATATTGTTTTGGAAAATCTGAAGACAAAAACCTGCATAAAATCTAATATTGTGTATGGGGTCTAAGATACAAGTGAGATTTCAGGCATCCCCTGCAACAAAAATGTAATTTTTGGTCAGATGCTCTCAATAGGAAATCATGTCTAAAGTAATGCAGACCCTGCAATTTTTCTCAATAGTGGCCTGCAGGTGAAGCAGCTGGTTGATAATTAAAAAACCACTCCCATTAAATTGCCTTACCACATGGACACAGACAAACACAGGTATTTCTTCAGAATAAAAATAGGAATCTGCAACAAAGTTTGTTAAAATCCTTGTAATCTACATAGATCCCCCAGAGGGGAAAGTTACTCAAGTGTTATGTCCTATATTTTTGTGTTAGGAAACAAATTAATATAGCTATGTAGTCAATAATACATCATTAAATGTATCTTTAACCAGTTAAGCCCCGGACCATTTTGTAGCTAAAGGACCTGAGGTGATTTCAGAATTTTGCACTGCGCTGCTTTAACTGTAAATTGTGCGGACATGCAATGTTGTACCCAAACGAAATTTGCGTCCTTTTCTTCCCACAAATAGAGCTTTCTTTTAATGGTATTTGATTGCCTCTGCGATTTTTATTTTTTGCGATATAAACGGAAATAGACCGAAAATTTTGAAAAAAAATGATATTATCTACTTTTTGTTATAAGTGTAGCGGCCTCACCCCCTTCACATGTTTATCGGTTGTCCGAAAGCTCTTGTCTAGGGGTACCTGGGTTTCGAGAGTGAGGTGCGCTACGGCCCATGTCCTCCCCATGGCTATGGGTGAGGTGAAGGCCAGTATCAACATCTTCCTCGGGCCAAATGTGCATTGGGTTGCGGAACTTAGCCCTGCTATGCTGGAATCTCCCTTTGCTCCCATCAACAGAGTCCATACACCGATCACAGTCCAACTGTTAGTTTTATTTCGTAGCTCCACAACAAACAGTATATGGCAGGATACGGTGGGATGAGCAGGCCGAGGCACTATCCGGATTGTAGTCCCTACACCCCCTGTGCTATGACCAGGGGTTGCAGGAGTCTTGATTAGAACAACTTCGCTGCGCTGCGGCCCCTATCAGGGGAAGATGACCCTCCAAGGGAGTTACCAGAGGCCCGTCCGTCACCGGGTTGACGCTGCTCCGGAGTCTTCAGACGGGTGGCCTCCTCACCTCAGATGCGGGTCCCCTCGCAAGGGGCACCCTGGAATCACTTCACCCTCGCGGGACCCGGTCGAAGTCACCAGGTCCCAGGCCTTCTACAAAGTACCTCACCCCAGGCTGAAGGTGCCTGGGATGGACTCCAACTCCAGCTTCATTCCGGCCAGGCCTAGGGTGCCCAGGCCGGAACCTTGAACCGCCCGCACCCAGGCCGAGGGCGCCTGGGTACGTCAAGAGATGATCCCCCAAAAGACCTCGTGGCGAGGGCGTCTCCCCCTTTTTATCTCCTCCCATCGACACCACGGCGGGTTCCCCGCCCCAGCCGTACCATCTCCAGGAAGGGACAAAAAGGGTAGCACTGTGGTAGTGATTCTACCTCGAGCCTGTAGGTACCCCGCCACCCACAGGCCAAGGAGAATATTGCAGCACCCAGTCCTCCACGAATAACAAAAAGGGGTCTAATCCCTGACATAATTACACACCTGGGTCTCTCTACCCCCAGGTGTATCCCACTAACTTTGAAGACCCCGCTACATAAGAAAAACCGAATAAACTCAATTTTAGTCATACATTTAGGCCAAAATGTATTCAGCCACATGTCTTTAGTAAAAAAAATCTCAATAAGCGTATATTTATTGGTTCGCGCAAAAGTTATAGCGTCTACAAACTAGGGTACATTTTCTGGAATTTACACAGCTTTTAGTTTATGACTGCCTATCTCATTTCTTGAGGTGCTAAAATGGCAGGGCAGTACAAAACCCCCCCAAATGACCCCATTTTGGAAAGTAGACATCCTAAGGAAATTTCTGAGAGGCATGTTGAGCCCATTGAATATTTTTTTTTGTCTCAAGTGATTGAATAATGACAAAAAAAAAAAAATTACAAAAAGTTGTCACTAAATGATATATTGCTCACACATGCCATGGTTATATGTGGAATTACACCCCAAAATACATTTTGCTGCTTCTCCTGAGTACGGGAATACCACATGTGTGGGACTTTTTAGGAGCCTAGCCGCGTACGGGACCCCAAAAACCAAGCACCACCTTCAGGATTTCTAGGCACAAATTTTTGATTTCACTCCTCACTACCTATCACAGTTTCGAAGGCCATAAAATGCCAAAATAGCACAAAACCCCCCCAAATGACCCCATTTTGGAAAGTAGACACCCCAAGCTATTTGCTGAGAGGCATGGTGAGTATTTTACAGCTCTCATTTGTTTTTGAAAATGAAGAAAGAAATTTTTTTTTTTTTTTTCAATTTTCAAAACTTTGTGACAGAAAGCGAGATCTGAAAAATACTCACAATACCTCTCAGCAAATAGCTTGGGGTGTCTACTTTCCAAAATGGGGTCATTTGGGGGGGTTTTGTGCCATCTGGGCATTCCATGGCCTCCGAAACTGTGATAGGCAGTGAGAAGTGAAATCAAAAATTTACACCCTTAGAAAGCCTGAAGGCGGTGCTTGGTTTTTGGGGTCCCGTACGCGGCTAGGCTCCCAAAAAGTCTCACACATGTGGTATCCCCGTACTCAGGAGAAGCAACAGAATGTATTTTGGGGTGTAATTCCACATATGCCCATGGCATGTTTGAGCAATATATCATTTAGTGACAACTTTGTGCAAAAAAAAAAAAAAATTGTATTTTTTCCACAACTTGTGTCAACATATAAAATATTCCATGGACTCGACATGCCTCTCAGTATATAGCTTGGGGTGTCTACTTTCCAAAATGGGGTCATTTGGGGGGGTTTTGAACTGTTCTAGCATTTTATACACAACATTAGGAAGCTTACATCCACGCTTCTAACCACTTGAAGACAAAGCCCTTTTTGACACTTTTTGTATACATGAAAACATTTTTTTTTTTGCAAGAAGATTATGTTGAACCCCCAAACATTATATATATTTTTAAAGCAAAGGCCCTACAGATTAAAATGGTGGGTGTTGCATTTTTTTTTCTACACAGTATTTGCGAAGCGATTTTTCAAACGCATTTTTTGGGGAAAAAATACACTTTTTTTTATTTTAATGCACTAAAACACACTATATTGCCCAAATGTTTGATGAAATAAAAAAGATGATCTTAGGCCGAGTACATAGATACCAAACATGACATGCTTTAAAATTTCGCACAAACGCGCATTGGCGACAAACTACATACATTTTTAAAAGCCTTTAAAAGCCTTTACAGCTTACCCCGTTAGATTTACAGAGGAGGTCTACTGCTAAAATTACTGCCCTTGATCTGACCTTCGCGGTGATACCTCACATGCATGGTGCAATTGCTGTTTACATATGACGCCAGACCGACGCTTGCGTTCACCATTGGGCAAGAGCAGGGCAGGACAGGGGTGCTTTTTTTTTTATTATTAATTTTGCTTTTTTATTTTATTTTTAAATTGTTCCTTCCATATTTTTTTTTATTTTTATCATTTTTATTGTTATCTCAGGGAATGTAAATATCCCCTATGATAGCAATAGGTAGTGACAGGTACTCTTTTTTTGAAAAAACTTAGGTCTTCCAGACCCTAGATCTTTCCTCTGCCCTCAAAGCATCTGACCACACCAAGATCGGTGTGATAAAATGCTTTCCCAATTTCCCAATGGCGCTTTTTATATCCGGGGGGGGGACATTCCCTCCCACTGCTTGTAAAAGCAGTCCAGAGGCTAATTAGCCACTAGGATTGCTTTTACATGAAAGCCGGCCGCTGGCTAAAAAGAATGATACCAAGATGATACCTAAACCTGCAGGCATCATTCTGGTATAAATATTCAAAGTCCAGCAACATACCAGTACGTTGCTGGTCCTTGTTGGACATGTATTGTAATCTTTTTTTTTTCATGCAGCCAGTTGGCTGAACGAAAAAAGAGATTGATCGGTGGGTATTCCCACCATTAGAATACCGCCCTTCATCCACCCACTTCTAATGATGGGCATACATGCACCATTTATATATGCCGAAGCATGGGGGCATCCTCCCGCAAAAAAGTTATGCCGCACACACATGGTCGGACTTTTCCACGGGCAAGCCTCCGTCGGAATTTCGACCGTATGTACGCGGAATTAGGAGCAAAATCGCTCCTCCGCCCCTGCTGCCCCAATGCTTCGGCATATATGCTTTTTTTTTTTAACTGTGGTGGTGAAATCACCTCCTACAGCACTGGAGTCGCAGGGATCAGGCCTGTCTCTGCGAACGCTGCAGTTATGTGTGTTGTGTTTTGTAAGTGACAGTGATCGATCGATACTGCACTTGGGTGGCTCAGACAGAGGGGCAAATAGCAGGTATCTGGGCTGATCCCGCTAACACTGCGTTTTTGGGAACCCTAAACTGCTGGGGACACTAGTATAGATCTGATCAGATCAGATATTGATCTGATCAGATACTATACCACTAAGGGGGGTGTATGCTTCACGCGTGGGTGTTAGCGTTATTGGCACTAACCTGACGCTGCCTGGGGTGTGACGCAGACCCTCTCTGACGCTAAAACCTAATTGATATCACCCGCCGGGCGATCAGGGGGTCAAACCTTTATTGGGTTACATATACGGCGGGTGCCCTGACACTATAAAAAGCAAACTAACTAACCAGCGTCACCCGTAACACTTATATGGTGATCACTGGTGAAAGGGTTAACTAGGGGCAATTAGGTGGTTAAACCTTTATTAGATAATTTATGGGGGTACCTGACGCTATAAAAACCTGCGGCGAACCTAAAAAAAATTACTGGCTACCGATCTGAATCACCGACGCTAAGACAGCGATCAGAAAAATTATCGCTTAGCGACAGTGGTGATAAGGGGTGAAAGGGTTACCTGGGGGGCGATCAAGGGGGTTAAACCTTTATTAGATAATTTATGTCGGTACCTGACACTATAAAAACCTGTGGCGAACCTAAAAAAAATTACTGGCTACCGATCTGCATCACCGACACTAAGACAGCGATCAGAAAAACGATCGCTTAGCGACAGTGGTGATAGGGGGTGAAAGGGTTACCTGGGGGGCGATCAAGGGGGTTAAACTTTTATTAGATCATTTATGGGGGTACCTGACGCTATAAAAACCTGCGGCGAACCTAAAAAAAATTACTGGCTACCGATCTGCATCACCGACACTAAGACAGCGATCAGAAAAACGATCGCTTAGCGACGGCGGTGCTAGGGGGTGAAAGGGTTATCTGGGGGGTGATCAGGGGGTTAAACCTTTATTAGGGGGGGGGTTAGGGGGCTACACTGGACCTAAAACTAACTTTAGTGACACTTTTACAGTCACAAATGTCACTGATTGCAGTGATCAGTAAATAAATGGTCACTGCAATGACACTGTGACTGGGGGGTGATCTGGGGGGGCGATTTGTGTGCCTATGTGTCCTGGTGTCAGTGTAGTGTTAGTGCACTGACCTGTGTGTCTTCTCTTGTACGGCGCTCGGTATATGTGAGCGCCGCATGAGAGATGACATCACTTCCTCCTGCTTCCTCTGCCTGTGTAAACATTACACAGCAGAGGAAGCATTTTCATTCGACGGGAGCGATCGTGGGGGGGTGGCCGGAATCGAATGGCCGTCCCCTCATCTCAGTTTGCTCCCCAACGAATACCGACCGCTCACTGTATAGGAGGGGGGTCCGATCGGACCCCCCAACTGTACAAAGGCAATCACGTACACTGTACGTGATTGTGCCTGTCGATGCCATTCTGCCGACGTACATATACAGTGAGCGGTCGTTAAGTGGTTAAATGCAAACAGTGTAAATGGCTGTATTTGACCCTGTAACAGCCTCATGCCACCCCTATACAGCCCCAAAAATGTGTCAAAAGTGTCCGATCTGTCCGCCATAATGTCGCAGTACCGATAAAAATCGCAGATCGCCGCCATTACTAGTAAAAAAAATAATAATATTAATGCCATAAATCTTTAAACCACTGAAGAGTTGTGCTAAAATAATGGTTTTTTTTCTTTATCCATACTTACTAGAATAGTAGATTGTGTGACCCATCCTGTCATTTCCAAAGTTGAAATTGTCTCCCAAGAGCTATTATCTCAAAGTACACAATTTTGTGCGTCCTGTTTTTTTTTTATTAGCACTTTTAATAAACGCAGCCATGGGCATGCCTCATGGTAACTAAAAATTGAGTTTCCTATTTTACTGATCCTCGCATTTCAGGGCAGACTCACTTGAACCATTAATGAAGTATGTATAACCAGAAAAATATTATTTTTTTGCAAACATGCATATGCTAATTTTTATAAGGTTAAATTTACATCTATGCATGTTGCTTTTGAGCATTTCTGCAGTGCTTTTTGCCGTGTTTTTACCGCAATTTTGCATTGATCCATATTTTTTATGCTTTTTTTTTGGGGGGGGGGGGATTTGTTGTTGGACAGATTAAAAAATGCGGTAAAAATGCACTACATGCTTTTCTGTAGCTTATCCATTGAAATCTATTGAACCAAAAAAAGCACCGTTTTGCATTTAAAAAATTCCCTGACCCTTTCCAAAATCACAGAGAAACAAAAATGCATTGATGTGAACATGTTCCATAGGAACCCATGTTAAAAAAAATGTCCTGCATTTCTGCAAAAAGCATGAAAAAACGCATTGGCGTGAATGGAGCCTTATGCCGCGTACACTGAAAAAAAATGCATTTTTCTCGACGTGATTCTTCTCAAGCCTGCCTTGCCTACACACTATCATGGAAAAAAATGTTCGAGTAAAGCGCGGTGACGTACGACGGCACTATAAAGGGGAAGTTCCATTCGGATGGCGCCACCCTTCATGTTGGTAAAGTTTGTTGAGAGACGATTCGTGCTTTTCAGCCTTGTGCTTTTCAGTCCGTTACAGCGTGACAAATGTGCTATCTCCATTACGTTCGCTAGTTTTACCAGAACGAGTTCTCCCGTCTCATACTTGATTCTGAGCATGCGCATTTTTTTTCACGTTGTTAAAGCCCACACACGCCCGTTTTTCATGACGAGAAAAAAGGCGATGTGAAAAATGACGAGAAAAATTAGAGCATGTTCCAATTTTTTCTGGGCCATTTTTCACGTCGTGAAAAATGCTCGGAAGCCCACACACGATCATTTTTAATGACCATTTTAAAAAATTCATTAAAAACGGTTGTGTGTATGCGGCATGAGACCAAATTGTTCTATGCTGTTCTAATTAATTTATTAATCCATACTATTTTTACTAAATGTTCTGCATATTTCTTCCGGTAGGTTTTTTTGAGATATCTTTGTATAGTTAACTGTAATTTATAATGCACTGCGTTTACAAAATGAAGGACATGTGTATGTTTTGCACTGTAATGTGCAATTCTGTAGTCAGTTTTATAGTTAATTTAATTTAAACAGCTGAAGTTAAATGTGTTTTTATTAGCGCTATTTGCCTTTACAGCCCGTATTTGCAAGGCAGGCTGAGACTGTACATACTGTATATATGTACTATAGATAATTATTCTTTGGCTTTGCTTCTCTATTCTTAGTGCTGCTTTGTTACTAGAATACTAATCCACACATTTAGGCTAGCATTGTGATTTTATTTTTTATTTTTTTTATCTCGGTTCTTGTTAACATTTCTAAAATAGAACTGCAGCTAAACAACTAAATACTACAATTAAATTACAGTTCTGAGAAAAAAAAGTTTACATTTGCCAGAAATTTCAGGATTTCTACATGAATCATTCACCAAAGGTGATCTAAACTTTAGCAAAGACTAGTTAAAGCGGTACTGTATATTGCAGGCTACTAATCACTAGATGTGGTGGCTCCATTATTTATTTTATCCCCTTCTGTTCTCCACTGGTGATCTGGCTAGTTAGTAGCACACCTCCTGTATTATAGTGCCCCCACTGTGGATGAAGAGAACGGAGGAATCTTCCGAAAGTTGCATTGTCAGTCGCGGGGGATGTGTTAGATGTACTAGCAAATTAAAATACACAAATTCATTTAAGCCTAAATACCGATTACACTATATAATCAGTTAAAGCAAACCATTTTTTTTTCTTACAGACTTACTGGCTTGATCACCAAAAGAAAGTAGAAAAAGAAAGCCTAAAAAAGAAAACTAAAGCCAACATCACATCTAAGAATTGGTTAGCTGCAATATAATGTTTGCGTTTGGTTTTATTACTGCTCTAACCACTTCAGCTCTGTACCCCCAAAAAAAAGTATGCCTTTCTTTTGATGGTATTTGATCACCTTTGCGGTTTTTATTTTTTGTGCTATATACAAAAAAAAGGCCGACAATTTTGAAAAAAAAAAAGACAATATTTTTTACTTTCTGCTATAAAACATTCCCATTAAAAAATCGAATTTCTTCATCAATTTAGAATGGGCAAAAAAGGATACCACGCTAATGATAAACTATAAGCTGCAACTAGACAATGAGATACACACCAAACAGAAATATACAAAAAATAAAGCTGCGCTTTAATGGATCCCAACAAACAGATTGGGAATAATGACGTGATAAATTAAACCAATACATGAAATAAGTGATGATAAAGTGACTTATAACTGATAAAAACCAAAATTGATTAGCCAGTTACCATAAATGTCATATAGTGACATTATAACATAAGTAAAATAAACAATATAGGTGAAAAAGTCCATAGGTAATGAGTGAATATAGTAGACAATATGGATAAAAACAGTCTGTAGGTAGTGAGTTGAGTGAAGAGATGACAATCCCCAAACCACTGGATGGTAATCAAAGTGATAACTTATCCATCAAAAGCTAGATTAATATGTGCACCTCCACCGTACAAAATATGAGCTTACCAGAAGCAAGCTAATTCAAGCCTGCGGCTTTAACCCAGCCCGGGTCCTGTGACCAGGAGATATCAGCAGCACGTCCTGGACACAGTGTGAGCACTGATCAGGGATCGATCATAAAGGATCACATCACCGCCCGCTCAGCATTGGGTTTATAAGCTGCCCCTGGACACAGAGAGCTGACACACTGGAGCTGCAGATGAGCTCAGGCATGTTCGCAACTACACGCGCCTGCCAGGAAGCTGACACTCCGCAGCGCTAATCACAGGCAGTGATCCTCCGATCTGTCTGAGTCTTGATAACAATCGGGATATCCCCCTGCTGACTTGCTGTGGTCTTCTCACCTGGATCTGACGTTCTGCTCATATCTCCTGGTCACAGGCACACGCACCCCAGACCCGGAGCTGTTAGATCACGTGCCAGGTACATGATCTGGCGCAGATTGGCCACCCTGCCGCAGTAAATCTAAGAGTGATCGGTCGCTAAGTGGTTAATCATAGACCTATGATGGCAGTTGGGAGATATGAACAGTGAAAGGTCTTCATATAAACATGTTGTTAATCTAAACCCAACCACTAAAACGAAATATGTTGTTGCCCATGTCCAAAAGTTATTTTTTATTTTCAATAAATCTTTTATTTTATTAAAATCATACCCGCAAGGTGTATCCACAGACACTTTCTGACTTAAGTAGAATGCTTACAGTACAGCATTGTCTTCCTTTTCTACACACTCCTGAGAAAAGAAGAACTAGAAGTAATTATTAGCAATAAGGGTTGAGGGGTGCACTGTGTATGGAGTGCAAGGCTGAGGGATGCGCTTTGTATGGAATGCAGGGTTCAGAGGTGCGCTGTGTGCAGGGTTGGGGGGTGCGCTGTGTGTGGCGTGCAGGGTTGGCGGGTGCGCTGTGTGTGGCGTGCAGGGTTGGGGGGGTGCGCTGTGTGTGGCTTGCAGGATTGGGGGTGCGCTGTGTGTGGCTTGCAGGGTTGAGGGGGGTGCGCTGTGTGTGCCTTGCAGGGTTGAGGCGGGTGCGCTGTGTGTGGCTTGTAGGGTTGATGGGATGCGCTGTGTGTGGCTTGCAGGGTTGAGGGGATGCGCTGTGTGTGGCTTGCAGGGATGAGGGGGGTGCGCTGTGTGTGGCTTGCAGGGATGAGGGGGTGCGCTGTGTGTGGCTTGCAAGGTTGAGGGGGGTGTGCTGTGTGCGGCGTGCAGGGTTGAGGGGGTGTGCGCTGTGTACATCTTCCCTCCCAAATACAAAGCTCTCTTTCCCACAGATTCCAGTTCAGAGCTCAGCCCCAGCCCCCCCTCTGGCTGCTATCATCCCGTACAGAGCTTTCCTCTATAGAGGAGTACTCACAATGTCCGTGCAGCTGTCGGTAAAGAGGGGCTTCTGTCTGTGTGGATGATGCCTCATCCTCTTCCTCCTGGTCCCGGTTTCCTCCAGTCTTGGGGTGGTCGGTGCAGGGTCAGAGTGCCGGAGCCGCGTAGCAGCACACTGACGGGCACAGGCAGGACTCAGGAGAAGCGGCGGTGGTCGGAAGTCCGGGCTGTGGAGCGGGCTAAGTGGACGGACAGCATGTCACACGTGGACCTCGTGTGTGGGGAGTGGCGTGTAATGGAGAGGATGCCTCGTGAGTCTCCTGCCCTCCTCCTTCCCCTCAGTCTCCGCACAGTCACAATCCCTGGGATCATCGTGGATGGTCTTCAGTGTTCATTTACTCACTGCTGTGTCAGTGTCACCGCTGGAGCCTAAACCGGGACTGCACCGCAACTTCTTCCTCATATCGAAGTGGAAGAGCTCACAGTCTCCTAGACTGCAAAATGCAGGAGAAGAGCGGCAGGTAACCTGCCGCTGCGCCCCTCTAAATTTTGCACCCGGGCGACCGCCCTCCTGGCCCCCCACGCTACGCCACTGCTTTATGGCCTGTAAGAGGCTGATTTGGTGTGGAGGTCTGGCGAATGAGGGGTTGTCTTTTTGACCTTTTAGAAGATATTGGAGCTAATAAAATGTTGTGGAGATGCTGTGTGGTGTCCTTCACCCTGGGTTTTTCTGTGTTATCCATGATGAATTTTTTGCATATTATTTTGGAGTATTTTTTATTTTCGTTTTTTTTTTTGGCAATAGAAAAAAAGGTGCAAAAACATCCTTTCCCCAATGACTGCAATGCATTTAGCATAAATGGCAAAATGTCAGCATAGCAAACATCTATTAAGCAATAAAACTGACTTTTAAACTTGAAGTTCCTCCTGCTATTTTGGTTGGGTCTCCTCTTGCACACTTCAATAACTTTGGTCACATACAGGTTCAGAATTTACAGTATATTTTGGTAGCCTCATTTCTTCGTTATGGAACTAGATCATCAGAACATGAGTTAAAAGTTTGGAATTTATTTTGCCCTTGACCAAAGACTGCAAATCACATGCTGTGAATTCTAACCATCATAGTATATCTAGCACTCCTTCCATGTCCCCAACAGATGAGTTATTTGGTCCCAGAGCCACACATTTTGTTCATAAGAATCAGGATCATATTTTCTAGCACCCATGACCTTTTAAGGGTTGCAGATGGGGATGGTTTCAAGTGTGCCATACAAAAAGGATGTTGTAGCTTTACTAAAATATTGTTTGCTATTACCTTCCATTGAAAATAATTTTGGATAAGGAAATAAAATGATTGTTTGCACATTCATTTTGATTCGTACTCTGTAACTATTCAATAGATTACACTCATCATAAAGAAGAAGGCGGTGAAGCTTTAGGAAGATAATGTGCTAGCAGATCAATATTTGTTTATGCATTGCTTTTTAAATACTAATCTGTATCCCACTGAGTTACAAAATGCTTACTTAACAAAAGCTTTAATTTGTTCTGCAGCACTTAATGTTTTGTTAAGGAATACTTTTTTATGAACTTGTTATTCCATCATAGTTCCCAAATATTCTTTCTTTGTCAGGTTAGTCCTTTATTTAGAAACAGTGCAAAAAAAAAAAAAAAAGCCTCAATAACAAAGGAAGGGCACTCATCTTTATTAAGACAAGCAATACATCTCCCTGAATAGAATGTGTGTATATGTATGTATGTATGTGTGTGTATATATACACTATATTACCAAAAGTATTGGGATGTCTGCCTTTACACGCACATGAACTTTAATGGCATCCCAGTCATAGTCCGTAGGGTTCACTATTGAGTTGGCCAACCCTTTGCAGCTATAACAGCTTCAACTCTTCTGGGAAGGCTGTCCACAAGGTTTAGGAGTGTGTCTATGGGAATGTTAGACCATTCATCCAGAAGCGCATTTGTGAGGTCAGGCACTGATGTAGACGAGAAGGCCTGGCACATTGTGTCCACTCTAATTCATCCCAAAGGTGTTCTATTGGGTTGAACTCAGGACTCTGTACAGGCTTGTCAAGTTCCTCCACCCCAAAATCGCTCATCCATGTCTTTATGGACCTTGCTTTGTGCACTGGTGTGCAGTCATGTTGGAACAGAAAAGGGCCATCCCTAAGGCTGCTTTCACACTGAAAGCGCTGGCTGTTTGTGGTTTACCGCTGTTTAAGCAGCACTTTTGCACCGCTTTTCGGCTGCTATTGGGGTGCTTTTAACCCCAAAGAAGGGGTTAAAAATGCTTGTGTTGCGGCGCTTCCAAAGCGCTTTTCCGGTGCTTTGGAAGCGCTGCTTATTCATTTAATGGGCAGGGCGTTTTGGAATGCTGTATACTTTTCCTAACGTCCCGCAAGTGTGCCGCCCAAGTGTGAAAAGTCACACTGAAATGAATAGGAGGCGATTTACAGGTGCTTTTTCTAGTGCTAAAATGTCTTGGTATGCTGACACCTTAAAAGTTCTCTTCATTGGAACTAAGGGGCAGGGCCCAGCCCAACCCCTGAAAAATGTCTAAACCACTGGCAATAAAAGTGAGTACATCCCTAAGTAAAAATGTCCATATTGGGCCCAACGTGTCAATATTTTGTGTGGCCACCATTATTTTCCAGCACTGCCTTAACCCTCTTGGGCATGGAGTTCACCAGAGCTATACAGGTTGCCACTGGAGTCCTCTATCACAGAGCTGGTGGATGTTAGAGACCTTGCGCTCCTCCTCCAGCTTCTATTTGAGGATGCCCCACAGATGCTTAATATGGTTTAGATCTGGAGACATGCTTGGCCAGTCCATCACCTATTCCCTCAGCTTCTTTAGCAAGGCAGTGGTCATTTTGCAGGTGTGTTTTGGATCGTTATCATGATGGAATACGCTGAAGGGAGAGGATCATGCTCGGGCTTCAGTATGTCACAGTACATGTTGGCATTCATGGTTCCCTCAATGAACTGTAGCCCATGCAGCCCCAGACCATGACACTCCCACCACCATGCTTGACTGTAGGCAAGACACATTTGTCTTTGTACTCCTCACCTGGTTGCTGCCACACACTCTTGACACCATCTGAACCAAATAAGTTTATCTTGGTCTCTTCAGACCACAGGACATGGTTCCAGTAATTAATGTCCTTAGTCTGCTTGTCTTCAGCAAACTGTTTGTGGGCATTCTTGTGCATCATCTTTAGAAGAGGCTTCCTTCTGGGACAACAGCCATGCAGACCAATTTGATGCACGGCGTATGGTCTGAGCATTGACAGGCTGATCCCCCCCACCCCTTCAAATTCTGCAGAAATGCTGGCAGCACGTATACGTCTATTTCCCAAAGACAACCTCTGGGTATGACGCTGGGCACATGCACTCAACTCCTTTGGTTGACCATGGCAAGGCCTGTTCTGAGTAGAACCTGTCCTGTTAAACCGCTGTATGTTCTTAGCCACCATGCTGCAGCTCAGTTTCAGGGTCTTGGCAATCTTCTTATAGCCTATATAGCCTAGACCATCTTTATGTAATGCATCAACTCTTTTTTTCAGATCCTCCGAGTTCTTTGCCATGAGGTGCCATGTTGAACTTCCAGTGACCTGTATGAGGGAGTGAGAGCAATAACACCAAATTTAACACGAAGTGTAAAAAAGAAGGGGGTGGAGGCGCCAACTAAATTAGTCCTACTGTAATCATTAATGTAAGTATAGTATATATACTTACAGGTTCACTTGAAAATGATATCCATCGAGGATGGGGGTGTTCTGAGGTCTGTTGGTGCTGCTCTGCTGGCTCTGGCAAAGTTCCCCTCAGCCGTGAGGTGTAGGAGATGTCGATTTTCGTTTGCACAGGCTTCTCTGCGGTGTCACATGACAGGAAGCTCCATGCTAACCAGTCTGGAACATGGAAGTGATGTCATTCAGCAGGGCAGTCCTCCAAACATAGAGTGGGACGTTTCACAGGCTACGCGCTCAAAGCTCACAGCTTCTTCTACTGGCCTGTTTGCTCTCTGGAGGAGAGCAATTTAAATACATTGACAGGAAGTAGGAAGTCCGTGGCTGTGGAACCATAACAGCCAGCGGACCCACACTATGAAAAACAGTCTTTTGTAATTAAAAACGATTGTTTTAATGGGAATATAAAGGTTAAAAACGTGGATCAAAAAGTCATTGCAATAAGAATAAAAAATTACAATGGAATAGTAAAAAAAAAAACAAAAAAAAAACGCACTGTACAAAAAAAGTGGTAAGGAAATAAAAAAATTATAATGAGCAATGGGACACTTTGTTTATAGATAAAAATTTAAATCAGATATACGCAATACAACAGAAATGGGGGGGAAGAAGGGAAAAAAAAAACGCACTGTACAAAAAAAGTGGTAAGAAAATGATGAGTAATGGGTAGAAAATACAACTAAAAAATAAAAAGGAAATGAAAATATATTATATGCAAAAGATTTTATAGAAAAAATTGAGAGGGAAAATGTAATTATATTGGGTGGTGTTTGTATATTTTGGACAGATGGTCACTTACTGTATATGTGACAGAGTACCGTCCCCAGACAGCAAGTGACCTGATGTCCATAGTTGGTCAATACAAAATCCTTCGCTGCAAAAAACACCAAAAAGAGAAAACATGGGAATCATACAGAAAGGAATAGGTACAGAGGGGGGACTACAATAAGGAATGGGTCTCTATTTCCTCGTTGAGTCCCCCCGGCGAGAGAGTGTTTAATGAATATATCCAGTAGGTCTCCTGCTGACATAAGCGTTTGAAGCATTCTGCAGCAGGAAGATCTCTGGGAATGGCCTCAATGACCCAGACTCTGAGGCCCACAGTGGATTTGCGATGTGTTTTAAAAAAATGAAGAGGGACACTGTGTTTGTCACAGCCCTTCTCAATGAAACGTCTATGTTCGCCAAAGCGTTGGCGCAGGGTGCGTATGGTCCTGCCCACATAAAAGAGGCCGCAAGGACATGTCAGACAGTACACCACGTACTCACTTGAACAATTGAAAAATTCCTTTATGGTGTATGCTTTACCCTGGATAGTGAAGTTCTTTTGCCCATGCTCAACAAATTTACAGGTGAGACATAATTTTTTCTTACATTGATACATTCCCTTAATCTCATTAGTGGGAATGTATGGGACAGAGGTGGGTGAAAAATTTCGGATTTTACTACGTGCTATTTTACTCTTTATGTTTTTTGCTTTACGGTAGGAAACCTTGGGTTGTTGGGTAAGGGAAGAGCCCAAAAAGGGATCTCTGAGCAGGATGGACCAATGTTTAGCCATGATGTTCTCCATTTTTTTATGACAGTCATGAAATTGGGTGGTGAATCGTGTAGGTTGTAATTCATGTGTTGTTTTGGGTTTCGAGGGTGGTTTTGAGGCCTGTTGGAGGAAGGCTTCTTGAACCAAGGCAGGTGGGTATCCTTTGTCATGAAATTTTTCTAAAAGGAGTTTGCCTTGTGTGTGGTAGTCTTCATCTTTGGTGCAATTATGTTGAATCCTATGGAATTGACTCCTGGGTATATTGTGGATCCACCTGGGATGATGACAGCTTTGGTAGTGGATATAAGAATTCCCGGTGGTGGGTTTGACAAAGTTGGTTGCATGTATTTGGGATTCACTATGGAAGAGTTTGAGGTCTAAAAAGGCTAGTTTGTCAGGGTCCTTGACATGTGTGAAAGAAAGCCCTAGGGAATTGTGATTGCAATGTTTAACAAAGGACTCTACACTCTCTGTTGTGTCATCCCAGATGATAACAATATCATCAATATATCGTCCATAATAAATGATTTGGGCAGCAAAGGGGTTGTTGTGTGAGATATGCTGTAATTACCAATAGCCCATAGTCAGGTTGGCGTAGCTTGGGGCGAAATTAGCTCCCATAGAAGTACCTCGGGATTGTAAATAAAAGGTGTGATCAAACTCAAAGTAATTGTGTTCTAAACAAAATCGTGTGGCCTCCAGAATGTAATGTGCCTGTCTAGGGTTAATGAGAGGGTCCTTAGAGAGGAAATGTTCTACTGCTCTGAGGCCTATTGCATGAGGAATGGAGGTGTATAGGGATGTAACATCCAAGGAGACCCATTGGTAGGTAGGTTCCCAAGTGTAAAATGAAAGCATGTCCAGTAAATGAGTACTATCTCTAATGTATGTGGGAAGGTTTTGTGCAAGGGGTTGGAGGAAACGATCAATGTACATAGAGAAGCCGCTGGTGATGCTATCCATAGCGGCTACTATCGGGCGGCCTGGGGGGTTGGATTGGTCTTTATGAATTTTGGGTAAGTGGTAAAAGTAAGGGGTTTTCCAGAAACCCTGGATGAGAAATGATAGTTCAGCTTTGGAGATGATATTCTCTTCTAGGGCTCTGTTGGCTAAACTGGTGGCTTTCATAGTGAATTCTGGTAATGGGTCATGGGTGAGTTTGGAGTATGTGTTGGCATCAGATAATAGTCTAAGGGATTCTGCCATGTAGTCAGAGCGATCCTGCACCACAATACCACCTCCCTTATCTGCTGCCTTTATAATAATGTTGTGATTCTTGGTTAGTTCATCAAGGGCTTTTTTCTCTGCTTTGGAGAGGTTGAATGTTTTCTTTGGGGCTGATTCACACATTTGAATTAGGTCAGTGTACATGACTTGGTAGAATGTTTGCAAGTAAGGGCCTTTTTTGTGTACTGGATTAAAAATGGACTTGGGTTTAAATTTTGTATGTTGGATTGGAGGGGAGGTTAAACAATGTTGGGTGTACAATTCCATGTCTGCAAAGGGGTTATCTGTATAGGATACATCTGGGTCAATGCTGGCGGAGGAATCCGTGTCTGCCCCAAGGGCATAAGAGTTGGTGATTTCAATGATTTCCTCCGGAGGTGGTGGGTTGAGAGGGGATTTAATGTTGTAGAACCTTTTGACTGTCAGGTCTCTGATAAATTTGTTCAAATCTTTAAACAGCATAAAGGGGTTTGGGCGGGTGGTGGGTGCAAAGGTCAAACCTTTACTCAAAAGCGAGGTCTCCTCGGTGGATAGTATATGGGTGGATAGATTGTAAATCTCTATACTTTCTGTATTTTTCCTTTTGAGTTTTCCTCTGCCCCCCCCTTCCTCCTCTCCTACGTGCTTTCTTTTGGTGGTACAGGGTGGGGGGGCTGTCTCTAAAAAATCATCCTGGGTGATAGCTGAATTCACAATCACTGGGGGGCTGTTTAGTAAAACAGCAGAGGATCTGGCCTGATTAGACTGAGTGTCTGGCTCAACCCTTATAATAAGAGGAGTGTTGGGGCAGGATGTTATGGAGGTTGATTCCTCTGCGGGGTTAGATGGTGTGGGTGATTCTGGCACATGGTTAGTATTTACATGAGTACTGCCTGGTGGTAGAGGTGTTGTTTTTGGCTTGTTGGTGGGCTGAGGGGCTTTGGGTGTATTTATATTTTTATTGGTCACTCGCCTGGGTTTGGGAGGGGGATGGGGAATTGTGGTGGATCTGGGATTGTTATGAATGTGCTGGAGGGGTTCTGTGGGGGATAAGCCTTCTAGGAGTGGCTTTGGTGCAGGCCCCCAGTGTGGAAGAGCAGCAGATGCATTTTTCCAGCAAAAAACCCTATTGTTGGTATAGTCACTAATGTCCCTCTTGAACTTTCCCAGTTTATTTGCAATGAGGTTGTTTTCTTGCCTGATAGTGTTTCTTTTGAGAGTCCTAAGCCAGGTGTTGGGAAGCTGTGTGATACATTGAGAAATGTCATTGCACAGTTCCACAATCCCGACCACTATGGTTTCATAGTTCCTCTTCCTTTGTGTAATAATGATTTTAATCCATTTCTCTGTACAAAATTCAGATACAAAAGTCCATTCCTTGGACAAATCTGGGTCTAAAAATGAGCATTGCTTGAGAACTCTCAGGCCTCTGGGTGTAATTTTGTGTGAGAGATATTGTTCCAAAAAAAAATCCATCCCACCAATGTTGGTTGGCGGAGGAGATTAGATCTTCTAATTTCAAAAACTTTTTACACAGAGATTTTCCGTGGTGTCCTGGGTAAGGGGAAGTGGGGCTGAAAAAGTTTGTTGGGAACAAAGAATAAAATTCATCTAAAATTTTGAATTTAGCTTTTTCAATTTCTGTGATAAGTTGCATTATTGTGTATCAGTGCAAAAAAAAAAACAACAAGTTTTTGGTTTTAATTTAAGATATGTTTAAAAATTTTTTTTTTTTTTAGTTGATGACATCCAAGACAAGGTGCAGCTCGGAAAAGGGCACAACAGTTCAGTTTGTGGAAAAGGGGGGGGGGGGGATTCCGGCACTCCTAGCGATGTGATGCCTTTAAAATGAATGTAATAGTGGCTCCAATGGCACTTCTAAGTCAATCTGTATATTAAAAAACAAGAGGAGGCAGCCATCCTCAGAGGGTGTCCATGTCCTCTGTCAGCAAGAAGTGTAAAAAAGAAGGGGGTGGAGGCGCCAACTAAATTAGTCCTACTGTAATCATTAATGTAAGTATAGTATATATACTTACAGGTTCACTTGAAAATGATATCCATCGAGGATAGGGGTGTTCTGAGGTCTGTTGGAGCTGCTCTGCTGGCTCTGGCAAAGTTCCCCTCAGCCATGAGGTGTAGGAGATGTCGATTTTCATTTGCACAGGCATCTCTGCGGTGTCACATGACAGGAAGCTCCATGCTAACCAGTCTGGAACGTGTAAGTGATGTCATTCAGCAGGGCAGTCCTCCAAACATAGAGTGGGACGTTTCACAGGCTACGCGCTCGAAGCTCACAGCTTCTTCTACTGGCTTGTTTGCTCTCTGGAGGAGAGCAGTTTAAATACATTGACAGGAAGTAGGAAGTTCGTGGCTGTGGAACCATAACAGCCAGCGGACCCACACTATGAAAAACAGTCTTTTGTAATTAAAAACGATTGTTTTAATGGGAATATAAAGGTTAAAAACGTGGATCAAAAAGTCATTACAATAAGAATAAAAAATGACAATGGAATAGTAAAAAAAACAAAAAACGCACTGTATAAAAAAAGGAAATAAAAAAATTATAATGAGCAATGGGACACTTTGTTTATCCACTTAAGCCCCGGACCATTTGGTAGCTAAAGGACCAGAGGTGAATTCAGAATTTTGCACTGCGCTGCTTTAACTGTAAATTGTGCGGACATGCAATGTTGTACCCAAACGAAATTTGCGTCCTTTTCTTCCCACAAATAGAGCTTTCTTTTAATGGTATTTGATTGCCTCTGCGATTTTTATTTTTTGCGATATAAACGGAAAAAGACCGAAAATTTTGAAAAAAAATGATATTTTCTAATTTTTGTTATAAGAAAAATCGAATAAACTCAATTTTAGTCATACATTTAGGCCAAAATGTATTCAGCCACATGTCTTTAGTAAAAAAAATGTCAATAAGCGTATATTTATCGGTTTGCGCAAAAGTTATAGCGTTTACAAACTAGGGTACATTTTCTGGAATTTACACAGCTTTTAATTTATGACTGCCTATCTCATTTCTTGAGGTGCTAAAATGACAGGGCAGTACAAAACCCCCCCAAATGACCCCATTTTAGAAAGTAGACACCCCAAGGAAATTGCTGAGAGGCATGTTGAGCCCATTGAATATTTTTTTTTGTCCCAAGTGATTGAATAATGACAAAAAAAAAAAAAAATTACAAAAAGTTGTCACTAAATGATATATTGCTCATACATGCCATGGTTATATGTGGAATTGCACCCCAAAATACATTCTGCTGCTTCTCCTGAGTATGGGGATACCACATGTGTGGGACTTTTTAGGAGCCTAGCCACGTACGGGACCCCGGAAACCAAGCACCGCCTTCAGGATTTCTAAGGGCGCAAATTTTTGATTTCACTCCTCACTACCTATCACAGTTTTGAAGGCCATAAAATGCCAAAATAGCACAAAACCCCCCCAAATGACCCCATTTTAGAAAGTAGACACCCCAAGGAAATTGCTGAGAGGCCTGTTGAGCCCATTGAATATTTTTTTTTTGTCCCAAGTGATTGAATAATGACAAAAAAAAAAATACAAAAAGTTGTCACTAAATGATATATTGCTCACACATGCCATGGTTATATGTGGAATTGCACCCCAAAATACATTCTGCTGCTTCTCCTGAGTACGGGGATACCACATGTGTGGGACTTTTTAGGAGCCTAGCCACGTACGGGACCCCGGAAACCAAGCACCGCCTCCAGGATTTCTAAGGGCGCAAATTTTTGATTTCACTCCTCACTACCTATCACAGTTTTGAAGGCCATAAAATGCCACAATAGCACAAAACCCCCCCAAATGACCCCATTTTGGAAAGTAGACACCCCAAGCTGTTTGCTGAGAGGCATGGTGAGTATTTTACAGCTCTCATTTGTTTTTGAAAATGAAGAAAGAACATTTTTTTTTTCTTTTTTTTTTAAATTTTCAAAACTTTGTGACAAAAAGCGAGATCTGCAAAATACTCACAATACCTCTCAGCAAATAGCTTGGGGTGTCTACTTTCCAAAATGGGGTCATTTGGGGGGGTTTTGTGCCATCTGGGCATTCCATGGCCTCCGAAACTGTGATAGGCAGTGAGAAGTGAAATCAAAAATTGACACCCTTAGAAAGCCTGAAGGCGGTGCTTGGTTTTTGGGGTCCCGTACGCGGCTAGGCTCCCAAAAAGTCTCACACATGTGGTATCCCCGTACTCAGGAGAAGCAACAGAATGTATTTTGGGGTGTAATTCCACATATGCCCATGGCATGTTTGAGCAATATATCATTTAGTGACAACTTTGTGCAAAAAAAAAAAAAATATATTTTTTTTCCGCAACTTGTGTCAACATATAAAATATTCCATGGACTCGACATGCCTCTCAGTATATAGCTTGGGGTGTCTACTTTCCAAAATGGGGTCATTTGGGGGGGTTTTGAACTGTTCTGGCATTTTATACACAACATTAGGAAGCTTACATCCACTCTTCTAACCACTTGAAGACAAAGCCCTTTTTGACACTTTTTGTTTACATGAAAATATATTTTTTTTGCAAGAAAATTATGTTGAACCCCCAAACATTATATATATTTTTAAAGCAAAGGCCCTACAGAATAAAATGGTGGGTGTTGCATTTTTTTTTCTACACAGTATTTGCGCAGCGATTTTTCAAACGCATTTTTTTGGGAAAAAATACACTTTTTTAAATTTTAATGCACTAAAACACACTATATTGCCCAAATGTTTGATGAAATAAAAAAGATGATCTTAGGCCGAGTACATAGATACCAAACACGACATGCTTTAAAATTTCGCACAAACGCGCATTGGCGACAAACTACATACATTTTTAAAAGCCTTTAAAAGCATTTACAGGTTACCCCGTTAGATTTACAGAGGAGGTCTACTGCTAAAATTACTGCCCTCGATCTGACCTTCGCGGTGATACCTCACATGCATGGTGCAATTGCTGTTTACATATGACGCCAGACCGACGCTTGCGTTCGCCATTGGGCAAGAGCAGGGCAGGACAGGGGTGCTTTTTTTTTTTTTTTTTTTTTTTATTATTAATTTTGCTTTTTTATTTTATTTTTAAACTGTTGCTTCCATATTTATTTATTTTTATCACTTTTATTGTTATCTCAGGGAATGTAAATATCCCCTATGATAGCAATAGGTAATGACAGGTACTCTTTTTTGAAAAAACTGGGGTCTATTGGACCCTAGATCTTTCCTCTGCCCTCAAAGAATCTGACCACACCAAGATCGGTGTGATAAAATGCTTTCCCAATTTCCCAATGGCGCTTTTTATATCTGGGGGGGGGACATTCCCTCCCACTGCTTGTAAAAGCAGTCCAGAGGCTAATTAGCCACTAGGATTGCTTTTACATGAAAGCCGGCCGCTGGCTGAAAAGAATGATACCAAGATGATACCTAAACCCGCAGGCATCATTCTGGTATAAACATTCAAAGTCCAGCAACATACCAGTACGTTGCTGGTCCTTGTTGGACATGTGTTGTAATCTTTTTTTTCATGCAGCCTGTTGGCTGAACGAAAAAAAAAGATTGATCGGTGGGTATGCCCACCATTAGAATACCGCCCTTCATCCACCCACTTCTAATGATGGGCATACATGCACCATTTATATATGCCGAAGCATGGGGGCATCTTCTCGCAAAAGTTATGCCGCGTACACATGGTCAGACTTTTCCACGGGCAAGCCTCCGTCGGAATTTCGACCGTATATATACGCGGCATTAGGAGCAAAATCGCTCCTCCGCTCCTGCTGCCCCAATGCTTCGGCATATATGCTTTTTTTTTTTAACTGTGGTGGTGAAATCACCTCCTACAGCACTGGAGTCGCAGGGATCAGGCCTGTCTCTGTGAACGCTGCAGTTATGTGTGTTGTGTTTTGCAAGTGACAGTGATCGATCGATACTGCACTTCGGTGGCCTGGGCTGGACGGAGGGGCAAAACGCAGGTGCTAGCAGGTATCTGGGCTGATCCCACTAACAGTGCGTTTTTGGGAACCCTAAACTGCTGGGGACGCTAGTATAGATCTGATCAGATCAGATATTGAGCTGATCAGATACTATACCACTAAGGGGGGTGTATGCTTCACGTGTGGGTGTTAGCGCTACTGGCACTAACCTGACGCTACCTGGGGTGTGACGCAGACCCTCTCTGACGCTAAAACCTAACTGATATCACCCGCCGGGCGATCAGGGGGTTAAACCTTTATTGGGTTATATACGGCGGGTGCCCTGACACTATAAAAAGCAAACTAACTAACCAGCGTCACCCGTAACACTTATATGATGATCACTGGTGAAAGGGTTAACTAGGGGCAATTAGGGGGTTAAAACCTTTATTAGGTAATATATGGGGGTACCTGACGCTATATAAAAACCTGACGGCGAACCTGAAAAAAAATTACTGGCTACCTATCGGCATCACCGACACTAAGACATCGATCAGAAAAACGATTGCTTAGCGACAGTGGTGATAGGGGGTGAAAGGGTTACCTGGGGGGCGATCAGGGGGTTAAACCTTTATTAGATAATATATGGGGGTACCTGACGCTATAAAAACCTGCGGCAAACCTAAAAAAAATTACTGGCTACCGATCAGCATCACCGACGCTAAGACATCGATCAGAAAAATGATCGCATAGTGACGGCGGTGCTAGGGGGTGAAAGGGTTACCTGGGGGGTGATCAAGGGGGTTACACCTTTATTAGGTAATATATGGGGGTACCCGACGCTATAAAAACCTGCGGCGAACCTAAAAAAAATTACTGGCTACCGATCAGCATCGCCGACGCTAAGACATCGATCAGAAAAATTATCGCTTAGTGACAGTGGTGATAGGGGGTGAAAGGGTTACCTGGGGGGGCGATCAAGGGGGTTAAACCTTTATTAGGTAATATATGGGGGTACCCGACGCTATAAAAACCTGCGGCGAACCTAAAAAAAATTACTGGCTACCGATTAGCATCACCGACGCTAAGACATCGATCAGAAAAATGATCGCATAGCGACGGCGGTGCTAGGGGGTGAAAGGGTTACCTGGGGGGTGATCAAGGGGGTTAAACCTTTATTAGGTAATATATGGGGGTACCCGACGCTATAAAAACCTGCGGCAAACCTAAAAAAAATTACTGGCTACCGATCAGCATCGCCGACGCTAAGACATCGATCAGAAAAATTATAACTTAGTGACAGTGGTGATAGGGGGTGAAAGGGTTACCTGGGGGGCGATCAAGGGGGTTAAACCTTCATTAGGTAATATATGGGGGTACCCGACGCTATAAAAACCTGCGGCGAACCTAAAAAAAATTACTGGCTACCGATCAGCATCACCGACGCTAAGACATCGATCAGAAAAATGATTGCTTAGTGACGGCGGTGCTAGGGGGTGAAAGGGTTATCTGGGGGGTGATCAGGGGGTTAAACCTTTATTAGGGGGGGTTAGGGGGCTACACTGGACCTAAAACTAAATGTAGTGACACTTTTACAGTCACAAATGTCACTGATTGCAGTGATCACTAAATAAATGGTCACTGCAATCAGTGACACTGTGACTGGGGGCTGGGGGTGTCTGGGGGGTGATCTGGGGGTGTCTGGGGGGGCGATTTATGTGCCTATGTGTCCTGGTGTCAGTGTGCTGTTTTGTGTACTAACCTGCATCTTCTCCTGTACGGCGCTCGGTATATGTGAGCGCCCCAGGAGAGATGACATCACTTCCTCCTTCCTGGCAGGCAGGGGAAGCTCTCTCATTCGCCGGGAGCAATCGAGAGGGGGTGGCCGGAATCGAACGGCCGTCCCCTCATGCCGGATCGCTCCCGAAGGTAAAACGACCACCCACTGTAAAGAAGGGGGGTCCGATCGGACCCCCCAACTATACAAAGGCAATCACGTATATGTACGTGATTCTGCCTGTCGGTGCCATTCTGCTGACGTATATTTACAGTGGGCGGTCTTTAAGTGGTTAAAGATAAAAATTTGAATCAGATCTAGGTAATACAACAGAAATGCCAGAATCACCCCCAACATCTAACCCCGCAGAGAAATAAACCTCCATAACATCCTGCCCCAACACTCCTCTTATTATAAGGGTTGAGCCAGACACTCAGTCTAATCAGGCCAGATCCTCTGCTGTTTTACTAAACAGCCCCCCAGTGATTGTGAATTCAGCTATCACCCAGGATGATTTTTTAGAGACAGCCCCCCCACCCTGTACCACCAAAAGAAAGCACGTAGTAGAGGAGGAAGGGGGGGCAGAGGAAAACTCCAAAGGAAAAATACGGATAGTATAAAGATTTTCAATCTATCCACCCATATACTATCCACCGAGGAGACCTCGCTTTTGAGTAAAGGTTTGACCTTTGCACCCACCACCCGCCCAAACCCCTTTATGCCATTTAAAGATTTGAACAAATTTATCAGAGACCTGACAGTCAAAAGGTTCTACAACATTAAATCCTCTCTCAACCCACCACCTCCGGAGGAAATCATTGAAATCACCAACTCTTATGCCCTTGGGGCAGACACGGATTCCTCTGCCAGCATTGACCCAGATTTATCCTATACAGAAAACTCCTTTGCAGACATGGAATTGTACACCCAACATTGTTTAACCTCCCCTCCAATCCAACATACAAAATTTAAACCCAAGTCCATTTTTAATCCAGTACACAAAAAAGGCCCTTACTTGCAAACATTCTACCAAGTAATGTACACTGACCTAATTCAAATGTGTGAATCAGCCCCAAAGAAAACATTCAACCTCTCCAAAGCAGAGAAAAAAGCCCTTGATGAACTAACCAAGAATCACAACATTATTATAAAGGCAGCAGATAAGGGAGGTGGCATTGTGGTGCAGGATCGCTCTGACTACATGGCAGAATCCCTTAGACTATTATCTGATGCTAACACATACTCCAAACTCACCCATGACCCATTACCAGAATTCACTATGAAAGCCACCAGTTTAGCCAACAGAGCCCTAGAAGAGAATATCATCTCCAAAGCTGAACTATAATTTCTCATCCAGGGTTTCCGGAAAACCCCTTACTTTTACCACTTACCCAAAATTCAAAAAGACCAGTCCAACCCCCCAGGCCTCCCGATAGTAGCCGCTATAAATAGCATCACCAGCGGCTTCTCTATGTACATTGATCGTTTCCTCCAACCCCTTGCACAAAACCTTCCCACATACATTAGAGATAGTACTCATTTACTGGACATGCTTTCATTTTACACTTGGGAACCTACCTACCAGTGGGTCTCCTTGGATGTTACATCCCTATACACCTCCATTCCTCATGCTATAGGCCTCAGAGCAGTAGAACATTTCCTCTCTAAGGACCCTCTCATTAACCCTAGACAGGCACAACATTCTGGAGGCCACACGATTTTGTTTAGAACACAAATACTTTGAGTTTGATCACACCTTTTATTTACAATCCCGAGGTACTGCTATGGGAGCTAATTTCGCACCAAGCTACGCCAACCTGACTATGGGCTATTGGGAATTACAGCATATCTCACACAACAACCCCTTTGCTGCCCAAATCATTTATTATGGACGATATATTGATGATATTGTTATCATCTGGGATGACACAACAGAGAGTGTAGAGTCCTTTGTTAAACATTGCAATCACAATTCCCTAGGGCTTTCTTTCACACATGTCAAGGACCCTGACAAACTAGCCTTTTTAGACCTCAAACTCTTCCATAGTGAATCCCAAATACATGCAACCGACTTTGTCAAACCCACCGCCGGGAATTTTTATATCCACTACCAAAGCTGTCATCATCCCAGGTGGATCCACAATATACCCAGAAGTCAATTCCATAGGATTCGACATAATTGCACCAAAGATGAAGACTACCACACACAAGGCAAACTCCTTTTAGAAAAATTTCATGACAAAGGATACCCACCTGCCTTGGTTCAAGAAGCCTTCCTCCAACAGGCCTCAAAACCACCCTCGAAACCCAAAACAACACATGAATTACAACCTACACGATTCACCCCCCAATTTCATGACTGTCATAAGAAAATGGAGAACATCATGGCTAAACATTGGTCCATCCTGCTGAGAGATCCCTTTTTGGGCTCTTCCCTTACCCAACAACCCAAGGTTTCCTACCGTAAAGCAAAAAACATAAAGAGTAAAATAGCACGTAGTAAAATCCGAAATTTTTCACCCACCTCTGTCCCATACATTCCCTTAATCCCATTAGTGGGAATATATCAATGTAAGAAAAAATTATGTCTCACCTGTAAATTTGTTGAGCATGGGCAAAAAAACTTCACTATCCAGGGTAAAGCATACACCATAAAGGAATTTTTCAATTGTTCAAGTGAGTACGTGGTGTACTGTCTGACATGTCCTTGCGGCCTCTTTTATGTGGGCAGGACCATACGCACCCTGCGCCAACGCTTTGGCGAACATAGACGTTTCATTGAGAAGGGCTGTGACAAACACAGTGTCCCTCTTCATTTTTTGAAAACACATCGCAAATCCACTGTGGGCCTCAGAGTCTGGGTCATTGAGGCCATTCCCAGAGATCTTCCTGCTGCAGAACGCTTCAAACGCTTATGTCAGCAGGAGACCTACTGGATATATTCATTAAACACTCTCTCGCCGGGGGGACTCAACGAGGAAATAGAGACCCATTCCTTATTGTAGTCCCCCCTCTGTACCTATTCCTTTCTGTATGATTCCCATGTTTTCTCTTTTTGGTGTTTTTTGCAGCAAAGGATTTTGTATTGACCAACTTTTGGACATCAGGTCACTTGCTGTCTGGGGACGGTACTCTGTCATATGTACAGTAAGTGACTATCTGTCCAAAATATACAAACACCACCCAATATAATTACATTTTCCCTCTCAATTTTTTCTATAAAATCTTTTGCATATAATATATTTTCATTTCCTTTTTATTTTTTAGTTGTATTTTCTACCCATTACTCATCTTCTAAAAACTATTTTATAGTTTACCAATTTTGCCCTCATCCACCGCTTCTTTATACATATATAAAGCCCCTTTCCTTCTCCCACTTCAGCAACCCTCCCCCCCCCATTCTTGTTGTATTACGTAGATCTGATTCAAATTTTTTTTATCCATAAACAAAGTGTCCCATTGCTTACTATAATTTTTTTTTTTTCTTACCCCTTTTTTTGTACAGTGCGTTTTTGTTTTTTTACTCCCCCCCCCCCCCATTTCTGTTGTATTACGTAGATCTGATTACAATTTTTATCCATAAACAAAGTGCCCCATTGCTTACTATAATTTTTTTATTTTCTTACCACTTTTTTTGTACAGTGCGTTTTTTTTTTTCCCTTCTTCCCCCCCATTTCTGTTGTATTACGTAGATCTGATAAAATTTTTTATCCATAAACAAAGTGTCCCATTGCATACTATAATTTTTTTTTTCTTACCACTTTTTTTGTACAGTGCGTTTTTTTTTTCCCTTCTTCCCCCCCATTTCTGTTGTATTACGTATATCTGATTAAAATTTTTATCCACAAACAAAGTGTCCCATTGCATACTATAATTTTTTTTTTTATTACCACTTTTTTTGTACAGTGCGTTTTTTTTCCCTTCTTCCCCCCCCATTTCTGTTGTATTACGTATATCTGATTAAAATTTTTATCTATGAACAAAGTGTCCCATTGCTCATTATAATTTTTTTATTTCCTCACCACTTTTTTTGTACAGTGCGTTTTTTTTTTTTTTTTTTACTATTCCATTGTCATTTTTTATTCTTATTGCAATGACTTTTTGATCCACGTTTTTAACCTTTATATTCCCATTAAAACAATCGTTTTTAATTACAAAAGACTGTTTTTCATAGTGTGGGTCCGCTGGCTGTTATGGTTCCACGGACTTCCTACTTCCTGTCAATGTATGTAAACTGCTCTCCTCCAGAGAGCAAACAGGCCAGTAGAAGAAGCTGTGAGCTTCGAGCGCGTAGCCTGTGAAACGTCCCACTCTATGTTTGGAGGACTGCCCTGCTGAATGACATCACTTCCACGTTCCAGACTGGTTAGCATGGAGCTTCCTGTCATGTGACACCGCAGAGAAGCCTGTGCAAACGAAAATCGACATCTCCTACACCTCACGGCTGAGGGGAACTTTGCCAGAGCCAGCAGAGCAGCACCAACAGACCTCAGAACACCCCCCATCCTCGATTGATATCATTTTCAAGTGAACCTGTAAGTATATATACTATACTTACATTAATGATTACAGTAGGACTAATTTAGTTGGCGCCTCCACCCCCTTCTTTTTTACACTTCTTGCTGACAGAGGACATGGACACCCTCTGAGGATGGCTGCCTCCTCTTGTTTTTTAATATACAGATTGACTTAGAAGTGCCATTAGAGCCACTATTACATTCATTTTAAAGGCATCACATCACTAGGAGCGCCGGAATCCCCCCCCCCTTTTCCACAAACCAAATTTAACACACCTGCTCCCCATTCACAACTGAGACCTTGTAATACGAACAAGTCACATGACACCAGGGAGGGACAATGGCTAATTGGGCCCATTTTGGACATTTTAATTTAGGGGTGTACTCACTTTTGTTACCAGTGGTTTGGACATTAATGGCTGTTTGTTGAGTTGGGATTTTATGTGATAGACCAAAGTGGCACATAATTGTGAAGTTGAAGTAAAAAAATAAATGGTTTTCAATTTTTTTTTTACAAATAAATGTCTGAAAAGTGTGGTGTGCATTTGTATTCAGCCCCCTTTACTCTGATACCCCTAACTAAAATATAGTGTAACCCATTGCCTTCAGAAGTCATCTAATTAGTAAATAGAGTCCACCTGTGTGTAATTTAATCTTAGTATAAATATAGCTGTTCTGTGAAGCCCTCAGAGGTTTGTTAGAGAACCTTAATAAGCAGCATTAGGAAGGCCAAGGAACACACCATACAGGTCAGGGATAAAGTTGTGGGGAAGTTTAAATCGGGGTTATGTTATAAAAAAAATATCCCAAGCTTTGAACATCTCACGGAGCACTGTTAAATCCATCATCCGAAAATTGAAAGAGTATGGCACAACTGCAAACCTACGAAGACATGGCTATCCACCTAAACTGACAGGCCAGGCAAGGAGAGCATTAGTTAGAGAAGCAGCCCATGGTAACTCTGGAAGAGCTGCAGAGATCCACAGCTCAGGTGGGAGAATTTGTCCACAGGACAACTATTAGCCGTGTACCTCACACATCTGGCATTTATGGAAGAGTGGCAAGAAGAAAGCCATTGTTGAAAGAAAGTCATAATAAGTCCTGGTTGCAGTTTGCGAGAAGCCATGTGGGGGATAAAGCAAACGTGGGAAGAAGGTGCTCTGGTCAGATGTGACCAAAATGTAACTTTTTGGCCTAAAAGCAAAATGCTATGTGTGGTGGAATACTAACACTTCACATCACCCTGAACACACCATCCCCACTGTGAAACATGGTGGTGGAAGCATCATGTTGTGGGGATGCTTTTCTTCAGCAGGGACAGGGAAGCTGGTCAGAGTTGATGGAAAGATGGATGGAGCCAAATATAGAGCAATCTTAGAATAAAACCTGTTTGAGTCTGCAAAAGACTTGAGACTGGGGTGGAGGTTCACCTTCCAGCAGAACAACAACCCTAAACATACAGACAAAGCTACAATGAAATAGTTTAGATCAAAGCATATTCATGTATTAGAATAGCCCAGTCAATGTCCAGACCTAAATCCAATTGAGACTCTGTGGCAAGGCTTGAAAATTGCTGTTCAGACGCGTTCCATCCAATCTGACAGAGCTTGAACTATTTTGCAAAGAAGAATGGCCAAAGATGTCACTCACTAGATGTGCAAAGCTGGTAGAGACATACCCAAAAAGACTTGCAGCTCTAATTACAATGAAAGGTGGTTCTACAAAGTATTGACTTGGGGGCTGAATACAAATGCACGCCACACTTTTCACATATTTATTTGTAAAAAAATGTTGAAAATCATTTTCCTTCCACTTCACAATTATGTGCCACTTTGTGTTGGTCTATCAAATAAAATCCCAATAAAATACAATTATGTTTTTGGTTGTAACATGACAAAATGTGGAAAATTTCAAGGGGTATGAATACTTTTTCAAGGCACTGTATGTGGATCTATATGCACTGTTTCAAGTGGTAAAGAGCTATTGAAAGAACACGTCTTATGAGCATTTTTAGTAATCCAGTAACCCTAACTGTACAGTAAAATCATGCTTAGTTGATAAAATTCCCAATGAATCTGGGAAATTCGAGGTATGCCACCAAGTTGGCTGTAAATTACTTATTGATTATTTACTTTTTTCTATGCATTTACAAACCTCCAAAAGGAAACTTTGGACCATGGGAATATACGATCTTGTGTCGTCCTGCTGTTGGAAACATGGTGCCTAACGTGCAGAATAAATAAATGAGTAAAGCAGTTTAAGGTCTCACTTTTTATGTTGGTAATAAAATCTGAACAGCTGCCCTGACAATAACTGAAATATCACTGCTTGATAAATGTTCAGCACTAACGGTCATCATTTTAATGATATGAACTGTAATTTTCCTTCTGGCAGGGGAATAGGAGAGTTCAAGAAAACATATGCATTAAACAAACCATTAGGGGAGTCTAATTAGAACAGAGACCTTCCTGTGAAGTCAGAGTGAAAATGGAAAGATACTGTGTGTTTTTTTCGAAGGAAGAAGAACCTAAAATTTAAGTTGCCATTATAGAAGAGAAATACTATCATACAATATATTTGGGTATATAATATCTGACTTTGTATTTACAAATGCTATGATGCCCAGTATTGCTTACACCTGACTTTATTTGGAGACATCAACTCCACTGAAAGCATTTAGGCACTTTGATGTCCCCCCTTTATATAGCATGCATTTTTACTATTCAGGGTATATCCGATGACCATATATGCAATACAGTAGGATACTAGGTTATTTTTGTATTCCTGTAGGTTTGACTTTGAAGGATTAAACTCACTGGCATGACAGCTGGGCAGCTAGTATTTTTTGGCGGTCAGCGACTCAACAATAGTAGCCTTCATATTTCTTTAATAACAGGTTTCCATACCAAATGCATACAGTACCAACAATGGGATCCTATGACACTTTATTCATGTCTGCACCGCTATTTAGGGAGACATATGAAACGACAGGCAAAACATTTTTAATCCTTCACAAACCCCACCCCTTCCTATCAAGCCTTGCCCCTTTTGTCTGCAGTGTCATGGCTGGCACTAATATGGAGAAATTTTATAAGCAAACAACATAACTTTGGGTCCTAACTAGCCAAAATTGTACCCATTTTGGTAAAGTACATGCTGCAAAATTAACATCTATGTAGATATTTCAAAATGCAATTTTCTAGGTAAAATTAAATGGAAACATACGTTTTTCAATTCTATTGTTCAGCCGACATATCCTATTTCTATATTTCTAAAGCCATTTCTGTTACTACAAAACATACTTTTCCGTTTATTAATAGGAAGTAATCTTGCATCTGAAATCTGCTGAAAGAACACTTCTGGACAACTTCCCAGTCTTTATTCTCCCCTATAAAGACAACACAACACTGACCAACAAACTGCCAATTAAATTGAAGCAGTACTAACAAGAAAGTCCTCAGATTCAACTGCAACTTATTAGGACTAGGAGATGCATTTAGTTGTTTTTAGAGTTTACAAGGACAGATCAGAAGAACCTCAGTTATTTTGATGTTAACCCTATCAGAAAAACCTACTGAAAACAGACCAGATTGTAACTGGTGTGCACAGGAAGGATATGTGACAGGGTTTTTCACTTTTTTGACTAAACAGAAAGTCAAAAAACTCAAGCTGGCATATGGACACGAGACACCAAGACGTGTCTCTATGTACCTTGTTTTTTTCTTCTATGATTTTAGCTCTGGCACCACATCCTAAGATCCTAAGATTGTTCTATGTGCAGTAAGCATGTGTTTGAAAGCAAAAAAAGATTAGGAAGTATGTGAAGGTAAGTCTTTGTCTATTTTCAAGTCCTTGGACCAGCTCTTTCTTCACTTTTGACCAGTGTTTCCCAAACTTTTTGTCAGTCAAGACACCCTTAAAAATTATAGACAATCTCAGGCCAACCTTTAAACTTATGGACAGTCTCAAGGCACCCCATTCTAAAATTTAAAAAGCTATCCTAATAGCTTTACATAATACAGCAACATCCACAGGTAGGACACCCAATGTTGGAGGTGATTTATTCTTCCAAAGCAAATATACTTTTGCACACTGGTACTGACTAGTATTCCAATGTTTCTCTTCTCCCTCAATTTCTCGCCATCAGTCATATTGTAAAGCGCTGCGTAAACTGTTGCCGCTATATAAATCCTGTATAATAATAATAATCTAATGTCACCCCAGTGCTGAGGGAGATGGTGGATAATAAAACCCGTGACTTTGTGTAACTAAAAGGCAGGCTTGGTCCACCTGCTGGCTTGTATACAATTTTTGATCAATTTATAGGCATTTTACCAAGGTACCCCTGCAGAATCCTCAAGGCACTCCAGGGTGCCTGGGTACCCTGGTTGAAAAAGGCTGCTTTAGACCCACCAAACTTTGCTTTAACTCGATTTTCACTAAAAACATATATAGTATGATGTACAGAAACCTATACTGCTAACTGTAAAGAAATTTTTCTGATGAAATTAAATCACAAACAAATTACAAAACATGCAGTTCAAATGTCTGAACTTGCAAATAAACATACACACTGTGGCATATGACAGAATACATGCTGGTCTTGCCTGCTGTTCTATAGAAGTGAAATGAAAGAAAAGAGCACGTAGTAACCTTGTGTGATAAAATTAACAAATTGTATCCGTTATTATAAAAAATTGTATTACATAACAATTTGATAAATTTTATCTATAAATATATATTTATAGATCACTTCTATTTCATTTTTATCGTTTTACATTTTTTATTCATTGTTTTCACCATATTCATCTATCCTTGTATGAAATCATGGGATTTTATGCATGTTATCAGTCTATTTTACTTTGTCCATTGCTAATGAGACTTAAGGGAAAAATTGTAATTTATTAAATAATTGGCCCGAGGACCCAAATAAAAAAATTCTTACCTTACTGGGACCCAATAAAATAATTATTTTCAAACTGTCAACAAAGCCAAAAAAGACTATTCAATACATTGTGGACGCTGTTCATCATTTCTGTCAGGCTTAGTAAAGCAGACAGAAATACATTATTTATTATATTTTCTTTTTGACATTTTCAACTAACTCCAGGGTATCTTTACCTCACAATATTCTCTGCTTAATTCCCTTCAGCCACTTCTTACACCTCCTTGCTGTGCTGTCAAATATAGCTCCTTGTTTCACAGGGTTTAAGAGGGGTGGGAATATTTATTACATTTTTCATCCAATAAAAAACAAAAACAAACATTCTCTTTGATACATTACCACATTTTTTATGTTTTCAAATTGTGGTTGTATATACTGTAGATTATAACACAGATAAAGTGTGCTATATCAGTGGGACAAACCAGTCTACAGAGTGTATGTTTTCTGTCACATTTTGTTTGAGCTTCCTCCAGCAGGATGTGCTAGAGAAATATGATGGATGTTATGGATATCTTGTAACTTGGTCAATCAGTGGGCCTGGGGAACCTACTGTGCATGTTAGAATATCTGAGCCACTTCCCGTTCTCTGTTCCTTATTGGCTTTTGCCTTGTGAGAATATCCACTAATGCCGCGTACACACGATCGGTTTTTCTGATGAAAAAAGACCGATGGACTTTTCATCGGACAAACCGATCGTGTGTGAGCCCCATCAGTCTTTTTTCCATCGGTATAATAAAATAGAACATGTTTTAAATTATACCGATGGAAAAAAAAAATAGCAAATTCCGATCGTCTGTGGGGAACTCCATCGGAGAAAAAACCCACGCATGCTCAGAATCAAGTCGACGCATGCTCAGAAGCATTGAACTTAATTTTTCTCGGCTCTTCGGAGTGTTTTATGTCACAGCGTTTGGGACGGTCGGATTTTTGACTGATGGTGTGTAGGCAAGACTGATGGAAGTCAGCTTCATCGGATTTCCGATGGAAAAATCCATCGGATTTTATTCCGTCGGAAATCCGATCGTGTTTACAGGGCACTAGTCTCTCCTAGGCCTTGGACCTAGGCACAATACAGGATGAAGAGATTCACCTTGCTGGTAAGAACCCCTGAAGGCTACTAGACAAAGTGAGCATAAGACCTAGGGGAAGCAAGATGCAACCCTCCCTTTATGTACTGAGGTGTGGAGAGGTATGGTTGAGTAGGAAGTTCTACACTGGCACCCTTCCATGCTGTCCTACACTGGAAGTGAAACCGGACATACTACTTGAACCTTGGTTACCAGGAAGCCTGAGCTCTGATGGAGTCCAGCCAACACAGAATTTGATCTGAGGGTAACAACCAGAGACTTTGAAAGAGATGTCAAGGGATTTAGAAATTATTTAGGCCTAGTCTGATGTTTGTGCAGTTAGGTATATCCTCATCTGCACCTCACTCCCCTTCCCATATTGCCTTGTGCAGCAAACCTCTTTTCTATTTAAAATGCACTAAAGTGAATATCACCCACTCATTCTGAACATCCAAAGAAAGGAACAACAGCTAGGATTAATGTGCCTGGGACAAATCAGTAAGAATAACATTATATTTTATTTAGTCTACATGTGTATGAATCGAATTCCATAGAGACAGTTTTTTTTTTTCTCCAATCGACAGCTGAGCTAACGATAAGGATTGGATAGTGGTAATTTTACATAATAATCACCTCTTTTGCATTGCCTCTGAACAGTGTTATGCCCTAGTAATTAAGTGGCAATAAATACTTATATTAGGCATTAGGATTAGTTTTGATAAGTGAGCTGAAAGGAGACAACTTACAATCCTCATGGCAACATTGATACTGCTAAAGTCATTCTTTTGAGTGTGTCTCTGTCATATACCAATCTTAGGATCCACTTACTTTAGGACTGCTAACCCTAACGCTGACCATGGTGAGACAGTGAAATTGGCTGGGTCACTGAAAGGCACTTGATTTGTGAGTGCAGTTTGTTGCTCTACATTACTTTGTATTATAAATTTGTTAATTTTATCACACAAGGTTGGTGAGCTTTTTCCTTTTTTCAATTCAATTTTCACTAACCCTCTCCTATTTTTAAAGCCATAATATGCAAGTATATGCATTGCATATTATTTAACACATAATAACAGGACAGCATTTCCCCATTGACCCTCCTTTGTCAGCACTATCATCTTCTCTTCTTCCAGGAGTCTTCAGCCATCTTGATTGGCCTGAATTGGACGATGCAGCTCTCATGTATGTGTAGCGCCCTCCTTACTCCCCTCTTTTTCTTCAGCTCGTCTCTTCTCTTGTCTAGGGGTACCTTAGAGGGGAAGGGAGCGGGGACACCACGCCTGGCCTTCACCACAGGTATCAGTGTGGTATAAGCAAAGTTCTTTTACCTTCGGGTCAGTGCTGTGCACCTGGAGCCTCCACCAAGAGTTACCTTGAACAATGTCTGTCAGGAAATGAGCCCCACACCATTAAAGTTCAACACTCCTTTATTCTTCTCGAATGAACACAATCAGTTGAACTCCCTTGTAGAAACAGAATAGAAAAGGAGGTGTGGATGTGAATAGGCCCAGACACAATGTGTTCTCCACTTTCCTTCCTGAAAGTGGGTTGCGGTCTCTGAGCGAGGGGGGAATTTACTTCCAGGCGGTCTCTGATGAGAGGCTTACCCGTCACTGGCAATATGCTGCACCAGGTCTTCAAGTGAGGAGCTCCCCCCGGTCCATTACGCCTTTCGGATTTGAGTACCCACTCCCGGGGTTCCCTAGGATCTCCTTCCCTCGCGGAAAAAAAGGAGGCGCGACACACAGCAATGATTCAACCCCAGCCCAGGGCGACAGCGCCACCTGCTGGGCTGCAGGGAATTACACATCACCAATGTCTTTGTCAAGTTCAAATTACACCCGGGAAAGTACATACCCGCTACACTCTCCCCCTGGTGGTTTGACACTGGTCCCCAGTGTCTGGAGTAAATCATGCCCTCAACGGCTGACATAATCCAATCCAGAAACCGACTAACAATTGTACAAAAATAACACTTTAGGAAAAACTACCCAACTGAAACATTGTGTCTGAGCCCTGTAATGAAAAGGGAAGAAGGAAAGGGAGAAACAATAGCATGAAACCATAACTTTGAATCACATATTCACATTTTACTTTTCCCACCCATCCTGACTAAGACCCACCCCATTCTCAGTGGTCTTGATGGGATGCTCTCCTGCAGAGGGAAAAGAAAAGGGATTAGCACACATAACCCTGACACATGTATTTGTGTGAGAGAAAAGAAACTTCTCCTGGAAGAAATCCCTTTTCTCCAAAGAGAGTGCGTGAAAAGTGTTTAACGTTGCACAACACTGCCACCTGGTGACAGCACCGTGGTAACTGCACTCGTGGAACTCTTCCTCTTCTCTTTGACCCTATCTACCCCAGAGTCTATGATCTCTTGCAGGAAAGTGAAGAACAACAGAAACAGTCCTTCATTCCTTTGGGCACAAAAGCAACGGGCCCCAGAAAGTTCAGCAGCATAACAAGAACGGAGTATTTTCTCTCCTACAGGTAAAAGCGGGGATGTGGCAGAACAAGTGGCTTCAAGTGTTGATCCATGGTCTCCAGATGATACTCCACATCATCTCCTTCCTTGCGCCGGATCAACACTTTGTCTGCATGGATGTGCCGTCCCAACATCCACTCTGCCTTGCAGTCTTTAAAACGCTGAGAGGCCTTTGGAGAGCATGCCAGGTACCTGCGGGCGTGTGGAATCTGAAGGTGGGTCCACACAAAGTCATTGTACCAGCGCTCCCGGCACACTTCCACCTCATAGAGCAACTCCTTAGACAAGTACGGGTACTCCCATCCGTACTCTGCAGCAACCTTCTGGCCAAATAGGCGTTGTAGTCTCGCCAAAGGAGGCATGGTAGCTTTGTCCCCTTCGCCAGGTAAAACTATTGAGTCCGGGTGGCGAGGGACCTTGACCACATCTGGTCTGGGCATTGGTGCCCGCAACAGCAGTCTCTTTTCCCCGATCTTAGGTACAGATGGCACCGGGGTTGTAGATGCAGGCTGGGGACGGGACCTCTCTTTAGGCGCTGGTGCCTCCACCCGGGGTGTACTTTCCCCTGTAGACATGGGTGGATCCCTGGTTCTCCGGGATGAAGTGAGAGGTACTTTGTCCCAGCCCTTCTCGGCAAACAGTTTGTCTATCGCAAAATCGTCTCCCATGTCCGAGAGCGACTCCAGGTCAGAGGTGTCACACTCCTCCGCGGGCAGGTAGCCTGTAGTGGAGACTGAGTTTTCACCTCTTCCCACACACCAAATCTCTCCGCCAGGCTTACCTTGGCCTTTACTTGAAACGGGACATCCGGAAGTCTTGTCGACGGATCCATCCGGGCCGGGCGTAAGCGGGCGAGACGCTCCACCACAACCGCTGGTCGGGGCTACCATGCTGGTCTTTTTCTTCGGTGGTGGACGCTGCGAGACAGTGGTGACCGAGTCAGCATCCTCGGATTTCACCCGTTGAGTCTTCACGACCTCCTCCGCGGTCGCTGCAGTGTGCGCAGGGATGGCTGTCACAGCAGTGATTCCTCCTCTCTGAGTGGTGTTGCCCACAGCACGGCCGGGGTAGATGGTTCTCGGCTTCTCAACCGCCGGATCCACTTCGAACAGAAACTCCCCACAGGCCTTGCATCGCCCGAATGGCTTCAGTTGGCACACCAGTCCCGAACAACCGGGACAAATCACACCCAGGGCCTCAACGTCCATGCACGAATACAGGGCGAATCGACCCCTTGGCTTTAGCCGGATCCCCGTATCTGTTACCGGAGCAGCAGCAGTCAATGTCGTGGTGGAAGGGTGAACTGGAATCCACGATGTATGTCCGAACATGGCGACCTGTTGCTGATTCATCGCACACTGCAAAGTTTTTGCGCTAACGTCCCACGTGTAGTCCTTCACACGTATCAGACTCCTCCCCGTTTGCTCCAGTTTGCAGGCTTTTGTTCTTTTTTTCCTTTTGAGTCACGCCCACGAACTAAGTGATGGGGGTGTGCCTGGTGCGCAGTGCAAATAGAAACCCCCACGTGTAGTACTTCACACGGCTGAGCTTCCCCCTTTCCTCACTCTTCTGCGCGGGCCTTTCCCTTCAATGGGTCATGTCCACGACTTCGAGCACAGGGATGCACTTCGGCCAATGAAGGCCTGCCTATTCACGTAACTCTTCCAGCAGACACGTTCAATTCCGCGGTGCACAAACACTATACCAGACCCGAGCCCCCACGTGTAGCGCCCTCCTCACTCCCCTCTTTTTCTTCAGCTCGTCTCTTCTCTTGTCTAGGGGTACCTTAGAGGGGAAGGGAGCGGGGACACCACGCCTGGCCTTCACCACAAGTATCAGTGTGGTATAAGCAAAGTTCTTTTACCTTCGGGTCAATGCTGTGCACCTGGAGCCTCCACCAAGAGTTACCTTGAACAATGTCTGTCAGGAAATGAGCCCCACACCATTAAAGTTCAACACTCCTTTATTCTTCTTGAATGAACACAATCAGTTGAACTCCCTTGTAGAAACAGAATAAAAAAGGAGGTGTGGATGCGAATAGGCCCAGACACAATGTGTTCTCCACTTTCCTTCCTGAAAGTGGGTTGCGGTCTCTGAGCGAGGGGGGAATTTCCTTCCAGGCGGTCTCCGATGAGAGGCTCACCCGTCACTGGCAATATGCTGCAACAGGTCTTCAAGTGAGGAGCTCCCCCCGGTCCATTACGCCTTCCGGATTCGGGTACCCACTCCCGGGGTTCCCTAGGATCTCCTTCCCTTGCGGAACTCAGTGTCGGGCACTGAGCTCCAGACCTCCATCCGAGTACCTCACCCCAGGCTAAAGGTGCCTGGGATGGAACACGACCTTCGATTGTCCTCTAGGCCTAGGCCCGCCTAGAGAACCGACACGAACCACCGCCTGCAGGCTTAGGTTCCTGGGACTCGACCCCGTGACAAAGATGGCCGACCCCTTTATACCCTCTCCCGGCAAGCACGGCGGGTTCCCCGCCCCACCATACCGCTGCCGAGGGAGGACAAAAAGGAGGCACGACACACAGCAATGATTCAACCCCAGTCCAGGGCGACAGCGCCACCTGCTGGGCTGCAGGGAATTACACATCACCAATGTCTCTGTCAAGTTCAAATTACACCCGGGAAAGTACATACCCGCTACATATGCATATGGCATCTGGTACTTAACCCCCATATTTCAGATTCAGGACTGTACACCAAATTGCTCACATACAGCTGTCAATTTCCAGCTACTAATAAACTGATTGCAGGTAAAAAATAGATATTCTTTGGCAGAATAGACAGTCTCTTCTACCAAAAATACCTAGCTGCCCAAAAAGTTTCAAAAGTCAAGTTTAGTTCTGTTTTAAAGCCCAACTTGAGTTTGGGATCTTCTCCCCCTTCCAGTCTCACACTCCTTAGGGCACCACTGTACACAAAAAAAAAAAAAAAAAAAAAAAGCTTTATACATGCAATAGACAATTTTGTCTACTCTAGTGTTTATATAACAGTTGCTATTTTGTTCTTGTATTTCCCTGTTTGAAATGATTTAATAAATGATGATCTGTGGTCTGCTGGACCAGATCTGTTGTAATGAAAACAGAGACTAAGGATTTTAGTGCATTCTATTTAAAGTAGATGTAAACCTTTACTTAAAGACACGGAGTTTGCTAAAACAATATGTATCATAAACAACTGCTTTTTTGGTTATAAAATACTAGTTTCCCAAGCCATTTTCCAGGACGGCTTACAGAGAGAGAGGCTCCTCCCACCTATTGCAGGAAACACATGATCCACATTATAAAAGAAAGACCACAGACAGAAGCCCCTCAGTATATGTGTTTCCTCCGACCGAAACAGGAACTCCATTTTTTTTGTTTTTGTTTTTTTCTGTCTGGCCTCCATGCTAGGTGGCAGGGGCCTCCCGCCTATTATATCCTATTAACAGGAGCCGTGACCCTGAGGATCTGATCAGTTTGAGCCATCCTGGGTCCTTCAGTCCAGGTGAACCTATGGATGGGAAGAAGGGACCCCCTTTTCCTAGTGTGTCGTTTTCCCCAGTGTGGGATAACTTTAGAGGTGGAGGGTTGGTGCTCAGGTAAATCCTCCTGGGGGTACAGTGTGCTAATGGCATGATCCTCTTCTGCAGTGGGCAGCAACCCCATCTCGTCCCATCCAGCTGCAAGCTGTATGACTCTGCCCTATTGGGCAATGGCGTCATCTCGTGTGCCCTAAGTCTGGTGGCCACAGGGTGATGACGTAATTTCCGGCACTCTGGGCGGAAGTGATGTGGTCATCGCCGGAAATTATGCGGTGGCTATCTTGGATGGGGGAACACTGCTCCCAATGGTGGCACCAGATCCACAGCGCCAGACTAGGACCCTCTGCAGCATGTTTAAAAGGGACCTGTGAGCAGCCTGACACCTTTGCACTCCCGGGTGGCTGGTCACCATGGAGGAGGTTGCGGCTGCGGATGCAGGTGTGGAGGCGCCATCGGTAGAGTCTGGCCCTAAGGTAGGAAAAAGGGGGGAGATGGAGCCCCTGATGTTTTATTATCCCCTTGTGGAGGGGGCACAAGGGGGTGTTGAGGCCTGTGTTTCTAAGGTGGTGCCACCTTCTAGTTAAAAGGAATGGCAGGCTATTTTTTTCACAGGGCCTGGAGTTGGGTATACTGCACTTCTAGGCATTGTTTAGTGGTATCCACTGGGTGTTTTTTTGCACACCATACTTCTATTCATTAGGGGGTAATGGATGCCTGGTTGTCCCCTGTTCTTTGTAGGAAAAAGCGGTGAACCTAAGGAAAGCAAGGGTGAAGCCCATAGGATAAGATGTGCAGTTTGAAGTAGAAAAATGCCCTCTACTTGGAAGAAAAAAACCTATGCCAGGAATGTATTTATAATGTTTTAAAAGAGGAAACGCTTTTCAAAAATGTCTTGGAATCAATAAAGAAAAAAATAACGCAGGCCTTGCAATCTTTTAAACTCCTGGTGCAAGACTCCACTAGTCCTGGGCCTCTTCCCAGTACACACAGCACTAGTACCAGTACAGCTCCCCTAGCCCCTGTCTCTGTTTAGGTAACTCAGGATTAGTGTTATGGAAGAACTGGAGGAAAGCTCGGAGTCGGCTTCGGAATCAGAAGAAGGGGAGCTTAGGAAAGACAAACTGAGCAAACCCAGAGATTTGTATTTCCATTGGGATTGTTGAAGGCCATCTATGATACTTTGGAATTGAAGGAAGCAGAAGATAAAGAATTGTCAGTTCATGACCAATTATATGCAGGTCTTCAAACCAAACAGGCTAAAATCTTTCCTATTCATGCTACCCTGAAAGAAAACGGTTCTTCAAGAATGGAAAGAACCAGAAAAAAAGTTTTTTTCAATAAAAATCTCAAGAGGAGGTTTCCTTTCAAAGAAGAAGATATGAATCTTTGGGAAAAATGTCCCAAATTGGATGCTTCCTTATCAAAAGTTTTTAAAAGTTCCGAACTCTCATTTGAAGATGTGGGCTCTCTGAAAGATCCGATGAATAGGAAGGCTGAAGGGTACTTAAGGCGAGTCTGGGAAGCCTGCTCCATGAATTTTAAACCAGTTCTGGCTACTACCTGCGTGGCTTATACCCTAGACTTGTGGCTGAAGCAGCTAAGTTCATTACTAGAGTCTGACACCCCTAAAGAAGAAATCCTTGATGCCCTGTCGACTCAAAAAAAAGCTGTGGGCTATATCGCCAATGCTTCTACAGAGTCTGTGAAATTCTCGTCTAGATCTACAGCCCTTATTAATGAGCCCAGGAGGGCTATCTGGCTCAAGTACTGGGGTGGGGACACAGCTTTGAAATCCAAGCTTTGCACTTTTCCCTTTCCTTTTGATTTTATATTCGGGAAAGAGCTGGAGTCAGTTCTCGAAAGAACAGCTGATAGAAAAAAGGAGTTTCCTATCCCCAAGAAGCAGCAACAACCGAAAATAATTTTTTGTCCTTCCAGATGTCAGCAAAACAAACTTTTTTGCATTAACAAGACCAGAGGAAAGAATGGCAGTACATGAAAGGGAAGGGCGGTTTCCTCTTCAAACCCTCTCAGGCAAAAGATTCTTCACAATGACTCTGCAGGCCCGGTGGGGTAAAAATTTGAGTTTTTACACTCACGATGGCAGGCTATCGCCAATAACAATTTCATTCTGGATCCAGTCAGGTTCAGATACAGAATAGAATTGAAAGGCTGTCCTCCCAGAAACATTTCTTGCAACAGTGTTAGCCAGAAATGAGGAAAAATGCAGCTATGTTATCTCTCCTTCAAAACATGCTGAAGGAAAATGTGATAAGTTGCATTCCTCCAAATCAGAGGAAGGGTGTGTATTATTCTCACATATTTCTCAGAAGAAAGCCATCCAGGAAATATCAGCTCATTCTGAATCTAAAACAAATCAATGTGTTTGTAAAATGCAAAAGATTCAAGATGGAGTCGATCTACACCACCAGCGAGCTGCTAACCGGGAGTTATCATGACTTCTCTAGATTTGAGTGATGGCTACCTACATATCCCAATTCGGGCAGAGTCTAGGAAGTACCTCAGATTCTAGGTGAAAAACCAATTCAAGATTCTTTATTTCCAATGCAGTTCTCTGCTATTCAGATTAGCATCTGCCCTGATAATTTTTACCAAGATCCTGGCGGAAGCACTGCGAGTCCTAAGATCATCAGGGATTCAGATCATCTCTTATATAGAAGATCTACTGTTATTCACAGATTCCACAGAAGAAGTAGAGCAAAGCTTGAGTAGGACAATCAAACACCTCCAAGACCTGGGCTGGCTAATAAATTGGGAAAAATTGTACCTCATTCCTCCACAAAAGATGACCTTTCTGGGATACATCATAGATTTGTATTTGATCAAAATTTTTCGGATGGAGGAAAAGGTTCTAACCAGTGGCGTAACTAGAGACTCCAGGGCCCCGGTGCAAGAAATCATAATTTTTTTACACTGTACAACAAAGTAAGACATTTCTGTTTCTGATTTCAACTTCAGGGGGGTGGCAGCGGTGGTACTTGAGGGGTACTGGTTAAATTAGAAACACTCAGTACTTTGTGAAAAAAATATAATTATTATTATTATTTATTTATTTTTTTCTTCACAAAGTACTGCCCACAGGTGTTTGATTATAGGGCAACTATACTATATGTTTTTTTATCCTGATGCTTATTGCTGTGATGTTTAGCATATGTTGTTTGAACACCCGATTTAGCATTTAGTGCACTTGAGTGTTTCTAATTTAACCAGTAAGGGTTAATACCACCCGTTGAAGGGTGACACGAGTTTGGATCACTTTTCAGGTTAATTCCTAAACTCTTAGCAACCAAGTTTTTCTACACATCCCTTGTTGACTGGCCCCCAGGAAGAGCGACTCGATCATTGATTCTCTCTTCATAGGTGGCATGTAGCAACGGGTTTCACTTGACACAACAATTGAAGATGCCATTATCACTTTGGAAGGTTCACTATCAATTTGGATACAACCACCCTTGTGGAGGTGGATCTCACTTAATTAGCACTTAAGTATTTCTCTACCCACACCACCATTTAGGTGGAAGGCAGCGGAACACACCCCAACACCACATATTTTTTACATTTTTCCACCACCACCTGTGCCTCTTACTGATCCCATCCCCCCACCACTGATCTCATCCCTATCCTCCCCCCATCACCTCTGTTGTAGAAGTAATGGGGGGGGGGGGGAGAGGGATGAGATCAGAGGTGGGGGGATGGGATCAGTAAGGAGGCACAGGTGGTGGTGGGAGAGGATGGCACCACCGCTGCCACCTCCCTCAAGTACCACCGCTGCCACCCCCCCTCAAGTACCACCGCTGCCACCCTCCCTCAAGTACCACCGCTTATATAAACTAGTCCATTGCCAGCAATGGGGTGCAACTTGTCACGTGATTTGGAACTGTCAAAGTAAATAGTCGCAGCGGTGTGACTGGGACTTAGACATGTATGTATATGGAGGAGGATGGTCCCCATCATTATTGGGGGTCAGTGTAGAGGATGGGAGGAGCAGAGTGATCTGTTCTAGGCACACACCAGCAGATCTCACCTGTCACACCCCCTCAGCTCTGTGACACCAGCACAGATCGCACACAATTAAGTACTATAGGCCTGTGTGTGGCCTTGCAGTGATCTGTCACTTACCCCCCCAAAAAAAATATGTTTTTTGAAAATTTTTTTGCTGATTTTTGGGGCAGGGGCGTATCATGAAATTAGTGTGGTTTGCAGGTGGTTTAATACCTCCTAGCCTGGTCACAACTCATGAGCGGCTGGCGATAAACTACTTTAGAAAAAAAATCCTTGTCTGTGACTCTGGACTGTGCATGCACAGTCTGGAGCCAGCCGATTAGTGAACTGCTGGGATCAGCCTCTACTTGTGTGGTGGGGTGTGTGAATTTAAACCACATCCCACTGCCTAATCTGAGGCTGAGCCCAGCAGTTCACTAAACGGCTGGCTTCAGACTGCGCATGCACAATTCAGAATCACAGACAATTTTTTCCCCAAAGTGTTTTCCTGACGGCCGTTTGTGAGTTGTGGTTGGCCAGGCCGGCAAGGGAGCCAGAAGTACTCGCTGCTTGCTTCCCCACAGAAATCGTAGGTGCGGGTAGCAGGGCCAGAATTTGTGATGACAGGCCAGGCTACTGCTAAGCAAGACAGGTACTCTTAGGCCCAGTTCACACTGCAGCGATGCGGGAACCCTGCGAATCCAGTATGGGTTCCCGCATCGCATACAACTCACAGGCAGTTTACACTGCCCTTTGCGAACTGCTGGGGGTGTCAATACAATGTTAATGACACCTCCAGTAAAGTTTGCATATGCGAACTGTGAATTCGGACAGGAATTGGATCGCATGGGTGTGAACACCCATGCAATCCGATTCTGGTGCGGACCAAAAAATGGGCCCTGTGTGAGTTTGATCTGAATGCGATTTCAGCCATACAATCTGTATGGCTGAATTTGCATCGCACAGACATCACATGAGATTTGCACTGCAGTGCAGTGCGAATCACATGTGATGTTTGACCTCGCAGCAGTGTGAACCGGCCATAAATGTGCCCCCTCTTCTACTGTGGTGTTTGAGGGAGCTCAGGGAGATTCACAGCAAGCAGGCATGCAGAGAAAGCAGGGACAGGAGGTGTGCAGTCTGTGAGGCTGAAAAGGAGCCATTGCAGTGAGTGACCTGTTATCAAGCCCAAGTAGAGGAGGGGGGAGAGCACAGGGGGGGGGGGGGAATCAGAGAGGCACCGTGCAGTGGTTGGAAAAACATCAGAGACAGTAGCTGGCTGGACCGGACTTCACCTCCATTATCAAGCACAGGGAGGGAGAGGAGGGGGGAGCGTGTGAGAAGGATCAAAGGCATCTGTTCTGCGGCCGTAGGGCTAGAGTAAGTGTACTCACCGGCACGGCTCTTTTACTGCTGTTATGCCCCAAAGGAGTGCAGGAGGGAGAGAGAAGTTAGCAGCCAGTGTGCAGCTGCCCGGGAAAACTTCAGATCTGACAGTCACTGGAGGAGCATGACGGCCCGGGACTCCCTTCATCCAACTCGGCCAGCTGATGGTCCATGTCCCACTAATTTGCAGTGTAACCGGCCGTTCCTGTCTCTACATGCCCAGTGACAGTTTGAAAAAACCCGGGCCAAACACGACTAACCCTGGGAGAGCACCGCCTACAGGACGTCCAGCCAATCACAACCCCATAACCTTCACTAAATGCTGTTATGCCCCAAAGGAGTGCAGGAGGGAGAGAGAAGTTAGCAGCCAGTGTGCAGCTGCCCGGGAAAGCTTCAGATCTGACAGTCACTGGAGGAGCATGACGGCCCGGGACTCCCTTCATCCAACTCGGCCAGCTGATGGTCCATGTCCCACTAATTTGCAGTGTAACCGGCCGTTCCTGTCTCTACATGCCCAGTGACAGTTTGAAAAAACCCGGGCCAAACACGACTAACCCTGGGAGAGCACCGCCTACAGGACATCCAGCCAATCACAACCCCATAACCTTCACTAAATGCTGGGAGAGCACCGCCTACTGAAAAACCGGCCAATCACACTCCTCTCAGCTCGGAGCGGGGCGGCCCCAGTCTCTCAGCGCTGCCTCTGCCTTCTCTTAGTGGGCGAAAGCACCCGATCCCCGGAACGAACAGCATGCACCAGGCCAACACAGTGATGACATGACAGTCAGGTGGGCCCCTCACACTGGCGGGCGGCGGTCGGGCACCTCACACGGCCGGGTGGCGGGCCCCCCGGACTTGGCGGAATTACAGGGCCCAGTCGCATCTGCGACTGTTGCGACCCTGATAATTCCGCCACTGGTTCTAACCCTAACATCAGCAATGAACGACCTCTGCATATACTCGGATATCTTGATACAAAATCTAATGAGGATTCTTGGGTTTATGACAGCAGCCCTTCCGGGAGTACAGTGGGCCCAATTTCATATTAGAATACTAATCCTTCATGCTTTCAGTCTAAGATGGGAAGAAGGAGTCTCTTCCAATCCTGGTGAGAATCCCTCAAGAAGCAATGCTTTCAATCAAGGGGTGGCTGAATCAGAGAAACCTCAAATCAAATGGCCTGCCCCTCCTCCAATGCAAAAGAACTAAGGGCTGTTCACGAAGCTCTGGAAGCCTTTGGTCCAGCTCTGAAAGGAAAGCATGTTCTTTCAGACAATATTACAACAGTGAGTTATATCAACAAACAGGGAGAGACAAAAGCAGCAGACCTAATAAGGATAGTGGAAAATATTCTGAATTGGGTGGAAACAAACCTACTATCCTTATCTGCAGTACACCTGAAAGGAGAGTTAAATTCTCTGGCAGATTTCTTAAGCAGTAAAGATCTGTCACAGAAGGAATGTACTTAAATCAAACTATATTCCAAAAGATTGTGGTGAAATGGGGGAACCCTCAGATAGATCTGTTTGCAACAAGAGAGAACAGGAAGATGGATCAGTTCTTTTCATTCCAGGGGGACCCGTTCAGTTTGGGTCTGGATGCTATATCCCAGCCCTGGGAAGAAGACCTTGTGTATGCATTTCCACCGTTTGCGCTCATCTTAAAAATCATCTGGGAAATACGATTCTCGAGGGCAAAGGACATGCTGTTCACCCCCCTACTGGTCAAAAAGGTCCTGGTTCACAGGGCTGCTAAAACTCAGCATTTCAGATCCTTCCCTGCACGCCAGATCCCATCCATTAAGGGAACGTGAATCATTCTGTCATGTACCTGGGTGTATTTGAACCTGGATCTTCCTGGTCCCACAGCTGCAGCCTTACCTGTTGTGCTACGGAGCAGATCTAGACTTTTGGAAATGTCCTCTCAGTATTAAGCATTACCTTGGACTCACTAGCCCCACCTGCTGCCAGCTGTGGACAATTTTCTATCAAAGCAGCCCATAAAAAGGAAGTGATGCTATCTCTCAGCGCCCGTTTGTGTGGAATAGCTCCCTGGGTGTTGTGACTGCTTTTTGATCCTGATTTTCGTGTTGAACTTCTGCCTGAATTCCTGACTACTCTCTAGCCTGCTGATTTTGTACTTCACTGCCAGCTTGTGTATGACCTTTGCCTGCCTGACCACTCTCTGGATTTCGATCGTGTACCGTTTTGCCTGATCTGTTGCCAACCTAATCTGCCTGACTACGTTTTCGCCTGAATCCTCAGCACACAAGTTCCACTTCGGACACTACCTATCACAGGTACCTTACATTACAAATAGGCCACAATGAGAGTGGACCCTGCTGAGATTGTTAAGGCGATTTCACGTCAGGGACAATTGATTGGAGCTCATGAACAGCATCTTTCTTCCCTGGACGCCAAGCTAGATGAACTGTCACGTACCTGGTAGGAGTCTGGTATGACGAGGTCAGCCTCTCTTGTATCTCCAGTCCAAGCCCCACTGAGGGTGGAACAGATGGTGGCAAGGCTAGGAGGAACACGAGTACCAGTAGAGGTTGCTAGCAGAAGTTGCAGGGGCAGGTGAAACTTGGAGATCCCGATGGGTAGACAGGTTCCAGGCACTTTTATGGAAGAGCAGGTGTAAAGGGGAACTCCAACCCACATGCAGATTCTGGAACGTAGCAAACTGGAACAGAGGTCAAGGGTAGCCGGGTTCAGCAACAGGCAGGCAGCGCAGTTCAAGGAGAAAGCAGTAGCAGGGTCAAGGAAGCCGGGATCAGGAACCATAAGTCAGCAAATAATCAGAGTTCAGAGAAGCGTCAGGGCAAGCCAGAGTCAGCAACGGGTATCAGGTTAATCATACGGATAGCAGGAAGTTTCACAGGACAAGCTGAAGACCAGTCAGCACTTGTAGGGAGTCAGAGCACCCTTTAAATAGGCCGTCTGGCGCCAACTGGCGTTAGGGGCGCGCTCCTGCGCGTGCACGCCGTTTATTGCGTACGCATATGCGCCATACGAGAATACGTAGTTCTCTTACATTGCCCCCCCTTAAGGGCAGCCTCCGGATGCCCTTCAGGGCTCTTTTTTCAGGGTGTCGCTGAAAGAAAGCTTGTACCAGTCTTGGGGCATGTACATTGGAGGCTGGTACCCAAGAATTTTCCTCAGGACCGTAGCCCTTCCATTTGACAAGGAACTGCATCTGATTATTCCTCCGTCTACAGTCCAGCAAGGCCTCCACTTCAAATTCCTCATTTCCTTTGACAAGAATCGGAGGAGGGGTCCCAGACACCCGATCAGGAAAGGGGTTGGGCACGGTGGGTTTCAATAAAGAAACATGGAAAACCGGATGTATTTTCAGGCTTTTGGGTAACGCCAGTTCAAAAGCTACTGCATTGACCCTCCGTTTGACAGGAAAAGGTCCCAAAAACTTAGGGCCGAGTTTTTTAGAAGGACAGCTCAATTTCAGGTTTGCCGTGGACAGCCAGACCTTGTCCCCTGGTTCTAGATTCAGGTTACCCCTCCTCTTTCTGTCGAAGAACTTCTTGTTGCTAACCTGGGTCTTAGAGATCGTTTTTTGTAGGATTTGATTGTTGGTGCTGAGAAAGCTTAATCGATCCTGTACCGCAGGTAGAGAAGATTCCACAGATATTTCAAGCAGAAAAGAGGGATGATATCCAAAATTGGCAAAAAAAGGTGACTGCTTGGTTGCTGAGTGGATACTATTGTTGTAAGAGAACTCTGCCAGCGGAAGGAGAGAGAGCCAATCGTCCTGCGTGAAAGAGGAAAAACATCGTAAGTATTGTTCGAGGGTTTGGTTAGTCCTCTCGGTCTGTCCGTTAGTTTGCGGATGATACGCTGTGGAGAGGCAGAGCTCAATATTAAGTGCTTCACATAAGGCCCTCCAGAATCTAGAGGTGAACTGCACGCCACGATCGGAGATGATGCTATCCGGAATACCATGCAGTCTGACAATCTCTTTGATGAAGGCAGAGGCAGTCTCGGAGGCGGAAGGGGTCCCTTGCAGAGGAATAAAGTGAGCCATTTTGGTCAGGCGGTCTACCACGACAAAGATGGTAGTGAAGTCTTCGGATGGGGGTAGCTCCACAATGAAGTCCATTGAGATCATGCTCCACGGTTTCTGAGGTATGGGGAGAGGGTCCAAGAGACCCCAAGTCTTTGTTCTGGCGGTTTTATTCTGAAGGCACGTTGTACAGGATCCAACATAACTCTTATGCCCCGTACACACGATCGTTTTTACTGTCATTTTTTAAACCAACGTTTTTCTCCTCGTTTTTTTTCATGTTTCCTCTCAAGCCTGCCTTGCGTACACACCATCATTAAAAAAAACGATCAAGCAAAGCGCAGTGACGTTCAACACGTACGACGGCACTATAAAGGGGAAGTTCCGTTCGAATGGCGCCACCCCTCATGTTAGTAAAGTTTGTTGAGCGACGATTCGCGCTTTTCAGTCCGTTACTGTGTAATGAATGTGCTATCTCCATTACGAACGCTAGTTTTACCAGAACGAGCGCTCCCGTCTCATACTTGATTCTGAGCATGCGCGTTTTTTTTCACGTCGTGAAAGCATACACACTATCGTTTTCACGTCGTTAAAAAAAACGACATGAAAAACGACGTGAAAAAAGAGAGCATGTCCGGAATTTTTAATGGCCGTTTTTCACGTCGTTAAAAATGCTCTGGAGCCTACACACGATCATTTTTAATGGCCATTTTTTAAAATGGCATTTTTAACGGCATGAAAAACGATTGTGTGTATGGGGCATTACAGTCCTGCATCAGGTCAGGCCACCAGAAGGTATGGGAGACCAAATCGTCAGTCTTGCGGATTCCGTAATGTCCTGCTAGAGGATGATCGTGGCAGCGTCTTAGAATGGACACTCTGAATTGCTTCGAGACAAAGATTTGTTCCTTATGGAAGAAAAGACCGTCCCTTAATTGAAGAGCCAAATCCTGGGGAGGTGGTTGATTAACCACACTGGTCTTTATTTGGGATATCAGGTCCGTTTGAAGGAACAGAAAATTCTTGGCCGGGAGAATGGTATCAGGCTCCAGGGGATTTACAGGATCATTGAACATGCGGGACAAGGCATCTGGTTTGCCATTTTTAGAACCAGGACGGAAGGTTATATGGAATGAGAACCGAGAAAAGAACAGTGCCCATCTTGCTTGTCGAGGTCTTAGACGCTTAGCTGTTCGCAGGTACTCAAGGTTCTTGTGGTCCGTAAATATGAGGATCGGGTGGGCAGCTCCCTCCAGGAGATAGCGCCATTCCTCAAGTGCAGCCTTTATGGCCAGTAGCTCCCGGTTTCCCACGTCATAATTTCTCTCGGACGGGTTTAGTCTTTTGGAGAAAAAGGCCACAGGGTAGAGTAAGGACTTAGGGCCTTGACATTGAGACAATATAGCCCCAACTGCACTCTCAGAGGCATCAACCTCTAACACATAGGCCAAGGATGGGTCAGGATGCTTCAGGATGGGAGCTGAGGTGAATAAAAGTTTCAATTGCTCAAAAGCCTCTTGAGCTCCAGGTGTCCAACGGAAAGGAATGTGTTGCTTGGTTAGTTGGGTAATGGGAGAAAGGATACCGGAAAAGTTCTTGATAAACTTCCTGTAGAAGTTGGCGAACCCCACAAACCTCTGAACAGCTTTTTTGTCGGTAGGGGCAGGCCATTCCAGAACCAAAGTGACCTTTTGTGGGTCCATGGAGATTCTATCGGCAAAGATGACCAGTCCCAGGAAATGTACCGTCCTTTTCTCAAAGTCGCATTTCTCGGCCTTTGCATAGAGGGAGTGTTTCCGGAGTCGGGCCAGTACCTTCTGGACATGAGATTGATGTGCTTCCAAGGATTCAGAGAATATCAGGATGTCGTCCAAGTAAATTATAATGAACAAGTCCAGGTAGTCCCGAAAGACATCATTCACCAGGTGCTGGAATGTGCCTGGAGCATTGCAGAGTCCAAATGGCATGACCAGGTACTCGAAATGGCCGAAGCGTGTTCGAAAAGCCGTCTTCCATTCGTCCCTCTCCCTGATTCTGACGAGATTGTATGCACCCCTCAGATCCAGTTTGGAAAATATTCGTGCCCCCCCGCAGCCTCGGAAAAAGTTCAGGAATCAAGGGAAGGGGGGTACCGGTTCTTGACTGTGACTTTAAGGTCCCGGTAGTCAATACAAGGTCTTAAGGAGTGATCTTTTTTCTCTACAAAGAAGATACCGGCACCTGCTGGTGATGTGGAGGGCCGAATGAACTTCTTTGCCAGACTTTCATTGATATAAGCATGGATGGCTTCCAGTTCTGGTTCGGAGAGAGGATAGATCCGCCCAAAGGGGATCTCTGCCCCAGGTAGGAGATCAATAGGGCAATCATAAGTCCTATGAGGTGGAAGGGTGTCTTCACTCTTTTTGTTAAACACATCAAGGTATTCGTGGTAGGCAGCCGGGACCAACTTAATGGTTTCTGGGTCGGACTGTAGACTTAGGAGAGGAGTGGTACAAGCAGTCCTTTCGGGGTAACAGTGCATCTGGCAATAGCTGGAAGAAAAGGTGACGTCTCCTGTAAGCCAATTGATGTGCGGGTTATGTGCTTTTAACCAGGGGATGCCCAGGATGATGGGGAACATAGGCGAGGTAATGACATCCAACCGCAGGAATTCATGGTGACCAGAGGAGGTTTGACAAGAAATAGGTATAGTTTCTTGAGTGACCGGGCCAGATTTAATTCCAGAGCCATCGGCCAAGTGAACCCGGAACCCCTGTCTCTTGGTACATACAGGAAGCTGATGAAGGGAAACAAATGAGTCCACAAAGCAGCTACAAGCACCAGAGTCTATAATGGCTAATACTGGAAGTGACTTCCCGGTTAAGTGGAGAATGACGGAGAGGGAAATGTGAGACCAGGCATCTCCAGAAGGAAGCTCCACAGGGGGCTGTGGAGGGCAGGTTCTACAAGATTTTGCTGGACAAGTCTGTATAAAGTGACCCGCTTCTCCACAGTAGAGGCACAGATTGGCATGTTGTCGTCGGAGCCGTTCGGCTGGGGAAAGAGGTGATCTGAGGAAACTCCTGTGGTATGTCCTGTGCTGATTCTTCCCTCTGGGAGACACATCAAATGTGGCAGCAGGCGTGTTGGGGCAAGAAGCCACAGAAAGAGTCTTTTTAGTCCTTTCAGATTGCCTTTCACGCAATCGCCGGTCGATCAGGGTGCTTGCGCTAATCAGACCTTCCAGGGACGTAGGAGTAGCAATTCTGGCTATTTCATCTTTTAAAGGGTCTGAAAGACCAAGACGAAACTGGTGGCGAAGAGCAGGATCATTCCATAGGGTGTCCGCACACAGGACACGAAAGTCTGAGATGTAATCCTCAACCGGCCTTGACCCTTGTTGGAGCCTGTCAAGTTTAGATTCTGCAGACTGCTGGCGGAAAGGGTCAGCGTACAGCTGGGCCATGGCCGAGAAGAAGGAAACGGTGGTTGCCAGAACAGGATCACGCTGCTCCCGAAGGAGAAGGGCCCAGGACAGCGGTTCGTTCAGGAGAAGAGTAATCACAAACCCTACTTTAATGTCTTCGGCTACAAAGGTCCTGGGTAGCAGGGAGAAGTAGAGCTCACAGGAGTTCCGGAAAGTCCTGAATATTTTACGATCTCCGGAAAACCGTTCAGGGATAGGCACTCTGGGTTCCGGAGGAGGAGAAACGCAAGCAGATGCGACTCCTTTCTTGTCCAAGAGTTGCTCTTCCATGCGACTGAAATCGCTCTGTAAGCTCTGCACAACATGGGTGAGAGCAGAGATTGTCTCGAGCAAGTCCTTAGATGGAGAGGCCTCCCTTTCAGACTCCATCCCTGGCTGACTGGTACTGTCACGTACCTGGTAGGAGTCTGGTATGACGAGGTCGGCCTCTCTTGTATCTCCAGTCCAAGCCCCACTGAGGGTGGAACAGATGGTGGCAAGGCTAGGAGGAACACGAGTGCCAGTAGAGGTTGCTAGCAGAAGTTGCAGGGGCAGGTGAAACTTGGAGATCCCGATGGGTAGACAGGTTCCAGGCACTTTTATGGAAGAGCAGGTGTAAAGGGGAACTCCAACCCACATGCAGATTCTGGAACGTAGCAAACTGGAACAGAGGTCAAGGGTAGCCGGGTTCAGCAACAGGCAGGCAGCGCAGTTCAAGGAGAAAGCAGTAGCAGGGTCAAGGAATCCGGGATCAGGAACCATAAGTCAGCAAATAATCAGAGTCCAAATAAGCGTCAGGGCAAGCCAGAGTCAGCAACGGGTATCAGGTTAATCATACGGATAGCAGGAAGTTTCACAGGACAAGCTGAAGACCAGTCAGCACTTGTAGGGAGTCAGAGCACCCTTTAAATAGGCTGTCAGGCGCCAACTGGCGTTAGGGGCGCGCTCCTGCGCGTGCACGCGCATTGGCGCACGCATTTGCGCCATACGAGAATACGTAGTTCTCTTACATGAACTTTGTACTATGCTTAAATCTTGTTTGCCTGCTTCCTCTGCAACGGTCCAGACTCTGGATCCTACTCCTGCTACGATCCAACCCGCCGCTTCTGTACCACCCAAACTTCCCTTGCCTGACAAATTTGGTGGTGATACTGAGGACTGCAGAGGCTTTTTAAATGTTTGCCGTTTGCATTTCCGCAACAACCCTGGGACCTTTAGCACTTCGTCTGCCAAAGTGACTTTTGTAATTTCCTTCTTAAAGGGGAAGGCCCTGGCCTGGGTCTCTCCTTATCTGGAACGCAATGATCCTGTGCTGCAAGATGCTGACAAATTTCTGGCTTCTCTCCAGACTGTATTTGACAAGCCAGATAGAGCTTCTGCAGCTGAGTACTCACTCTTGGACATGCAACAAGGCACCAGGTCTGTGGCACAATATGCTATTGAGTTTCGTACCCTTGCTGCTGAGACTACTTGGGACTCAAGGGCATTACGTGCAGCCTTCCGAAAAGGTCTTGCGGATCGCATCAAAGACAAATTAGTCTATAAGGATTCCCCAGAAGACCTGGAGAAATTCATAGAGCTCTGTGTTCGTCTAGATGTCCGGTATCATGAAAGGTGCCAAGAGAGACTTAGAACTCGCAAGTTTCCTGGACCAGTTTACCGTTTGGCCCCTAACTTCCAAGCACCACCTCAGCCAGAACCTGAAATCTCAGTTGAACCCCAGGCACCTGTGGAACCCATGGATGTAAGCCGTCTCCACCTAACTGAGTCTGAGAAACAAAGGAGGCGTGCATTGGGCCTATGCCTATACTGTGGACTTAAAGGACATTTATTATCTGTCTGCCCTTCCCGTCCAGTAAAAGGCAGCGTCTAACCAGTGTTGGAGGAGCTGGCTTAGACCTTACAGGTATATCCTCCAAGACCAAGATTACCATTCCTGCAATTATCCATTTACCCTCTAAACTTGTCTCCTGTGAGGCTTTTGTGTATTCTGGAGCTGCTGGCATATTCTTGGACTACACTTTTGCTAAAAAAAATATCCCATTTGTTCCAAAATCTAGACCCCTGAACGATACCACCGTGAATGGACAACCCTTGGGAGATGGCATTGTAAAATTTGAGACTATGACAATCACCCTTCAGGTAGGCGTACTCCACAAAGAGGAAGTTGTCTTTTCTCTTATTGATTCTCCACTTCTGCCTGTTATCCTTGGTTACCCATGGTTACAACAACATAACCCTTCTTTTGATTGGGAAAATGGAGAACTAACCTCTTGGGGGTCGTTCTGTCATTCAAACTGTTTGTCTCAACCCAAAAGACTTTCTGCTTGTATGTTGGCTTCCGTGGCCGTCCCACCTACCTTGCCTAATGAATACCATGCGTTTGCAGACGTATTTTGCAAGCAAAAGGCAGAGGTTTTACCTCCACATCGTTCTTTTGACTGTGCAATTAAATTGATTCCTGGAGCACCTCTTCCCAAAGGAAGGACCTATCCCCTGTCTTTGCCTGAACAAAAATCCATGTTGTAAAAGACAACTTGGAAAGAGGTTTTATCCGACCCTCTTCTTCTCCAGTAGGGGCAGGTTTTTTATTTGTTGAAAAAAAAGATGGGGGTCTTCGACCATGCATAGACTATCGAGGGTTAAATCAAATCACCGTAAAAGACTCTTACCCTTTGCCTCTCATTCTTGAACTGTTTGATGTACTTAAGGGGGCTGTTATCTTCTCCAAGCTAGACCTACGAGGGGCTTATAATCTGATTCGAATTAAAGACGGGGACGAGTGGAAGACAGCATTCAACACTCGTAATGGACATTTTGAATATCTGGTTAAGCCATTTGGGTTGTGTAGTACCCCTGCTGTCTTCCAACGTTTCATGAATGAAATTTTTCATGATTTCAGCAACAGTTTTGTGATCATTTACTTGGACGACATTTTAATCTTTTCCAAGACTCATCTAGAGCACATCTCGCATGTAAAGCAGGTATTGCAACGACTGAGAGAAAACCATCTTTGCGCGAAGATTGAGAAATGCAGTTTCCATCAAAGCCGTATTCCTTTCCTTGGATACATTAGAAGTGCTGTCGGTTTCCAAATGGACCCTCAAACTTTCCGCTGTCTTGCAATGGCCCCAACCGACCACTTTAAGAGGGCTCCAAAGCTTTCTAGGGTTCGCAAATTACTACAGACGCTTCATCAAAGGTTTTGCCTCCATTGCGGCCCCCCTTACTGCTATGACTAAGAAAGGTACAAATTGCAAGGTATGGTCCTCAGAAGCAGAATCGGCTTTCCAGCAATTAAAAGACATGTTCAGCAAAGCTCCAATTCTTCAGCATCCAAATCCCGATCTCCAGTACATAGTTGAGGTTGATGCCTCTGAGGTAGGAGCAGGTGCTGTGCTCTCCCAGAGACAGCCTAAGTCCGGTAGAATCCATCCAGTAGCATTTTTTTCTAGAAAGTTTTCTCCAGCAGAGATGAATTACGATGTTGGGAATCGAGAACTACTGGCCATCAAATTGGCATTGTCTGAATGGCGACATCTTCTGGAAGGGGCTCCCAAACCTTTTTCTATCCTCACTGACCATAAAAACCTACTGTATCTTCAGACTGCAAGACGTTTGAACTCACGTCAGGCTCGATGGGCTCTGTTTTTCTCCCGTTTTAATTTTGTTCTTTCTTATGTTCCTGGGCATAAAAACAAGAAAGCCAATGCTCTTTCCAGACAGTTTGCTACCTCTGAAGAAGACCAACCTACCGAGCAGTATATAATCCCACCTCACAAAATTGTCGCACAGATCTCGACGGCTCTTTCCCAACAGTTACAAGAAACCCAGAATCGTGTTCCCGAAGGCATTAAGATACCACCGGGTCGCCTGTTCATAGCCCCTAGCCTCAGAAAACCTGTACTCCTCTGGGCACATGATGGTGTGTTATCTGGTCATCCTGGTGTCACCATCACTCTTAAGACCTTGCAGCGTCATGTCTGGTGGCCTCCTATGAAAAGGGATGTTACTGACTATGTGGCTGCCTGTCCAACTTGTGCTGCTAATAAAGTACCCCGTACATTGCCTACTGGACTGTTACAACCACTTTCGGCACCTCGTCAGCCTTGGACCCATTTGACTATGGACTTCATTACAGACTTACCCAAGTCCGAGGGCATGACTGCTATATGGGTCATAGTGGATCGCTTTTCCAAAATGTCTCATTTTGTGCCGCTCCCGGGATTACCTACAGCGGAAGCACTGTCTACTCTCTTCCTTTCCCATATTGTGAGATATCATGGCATACCTACCAATGTCGTCTCAGACCGCGGATCCCAGTTTGTTTCCCGATTCAGGAGAGCATTCTGCAAGAAACTGGGAGTAACGCTTTCACTCTCTACCTCACATCACCCTCAAACAGATGGTCAAACCGAACGCATGAACCAGACCCTAGAAACCTATCTTCGACATTATGTCAATGCCTTACACTCCAACTGGTCTGAGTATTTGCCTTTAGCTGAGTTCGCTATTAATTCCCGTTGGCACAGTGCTCTTCATATCACACCATTCTACACAGCCCTAGGCTATCACCCTCAGACTTTTCCCCTACTTCAGCCTTCTGGTGTACCAACAGCAGATCAGCGGGTGAAAAATATTCTGCTACATTGGAAAAAGATTTGCTTATTACTACGGAAGTCAGCAGGCTCGTATGCACTTTTTTCCAACAAACGAAGACGCCATATACCTCCATATGTGGTGGGGGACAGAGTTTGGCTATCAACCAAATATGTGAAACCGAAACAACCTTCTACCAAATTGGGCCCTCGATTCATTGGTCCTTACAGAATTATTGCTCGAGTCAGGCCAGTCTCCTATCGGTTGAAATTACCCTCCTCTCTCCGGATTCATCCTGTGTTCCACGTTTCCCTCCTCAAAAAAGCAATTTTCAATCGCTACTCCAGAACGCAACAGCTACCTCCTCCAGTTCTTGTTGATGGACAAAATGAGTTTGAAATCTCCAAGATTCTTGATTCTAGAAGACAGGGTCGTGGCCTTCGGTATCTGGTTCATTGGAAGGGATATCCTGTCACAGACCGTTCCTGGGTTCCATCCAAAGATCTGCATGCCCCTTATCTTATTAGAGACTTCCATGCCTCCTTTCCCACTAAGCCCCGCTAGGCCCCCGGAGGGGTCCGCTGGGTAGGGGGCCCTGTCATGTACCTGGGTGTATTTGAACCGGGATCTTCCTGGTCCCACAGCTGCAGCCTTACCTGTTGTGCTACGGAGCAGATCTAGACTTTTGGAAATGTCCTCTCAGTATTAAGCATTACCTTGGACTCGCTAGCCCCATCTGCTGCCAGCTGTGGACAATTTTCTATCAAAGCAGCCCATAAAAAAGGAAGTGATGCTATCTCTTAGCGCCCGTTTGTGTGGAATAGCTCCCTGGGTGTTGTGACTGCTTTTTGATCCTGATTTTCGTGTTGAACTTCTGCCTGAATTCCTGACTACTCTCTAGCCTGCTGATTTTGTACTTCACTGCCAGCTTGTGTATGACCTTTGCCTGCCTGACCACTCTCTGGATTTCGATCGTGTACCGTTTTGCCTGATCTGTTGCCAACCTAATCTGCCTGACTACGTTTTCGCCTGAATCCTCAGCACACAAGTCCCACTTCGGACACTACCTATCACAGGTACCTTACACATTCGGTGGTGAACCAACTTTCTCTGACGGCCTGGCTTCTGAAAGGGAGCTTTTAGAGTGGAAGGGTCTGTCAGGAAAGGTGATAGTGAAAGATTCTTTGCTACTGTGAATGTTGTCTAACGTTATTTACAATAAAATTAGGAAAACGTTTTGTGGATGGCGTACAGAATTGCAGGATAATTTATTATTCCAGCAGTTTTGGATTTTCTTCAGGTAGGGGCAGATCTGAAACTGGCATTTAGTACTCTCAAAGTCCATGTGGTTAGTAGAAGAACCCTTAATCAAAAGATTCCTAACAGCAATAGGGCGAAGAAGGTTCCTTTCCTGGGATTTGTCCACGATATTGCAAAGCTTTTGTAAAGAGCATTTTGATCCTCTGGAGGCAGAGGCGTAACTAGAAACTTCAGGGCCCCGGTGCAAGAAATCATGAAGGGCCCCCCCCCCGAAAAGCATGATTTTGATACTTTATCTTTGTCTATACTTTACTGCGGGTAGACACCCTCTTAGCGCAGACCCCCGCAGTATAGACACCCCCTTAGTGCATACCCCCGCAGTATAGACACCCCCCTTAGTGCAGACCCCCGCAGTATAGACACCCCCCTTAGTGCAGACCCCCGCAGTATAGACACCCTCTTAGAGCAGACCCCCGCAGTATAGACACCCCCCTTAGTGCAGACCCCCGCAGTATAGACACCCCCCTTAGTGCAGACCCCCGCAGTATAGACACCCCCTTAGTGCAGACCCCCGCAGTATAGGACACCCTCTTAGTGCAGACCCCCGCAGTATAGGACACCCTCTTAGTGCAGACCCCCGCAGTATAGACACCCTCTTAGTGCAGACCCCCGCAGTATAGACACCCTCTTAGTGCAGACCCCCGCAGTATAGACACCCTCTTAGTGCAGACCCCTGCAGTATTGACACCCCCTTAGTGCAGACCCACAGTGTATTACACAGCCCCCCTTAGTACAGAACCCTGCAGTATAGACACCCCACTTGGTGCAGACCCCCGCAGTATATACACACCCCCTTAGTACAGACCCCTATACATACAGTATATACACACACACTATATACACACACACACTATACATACACACACACACACACACACTATACATACAGTATATACACACACACACACACACTATACATACAGTATATACACATACTATACATACACACACAGTATATACACATAGACACAGTCACACACCAGCATTTTTTACCCAAAAATCAGCCTGATTGAACACACTGCTGCCCCCATCTCCTGGCATGCTGAGACTTGCAGTGCCCAAGCAGCTCACAGACAGATTAGTTGGTAATACAGGAGAGTAGGGGACTGTGCTTGTTTAGTGATGGGCAGCTAATGAGTAGGAGATGTAGTTAGTAGAGATTGGGGAGACATTCATGTTCTTCCTCCAGCAGCAGTGCTCTTCTCACACACAAAATCAATCTAACAGCCTCAGAGACAGGAGGAGCCATGCTGGAGATAACACATCCTCTCCCTCACTGCTCACCAGGCTAATCCACCAACAAGAAACCATTAAGTAAAGCTCAGACAGCTTCAGGCAGCAGTCCGTCCCACACTGCAGGCTGTGTCCCCACCTCCCTCTCCTCTCCTCATCTCCTGCTCTGGGGTCAAAAAAGCCGCGCTGTGGAAGGGGGCGTGTACAGCATGTTCCTATTGGCTGAGGGGGCAGTGAAGAGGCGGGGCAGCTATAATCTGACTGAATGGTCAGTCCTCCCCTGCCAGCAACGCCGTGACGGGCGGGTGGCGGGCCCCCGGGACTTGGCAGAACTACAGGGCCCAGTCGCAACTGCGACTGCTGCGACCATGAAAATTCCGCCACTGTCTGGAGGATTGTTCCATAAGATTACTGACCCTAAAAGCAGTTCTCCTGGCGGTGTTGGTCTCAGCTAGGAGGGTTAGTGAGATTCAAGCCCTTTCTGTTGCTGAACCTTTTTGAATAATTTTACAAGACTATGCTTTCTCTTGATCCAGCCTTTCTTCCCAAATTTTCATTGGAACAAAAGAAATTATATTTCCTTCATTTTGTGGAGATCCGAAAAATGCTAAAGAAGCTGGTTTAAACAAACTAGACGTTAGAAGATGCATGACACTTACATCGCACAAAAGACTGGAGATCCTCCACTAGTTTGATTGTGCTATTCTCCGGTCCTAACAAGAGCAGGAAAGCATAAAAAAATACTATTGCCAGATGGATCAGTCAGCGATCATTGAAGCGTATCAAGCATCGTCTTTATCACCACCTTCAGGAGTCAATGCTCACGCCACTCCACTTGCTTTGTGCACTGGTCCAACTCATGTTATGGATGGGGGGTTATGGTGTGGGGTTATTTTTCAGGGGTTGGGCTTGGACCCTTGGTTCCAGTGAAGGGAACTCTTAAGTCGTCAGCATACCAAGACATTTTGGACAATTTCATGCTCTCAACTTTGTGGGAACAGTTTGGGGATGGCCTCTTCCTGTTCCAACATGACTGCACACCAGTGCACAAAGCAAGGTCCATAAAGACATGGTTGAGAGAGTTTGGGGTGGAGGAACTTGACTGGCCTGCACAGAGTTCTGACCTGAACCCAATAGAACACCTTTGGGATGTATTAGTGCGGAAGCTGCAAGCCAGGCCTTCTCGTCCACATCAGTGCCTGACCTCACAATTGCGCTTCTGAAAGAATGGTCAAACATTCCCATAGACACAAGAGTTGACGCTGTTATAGCTGCAAAGGGTGGGCTAACTCAATATTGAACCCTACGGCCTAAGAATAGGGTGCCAATAAAGTACATGTGCGTGTAAAGGCAGGTGTCCCAATACTTTTGACAATATAGTGTATATGGCTCTCAAAGGCAACTAGATAAACTGAAATAATGACTTTAAACCTGCAAAGCAGCATTTTTTTATTTTTTTATATTTTTTTAGAGGCTTATGTAGAATAGCAAGTTTGTTCTTTATTGAAAGTTTACTCCCTAGAGATGTTTATTTTGTATTGATCCTAATCTGCAAAAATGTGTTTGATCTTGAGCAGATACATCACTGGTAATTCAGCTTTAATCATTTTCTATTTAAATGCTTTATTTGTTATGTGCTTAGTGCTTTTCTGATTTACACAATATCTCAGTTTTACAGTTTCACTATTTTCATCTATTTTAATTTTTTCTTGGTAACTATGCATCAGATGAAAATGACTGCATCCGTCACACTGGACAATTGATGTAATAATTAATTTTCCACTTTTTTCATGCATTTAGAAGATCTCCTAATATGATTTGAATTCAATTAGGTTAAGTGAGAAGGTTACTTTTCATAAACAGATTTCTAATGCACAATGATGTGTTGTTTTCAGAGTTATAATCAGAGTATGGTTTTATCAAACCCTTTCCCTTGGTCTACTAAATATCTTAGCAGGGCCGGTCCTACCCATAGGCAAGGTAGGCACCGACCTAGAGCGCACATCAGTTGGGGACGCTGCTATGGGGGTGCGGGCATACCTCCCAACCCCCAGCTGTTCCAGCACTTGGCTCTATTGGCGCGGACACTTTTTTCAGCTGGCGGCGGCGCTGCACATTTCTCCCTGCCTCCCTGCAGCTCCCTGTCGGCGCTTAGCGCTGGTGACTTGGCCTCCCCCATTGCCACTCTGTGGCCCAGGGGAAGACTGACCAATCGGACCCTGACATAGCGCACCCCGCAACCCTGCACTCAGTACGCAGTGCAACCCTGCACTCAGTACACAGCGCATCCCACAACCCTGCACTCAGTACATAGCGCACCCCGCAACCCCTGCACTTAGTGCTTTACGCATCCCGCAATCCTGCACTCAGTACATAGCGCAACCCTGCACTCAGTACGTAGCACACCCCAAAACCCTGCACTCAGTACGTAGTGCAACCCTGCACTCAGTACGTAGCGCACCCCGCAACCGCGCAATCAGTACATAGGGCACTCCTGCACTCAATACGTAGCAAATCCTGCAACCCTTCACTCAGTACATAGCACACCCCACAACCCCTGCACTCAGTATGTAGCACACCCCGCAACCTCTGTACTAGGTACGTAGCGCACCCCCCAACCCAGAACTCAATACGTAGCGCACCCCGAAACCCTGCCCTTAGTACGTAGCGCAACTCTGTACTCAGTACGTAGCATACCCCGCAACCCTGCACTCAGTATGTCACGCACCCTGCAACCCCTGCACTTAGTACGTAGCACACTCCGCAACCCCTGCACTTAGTACTTTGTGCACCCTGCACTCAGTACGTAGCGCATCCCGCAACCCTGAACTCAGTACGTAGCGCACCCCACAACCCTGCACTCAATATATAGCGCAACCCTGCACTCAGTACACAGCACACCCCGCAAACCCTGCACTCAGTACGTAGCACAACACTGCACTCAGTACATAGCGCACTCCGCAACCCTGCACTCAGTACGTAGCTCGCCCTGCAACCCTGCACTCAGTACGTAGCGCACCCGCAACCCTGCACTCAGTACGTAGCGCACCCGCAACCCTGCACTCAGTACGTAGCGCACCCGCAACCCTGCACTCAGTATGTAAGCGCACCCGCAACCCTGCACTCAGTACGCAGCGCATCCCACAACCCTGCACTCAGTACGTAGCGCAACCCTGCACTCAGTACGTAGCGCACCCTGCAACCCTGCACTCAGTACGTAGCGCACCCTGCACTCAGTACGCAGCGCAAACCTGCACTCAGTACGCAGCCCATCCCACAACCCTGCACTCAGTACATAGCGCACCCCGCAACCCCTGCACTCAGTGCTTTGCGCATCCCGCAATCTTGCACTCAGTACTTTGTGCATCCTGCAACCCTGCACTCAGTACTTTGTGCATCCCGCAACCCTGCACTCAGTACATAGCACAACCCTGCACTGAGTACGTAGCGCACCCTGCAACCCTGCACTCAGTATGTAGAGCAACCCTACACTCAGAACGTAACGCAAACGTGCTCTCAGTACATAGCGCACCCTGCAACCCTGCACTCAGTATGTAGCGCACCCACAACCCTGCACTCAGTATGTAGCGCACCCGCAACCCTGCACTCAGTACATAGCGCAACCCTGACATAGCGCACCATGCAACCCTGCACTCAGTGCATAGCGCAACCCTGCACTCAGTACCCAGCGCAACCCTGCACTCAGTATGCAGCGCATCCCACAACCCTGCACTCAGTACATAGCGCACCCGCAACCCCTGCACTTAGTGCTTTGCGCATCCCGCAATCCTGCACTCAGTATGTAGCGCACCCCACAACTCCTGCACTCAGTACTTTGTGCATCCCTTAACCCTGCACTCTTAACATAGCACAACCCTGCACTCAGTATGTAGCGCACCCTGCAACCCGGCACTCAGTACGTAGTGCAACCCGGCACTCAGTACGTAGTGCAACCCTGCACTCAGTACGTAGTGCACCCCTGCACTCAGTACATAGCACACCACGCAACCCTGCTCTGAGTGCGTAGTGCACCTCGCAACCTCTGCACTCAGCACGTAGCACACACCGCAACCCCTGCACTCAGTACGCAGAGCAACCCTGCACTCAGTATGCAGCGTATCCCACAACCCTGCACTCAGTACATAGCGCACCCGCAACCCCTGCACTTAGTGCTTTGCGCATCCCGCAATCCTGCACTCAGTATGTAGCGCACCCCACAACTCCTGCACTCAGTACTTTGTGCATCCCGCAACCCTGCACTCAGTACATAGCACAACCCTGCACTCAGTATGTAGCGCACCCCTGCACTCAGTACATAGCACACCACGCAACCCTGCTCTGAGTGCGTAGCGCACCTCGCAACCTCTGCACTCAGTACATAGCACACACCGCAACCCCTGCACTCAGTACATAGTGCACCCCACAACCCCTGCAATCTGTGCGTTACACACTCCTGACCCCTGCCACCTCCACCATATACATGGGAAGGGGAAAGTGGGTGGAGTCAGGGGCGGAGTCAAGGGGACAACAAAATTAGGTTTCGTCTAGGGTGTCAAAAATCCTTTCACCAGCCCTGTATGTTAGATGGATTTCAGCAAACTCAGACATCTAATTCTTCCTTTATAGAATGCTTTTACAAATCATTCAGTTCACTAGGATTGTCTAATACAGCCCTCAAAATCATCTGCTCGCATTAAGGGGGGGGGGGGGCACCGCCGGCAGGCAGGGTTGAACGGGAGCCAATTCTCCTCCCAGCTTCTGCCCCTGTCAGGGCCTGGCATACAGCGGGAGCTGGCAAAGAACCAGATGAGGAGCGGGTGGGATGGGGAGGGGGGTTGGACGGGAGCTACCAAAGTTTACTTTTCCAATTAACAAGCTGGTGATTGGTTGATCGGACTACCTAACAACCAATCACCAGCTTGTTAATAGGAAAAGTTAACTGTGGCAGCGCCCGCACAACCTGTCCAGTGCTGTGCTCTGCTATAAGTCTCTCTGCTTCCTAAATCGGTGAAAGTGACATTTATTGGTTTAATTTTTTTAATGCTATATTTAGCATTAAAATATTTACCTAACAAGGCAGTAATGATGTGTATGGTGCCTATAGTAGCCAATCATATTTTATCCTTATTTTATTTATCACAGTCAGATCAATGAAATATGTTTTATATTAGTATTATTAAAGTTGTTGTTAATATTTATTTTTGTTACTCAATTCTCCATAAAACATTTACCAGTGTCATTTCATGAGATCATTTATGAGGGCGTGTTTAGAGTCGCAATTAGGGGCGGGAGAGGGTGGGGGCTGGGTTCGGAAACTGGTGTCAAGTAACTCTTAAGGCCTGGCTATTAGCTCAGGACTTAAAACTTTGAGCCCTGGTCTAATATATGCTGTAATCAAATCCATAACTGCCCATACTAGTGTACAGACTTATTTAAGGAGCCCTGGTCCATTACAAAAATGTAGCCTGACCTCACAGGTATAGGCATGTGTGCTGTTACTCACTTTTATTTAAAAAAAATCAAAAATGTCTGCCCTGTTTTGAGGTGTACGGCATTTACAGAGGCAGACACTGTCCTGTCTGAGCTTAGAAGGAAATGTGACATTTTAAGTTTTAGTTCTCTTTTATGTAATGCCTATATTACCTTTTAATATGATTGTGTTTACTGTAGAATAAACTACTGTAAATTTTTGTTTTTGGGTTTATATACGTGTGGTAGGGGGGACAGCAGTTTAAGTTAAGTGATTACAGGAAAACAAAAAAATATAGGCTATATAAAATATTTTTATTTTAGTGTTGAGTTTCAAGCTATTTCCAGAGAAACTTTGTTTACCAATGTTTCAGAGAATATCCGGGACAAATCTTCCAAAACGTAGGACTGACCTGTAAAAACAGTGACGTTATCATCTATGCCTTTCTTTTATTCTTACAATTAGATGTAAATAAAACAAACTGTAGAAAAATGTAATACAACTGACCACTACGATATGTAGGAGAAACCTTCCATTTCCATGTCTATCCCCCACTTGTTCAATGGGCGTCACAGCCCCATTGAAAATCCTTGCACATCTGGATATAGAGCACACATGCATTTTACTCCTATGATACCAGTTGAGGTCTTGGAGCGCTGCTATATGGAGGTAGGGGCCAGCAGAGTTGCATATGGTATAGTTAGTATTTGCATAGGCTATGTGCTGCAGCAGGGACCAGGTTAGCAGAAAGTGTGGGCAAGGCAGTGGGGTTTATTTTCCTAACCAATGTTCATCTTAAGACTAGAGAAGCCCCATTTCCACACTGAAATAAAGTAGAAGAAAGAGATTATGAGCATAAAAAAACATAAATTACCCATAAATTTAATAAAAATACATGCATCAGGCAAATGGCAGCATTACAGGAAAATAATATAAATGTAGCATAAAAGTTATTCTGGATAATGAAGCATTAAACCCAGTTAACCTCAAGTAGAAATGGTACTTTTTATTAATATGACAGAATGCAGTCATACGCATAATGATGAAGCTACTAGATATGGCTTTAACATATGTGAACAGTCTGAAAATATACTATGAAAATGAACTGAGCTTTCAGAATTCTAATATTATGCATAGTAGATCAGAAGAGACTATGTGTTTTCACATCATTTTGTTAAGCGATTTAACCACTTAAGCCCCGGACCATTTGGCTGGCCAAAGAACAGAGCACTTCTTGCGATTCAGCACTGCGTCGCTTTAACTGACAATTGCGTGGTTGTGCGACGTGGCTGCCAAACAAAATTGACGTCCTTTTTTTCCCCACAAATAGAGATTTCTTTTGGTGGTATTTGATCAACTCTGCGGTTTTTATTTTTTGCGTTGTAAACAAAAATAGAGCGACAATTTTGGGAAGAAAGCAATATTTTGTACTTTTTGCTATAATAAATATCCTCCAAAAATATATATAAAAAAAAAAATTTCCTCAGTTTAGGCCGATACGTATTCTTCTACATATTTTTGGTAAAAAGAAAAATCGCAATAAGCGCTCGATTGGTTTGCGCAAAAGTTATAGCGTCTACAAAATAGGGGACAGTTTTATGGCATTTTTATTAAGATTTTTTTTTACTAGTAATGGCGGCAATTAGCGATTTTTGTTGTGGCTGCGACATTATGGCGGACACATCGGACACTTTTGACACATTTTGGGACCATTGTCATTGATACAACGATCAGTGCTATAAAAATGCACTGATTACTGTAAAAATTACACTGGCAGTGAAGGGGTTAACCAGTAGGGGGCGCTGAAGGGGTTAAGTGTGTCTAGGGATGTGTTCTAACTATGGGGGGGGGGGATGGGCTACGAGTGGCATGACACTGATCACCGCGCCCGATCACTAGGAATAATGGGGAAATGCTTGTTTACATTAGCATTTCCCCGTTCTTCCTCTCTGTGAGATGATCGTGGGTATCCCCGCGGACATCGAGTCCGCGTGACCCGCGGTCAGACTCACGGAGCTCGCCCACAAGGCCGCATCTTAAAGGTGACGTACAGTTACATCCATCTGCCCCGGAGTGCCATTGTGTCGCCGTATATCGTCGTGCGCTGTCCTTAAGCGGTTAATATAATTTCATTTAACTATTTGCAAATTATTGAAACTTTAAAATGTCAATGTAAAATAACACAGTAGTACAACCAAATGAATAAACACAGTATAATAGTAAAGTACAATGTTTAATGTTAAATTATATTTCTATACAATAAAATAAGTGTATAATAGCTTGGCCTGTATGTTTTTTTTATTTTTTATTATTTGCCTGATAGTGTTAGCAATGTAAGAGGGTGTGGCTTGCCGCGCAGCATGGATGGACACTGAGCTCCGTCAGCCAGGAGATCTCAGCGGCAAAAATCAACCTCTGAACTACGCCATTATGATGGACATAGCAAATAATATTAAGAGCTCTTTTTCTGAGGCAATCACTGACATAAAAGTGGAACTATTGAGACTGTCAGAACAAATGGCGGTAGGGGAGAGAGCAGGGAAAAGGAGAGATAGGGCGCTGATCCGACTCAATGATATAGTACTCGATCATTCACAACATTTGACATGAATAGAAACATCGAGGACCTTGACAATTGGGGGAGGAGACATAATATTAGGGTGAGGGGGGTCCCGGAATCAGTCCTACTGGAACAAATGAGACCCGCTCTCTCCTCCATCTTTAATGCCCTCCTAGATAGGCCCGAAGCCTCTCCCATTGAGTATGACAGAGCCCATAGAGCCCTTAGATCCAAAGCTCCTGATAACAATCCCCCTAGGGATATAATATGCTGCCTACCAAACTTCAGCCTAAAAGAGGAAATACTACAAAAAGCCAGAACAAATAAACAGGCTGTGTTCAATGGTGCCGATGTTCAGCTTTTTCAGGACCTGTCCCCCATAACGCTGAAAAACAGGAGGGCAATGAGACCACTTGTGGAGGTTCAAAAAAAAAAGGAATTGCATATAGATGTAAGTTCCCATTCGCCTTACAAGCCTCCTACAATGGTAAGCAGCATGTTTTGAAAATCCCAGAGAACCTGCAAAAATTTTGTAAAAATCTACAAATTGCCCCAGTAGACCTGCCCGAATGGTACGCCGAATTCCGCATACCCCCGGCCATTAATAATGCACCTCCCAAACAAGGGCCTTCGCCTGCCAAATCCCCATATCGTTAGGGGCAATACCGCAGAAATACAGAAATGATTACAACTCCCCAGTAGGGATGAGCTTCGTGTTCGAGTCGAACATACGTTCGACTCGAACATCGGCTGTTCGATCGTTCGACGAAGATCGAACGATTTGGGCCGTTCGCACCAAATTCGAGTGACGCGAACGGCCCACAATGCACTACGCCATCGCAGTGTCATCCAGGCGCTGTGATTGGCCAAGCATACACTGTGACCCCGCATGCTTGGCCAATCACAGCGCCGGCAGCGAGGAGAGCAATGATTGGCCACAGGCAGGATGCCTGTGGCCAATTATTGCTGAGGGTGTTTAGTACACGCCCCACACTATAAAAGGCCGCCAGCACGGCGGCCTAGTGTAGTGTGTTCCGGAGCAGGGAAAGACAAGCATAGGCAGGGACAGTGACATTTATTTCTTTCTTGCTTAACCTGGATTCCTTTAGTTTAGGGAAAGAGAAGGATAGGTAGGGAGAGTCAGTGTGTTTTACTGTGCGAGTCCTTGTTTCTAGGGACAAAGAAGGAAAGTGAGGGGATTTCTCCTTGTGCTATAGTGTGCTTTAAAAAAACATTTTTTCTAGGGACAGAAAACTGTAGGTAGGGAGAGTGTCAGTTTCTTTCACTGTGCCAGTCCTTGTTTCTAGGGACAAAGAAGGAAAGTGAGGGGATTTCTCCTTGTGCTATAGTGTGCTTTAAAAAAACATTTTTTCTAGGGACAGAAAACTGTAGGTAGGGAGAGTGTCAGTTTCTTTCACTGTGCCAGTCCTTGTTTCTAGGGACAAAGAAGGAAAGTGAGGGGATTTCTCCTTGTGCTATAGTGTGCTTTAAAAAAACATTTTTTCTAGGGACAGAAAACTGTAGGTAGGGAGAGTGTCAGTTTCTTTCACTGTGCCAGTCCTTGTTTCTAGGGACAAAGAAGGAAAGTGAGGGGATTTCTCCTTGTGCTATAGTGTGCTTTAAAAAAACATTTTTTCTAGGGACAGAAAACTGTAGGTAGGGAGAGTGTCAGTTTCTTTCACTGTGCCAGTCCTTGTTTCTAGGGACAAAGAAGGAAAGTGAGGGGATTTCTCCTTGTGCTATAGTGTGCTTTAAAAAAACATTTTTTCTAGGGACAGAAAACTGTAGGTAGGGAGAGTGTCAGTTTCTTTCACTGTGCCAGTCCTTGTTTCTAGGGACAAAGAAGGAAAGTGAGGGGATTTCTCCTTGTGCTATAGTGTGCTTTAAAAAAACATTTTTTCTAGGGACAGAAAACTGTAGGTAGGGAGAGTGTCAGTTTATTTCACTGTGCCAGTCCTTGTTTCTAGGGACAAAGAAGGAAAGTGAGGGGATTTCTCCTTGTGCTATAGTGTGCTTTAAAAAAACATTTTTTCTAGGGACAGAAAACTGTAGGTAGGGAGAGTGTCAGTTTCTTTCACTGTGCCAGTCCTTGTTTCTAGGGACAAAGAAGGAAAGTGAGGGGATTTCTCCTTGTGCTATAGTGTGCTTTAAAAAAACATTTTTTCTAGGGACAGAAAACTGTAGGTAGGGAGAGTGTCAGTTTCTTTCACTGTGCCAGTCCTTGTTTCTAGGGACAAAGAAGGAAAGTGAGGGGATTTCTCCTTGTGCTATAGTGTGCTTTAAAAAAACATTTTTTCTAGGGACAGAAAACTGTAGGTAGGGAGAGTGTCAGTTTCTTTCACTGTGCCAGTCCTTGTTTCTAGGGACAAAGAAGGAAAGTGAGGGGAATTCTCCTTGTGCTATAGTGTGCCAAAGCATTCCTCATCAACCATCTTTGAAATCCTTGTTTTTTGGACAGTCAGGGAAATTGTCGTTGTGCTATTCTGTGCAAAAGCAATAATCCTCAACCATATTTAGAAATCCTTAAGTAAAGGGACAGAGAAGGACACCTGAAGGTAGCCCTTATTGCTTTTTTCCCATCTCCCTGCAGGCCATCTATTAGAATGTCTGGAAGGCAAACAAGGAGAGGCAGACAGTCAGGAGGCAATAAAAGAGGGCAAGCAGGCTCTGTGTCTGGGGGCAACAGTGCTGGTCGTGGACGTGGTGCATTGTCATCAGCACATGGCCATGGGACACGCTTGTCCTTCTTTTCGGCAGCTGGACATGTTGAGCCACATCATGCCGAAGACTTGGTAGAGTGGATGACCAAGCCCTCCTCCTCCTCCTCATCCTCTCTCACCCAGGCTCAGGGTACTGGCAAAGCAGCTGCCAAAGCGTCCTCTTCCCTGGTATCAATGTCAGACTCATCATCAGTCACTCCTTCCCTAGACCCACCATGTCCTCCTCCTGAGGAGTCCCCCGAACTGTTTGAGCACAGTGTTGGGTACATGCTCCAGGAGGATGCCCAGCGTTTCGAAGGGTCTGATGATGAAACCCAGCTACAGGAAGGCAGTAGCGTGAGAGCAGACAGAGGGGATGCTCAAGAAGGACACCAATCTGGCAGTCATGTTCCAGCAGCTGCAGCATACTGCCAGATTGGCTCCAGTGATGAGGAGGGAGGGGATGATGAGGTCACTGACTCCACGTGGGTGCCTAATAGGAGAGAGGAGGAGGAGGAGGATGAGGAGGAGGCACATCTCCAACGAGGCAGGATGCCCTTTGGTGGCCAGCGTAAGGGCAGTACACCGACGGAATCACACCGCAGAGCTCCGCCTGTGCAGGGCGCTGCCTCTGCCCGTCATTCAAAAAGTTCCTTGGTGTGGGCCTTTTTTGAGGCTAGTGCATCAGATCGCACAGCTGCTGTTTGCAACATATGTCTCAAGCGTATATCGCGTGGCCAAAACATCAGCCGCTTGGGTACCACATGCCTGACCAGACATATGTTGACCTGCCATGCAGCTCGTTGGCAAGCCTACCTCAAAGACCCACACCAAAGAACAAAGCGGACCTCTCCTTGCACCGCATCAGCTGGGATCTCCAACCCCACTATAACTTCAGTCCTCTCTGAAACATGCACTGAGAGGAATGAAGGTGTAGAATTAGGTGTGTCACAGCCAAGTACTTGCGGCCACTCTGCTAGCAGTACACCGACGTCCGATTCTAGCAGGCAAATTTCCCTGCCCCAGCTGCTGGACCGTCGAAAGAAGTTCACTCCCAGCCATCCACATGCCCAGCGGTTGAATGCTAGCTTGGCTAAATTGCTAGCGCTTCAACTGCTGCCTTTTCAGTTGGTAGACTCGGCCCCCTTCTGTGAGTTTGTGCAATGTGCGGTTCCTCAGTGGCAGGTTCCCAAACGCCACTTTTTCTCACGGAAGGCTATTCCGGCTCTCTACCGGCATGTGGAAGGCAATGTCTTGGCCTCGCTGGACAGGGCGGTCAGTGGTAAGGTGCATATTACCGCTGACTCATGGTCCAGCAGGCATGGACAGGGACGTTACCTTTCTTTCACGGCCCATTGGGTCACTCTTTTGGCAGCTGGGAAGGATGCAGGACAAGGTGCAGTAGTGTTGGAGGTTGTTCCACCGCCACGCCTCCAAAATGCTACTACTGGTTGTGACACACCTCTCTCCTCCACCCCCTCCTCTTCTTCTTCCTCCATGGCCTCTTCCTGTGGTTTGTCCTATGAACCAGCGGTGCTCCGTAGCCGTTCACGGGGCTACGCAAGTACGCAGGCAAAAAGATGCCATGCCGTGCTTGCGCTGGTGTGTTTGGGGGACAGAAGCCACACTGGGGCAGAGGTCCTGTCTGCTCTGCAGGGCCAGGCCGAGAGGTGGTTGACGCCACGCCAGCTTAAGCCAGGAATGGTGGTTTGCGACAATGGCACCAACCTCCTCTCCGCCCTCCGACAGGGACAACTGACCCATGTGCCCTGTGTGGCTCACGTCCTTAACCTGGTGGTGCAGCGGTTCTTGGGCAGGTACCCGGGCTTACAGGATGTCCTGAGGCAGGCCAGGAAAGTCTGTGTGCATTTCCGCAGATCTTATAATGCCAGTGCTCGCCTGGCTGAGCTGCAAAAGGAGTTGAACCTGCCCAAGAACCGCCTTATATGTGACATGCCCACCAGGTGGAACTCAACGTTGGCCATGCTGCAGCGGCTGCACACGCAGCAGAGGGCCATCAATGAGTACCTGTGCGACTACGGCACCAGGACAGGGTCAGGGGAGCTTGGTTTTTTTTCTCCACGCCAGTGGGGCATGATCAGGGATGCATGCACTGTCCTGGCACCATTTGAGGAGGCCACGAGGATGGTGAGCAGTGACAGTGCATGCATCAGTGACACTGTACCTCTTGTCCACCTGTTGGAGCACACGCTGCGTGGAATAATGGACAGGGCACTTGAGGCAGAACAGAGGCAGGAAGAGGAGGACTTCCTTGCCTCTCAAGGCCCCCTTTACCCAGACAGTGTTCCTTCTGTCCCACCCATCGCACAGGAAGAGGAAGAGGAGGAGGAGGAGGAGGAGGAGGAGGATTGTGTCAGCATGGAGGTGGAGGCTGGCACTCAGCATCATCAGCAGCAGTCTTTTAGGGATGATTTACAGTCCCAAGAAACCAGTGGACTTGTACGTGGCTGGGAGGAGGTGGCTGCGGATCATGTCGTCCTTAGTGACCCAGAGGACTCCGGAGCGAATGCCTCAGCAAACCTACGCTGCATGGCCTCCCTGATCCTGCAAAGTCTGCGGAAGGATCCTCGTATTCTTCGGATCAAGGAGAGGGACCATTACTGGCTGGCCACTCTCCTTGATCCACGGTACAAGGGTAAGGTTGCGGACCTTATGTTACCTTCGCAGAGGGAGCAGAGGATGAGACAACTCCGGGAGGCCTTGCAGAAAGGTCTGTGCAACGCGTTCCCAGAGACTGGGAGGTTACAAACTCCTGGTCCTGGACAACGAGTTGCTGAGGCTTCGGCCAGTCAAAGAAGGAGCGGTGGGGAAGGTGGCCGTCTGACCGATGCGTTCAGACAATTCTTTAGTCCGCAGCCCCAAAGTATGATCGGTTCCAGCAACCATCGCCAGTGTCTGATAAACATGGTGCAGGAATATCTAGGGGCAAGGTCAGACTTGGACACCTTCCCCACCGAAAATCCTCTGGCTTACTGGGTCTTGAGGATGGATCACTGGCCAGAGCTTGCACAGTATGCAATTGAGCTACTGGCCTGTCCTGCATCCAGCGTTCTTTCGGAACGCACATTCAGTGCTGCTGGAGGATTTGTCACGGATCACAGGGTGCGCCTGTCCACCGACTCGGTTGATCGACTGACTTTCATCAAGATGAACCAGTCTTGGATCACCACCAGCTACCACACACCTGATGCTGATATAACAGACTAATTGATTTTAACATGTCACATCCCTTCAAGACTGATGCTGATGCTGAGTGCCTGTGCTGTTATGTTGACTGGCTATCCTCCTCCTCCGAGTCCTCAATGATACGATTGATGATGATAGCTTGGAAGATCATTTTTGTTTATGGGTGCCGCCACCAGTGGCTAAGGCCCAATTTTTCAGCCCCTGTTTTACAGGGGCGTGTAATTACAATTTTTTTAGCAATAATTTGCCATAGGGCTCATTGCTGTGCTCCAAGTACAGTATCTGTGAGGGGTTGGAGTGTTGTGGCACCAGTGCCTAAGGCCCAATTTTTCAGCCCCTGTTTAACAGGGGCGTGTCATTACAATTTTTTAAGCAATACTTTGCAACAGGGCTCATTGCTGTGTTCCAAGTAACGTATCTGTGAGGGGTTGTAGTGTTGTGCCACCAGTTCCTAAGGCCCAATTTTTCAGCCCCTGTTCAACAGGGGCATGCAATTACAATTCTTGATCTAATAATTCACAGCAGGGCCCATTGCTGCACCCACCAAGAGTAACTCTGAGGGCTTACAGTGTTGTGGCAACACCACCACCACCACCACCACCACGAAAGACCCAATTTTTCAGCCCCTGTTCAACAGGGGCATGCAATTACAATTCTTGATCTAATAATTCACAGCAGGGCCCATTCCTGCACCCACCAAGAGTAACTCTGAGGGCTTACAGTGTTGTGGCAACACCACCACCACCACCACCACCACGAAAGACCCAATTTTTCAGCCCCTGTTCAACAGGGGCATGCAATTACAATTCTTGATCTAATAATTCACAGCAGGGCCCATTGCTGCACCCACCAAGAGTAACTGTCAGGGCTTACAGTGTTGTGGCACCAGCACCACCATCAAAGGCCCAATTTTTACTACCACTGTTCAACAATTATATGTAATTAAAATTCCTGATATAATAGTTGACAGCAGGGCGTTCCAGCACCAACCAAGACTAACTGTGAGTGCTTACAGTGTTGTGCCAACACCAACAACTAAGGGGCCTATTTCTGCAGAGTATATACGGCAGGTCCCTACTTTCAAACATCCAACTTACAAACGACTACTACTTGCAAATGCAAGAAGACAACAGGAAGTGAGAGGAAATCTACCACTAGGAAGGAAAATTCTCTCCTGTAAGAATAAATATGGGAGAAAGGTGTCTCCTCTGTACTGATGCTTTATCAGCAATCCTTGTTTCAAGAAAAACACCACATTTCAAAAACAGTTGTCATTGGGACGGAAAGTGAGGTGAAATGTTCTGAACAGGGGCACAGACAGCAAAACAAATGTTACAGGGGTGATAACCCTTACCTATGTTTTCCAAAAAGTTTAAAAATAGATTTTTGGGCTGGAGCTACACTTCAACAATGTACCTGTTCAAAATTACAAACAGATTCTACATAAGAACAAACCTACAGTCCCTGTCTTGTATGCACCGCCTGTATACGGCTGTTCAGAGTATATAGGGCCTTTTTTATTTTATGTGCGGGGTTCCCCTTAATATCCATACAAGACCCAAAGGGGCTGGTAATGGGCTGGGGTGTGGGGGGGGGGGGGTCATGGGGTAGCTATGCCATTTTTCTTAAAGATTTTCATCCATATTACCGGGACCAGACATTACATTAAAGCCGCAAGCAGTTTTAAATGGCTTTTTTTTCCTTTAGAAGTGTCATTTTGTGCAGGGACAGTTCTAAACACGGGAAACACGTGGCACTTCACAGGCATACTTTAGACACCCCCCAGGTACGATATTTAAAGGAATATTTGACTTTTTTTTTTTCACTTTATGCATCATTAAAATGACTGCTCCCGAAAAACGACCGTTATTAAAACTTCTTTTTGCATTGATACATGTCCCCTGGTGCAGAACCCGGGTTCCCAAACCCTTATTTAGGACAATAACATGCATAATAGTTGTTATAATTACCACTTTAGAATTCGAACGTTCGCATCCATTGTATTTAATAGGGTTCTAATGTTCGTACGAACTTTCGGTCCGTTCGCGAGTTCTGGTGCGAACCGAACCCGGGGGTGTTCGGCTCATCACTACTCCCCAGCTGCCAAAAGCTCAAGAATGGATGAACCCAGATAAAGTAACTATTTCATCTCTCTGTTACCCTGGGTTTCTAACCTGCTCTCTAGTTCCTGGTTCTATGTTTGACAAAAACTTTATAACACAGGCTAAACCTCATATGTTCTATAACACAAGACTTTTGTGCTCTTCTGAGGAATTATTCTTTTTACCCCCTTTTTCTTTTTTTTTTTTTCTAACCCCCACCAGATGGCATGCTTAAGACTTCTTTAGATCTCTCAGTTCTATAGCATAACCGAAATGTTATCCCCATTCTCCAGGAGATGAGTCCCTTACTGATCAAGCTATTCGGTAGATCTGGACCACAGATATACAGTACAGTACTGTTATGATATAACCTGCATTTTATATCCAGATCTCCCCTAGTTCATATAAATAGCTGCTTACGCAGATGACCTCCTTTTTTTCATAACCCAGCCCCATGTATCAATACCCAATCTCACTAAAATATTTAAAACATTTGGATTTATCTCCAACTTTAAAATCAATCTAAATCAGAAGCCCTTAACATTAACTTATCTCCAGATAAATATAGCCTACTTAAGACCAATCATAAATTTAGGTGGGAACACAATACTCTTAAATATTTTGGAATAAAGCTTACCCCAACTATCGAGTCGCTGTTCCCAGCCAATTTTACCCCCCTACTACAATCCATATCCAAAGACCTACAAAAATTGACTCCCAAGCTCTTCTCTTGGTTTGGGAGGGCCTCAATCCTAAAAATGACGATACTACCAAGGTTACTGTACTTTTTAATGCCCTGCCAATCCCAATACCCAATGTCTTTTTTACCAAATTACAAAAAATACAAAGGGAATTTTTATGGGCAAGGAAAAAACCTAGGTTGAACTTCCATCTTCTAATTCTCCCCAAAAACAAAGGTGGTATAAGTCTTCCTGACTTCAAAAAGTATTACTTCGCCACTCATAATACAAGAATAATTGATTGCCATTATCACGACCAAAATAAAGATTGGGAGAAACTTGAACAAAACCACAGCGAACAACAACTTTTATACTACCCGTGGACTACACATTCAAAATCCATTAGAAGTACAACACATCCTTTGGTAGCAACCACGCTAAAGGTTTGGCACAGAATAGCTACTCAATACAAACTCGCCACGATGCCAGGCCCACTGACCCCAATCGCTAACAACCCTGATTTTATTCCAGGCCTAAACCAAAGAACTCTACCAACCCCAGATTACCCCTCCAAATTTCTAGTTACCCCCTGCCTCTCCGGAGGCAAAGTCAAAACTCTAGATACACTCAAATCAGAATACAAGGACTCATTCCCAGGCCCCTGGTTCCACATGCAGCTAAAAGACTTCATAACTAAAAGTAAACACAAAACCTCATATCTCCAAACTAGAACCCCTTTATAAAACATATGTTACAACAGAGAACAGGTCCTAAAATCAACTTCCATCGCATACTCCTTCAATCCTCATACTTCAATACTTCATACTCAATACTTCATCAATCCTCGCATGTTGAGAATAACAAACACAAAAAAAATTGGGAGAAAGATCTTGAGACCAATTTTAGTGAAGCCCAGTGGGAAAGAGCATGTATATTTGCTCATAAATGCTCACTGAGCACAAGATACCAGGAGATTTCATATAAAATTTTAACACAGTGGTACATCACTCCACAAAAGGCTAAGACTTGGTCTTCCTCAGGTTCTGACTCCTGCTGGCGATGTAATACAGCCACTGGTTCCTTTCTGCACATTTGGTGGGACTGTCCTCTAATCCTTGACTTCTGGGTCCAAATATCGAAATGGATTAAGCATATAACGGAAACTAAGATAAACTTAAATGCGGCTGCATGTCTGTTGAATATAAACTCTTTTCCGCTCAGTACATACAAAAAGTCCTTAACCAGACATCTCCTAACAGCTGCAAAAACAATCATTCCATTACATTGGAAAACCACTTATGTCCCGACGGACAAGGATTGGCTGGACAGGGTCCAGTATATATAGGATGGAAGAAATCTCTGCAATGAAGAAAGAAAATAGTGACACATTTAACAAAATGTGGCAACCCTGGATTATATTTAAATATTCAAATGATTATCTAACTCTCACCTCCGGTGAACCCTAATGCACGCTATATGGTCTGTTGAATCCCGTTACTATTTGGATATATACATACACATTCAACAACTCCCTCCTTATGATCTTACTGCAGAACTTTAGTTTTGTTTTTCAACAATTCTCAATTTTGAAATATGTCTCCATAGGTTTTACCACTAGCACTCACCTACCCCTCTTCCCTCTTCCCTTCTACCTCTTCTTCTTACCTTGAAATCCCCTTCTCCCCTTTATCTTTTCTATATTTCCCTATGCTACAATTTGATTATATACAAGTTTTATATAATTATAACATGTTAATGCCTATTGTATTGTGTTATAATGTTATCTGAGCAGTTATTAACAATTTATTACTTTACCAATGTAAACAACATTTCTCTACCAATAAAATATTTTGATTGTGAAAAAAAAAGCAATGTATAAAATGGAAAATTGTATACCCACCTTTCTGTATTTTTATTTTCCTGGTGCATCTTCATGACAGCATACAATGGGTTATGGCTCCCTCCCCACAACCTAAACTGGCTTGCAGCATTCTCTGTAACCCTCACCATTTGGGTAGAAATCTGTATGCTGCCATGAAGATGTACCAGGAAAGAAAAATTACGGAAAGGTGGGTATAGAATTTCCTGATTTCCTGGTGCATCATGGCAGCATACATTGGGAACTAACTCGCCAATATTGGAAGGGCAAGAAACATTTTTGTAATGGTCAGTAGTGTAAGTATGCACAACAAATTTTCCAACTTTTACTGTTGTGAGCTGAGCCAGGTTCACCTAAAAAAAAAAGCTTAATGAAGGTGTCCCAGGAGGACCATATTGCTGATTTTCAAATAGCCTTGCAAATAGCCTCAGGAGCTCCACAGAGCTGGCACTGCCCTGGTTGAATGTGCTCTTAATTCTTCCAGAGCAAGAAGGTCTTGTGAAGAGCAGGCTCTTTTCATTGTATAGGAGGTGACTGTACGTGTTGATGCTGACTGACCCTGCCTTAACCACTTGCCTATAGGGCACTTTCACCCCCTTCCTGCCCAAGCTATTTTTCAGCTTTCAGCACTGTCCCATTTTGAATGACAATTGCGCGGTCATGCTACACTGTACCCAAATGAAATTTTTATATATTTTTCCCCATAAATAAAGCTTTTTTTTGATGGCATTTGATCACCTCTGAGGTTTTTATTTCTTGCGCTATAAACAAAAGAAGAGGGACAAGTTTGAAAAAAAACACTATTTTTTACTTTTTGCTATAGTAAATATCCATTTTTTTAAACAAATTTTATCCTCAGTTTAGGCCGATATGTATTCTTCTACATATTTTTGTTAAAAAAAAAAAAAAAAATCGCAATAAGCGTATATTGATTGGTTTGCGCAAAAGTTATAGCAGCTACAAAAAAGGGGATAGATTTATACAATTTTTATTATTATTATTTTTTTTTACTAGTAATGGCGGCAATCATCGATTTTTTTTATCATGACTGCGATATTGCGGCGGACACATCGGACACTTTTGACACATTTTTGGGACCATTCACATTTATACAGCGATCCGTGCTATAAAAATGCATTGATTACTGTATAAACATGACTGGCAGAGAAGGGGTTAACACTAGGGGCGATCAAGGGGTTAAATGTGTTCCCTGGGAGTGATTCTTACTGTGGGGGGAGGGGACTGACTGGGGAAGGTGACCGATGGTTGTCCCTGTGTACATCAGTCTCCTCTCCCTGACAGGATGTGGATCTGTGTGTTTTCACACACAGATCTACGGTCCTGCTCAGTTGCTGGGCAATCGCGGCCGCCGGGCACGCGCAACGGGTCCCCAGTGACGCGGCGGGTGCATCCTTTAGTGGCTTTAAAAGGCGCAACGTCATATGACGTCAGCCCAGAACAACAGGGTCTTCCTACCGCCGTCATTTGACGGCGAGCGGTGGACAAGTGGTTAAGAAATGCCAGAACCAAGCACAGATTTAAGCTTTCCTGAATGAAAAGGTCGCTGCCAAGCAGGCCATCAGAGTTAGATCAATATCCAGGGGATGTGGTTCTCCAACTTCACTAAAAGAAGGTAAAATTACTTCCTTGTTGAAGTGGAAGGAGAAAAGACACCTTAGGGATAAAAGCGGTCTGTGGGTTTTGGGACTCTTCTGTCCAGGTAGAACGTTAGGTGAGGCTCCTTGAGTACAAAGCCTGCAGCTCTGACACCATTTCACAGAGGTTGTGGCAACCAGAAATACAGTCTTTAGGGTTGGATTGCAGAGTGTAGCCAATTCTGTAGGATAGAAATGAGGCTTTGATAAGGCTGAGGACCATAAGGCCCACTTAGGAAACAATGGTTTCCTGGCAGGTCTATAACTTCATACAATCCTTTATAGAATTGTATCACTAAAGGTTTAAGGGCTCCTTAAACCCATGTAACTGCAGACAAGGCGGAACCTTGAACTTTAAACATATTTGAACCTAGCCCTCTGTCCAGCCCTAGTTGTAAGGACCGCGGGTGCCTTTGCTGGTTTTGGTGATAAAGGACTCCAGGCATTTACTGCATGAAATCTGCAAATGTTACCCATATTCTCTGGTAGGTCTTATTCATGGAGACTTCTTTGGCTTGACCCAAGGTAGCCAATACCTGCACTGAGGACCTTTGACTTTGTAGCCACCACCTCTCAACTTCCATGCCATCAAAAGTAGTCTCTTGGGGCTGGATGGCAAAACTGGCCAATACACAGCAGATCCGTCATCACTGGCAGAGGCAGTGGTGACTCAATGCTCAACTGTACGAGAGGCAGACACCAGAGCCTCCTCAGCCAAAAATTGTATAATTGCATAATTGTATAATTGCATAATTGCAATTATCGATACTGGAAGTTCCACTGACAGCCTAAGAATGCTACACTTCCACTGCTTTCTAGGCAGAGTACAACTATTGTTCCTTGCATAAAAAGCTTTGAAAACTACTGTCAGTACAAGAGCATTCAATACTATGCGTCCTTAGCTGAATATCCCATTAACTTGAGCAGCCTGCTCTTTGAAATGCGTCCCCCAACCTTTCTGGCTGGGGTCAGTTAAGAAGAACCAAGGATACTCAGGCACTGTTCTGCTGGAAGAGATTTCGCTCCCAAAGCACCTTTGACTTTCTCTATAAGAGGACGGATCTTCCCTCATGTAAATTCTATTCAATTTTTCTGTGTATCCCAAAATTTCCCCAAGAACCTCATTCTATGAGCTGGGCAGAGGAAGCTCTTCTTTCAATTAATTAGCCATCAGAACAGAGCAAAGCAGCAGACCGATTAAAAAAAAACAGCCGGACACAATGATCCCAGAGCAAGCATTGAAAAGGAGATAGAAAGATATTTTTCTAAATGTATTTCAGTTAAAAATTAGCACCACATCCCAGTATAATAGACAATACAAAAAAAAAGGTTGGGACTTTGAAAGTGCTGATAAACCTCCCCTTGGATTAACTATTCGTACACCATATAGAATAAAAATATTATTTTATTTAATAGATATCATATTAAAAAACAATGTAACAGCATCAAGCTACTCATCCCCAAACACTCCCCCTAGTCTCCAATAGGTATTGTAGCCTCTAATAACAGATCAAATACAGCATGGATACCAAAAAGGACATCAGTCAAGTGAAATATATGCCAAGGAGATAGCCACAACCCAACGTGTTTCACCTTGTCGGCTTCTTCAGGGGTTCTAGTGGAGGGCAGATGGGTAAGTAGAGAGGCTGTAAGAAAAAAAGAGATACATAATATAGGTTCATAAATACAAACATACCTGTACATTTATATTGAAATCTGATGATGGTGTACATAGAACAAACACATTCAATACATACTGATTTTGGGAAACCCAATGGGGATTAGGGATGAGCCGAACACCCCCCAGTTCGGTTCACACCAGAACATGCAAACAGACAAAAATGTTGCGAACATGTGAACACCGTTAAAGTCTATGGGACACGAACATGAAAAATCAAGTGTGTTAATTTTAAAGGCTTATATGCAAGTTATTGCCATAAAAAGTGTTTGGGGACCCGGGTACTGCCCCAGGGGACATGTATCAATGCAAAAAAAGTTTTTAAAGCTGCATTTTTTTCAGGAGCAGTGATATATAATGCTTAAAGTGAAACAAAAATGAAATATTCCTTTAAATATCATGCCTGGGGGTCCCCTTAGTCTGCCTGTAAAGTAGCGCCTCTTACCCATGTTTATAACAGTACCGCAGCAAAATTACATTTCTAAAGAAAAAAATGTAATTTAAAATTGCTTGCGGCTGTAATGTTTTGTCGGTCAATATTTTTAGTCAATTGGTATGAAGATAAGTTATTAACTTCTAATTTTCTAATTCTTCTTGGTCATGTAGGCCCCCAAGCTGCCCTGCTTCTTGGAGTCCCCCAAATGGGGTTTGAAGGAAAGAAAACTCCTTGATTCCCCCATCAATACAGTCAGTGTTAATGTCAGTGTTAATGGGGAAATCCACCCGATGCGCTATTCTAACAGTGGGGTGTTTCTCATCCATCAGAATACAATAATCACTGCTGGCAGCGATAGCCACTGGCAGTGATCGAACAAAAAAATAAATGATAGGCCGGTTGTATGGAAGTTGATTGATAGATCATCTTCAGTACAACCAGCCTGCCTATAGATGGAATAAAATTCAGCTGGTTACTGCTAAAATGTGTGCCTGTCCTACTGTATGTGTCAATTAGCATATACCCCTGCTCTTTCCAATAGACTCTAAGGCCATTTATCTCGCATCTAGTGATTACGATAACAATTGGTGCAAACATTTACCTTTTTATGGGTAGTGGTATTGCCTAATGCTAAAGATTATGTGGAACTGAACCTGATACCTGTAATACAGGAGGTGAAGAAGAGGCTGAATGCATGGATAAATCTACCCTTATCATAAATAGAGGAGCCCATCCATATGGGTGAAAAAGGTGCTGCTCACCCCAAATTATGTAACAATACCAAAAACAGAGACACAAAACTCCCAGGGGCTTTTAGTCAGCAAAAATTACAAAATAAGTCCATTGATATATAAAAAATATATTTTATTGATGCAAAATTACAAAAAGTTTCAAAAAGTGCAATTATAAAAACATGAGCTCTGGTATATGTACCCTCTATACTAAACAGGATGTCCTAATGGAATAGATAAACATTAAATCCATGAAAACTTTTTCAAACTCGATATACTGCTCAAAAACCCCCAACGCATTTCGATTTATGCTAGTTCAAATCTTCCTCAGGGGGATAGGGATCTAAATCATGAAACATACAGTTAAAATATGTTTACATACAGAGAAACATGTTTACATACATTCAATACAATTGATACAAATCTGATTAAAATGAAAGTCTTACCTAAATTTCAGTTTTCTTTTCCACAACTCCCCATTCTAAATCACCAAATCCTTCTTTAAACTACTTAACTATTTACCTTCTGCCTTAGGGCTGCCTAGGCTCTGCATTACAAATTTACAACATTGACAAGGCCAACCCTACAGGGTGGTTTAGCTATGCCAGACATTTATACATTTTTTATTGCCACTCAACTGCTTACACTGGTGGCTAACATCAAACCACAGTAGTTCATATTTTACGCTGGAGGAAACTATTCTTAATTCTCTAGAGGCCCTCCAGTACCTCATATTTCATGGCCCCACAGCTCCATACCCACTTGTTCCCTCTATGAGAACCATAACCAAGACCTGGACAGTCAAGCCCTGTACACACGATCGGATTTGCTATGGATTTTTCCATCGGAATTCCGATGAAGCTGACTTCCGTCAGTCTTGCCTACACACCATCAGTCAAAAATCCGACCGTCCCAAACGCCGTGACGTAAAACACTCAGACGAGCCGAGAAAAATGAAGTTCAATGCTTCTGAGCATGTGTCGACTTGATTCTGAGCATGCGTGGATTTTTTCTCCGATGGAGTTCCACACAGACGATCGGAATTTGCTATTGCTTTTTTTTCCATCGGATAAATTTAAAACATGTTCTATTTTTTCTCACCGAAGCAAAAAAGACCGATGGGGCCCATACACGATCGGTTTGTCCGATGAAAAAAGTCCAGACTGTTTTCATTGGTAAAACCGATCGTGTGTACAGGGCATAAGACTCCGTTGGGAATCACAAGCTTCTGGCATGTTATCCCCACATACTACACTGTGGAACAACCCCTCCCAAGCTCATCTTAGCATGATTCCTGATCCCCAATGCTGGGTGAAATATATATTTAAGACCATAGCAAATATTGCTGAAAATCAAAATTTCCTATCATTTGACACTGTGGGGTTAATTTGCTAAAACTGAAGAGTGCAAAATCTGGTGCAGCTTCCAGTTTTTCATTTTTTTTGTCAAAGCTTTGAATAAGCTGATGTTAAAAGCTGATTGGCTAACATACACAGCTGCACCAGATTTTGTACTCTCCAGTTTTAGCACATCAACCCCTGTTTGTGAAAAATATAGCATACCATTTTATTATTGGGTTAGATATTTGCAGCTTTCCCACACCCCTTATGGCCAGTTATCTCACCAAGAAGTAACTTTGAACTGTTCCTCACTGGAAAATCTACTACATACCTACAAGCTTCTAAAACCAGCCTCCTCTCTTTATCAATGTGTCACCCTATCAAATTCATCTAACCTGCCTCAAATAAAACACATATGAACACAGGGGTCGACAAAATAAATTCACTAATGTTTGGGCAAAATGGCTAGAGGATCCATTCCTTAAATCCTCCCTCTCAGGTAGACCCAAAAATGGAGCTATGACCTTTAACATATAGGCTGTGAATTCACACTTGAGCCAGTAGGTTGTGTTTTCTCCTGTTTTTGTGGGTGATTGTAAGTAGGGATGAGCTTCGTGTTCGAGTCGAACATACGTTCGACTCGAACATCGGCTGTTCGATCGTTCGACGAAGATCGAACGATTTGGGCCGTTCGCGCCAAATTCGAGTGACGCGAACGGCCCACAATGCACTACGCCATCGCAGTGTCATCCAGGCGCTGTGATTGGCCAAGCATGCACTGTGACCCCGCATGCTTGGCCAATCACAGCGCCGGCAGCGAGGAGAGCAATGATTGGCCACAGGCAGGATGCCTGTGGCCAATTATTGCTGAGGGTGTTTAGTACACGCCCCACACTATAAAAGGCCGCCAGCACGGCGGCCTAGTGTAGTGTGTTCCGGAGCAGGGAAAGAGAAGCATAGGCAGGGACAGTGACATTTATTTTTTCTTGCTTAACCTGGATTCCTTTAGTTTAGGGAAAGAGAAGGATAGGTAGGGAGAGTGTCAGTGTGTTTTACTGTGCGAATCCTTGTTTCTAGGGACAGGGAAGGACAGTGAGGGAATTCTCCTTGTGCTATAGTGTGCTTTAAAAAAACATTTTTTCTAGGGACAGAAAACTATAGGTAGGGAGAGTGTCAGTGTGTTTTACTGTGCGAATCCTTGTTTCTAGGGACAGGGAAGGACAGTGAGGGAATTCTCCTTGTGCTATAGTGTGCTTTAAAAAAACATTTTTTCTAGGGACAGAAAACTATAGGTAGGGAGAGTGTCAGTGTGTTTTACTGTGCGAATCCTTGTTTCTAGGGACAGGGAAGGACAGTGAGGGAATTCTCCTTGTGCTATAGTGTGCTTTAAAAAAACATTTTTTCTAGGGACAGAAAACTATAGGTAGGAAGAGTGTCAGTTTCTTTCACTGTGATAATCCTTGTTTCTAGGGACAAAGAAGGAAAGTGAGGGAAATTCTCCTTGTGCTATAGTGTGCTTTAAAAAAACATTTTTTCTAGGGACAGAAAACTATAGGTAGGGAGAGTGTCAGTGTGTTTTACTGTGCGAATCCTTGTTTCTAGGGACAGGGAAGGACAGTGAGGGAATTCTCCTTGTGCTATAGTGTGCTTTAAAAAAAACATTTTTTCTAGGGACAGAAAACTATAGGTAGGAAGAGTGTCAGTTTCTTTCACTGTGATAATCCTTGTTTCTAGGGACAGGGAAGGAAAGTGAGGGAAATTCTCCTTGTGCTATAGTGTGCTTTAAAAAAACATTTTTTCTAGGGACAGAAAACTATAGGTAGGAAGAGTGTCAGTTTCTTTCACTGTGATAATCCTTGTTTCTAGGGACAGGGAAGGACAGTGAGGAAAATTCTCCTTGTGCTATAGTGTGCTTTAAAAAAACATTTTTTCTAGGGACAGAAAACTATAGGTAGGAAGAGTGTCAGTTTCTTTCACTGTGATAATCCTTGTTTCTAGGGACAGGGAAGGAAAGTGAGGGAAATTCTCCTTGTGCTATAGTGTGCTTTAAAAAAACATTTTTTCTAGGGACAGAAAACTATAGGTAGGAAGAGTGTCAGTTTCTTTCACTGTGATAATCCTTGTTTCTAGGGACAAAGAAGGAAAGTGAGGGAAATTCTCCTTGTGCTATAGTGTGCTTTAAAAAAACATTTTTTCTAGGGACAGAAAACTATAGGTAGGAAGAGTGTCAGTTTCTTTCACTGTGATAATCCTTGTTTCTAGGGACAGGGAAGGAAAGTGAGGGAAATTCTCCTTGTGCTATAGTGTGCTTTAAAAAAACTTTTTTTCTAGGGACAGAAAACTATAGGTAGGGAGAGTGTCAGTGTGTTTTACTGTGCGAATCCTTGTTTCTAGGGACAGGGAAGGACAGTGAGGGAATTCTCCTTGTGCTATAGTGTGCTTTAAAAAAACATTTTTTCTAGGGACAGAAAACTATAGGTAGGGAGAGTGTCAGTGTGTTTTACTGTGCGAATCCTTGTTTCTAGGGACAGGGAAGGACAGTGAGGGAATTCTCCTTGTGCTATAGTGTGCTTTAAAAAAACATTTTTTCTAGGGACAGAAAACTATAGGTAGGGAGAGTGTCAGTGTGTTTTACTGTGCGAATCCTTGTTTCTAGGGACAGGGAAGGACAGTGAGGGAATTCTCCTTGTGCTATAGTGTGCTTTAAAAAAACATTTTTTCTAGGGACAGAAAACTATAGGTAGGAAGAGTGTCAGTTTCTTTCACTGTGATAATCCTTGTTTCTAGGGACAAAGAAGGAAAGTGAGGGAAATTCTCCTTGTGCTATAGTGTGCTTTAAAAAAACATTTTTTCTAGGGACAGAAAACTATAGGTAGGGAGAGTGTCAGTGTGTTTTACTGTGCGAATCCTTGTTTCTAGGGACAGGGAAGGACAGTGAGGGAATTCTCCTTGTGCTATAGTGTGCTTTAAAAAAACATTTTTTCTAGGGACAGAAAACTATAGGTAGGAAGAGTGTCAGTTTCTTTCACTGTGATAATCCTTGTTTCTAGGGACAGGGAAGGAAAGTGAGGGAAATTCTCCTTGTGCTATAGTGTGCTTTAAAAAAACATTTTTTCTAGGGACAGAAAACTATAGGTAGGAAGAGTGTCAGTTTCTTTCACTGTGATAATCCTTGTTTCTAGGGACAGGGAAGGACAGTGAGGAAAATTCTCCTTGTGCTATAGTGTGCTTTAAAAAAACATTTTTTCTAGGGACAGAAAACTATAGGTAGGAAGAGTGTCAGTTTCTTTCACTGTGATAATCCTTGTTCCTAGGGACAGGGAAGGAAAGTGAGGGAAATTCTCCTTGTGCTATAGTGTGCTTTAAAAAAACATTTTTTCTAGGGACAGAAAACTATAGGTAGGAAGAGTGTCAGTTTCTTTCACTGTGATAATCCTTGTTTCTAGGGACAAAGAAGGAAAGTGAGGGAAATTCTCCTTGTGCTATAGTGTGCTTTAAAAAAACATTTTTTCTAGGGACAGAAAACTATAGGTAGGAAGAGTGTCAGTTTCTTTCACTGTGATAATCCTTGTTTCTAGGGACAGGGAAGGAAAGTGAGGGAAATTCTCCTTGTGCTATAGTGTGCTTTAAAAAAACTTTTTTTCTAGGGACAGAAAACTATAGGTAGGGAGAGTGTCAGTGTGTTTTACTGTGCGAATCCTTGTTTCTAGGGACAGGGAAGGACAGTGAGGGAATTCTCCTTGTGCTATAGTGTGCTTTAAAAAAACATTTTTTCTAGGGACAGAAAACTATAGGTAGGGAGAGTGTCAGTGTGTTTTACTGTGCGAATCCTTGTTTCTAGGGACAGGGAAGGACAGTGAGGGAATTCTCCTTGTGCTATAGTGTGCTTTAAAAAAACATTTTTTCTAGGGACAGAAAACTATAGGTAGGGAGAGTGTCAGTGTGTTTTACTGTGCGAATCCTTGTTTCTAGGGACAAAGAAGGAAAGTGAGGGAATTCTCCTTGTGCTATAGTGTGCTTTAAAAAAACATTTTTTCTAGGGACAGAAAACTATAGGTAGGGAGAGTGTCAGTGTGTTTTACTGTGCGAATCCTTGTTTCTAGGGACAGGGAAGGACAGTGAGGGAATTCTCCTTGTGCTATAGTGTGCTTTAAAAAAACATTTTTTCTAGGGACAGAAAACTATAGGTAGGAAGAGTGTCAGTTTCTTTCACTGTGATAATCCTTGTTTCTAGGGACAAAGAAGGAAAGTGAGGGAAATTCTCCTTGTGCTATAGTGTGCTTTAAAAAAACATTTTTTCTAGGGACAGAAAACTATAGGTAGGGAGAGTGTCAGTGTGTTTTACTGTGCGAATCCTTGTTTCTAGGGACAGGGAAGGACAGTGAGGGAATTCTCCTTGTGCTATAGTGTGCTTTAAAAAAACATTTTTTCTAGGGACAGAAAACTATAGGTAGGAAGAGTGTCAGTTTCTTTCACTGTGATAATCCTTGTTTCTAGGGACAGGGAAGGAAAGTGAGGGAAATTCTCCTTGTGCTATAGTGTGCTTTAAAAAAACATTTTTTCTAGGGACAGAAAACTATAGGTAGGAAGAGTGTCAGTTTCTTTCACTGTGATAATCCTTGTTTCTAGGGACAGGGAAGGACAGTGAGGGAAATTCTCCTTGTGCTATAGTGTGCTTTAAAAAAACATTTTTTCTAGGGACAGAAAACTATAGGTAGGAAGAGTGTCAGTTTCTTTCACTGTGATAATCCTTGTTTCTAGGGACAAAGAAGGAAAGTGAGGGAAATTCTCCTTGTGCTATAGTGTGCTTTAAAAAAACATTTTTTCTAGGGACAGAAAACTATAGGTAGGAAGAGTGTCAGTTTCTTTCACTGTGATAATCCTTGTTTCTAGGGACAAAGAAGGAAAGTGAGGGAAATTCTCCTTGTGCTATAGTGTGCTTTAAAAAAACTTTTTTTCTAGGGACAGAAAACTATAGGTAGGGAGAGTGTCAGTGTGTTTTACTGTGCGAATCCTTGTTTCTAGGGACAGGGAAGGACAGTGAGGGAATTCTCCTTGTGCTATAGTGTGCTTTAAAAAAACATTTTTTCTAGGGACAGAAAACTATAGGTAGGGAGAGTGTCAGTGTGTTTTACTGTGCGAATCCTTGTTTCTAGGGACAAAGAAGGAAAGTGAGGGAAATTCTCCTTGTGCTATAGTGTGCTTTAAAAAAACATTTTTTCTAGGGACAGAAAACTGTAGGAAGAGTGTCAGTTTCTTTCACTGTGATAATCCTTGTTTCTAGGGACAGGGAAGGAAAGTGAGGGAAATTCTCCTTGTGCTATAGTGTGCTAAAGCATTCCTCATCAACCATCTTTGAAATCCTTGTTTTTTTGGACAGTCAGGGAAATTGTCGTTGTGCTATTCTGTGCAAAAGCAATCATCCTCAACCATATTTAGAAATCCTTAAGTAAAGGGACAGAGAAGGACACCTGAAGGTAGCCCTTATTGCTTTTTTCCCATCTCCCTGCAGGCCATCTATTAGAATGTCTGGAAGGCAAACAAGGAGAGGCAGACAGTCAGGAGGCAATAAAAGAGGGCAAGCAGGCTCTGTGTCTGGGGGCAACAGTGCTGGTCGTGGACGCGGTGCATTGTCATCAGCACATGGCCATGGGACACGCTTGTCCTTCTTTTCGGCAGCTGGACATGTTGAGCCACATCATGCCGAAGACTTAGTAGAGTGGATGACCAAGCTCTCCTCCTCCTCCTCATCCTCTCTCACCCAGGCTCAGGGTACTGGAAAAGCAGCTGCCAAAGCGTCCTCTTCCCTGGTATCAATGTCAGACTCATCATCAGTCACTCCTTCCCTAGACCCACCATGTCCTCCTCCTGAGGAGTCCCCCGAACTGTTTGAGCACAGTGTTGGGTACCTGCTCCAGGAGGATGCCCAGCGTTTCGAAGGGTCTGATGATGAAACCCAGCTACAGGAAGGCAGTAGCGTGAGAGCAGACAGAGGGGATGCTCAAGAAGGACACCAATCTGGCAGTCATGTTCCAGCAGCTGCAGCATACTGCCAGATTGGCTCCAGTGATGAGGAGGGAGGGGATGATGAGGTCACTGACTCCACGTGGGTGCCTAATAGGAGAGAGGAGGAGGAGGAGGATGAGGAGGAGGCACATCTCCAACGAGGCAGGATGCCCTTTGGTGGCCAGCGTAAGGGCAGTACACCGACGGAATCACACCGCAGAGCTCCGCCTGTGCAGGGCGCTGCCTCTGCCCGTCATTCAAAAAGTTCTTTGGTGTGGGCCTTTTTTGAGGCTAGTGCATCAGATCGCACAGCTGCTGTTTGCAACATATGTCTCAAGCGTATATCGCTTGGCCAAAACATCAGCCGCTTGGGTACCACATGCCTGACTAGACATATGTTGACCTGCCATGCAGCTCGTTGGCAAGCCTACCTCAAAGACCCACACCAAAGAACAAAGCGGACCTCTCCTTGCACCGCATCAGCTGGGATCTCCAACCCCACTATAACTTCAGTCCTCTCTGAAACATGCACTGAGAGGAATGAAGGTGTAGAATTAGGTGTGTCACAGCCAAGTACTTGCGGCCACTCTGCTAGCAGTACACCGACGTCCGATTCTAGCAGGCAAATTTCCCTGCCCCAGCTGCTGGACCGTCGAAAGAAGTTCACTCCCAGCCATCCACATGCCCAGCGGTTGAATGCTAGCTTGGCTAAATTGCTAGCGCTTCAACTGCTGCCTTTTCAGTTGGTAGACTCGGCCCCCTTCCGTGAGTTTGTGCAATGTGCGGTTCCTCAGTGGCAGGTTCCCAAACGCCACTTTTTCTCACGGAAGGCTATTCCGGCTCTCTACCGGCATGTGGAAGGCAATGTCTTGGCCTCGCTGGACAGGGCGGTCAGCGGTAAGGTGCATATTACCGCTGACTCATGGTCCAGCAGGCATGGACAGGGACGTTACCTTTCTTTCACGGCCCATTGGGTCACTCTTTTGGCAGCTGGGAAGGATGCAGGACAAGGTGCAGTAGTGTTGGAGGTTGTTCCACTGCCACGCCTCCAAAATGCTACTACTGGTTGTGACACACCTCTCTCCTCCACCCCCTCCTCTTCTTCTTCCTCCATGGCCTCTTCCTGTGGTTTGTCCTCGGAACCAGCGGTGCTCCGTAGGCGTTCAAGGGGCTACGCAAGTACGCAGGCAAAAAGATGCCATGCCGTGCTTGCGCTGGTGTGTTTGGGGGACAGAAGCCACACTGGGGCAGAGGTCCTGTCTGCTCTGCAGGGCCAGGCCGAGAGGTGGTTGACGCCACGCCAGCTTAAGCCAGGAATGGTGGTTTGCGACAATGGCACCAACCTCCTCTCCGCCCTCCGACAGGGACAACTGACCCATGTGCCCTGTGTGGCTCACGTCCTTAACCTGGTGGTGCAGCGGTTCTTGGGCAGGTACCCGGGCTTACAGGATGTCCTGAGGCAGGCCAGGAAAGTCTGTGTGCATTTCCGCAGATCTTATAATGCCAGTGCTCGCCTGGCTGAGCTGCAAAAGGAGTTGAACCTGCCCAAGAACCGCCTTATATGTGACATGCCCACCAGGTGGAACTCAACGTTGGCCATGCTGCAGCGGCTGCACACGCAGCAGAGGGCCATCAATGAGTACCTGTGCGACTACGGCACCAGGACAGGGTCAGGGGAGCTTGTTTTTTTTTCTCCACGCCAGTGGGGCATGATCAGGGATGCATGCACTGTCCTGGCACCATTTGAGGAGGCCACGAGGATGGTGAGCAGTGACAGTGCATGCATCAGTGACACTGTACCTCTTGTCCACCTGTTGGAGCACACGCTGCGTGGAATAATGGACAGGGCACTTGAGGCAGAACAGAGGCAGGAAGAGGAGGACTTCCTTGCCTCTCAAGGCCCCCTTTACCCAGACAGTGTTCCTTCTGTCCCACCCATCGCACAGGAAGAGGAGGAGGAGGAGGAGGATTGTGTCAGCATGGAGGTGGAGGCTGGCACTCAGCATCATCAGCAGCAGTCTTTTAGGGATGATTTACAGTCCCAAGAAACCAGTGGACTTGTACGTGGCTGGGAGGAGGTGGCTGCGGATCATGTCGTCCTTAGTGACCCAGAGGACTCCGGAGCGAATGCCTCAGCAAACCTACGCTGCATGGCCTCCCTGATCCTGCAAAGTCTGCGGAAGGATCCTCGTATTCTTCGGATCAAGGAGAGGGACCATTACTGGCTGGCCACTCTCTTTGATCCACGGTACAAGGGTAAGGTTGCGGACCTTATGTTACCGTCGCAGAGGGAGCAGAGGATGAGACAACTCCGGGAGGCCTTGCAGAAAGGTCTGTGCAACGCGTTCCCAGAGACTGGGAGGTTACAAACTCCTGGTCCTGGACAACGAGTTGCTGAGGCTTCGGCCAGTCAAAGAAGGAGCGGTGGGGAAGGTGGCCGTCTGACCGATGCGTTCAGACAATTCTTTAGTCCGCAGCCCCAAAGTATGATCGGTTCCAGCAACCATCGCCAGCGTCTGATAAACATGGTGCAGGAATATCTAGGGGCAAGGTCAGACTTGGACACCTTCCCCACCGAAAATCCTCTGGCTTACTGGGTCTTGAGGATGGATCACTGGCCAGAGCTTGCACAGTATGCAATTGAGCTACTGGCCTGTCCTGCATCCAGCGTTCTTTCGGAACGCACATTCAGTGCTGCTGGAGGATTTGTCACGGATCACAGGGTGCGCCTGTCCACCGACTCGGTTGATCGACTGACTTTCATCAAGATGAACCAGTCTTGGATCACCACCAGCTACCACACACCTGATGCTGATATAACAGACTAATTGATTTTAACATGTCACATCCCTTCAAGACTGATGCTGATGCTGAGTGCCTGTGCTGTTATGTTGACTGGCTATCCTCCTCCTCCGAGTCCTCAATGATACGATTGATGATGATAGCTTGGAAGATCATTTTTGTTTATGGGTGCCGCCACCAGTGGCTAAGGCCCAATTTTTCAGCCCCTGTTTTACAGGGGCGTGTAATTACAATTTTTTTAGCAATACTTTGCAACAGGGCTCATTGCTGTGCTCCAAGTACAGTATCTGTGAGGGGTTGGAGTGTTGTGGCACCAGTGCCTAAGGCCCAATTTTTCAGCCCCTGTTTAACAGGGGCGTGTCATTACAATTTTTGAAGCAATACTTTGCAACAGGGCTCATTGCTGTGCTCCAAGTACAGTATCTGTGAGGGGTTGTAGTGTTGTGCCACCAGTGCCTAAGGCCCAATTTTTCAGCCCCTGTTCAACAGGGGCATGCAATTACAATTCTTGATCTAATAATTCACAGCAGGGCCCATTGCTGCACCCACCAAGAGTAACTCTGAGGGCTTACAGTGTTGTGGCAACGCCACCACCACCACCACCACGAAAGGCCCAATTTTTCAGCCCCTGTTCAAAAGGGGCATGTAATTACAATTCTTGATCTAATAATTCACAGCAGGGCCCATTCCTGCACCCACCAAGAGTAACTGTCAGGGCTTACAGTGTTGTGGCACCAGCACCACCATCAAAGGCCCAATTTTTACTACCACTGTTCAACAATTATATGTAATTAAAATTCCTGATATAATAGTTGACAGCAGGGCGTTCCAGCACCAACCAAGAGTAACTGTGAGTGCTTACAGTGTTGTGCCAACACCAACAACTAAGGGGCCTATTTCTGCAGAGTATATACGGCAGGTCCCTACTTTCAAACATCCAACTTACAAACGACTCCTACTTGCAAACGCAAGAAGACAACAGGAAGTGAGAGGAAATCTACCACTAGGAAGGAAAATTCTCTCCTGTAAGAATAAATATGGGAGAAAGGTGTCTCCTCTGTACTGATGCTTTATCAGCAATCCTTGTTTCAAGAAAAACACCACATTTCAAAAACAGTTGTCATTGGGACGGAAAGTGAGGTGAAATGTTCTGAACAGGGGCACAGACAGCAAAACAAATGTTACAGGGGTGATAACCCTTACCTATGTTTTCCAAAAAGTTTAAAAATAGATTTTTGGGCTGGAGCTACACTTCAACAATGTACCTGTTCAAAATTACAAACAGATTCTACATAAGAACAAACCTACAGTCCCTGTCTTGTATGCACCGCCTGTATACGGCTGTTCAGAGTATATAGGGCCTTTTTTATTTTATGTGCGGGGTTCCCCTTAATATCCATACAAGACCCAAAGGGGCTGGTAATGGGCTGGGGTAGGGGGGGGGTCATGGGGTAGCTATGCCATTTTTCTTAAAGATTTTCATCCATATTACCGGGACCAGACATTACATTAAAGCCGCAAGCAGTTTTAAATGGCTTTTTTTTCCTTTAGAAGTGTCATTTTGTGCAGGGACAGTTCTAAACACGGGAAACGCGTGGCACTTCACAGGCATACTTTAGACACCCCCCAGGTACGATATTTAAAGGAATATTTGACTTTTTTTTTTCACTTTATGCATCATTAAAATGACTGCTCCCGAAAAACGACCGTTTTTAAAACTTCTTTTTGCATTGATACATGTCCCCTGGTGCACAACCCGGGTTCCCAAACCCTTTTTAGGACAATAACATGCATAATAGTTGTTATAATTAGCACTTTAGAATTCGAACGTTCGCATCCATTGTATTTAATAGGGTTCTAATGTTCGTACGAACTTTCGGTCCGTTCGCGGGTTCTGGTGCGAACCGAACCCGGGGGTGTTCGGCTCATCACTAATTGTAAGTAGTTACAAATGACCACCCCTGTGAGTCACTTGGGATATGTATGTAAACACTTGCTTTTTAAACCTCAATAAAAAGGATTAAAAAAAAAGAATGATATCCAGCCATTGCTTTATATATATATTGCTTTTTTTCGGTGGCAGGCTTCTGTCATTAAGCGACTAATAAAACTGGGAAATAGGCTGCGATCATGTGTTAACCACTTAAGGACCAGCCACTGTATATATACGTCGGCAGAATGGCTCGTACAGGCACAATCACGTACCTGTACGTCCCCTTTAACTGCCCGACGTCGGGGTCGCGCGCACCGGTGTGCTCGCGACCCCCTGCCTTCCCTGTGAGTCAGACCGCGGGTCCCGTGGACTCGATCGCCGCGGGGATCCCTGCGATCGTCTCACAGAGGCATGGAGCGGGGAGATGTTAGTGTAAACTGACAATGTCACCTATCTCCGCTCTGTGTAATCAGAGCGGAGATCGGTCACGTGTCACTCGTAGCCACGCCCCCACACAGTAGTAATCACTCCCCTAGGCACACTTAACCCCTTCAGCGCCCCTAGTGGTTAACCCCTTCACTGCCAGTGTCATTTTTACAGTAACCAGTGCATTTTTATTGCACTGATCGCTGTAAAAATTACAATGGTCCCAAAAATGTATCAAAAGTGTCCGATGTGTCCGCCATAATGTCGCAGTCACGAAAAAAAAATCGCTGATCGCCGCCATTACTAGTAAAAAAATAAAAAATTTATAAAAATGCCATAAAACTACCCCCTATTTTGTAAACGCTATAACTTTTGCGCAAACCAATCAATAAACGGCGATTGCGATTTTTTTTTTACCAAAAATATGTAGAAGAATACGTATCGGCCTAAACTGAGGAAAAAAAAATTATATATTTTTGGGGGATATTTATTATAGCAAAAAGTAAAAAAATATTGCATTTTTTTCCAAATTGTCGCTCTATTTTTGTTTATAGCGCAAAGAAATTAAAAACCGCAGAGGTGATAAAATACCACCAAAAGAAAGCTCTATTTATGGGAAAAAAAGGATGTCAATTCTGTTTGGGAGCCACGTCGCACGACCGCGCAATTGGCAGTTAAAGCGACGGAGTGCCAAATCGCAAAAAGGGGCCTGGTCTTTATGCTGCGTATTGGTCCGGGGCTTAAGTGGTTAAAGAAACCTAAATGAAAAGGTGATACTGGTATGCTATTTAATGTTTAATTTGGTTTAGTTCATAAAATACTTATTTATTTGCAATTTGAATGAAATTTAAATTACATTGACTAAAAGCCACTAAGTGCTATCACAACCTGATAATTCAGGGTCATTGTGTGTGTCTTTAGAAAAGCATTGAGTATACACAGACTAAATGTTGCTTTGTCTCTCTTCCAGGTGATCAGAATAATCTGAAACAGCGTAGGCTATGGTCATTCCCTGATTCATATATATCACAGGATACTTTGACAGTGCTTCTGACACTTGTCCTCCTGCTTACCGGGCCACATATGATGCAGACTTTGGATAACTGCCAATGGTGAAAGTTACTTTATTTTACAGCTTTTTTTAAAGTGAATCTGTCAGCTGTTTTAAACTTGCAAAAGTCCACTCTAATGCCGCGTACACACGTTCGGAATTTCCGATGGGAAAAGTCAGACGGAATTTTTTCATCGGATATTCCGACCGTGTATATGCTTCATCTGCCTTTTTCCGTCGGAAATTCCGACGGAATTAGATAGAGAACATGTTCTCTTTTTTTCAGATGAAAAAAATTTCTATTGGAATTTCCGTTCGTCTGGATACAATTCCGACGGACTAAAAACCGCGCATGCTTGGAAACAATTTGACGCATGCTCGGAAGCATAGACCTTAATTTTCTCGGCTCGTCGTAGTGTTTTATGTCACCGCGTTCTTGACGGTCGGATTTTAGTGTGACCGTGTGTATGATTGACAGCTTGAGCGGAATTCCTTCGGAACTCCGTCGGAAAAACCCGTCGGAGTTTATTCCGAAGGAAATTCCGCTTGTGTGTACAAGGCATAAGAGCATACAGTGCCTGCTTCTAGCTTTGATATACAGTAAAGCCTCTATAAAATGTTCCTCTGACACTCATTTTACTGTAATTGTCTTGATTTGACTGTCCAGACATTTGGGATAAGTCCTGTGCACCTGCTAATACCCTGTCCAATGAGAATATCCTTATGAGTTAAAAAGGCACTCTAATAGCACAGGGGAATGACAGATGGGTGGAGAGTAGTCCCAAATTCAGGGAAGTCCAAGTGAACCTTGTTTTAGAGAGCTGAGTTTTTGACTAATGCATGCAATAGCAGGAGGCTTGGGATAATTTATTCTATGTGTAGCGCTACCCCCAGCTAAGAGAGCCGCTGGTTTGATTTTTCGGGCCCTGCGTACAGCTCCGCCAACCCCCGGCAATCTACTCAACCCAGGCACAGTTAGTCTAGGGGGGAAAAGGGTGTTATCTATCACAATCTATACCTGATAGTACACACACTCCGAATATATTGGATGGTAAGCACTATGTGTAATGATAACACACTGATAGCAAGTGGTAAAGTATAACTGTTTTACTCTTGGTTAAAAGGCATAGGTTGGAACATAACACATAACTTGCTTACAGAGCCCTGCAGCAATAGATATAGTATACTCTAATAGCGCAGCGCGGTCATACACCACGTGCAGCTATTAGTATCTATGCGCCCTGTGGCGCACCAAACAATATTCTCCCCCCGGTCAGGCCTGACACAGATTTAACTTAGTCCTTAGAATAACACTTTCTTCACATGCAACTTGAACGGTGGTGCACATACAGGAAACAACACTTGTAATCCACAGAGTAGGCAATCAAAAAGAACAGTTCACTGGAGACCACTCAACTCGGTTCCGCTACTATTCTCCAGTAGAATCGCAAATAAAGGCCGGTGGGCCAAGGCAGTCTCTAAGCCTAGCAACAGTACAGCCTATTGAATTGAGCAGGTGCTCGCTCACCACTCTGGACGCGATCCCAGTCCGGGACTTCCACCACTGTGTCTCCGCACACAGTGTCTGAACGATCGGGTCTCCGATCCAACGAATGTTGGCAACTTAAAGAAAGTCAGATGCCACCCAGGCTCGCAACAAGGTGGAAGGCTCTTTGGAAGTTGTGCCAGGCCCCAGGCTTAAGGCCTGATACTCCAGCAGATCCGCACAGGAAGACCGGTTGATAGCCGCGCAGTGTCCAAAGAGGCTGGGCCTCGCCTCCTCCTTTTAGCCCCCTCCCACAAGTCTCTGCGGTGGCAACAATGCACCCTGGGTGCCAAACGGGGTTCTGGAAAATACAGTCCATAGAGTCTTAAAGGAGACCCCGCTACATATGTAAGACATTTTGTTTTAAAAGTGTAGAGTAATGGGTTTGCTTTACCTGTATATTAAAAAGATTTGCTTTCAAGTAATTGTTATCTGTAAAAATCTGAGACAGATTTCATTTATACTCATGGTACATTTCCATGATTAACAGGCATTGGTAGGCACATTAATAACTAGAGATATACAGATTATATGGAGTGCCGCTGTTTTTTTGTAAGTTAATTTAAGTGAACTAAGTCAAGAAAAATGCATTTAGCTTTCTTCAGCTAAACCTAAGGCACAGGAATGTCCACAGTTCATATAATATGAAGCTTTTTTTTTTTTTTATGTACTTAACTTGCATCTTGTATTCCAATTTTGGAAATAATCATGTACAATTCCCATGTTGTCATTTCTTTAATATCACATCTGTACTTAGTATGCACCTAATTACCTCAATTTGTGTCAGTTTTGTGTTCCACCTGGAATACCACATTGGACTAATGAGACAGTCAGCTACACATATCTTATTAACATCTGCTCTGTAATTTGCTTCAGATTTGGTACAGCCTTTAAATCTTTCTCTAATGTTTCTCAAAGGAACTGACATCTAAGAACAGAGAGAATATTTGCTTCCATTATGCCTATGATGGCACTGCATTTCAATTCACATGCACAGTTCCACATGGCAAACACGGTTATACTGCTCTTTTATTTATGTTTTATGTCTGTTCTGTTAGAAATGAGGACACATTCATCAACTGCTTAATCTTGCTATACGACACAGGTGGAAAAACCCCAAAATACGAAATTAAGAAAAGCAAGATCTCAATATGAACAAAGGAAAGCAACTAACTCCCTCTATAGAAATCACTTTTTACTGTCTGACATCTGATATAAACTCTAATATAATGCCACGAATTAATGATTGATGCATCCACTGGAACAGTATGCAATAAATAGCAAAGTATTCCTTGAAGAAAAATCTCAGATGCTATAATCATAAACAATAAATTACTTTACCTCTGACTTTCTATTGTTACCTTTTTGTTATTTGCCAAGGCAATTGCTTTTGTTAACACTATCGCGGATAAAATACAGAAAAACATTACATGCTAATTTGTAGAAAATACACAAAATAGTGTAGACTAGAGAATATTTAAAGTGTAATCCCTCCCTAATAGTAAACTTACCTTATACAATTGTAGTCCTCTTTTGGAACGGGGTGGGGTTATAAGAAATGGCCTTCCCCAAATGGGATATTGTGCTAAACCTGTAGGTAAATTTTAAAACCCGAACATTCACTAAGTGGAAGAGTGGATTGGATATTAACCACTTGACCACTGGGCACTTAAACCCCTTCCTAACCAGGCCAATTGTCAGCTTTCGGTGCTCTCACATTTTGAATGACAATTACTCAGTAATGCAACACTGTACCCAATTTTGTCCCCTTTTTCACACAAATAGAGCTTTCTTTTGGTGTTTTTTTATTTTTTGCGCTATAAAAGAAAAAAAGACTAAAAATTCTGTAAAAAATAAAATAAAAAAATTATTCGTTTCTGTTATAATTTTTTTTGCAAATTAGTATTTTTTCTTTATAATTCTGGCCAAAATTTATACTGCTACATATCTTTGGTAAAAATAACCCAAATTGGTGTATATTATTTGGTCTTTGTGAAAGTTAGAGAGTCCACAAGCTATGGTGCCAATCTCTGAAAATTGATCACACCTGATGTACTGATGGCCTATTTCATTTCTTGAGACCCTAACAAGCCAGGAAAGTACAAATACCCCCAAATGACCCCTTTTTGGAAAGTAGACATTCCAAGGTATTTAAAAAAAGGCATGGCAAGTTTTTTGAAGTTGTAATTTTTTCCCCACAATTCTTTGCAAAAAACATTTTTTTTTCATTTTCTTTCCCACAAAATTGTCATATTAGCAGGTTATTTCTCACACACAGAATATGCATACCACAAATTACACCCTAAAACACATTCTGCTACTCCTCTTGCGTATGGTGATACCACGTGTGAGACTTTTACACAGCAGGGAGCACCATCAGGGGTTCTAGGAACATAAATTACACATATCATTTCTAGACTACCTCTTGCACTTTTGAAGGCCCTGGAGCACCAGGACAATGAAAACACCCCAAAAATGACCCCATTTTGGAAAGAAAACACTACAACGTATAATCTTTGAGGCATAATGAGTCTTTTTAACGTGATTTTTTTCTACAAGTTTTTGGAAAATGTGGAAAGAAAATGAACAAATTTTTTTTTTTTACACAAAGTTGTCCATTTATACAATGTTTCTAACACATAGCATATACATACCAAAAATTACACCCCAAAATTGATTCTCCTACTCCTCCTGAGTATGGCGATACCATGTGTGAGACTTTTTTACAGCCTGGCCACATACAGAGGCCCAACATGCAGGGAGCACCATCAGGTGTTCTTTTTTTTCACTTTATCCTTTTATTTTGTTTTGAAACAAACAGAAAGCCAAAACAGATATCACAAGGTACATTCTATATACTTCTTGCATCACACACGGTCCATTTGTCTACTATATATCAAACATCCTAATATATATCCATAATTCTATGTACTCTAAATCACCACCTCTCGCCCAGACCCCTCCCCCTAAGGCCCCATTTCTTGAGCTGGCAGGGGGCTTTCTGTCCCAATAAATTCCTCTATCTCATTGCAACTCTCTTTATTTCAACTTATCCCCCCCCCAAAATAAATAAAATAAATAAAAAGCCCCAGGAGGAAGTCAGCACAGCACAGGGATGGTGTGAGCCCCTCATAATGAGCATAATGAGTCGACGACTACCATATTGAGAAAGGTATGCTTTTTAAATTCATCATAACGAATGTTCGTAATTGTTACGAAAAGTTAACGAACCTAACGAAAATTCGTATTTTGAATCAACGGCTAATACGAAACGGAACGAAAGTAAACAAATTTATTGACGACGCACATGTCTACCACAGACCGTTATAACATAACCTTCCTCAGCACTTATTCTCCTGGAGAACGAGTGCAGAGGAAGGTTATGTTATAACGGTCTGTGGCTGCCTGTCTTTCCAGATCGTATCAGTGCGGAGGATCATGTCTTTATCTAGCCCATCCTCATACTGCACAGCTATCCAGGGAGAGGAGATGAGCGCTGCAGGGGGGGCAGAGGAGTGGGGAGGGCCAGAGGAGGAGGGGAGGGGGAACAAAAGAGCGTGTGGGGGAGGAGAGGAGCATGTGGGGGACCAAAGGTATCCAGGGGGACCAGAGGAGCATGTGGGGGACCAAAGGATAAGGGGGACAGTGGAGCATGGGGGGACCAGAGGAGTATTAGGAGAATGTGGGGGACCAGAGGAGCGTGTGGAGGACCAGAGGAGCATAGAGAGAATAGAGGAACAGGGGAAAACAGAGGAGCATGTGGGGGAGGAGAGGAGCATGGGGGGACCAGAGGAGCATGTGTGGTACCAGAGGAGCAGGGGGGTACCAAAGGTGCACGGAGGTAAGGAGAAGCAGGGGGGTCCAGAGGAGCATTGAGGATATAGAGGAACAGGGAAAACAGAGGAGCATGTGAGGGAGGAGAGGAGCACGGGGGGACAAGAGGAGGATGGGGTACCAGAGGAGCATGGGGGGTACCAGAGGAGCATGGGGGGAACAGAGGAACAGGGAGGGACCAGAGGAGAATGGGTGGAGGGGACAGACAGCTGACTCAACAGCTATAGCCTGGGAGTTTCTCACTTTCCTGCCTAATCTTCTTGTGCCGTTACGGGGGGGTGGGGGGGGGGCACGCCAAACAGATTCTTTGCCCCGGGTGGAAGAATGTCTAGCTTCACCACTTTTTCCTCCCTGGGTAATTCACCAGTAATCTAATAAAAGTAATTGGGACAGAGGAACTACTGCAACCAGCATATAACATTAACCATAAGTCCATAGATGCACACCAGTATGGAAATAATACCAGCTTTACAGTATATAAGAAAAGATTAATAGTACATACATCCACTGTACAAAATATTATCAACAAAGGGCCCAACAAGATTTGTGCCCATATGCATACTAGGTATATACAGCATATTATGCACATATCTAGTCATTAACCACTTCAGCCCCGGAAGGATTTACCCCCTTAATGACCAGGCAATTTTTTGCGGTACGGCACTGCATCGTTTTAACTGACAATTGCGTGGTAATGCGAAGTTGTACACACACACAAAAATTTTCCCACAATTAGAGCTTTCTTTTGATGGTATTTGATCACCTCTGTGGTTTTAATTTTTTGCGCTATAAACAAAAAAAGAGCGACAATTTGGGAAAAAAACATATTTTTAACTTTTTGCTATAATAAATATCCCAAAAATTGTAAAACAACTAATTTCCTCATCAGTTTAGGCCAATATGTATTCTACATATTTTTGGTTAAAAAAAAAACGCAATAAGCATATATTGATTGGTTTACACAAAATTTATAGCGTCTAGAAAATAGGGGATACATTTATGGCTTTTCTATTATTTTTTTTAGTAGTAATGGCAGTGATCAGTGATTTTTAGCGAGACTGACATTGCGGCGGACAGATCAGACACTTTTGACACTTTTTTGGGACCATTGACATTTATACAGCGATCAGAGCTAAAAATAGCCACTTATTACTGTATAATGTCACTGGCAGGGAAGTGGTTAACACTAGGGCGATCAAGGGGTTAAGTGTTCCCTAGAGAGGTGTTTCTAACTGTGGGGAGGGAGTGGACAGATCACTAGGAACAGATTTCTCTCTACTTCCCTCTGTCTGTTTACATTGACAGATCTCCGATGTGGCTCTCTGAGGAACGATCGCGGGTCGCCGGCGCATTGGCTCTGGCATAGCGCAGTGGGTGCGTGCCCCCTATAGCTCCTAAAGCAGCCGCCGTACACCTACGGTGATACGCACAGCCGTGCCAACCAGTATAATGACGACTTCTGGTCGGCAAGCAGTTAATAGAGATATCTTCAGATTTATGTTGCAACAAAGTTCAGTTCCTCTGATGATGAACACAATGCAGGGTCTGTCTTTGTGTCGTAGAACTGAAGACAGGATCAGTGATGAAGGGGAGATCCTCTGTTGTCCAACCACCCTAGAATGCAGATTCTCACAGCTGAAACCATAGTGTGGCACTGGAATTCAGAGTCCGCCTATCTACTTTGTATCTAATTTACCATGCAACTGGACCTTCAGCTAGCAGAAGTGGCTGTTGGATGCCATACCTGGTTTTAGCTTATGCTGGTTAGTGAACCCTCAGCTAAAACGATAGAATCCCAGACCAGAAGGGACAGGGTTAAAATAAAAAACAGGAGGTGCAAGCATTTAATTAAAATATACACAGTTGCCAGCAGCATTTTCCTACACAATATATTACATTTATTTTTGTTCTTGGGTTTTGATATACTTTAGGAAGAAAGGCAAGTGACAGGGACCCACAATGAAACTAAGGTAGACTAATATGTACAAATTGGATTTTTGTATTTACCCTAAAATCCATTTCTTTGAGTCCATTGAGGGACACAAGAATTCAAATACAGTCGAGATGTCCAAGACAGTCTAACTAAGGGGTGGGCAACAGCCACTGACAAGCTCACTAAAGGCGCTGAGGAGTGTCTGCAACTCAGAACTGCCTAAAGGACCAATGCCCAAATTTGAACTAGATGAGAAGCCCCCATCAAGACAGGGGATGCTGGAAATTATCAAAGAAGTGGCACAGAAAATCCATCGGATGCTCAAGACCAGGTAAAAAGAGATGAATGCCAGTGGCTAGTGACTGCACCCAAAAGCAACATCAAGCCTAATCCAGCAAGAGGTTGGGGAAGAAATAAAAACACTCTACATGGAAAGGCCCAAACCTTACACTCCAAAACCTTAGGCCCCTTTCACACTGGGGCGGGAGGTGCGGCACTTTTAGCGGCAGTTTACCGTCGGAATTGCGGCGGTATTCGGCCGCTAGCGGTGCGGTTTTAACCCCCGCTAGCGGCCGAAAAAGGGTTAATACCGCCAGCAATGCGCCTCTGCAGAGGACATAAAAGTTCCAAAAAATTTACTCTCTTCAGGGGGGAGTCATCTAAGCATCCCACACTGAGAATGCTAGGAAAGATCACTAGTGAAAACACAAGGACCAATGCTCTGAGAAGTGGCAGCCCAGATAGCAAGTAATTGAGCTGCAAGTTTGAAAATTACTTGCTAAGCTATCGCTAGACTTGCCAGGTTTCATTAGTTTGTTGCACAATTGCAGCAAGTCTGCATTGCATGACTCCAGATCAACTTTTTTTGCAAACATTCTGCAAGTCTGCTGCAAGTTCTGGTTCAGTTATGTTGTGCAATAGTCATCCCACCACAGAGGTCACTGTGACTTGCAGAGCTTTTGCTGTAGATTCACCACTGCAACGTTGCTCTTGCTAAAGACTTGCCTTGAAAATTGGGTACTCAACTAGAACTTGTAGTTGCTTTGCAAGTGTACAACTTGCCAGTGAAAATCTACAGCAAGTTAAAGTGGTTGTAAACCCTTAGTGAAAAACAAAAACAAAAAAACAAACACCTGCAAGACAAAGGCATAATGAGCTAGTATGCATAGCATACTAGCTCATTATGTAATACTCACCTGAGATCGAAGCCCTCGCTGCGGTGCCCATACACAGCACCGGCCACCGACATCACTCCCGGAGTTACTTCCAGGTATCGCGGGCTCTGGCATTGTGATTGGCTGGAGCCGCAGTGACGTCACTCCCACGCATGCGGCACAGTCATGTAACTGCACAGTCTAACTGAAGCAACGGCACGACGTGCCATTGCTTCAGTGCGCATGTGCCAATGACTTTGGCACATGCAGACACAGGGGATATCTCCTAAACCGTGCAGGTTTAGGAGATATCCAGTGTAGCTACAGGTAAGCCTATCACGGGCAGACTAGTACTTACCGAGGCCGAGATGCCGAGAGCGGTTCACCCTTGCGACTAAGCGCACTTCGACCCCTGGTGGTGAGACAGGGGAAGAATGGCACAAAGAGGCACAGGCTACCCAGCAGGTGCAAGTAGACTTGTATCAGGGTCTTTCAAGTGGTCGAGCAGCTGTGTCAAACTGGCAGGTGCGTGGCTTGCTGGAAGAACTTGATCAGAGAGTCCAAAACCAGGCTGAGGGTCAAGCACTGGCAGGTAAGATAGTCCAAACACAGAAGGAGGTACTGTGTAGGGAACACACAAGGCAAGTCCAGGTCACAGGCAAAAGGTCACGGCAAGGAGACAAGAGGCAAAGTCTGGGTCACAGGCTTAGGGTCAAACACAGGAGACAAGTGGAGTCCGTAATACAAGCCGAGGTCAGGTCCAGGAGAAGAACAGCAGAGTCAGAGGCAATCCGGGTCACAGAAGGTAAACAAAGGAACAAGTCACAGGAAGCTGAAGACAAACCAGCAATTCCTCTGAGCACTTGCTGAGCTTTTATAGGCAGCCAGGAAGTCATGTGGTGCGTGAGTGTTTCACTGTCAACTTTGCTGCCATCTAGCGTTCAAATGGAAGTATAACATGCCTCTTCACAATGTGTTTCTGACAGTGCCCCCCCCCCCCCGAGGGCTTACCACTTTAACAAGACTTACAATTCGACACTGCCACAAATGTGTGGCAAGTTACCCTATCTGGGAGATTATTCTAAAGGATGCTGAGGGGCCAGATCTTTATTTGCATAGGGGATAGCCAGAACTGATTACAGTCAGAAAGTCCCTCTTGATAGGAGAAATGCTGACAGGGTAGCATGTACCATGAAAAGTTTAAAAGAACACAGCTGTACCCAGATGGGGAAAAACCTTGAGTTCCCATTTGGATAGGGGCACGATGTCTAGGAATGCAGGGAGACTGGGGAAGCTGTGTTATTTTGTGCAGTAGCACAAAAACAATAGAAAAGGCAATAGAAGATGTTGTCAAAGACAAGGGGTTAGCGTGTTGGCTAAAAGGAGCTTCGGCTGAACCCAAATACAAGAGCGGAAAAAAATCACAAAGACCTGTCTGGATGCACAATCAGCCCCCACTTGTAAAAGTAGTTGGTACACCTTCATGCAGAGTGGGAGTCAGACTCTCAGAGGAGTCAGAAGATATCTACTGCCAAAGTAGAAGAGGAAGAGGTGTGAGATCCCTCCAACCCCCCTGTAAACCTCCTGGGTTGAGTGTCAGATACTTCTTGAATGCAGAATCAGTAGCCCAACAAGGCAACCAGAGTGCCCCATTGATCTGTATGGACATCATACCCCTACAGGATACGCTATGTTGAAGCACAAGGTTTCAGACAACTGCTCCATCTGTTCCATGAAACAGAGCTTATACTGATGGTGGAGAAATCCCTTTTGTGGGAGGTCACCTATTCTGATGCAGTGCAACATAATATAGTTACTGCCGACATGGCACAAGGGGAAAAAATGGTCAATTCAAAGTGGGATTTAGGGATGTACACTAGCTGCCTTCCAGTGGAATCCTAAAAGATAAGTATAGCTTTAAGCAGTCTAGTGCTATTCCTGTTAAGGTGGGTCACAGGTGTAGCCACAGTAGGAACAAACCACCAATTAACCAATTCCATCTCAAAGGGGGAAAAGTTCAGACAAACACTTAGGTGGTACCCATGTACCCTTCAGGTTGCCAACGATCCGCATAGAGGAATGCCTCAAATAGGGGGTGTAATGTAGAAGATTTTGCAGCTGTAAAAACCCTAAAAATGCAAGCTTGCAAAAGCAGGCTGATGCTCCAGATGCAGAGTAGAATACAGTACATGGCAGTGCCTCAAAAACAGTCTCTTCAGAGACAGACTGCTGGGACAATGTATCTGAGTCAGTGATGGTGACAGGGACCAAAGGCCTATCTTGATCCAAAGTTTTAGGAGGGTCAGAGACATATTTTACAGGGGAAAGTGCTGGAGAGCCTCTGAGTTTGGTGCCCCAATAACTGAGCACACACAGCCAAAAAGTCCTCTGTGGACATGGAAGTCCTTGTGGACTTGGATGGGGACTCAGCTGAGGAGGCTCTGATGATGTTGAACCTATAACAATAGGAGTCCTAGGTTAAAGATTACAGGTACTGCTTCTTTCTGAAGATACTAAGTAAATGCCCCAAGAACAACAAGCAATTGATGAGGGTTTTGTTGCCCAGAAATGACCAGGTCACTATAGGCTCATGGTGGAAACAGACTGGAGATCCACATGGTGCTTTATAAACAGGAGCAGCAGTGAAATGGTGCTTCTTCTAGGCTGAATAGCAAGAAAGAGAGTACATGCTTGAGTCTGAATGGTCTTACTCACAAAGTGAGTCTTCTTATGCAGGGCCACGCAAGGGCTATGCCATGGGTCTGGACCTATAAAGCACTCAGGACTGTTAAGCTCCAGAATGCAGAGCCCTGTGCCAAATGGAAACATTTCAATGTAGTCAAGAGATAAATATGGTCATGGGACTTTAAGTGAGGCAATCACCAAATATCATATAATAAAGAAATATATTAGAAATATATTAATTTATTATACACACAAAACATTCATGATCAACACAAGCATCAACATCCAGATGTCAGGCATAGATAAAGAGATTAACATAAAAAAAAAAAATCATACACATAATAGTACAAATCATAATGTATCGTAATTCCATAAAAGGGTGCATAATAGATCTCTAAATGGTATATCTTGGCATCTATGGAGCCCAACGCGTTTCATGGACACCTCTCCAATCATTAGGGGCTTGACGCAACAGCCTATCTAAAAAATGTGGACCTTGTGTTAATATTGAGAGAAAAAAAAACGTGTTTCTTTAAAATTATAGGTAAATAACAAAATACCCATGTTACTTACATACATGTTAGTACCATAAATGCCCAACCATATGGAAAGGGGTAAAAGTCAGAGCAACCGTCTCGCCCAGGGCTGAGGTGAGGATAGACCGCCCAATCCAAAGGGAAAATCCAACCAGAGGAAAACCAGGACCCTACCTGCAAAACCGTGGAGTCTGAGAAAGTGTGTAAATCAAACTGGTCTGTGAAAATATGTGTATAAATGAATATGCAAAAAAAGGGTAAGCAATATAATAAATGATATAGTTTGGTGAAGTGACCCACGACTCCAAAAAGAGCCAAGTGAAAAGTAAAATTAGGACAAAGTGAAGTGAATCATATATCACAAAGAGAAAAAATAAAAAAGTCTTGGTGAAGGAGAGGCAATCACAGGGATAGTTACCTGGTGATATTGACAGAGACATGCTCTGAGACATGATGTGCATGTGTAAGGAGAAAAGCCAGAGTTAGAACAAGACTGCCAGTGGGGTATAAGTAACACCCAACACTCCCTGGGCTCCTCCCATACATAATCATGGATAAGAAGCCAACACCCATTGTTGCCTGGAAAAGTGAAATATGTAGTGGATACAAAGTGAAAGAAACCACATACAACAAAAGGGAAAAGAAAATAAAAAATGGTGAAAAATCGCATGAAGATCATGCAGTTTCCCAGGGTAAGGGTAAGGAAAAACAAAACATAACGAAAAGGTGTGCGATAAAGAGGAAATCGCAGGGATAGTTAAAAACCAAAACCAAAAAACAGAAAAAATAAAAACAGGCCTTGGACACTTGCCAAAGACCCAAAGGAAACAAAAGTCAATATATGTGCAAAAGTGAAGGTATCTGCAATCCTCCTACCTAAAGTGAAATAGATGAATGAACCAATCCAAATGTGACCGACCATGGGAAGGGATGTTGCAGAATGGGGCCCCGGCCAACCCCACAATGACAATAGGTGGGTCCCTGCTAATGCCATGCAGACGCCGACTGGGCGGAGAGGGACAGACCACACCTGGTGCATGCGCCGCAGATGAGTGACACCAACCCGCACCTGACATCAGATGGAAGCAAGGGGGTGACACGGGGGAACCCCTGGTCTGGTGTGCACATGGCACAGATGCGCGGCATGGCAAGCTCCGCCCACACATCGGATGGTACCAGAGACGGGATGAGGAGGAGACGCCAGGCCACGCATCGCAGCCCCGGGAACAAAACAGGCTCATAAGAGGACCCTACCTCGTCCCCAGGCTATAAGATGGACAAAGTTAAGCTGAGGAAATGCAGATTCAGTTAGCTGTCACAAAGAGAGCAGATCAAGCATTGAAGTAGCGAGGAATCTTCAGCTATTGGATGAACATTGATGCATTTAAATTTGCACAGGCGTTACATCATAGGCTTCAAAGTTCAAAATTCCCAGCACTAGCAATCTCCAAATGAGACTGTACGATCACAACTACAGATCCCATCATAATAGTTCTAAAGTCTCACTGAGGATAGGATGAGCACAGCCAGGGTTGCGAAGTCTGTGACAGATATAAACATAAAAAAGTATAGATCACCTTGTCCTTGTCTATTATGTTTTATTGCATAAACGAAAAAATAATAGACAGGTACACACAAATTGTGAGCAACTGAAGGCACAATACATTAGCTTATAGGTGTAAACTAGCAACAAGTTACTGTATACGAGTTACTTTACTGTGCTTAGCAGAAGATCAAACAATATGTCAATATGGTAGAAAGCAAAATAAGGAACAGTTAGGAGTCCAGTGGCGGCTGGTGAAGTTTTAGGATGGGGGGGCGCCAGCTCTAAGGTGGTGTGGTTAGCATCTGAGATGAACGAGGGATGGAGAGAGGGAAGGGGAGGGACAGCAGGCCCAGATCCTACACAACAATAGAAAAGTGTATTCTAGAAAGTTTGACAATCAGCAGATAAAGATACTTCAATCATCCCGCACCATAGTTGTTATGGTGTCAGGATGATTGAAGCGCATTATTTCTATTATTACATTGTAATATAAAATAAAATTATTCAACTCACCATAATGCCGAATCAGTGGGAGCCCTGAGCGTGTCGCCTGCCACCAGATGCCATCAGATGCCCCCAGCGGAGTCCCTCCCTACATCAGGTGCCCCCAGCAGAGTCCCTCCTTATATACAGCCTGTGTCACATCAAATGCAGCCCTGTGTCACATCAAATGCAGCCTGTCTCATCAATTGCAGCGCCTGTCCCATCAATTGCAGCGCCTGTCCCATCAATTGCAGCGCCTGTCCCATCAATTGCAGCGCCTGTCCCATCAATTGCAGCGCCTGTCCCATCAATTGCAGCCTCTGTCCCATCAATTGCAGCCTCTGTCCCATCAATTGCAGCCTATGTCCCATCAATTGCAGCCTATGTCCCATCAATTGCAGCCTCTGTCCCATCAATTGCAGCCTCTGTCCCATCAAATGCAGCCTCTGTCCCATCAAATGCAGCCTCTGTCCCATCAATTGTAGCCTCTGTCCCATCAAATGCAGCCTCTGTCCCATCAATTGCAGCCTGTCCCATCAATTGCAGCCTGTCCCATCAAATGCAGCCTCTGTCCAATGAATTGCAGCCTGTCCCATCAAATTGTGCACAAATAAAAAATAAAAAAAACACTGTGCTGAGTGTAAGAATACCAAATAGCAGCACACTACAATGTCAGGATATTTAAATGGAAATACATATACACTTATTACTTCTAGTGTTATAGCATCAAAGACGCCAAATACACAAAAGCAAATGTGAATTCATCAAAATGGTGTATAACAATGTGCCAATAAATGCTTGTATATAACCAAGTCCTGAGTTTTCTTCAATTATTCCGCTGTGAGAATATACAGGTCAGCTTGGGTGCACCACTGCAAACTTCAACTTGTGTGATAGTGCACAACTTCAGTGATCCACTGACTCTAAGGCCTCGTACACACGACCAAGAATCTCGTCAGGAAAAAACCCGTTGTTTTTCCCTGACGAGATTCTTGACAAGAATCTTGTCTCGGCCAAGTGTATACACGCTCGATTCAAAAGAACCGCAGTTCTTTTGAATGGAACAAACGCAGTGACGTCATCGACTACGACGAGCGTGCGCTCGTCACATTCGATGCCGTCGCCGCCATCTTGCTACACCCTACCTATGCCGTCAAAGTCATTTCGAGCATGCGCAGGTTTCCACGGCGACAGGTAAGCGTACACACTCTCAGGTTTCTTGTCAGGAAACAGGCCGACAAGAATCCCGACGAGAAAATAGAGAGCAGGTTCTCTATTTTTCTCGTCGAGATTCTGGCCAGTTTTCTTGACGAGAAACCTGAAAGCCTCGTACACACGCACGGTTTACTCTGTAAGAAAGCTCTGCCAGCAATTTTCTTGCTGGTTCTTGCCGAGAAAACCGGTCGTGTGTACGAGGCTTTCCTCGAATGGAAGATCTCAATTCAAGGAGATCAACAAGTGCCTGGCTGTTACACAGCTATGGTGTTTCCTAACCCAAGTGCACCTAGCAAATGTCAGGAGAAAGGACCTCAGCACAATGCAAACAATATCTGGTAGACCATTCAGGCTACCCAGCATTTGACAGACATCAGCACCAATCCCCCCCCACTCACCCCCTGCAGCAGAAGCTCTACTTCATGCAAGCCCTGCAGCAAACACCGGAGGTTACAGTACACTCAGAGCACAGTGTGAACGGAGGAAAAGCAGGGGATTCAGGGAGAAGGTGAAACAATCAGAGAATGTCTTCCTCACTCTTCATCTTGCTGACAAGACATGCCAAACACTCCTGACCACATGTAGGGGGGAATGGGGGTGGGGGGTGGCGGAAGAGATTATTAGGACCCAGCAAAGGCAGAGACTCTGCAGCTGTCCTTGCTGCTCCAGAGTCGGAACACAAGTATAGCACCAACCTCACATAGCCCGAGAAAACAAACTCCTGAGTCCTCTCCAGTCTCCAGACACACACTGCCAACCACCAACAACTATTTATAAAGTCACCCAGCTCTTCTAAACACAGAGCGAGTACTGTATAGAGCAGAGGAAAGGAGAAGTGTCCCAGTGCCACCTACCAAGGATGAATCCCCGCACTAGGAGGTCCGGTACTTACTTATTCAGGCGGGCTGCTGTGGTGTGCTCTCCTCTGGAGTGCGGGGATTACCAATGTTGTTTCTCTTTGATGATCAGTTGAAGACAGCGGCAGTGGAGGAGTCCGCTCCTCATGCTTCCTCCGCTCGGGGCCATGACACAGGGAAAACCGGAAGTGACATACTAACTCGCCTGTCAATCAAAGCACCCGGCCGTAGTAATACATACTACGGTCGCCGGCGGAAGGTGATCAGCGCGATCGATTGCGCCACAAGGTGGGTTAAAAGTCTGCAAATGAAGTGCCTCGTCTGCAATCTTGTGATTGCATAGACGTGGTGGTTCCCATAGACCCGGCGCCCGGACACAGTGCACTTAAGGACCTTTTTTTCATTTTTTTTTCTTAAAGGGGCATTTAAAAAAATATATATATATATTTTTATTTATTTATTTATTTTTTATTTTGCATAGCATACTTCTGATATGAGCTTGCCAGAAGTAAATAAAATTAGGTTGCTAGAGTAAAATCTTTTATTTGAAGACTATTTACGTGACATAGATTAATCCACTGCTTCAGGAATTTGAATACATTTCACCATTAGCATGCAGTGCAATTTCTATTTTACTGTCAGGGCAATCAGACTGTGGAATTCTTTTGAAAGATAGTGATGGAGCAATAGATATTTTAAAGTGTGCATTTCTCACAATAAATTACATTGATAGATATATATGTCTGTGTTGTGGGCTTATTATGTGTTACCGGCGCCAAGAATTTATTATAGAAAAATATAAATAGTCTGCTGCAATCAATTATAACCATATAGGTTATCTAAATGAAAAATATATAAAAGGTGGATTGCGCTAACTTAAATCCTAAAACCTGTGATCTTCTACTCAATATGTAAACTTAGTGCTCTAAACATTATTAATTAGAACCACAATTAAACAATATGTGAACTCAGTGTTCTAAACCTTAAAACCACAATTAGTATACCAATCTGTGTGTCATTAGTAGCAAAAATCCTGCTGTGATTTCTTAAAAGTGCATGTGCAATGAATAAATAATCCCTTGTTTAATAAATATAAAAAATAAAATTAAACCATAAAATATTTTTAGTTCATAAAATCCTCCCAGTGAACTGAATGGAGATATTATATGGATGAATTTCCAAGAAAAATGTCCATGTGATCCAATGCCGGTGGTATGTTCTATTCCCAGTGACTTGCTAAATATTCCCTAGATTTTCACCTCCACCACGTTGTACTATACACCACCACCTGGTAAATTGGCCACTCACCAGATAGGCTGAATATGTACGCCTTTGGTTCATATGGATAACCACTCCGTATTATAGATGTATCCAGCAGTTCCTCCCCATATGTCGGTGGTGAATGTCACTCTATGATTGCTCATAAGATATAAAGGGCCATCATGGTGCAGTATGTATAAAAATCATTTATTAAAGTTAAAAAATATATGTGTCATGCACTCACATTTATCTGTGCCTCCAAGCCGGCACTGAGCTGATCCAGCAATGTATAGGTATTCCCTATGTCTGGTCCGCACAATTGCCCCTCGCGGTTCCTTTCTGGGCTGAGTGATGCTATAAATCCTGTTTACAATTGCCAGAGATGTCCCTGCAGCCTCAATGCATTTCGAAATCAATTCGTCATCAGGAAGCTTCCTCTCTGCTCTTACCAAAGTCAATTGGCCAACCCTACCATGACACAACAAGCTTAGACATTGTAGCCACAAAAAAAGCAGGCTGAAGATAAAAGGGATAGCTTTTCTATTAGTATTTAGTATTAGTATTTAGGTGTTAGTACACCTAAAAACAACAATTAAAAGTTTACAGCAACTGTAACCTTGCTCTGCAACCAGTTCCATTATAGAACTACAGACCCCAGTGGGTGATCTGTAATCAGTGTTGCCAACCTCAGACTAAAATTCACTGACACGAAACTTAAAATTTACTGGCACAGCCACGTTTTTACTGGCATTTTCTAAAAGTTACAAAATTAAGTTTTTCACTGCAAATTTCAGTACTTAACCACTTGTCCACCGCCCACTGTCAATTGACGGCGGGCGGAGGATACTCTCGTTCTGGGAGGACGTCATATGACGTCCTCCCTTTAAAACGAGCTAGAAGGCGCGCGCTCGCCGCCAGCGGCGCGCCCGCCGCGTTCACAAGGCCCCGGTGCGCGTGTCCGGCGGCCGCGATTGCCGCCGGGCACCCGCGATTGCCTGGGAAACGAGCAGGAAAGTGGGTCTCTGTGTGTAAACACAGAGATCCACGTCCTGTGAGGGAGAGGAGGCTGATGGTGTGTCCCTTGTACATAGGGACAACCATCAGTCACCTCCCCCAGTCAGTCCCCTCCCCCCACAGTAAGAACACATTGAGGGAACATATTTAACCCCTTCCCGCCCCCTAGTGGTTAACCCCTTCCCTGCATGCATTTTTATAGCAGGGATCGCTGTATAAACGTGAATGGTCCCAAAAATGTGTCAAAAGTGTCCGATGTGTCCGCCGCAATATCGCAGTCACAATAAAAAATCGCAGATCGCCGCCATTACTAATAAAAAAATAAAAAAATAAAAATGCTATAAATCTATCCTCTATTTTGTACACGCTATAACTTTTGCGCAAACCAATCAATACGCGCTTATTGCGATTTTTTTTTTTACCAAAAATATGTAGAAGAATACGTATCGGCCTAAACTGAGGAAAATTTTATTTAAAAAAAAAAAATGGGTATTTATTATAGCAAAAAGTAAAAAATAGTGTTTTTTTTCCAAACTGGACGCTCTTCTTTTGTTTATAGCGCAAAAAATAAAAACCGCAGAGGTGATCAAATACCACCAAAAGAAAGCTCTATTTGTGGGGAAAAAAAGGACACAAATTTTGTTTGGGAGCCACGTCGCACGACCGCGCAATTGTCATTCAAAATGTGACAGCGCTGAAAGCTGAAAAATGGCTTGGGCAGGAAGGGGGTTTTCGTGCACAGTAGGGAGGTGGTTAAGCTACAAACAAGTACAATACGCAGTTAGCAATGTGGTTTAAGATAGAGATTACGGTAAATATATATATATATATATATATTTATTATGTTATTTTTGAAATAGTAAGGTCGGGTTATTATTAGACATGTGCACACTGAAATATTTCGTTTTGGAATTTGGTTTTTGGCCGAAATTTTTTTTTATTTAGTTACTCCCGAAATTCGTTTTTATTTATTTAGTTTTTCGTTAGAAATTGCATTCGTCCGAAAATCTGAATTAATTAAGGTCGAATCTGTCATTGAAGGCTTATGGTGTCTGTCGAATGTTCAAAGAAGATTCGACGGAGCAGTGAAACTGTACGACGCTGCAATCATACATTTCCGGTCGAATGTTCCGCCCACAAGCTATAGAAGAATTCTAATGTTGTATGACTAGTAATAATTATATTTATTCATTACTATTACTAGTCAACCAACATTAGAATTCTTCTATAGCCTATGGGCGGATGCATTTGACCGGAAATGTACGATTGCAGCGTCGTACAGTTTTGCTGCACCGTCGAATCTTCTAACTTTCGATGCTTTGTCGAATCTTCGTCATTCTAGCTATTTTACTGCTCCTCCTCTTTGGTTACAATCAGCCAATAACATTCATCATCAACTTTATTTTTATTTTACTTCCCCCACCCAATTCCAGCAGTGATCTTTTCTCTCTATGTCGAATCTTTTCTCTCTATAATAACAAATCTTTTCTCTCCTATGTCGAATCTTTTCTCTCCTATGTCGAATCTTTTCTCTCCTATGTCGAATCTTTTCTCTCCTATGTCGAATCTTTTCTCTCCTATGTCGAATCTTTTCTCTCCTATGTCGAATCTTTCCTCTCCTATGTCGAATCTTTCCTCTCCTATGTCGAATCTTTTCTCTCCTACGTCGAATCTTTCCTCTCCTATGTCGAATCTTTTCTCTCCTATGTCGAATCTTTTCTCTCCTATGTCGAATCTTTCTCTATAATGTCAAATCTTTTCTCTCTATAATGTCGAATCTTTTCTCTCCTATGTAGAATAATCTTGGACTAATAGAGTTAAAGGAGTTGTAAAGGTACATTTTTTATTTTCTAAATAGGTTCCTTTAAGCTAGTGCATTGTTGCTTCACTTACCTTTTCCTTAGATTTCCCTTCTAAATATTTTTTTTCTTTGTTTTCTTTGTCTGAATTTCTCACTTCCTGTTTATCCTCAGTAAGCTGTTCAGTAAGCTGTTCTGGATGACTCCACACCACTCGGATGAAGGTGTGGAGTTCAGTGAGGAGAAACAGGAAGTGAGAAATTCTGACAAAGAAAACAAACCTTTAGAAGGTAAATCAAAGGAAAAGGTAAGTGAAGCAACAATGCACTAGCTTAAAGGAACCTATTTAGAAAATAAAAAATGTACCTTTACAACTCCTTTAAGGTTAGGCACATTCGACCACAGGTTCGATAGACACAGATTGTTATTGTCAGCGTCACGTCGAATCTCCTATCTATATCGAACTGTTGTAGCAACGAAAACGAAAATAAAGCATTTGTTTATGTCGGATCTTTCGGTTTTCGGATTCTGTGCTTTCGTTTTCGTTTGTTAAAACGATAACGAAAATAGCTGAAATTCGGACGAAAATGCATTCGGACGAAAACGAATGCACATGTCTAGTTATTATAACCCATCAGATTTTGTCACGCATGTCCTCTATTATTCCGTCTCTCCCTCTTTCTTTCCATAACTCCATCCCTCCATTTCTCTGTCTCGCTCACATCCCGCCATGCTTTGCTCTATCCCATCATCCATCTCTCTGTAACCCAATCTATACCTCCATCCTTTAGGGGTAATTCACACAGTAATGTCCGTTTTCACAGACTCCACTTGCTCAGCAAGGATCCTTCTGTTGATCTCCGCTAAGCTGGCGGATGACAGGTCCATCTCTGCTCACTGAGCAGGGACGGACCTGTCAGATCTCTGCTCTTCTCTATGGGGAGATCGGATGAAAACGGACAGCCTGTCCGTTTTCATCTGATCCTATCTGCCAGACGGATGGGAAATAGGGTCACTATCCATCTGGATTTGGCGGATCGGAAGGGAATCGAATGTCAGTGGACATGTCACCACTGACATCTGTTGCTCCATAGAGATGCATGGAGTGTCCGATCAAGTCTGCCTGAAAAATTGACAGACGGACCTGATCAGTCCACATGTGTGAAAGGACCGTAACTCACTCCTCACTGTTCTCTCTGTCCATCCACCTCCCCCCATCACTCCACTACTCTGTCTTTCCATTTTAAACAAATAGAAATACTCCAGTGCGCTTCCACACCAAATTTTCTCACTACTTACAAAAATAAAATAAAAATATGAATAATAAACACCTTAAGCCCATCAAGCACGATAAATAATCAAATATATGATGATGATATATTTTATAAACACACACTATACAACATCAGCCTGATCTGTGATATTGCTGCTGCCTCCCCTCTCATGGCATGCTGGTGTAGCGCCCATCCCAATTTATGGGATGCTATATGTGCAAATTTAGAGGCAGTCTGACCTAATAGTTCGGCTCAGACCTGTTTATACAGCAAATTGCTTCTGCTCTAGGTGCGACGCTGCCTGGCAGTATAGTTCCCTGTTGCCTGAAGGTGCCGCTGTCATCTTCGGCTCAGGTTAAACCGCAGGGGTTATCGTAGCGCCATTGGGTGTCCTCTCTTGGCACAGGGGCGGATCCAGGGGGGGGCAACAGGGCAATTGCCCCCCCCGAGACCATCTGTCACACTCGCTTGCTCTGTTTTTTTGTTTTTTTTGCGCCTGATCTCCCGGATTTGGGGACCAGGTACCGGCCGGCAGTAGGTCCCCTGGACCCCAAACATAGTACACATATAGCCCCCATTTCTCCTCTACAAGTGTGCAAAGTTTGGTGTCTGGGGTACCTACGGCCGGGGAGCACCGATTTTTCAAACCCGGGCACTCCTTCCATAGACTCCAATGCTAAACGGTAATTTCTCTGGTGATTTTGCGGACCCGGTCCTGGCCGGTCATAGGTCCTCTGTACCCCAATCTTGGCACACATATAGCCCCTTGTCTCCTCTACAAGTGTGCAAAGTTTGGTGTCTGGAAGACCTACGGCCGGGGAGAACTGATTTTACAAACCCGGGCACTCCTTCCATAGACTCCCATGTTAAACATCAGTCTAGTCATGGGCACAGTGAAGCATGGGCACAGTGAAGCATGGGCACAGTGAGGCATGGGCACAGTGAAGCATGGGCACAGTGAGGCATGGGCACAGTGAGGAATGGGCACAGTGAGGAAAAGTGAGGCACAGTGAGGCATACAGATGGACACCCTAGGCTTATACTCGAGTCAATACGTTTTCCCAGTTTTTTGGGGTAAAATTAGGTGCCTCGGCTTATATTCGGGTCGGCTTATACTCGAGTATATACAGGACTTGTTCTGCGGCTGCCGCTGCCTCTCTGAGTCTCTCTCTCAGTTTCTCACATCAGCCGATCAGCGGCGCTGAGAGAGAGACTCGTCTAATGTAGTTACGCGGCGCACTGACACGATACCAGGAGCGGAGGAGGAGGTGGGTGGAGTCTCTTCCCTGCACTCGTTGCTAACGCCTGGGCCGCTTGGCGTCTAGCAACGAGTGACGTCAGTGAGTCACGTCGGGCCGCTCTGCGGACAGGTGCGATAGCGTGCGGCTCCACAGACGGGTAAGAAAGCGGGCGGCTCCGCTTGCGGCGCGGTTTGTGGGCAGGCGGTGTGGTTCGCGGGCAGACCGCGCTGCTCAGTGTGTTGGCAGCGCAGGTGAGAGTGAGAGAGCAGGCTCAGTGTGGCAGCTGGCCAATCAGCTAGCCGGGAGCGGGGGAGCAGAGAGAAGAGATCATCTCTCACCGCCCGTGCCTGCCCTGCATTCCTGCAGTGACTTCCACCCTCACTGTGCAGGCAGCAGAGAGATTACATTATCTCTCTGCTGCCTGACTCTGGGAGTCTGGGACACAGCAAGAGACAACCAAAACTACACCTTAGCAGGCAAGTTAGTGACAATACGCAAGGTGTGGCAGGCGACGTGGTAAGTGACAATCTGCAAATTGTGTCAGGTGACGTGGTAAATGACAATCTGCATCTGGTGGCAGGCAAGTGACAATCCGCAAGGTGTGGCAGGTGACGTAGCAAGTGACAATCCGCAAGGTGTGGCAGGTGACGTAGCTAGTGACAATCCGCAAGGTGTGGCAGGTGATGTGGCAAGTGACAATCCACAAGGTGTGGCAGGTGACGTGGCAAGTGACAATCCGCAACGTGTGGCAAGTGACACGCTCAGGGCTCCCACTAATTGCAGGCGACGGTGGCAAGTGACACACTCGGGGATCCCACTGATTCTGCATTGAACTATTTAATTTGATATTACAATGTAATAATAGAAATAATGCGCTTCAATCATCCTGACACCATAACAACTATGGTGCCGGGATGATTGAAGCGCCGACACCAGCCATTTCCCCGATAAATTTCCCACAAAAAAAACATATTTTTTGGCAGTGCCCCTCCCGAGAAAAGACTCTGGATCCGCCCCTGTCTCGGCAGCCATGCAGTGGGCGTGTCTACCCGCTGTGCATGCTGGGAGAGGGTACAAAAGTAGCAGACGCCATGAGGCGTGAGGCGATTCCAGGGGAACCCCAAGGAGTTCAGGGGGACCTCTGGTCCAGTGAGCGTGTCTCATGGCCCTCATGGCACGGGACGCGCGTGATTGGTCTCGGGCACCTTTAGCTCGAGGCTCTACTGCTGTATAGTAGGCCCAGCTCTCCTATCGAGGGCCTACGCTTCAGAGAGAGATCCCAGGCTGCCCGGTTAAAGGGGGCCAATCTTTAGGGAAGGAGTTCCAGGGGAAGACCAGTCCTGGCGGAGATAGCGAAGGTACTGCTATCTCCGGGAGAGGCCTGGAGGCCTACCTAAAGGGGGATCTATCATCTCTGACATCCGTGCTCCACTCCGGCTGCAAGGACCGCTCTCATAGGGACTATCTGGGTGAGCAATACCCACTCAGGCTTGAGTGGCGACAAAAGTGCTCTCTAAGTGTTGCGTGCCTGAACCTTCCCCTACTTGTCGTTTCTACTCTCTCTCTCTCAAGTTTTACCTCAAGAAAAGAATAAAACCCTTACTGCTTACCTGTGTGGACATTGGCTTTATTACACCAACAAGGGACTTTCACCTAGACAATAGAGACCAGGGATCCACTCTGGAGAGGTAACTCGCCGCAAGGCCCAAAAATCTAACACCGCTCGCCTCTCCATATCCGGAGTTGGACAATGGGCAAGTAGCAGGTGTGCCTTACTGCAGACAAAATGATGGATGGAGCAGAAGGGTCTGTGTGCTACACTGCGATTTGCATACCTCCCAACCGGATTGTGCGGGTTTTACCCGCAGAGGCTCCTCCTTCCCGCACTCCCGCGAGACTATCATGTTTCCCGCACAGTAGGAAACAAGAACAGAAGAAGAGGAGCAGCAGCAGCAGGTAAGAGCCCCCCCCCGCGATCGGCGCACTAGTATGCCCCCCCGCTCAACAACTTTTTTTTGGCAATGTCCCGCACCCCCCCCCGCTCAACAACTCTGGTTGGCAGGGGAGAGGGGACATCAGAATGTCCCGCGAAGGGACTTTACAAAGTTGGGAGGTATGGATTTGTAGTGCCACACACCTTGACACATGAGGTGGTCATGCAGGAGAGTAGACTGTGCTTGGTGAGCAGGTAATGGGTAGGGACAGGGAGGTTTAATAGAGATTGGGGGGAGATCTCAGAAAATGTGCTCCCTTTAAAACCAGAGCAGTTCACAGCCACACACAAAAACGATCTTGTGTAACAGCATGAGACAGGAGCCTGCTACACACTACACAGAGCCCATCCTCTCCCCCTCCTCCTCCCCCCTAAGATAAGCCACTGACAGGACTGCATGGTGTTCATCTAGCTTACCTTAGGCTAGGCTGAACTCCGTCCTCCTCTGCAGGCTGTCTCCACTCCTCCCCCTCCCCCTCCCAGCATCTCCTGTAAGGAACTTGAATAATGGGCACTGAGAGAAAGGGGGAGGGTACAAGTAACTTCACTGAGTCAGATCATCAGAGTCTCTCGGTCTCCGCTCCGGCCGGAAACTGCACATGCGCAGTCGAGCCGAGAGAGCATCACTGGCTAAAAGCGGATGTTTTCACTGGCAGGTAGGGATGAGCTTCGTGTTCGAGTCGAACATACGTTCGACTCGAACATCGGCTGTTCGATCGTTCGACGAAGATCGAACGATTTGGGCCGTTCGCGCCAAATTCGAGTGACGCGAACGGCCCACAATGCACTACGCCATCGCAGTGTCATCCAGGCGCTGTGATTGGCCAAGCATGCACTGTGACCCCGCATGCTTGGCCAATCACAGCGCCGGCAGCGAGGAGAGCAATGATTGGCCACAGGCAGGATGCCTGTGGCCAATTATTGCTGAGGGTGTTTAGTACACGCCCCACACTATAAAAGGCCGCCAGCACGGCGGCCTAGTGTAGTGTGTTCCGGAGCAGGGAAAGAGAAGCATAGGCAGGGACAGTGACATTTATTTCTTTCTTGCTTAACCTGGATTCCTTTAGTTTAGGGAAAGAGAAGGATAGGTAGGGAGAGTGTCAGTGTGTTTTACTGTGCGAATCCTTGTTTCTAGGGACAAAGAAGGAAAGTGAGGGTAATTCTCCTTGTGCTATAGTGTGCTTTAAAAAAACAATTTTTTCTAGGGACAGAAAACTTTAGGTAGGGAGAGTGTCAGTTTCTTTCACTGTGCGAATCCTTGTTTCTAGGGACAAAGAAGGAAAGTGAGGGGAATTCTCCTTGTGCTATAGTGTGCTTTAAAAAAACATTTTTTCTAGGGACAGAAAACTCTAGGTAGGGAGAGTGTCAGTTTCTTTCACTGTGCGAATCCTTGTTTCTAGGGACAAAGAAGGAAAGTGAGGGGAATTCTCCTTGTGCTATAGTGTGCTTTAAAAAAACATTTTTTCTAGGGACAGAAAACTCTAGGTAGGGAGAGTGTCAGTTTCTTTCACTGTGCGATTCCTTGTTTCTAGGGACAGGGAAGGACAGTGAGTGAATTCTCCTTGTGCTATAGTGTGCTTTAAAAAAACATTTTTTCTAGGGACAGAAAACTCTAGGCAGGGAGAGTGTCAGTTTCTTTCACTGTGCGAATCCTTGTTTCTAGGGACAAAGAAGGAAAGTGAGGGGAATTCTCCTTGTGCTATAGTGTGCTTTAAAAAAACATTTTTTCTAGGGACAGAAAACTCTAGGTAGGGAGAGTGTCAGTTTCTTTCACTGTGCGATTCCTTGTTTCTAGGGACAGGGAAGGACAGTGAGTGAATTCTCCTTGTGCTATAGTGTGCTTTAAAAAAACTTTTTTTCTAGGGACAGAAAACTCTAGGTAGGGAGAGTGTCAGTTTCTTTCACTGTGCGAATCCTTGTTTCTAGGGACAAAGAAGGAAAGTGAGGGGAATTCTCCTTGTGCTATAGTGTGCTTTAAAAAAACATTTTTTCTAGGGACAGAAAACTCTAGGTAGGGAGAGTGTCAGTTTCTTTCACTGTGCGAATCCTTGTTTCTAGGGACAGGGAAGGACAGTGAGTGAATTCTCCTTGTGCTATAGTGTGCTTTAAAAAAACATTTTTTCTAGGGACAGAAAACTCTAGGTAGGGAGAGTGTCAGTTTCTTTCACTGTGCGATTCCTTGTTTCTAGGGACAGGGAAGGACAGTGAGTGAATTCTCCTTGTGCTATAGTGTGCTTTAAAAAAACATTTTTTCTAGGGACAGAAAACTCTAGGTAGGGAGAGTGTCAGTTTCTTTCACTGTGCGAATCCTTGTTTCTAGGGACAAAGAAGGAAAGTGAGGGGAATTCTCCTTGTGCTATAGTGTGCTTTAAAAAAACATTTTTTCTAGGGACAGAAAACTCTAGGTAGGGAGAGTGTCAGTTTCTTTCACTGTGCGAATCCTTGTTTCTAGGGACAGGGAAGGACAGTGAGTGAATTCTCCTTGTGCTATAGTGTGCTTTAAAAAAAAAAATTTCTAGGGACAGAAAACTCTAGGTAGGGAGAGTGTCAGTTTCTTTCACTGTGCGAATCCTTGTTTCTAGGGACAAAGAAGGAAAGTGAGGGGAATTCTCCTTGTGCTATAGTGTGCTTTAAAAAAACATTTTTTCTAGGGACAGAAAACTCTAGGTAGGGAGAGTGTCAGTTTCTTTCACTGTGCGAATCCTTGTTTCTAGGGACAGGGAAGGACAGTGAGTGAATTCTCCTTGTGCTATAGTGTGCTTTAAAAAAACATTTTTTCTAGGGACAGAAAACTCTAGGTAGGGAGAGTGTCAGTTTCTTTCACTGTGCGAATCCTTGTTTCTAGGGACAAAGAAGGAAAGTGAGGGGAATTCTCCTTGTGCTATAGTGTGCTTTAAAAAAACATTTTTTCTAGGGACAGAAAACTCTAGGTAGGGAGAGTGTCAGTTTCTTTCACTGTGCGAATCCTTGTTTCTAGGGACAAAGAAGGAAAGTGAGGGGAATTCTCCTTGTGCTATAGTGTGCTTTAAAAAAACATTTTTTCTAGGGACTGAAAACTCTAGGTAGGGAGAGTGTCAGTTTCTTTCACTGTGCGAATCCTTGTTTCTAGGGACAGGGAAGGACAGTGAGTGAATTCTCCTTGTGCTATAGTGTGCTTTAAAAAAACATTTTTTCTAGGGACAGAAAACTCTAGGTAGGGAGAGTGTCAGTTTCTTTCACTGTGCGATTCCTTGTTTCTAGGGACAGGGAAGGACAGTGAGTGAATTCTCCTTGTGCTATAGTGTGCTTTAAAAAAACATTTTTTCTAGGGACAGAAAACTCTAGGTAGGGAGAGTGTCAGTTTCTTTCACTGTGCGAATCCTTGTTTCTAGGGACAAAGAAGGAAAGTGAGGGGAATTCTCCTTGTGCTATAGTGTGCTTTAAAAAAACATTTTTTCTAGGGACAGAAAACTCTAGGTAGGGAGAGTGTCAGTTTCTTTCACTGTGCGATTCCTTGTTTCTAGGGACAGGGAAGGACAGTGAGTGAATTCTCCTTGTGCTATAGTGTGCTTTAAAAAAACTTTTTTTCTAGGGACAGAAAACTCTAGGTAGGGAGAGTGTCAGTTTCTTTCACTGTGCGATTCCTTGTTTCTAGGGACAGGGAAGGACAGTGAGGGGAATTCTCCTTGTGCTATAGTGTGCTTTAAAAAAACATTTTTTCTAGGGACAGAAAACTCTAGGTAGGGAGAGTGTCAGTTTCTTTCACTGTGCGAATCCTTGTTTCTAGGGACAAAGAAGGAAAGTGAGGGGAATTCTCCTTGTGCTATAGTGTGCTTTAAAAAAACATTTTTTCTAGGGACAGAAAACTCTAGGTAGGGAGAGTGTCAGTTTCTTTCACTGTGCGAATCCTTGTTTCTAGGGACAGGGAAGGACAGTGAGTGAATTCTCCTTGTGCTATAGTGTGCTTTTAAAAAAAAAAATTCTAGGGACAGAAAACTCTAGGTAGGGAGAGTGTCAGTTTCTTTCACTGTGCGAATCCTTGTTTCTAGGGACAAAGAAGGAAAGTGAGGGGAATTCTCCTTGTGCTATAGTGTGCTTTAAAAAAACATTTTTTCTAGGGACAGAAAACTCTAGGTAGGGAGAGTGTCAGTTTCTTTCACTGTGCGAATCCTTGTTTCTAGGGACAGGGAAGGACAGTGAGTGAATTCTCCTTGTGCTATAGTGTGCTTTAAAAAAACATTTTTTCTAGGGACAGAAAACTCTAGGTAGGGAGAGTGTCAGTTTCTTTCACTGTGCGAATCCTTGTTTCTAGGGACAAAGAAGGAAAGTGAGGGGAATTCTCCTTGTGCTATAGTGTGCTTTAAAAAAACATTTTTTCTAGGGACAGAAAACTCTAGGTAGGGAGAGTGTCAGTTTCTTTCACTGTGCGAATCCTTGTTTCTAGGGACAAAGAAGGAAAGTGAGGGGAATTCTCCTTGTGCTATAGTGTGCTTTAAAAAAACATTTTTTCTAGGGACTGAAAACTCTAGGTAGGGAGAGTGTCAGTTTCTTTCACTGTGCGAATCCTTGTTTCTAGGGACAAAGAAGGAAAGTGAGGGGAATTCTCCTTGTGCTATAGTGTGCTTTAAAAAAACATTTTTTCTAGGGACAGAAAACTCTAGGTAGGGAGAGTGTCAGTTTCTTTCACTGTGCGAATCCTTGTTTCTAGGGACAGGGAAGGGCAGTGAGTGAATTCTCCTTGTGCTATAGTGTGCTTTAAAAAAACATTTTTTCTAGGGACAGAAAACTCTAGGTAGGGAGAGTGTCAGTTTCTTTCACTGTGCGAATCCTTGTTTCTAGGGACAAAGAAGGAAAGTGAGGGGAATTCTCCTTGTGCTATAGTGTGCTTTAAAAAAACATTTTTTCTAGGGACAGAAAACTCTAGGTAGGGAGAGTGTCAGTTTCTTTCACTGTGCGATTCCTTGTTTCTAGGGACAGGGAAGGACAGTGAGTGAATTCTCCTTGTGCTATAGTGTGCTTTAAAAAAACATTTTTTCTAGGGACAGAAAACTCTAGGTAGGGAGAGTGTCAGTTTCTTTCACTGTGCGAATCCTTGTTTCTAGGGACAAAGAAGGAAAGTGAGGGGAATTCTCCTTGTGCTATAGTGTGCTTTAAAAAAACATTTTTTCTAGGGACAGAAAACTCTAGGTAGGGAGAGTGTCAGTTTCTTTCACTGTGCGAATCCTTGTTTCTAGGGACAGGGAAGGACAGTGAGTGAATTCTCCTTGTGCTATAGTGTGCTTTAAAAAAACATTTTTTCTAGGGACAGAAAACTCTAGGTAGGGAGAGTGTCAGTTTCTTTCACTGTGCGAATCCTTGTTTCTAGGGACAAAGAAGGAAAGTGAGGGGAATTCTCCTTGTGCTATAGTGTGCTTTAAAAAAACATTTTTTCTAGGGACAGAAAACTCTAGGTAGGGAGAGTGTCAGTTTCTTTCACTGTGCGAATCCTTGTTTCTAGGGACAAAGAAGGAAAGTGAGGGGAATTCTCCTTGTGCTATAGTGTGCTTTAAAAAAAACATTTTTTCTAGGGACAGAAAACTCTAGGTAGGGAGAGTGTCAGTTTCTTTCACTGTGCGAATCCTTGTTTCTAGGGACAGGGAAGGACAGTGAGTGAATTCTCCTTGTGCTATAGTGTGCTTTAAAAAAACATTTTTTCTAGGGACAGAAAACTCTAGGTAGGGAGAGTGTCAGTTTCTTTCACTGTGCGAATCCTTGTTTCTAGGGACAAAGAAGGAAAGTGAGGGGAATTCTCCTTGTGCTATAGTGTGCTTTAAAAAAACATTTTTTCTAGGGACAGAAAACTCTAGGTAGGGAGAGTGTCAGTTTCTTTCACTGTGCAAATCCTTGTTTCTAGGGACAGGGAAGGACAGTGAGTGAATTCTCCTTGTGCTATAGTGTGCTTTAAAAAAACATTTTTTCTAGGGACAGAAAACTCTAGGTAGGGAGAGTGTCAGTTTCTTTCACTGTGCGAATCCTTGTTTCTAGGGACAAAGAAGGAAAGTGAGGGGAATTCTCCTTGTGCTATAGTGTGCTTTAAAAAAACATTTTTTCTAGGGACAGAAAACTCTAGGTAGGGAGAGTGTCAGTTTCTTTCACTGTGCGATTCCTTGTTTCTAGGGACAGGGAAGGACAGTGAGTGAATTCTCCTTGTGCTATAGTGTGCTTTAAAAAAACATTTTTTCTAGGGACAGAAAACTCTAGGTAGGGAGAGTGTCAGTTTCTTTCACTGTGCGAATCCTTGTTTCTAGGGACAAAGAAGGAAAGTGAGGGGAATTCTCCTTGTGCTATAGTGTGCTTTAAAAAAACATTTTTTCTAGGGACAGAAAACTCTAGGTAGGGAGAGTGTCAGTTTCTTTCACTGTGCGAATCCTTGTTTCTAGGGACAGGGAAGGACAGTGAGTGAATTCTCCTTGTGCTATAGTGTGCTTTAAAAAAACATTTTTTCTAGGGACAGAAAACTCTAGGTAGGGAGAGTGTCAGTTTCTTTCACTGTGCGAATCCTTGTTTCTAGGGACAAAGAAGGAAAGTGAGGGGAATTCTCCTTGTGCTATAGTGTGCTTTAAAAAAACATTTTTTCTAGGGACAGAAAACTCTAGGTAGGGAGAGTGTCAGTTTCTTTCACTGTGCGAATCCTTGTTTCTAGGGACAGGGAAGGACAGTGAGGGAAATTCTCCTTGTGCTATAGTGTGCTTTAAAAAAACATTTTTTCTAGGGACAGAAAACTCTAGGTAGGGAGAGTGTCAGTTTCTTTCACTGTGCGAATCCTTGTTTCTAGGGACAAAGAAGGAAAGTGAGGGGAATTCTCCTTGTGCTATAGTGTGCTTTAAAAAAACATTTTTTCTAGGGACAGAAAACTCTAGGTAGGGAGAGTGTCAGTTTCTTTCACTGTGCGAATCCTTGTTTCTAGGGACAGGGAAGGACAGTGAGTGAATTCTCCTTGTGCTATAGTGTGCTTTAAAAAAACATTTTTTCTAGGGACAGAAAACTCTAGGTAGGGAGAGTGTCAGTTTCTTTCACTGTGCGAATCCTTGTTTCTAGGGACAAAGAAGGAAAGTGAGGGGAATTCTCCTTGTGCTATAGTGTGCTTTAAAAAAACATTTTTTCTAGGGACAGAAAACTCTAGGTAGGGAGAGTGTCAGTTTCTTTCACTGTGCGAATCCTTGTTTCTAGGGACAAAGAAGGAAAGTGAGGGGAATTCTCCTTGTGCTATAGTGTGCTTTAAAAAAAACATTTTTTCTAGGGACAGAAAACTCTAGGTAGGGAGAGTGTCAGTTTCTTTCACTGTGCGAATCCTTGTTTCTAGGGACAGGGAAGGACAGTGAGTGAATTCTCCTTGTGCTATAGTGTGCTTTAAAAAAACATTTTTTCTAGGGACAGAAAACTCTAGGTAGGGAGAGTGTCAGTTTCTTTCACTGTGCGAATCCTTGTTTCTAGGGACAAAGAAGGAAAGTGAGGGGAATTCTCCTTGTGCTATAGTGTGCTTTAAAAAAACATTTTTTCTAGGGACAGAAAACTCTAGGTAGGGAGAGTGTCAGTTTCTTTCACTGTGCAAATCCTTGTTTCTAGGGACAGGGAAGGACAGTGAGTGAATTCTCCTTGTGCTATAGTGTGCTTTAAAAAAACATTTTTTCTAGGGACAGAAAACTCTAGGTAGGGAGAGTGTCAGTTTCTTTCACTGTGCGAATCCTTGTTTCTAGGGACAAAGAAGGAAAGTGAGGGGAATTCTCCTTGTGCTATAGTGTGCTTTAAAAAAACATTTTTTCTAGGGACAGAAAACTCTAGGTAGGGAGAGTGTCAGTTTCTTTCACTGTGCGATTCCTTGTTTCTAGGGACAGGGAAGGACAGTGAGTGAATTCTCCTTGTGCTATAGTGTGCTTTAAAAAAACATTTTTTCTAGGGACAGAAAACTCTAGGTAGGGAGAGTGTCAGTTTCTTTCACTGTGCGAATCCTTGTTTCTAGGGACAAAGAAGGAAAGTGAGGGGAATTCTCCTTGTGCTATAGTGTGCTTTAAAAAAACATTTTTTCTAGGGACAGAAAACTCTAGGTAGGGAGAGTGTCAGTTTCTTTCACTGTGCGAATCCTTGTTTCTAGGGACAGGGAAGGACAGTGAGTGAATTCTCCTTGTGCTATAGTGTGCTTTAAAAAAACATTTTTTCTAGGGACAGAAAACTCTAGGTAGGGAGAGTGTCAGTTTCTTTCACTGTGCGAATCCTTGTTTCTAGGGACAAAGAAGGAAAGTGAGGGGAATTCTCCTTGTGCTATAGTGTGCTTTAAAAAAACATTTTTTCTAGGGACAGAAAACTCTAGGTAGGGAGAGTGTCAGTTTCTTTCACTGTGCGAATCCTTGTTTCTAGGGACAGGGAAGGACAGTGAGGGAAATTCTCCTTGTGCTATAGTGTGCTAAAGCATTCCTCATCAACCATCTTTGAAATCCTTGTTTTTTTGACAGTCAGGGAAATTGTCGTTGTGCTATTCTGTGCAAAAGCAATCATCCTCAACCATATTTAGAAATCCTTAAGTAAAGGGACAGAGAAGGACACCTGAAGGTAGCCCTTATTGCTTTTTTCCCATCTCCCTGCAGGCCATCTATTAGAATGTCTGGAAGGCAAACAAGGAGAGGCAGACAGTCAGGAGGCAATAAAAGAGGGCAAGCAGGCTCTGTGTCTGGGGGCAACAGTGCTGGTCGTGGACGCGGTGCATTGTCATCAGCACATGGCCATGGGACACGCTTGTCCTTCTTTTCGGCAGCTGGACATGTTGAGCCACATCATGCCGAAGACTTGGTAGAGTGGATGACCAAGCCCTCCTCCTCCTCCTCATCCTCTCTCACCCAGGCTCAGGGTACTGGCAAAGCAGCTGCCAAAGCGTCCTCTTCCCTGGTATCAATGTCAGACTCATCATCAGTCACTCCTTCCCTAGACCCACCATGTCCTCCTCCTGAGGAGTCCCCCGAACTGTTTGAGCACAGTGTTGGGTACATGCTCCAGGAGGATGCCCAGCGTTTCGAAGGGTCTGATGATGAAACCCAGCTACAGGAAGGCAGTAGCGTGAGAGCAGACAGAGGGGATGCTCAAGAAGGACACCAATCTGGCAGTCATGTTCCAGCAGCTGCAGCATACTGCCAGATTGGCTCCAGTGATGAGGAGGGAGGGGATGATGAGGTCACTGACTCCACGTGGGTGCCTAATAGTAGAGAGGAGGAGGAGGAGGATGAGGAGGAGGCACATCTCCAACGAGGCAGGATGCCCTTTGGTGGCCAGCGTAAGGGCAGTACACCGACGGAATCACACCGCAGAGCCCCGCCTGTGCAGGGCGCTGCCTCTGCCCGTCATTCAAAAAGTTCCTTGGTGTGGGCCTTTTTTGAGGCTAGTGCATTAGATCGCACAGCTGCTGTTTGCAACATATGTCTCAAGCGTATATCGCGTGGCCAAAACATCAGCCGCTTGGGTACCACATGCCTGACCAGACATATGTTGACCTGCCATGCAGCTCGTTGGCAAGCCTACCTCAAAGACCCACACCAAAGAACAAAGCGGACCTCTCCTTGCACCGCATCAGCTGGGATCTCCAACCCCACTATAACTTCAGTCCTCTCTGAAACATGCACTGAGAGGAATGAAGGTGTAGAATTAGGTGTGTCACAGCCAAGTACTTGCGGCCACTCTGCTAGCAGTACACCGACGTCCGATTCTAGCAGGCAAATTTCCCTGCCCCAGCTGCTGGACCGTCGAAAGAAGTTCACTCCCAGCCATCCACATGCCCAGCGGTTGAATGCTAGCTTGGCTAAATTGCTAGCGCTTCAACTGCTGCCTTTTCAGTTGGTAGACTCGGCCCCCTTCCGTGAGTTTGTGCAATGTGCGGTTCCTCAGTGGCAGGTTCCCAAACGCCACTTTTTCTCACGGAAGGCTATTCCGGCTCTCTACCGGCATGTGGAAGGCAATGTCTTGGCCTCGCTGGACAGGGCGGTCAGCGGTAAGGTGCATATTACCGCTGACTCATGGTCCAGCAGGCATGGACAGGGACGTTACCTTTCTTTCACGGCCCATTGGGTCACTCTTTTGGCAGCTGGGAAGGATGCAGGACAAGGTGCAGTAGTGTTGGAGGTTGTTCCACCGCCACGCCTCCAAAATGCTACTACTGGTTGTGACACACCTCTCTCCTCCACCCCCTCCTCTTCTTCTTCCTCCATGGCCTCTTCCTGTGGTTTGTCCTATGAACCAGCGGTGCTCCGTAGCCGTTCACGGGGCTACGCAAGTACGCAGGCAAAAAGATGCCATGCCGTGCTTGCGCTGGTGTGTTTGGGGGACAGAAGCCACACTGGGGCAGAGGTCCTGTCTGCTCTGCAGGGCCAGGCCGAGAGGTGGTTGACGCCACGCCAGCTTAAGCCAGGAATGGTGGTTTGCGACAATGGCACCAACCTCCTCTCCGCCCTCCGACAGGGACAACTGACCCATGTGCCCTGTGTGGCTCACGTCCTTAACCTGGTGGTGCAGCGGTTCTTGGGCAGGTACCCGGGCTTACAGGATGTCCTGAGGCAGGCCAGGAAAGTCTGTGTGCATTTCCGCAGATCTTATAATGCCAGTGCTCGCCTGGCTGAGCTGCAAAAGGAGTTGAACCTGCCCAAGAACCGCCTTATATGTGACATGCCCACCAGGTGGAACTCAACGTTGGCCATGCTGCAGCGGCTGCACACGCAGCAGAGGGCCATCAATGAGTACCTGTGCGACTACGGCACCAGGACAGGGTCAGGGGACCTTGGTTTTTTTTCTCCACGCCAGTGGGGCATGATCAGGGATGCATGCACTGTCCTGGCACCATTTGAGGAGGCCACGAGGATGGTGAGCAGTGACAGTGCATGCATCAGTGACACTGTACCTCTTGTCCACCTGTTGGAGCACACGCTGCGTGGAATAATGGACAGGGCACTTGAGGCAGAACAGAGGCAGGAAGAGGAGGACTTCCTTGCCTCTCAAGGCCCCCTTTACCCAGACAGTGTTCCTACTGTCCCAGCCATCGCACAGGAAGAGGAGGAGGAGGAGGAGGAGGAGGATTGTGTCAGCATGGAGGTGGAGGCTGGCACTCAGCATCATCAGCAGCAGTCTTTTAGGGATGATTTACAGTCCCAAGAAACCAGTGGACTTGTACGTGGCTGGGAGGAGGTGGCTGCGGATCATGTCGTCCTTAGTGACCCAGAGGACTCCGGAGCGAATGCCTCAGCAAACCTACGCTGCATGGCCTCCCTGATCCTGCAAAGTCTGCGGAAGGATCCTCATATTCTTCGGATCAAGGAGAGGGACCATTACTGGCTGGCCACTCTCCTTGATCCACGGTACAAGGGTAAGGTTGCGGATCTTATGTTACCGTCGCAGAGGGAGCAGAGGATGAGACAACTCCGGGAGGCCTTGCAGAAAGGTCTGTGCAACGCGTTCCCAGAGACTGGGAGGTTACAAACTCCTGGTCCTGGACAACGAGTTGCTGAGGCTTCGGCCAGTCAAAGAAGGAGCGGTGGGGAAGGTGGCCGTCTGACCGATGCGTTCAGACAATTCTTTAGTCCGCAGCCTCAAAGTATGATCGGTTCCAGCAACCATCGCCAGCGTCTGATAAACATGGTGCAGGAATATCTATGGGCAAGGTCAGACTTGGACACCTTCCCCACCGAAAATCCTCTGGCTTACTGGGTCTTGAGGATGGATCACTGGCCAGAGCTTGCACAGTATGCAATTGAGCTACTGGCCTGTCCTGCATCCAGCGTTCTTTCGGAACGCACATTCAGTGCTGCTGGAGGATTTGTCACGGATCACAGGGTGCGCCTGTCCACCGACTCGGTTGATCGACTGACTTTCATCAAGATGAACCAGTCTTGGATCACCACCAGCTACCACACACCTGATGCTGATATAACAGACTAATTGATTTTAACATGTCACATCCCTTCAAGACTGATGCTGATGCTGACTGCCTGTGCTGTTATGTTGACTGGCTATCCTCCTCCTCCGAGTCCTCAATGATACGATTGATGATGATAGCTTGGAAGATCATTTTTGTTTATGGGTGCCGCCACCAGTGGCTAAGGCCCAATTTTTCAGCCCCTGTTTTACAGGGGCGTGTAATTACAATTTTTTTAGCAATAATTTGCCATAGGGCTCATTGCTGTGCTCCAAGTACAGTATCTGTGAGGGGTTGGAGTGTTGTGGCACCAGTGCCTAAGGCCCAATTTTTCAGCCCCTGTTCAACAGGGGCATGCAATTACAATTCTTGATCTAATAATTCACAGCAGGGCCCATTGCTGCACCCACCAAGAGTAACTCTGAGGGCTTACAGTGTTGTGGCAACGCCACCACCACCACGAAAGGCCCAATTTTTCACCCCTGTTCAAAAGGGGCATGTAATTACAATTCTTGATCTAATAACTCACAGCAGGGCCCATTGCTGCACCCACCAAGAGTAACTCTGAGGGCTTACAGTGTTGTGGCAACGCCACCACCACCACCACCACGAAAGGCCCAATTTTTCAGCCCCTGTTCAAAAGGGGCATGTAATTACAATTCTTGATCTAATAATTCACAGCAGGGCCCATTCCTGCACCCACCAAGAGTAACTCTGAGGGCTTACAGTGTTGTGGCAACACCACCACCACCACCACCACCACGAAAGGCCCAATTTTTCAGCCCCTGTTCAACAGGGGCATGCAATTACAATTCTTGATCTAATAATTCACAGCAGGGCCCATTGCTGCACCCACCAAGAGTAACTGTCAGGGCTTACAGTGTTGTGGCACCAGCACCACCATCAAAGGCCCAATTTTTACTACCACTGTTCAACAATTATATGTAATTAAAATTCCTGATATAATAGTTGACAGCAGGGCGTTCCAGCACCAACCAAGAGTAAGTGTGAGTGCTTACAGTGTTGTGCCAACACCAACAACTAAGGGGCCTATTTCTGCAGAGTATATACGGCAGGTCCCTACTTTCAAACATCCAACTTACAAACGACTCCTACTTGCAAACGCAAGAAGACAACAGGAAGTGAGAGGAAATCTACCACTAGGAAGGAAAATTCTCTCCTGTAAGAATAAATATGGGAGAAAGGTGTCTCCTCTGTACTGATGCTTTATCAGCAATCCTTGTTTCAAGAAAAACACCACATTTCAAAAACAGTTGTCATTGGGACGGAAAGTGAGGTGAAATGTTCTGAACAGGGGCACAGACAGCAAAACAAATGTTACAGGGGTGATAACCCTTACCTATGTTTTCCAAAAAGTTTAAAAATAGATTTTTGGGCTGGAGCTACACTTCAACAATGTACCTGTTCAAAATTACAAACAGATTCTACATAAGAACAAACCTACAGTCCCTGTCTTGTATGTACCGCCTGTATACGGCTGTTCAGAGTATATAGGGCCTTTTTTATTTTATGTGCGGGGTTCCCCTTAATATCCATACAAGACCCAAAGGGGCTGGTAATGGGCTGGGGTGGGGGGGGGGGTCATGGGGTAGCTATGCCATTTTTCTTAAAGAATTTCATCCATATTACCGGGACCAGACATTACATTAAAGCCGCAAGCAGTTTTAAATGGCTTTTTTTTCCTTTAGAAGTGTCATTTTGTGCAGGGACAGTTCTAAACACGGGAAACACGTGGCACTTCACAGGCATACTTTAGACACCCCCCAGGTACGATATTTAAAGGAATATTTGACTTTTTTTTTTCACTTTATGCATCATTAAAATGACTGCTCCCGAAAAACGACCGTTTTTAAAACTTCTTTTTGCATTGATACATGTCCCCTGGTGCACAACCCGGGTTCCCAAACCCTTTTTAGGACAATAACATGCATAATAGTTGTTATAATTAGCACTTTAGAATTCGAACGTTCGCATCCATTGTATTTAATAGGGTTCTATTGTTCGTACGAACTTTCGGTCCGTTCGCGGGTTCTGGTGCGAACCAAACCTGGGGGTGTTCGGCTCATCACTACTGGCAGGCATTTCACTTTACAGACTTTCACGGACACCGAAAATATTCCAGTTTTTGAAGGGCTGTCCGTAAAAACACGGACGGTTGGCAACACTGTCTGTAATTACACAGTACACTTTACCACCAATAAATAGTGTGCATTTAAAGCAATACTGGGGAACTTATTGGATTGCACTGGTAGGCAGGAATGCAACATGATATGTGGAAAAGTATTAGTCTGTATACTAGCTGCTTGTTGGCCAAACAGGTCCATAATGACCTTTTTCTGCCACTAATCTGCCTGCATGTGAGCACCATTATTTCCATTTTAAACAGGCTGTGCCCAATATACATTTGCTAGGTACATATGTAGCGGAGCCTCACTCTCCCTCTCTGGTTTTCTTGTTTGAGTGGCTTGTGTCTAGAGGTACCTTGGAGAGGAGAGTGCAGGAACACTACGCCAAGCTCTCCCCTCGTATGTGTATGAGGGTTGAGCAGAGTTACTTGAATTACCTCCGGATCTGTTCACTGCATACGAAGCCTCCAGCCGTCCCATGGAAATGTGTCTGCCAATAACATAGAGCCCCACACCAATCGAAAGTCCAACACTCCTTTATTTCTCTACTTTCAGCGTGAACACAATCAGTTGAACTTTCAGTAACAGACAGACAGGGGTGTGGATACGAGTAGGCCCAAGGACAACTGAGCTCTCCTATTAATTTGCTAGCGAATAGGCCTGGCACACGGTCTCTGCCACCGACCGTGAGTTTTGGTCGCTGCCACTGACCGGATGAACCGTTGAGGCCCCTGCCACAGGCCTAATAGCAGGTCTCTGCCACTGACCTGAGTTGAATAGTTGGACCGCTGCCACCGGTCATTGAACATGAACCACCTTCCTCTTTGAACTTGGCCCCTGTTCGGGAAAGATATCCCTCCGGGCGGTCTCCAGAGGTTCACCCGGCACTGGCAATCTGCTGCACCAGGTCTTGGGATGAGTCCCTCCTCTGGTCCCTTACGCCTCTGGATTCGGATGCCCCACTCCCGGGGCCCCCTAGGACAATCCCTCCCTCGCGGGACCCAGCGGAAGGTACTGGGCCCCAGGCCTCCAACCGAGTACCTCACCCCAGACTGAAGGTGTCTGGGATGGAACACGAACTCCCGGTGCCCAGGCCTAGGCCACCTGGACACCGACCGCGAACAGCAGCCCTCAGGCTGAAGGTGCCTGGGACTCGAACCTCGTGGCAAAGATGTCCGCCCCCTTTATACCCTCTCCCAGCAAGCACGGCGGGTTCCCCGCCCCGCCGTACAACCGCTGCGAGAGGTCACAAAGGGGTACGGCACTGCAGCGATGGTTCAACCCCGGCCCAAAGTGACAGCGCCACCTGCTGGGCCGCAGGGAACTATGCATCACTGGTGTCCTTACCAGTCTTAAAAGTATATACCCGCTACACATATATTGAGAGTGCTATGGATAGAAAATATATAGAAACTGGTGCCTTCGTCCCATTTGTACATTATATAAAGGGAGAAATGAGGCTGGTGTGGACTGTGTGGGCACCATATGTGAACTGACAACATACTTTCCATATATCTACTGAATATCAATATACATATATAAATATAGCACCTGAAGAAGCGGATTCAAAGAAAAAAATATTTTTTTGAATCACAACGTGAAACATGTAGAGCACCACATATTATGTATGTACAGTTGTTTTGTCTCCATTGATCGCAATGGTATGATATATTGAATGTCACGGAATTAATATTGTTTCTATGAAATGCATGAATTATCTATATATACATTTTTGAAATAAAAACCTTTTAAATTTCTAACTTCTACTGTTTATCAGTTCACATATGGTGCCCACACAGTCCACACCAGCCTAATTTCTCCCTTTATATAATTTGCTAGGTACAGTGACCAATTAGGGAGTATTATATTAGCCACAGTATAGAAAGAAAGGGGGAATAAAATGCTTTGTCACCAAGCTATGGGCTCTTTTTGTGGTGGGGACACACAGCAGCCACCATGCCCAGACCTGAACTGAAGAAGTAAACTAACTCCATACTTTTACATTGTATTGTAAATGTGGTGGTTGTGGGTAATTTTTAAATATCATAAGCCAGGGGACTTACACTGTACATTGTGTTGTAAATACTGTCTAGTGTGTAATTTGTATATATTATTTGAATAATGGAAAAAGCCCCCTGGTGGGGTTTTTAAGCAGCAAGGTTTGAGCAAGAATCTGGAATATAAGTTAAAAGAAATTTATTGAATATGTACATAGAATTATATTTAAATTGAGGCTCTGATAAAAGAATTACATGAGTACACACACAGAATTTAAAAACACAGCATGTACAAACACAGCATTATTTTACAGTTATAAATGTCAATGCATCTGTATATGTTCTTGACGCGTTTCGATCACAAGGGATCTTCTTCAGAGGATATATGGTTGCTGCAAAGATTTATATAATAAGTATCAATTCATTACCTGGGTATGTACCCAATGGTAAGAGATATAGGGTGTGTAGTTACCAATTAGCTGTGTATTAAAAACATGGCTTCCAATCGGAGCTCCACCAAAACAGATGCTTCAAGGGATCCAAGAGCTTCCCAGCCACCCGACATCCCAGGGCACGGCGCCACCAAATGACAGATGCGACCTACAGGGAGTCATATCGAAGGGATCACACCTCACGCTCATCAGCTTCACATTTTCCTTTTGGCCTTTGTACTTACATGTAATTAATAATTCTTACTAATTAACCAATTTTTGTTTGATTTTTTTTTTTTTACCTTACTCTCACATGCTCCTTCACATACATCTTCCTTTTATAACTTCAGGGCACGCATTCATCATTTCACACACATGCTTCCCCCATTTCACTGCAGATTACATCAAATCAATAGATTTAACTGACGTATATTTATTCTAACAATATTACTATTCAAGTACACACCAATGGAAGGGCACACCATCACGGACTTCTGACCTGCCTACATAACAAGAAACTATTAAATTTATGGAAGCATTAACAATGCCCTTGGTGTTCCTCACAGGTGCCGACTGTCTGCCCGTGCACGCCCCGCGTGGGACCTCCTCCCTTAGATATGACTCCCTGTAGGTCGCATCTGTCATTTGGTGGTGCCGTGCTTTGGGATGTCGGGTGGCTGGGAAGCTGTTGGATCCCTTGAAGCATCTGTTTTGGTGGAGCTCCGATTGGAAGCCATGTTTTTAATACACAGCTAATTGGTAACTACACACCCTATATCTCTTATCATTGGGTACATACCTAGGTAATGAATTGATACTTATTATATAATTCTTTGCAGCAACCATATATCCTCTGAAGAAGATCCCTTGTGATCGAAACGCGTCAGTAACATATACAGATGCATTGACATTTATAACTGTAAAATAATGCTGTGTTTGTACATGCTGTGTTTTTACATTCTGTGTGTGTACTCATGTAATTCTTTTTTCAGAGCTTCAATTTGATTATAATTCTATGTACATATTCAATAAATTTCTTTTAACTTATATTCCAGCTTCTTGCTCAATCCTTGCTGCTTAAAAACCCCACCAGGGGGCTTTTTCCATTATCCATTCATTCGGGGTGCGCAGCGCTATTCGCTCTCCACATGTGTGTATTAACCCTATCAAATAAATGTGTATTGCGGATGGAACTACCTCTTTTGTATAAGAACTCTCATATCTGGATATGTATCTGTAAGTACTATTAAAATGATTGAGGTGCACATATACACATAACCAGAGACGTATCTAGTGAAAATGACACCTATGGCAAGCACTGAAACTGAGCCCCTGTCAAAATATTTTAAGTGTACAGGGCTGTGTTTTCACTGCATGAGATGCACACAGATATACAGTACATCCACTGGCAGGCAGGCCATGTCAAATCAATTTGGACACAGCCCCTGCTCTCACCTTGATATCCGTTTGGGTGCAGGAAAATGCCCCGAGCACAGACAGTGTGCATTCAAGGACATGCAACCGCACCCAAATGGATGTCAAATGCCAAATGTATGTCAAATTGGGAACAATAACCCTCCCTTACTCCATCCAACAACTCTAGTTCTACTTGAAGTATGAAGGAGACTTGCCCCTGCCCCAGGAAAGGTGCCCTCCATGACAGGTACCTGAGCAGGGTTTGAAGATCTCAAACAGCACAGTGCCAGTCTCCAGGTCCCGGATCAAGATTCTGTAGTATTCAGAGAGGAAGCAATTCCATGGAGGTAGGTGGAAGGTTCTCTGCCACTGAAGCTTTGTCATTAGCAACAGAGTCTCCCACCTGACATCAGCCTGAGAGGAAGGGGCGTCTCTGAAAAATTATACTATAAATATTGTGATAAAACAGTAATGCATTCATACAGACTTGTATGGTGACTGGGAGGTAGAATGTAAGCTATACTCCTATGCTCTTACCCTATCACTGCCTACCTAAGTCTCTATACCTCTCTGTCCTCCTCAGTTCAGGACCTCAAGGATCCTGCTAGCTTCTTCCTACTGTAGGAAGCTGAGTTCCAGCCGGTCTATGCCTGGGTCAGTCATATCTGTGGCGGGGAATCTTTCTATGTAAACACATGACTTTGATGCTCACCGATGCACAAAGAAGCCTCATCTGTAGAGGGTGAGCAATGAGCAGGCATGTCTACAGGGATCCCGGGATGCCAGGCTCCATATAAGCTAGACAGTGTTGTCACTGTGATTTGTCCTGTCCTGCCGCTCCGGGTGTTGGGATGCCAGACCCCGGCTTTATTACCTGCCCCTCATTCCTCCGATCTCAGCATCCCTGCACACAGCTCCTAAAAATTTGCACCAGCAGTCAGGACAACTGTAGACTGACAGTCTCCACTGCCAATCTGTATGCAGCCACGATCTCCTCAGGCTGTTCCTTGTCAGAAGCATGCCGCCTCACATCTCAGCACCTGAGGACGGGAGCAGGGCAGAGAATCACTCCACCGGCCATGACTAATTGAGTAGCGGGCGGCATGATGTACATGTGCCCCAAAAATGAAGAAAAAGTCTCTCATTTACCCTCACCTCCTGGGCCCCTATGTTGACCTGATGAGGCCCAGGAAAATGTATTTACATCCCCCATAAGCAAGTAGGAGCAGGGTAGAAGTTTGAAAAGCTCTACTTTTTAAATTAAGTAAAGAACTGTAATGCCGGCGGCCCTGCTCACGAGCGCCCCCTTCATATGGTGCCCATGGCACTTGCCATATGTGCCATACCTTGGATACAAAAATGTGTAGTACTGCGCCAATCCTATAATAGAAAACTAGTTATGTGCAGCCAACCACTCAAAATCAGACAGGAAAAGGTTAAATAAATATTTAAAAAGTGTGGCGCCAATGAATGATGAGGAAGAACCTCAACCGTGCAATATACTGAAATAAGTATATGTAAATTTTAAATTGAACACAATGTAGTGATAAATATACCCTGTGACATGTGCATAATATACAATTTACATGAAAATACCATATAGCATAAAACGATGCCTCATCCACCTGTCTCTACTGACAGTCAGCAGGTGGTGAACCAATAGCTATATCGTGCATATACAAACAAAACAAACAAAACTTAATTATAATGGGTGTCAAGTTCATATGGGGTAACTTTGATGAGTGTCTGCCAATATAATGGTCATACACTAAAGGAAAGTTCCAGCAAAGAATCTCCCGAAGAACTTGGGATAACCTTATCCGTATACCGGGAAGTATGTTGGATGTAGTAGACCACTAGGTATATACTTTCACCCGGGAGTGCCTTCACCATGGATCCATAAAGGAGAAGGGGATACTCTTACCAGCTATGGTGGATCCAATGCGCCGTACGGCGGATGGATCTTTCAGGCTTTGTCTCTTCCAGAGACAGGGGAGCGACAACCGGAGTCTGTAGAACGCCTCCTCTTAGAGCTGGCAGAACTTCTATTTTATCAAGAACGATCCAATCCCAAATCGAAAAGCACCTCAATAGGTCATAGCCATGAAAAACAGGGAAAAGATTCTCCACATGGTGTAAATCCAAAAATGATTTATTAAAACATCAGTTTTAAAGTTCAAGCAATGTGAACACTCGATAAAAATTCTTAAAAAGCAAATATATAAAAAGCAAAATATAAGAAAAGCCACGACACTCCAGAGCACAGCAGTACAAAAACGAAGACAGCGTGGTCAAGTCAGCTCCAGCTGAGCTCCAGCTGAGGCGTTCTACAGACTCCGGTTGTCGCTCCCCTGTCTCTGGAAGAGACAAAGCCTGAAAGATCCATCCGCCGTACGGCGCATTGGATCCACCATAGCTGGTAAGAGTATCCCCTTCTCCTTTATGGATCCATGGTGAAGGCACTCCCGGGTGAATGTATATACCTAGTGGTCTACTACATCCAGCATACTTCCCGGTATACGGATAAGGTTATCCCAAGTTCTTCGGGAGATTCTTTGCTGGAACTTTCCTTTAGTGTATGACCATTATATTGGCAGACACTCATCAAAGTTACCCCATATGAACTTGACACCCATTATAATTAAGTTTTGTTTGTTTTGTTTGTATATGCACGATATAGCTATTGGTTCACCACCTGCTGACTGTCAGTAGAGACAGGTGGATGAGGCATCGTTTTATGCTATATGGTATTTTCATGTAAATTGTATATTATGCACATGTCACAGGGTATATTTATCACTACATTGTGTTCAATTTAAAATTTACATATACTTATTTCAGTATATTGCACGGTTGAGGTTCTTCCTCATCATTCATTGGCGCCACACTTTTTAAATATTTATTTATACCTTGGATACAACCTAGGCAACAGAGCCTGATGGAGAAATCTGGGTTTAGGGAACAAAACAGCTCCTAGAAGGCATGTCTCTAGCTGTTTTTTTTCCCTGTACCCTGAAGTATCTGAGGAGCATTAATGCAACTTGCCCCCTACTACCCATTTGAGCGTAGACTTTTACTGAGTGCTATTTATCCTTCCTCCAGATGAAGCCAAGAGGCATAACACGTAGAAATGGAGCCTGGTGGTGAGATTTTACACGCAACACGTGAGATCTACTGCATCATGTTTTTATACTGTATTTTACTTTAATAAATGTGAGTGCAATATATGAAGCTGGGGTGGAGAGGTTCTGTTCGTAAATAACACCTTAGGTACTGCACTAATGGAAGCACTTTTTTTTTCTATGTCACTTTGGAACTGCTGGTGATTATTGTGGAACCATATTTAAAGAAGAATTACACTGTATGCAAAGCATGTTTGACCCTCTTCAGGGTCTAACAAGGAGGTGAGTTTGCATTGCACTCGGTGAAGGGAGCACAAGTCAGCACGTTTCATATGGAAAAGTTATATGTGCACCTTATATAAGAAGATATTTAGTTCATCACTTATGGACCTTGTTTGAACTGTGTTTACTTATTGAATTTATAGTGGCACCAACACTTCTATATATATATGTTTGTTTTGTCTAATTATCAGTTATATAAGCAGCGCTATCACATATACAGTGGGGAGAACAAGTATTTGATACACTGCCGATTTTGCAGGTTTTCTTACTTACAAAGCATGTAGAGGTCTGTAATAGGTACTCTTCAACTGTGAGAGACGGAATCGAAAACAAAAATCCAGAAAATCACATTGTATGATTTTTAAATAATTAATTTGCATTTTATTGCATTTTATTGCATGACATAAGTATTTGATACATCAGAAAAGCAGAACTTAATATTTGGTACAGAAACCTTTCTTTGCAATTACAGAGATCATACGTTTCCTGTAGTTCTTGACCAGGTTTGCACACACTGCAGCAGGGATTTTGGCCCACTCTTCCATACAGAGCTTCTCCAGATCCTTCAGGTTTCGGGGCTGTCGCTGGGCAATACGGACTTTCAGTTCCCTCCAAAGATTTTCTATTGGGTTCAGGTTTGGAGACTGGCTAGGCCACGCCAGGACCTTGAGATGCTTCTTACGGAGCCACTCCTTAGTTGCGCTCGCTGTGTGTTTCGGGTCGTTGTCATGCTGGAAGACCCAGCCACGACCCATCTTCAATGCTCTTACTAAGGGAAGGAGGTTTTTGGCCAAGATCTCGCGATACATGGCCCCATCCATCCTCCCCTCAAAACGATGCAGTCTTCCTGTCCCCTTTGCAGAAAAGCATCCCCAAAGAATGATGTTTCCACCTCCATGCTTCACAGTTAAAATGGTGTTCTTGGGGTTGTACTCATCCTTCTTCTTCCTTCTTCCTCCAAACACGGCGAGTGGAGTTTAGACCAAAAAGCTCTATTTTTGTCTCATCAGACCACATGACCTTCTCCCATTCCTCCTCTGGATCATCCAGATGGTCATTGGCAAACTTCAGACTTGCCTGGACATGCGCTGGCTTGAGCAGGGGGACCTTACGTGCGCCGCAGGATTTTAATCCATGGCGGCGTAGTGTGTTACTAATAGTTTTCTTTGAGAATGTGGTCCCAGCTCTCTTCAGGTCATTGACCAGGTCCTGCTGTGTAGTTCTGGGCTAATCCCTCACCTTACTCATGATCATTGATGCCCCATGAGGTGAGAGCTTGCATGGAGCCCCAGACTGAGGGAGATTGACTGTCATCTTGAACTTCTTCCATTTTCTAAAAATTGCGCCAACAGTTGTTGCCTTCTCACCAAGCTGCTTGCCTATTGTCCTGTAGTCCATCCCAGCCTTGTGCAGGTCTACAATTTTATCCCTAAAGTCCTTACACAGCTCTCTGGTCTTGGCCATTGTGGAGAGGTTGGATTCTGTTTGATTGAGTGTGTGGACAGGTGTCTTTTATACAGGTAACGAGTTCAAACAAGTGCAGTTAATACAGGTAATGAGTGGAGAACAGGAGGGCTTCTTAAAGAAAAAATAACAGGTCTGTGAGAGACAGAATTCTTACTGGTTGGTAGGTGATCAAATACGTATGTCATGCAATAAAATGCAAATTATTTATTTAAAAATCATACAATGTGATTTTCGGGATTTTTGTTTTAGATTCCGTCTCTCAAAGTTGAAGAGTACCTATGATGAAAAATTACAGACCTCTACATACTTTGTAAGTAGGAAAACCTGCAAAATCGGCAGTGTATCAAATACTTGTTCTCCCCACTGTATGTCAGCGATTGATAATAGACCAGACTGTGTGACTGCACAGAGGAGACCCAAACGAGTGTAGTAAAAAATATAACAATTTATTACGGTAAGTGACCAACAAACAACCACCTCAAACAGAACACAGTGCAATGAATAAATCAACAAGCAGTGACTATAAACAATATATACAAATATGGGAGATACCGGAATAGTAGTACAGAGCCAGGCCAAGGTCATACACAAGGGGATCCAGCAGCTGGGTAAGGATGGGAAGAAGCAGGAATAAGGAGGGGACGGATGGTTAGGCTGCAGAGCAGGGATCTGGGTGACCAGGGAGACAAAACACAGGATAAGCTCAAGGTAGGTATCGGGTTAAACAGGGTGCAGGTTCAAGGTAGGGATTGGGTCGGATCGGATCAGGCAGGGTGCAGGTTGGGATAGGATACAGGCTAAGTCTGGGTCACAGGTCCAGGGAGTCAGGAAGAGCGATACCAGGGCAAGGAGTGTTGCACTTGCCGGGTATATAAAGAAGTCTTGTAATCAGGCTTCAGGTCACAGCTGACCACAGGAAGTGCTGCCTGTCCCACACTGCCAGAATACCCCCGCTGGTGGACGCCGGTACTACGGCCCATGGATCAGGCATTACCACCAGCAGGTGAGATCCTCTGTCAAAGGTACAGGCTGCGAGAGGACACCTGCTGGTGGACACTATTACTGCGATCCATAGGACCGACAGCGCCACCAGTGGGTAAAGCCTTCCCTGACAGTACCCCCCCCCAAAAGGAGCGGCCTCCGGATGCTCCAACCAGTCCTGATTGTCCAAAGTCTAGGGCATTGGGTAGCACCAAGGATGAGGGTACTTCAGCCTGGTCATCAGGCACTTTAGGCTGGACCAGGGGCACGTCCAAGCAGAAAGCAGGCACATCCGGGCAGACAAGCTGGACAGCAGGCACTGGGTCGTTGAGCTGGGCAGCAAACAGGAACATCTCCAGCTGGGCTGCCGACAGGGACACCTCAGGCTGGGCAGCAGACAGGGACACCTCAGGCTGGGCAGCAGACAGGGACACCTCAGGCTGGGCAGCAGACAGGGACACCTCAGGCTGGGCAGCAGACAGGGACACCTCAGGCTGGGCAGCAGACAGGGACACCTCAGGCTGGGCAGCAGACAGGGACACCTCAGGCTGGGCAGCAGACAGGGACACCTCAGGCTGGGCAGCAGACAGGGACACCTCAGGCTGGGCAGCAGACAGGGACACCTCAGGCTGGGCAGCAGACAGGGACACCTCAGGCTGGGCAGCAGACAGGAACACCTCAGGCTGGGCAGCAGACAGGAACACCTCAGGCTGGGCAGCAGACAGGAACACCTCAGGCTGGGCAGCAGACAGGAACACCTCAGGCTGGGCAGCAGACAGGAACACATTGAGCTGGGCAGCAGATAGGAACACATCGAGCTGGGCAGCAGGCTCCGGATCATCGAGCTGGGCAGCAGGCTCCGGGTCATTGAGCTGGGCAGCAGGCTCCGGGTCATCGAGCTGGGCAGCAGGCTCCGGGTCATCGAGCTGGGCAGCAGACAGGAACACATCGGGCTGGGCAGCAGGCTCCGGGTCATCGAGCTGAGCAGCAGGCTCCGGGTCATCAAGCTGGGCAGCAGGCTCCGGGTCATCGAGCTGGGCAGCAGGCTCCGGGTCATCGAGCTGGGCAGCAGGCTCCGGGTCATTGAGCTGGGCAGCAGGCTCCGGGTCATCGAGCTGGGCAGCAGGCTGTGGCACATCAGGCTGGGCAGCCGACAGGAACATCTCAGGTTGGGCAGCAGACAGGAACATGTCAGACTGGGTAGTAGGCTCCACAGACTGGGAAACGGGCATCATACCCTCAAGCCGGGAAACGGGCACCACAACCTCAAGCCGGGAAACGGGCACCACAACCTCAAGCCAGGAAACGGGCACCACAACCTCAAGCCAGGAAACGGGCACCGCAGCGGGCACCACAACCTCAGGCCGGGAAACGGGCACCACAATCTCAGGCCGGGAAATGGGCACCACAACCACAGGCCTGGAAACAGGCACTGGATCTTCAGGCGGGGTCTCAGTCACCGAATCTTCAGGTGGGGTCACCGGATCTTCCGACTGGGACACCGGATCTTCCGACTGGGACACCGTCATCAGGACTTCTGTTTGGAAGGCAGGCACATGAACTTCAAGCTGGCAGGCTGGCACAGGAACTTCAAGCTGGCAGGCTGGTACAGGGTCTTCAGGCTGGCAGGCTGGTACAGGGTCTTCAGGCTGGCAGGCTGGTACAGGGTCTTCAGGCTGGCAGGCTGGTACGGGAACCTCCGGTTGGCAGACTGGCACAGGAACCTCAGGTTGGCAGACTGGCACGGGAACTTCCAGTTGGCAGGCTGGCACGGGAACTTCCAGTTGGCAGGCTGGCACGGGAACTGCAGGTTGGAAGGCTGGCTCTGAAGCTGCAGGCTGGAGCAGGTTGGTGGGTGTGGAGGTAGGTTGGGTTACGGATTGGATTGTGTGGGTTGGGAAGTACTTCCGCTTTTTCTTAGATTTGGTCACTGCAGGTTTGCAAATAACGGGGTAATATATGAAAAAGTTGGAATTGAGCAAATGGAAGAAAATGGCAGAGGTGCAGGGACAGTGGCTGGAGGGGGTGCTTGTGGATTGGCTACCGATAGGAGGGAAGAAGCAGGTGGATTGAAGGCAGGGTAGGTGCAACAGGTAGAGACTGGGTAGTAATATTGGTGGGCTGAGCAAACTGGGCGGTAGCTGGGGTTGCCATAGGCGATGGGCGGATATATTCTTGGGAAGGCAGGTGATTAATGGCAGGGCTGGAGTGTTGTGGCTTGGCTGAATTCAGGAGATCTGACCATGCCTGCAGCACAGGCTGAACAAAAACTGGTTCGCACACACCCTGTCTAATCAGAGACTGCACTGACCCAACACAATCACACAACACCTGCTGGGAACAGAGGGAATAATTCTCGTGAAAAGAAGCTGGATCATCCTCTAACAACCATACTAAGGATTCAACTTGGTCACCATTAAAAGGGGGAGAGAAGTCATCACTTCCTTCGGGAACAAATGACAGGGTTGGTTCTACACATAACCGGGTTAACGGCTGAACATCCTCAAGCTGCATGTAACCCTGATCCACCAGGAAATTAGCTGATCGGATAGTTTCCCTCAGCTGATCACTTGTCCATCCCTTTAAAATCTGGCGACAATATTCACCAACCTCTGTCGCCAGCAGAGAATAGTAAAGGACCTCATTGTGATCCATATCAGAAAAACACACAACAGGATGGTTCCTCAATGAAGTCACGTCTGGTTTAGGAATGGCCCTGGTATACTGTCAGCGATTGATAATAGACCAGACTGTGTGACTGCACAGAGGAGACCCAAACGAGTGTAGTAAAAATATAACAATTTATTACGGTAAGTGACCAACAAACAACCACCTCAAACAGAACACAGTGCAATGAATAAATCAACAAGCAGTGACTATAAACAATATATACAAATATGGGAGATACCGGAATCGTAGTACAGAGCCAGGCCAAGGTCATACACAAGGGGATCCAGCAGCTGGGTAAGGATGGGAAGAAGCAGGAACAAGGAGGGGACGGATGGTTAGGTTGCAGAGCAGGGATCTGGGTGACCAGGGAGACAAAACACAGGATAAGCTCAAGGTAGGGATCGGGTTAAACAGGGTGCAGTTTCAAGGTAGGGATTGGGTCCGATCGGATCAGGCAGGGTGCAGGTTGGGATAAGATACAGGCTAAGTCCGGGTCACAGGTCCAGGGGGTCAGGAAGAGAGATACCAGGGCAAGGAGTGTTGCACTTGCCGGGTATATAAAGAAGTCTTGTAATCAGGCTTCAGGTCACAGCTGACCACAGGAAGTGCTGCCTGTCCCACACTGCCAGAATACCCCCGCTGGTGGACGCCGGTACTACGGCCCATGGATCAGGCATTACCACCAGCAGGTGAGATCCTCTGTCAAAGGTACAGGCTGCGAGAGGACACCTGCTGGTGGACACTAGTACTGCGATCCATAGGACCGACAGCGCCACCAGTGGGTAAAGCCTTCCCTGACACTGTATTTATAATCTATATTGCTGTTGATGTGGGAACACATAGACGCAGGTGATAGCAGCAGCTTTAAAAATACAATTTATTCACTTACCATTAGGTGACAGCGTGCAGCTATTCTGATTATTTTATTTATCATCTAAGATTAGGATACTTACCAGACTGCTGGTCTATTGAAGATCTTAGGGTGCTTTACTGCTCCCGACCACCTCCTTTCTCTCTTTAACCAAGGGGCTTTTTATCTCCTGCTGTAAATCAGCCCAGTGTGCATCTGCATATATGAACCCTATACATATTGTTAAGGCTCAACCGATTCCTGATAAAGCAGGTGGCAAACCTGTGAAACATGTCAAAGATTACCCCAGGGTTGGAATAAAAAACGATATGATCTTATGTTTATACTAATATGTATTTACAAATTTACACTCCGGGGTAATGAATGGGTAGTGTCTATGGGTAGGTTCTTGTATAGTATGTACTAGGGTTGCACCGATACCACTTTTTTAAGACTGAGTACAAGTACCGATACTTTTTTTTAAAGTACTCGCCGATACCGATTACGATACTTTTTTTAATGTCATGTGACAGTGGCACTAATATAATGTACAGCACTGATGGGAACTGATAGGTGGCACTGATGGCCACTGATGAGGCATGGACTGTGTCAGTAGTTTTTTATTTTAAGTTTTTTTACAATTTATATTTTTATAATTTTTTTTCAATAATTTTTTTTTTTTTTTTACAATGCTTTCTTTATTATTATTGTTTTTTTGGGGGGGGGGGGGGGCAGTGGTCGGTGTCAGTGTTTTTTTATTTTATTTGTTATTATTTATACAATTTTACTTTTAAATATGTATCCTTGGGAGAGCGCTTCTCCAAGGGGGTTATCTCATGCAGGGAGGAGCCGCAAGAGCCCCCAGAAGAGGATATTCAGGGCCACTGTGCAAAACGAGCTGCACAGTGGAGGTAAGTATGCTATGTTTGTTATTTTAAAAAGAAAAAAACGATCCTTTACAATCACTTTAAGGCTGCTACTATAGTTTGTTTACTTTTTAGAACAGACTGCAGGCTATATTGTAGAACTGATTATTGCCCTTAGTGATAGCAATAACATTAAGAAAAAAAAGAAAGAAGCATAAAATTAAAGAAAAACATTCAAATGCTCATGTTAAGCTCATATGTGTACATAAACAACAATCAGGGGGTCTCCGTGCATGCCAGAGGATTAATTCTAAGGCCATCATTTATTATTACCTCTAAGTTGGTGATCTGTAAAGGCTTTTTAAGACCTGCCTAATAACAATTTTGAGTATCATAGTTTTTCACCATGTTGCAGGAGCATATTTAGTATCCATTTACTCAAATCTGACTCCCCTTTTGTGTTTTACAGAAAATGTGGAGATTTTATTATGTTCGTGAGTAGTTTAAGATTATTTTTTAATATATATTTCATGAAAAAGTTGTTCAAATATCATGTGACATGCAACTACCATCATTTTATTCCACAGGGTCTGTGCTTTCAGAAAAAAATGCAATGTTTTGGGAGATTTAGGTAATGTTTAGACCTAAGGTGTACATTTTAACCCGTGTGCAAAAAAATATAAAATGTCTGGCACCAAAAGAGTATTATTTTGTATCCACTTTTGTAAGTTAGTATATACAAATGTCACTAAAATAAAACCAGTCTTTTTTTACAGTACAGCAATGAAGGTGTTATACAAAAAAATGACGGTACCTCATACAGGAAAGTGAGGAAATTAAGAATGTTTCCCCAGGAGGAAGAGACAACATTTTACAACATTTGAAGACATAGTACACTGCCAAGGTCAAAAAGCTAAGGAATCAAATCAAAGTTCCTAGTAGCAAAGTACAAATATGATTTAATTAGACAGTAATCATTCAGGAACTGGATGGCTCCTCAGAACATCAAAAGCAAGAACAAATGTCGAGTGCAGTTCCTTATTTCTAGGAAACATTATGACTTCTCAGGTGTCTTAGTTATTAGAATAGATTTCATTTTTTCCTGAGATAAATCTTAGTTAAAATATAATGAATATCAATGCATAGTATTTTCTTACAAATAGTAATAATAAAAAAAAAACATACATATATATACTTTATATCTGATCAGTTGACCAATGTGACCAAATGTTCCATTAATGCTCTAGTCCAGGGATATGCAATTAGCGGACCTCCAGCTGTTGTAGAACTACAAGTCCCATTAAGCATAGCAAGACTCTGATAGCCACAAGCATGACTCCCAGAGGCAGAGGCATGATGGGACTTGTAGTTTTGCAACAGCTGGAGGTCCGCTAATTGCATATCCCTGCTCTAGTCCTTCGCTGGTATATGACTCCAAAACTAACACATATTTCCCCTTCAATCACCCCTCTTTGCTTTAGAGGATGTAATTCTAGAGGAACTTTATTACACATCTGGAGGGAATGCCATGTTGTCCAGAAACTATGGACACAAATTTATGATATGACTAACAAATTTTTTATCAAACCCATAAATTACATAAACCACATCTGAGCTTTAGAAAACCTAAAATTTAAATAAAAAAGATTTAAAAAAAAAAAAAGCTTGGAGAACTCCATCCCTGAAAATTAACTCCTATCCTACTTGATAAACATTCTAACTCTATAGGATTTTTATAACAGCTTACCTGTAAAATCCTTTTCTTGGAGTACATCACGGGACACAGAGCGACATAGTCATTACTAATGGGTTATATAGTTACCGTCAGGTGCTGGCACTGGCAACTTCCAAAACCGGAAGTACCCTCCCCTATATAAGCCCCTCCCATCCGGGAGCACCTCAGTTTTGTAGCAAAGCAATAAGTGTCCCCAAAGAGGGGCGGGAGCTCTGTGTCCAAGAAAAGGATTTTACAGGTAAGCTGTTATAAAAATCCTATTTTCTTTCTCGTACATCACGGGACACAGAGCGACATAGTCATTACTAATGGGATGTCCTAAAGCAATGCCAAATGAGGGGGGGGATACACCATATATAAGCTGAGCGCTATCAGACATGAGGATCTTTTGCGGCCTGCAACACACTGCGCCCAAAGGCGACATCCTCCTGACTTCTAACGTCCACCTGGTAGAACCTAGTAAACGTGTGTACTGAAGACCATGTTGCGGCCTTACAGACTTGAGCCAGGGAGGCCTGGTGATGCACTGCCCATGAAGTTCCAACTGCTCTCGTGGAGTGCGCCCTAACTTTGAACGGAGGCGGTCTACTTCTCAAGCTATAGGCTTGTATTATGACCTGTCGAATCCACTTGGCTAAAGTAGATTTTGACGCTGCCTGACCCTTTCTGGGGCCTTCCGGCAGAATAAACAAAGTATCCGTTCTGCGAATCTGAGCAGTGGCTTTTAGATAAGCTTTAACTGCTCTTACTACATCCAAAGAATGCAATAACTTTTCCTCTACCGAAGTAGGCTTGGGGAAAAAAGAAGGAAGAACCACATCTTGGTTCAAATGAAAACTCGATACCACCTTAGGAAGAAAGGCTGGATGAGGACGTAACACTACTCTGTCCTTATGGATAACCAGATATGGCTCCTTACAGGACATAGCTGCTAATTCCGATACTCTTTTAGCCGAACAAATGGCTACTAGAAAAAACAATTTCCTGGTGAGAAGCACTAAGGAAATATGCTGTAATGGTTCAAATGGTTGTTTCTGTAGAACCGACAGAACCAAGTTTAGATCCCATGGACATATGGGAATATTAACCGGAGGACTAATACGCATCACTCCTTGTATAAAGGCTTTGACTAGTGAATGCGAAGCCAAGGGCCTTTGAAAAAATATTGACAAGGCCGAAATCTGACCTTTGATAGTACTCAAGGCAAGCTTCCTATCTACAGCCCATTGTAGGAAGTCCAGAATTCTACCTATTACGTATTTACGTGGATGCCATTTCCTGGCCTCACACCAGGCGATGTACGCCTTCCAGATTCTATAGTAGATCTGCCTGGATACCGGTTTCCTGGCATTGATCATGGTAGACACCACAGCATTAGAGAGCCCTCTCCTTTTTAGAATGTGGGCTTCAATAGCCAGGCCGTCAAACCTAGGGCTGGTAAGGAAGGGTGGTATATTGGTCCCTGCGAAAGCAGGTCCGGACGATGTGGGAGGGTCCAAGGACTCCCCACAGACATTTTTACAATCTCCGCGTACCATGCTCTTCGGGGCCACGCTGGAGCCACCAGAATCACTGGTTTCTTTTCTACCCTGATTCTGCGGAGTAATCGAGGTAACAATTGTGGCGGTGGGAATGCATATATCAGCTTGAACTGATCCCAAGGGAACACTAGGGCATCCGAGCCGCACGCTAGGGGATCCCTTGTCCAAGAGACAAACCTGTCCACTTTCGTGTTGAACCTGGATGCTAGCAGATCTACATCCGGTGTTCCCCACCGCTGACATATTGTCCGGAAAACCTCGGGATGAAGGGACCATTCCCCTGGGCATAATTGTTGGCGACTTAGAAAGTCCGCCTTCCAATTCTCCACCCCTGGAATGAATACCGCAGATATGGCTGGGACATATCTTTCTGCCCATCTCAGGATGTAATTTACTTCCCTTTGGGCTGCACAACTCCTGGTGCCCCCCTGACGATTGATATATGCCACTGCTGTGGCATTGTCTGACTGAACTCTGACAGGGGACCCTTGGAGTTTGGATGTCCATGCTACTAGGGCATACCGGGCTGCTCGTATCTCTAAGAGATTGATGGGCAGGGCCTTTTCCGCATCCGACCATCTGCCCTGGAGAGACCATTGCTCCAGTACTGCTCCCCAGCCTAAAAGGCTGGCATCTGTAGTGACCACCTTCCAAGAAATCGGACTGAAGGATTTCCCTCTTTCCAGATTCCGGGGAACCAACCACCAACGGAGGCTTCTGCGAACGGAAGGGGACAAGGACATTGGTACGTCCAGAGCCTGAACTTTTTTGTTCCAGGCTGACAGTATGGCCCTTTGCAACTTCCTTGAATGGAATTGACCGTAGGGTACTGCTTCGAATGATGCCACCATTTTTCCTAGCAGCCTCATGCACAGGCGTATGGATGGCTGTCTTTTTGAACCCACTAAGTGGATCAAATCTCTCAAAGACGACCCCTTTTCTCGAGACAAGAAAATTTTTCTCTGGTCTGAATCCAGCCTTAGCCCCAAGTATTCCAGACTTTTGACTGGTTTTAGGGCTGACTTGTCTCGGTTGATAATACAACCGTGATATTCCAGATACTTGATTGTCTCGTGAACAACCACTTCTAGTTTTTCCACTGAGTGGTCTATCAGCAACAAGTCGTCTAGATATGCCATTATCGTTACACCTCGTGTTCTTAGATTGGCCAATAATGGGGCCAGAATTTTTGTGAACACTCTTGGTGCTGTGGCCAGACCGAAGGGTAAGGCTCTGAACTGAAAATGGCGCCCTTCTACTGCAAAGCGTAGAAATTTTTGGTGGACTGGAAAGATGGAATGTGCAAATAAGCATCTTTGATGTCGATCGTGGCTAACCAATCCTCCCCTTGTAGGGCAGTGGCCACCGATCGGATCGACTCCATCGGAAAGTCCTGATATACAGGAATTTGTATAGCCCTTTTTGAATTAATATGGGCCTCCCGTCCGCGTTTGCTTCGGGACTGTAAAGAGGTTTGAGTAAAACCCGAACCCTCATTCTTCCAGGGGAACCTCCATAATTACTCCTTGGAGCAATAGTTGTTCTAGTGCCAACAGGAGGGACTCTCTCTTCCGGGGATCCCTTGGCACGTTTGACCTCAAAAATGGGAAGGAGGAGAGTCTTTTAACTCCAAACTGTATCCCAAACCTACTGCGGAGAGCACCTATCTGTCTTGATCGTGTCCCGCCAGGTCTCTTTGCGAACAACTGGAGTCCTCCCCCCACCCGACTGAGTGGGGGCTTCAATGAATTTAACTTTGGGGGAGGTTTTGTACCTCCCCTGACCCAGGGTTTCTCATTACCCTGCTACTGTCCCTGTTTTTTACCCCCGGGATTTGACCGAGGAGGCCGTCGGAACTGTTACACAGCCGATGCCCCAGGGACTGGAGAAGCAGGCCCCTTAAAGAGGGACCTCTAACTCTGCTTTTAACCGGCAAGAGCGTATTTTTACCGCTGGAAATTTTCTGGATATATTTGTCCAGGTTTTCCCTGAATAAGCGTTCACCATGAAATGGGACGCTAACCAGCCATTCTTTACAGGGAGCTTCAGCAGACCAGTTTCTGAGCCATAGGAGCCTGCGCATATGTACTATAGACAGCGTAAGGCGGGAGGCCTGATGGACTGAATCCTCTATGGCGTCAACCGCAAAGCCTAAGGCTCTAGGTAGATCAGCTAGGGCAAAGCCTGCTGATCTGTCAAGTCCCTCAAGACCTGTTTCAACTGATCCTTCACTGCTTAGCAGACCCCAATAGCTGCTACTGCTGGTTGTATCACCAAGCAGATTTTCATAAGGACTCCAATCTTTTATCTATTGGGTTCTTGAACATTTGGACATTATCCACTGGACATGTCAGTGATTTATACATACAAGAGATGGCTGCGTCCACTGTAGGGACCTTCCATTTTTTTTTTTTTTTTTGATGAACTTATCCTCCATGGGATAGACCACCGGAAATCTCTTGGGGGAATAAATATTTTCTCAGGACGTTCCCAATCCTGGTAAATGAGCCCTTTCAGTAAAGGGTGAAGTGGAAAAGAACAAACAGTCTGGGGGCTTCTAGCGACCCCAACGAGGATACAGTAGTGGTTGATGGTTCCGCAAGGTGCATTTTTAAATGCTGATCGGACCATGTTAGTCAGAGACTGAACCCATAATCTTTCAGCTTGAGATGCTGAGAAAAGGTTCCCCCACTGTTGATTCCTCTATAACAGAATCAACCTTATCCTGATCCCCTTCAGGCAGGTCGATCCCTGTATGGGACTGTTGCTCTGCTAACAGGCACTCTGAAGGAGGAGACGGAGATCGGGCGTGCTTTCCCTGACAGGGAGGCAGCTCTCTAATCCTCCCAGAGCTGAGGAAAAAACCTCCTCTGTTACATACACAGGAGCAGGTGACTGAGGACAGCCACAGTACCAAGTACCCCTGCGGGGTCTCTACGGTCACTTACCTCTGAACTTCAGGGGAGACTGGTGCAGCAGGAGTATGCCCAAGATCCTCAGAGCCCGATGAGACCCCCTTCGCTTCCTGGAAGATTCAGTTCCGGAGCTACTGGACGGCATATTCCTAAGCCTAAAGCTGAGGTATTCCAGCCGTAATACACCACTTTTACTGAGAATAGTCTAACACAATTGCTGCTATATCACAGTTGGTGTCTACTAATGTGCCTTTCTAGGGGATGCCTGTATCAACCGCTTGCTGTATGCCTTTAAATGTTGCCAGCTCTGTCTCTGTACTTCATAGCCAGCTTACTGCAATAATGTGGCTTTTTAAAAACCTGCTGGGACGCCCGCACATGCGCAGAAGTGCTGCGGCGCGCACAGAGCGTCATCCCCCAGGCCCCGCCCCTTTTTCCGGCCACCTCTATATATAGAGGCGCGTGCACGCGCACGCGCGCGGCCACGTGCGCCTCGGCGCTAATTCAAACATGGAAACCAGGGACAGGGGCCAGGGCCCCCTTTGCCGCAGGCCGGGGGATAGACGAACACTGCAACATGGCAGAGGAAACAGTTTCCTGTAGGAGAACTCACCAGCTGCCTGGACTTTGCTCTCTGAGAAGAAACTAGTCCATATGACAAGAAAAACATTCCACAGCGGCCTCTAGTGGACAAACACAGGTACCGCAGTTTAATATACTAAACATATATAAAAAAACATTCTTTTTTTTTTTTTTCTTGACCACCATTAAAAATTATTACATTTTTTTTTAGTAGTTACAGGCATGCACAGATATTAGCGGGAATACCGTTAGGTAACAGACAGAAAGACAAATTAGGCTTGGGGGTCCCCCAATAGAACCAAGTTCCTGGGGGCCCCCACTTACCTGTTCCCCGCCGCAGGACTTTGTTTGGTCCACAAAAGCCCAAACTTCACCTATCACGGCAGGCATTGTAATCAAACCTTCAGGGACCGGGTTCCCAAGGATTCCACTCCCCTGGACCTGTATAGCACCCTGCACAGAAAACATCTTGGTCGTGGGTATGACCAGAGCTCTGGATCCCAGGGTCCAGCTCTCCTAAGAGAAGCATTACAGGCAGAACCTTGCTCTTCTCTGCAAGGCCCGGGTACCGACCGTTTAGCTATGAAGCTTTTTTGGTCGGATCCGGAATAGCTTACTGAGGCCCAAAAGAACCTGTACGCAAGCTCAGTGAAAAACACATGTTTCTTCTTGGCCAACACCTTAGACACTGGCAAAAAACTGAGGTGCTCCCGGATGGGAGGGGCTTATATAGGGGAGGGTACTTCCGGTTTTGGAAGTTGCCAGTGCCAGCACCTGACGGTAACTATATAACCCATTAGTAATGACTATGTCGCTCTGTGTCCCGTGATGTACGAGAAAGAAAATCCGGTCTCCATGACTTGACTTTACCAAGACACTTAACAGTGGCGGCCCGTCCATAGGGGGCACACGGTCGCCGCCCCCCCCAAAACTAGTCACAAAAAAAACGTTACCCCCCCAAAAAAAAGGTCCTTTAAGTGCACTGTGTTCGGGCGCCAGACTACTCTGGTGCTGGGAGTGTGCTGCGAGCCGGAGGGGCTATATACTATCTGTGATGCTGATCTATATACTATCTGTGGTGCTGATCTATATACTATCTGTGGTGCTGATCTATATACTATCTGTGATGCTGATCTATATACTATCTGTGGTGCTGATCTATATACTATCTGTGGTGCTGATCTATATACTATCTGTGATGCTGATCTATATGCTATGTGTGATGCTGATCTATATACTATCTGTGCTGCTGATCTACTGTATATACTATCTGTGGTGCTGATCTATATTCTATCTGTGATGCTGATCTATATACCCGACCTGTGATGCTGATCTATATACTATCTGTGATGCTGATCTATATGCTATGTGTGATGCTGATCTATATACTATCTGTGATGCTGATCTATATGCTATCTGTGGTGCTGATCTATATACTATCTGTGGTGCTGATCTATATACTATCTGTGGTGCTGATCTATATACTATCTGTGATGCTGATCTATATGCTATGTGTGATGCTGATCTATATACTATCTGTGATGCTGATCTATGTACTATCTGTGGTGCTGATCTATATACTATCTGTGATACTGATCTACTGTATTTAATATCTGTGGTGCTGATCTATTTATTATCTGTGGTGCTGATCTATATACTATCTGTGATGCTGATCTATATACCCTACCTGTGATGCTGATCTATATACTATCTGTGATGCTGATCTATATACTATCTGTGGTGCTGATCTATAAACTACCTGTGGTGCTGATCTATATACTACCTGTGGTGCTGATCTATATACTACCTGTGGTGCTGATCTATATACTACCTGTGGTGCTGATCTATATACTATCTGTGATGCTGATCCATATGCTATGTGTGATGCTGATCTATATACTATCTGTGGTGCTGATCTATATACTATCTGTGATGCTGATCTATTTATTATCTGTGGTGCTGATCTATTTATTATCTGTGGTGCTGATCTATATACTATCTGTGATTCTGATCTATCTATTATCTGTGGTGCTGATCTATTTATTATCTGTGGTGCTGATCCATATGCTATGTGTAATGCTGATCTATATACTATCTGTGGTGCTGATCTATATACTATCTGTGATGCTGATCTATATACTATCTGTGGTGCTGATCTATATACTATCTGTGATGCTGATCTATTTATTATCTGTGGTGCTAATCTATATACTATCTGTGAGGCTGATCTATATACCGTATCTGTAATGCTGAGCTACTGTATATACCCTATCTGTGATGCTGAGCTGTATACTCTGTCCTGTGATGCTGAGCAGTATATTACTGACACTATGGGTGGAAGAAAGTGAAATACAGGGGACGGAGTGTGTGGATTCTATAAGGGGTGGGGCTTATGGGAAGTGGGAGTGGTCAAAAAGGAAGGGTGGGGTCTGGCACCCCCCATCCTAAAACTTCACCAGCCGCCACTGGCCCCTAATATTAATGTAGAGCCCCTTTACTTTTCAGGGGTGCTATGTACTTAAATTTAGGGGTTGGTCTGAGCTAGTAGCCAGGCTCAGACCACTTTGATTGTTAGTACTCATTTCTGCCTATGTGATGCAGCCTGATGTACAGTTCCCTGTGGCCTGTAGGAGGCACTGCCATATCAGGTCAGGGTTGAACCGTGGGTGGCATTACTATGCCTTAGGGTGTCCTCTCTCGGCAGTGGTGTGGTGGGCGTGGTTAGCCTGCTGTGCATGCTGAGAGAGGATACATAAGGGGGAGACGCCATTTTTTGGGGGGAGAGACTGGAGCACTGGAGAGTGAGCGGTTCGCACCACCCTTCCCTCCAGGCCAGGGGTGCGCGCGTGTATCAGTCTCAGGCACCTTTAGCCTGGGACTGCAACTTCACTAGTAGGCCCAGCACCTTTAGCTTGGGCCTATCTCTAAAAGAGGAATCCCAGGGGTGCACGGGAGAGGGTGGACCCGCTCTAAGAAGAGGAGGCCGGGGGAGGACCTTTCTGATGGACCGGTGAGAGTTCACGGTGAAAGAGAGGCCTGGTTACCTTCTGGAGGGATTCAAAGATCCGTCACAGGCCTTGCAACGTCCCATCACTGGCACCTGTCCTTGTGTTGCAAATGCTGAGAAGTTTGAGACTTAAAGATTCTGTGGCAGAGGATCTCCCGATCGTATCTCTAGGAAACCTAAAGTAAACGCTCGAGCATCACTCCGGCTGCTAGGACCTGCTCTTACAGGGGACTATCCGGGTGAGCTAAATCTACTCGGGATCGAGTGGCGACTATTGTACCAGTTTGTGCCTGGACCTATCTCCCAAACCTTACTGTCCTTTTCTCTCATCCATCTTTCCTGTCTTCCTGTCTGCCGAACTTGAACTTTGCTTAGAAAATAAACTCAGCGTTGGAGTTAAAGTGGTGTGGACATTGGCCTTCCTGGGGAGAAATAGAGACTTGTCCCTACACTCTAGGAGATGAGAACCAGTTGAATGGGATGACTTGCTGCAGGACCCAAAACTGTTAACACCGCTCAACCTCCTAAAACAGGAGGGTACGGGCATATAGCGCGGTGTGCCTTGACCTGCAAGTGAGCCAAAGGCAGGAAAAAGGTCCATGTGCTACATTAATAATTCTTTACTTTATATCTAAAATAGTATGGCTACAGCCACCATTCACCTAAACTCAGCATATCCTAATCCGCCTCTTCTTAAACTCTTTTTTTCTTCTCTTTTTTCCTCCCTTCTCCTTCTTTTTATTTTTTAATTTTTAATTTTTTTGCTGTTAATTATTCCAAATATATTTTAATTGTATATTCATTATTGTCATTTTGTATAACATATCTGTATTACCCTGTTTACGTAATCTATCTTAACCACCCTGGGGGTATGATTATGTCAGATTTTTGCGACTCAAAGCAGTACATTGTTTTGCATAGAAAATTGGCGTTTTATATTGTAGGCCTGTAATTCCTAGTAATAACACACTTAAATCTGTCCAAACAAGAGTCTAGTAGACATCCCGGGTATGATAAAGTTTAAAACATGAAATCATAATATTTAATATAATAAATAAGTATAAATAATTATAAAAAAATAATAATATAATAATAAAAAAATTAATTTCCCCACAAATCACTATCGCTCAATTCTGCAAGTGTTCTAATTTACTATCGCTGTTTTCTAGCTGGTCTAAAACCACTTTTGTCGTAAAGGGATACTTTTTGGTTGCTATGGACAATCTCAAATTCACAGGCAGAAAGAACAGTATATATAATATAAAACTGCATGCAGGGCACTGGAAAAAGCACTAGGGACAAAGGGGATGTGAAATGATTTCATACAGTAATGTAATCTGTAAGATTACAGTGTACTGTATGTGTTATGTTTTGTGTACTTTTTGAATTTGCCGCCAGGCTCCGCCCCCGTGCGTCGCAACGCTCGCAGGGAACGGAGCCTGGCACACAGAGGCATCGGCCGGAGGACAGAGCCCACGGACACAGTGGGGGGACATCGCAGGATCCTGGGGACAAGGTAAGTAACCTGCACCAGGATCCTGCAATGCAATCCCGAGTGTGGCTCGGGGATACCGCTAATGGTACTGAAATTTAACCCCCGAGCCACACTCTGGAAAACCGCCAGGGGGGTTAATCTTCTTAATAAGATAATATGTAACAGATCAGTTGTTAAAGGAGAAGTACCGCCAAAGCTTGTTTGGCTGTACTTCTCCTGTGGATCACAGGAGTGCAGTTCATTCTGCACTCCTGTGACCTGTTTTCAGCAGACAGTGGGCTAAAGCTTGCCGTCGGCTGATATCACAAAGCCGATCCAGGCTCGTGCAAGATCACGATCATATGGTCTGGATCCGCCCACATGCCAGGACCAGCATCCGGCTAAGCCTCCACAGCCCAGCGCTCCATTGAGCCCGGAGAACTGAGTAATCAACAATGTTTGATTGCTCGGTTCTCAGTCTTAGAGCGAGCAGGAGACCGATGAAGCATCAGGAGCGATGCTGCATACACCTAGGTAACTATGATTTAAAAAAATTATTCCCATACTTCTATTTTAACTGTGCTAAAGACCAGTCACTGCTACTCTCTCATTATTCAGGGTGATGAGTTTTGTATGTACCCACTGTAGTTTTCTGCAGGCAGCCTATAGTGTTGTGGGTAAATCTGTAAACAAATACAACCCAAACACTCAGACCAATGGCATGTACACCTCACTGGACTTTTATGTAAGGTGTATGGAACAATATTGCTGCAAATACCCTTCCATAATGCCCAGTGGTAACCAATGTTTTTTATTTTATTTGAATAGAAAAAATTAATAGTTTTCTTGTTCTATGTGTATCTGTTTGGAAGATTTCCCATGTATTTTCTGTTGGACAGGTGTCTAACGGAACCAGTGCAGGAAAATCTCCCAAGTGAAAGATTGGGACGGGGCATATACACCAATGCAATGAATATTGGTAGATTAGGAATTGGGAAGAATTTAAACCTCCGTCAAGTTTTTTTATGCTACCTGTGTCCCCACTGTCCAGGTAACTGATGGGAAATTGCATATTTCCTTATTAAAGTTGTCTAGTTGTCTCACAATAGCTAAGAAAGCCTCTATATCATGGTTATCCTGTTACCTTAGATGACTTTATACCAAAGAAATGACCAAGTCCTTAAAAGGTCATATTGTTGCTTGCAGTAGGAGTTGACCATTTACCTACATTCAAGTCCTGTACTACAGCAATAACTTGGAAAAAAGGCCATAATTATACAGTATCCTATTAGAGCTTCCTATCATGCATGTGTCTGTGATCATCTGTGCCACGCAGTATGAGAAGTGGTCAGGACTCCAAGCCAAAACAGCATCTTTAGTTAAGTATTCATATTATATTTTCTAATATTATTAAATTTGTTATCTGTATCTGTCATTACTTGATTAAATGTTATACTCATAAGTATTTGTACGATCTCTCTTTGCACATTTCAAATAAAACCTCCTAAACGTAAACTATTATGTATCCGTGATAAAATAGTAGCAAAACAGGAAGTGAAGGGAAATCTCAATAGTAATACAGTAAAAGCGTGGGAGGTGTTTTGAACTATTTCCCACTCTATTGAAAATACATTTTTGCTTTTGGCTGATTGATTGATGAAATGACTGCATATTGTTTTTGATCCTTACATTGGCTTATTATAGAGTGTCTTTATAGATTTGTTGGACATGGATTTATTTTTATATAAAACCAATATTTTATTTTCAGGTGTGGTTATTTTGATAGTAAGGCATAGGATAGTAAGTCCCCTTTAAGATGCCTTGTGCTTATTCACTACATCTAAGCCCAGGTTCACACTGGGCTGCGAGAGTGAAGCCTTGCGAGTTCAGCTGAACTCACACGATTTCACTCCCGCTGGTCAGTCCCGATTTCAGCCGCGATTACAGAGACATCTGTGCAGGTTTCTGCACAGATGTCAATGTAAATCGCGGGCCAAAATCGCAAAAAGTAGTACAGAAACCAGTTTTTGAAATTGGTGCAGCGCCGCAGATGCGGCGTCGCACCAATTAGGGCTGTGCCATTTCTGGCAATTTGCGGCAAATACCGCCGTTTTGACATACCAAATCGCATGTCAAAACGCACCAGTGTGAACCAAGGCATAGGATGCCTTTCAGATCATGCTGGTTATTTATAATAGTTTTTCTTTAATTACATAATATTTAGTATTTTCTCTCTTTTGTCATTTTTATTCATTTTTTTCTTTTATTTTCCTTTCTTTTTTTATCTTAGGTTTTAATTATTTTTTTTGCTCATATATTTTTTTTTCTAGCTCCAGGTCACTATTGAGTCCCATTTCCATTTTTTTAAGAACTTTTTTTTCTGGTATCAGAGGCGCAGGCACATAGGAATATACTGGACTATGTAGGGCACACAGACATGTACAAAGGAATACTTGTGGATGATGGAGCGTACTTTAAAATTTTAACAATAACCATATTAAGGGGGTTATTTATGAAAGGCAGATCCACTTTGCACTACAAGTGCACTTTCAAGTGCAGTCGCTGTAGATCTGAGGAGGACAGGAAAATAAAAAACAGCATTTTTCCTTGCACATGATTGGATGATAAAATCAGCAGAGCTTCCCCTAATTTCAGATCTTCCCTTCAGATCTACAGCGATCTACAGCGAGTGCACTTTCAAGTGCACTTGTTGTGGAAAGAGGATTTGCCTTTCGTAAATAACCCCCTTAGGGTGTTATGACCAATTGGAACAAACTGAGGTCAAGTAGTTTGCTTCCCTGTTGATTATATACGGTGCCTTGAAGAAGTATTCATACCCCTTGGAACTTTCCACATTTTGTCACAACCAAAAATGTAAATGTATTTTATTGGGATTAATTGGGAATGACCATAAACATACAGCCAGTGCTACAATGGGATGGTTTAGATCAAAGCATATTCATGTGTTCAAATGGTCCAGTCAAAATCCAGATCTAAATCCAATTGAGAATCTGTGGCAAGACTTGAAATTGCCGTTCATCATTACTCTCCATCCAATCTGACAGAGCTTAAGCTATTTTGCAAAGAATAGGCAAAAAATTCACTCTTTAGATGTGCAAAGCTGGTAGAGACATACCCAAAAGGACTTGCAGCTGTAATTGCTACAAAAGGTGGTGCTGAATACAAATGCACACCACACTTTTTACATATTTATTTGTAAAACATTTGAAAAAACATTTATCATTTCCCTTCCACTTCACAATAATGTGCCACTTCGTGTTGGTCTAAAATAAAATCCCAATAAGATACATTTACGTTTTTGATAGTAACATGACAAAATGTGGAAAATTTCAAGGACAATACTTTTTTCAAGGCACTGTTTGTATAAAGGCTGGCACCTTATCTTTTTCTGCCCATCTTTATTTCTTCATGCCAGTTTTGGATTATTTGTGGTGAAAGTATAATTGAGCCACAAGCATAGGGGTTAAAAGGGCTAAGCAACAGAAAGCCTCAGGTAAACAGGTGGGTTGTGTTTTGATTATTATTGGGTGTATACTGTATATGTGTTTAGTTACAGTAGCTTGAATATTGTCTGTCACTTTGAGAAATGGGATCTGTGACTCGCCAAAATGTTGGTGGTTTTATAGCATTATACAATCTCAAAATATAAAAAAAATTTAGATTCTCTTTTTGTGTGTGCTAGACATTTATTTTTCTGTCTGTGTCCCCGCTGTCCAGGTAACAGAACAGGAAGTGAGGGAAAATCCCCTCAATAGCAAAACAGATGGCATTAAAAGTCTGGCGGATGTTCTAAACTTTCCTCACTTTATTAAAAACATAAAAGTTTTTGCTTCATTAATCTTCTGTAGTAGTCATGAGTGTCGTTAAGATGCTCTTCACCTCCACAAATGAGACAGCTGGCCTCTTTCAGGCCCTTTCTATTTCACGCTTCGCAGTTATAAACAAATAGGTGGCCAATTTCTGCTGATAGGAAAAGAGGCCCGGGATCGGGCAGTGGAGTAAGGCCAACTTGGCATCCTTGCCGGTAGATGCATGGAAGAGAGTAGACAAAAGACCAAATACCCACCAAGCGGGGGCAGGACCACTAGATATGAAGTTCATCTCCACGCTGACCACAGCCCCTGAAGCATCTATCACTGTAGGATGGGTTTGGTTTGGCAATACGGGTTTTAACCCAGTACCAATGGAGGAGTACCTTATAGGCTGACTCTAGGGTAGTCGTGTTAAAGGAGAATTTTGCAAGACCAGGCTTTGCTCCAATCTGCCAAATCAATGGGGGATAAGTCCCGCTCCCATTTGGGGACATAAGATAGGGAGGTTGGAATCCTGCTCGAGTTAAGGGAGGAGTAAATCAAAGATATGGTACCAAGAGATCCTGGAGAGTGTTGGCATGTTTGCTCAAAGGCTGTTTTCTGGTACGGAAAAGCATCATTGCATCTGATGCCGCGTACACACGACCGTTTTTCATGACGAGAAAAATACTATTTTTTAGATTGGTCGTGAAAAACGGTCGTGTGTATGCTCCAGAGCATTTTTCTCGACGAGAAAACTGCCCGAAAAAAAATTAGAACCTGCTCTATTTTTTCTCAGCGTTTGTCACGTCGTGAAAAACGGTCATGTGTACGCTTTTACGAGGGGAAAAAAACGTGCATGCTCAGAATCAAGTATGAGACGGGAGCGCTCGTTCTGGTAAAACTAGCGTTCAGAATGGAGATAGCACATTCGTCACACTGTAACGGACTGAAGAGCACGAGGCTGAAAAGCGCGAATCGTCTCTCACCAAACTTTACTAACACGAGGATCAGCAAGTGCAGCCCAAAGGGTGGCGCCATTAGAATGGAACTTCCCCTTTTTAGTGCCGTCGTACGTGTTGTACGTCACCGCGCTTTGCTCAAGCGTTTTTTTTCATGAACGTGTGTATGCAAGGCAGGCTTGAGAGGAATCACGACGAGAAAAACTTCATTTTTTTGCATGACATGAATAACAGTCGTGTGTACGCGGCATGAGAGAGGAGATCCAGTGTCGTAATTTGAGATAGTGGAAGAATTCCACTGGGGGAGCTTCATGAGTCTCTTGGATTGAAGCCCACAAGGGGAAGGTGCGGGTTCCAAGAAAATGTCAGACCTGAGAGAATCCATGGGCTGGCCACCAGGTAAAAACACTCTTCTTCTTTTTTTATTCTATTTAATTGTACTTCTTCTTTTTCTATTCTAGGTAAAAACATGAGGTTGTTCTAAGTCAGGGGCCTGAAAATATTTATAATAAATGTTGGCAACTATGCACTTGGGCACTGCCCAAGGGCCACCGGGTCAGTAGGGGGCCCCATTAAAGGCTCCTGGGATCCTGTGATATTAAAGCGGTAGTAAAGCGGTAGTAAACTTTGATAACATTACTACTTTTTAGAGGCCTGAGGTAGGTTATGCCATAATATACAAGTATGCGCAGCATATTAGCACATTAGGGTACACTTACCTGTCAGACTGAGCCCTCCAGTGCTGCGCTGTGATCAATCTGGCGGGTCCCGTGCACTTCCATCTTCACCCGGTCTTCCTCCTGGGTTCTGTGCCTTCGGTCACTTGCCTTGGCCGGGCTGCATTGATGTCACTCCCACGCATGCTCATGCAGATCCTCTCTCTCTCTCTCATCCCCCCTCTCACTCTCATCCTCCCTCCCTTACCCCTCACCCTCTCTCATCCCCTTTCTCTCTCTTATCCTCCCTCTCTCTATTTCATTTAATTTGTTATAACAAAAAATTGTTTGCATATATATTTTTTTTATATAAAAAGCCCCACCAAAATCTTCAGCATCAGGCCCATGATGTTCTTTATCTAGCCCTGCTCCCAGCAATACCACCATTTTTCTTTTGCTTTAACTTCAATAAATGAATGTGTGCCTGGTGATATGAGATATTTACTAAGCATGCTGTGAACTATTGCAGGCATCTCAGTATACACTATTTATCCTTTACTGTATGACTTTAGACATAATACCTATTTTTGATAACTATTAAACAGCCGCTTTTGTCAAATCACTTTAAAAAATCATATGTGTGCTGAAGCTGACTTAAGGTTGTGTACATTGTAGTGCACAAACATCCCTTAAAGTGTATGCTGCACACGTAACTAAGGTCTATCATTTTCCACTGGAAAATGTTTATCTGACACAAGGCTCTGCATTGCTGCTGACATTTTATTTTTGCTTCTTTGAATGCTTAGTCAACAGTGAATAGAAAGGAAACAGTTGTAGCACTTTTCACATGTAATAGCATAGTACTGTAATTTCTCTGATAAAGTCATTTCTGACTTTCATTCAGTCTAAACAATACCTGGCAGGGACTCTTTGGCTGCCGCTGACTTTTCCAGCCAGCCAACTGTTCCTTGTGACTACAGCTCAGTCAACAACTACATCAATTTCTCTTTTCTGCGACCACTGCAGAACTCGCTTGTTATAACTGATGGCTGCTGCCTTGCCAAGGTGAAAATTACATTTCTATGAAATTCAGAAATTGAGTTTTTAAAAAGGATCCATATGGCAAATTGTATAGATGTTTAGACTGGAAATGTATAGGGGTGTTATAGGCTTTTAAATCGGCACAGAATGTTTGTCATGGGTAGTACAGCTGATGTTGGCCATTTTTCAATAAAGAATTCTAAAGCAATAATGTGGCTACATGCACTTAGCTCCCAGAGGTAGCTTTGTGCTATAGAGTCAGGGGTCTAAGTAAAACAGTACCAAAGCACCTGACACTTTACTGCTATTACTCTGTAATGACAGTATAAATGTAAAAAAGAAAAGCTTTTTCCTTAGTTAACACCATGGCACTTTAGGCCCAATACAAAAATAAGGTTCTTTATCTTGACTTATTTTGGCTTAATAATTTGAAAATACGTTGGCTGCTTAACCACTTCTCACCCAGCCTATTGTAATCTGACGCGGGATATCCGTCATTTCTGGTGGATTTCATGTGACATCCTCCTGGAATGTGCCTTGCACGCACCCCACGGACCGCACTCCGACTCTATCTGTCACCAGCTGTTTCAACAGGACACAGCCATTGACTGATCAGTGTACCGGCCCACTGATGGTACCATGTGATTGCTGTGACCGATCACAGCAGATCATGTGAAATTGTACACAATGGATGGCTTTCATGCCATTCATTGTGTACAATTGTGTTGCTAGCTGTGATTGGTCACAGTGATCACATGGTACAGACAGGGTCAATCACAACCCATCTGTACCATGTGATTAGCTGTGGGCAATCACAGCTAATCACAGTAGTAAACACCGAATGAATCAGTTTCATTCAGTTATAATTGTGAAATTCACTGGTAAAAAGCCATCATAATGTGTAATGTGTTTTTACATACTGTCACCAGTCAGTGTCCCATCACCGCCACACCAGTTGAGTTGTATGATGAGAATGTACCGCACTAGGGACAGTATGTGAAAAAAAAAAAAAATTGTGAAAATACCATTTTTTTTAAATTTAATTTTCCTTAAAATTGTGACAGAAATGTACAACTTAAAAAAAACTCGCCATGCCTCTTACTAATTACCTTGGACTGTCTGATTTCCAAAAAGGGGTAATTTGGGGAATATTTGTACTGTCCTGGTGTTTTCGGGCCTCAAGAACTGAGATAGGTCATCAGTACATCAGAATTGATCAGTTTTCAGATATACTGTATATACTAAAGTTTGTGGACTCTATAACTTTCCTACAGACTACATAATAAACACTGATTTGGGTTATTTTCACCAAAGAAATGTTGCAGAATACAGTTCTGCCTAAATGTATGAAGAAATATTTTTTAGTTGCAAAATTTTATAATAGAAACAAACAAACTCGACCGTTCGTCGAATTTCGAACATTATGGGCCGTTCGCGCCAAATTCGAGTGGCGCGTCACGGCCCATAATTCACTGCGGCATCGCAGTGCATTGCTGGCTGATGATTGGCCAAGCATGCACTATGACCCGCATGCTTTGGCCAATCACAGTGCATTAAGAAAAAATGAAAAAAAAACTGGCGTGGGGGTCCCCCCAGAATCCATACCAGGCCCTTCAGGTCTGGCATGTATTTTAAGGGGAACCCCGCGCCAAAAAAAAAAATTGGCGTGGGGTCCCCTAAAAATACACACCGGACCCTTTATCCGAGCACTCAACCTGGCAGGCCACAGGGGAAAAGGAGGGGACGAGAGAGCGGCCCCCCTCCCTCCTGAACCGTACCAGGCCGCGTGCCCTCAACATGGGGGGTTTGGTGCTTCGGGGCAGGGGGGGCGACCTGTTGATGGGGACAAGGGCCTCTTCCCGACAACCCTGGCCGTTTGTTGTCGGGGTCTGCGGGCGGGGGGCTTATCAGAATCCGGGAGCCCCCTTTAATAAGGGGGACCCCAGATACCTGCCCCCACCCTATGTGAATGAGTATGGGATACATCGTACCCCTACCCATTCACCTGGTGGCAAAATAAGTCAATAAAAAAAGTCAACACAGGTTTGAAAAGTAATTTATTGGGCAGCTCCGGGGGTCTTTCTGCCGGGCCCCCACTATCTTCTGCTAGCTCCTTTGCTAGCGGGGGTCCTGGGCTTCCTCGCCGTCTTCTCCCGCCTTCGGGGGTCTTTCTGCCGGGCCCCCGCTATCTTCTGCTAGCTCTTTTGCTAGTGGGGGTTCCGGGCTTCCTCGCCGTCTTCTTCCGACTTCGGGGGTCTTTCTGCCGGGCCCCCGCTATCTTCTGCTAGCTCTTTTGGTAGCGGGGGTCCCGGGCTTCCTCGCCGTCTTCTTCCGACTTCGGGGGTGTCTTGTTCTGTTCTCCGGTTCTTCTCCTGCTCTCTGACGCCTTCTCCACGATCTCCGGTTCTTTCTGCCTTCTGCCAGGCCCCCGCTATCTTCTGCCAGCTCTTTTGCTAGCGGGGGCCGGTCTTCTTCATCGCCTTCTTCCCTCTTCTCTTCGCCCGATGTTGCCTCGTCGCTGTCCACCGCCGCAATGCTCTGTCCGAGCAGCGGTGCCACTTTTATTGGCATGGGGCGTGGTCACCGGATGATGCCACCGCTGACCCCGCCCCCGTTTCACGTCACAGTCCCATCATTCCCCTGGGACTGTGACATCATACGGGGGCGGGGTCAGCAGTGGCATCATCCGGTGACCACGCCCCATGCCAATAAAAGTGGCACCGCTGCTCGGACAGAGCATTGCGGCGGTGGACAGTGACGAGGCAACATCGGGCGAAGAGAAGAGGGAAGAAGGCGACGAAGAAGACCGGCCCCCACTAGCAAAAGAGCTGGCAGAAGATGGCGGGGGCCTAGCAGAGGTCAGAAAGAACTGGAGATCGTGGAGAAGGCGTCGGAGAGCGGGAGAAGAACCGGAGAACAGAACAAGAGACCCCCGAAGTCGGAAGAAGACGGCGAGGAAGCCCGGGACCCCCGCTAGCAAAAGAGCTAGCAGAAGATAGCGGGGGCCCGGCAGAAAGACACCCGGAGCTGCCCAATAAATTACTTTTCAAACCTGTGTTGTCTTTTTTTATTGACTTATTTTGCCAACAGGTGAATGGGTAGGGGTACGATGTACCCCATACTCATTCACATAGGGTGGGGGGCCGGCATCTGGGGGCCCCCTTTTTAAAGGGGGCTCCCTGATTCCGAAAAGTCCCCCGCCCGCATACCCCGACAACCAACAGCCAGGGTTGTTGGGAAGAGGCCCTTGTCCCCATCAACATGGGGGCAGGGTGCTTTGGGGTGGGGGGACCGCAGACCGCCCCCCTGCCCCGAAGCACCAAACCCCCCATGTTGAGGGCATGCGGCCTGGTATGGTTCAGGAGGGAGGGGGGCCGCTCTCTCGTCCCCCCCTTTTCCCCTGCGGCCTGCCAGGTTGCGTGCTCGGATAAGGGTCTGGTTTGGATTTTGGGGGAACCACCACGCCGTTTTTCGGCTTAAGGGGGTTCACCTTAAAATCCAGACCAGACCTAAGGGTCTGGTTTGGATTTTGGGCGGACCCCCACGCCGTTTTTCGGCTTAGGGGGTTCACCTTAGAATCCAGACCAGACCTAAGGGCCTGGTATGCTCCTGAAGGGGAACCCATGCCGGTTTTTTCATTAAAATTTGGCCTGGAGTTCCCCTTCATGATTCATACCAAACATGGGACAGCGAAGCTGCCGAGGACCAGCGCGATGACATCGCGCTGGACACATTCTCGGCCGGCTAGTCGCCTCTAGGACACAACTTGAGCGGCTGCCGCACGCTCAGGTCGTGTCCAGGTCGCCTCGCAAAGTCGCGCTGTCCCTGTGTCAGCCGGCACACGAGTCACCCGCAAGTTGGATCTGACTTCCCGGGCGACCTCTATTCAAATCAACGGGCTCCCATAGGGAACCATTCATTTTCAATAGAGCGCCGCTGACATTTCTATTTACTATAACAGTGCGCCGCTGGTTCCTGCGCCCAGTGAAGGAGTTATCCGGCGCACCAATTAAGGTTAGAACCAGCGCAGCGCACTGCTATTAGTAAATCAGCCCCACTCTGTCCCAGGCTCCGCGGGGAGGAAAGAAGTTTCTCCATTGAATTCATATTACCCTTTCCCCGCAGTGGTTGGGGGAGAGTCTGTGCAAAATGTTGTATTTGTGCGTATCTCCATCTATCTAATGGTCTACTGCCAGATTTCTGTGTTAGGAAATATTTTTTGCGTATGAAATTCTGGGATGTTTACCCATCCAAATATATTTCAATATTAAAGCTCTTAGTTTCGAAAAAAATTCCTGTGGGACTCTTATTGGGACGATTTGAAATATATATGTTAGTTTGGGCAAAATAATCATTTTTAAAACATTTATCCTCCCAAGCCAAGACAGGGGTTTATATCTTAAATTGTTGAGTTGGTCTTTTACTTTATTTAATATGGGAATATAGTTTGCCTCAAATAAGGACTCCAGTGATGCTGTCAGTTTTCCCCCCAAGTATCCTAGTTCCTTTTTACACCAAGCAAAGGGGAAAGCAGGTTGAATTGCCCACTGCTCCTCTTTTGAGATGTTTATATTTAAAATCTCTGACTTTACTGTATTAATTTTTAAATTTGACATTTTCCCATATCTGCTTAATTCCTTTAGTATAATTGGTATTGTTGTCCTAGGTCAGTAATAAAAAATAATACATCATCTGCGTATACAGCAACCTTATACTCCTTATCCCCTACTCTCTCTCCTATTATATCCCAATTTTTCCTGATTGCGGCTAACAGAGGTTCTAGTGCTAGTACAAATAACATTGGATACAGAGGACAACCCTGTCTTGTGCCATTAAATAATTCTAAGGTAGGGGAAAAGGTACCATTTATTCTAATTTTAGCTGTTGGATGAAAATAAAATGAGGATATCCATCGCATCATCTTCTCTCCAATTCCCAGATGTTTCAATGTTCCCAGCATGAAGCCCCAGTCGACTCTGTCGAAAGCCTTCTCAGCATCTACCGACAGAAGTACAACTGGGGCCCCACTCTCCACTGCCTCATGTATTAAGAACAGGGGCTTGAGAGAGTTATCTTTCCCCTCCCTCTCCGTGACGAACCCAACCTGGTCACTATGTATCCATTGTGGTAATAGTGTTTTAAGTCTTCCTGCTATTATTTTTGCAAAGATTTTTATATCAGTATTTAATAGTGATATCGGTCTGTAACTATCCGGAACCATTGGATTCTTACCCTCCTTCAGAATTAAGGTTATGTACGCCATCAGTGCCTCTTCCCGTGGGTTCTCTCCTTCCGCTAATGCATTGAAATAATTTAGGAATCAGACGTTTTTGGAACCTTTTATAGTACATAATTGAGTACCCGTCAGTGCCCAGACTCTTCCCTGTGGCCATATCTTTAATTGCTTTAAGTACTTCTTTCTGAGTAATTGGAGTTTCCAGCGTCTCCAACTCCTCTTTAGGCATCACTGGAAGATCCAGGCCCTGCAGGTACTCTTGGGATTCTTCCTTACTCCCCCTATTCTCTTCCTTTTGTGTGACATTATAAAGCTGGCTGTAATACCCATGAAAGACCTCTGCTATTTTAAGGGGATGAATGCATTATTTCTCCTTTATTATTTTTAATTTTAGCTATAAAGGATGCATTTTTTTTCCCTTTCTGTCCTGGCTAGCCATTTCCCTGATTTATTGCCCCACTGATGTTTCTCTTTTTTGACTATATGGAAAGCTCTTTTTTTCTCCTGCTCTATTAATTCCCCCAGCTCTTCTTCTTTTTTTTTTTTTTAGCTCTAACCTATCTGGGATACCCCTCAATCTCGTCTGTTGCTCCAGCTCATTTATCTCTTTATATAAGTTGTTAATCTTCTTTCCCTTTTCTTTTTTTTCCATGCTCCTATGCTTATTAACACCCCCCTTATATACACTTTATGGGCTTCCCACAGAGTACCCCTTGAGATTTCAGGTGCGTCATTTGTAAGAAATAATTCCTCCAACTCCTGTTCTATCCTCTTATTCACCTCAGGGTCCTGGATCAAGGAGTCATTCAGTTTCCATCCCCTTCCCCTGGGGGGCCCCGATGCTATTTCTAGTTGAGTTAGCACTGGGGCATGATCTGACAGGGAGATTGTTTTTATAGTCGTATTTTTAAGGGAAGGTAGCCACTGATGCTCTATAAGTACATAATTAGGGATGAGCTTCGTGTTCGAGTCGAACATACGTTCGACTCGAACATCGGCTGTTCGATCGTTCGACGAAGATCGAACGATTTGGGCCGTTCGCGCCAAATTCGAGTGACGCGAACGGCCCACAATGCACTACGCCATCGCAGTGTCATCCAGGCGCTGTGATTGGCCAAGCATGCACTGTGACCCCGCATGCTTGGCCAATCACAGCGCCGGCAGCGAGGAGAGCAATGATTGGCCACAGGCAGGATGCCTGTGGCCAATTATTGCTGATGGGGTTTAGTACACGCCCCACACTATAAAAGGCCGCCAGCGCGGCGGCCTTGTGTAGTGTGTTCCGGAGCAGGGAAAGAGAAGCATAGGCAGGGACAGTGTCATTTTTTTTCCTTTACTAATCCTGGATTCCTTGTGTTTAGGGACAAATAAGGATAGGTAGGGAGAGTGTCAGTGACAGTGTGCTATTCTGTGCTAATCCTTGTTTGTAGGGACATAGAGGTACAGTGAGGGAAACTGACAGTGTGCTATTCTGTTCTAAAACTATTTTGCTGAACCATATTTTCAATCCTTGAGTTGAGGGACAGAGAGCTACAGTGAGGGAAAGTGTCAGTGTGCTATTGTGTTCTAAAACTATTTTGCTGAACCATATTTTCAATCCTTGAGTTGAGGGACAGAGAGGTACAGGGAGTGAAACTGACAGTGTGCTATTCTGTTCTAAATCAATTTTGCTGTTCCATATTTTCAATCCTTGAGTTGAGGGACAGAGAGCTACAGTGAGGGAAACTGACAGTGTGCTATTCTGTTCTAAAACTATTTTGCTGAACCATATTTTCAATCCTTGAGTTGAGGGACGGAGAGCTACAGTGAGGGAAAGTGTCAGTGTGCTATTGTGTTCTAAAACTATTTTGCTGAACCATATTTTCAATCCTTGAGTTGAGGGACAGAGAGGTACAGTAAGTGAAACTGACAGTGTGCTATTCTGTTCTAAATCAATTTTGCTGTTCCATATTTTCAATCCTTGAGTTGAGGGACAGAGAGCTACAGTGAGGGAAACTGACAGTGTGCTATTCTGTTCTAAAACTATTTTGCTGAACCATATTTTCAATCCTTGAGTTGAGGGACAGAGAGCTACAGTGAGGGAAAGTGTCAGTGTGCTATTGTGTTCTAAAACTATTTTGCTGAACCATATTTTCAATCCTTGAGTTGAGGGACAGAGAGGTACAGTGAGTGAAACTGACAGTGTGCTATTCTGTTCTAAATCAATTTTGCTGTTCCATATTTTCAATCCTTGAGTTGAGGGACAGAGAGGTACAGTGAGGGAAACTGACAGTGTGCTATTCTGTTCTAAATCAATTTTGCTGTTCCATATTTTCAATCCTTGAGTTGAGGGACAGAGAGGTACAGTGAGGGAAACTGACAGTGTGCTATTCTGTTCTAAAACTATTTTGCTGTTCCATATTTTCAATCCTTGAGTTGAGGGACAGAGAGCTACAGTGAGGGAAAGTGTCAGTGTGCTATTGTGTTCTAAAACTATTTTGCTGAACCATATTTTCAATCCTTGAGTTGAGGGACAGAGAGCTACAGTGAGGGAAAGTGTCAGTGTGCTATTGTGTTCTAAAACTATTTTGCACAACCATATTTTCAATCCTTGAGTTGAGGGACAGAGAGGTACAGTGAGTGAAACTGACAGTGTGCTATTCTGTTCTAAAACTATTTTGCTGTTCCATATTTTCAATCCTTGAGTTGAGGGACAGAGAGGTACAGTGAGTGAAACTGACAGTGTGCTATTCTGTTCTAAATCAATTTTGCTGTTCCATATTTTCAATCCTTGAGTTGAGGGACAGAGAGCTACAGTGAGGGAAACTGACAGTGTGCTATTCTGTTCTAAAACTATTTTGCTGAACCATATTTTCAATCCTTGAGTTGAGGGACAGAGAGCTACAGTGAGTGAAACTGACAGTGTGCTATTCTGTTCTAAATCAATTTTGCTGTTCCATATTTTCAATCCTTGAGTTGAGGGACAGAGAGGTACAGTGAGTGAAACTGACAGTGTGCTATTCTGTTCTAAATCAATTTTGCTGTTCCATATTTTCAATCCTTGAGTTGAGGGACAGAGAGGTACAGTGAGGGAAACTGACAGTGTGCTATTCTGTTCTAAATCAATTTTGCTGTTCCATATTTTCAATCCTTGAGTTGAGGGACAGAGAGCTACAGTGAGGGAAACTGACAGTGTGCTATTCTGTTCTAAAACTATTTTGCTGAACCATATTTTCAATCCTTGAGTTGAGGGACAGAGAGCTACAGTGAGGGAAAGTGTCAGTGTGCTATTGTGTTCTAAAACTATTTTGCTGAACCATATTTTCAATCCTTGAGTTGAGGGACAGAGAGGTACAGTGAGTGAAACTGACAGTGTGCTATTCTGTTCTAAATCAATTTTGCTGTTCCATATTTTCAATCCTTGAGTTGAGGGACAGAGAGCTACAGTGAGGGAAACTGACAGTGTGCTATTCTGTTCTAAAACTATTTTGCTGAACCATATTTTCAATCCTTGAGTTGAGGGACAGAGAGCTACAGTGAGTGAAACTGACAGTGTGCTATTCTGTTCTAAATCCATTTTGCTGTTCCATATTTTCAATCCTTGAGTTGAGGGACAGAGAGGTACAGTGAGGGAAACTGACAGTGTGCTATTCTGTTCTAAAACTATTTTGCTGTTCCATATTTTCAATCCCTGAGTTGAGGGACAGAGAAGGACACTCGTAGAAATTATCAGTGTGCTATTCTGTGCTAAATCTTGTTTGTAGGGAGGGACAGAGTAGGACAGTGAGGGAAAGTGTCAGTGTGCTATTGTGTTCTAAAACTATTTTGCTGAACCATATTTTCAATCCTTGAGTTGAGGGACAGAGAGGTACAGTGAGTGAAACTGACAGTGTGCTATTCTGTTCTAAATCAATTTTGCTGTTCCATATTTTCAATCCTTGAGTTGAGGGACAGAGAGGTACAGTGAGGGAAACTGACAGTGTGCTATTCTGTTCTAAATCAATTTTGCTGTTCCATATTTTCAATCCTTGAGTTGAGGGACAGAGAGCTACAGTGAGGGAAAGTGTCAGTGTGCTATTGTGTTCTAAAACTATTTTGCTGAACCATATTTTCAATCCTTGAGTTGAGGGACAGAGAGCTACAGTGAGGGAAACTGACAGTGTGCTATTCTGTTCTAAAACTATTTTGCTGAACCATATTTTCAATCCTTGAGTTGAGAGACAGAGAGCTACAGTGAGGGAAAGTGTCAGTGTGCTATTGTGTTCTAAAACTATTTTGCTGAACCATATTTTCAATCCTTGAGTTGAGGGACAGAGAGGTACAGTGAATGAAACTGACAGTGTGCTATTCTGTTCTAAATCAATTTTGCTGTTCCATATTTTCAATCCTTGAGTTGAGGGACAGAGAGCTACAGTGAGGGAAACTGACAGTGTGCTATTCTGTTCTAAAACTATTTTGCTGAACCATATTTTCAATCCTTGAGTTGAGGGACAGAGAGCTACAGTGAGTGAAACTGACAGTGTGCTATTCTGTTCTAAATCAATTTTGCTGTTCCATATTTTCAATCCTTGAGTTGAGGGACAGAGAGGTACAGTGAGGGAAACTGACAGTGTGCTATTCTGTTCTAAAACTATTTTGCTGTTCAATATTTTCAATCCTTGAGTTGAGGGACAGAGAGCTACAGTGAGGGAAACTGACAGTGTGCTATTCTGTTCTAAAACTATTTTGCTGAACCATATTTTCAATCCTTGAGTTGAGGGACAGAGAGCTACAGTGAGGGAAAGTGTCAGTGTGCTATTGTGTTCTAAAACTATTTTGCTGAACCATATTTTCAATCCTTGAGTTCAGGGACAGAGAGGTACAGTGAGTGAAACTGACAGTGTGCTATTCTGTTCTAAATCAATTTTGCTGTTCCATATTTTCAATCCTTGAGTTGAGGGACAGAGAGGTACAGTGAGGGAAACTGACAGGGTGCTATTCTGTTCTAAATCAATTTTGCTGTTCCATATTTTCAATCCTTGAGTTGAGGGACAGAGAGCTACAGTGAGGGAAAGTGTCAGTGTGCTATTGTGTTCTAAAACTATTTTGCTGAACCATATTTTCAATCCTTGAGTTGAGGGACAGAGAGCTACAGTGAGGGAAACTGACAGTGTGCTATTCTGTTCTAAAACTATTTTGCTGTTCCATATTTTCAATCCCTGAGTTGAGGGACAGAGAAGGACACTCGTAGAAATTATCAGTGTGCTATTCTGTGCTAAATCTTGTTTGTAGGGAGGGACAGAGTAGGACAGTGAGGGAAAGTGTCAGTGTGCTATTCTGTTCTAAAACTTTTTTGCTGAACCATATTTTCAATCCTTGTGTTTAGGGACAGAGAAGGATAGGCAGGGGACAGTGTCAGTGTCATTGTTGCTAAGCCTCCTGCACAATATACACCTGAAGGTAGCCCTTATTGCTGTTTTTCCCATCTCCCTGCAGGCCATCCATTAAAATGTCTCGAAGGCAACCAAGGAGAGGCAGACAGTCAGGAGGCAAAAAAAGAGGGCAAGCAGGCTCTGTGTCTGGGGGCAACAGTGCTGGTCATGTACGCGGTGCATTGTCATCAGCACATGGCCATGGGACATGCTTGTCCTTGTTTTCGGCAGCTGGACATGTTGAGCCACATCATGCCGAAGACTTGGTAGAGTGGATGACCAAGCCCACCTCATCCTCCTCATCCTCTCTCACCCAGGCTCAGGGTAGTGGCAAAGCAGCTGTCAAAGCGTCCTCTTCTCTGGTATCATTATCTTCATTAGTCAATCCTTCCCTAGACCCACCATGCCCTCCTCCTGAGGAGTCCCCCGAACTGTTTGAGCACAGTGTTGGGTACATGCTCCAGGAGGATGCCCAGCGTTTGGAAGGATCTGATGATGATACCCAGCTAGAGGAAGGCAGCAGCGTGAGAGCAGAAAGAGGGGATGCTCAAGAAGGACACCAATCTGGCAGTCATGTTCCAGCAGCTGCAGCATACTGCCAGATTGGCTCCAGTGATGAGGAGGGAGGGGATGATGAGGTCACTGACTCCACGTGGGTGCCTAATAGGAGAGAGGAGGAGGAGGAGGATGAGGAGGAGGCACATCTCCAACGAGGCAGGATGCCCTTGAGTGGCCAGCGTATGGGCAGCACACCGACGGAATCACACCGTAGAGCTCCGCCTGTGCAGGGCGCTGCCTCTGCCCGTCATTCAAAAAGTTCTTTGGTGTGGTCCTTTTTTGAGGCGAGTGCATCAGATCGCACAGCTGCTGTTTGCAACATATGTCTCAAGCGTATATCGCGTGGCCAAAACATCAGCCGCTTGGGCACCACATGCTTGATCAGACATATGTTGACCTGCCATGCAGCTCGTTGGCAAGCCTACCTTAAAGACCCACACCAAAGAACAAAGCTGACCTCTTCTTGCACCGCATCAGCTGGGATCTCCAACCCCACTATACCTTCACTCCTCTCTGAAACCTGCTCTGAGAGGAATGAAGGTGTAGAATTAGGTGTGTCACAGGCAAGTACTTGCGGGCACTCTGCTAGCAGTACACCAACGTCCGATTCTAGCAGGCAAATTTCCCTGCCCCAGCTGCTGGACCGTCGAAAGAAGTTCACTCCCAGCCATCCACATGCCCAGCGGTTGAATGCTAGCTTGGCTAAATTGCTAGCGCTTCAATTGCTGCCTTTTCAGTTGGTAGACTCGGTCCCCTTCCATGAGTTTGTGCAATGTGCGGTTCCTCAGTGGCAGGTTCCCAAACGACACTTTTTCGCACGGAAGGCTATTCCGGCTCTCTACAGGCATGTGGAAGGCAATGTCTTGGCCTCGCTGGACAGGGCGGTCAGCGGTAAGGTGCATATTACCGCTGACTCATGGTCCAGCAGGCATGGACAGGGACGTTACCTTTCTTTCACGGCCCATTGGGTCACTCTTTTGGCAGCTGGGAAGGATGCAGGACAAGGTGCAGTAGTGTTGGAGGTTGTTCCACCCCCACGCCTCCAAAATGCTACTACTGGTTGTGACACACCTCTCTCCTCCACCCCCTCCTCTTCTTCCTCCATGGCCTCTTCCTGTGGTTTGTCCTCGGAACCAGCGGTGCTCCGTAGGCGTTCAAGGGGCTACGCAAGTACGCAGGCAAAAAGATGCCATGCCGTGCTTGCGCTGGTGTGTTTGGGGGACAGGAGCCACACTGGGGCAGAGGTCCTGTCTGCTCTGCAGGGGCAGGCCGAGAGGTGGTTGACGCCACGCCAGCTTAAGCCAGGAATGGTGGTTTGCGACAATGGCACCAACCTCCTCTCCGCCCTCCGACAGGGACAACTGACCCATGTGCCCTGTATGGCTCACGTCCTTAACCTGGTGGTGCAGCGGTTCTTGGGCAGGTACCCGGGCTTACAGGATGTCCTGAGGCAGGCCAGGAAAGTCTGTGTGCATTTCCGCAGATCTTATAATGCCAGTGCTCGCCTGGCTGAGCTTCAAAAGGAGTTGAACCTGCCCAAGAACCGCCTTATATGTGACATGCCCACCAGGTGGAACTCAACGTTGGCCATGCTGCAGCAGCTGCACACGCAGCAGAGGGCCATCAATGAGTACCTGTGCGACTACGGCACCAGGACAGGGTCAGGGGAGCTCGGGTTTTTTTCACCACGCCAGTGGGGCATGATCAGGGATGCATGCACTGTCCTGGCACCATTTGAGGAGGCCACGAGGATGGTGAGCAGTGACAGTGCATGCATCAGTGACACTGTACCTCTTGTCCACCTGTTGGAGCACACGCTGCGTGGAATAATGGACAGGGCACTTGAGGCAGAACAGAGGCAGGAAGAGGAGGACTTCCTTGCCTCTCAAGGCCCCCTTTACCCAGACAGTGTTCCTTCTGTCCCACCCATCGCACAGGAAGAGGAGGAGGAGGAGGAGGAGGAGGAGGATTGTGTCAGCATGGAGGTGGAGGCTGGCACTCAGCATCATCAGCAGCAGTCTTTTAGGGATGATTTACAGTCCCAAGAAACCAGTGGACTTGTACGTGGCTGGGAGGAGGTGGCTGCGGATCATGTCGTCCTTAGTGACCCAGAGGACTCCGGACTGAATGCCTCAGCTAACCTACGCTGCATGGCCTCCCTGATCCTGCAAAGTCTGCGGAAGGATCCTCGTATTCTTCGGATCAAGGAGAGGGGCCATTACTGGCTGGCCACTCTCCTTGATCCACGGTACAAGGGTAAGGTTGCGGACCTTATCGTACCGTCGCAGAGGGAGCAGAGGATGAGACAACTCCGGGAGGCCTTGCAGAAAGGTCTGTGCAATGCGTTCCCAGAGACTGGGAGGTTACAAACTCCTGGTCCTGGACAACGAGTTGCTGAGGCTTCGGGCAGTCAAAGAAGGAGCGGTGGGGAAGGTGGCCGTCTGACCGATGCGTTCAGACAATTCTTTAGTCCGCAGCCCCAAAGTATGATCGGTTCCAGCAACCATCGCCAGCGTCTGATATACATGGTGCAGGAATACCTAGGGGCAAGGTCAGACTTGGACACCTTCCCCACCGAAAATCCTCTGGCTTACTGGGTCTTGAGGATGGATCACTGGCCAGAGCTTGCACAGTATGCAATTGAGCTACTGGCCTGTCCTGCATCCAGCGTTCTTTCAGAACGCACATTCAGTGCTGCTGGAGGATTTGTCACGGATCACAGGGTGCGCCTGTCCACCGACTCGGTTGATCGACTGACTTTCATCAAGATGAACCAGTCTTGGATCACCACCAGCTACCACACACCAGATGCTGATATAAAAGACTAATTGATTTTAAAATGTCACATCACTTCAAGACTGATGCTGATGCTGAGTGCCTGTGCTGTTATGTTGTCTGGCTATCCTCCTCCTCCTCCTCAATGATACGATTAACGATGATAGCTTGGAAGATCATTTTGGTTTATGGGTGACGCCACCAGTGGCTAAGGCCCAATTTTTCAGCCCCTCTTTAACAGGGGCGTGTAATTAAAATTTTTGATGCAATACTTTGCAACAGGCCTCATTGCTGTGCTCCAAGTACAGTATCTGTGAGGGGTTGCAGTGTTGTGCCACCAGTGCCTAAGGCCCAATTTTTCAGCCCCTGTTCAACAGGGGCATGCAATTATAATTATTGATCTAATAATTCACAGCAGGGCCCATTGCTGCGCCCACCAAGAGTAACTGTCAGGCCTTACAGTGTTGTGGCACCAGCAACACCATCACCACCACCACCACCACCAAAGGCCCAGTTTTTCAGCCCCTGTTCAACAGGGGCATGCAATTATAATTATTGATCTAATAATTCACAGCAGGGACCATTGCTGCGCCCACCAAGAGTAACTGTCAGGCCTTACAGTGTTGTGGCACCAGCACCACCATCAAAGGCCCAATTTTTACTACCACTGATCAACAATTATATGTTATTACAATTCCTGATATTATACTTGACAGCAGGGCGTTCCAGCACCCACCAAGAATAACTGTGAGTGCTTTCAGTGTTGTGCCAACACCAACACCTAAGGGGCCAATTTCTGCAGAGTATATACGGAAGGTCCCTACTTTCAAACATCCAACTTACAAACTACTACTACTTGCAAACGGAAGAAGACAACAGGAAGTGAGAGGAAATCTACCCCTTGGAAGGAAAATTCTCTCCTGTAAGAATTAATATGGGAGAAAGGTGTCTCCTCTCTACTGATGCTTTATCACCAATCCTTGTTTCAATACAAACACCACATTTCAAAAACAGTTGTCATTGGGACGCAAAGTGAGGTGAAATGTTCTGAACAGGGGCACAGACAGCAAAAAAAATGTGACAGGGGTGATAACCGTTCCCTATGTTTTCCAAAAAGCTAAAAAAAAGGAATTTGGCATGGAGCTACACTTAAACAATGCAGCTGTTCAAAATTACAAACAGATTCTACATAAGAACAAACCTACAGTCCCTGTCTTGTATGCACCGCCTGTATACGGCTGTTCAGAGTATATAGGGGCTTTTTTATTTTGTGTGCGGGGTTCCCCTTAATATCCATACAAGACCCAAAGGGGCTGGTAATGGGCTGGGGTGGGGGGGGGGGTTGATGGGGTAGCTATGCCATTTTTCCTAAAGATTTTCATCCATATTACCGGGACCAGACATTGCATTAAAGCCGCAAGCAGTTTTAAATGGCTTTTTTTCCTTTAGAAATGTTATTTTGTGCAGGGACAGTTCTAAACACGGGAAACACGTGGCACTTCACAGGCATACTTTAGACACCCCCCAGGTACAATATTTAAAGGAATATTTGACTTTTTTTTTTCACTTTATGCATCATTAAAATGACTGCTCCCGGAAAACGTCCGTTTTTAAAACTTCTTTTTGCATTGATACATGTCCCCTGGTGCAGAACCCGGGTTCCCAAACTCTGTTTCGGACAATAACATGGATAATAGTCGTTATAATTAGCACTTTAGAATCCGAACGTTCGCATCCATTGTATTTAATAGGGTTCTAATGTTCGTGCGAACTTTCGGTCCGTTCGCGGGTTCTGGTGCGAACCGAACTCGGGGGTGTTCGGCTCATCACTATACATAATCTATTCTTGAGAATGACCCATGAACTGCTGAAAAGAATGTATAATCCCGGGCTCCTGGGTTTCCGATCCTCCAGGCATCCACAAGCTGGTATTCTAGTAATATCTTCTTTATTTTATTCTGTCTCTGGGCTGATAAGCGGGAAAGGCCCCCTGTAGTATCAACCCGTGGCTCTATGCACATGTTGAGATCTCCCCCGACCATCAGTTTCCCTTCAATTCTAATAGATTTTTTAAAGTTTTCCTCAAGAACCTATCTGGGTCTCTATTTGGCGAGTAAATGTTTGCTATAGTACAATCCATATTAAATAACTTCCCCTTTATAAAAATAAATCTTCCTTCTGGGTCCGCTAGCTGCTACCTTACTACAAACACCGTATTTTTGTCAAATCCTATGGCCACCCCATGTGAGAGGTTTGAGGTTGAGTCCCCATAATACCATGTAGGGAAAAACCGGGGGGACAGTTTAGTCCCTGAGGAATGTGTGATGTGTGTTTCCTGGAGGCAAGCCACATTTACCCCATAATGTTGTAATTCCTTGTTTACAGCGAACATTTTCCCTGGGGAATTGAATCCTTTTACATTATAGGTTACAAAGTTTACTGTAGTCATATTTTATATTGGGAGTGGCTGCCCCCTTTCTCCTTCTCTCTCCCCGCACAGGATTACCGGGGTCTTCTCCCATAGGGAGAGGGAGAGGCGAAGAAAGGGGGGTCCTGAGAGATAGGGGCCCCAAAAAAATAATAAAAAATAAAATAAAAAAACCCTCCTCCCACCCTGTCACGTACCTGATGGTAGTGAGCCCGAATTGCAGGGGACGGCCTCCCTTACGGCTCCCACTCCCGGCCCCCTGGTAAGGTAACAGTTGGCACAGGAGTAAGGAGTGGCACGGGTGCCTGGCAGGATCAACTGTGGTGAGGTGGTGATTCAAACACCCGGAAGCTTCCTTGCAGAATACCGGAACTGGAACGGCTAGCAGGCTGGATCAGAAGTAGCACAGCAGACTGGATCGGTCTCGCAGACTGGATCGGAAGAAGCACAGCAGACAGGATCAGCTAGCAGGCAGGTTCAGCTTAGCAGGCTGGATCTGGGACAGCTCAGCAGACTGGATCGGTCTCGCAGACTGGATCGGAAGAAGCACAGCAGACAGGATCAGCTAGCAGGCAGGTTCAGCTTAGCAGGCTGGATCTGGGACAGCTCAGCAGACTGGATCGGTTTAGCAAACTGGATCGGAACCAGGAACAGGGTAGTAAACAGGCCGGGTCAGATATCAGGCGGGCAGCAGAAGTACAGGATGCAGGCAAAGGGTAGTCACAACAAGCCGGGGTCGGGTGCAGGCAGATAACAGGTTGGTCAAGGTAAGCCGGGTCTTTTAGCACAGGTATGGTCTCAGATCAGGGTTTAGCACACAACGCTGTAGAGCAGACAGCAGGGACTGTCTGTAAATGACAGGTTTAAATAGTCTCTCTGGCGCCATCCGCTGGACGCACGCGCGAACGGAGACCAGGAAGTCCGGGGCGCCTGTTTCTGGCAGGATCTCCATGACATTGCCCCCCCCCAAGGGGCAGCCTCCAGATGCCCATCCGGGCAAACTTTTCAGGGTGAGACCTTTTAAAGGACTGTACCAGACTCTTAGCGTGGATGTTCCCCTCGGGCTCCCAAGAATTCTCTTCGGGTCCATACCCCTTCCACTTTATCAAAAACTGGTTCTGGTTCCTTCTCCTCCTGTAATCCAGGATAGCCTCTACTTCAAACTCCTCTTCCCCGTCTATAATAACAGGGTCAGGGGTAACAGAGCTTCGGCCAGGAAAGGGATTGGAAATAGATGGTTTCAACAGTGACACATGGAATACTGGGTGGATCTTCAGTGAATCCGGGAGTTTGTCACGTACCTTATGATGGGAGCCCAACGTGCAGGGAGCGGCCTCTCGTAATCCCCTGGCTCGAGAGCCCCTGATAGAGCAGACAGAGGCTCAGGAGGACAGGGGGCACAAGTGCCTGGCAGGTAAGCAGGATATTGGGTAGTTGCGGCAGCAGATGGTGCACGGCAAAACTGGAACAGTCCAAACATGGCTGGGAGGTGCACAGTAGGACCAATCAGAATGCAGACAACAGGCAGATGTATAAAAGTCCCAGATCAGACTGCAGAAACAAGGTGGTGTATTGTAGTACAGGCTGAGGTGTACTGTAGCTCAGGCACAGGTGCAGGGTAGTTCAGGCAGAGATGCGCTATGATTCAGGCAGAGATGCACAGTGGCTTCAGGCAGGATGCACTGTAGTTCAGGTGGAGGTGCCTTGTAGTTCGGACAGACCGGTGGGTCGGACCAGCAGCGACCAGGTACAGGGATGACCAAGAGAGTTGTCAGAGCAAGCCGAAGTCGGGGCGGGCAGCAATCGGGGTTAAACAGAGACAAGCCGGATCAGATAACAGGTGTACAGGAATCAGAAGTCAATAACAGGGGTCTTGGGAACACTGTAGACCAGACAGCAAGGAGCAAGGTATGCAGATAGTTTAAATACCTTGTTTGGCGCCAAATGCTGTCACCGCGCGCGCTCCCGCGAACGCGCGCGTGCGCGCTCCCGTGAACGCGCGCGCCCGCGCACACCGATCGCGCTATTGTGCACGCGCATGCGCGGGATGGACCTATGGAGTATAGACGATCTCCTGGCGGCACTGTTGCCAGGCAGATTGTAAAAACGCCTTTCCTGACATTGCCCCCCCCCCAAGGGGCAGCCTCCAGATGCCCAACTGGGCCACTTTGTCTGGGTGAGATTTCTCAAAGTCCTTGATTAGCCTTCCGCGTGGACATTCATCTCTGGTTCCCATGAGTTTTCTTCTGGGCCGTAACCCTTCCATTTCACCAGGTATTGGATCTGGTTTCGTCTTCGTCTACAACCCAGAATGGACTCGACCTCAAATTCCTCTTCTCCATCGATAAGCACGGGTTCGGGAGGATTGGTGTCCCAATCCGTAAAGGGATCAGGAACCGTGGGCCTAAGCAGGGCTACATGAAAAACTGGGTGAATCCGGAAGGACTCAGGCAGTTTCAATTCGTAAGCTACCTCGTTAATCTTCCTTGTTATAGGGAAGGGACCCACAAATTTAGGGCCCAACTTCTTGGATGGGCATGCCAATTTTAGATTCAGGGTAGAGAGCCAAACTTGGTCCCCAGGTGCCAGGTTGAGCTCCCCTCTCCTCTTTCTGTCGAAAATTTCCTTGTTGTAGCTTTGTGCCTTAGTCATGGTCTCCTGGAGAAGTTTATTGTTGGTGGAGAAGAAATTTAAAGTTTCCTGGGCGGCTGGTACCGGACATTCGGGCATGTTGTTAGATAGAAATAACGGGTGAAACCCATAGTTTGCGAAAAATGGGGATTGCTTGATGGCAGAATGAACAGAGTTGTTGTAGGCAAACTCAGCAAGAGGCAAAAGAGGGGCCCAATCATTCTGGGAGAAGCTTGAAAAGCAGCGCAGGTACTGCTCGAGCGTTTGATTGGTGCGCTCTGTTTGGCCATTGGTTTGGGGATGGTACGCTGAGGAAAAGAACAGTTCGATCTTCAGTGATTTACATAGTGCCCTCCAAAATCTTGATGTAAACTGTACCCCCCGGTCAGATGTAATGTTAGCAGGTACACCATGCAGCCTTACTATTTCCCTGATGAAGATTTTTGCAGTCTCAGAGGCCGAGGGGATGCCCCTCATGGGTAGGAAATGGGCCATCTTGGAGAGTCTATCAACCGCTACAAAGATGGTCGTAAACTCTTCTGATGGAGGTAGTTCAACTATAAAGTCCATTGAGATCATCCTCCATGGCCTCTCCGGGACGGGTAGTGGCTTTAGTAACCCCCAGGCTCTGGTTTTGCTGTCTTTGTTCTGGATGCAGGTGGTACAAGATTCCACATAGCGCTTGCAGTCTTGGGATAATCGTGGCCACCAGAATGTCCGCCGGAGAAGTTCGGAAGTTTTGTACACACCAAAGTGGCCGGCTAACTGGTGGTCATGACAGGATTTCAAGACGGCCACCCGAAGTTGTTGAGGTACAAAAATCTTGTCCTTGTTCCACAGCAGACCGTCTTTAGACTGTAGGGCAAGGCCAGAGAATGGGCATGGTCCCGGGGAGGCCTGTCTGATTTGGGACAGGAGGTCCTCTTGTAACAGGAGGAAGTTACCGGGAGGTAGAATGGTATCTGGGGGGGAAAGGACCTTAGGTTCGGCAAACATCCGGGAAAGGGCGTCCGGTTTGGTGTTTTTTGATCCGGGTCGGTACGTGATGTGAAACGAAAATCGGGTAAAAAAGAGTGCCCACCTGGCCTGGCGTGGTCTCAGTCTCTTGGCAATCTTTAAGTATTCCAGGTTTTTATGGTCGGTATAGATCAGGATAGGATGTGCTGCTCCTTCCAGGAGGTAGCGCCATTCCTCAAGTGCGGACTTTATTGCCAGAAGTTCCCTGTCCCCGACGTCGTAGTTTTTCTCGGCCTCCGTTAGTTTACGGGAGAAGAAGGCTACTGGGTGTAATGCGGCCTTTGGGCCTTGTCTCTGGGAAAGTATTGCTCCAACTGCCACTTCAGAGGTAGACATGTGCACACTGAAATATTTCGTTTCGGAATTTCGTTTTCGTCCGAAAAATAAATTTATTAAGTTACTCCCGAAATTCGTTTTTATTTATTTAGTTTTTCGTTAAAAATTGCATTCGTCCGAAAATCTGAATTAATTAAGGTCGAATCTGTCATTGAAGGCTTATGGTGTCTGTCGAATGTTCAAAGAAGATTCGACGGAGCAGCGAAACTGTACGACTCTGCAATCATACATTTCCGGTCGAATGTTCCACCCACAAGCAGTGATCTTTTCTCTCTATGTCGAATCTTTTCTCTCTATAATGTCAAATCTTTTCTCTCCTATGTCGAATCTTTTCTCTCTATAATGTCGAATCTTTTCTCTCCTATGTCGAATCTTTTCTCTATATAATGTCAAATCTTTTCTCTCTATAATGTCAAATCTTTTCTCTCTATAATGTCAAATCTTTTCTCTCTATAATGTCAAATCTTTTCTCTCCTATGTCGAATCTTTTCTCTCCTATGTCGAATCTTTTCTCTATATAATGTCAAATCTTTTCTCTCTATAATGTCAAATCTTTTCTCTCTATAATGTCAAATCTTTTCTCTCCTATGTCGAATCTTTTCTCTCCTATGTCGAATCTTTTCTCTCTATAATGTCAAATCTTTTCTCTCCTATGTCAAATCTTTTCTCTCCTATGTCGAATCTTTCCTCTCCTATGTCGAATCTTTCCTCTCCTATGTCGAATCTTTCCTCTCCTATGTCGAATCTTTTCTCTCCTATGTCGAATCTTTTCTCTCTATAATGTCGAATCTTTTCTCTCCTATGTAGAATAATCTTGGACTAATAGAGTTAAGGTTAGGCACATTCGACCACAGGTTCGATAGACACAGATTGTTATTGTCAGCGTCACGTCGAATCTCCTATCTATATCGAACTGTTGTAGCAACGAAAACGAAAATAAAGCATTTGTTTATGTCGGATCTTTCGGTTTTCGGATTCTGTGCTTTCGTTTTCGTTTGTTAAAACGATAACGAAAATAGCTGAAATTTGGACGAAAATGCATTCGGACGAAAACGAATGCACATGTCTATTCAGAGGCATCCACCTCCAAGATGTAAGGTAAGGCCGGGTTGGGTGCTTTAGGACAGAGGCCGAGATGAACAGATTCTTAAGGTTAGCGAAGGCGGCCTGAGCTTCGGGGGACCAGTGAAACCGGTTACCTTGTTTAGTTAAGTTGGTAATGGGGGCAATGATAGAGGAGAATCCTTTAATGAATTTCCGGTAGAAGTTCGCAAAGCCCACGAAGCGTTGGATCCCATTCTTATCGCTGGGGGCTGGCCAATCCAGAATGGCCGTGATCTTCTGAGGGTCCATCTTAATACCCTCTACCGAAATGATTAGCCCTAGGAACTGAATATCTTGTTGTTCGAATGCACATTTCTCGGGCTTGGCGTACAAACCATGTTGGCGAAGTCGGGCCAAGACCTTCCGGACGTGTTCACGATGGTCGGATAAGGAGGAAGAGAAGACCAGGATATCGTCTAGGTAGATGATGACGAATAGATCTAGGTAGTCTCTAAAAATATTGTTTATGAAATGTTGGAACGTGGCAGGGGCATTACATAGCCCGAAGGGCATGACCAGGTATTCAAAGTGCCCGAATCTGGTGCGAACCGCTGTTTTCCATTCATCACCGCTCCGAATGCGGACTAAGTTGTAGGCCCCGCGGAGGTCCAATTTAGTGAAGATGGCTGCTGTCCCAAGTCTTTGGAAAAGTTCGGGTACTAATGGCAGGGGATACCTATTTTTAATAGTTACTTTATTCAGGGCTCTGTAATCCACACAGGGGCGTAGGGAGTGGTCCTTCTTTTCTACAAAGAATATACCGGCTCCTGCAGGAGAGGTGGAGGGACGTATGAATCCCTTCTCTAAGTTATCATCCAGATACGTCTTGAGAGTTCCAAGCTCTAGTTCAGATAAGGGGAAAATTCTTCCAAAAGGGACCTCTGCCCCCGGAAGAAGGTCAATAGGGCAATCGTAGGGCCTGTGCGGAGGTAGAGTCTCTGCGCCCTTTTTGCTAAAGACATCTAGAAAGTTGTGATAGGCCTCCGGGACCAGCCGACGGTTCTCCATGTCACTCCCCAGACAAAGTAATGGGGACGAGGTGTCGGATGGCGCTGGGAAACAGTGTTCACGGCAATAGAGAGATGGAAAGCGAACCTATCCAGTGTTCCAGTCGATCTGAGGATTATGAGCTTTTAGCCATGGTATCCCCAAGATAATTGGGAAGAGAGGGGATTCTATAATGTCCAAGCACAATAGTTCTTGATGCTTGTCCGCAATGGTGGTGCGCAGGGGAATTGTCTGCTGCGTCACTGGTCCAGATCTGATGGCCGATCCGTTGGCAAGATGGACCGTAAGTTCTTTAGGTCTGGGCTTCAAAGGGACTTGATGTTTCAAAGCAAAGGAAAGGTCCATGAAGCCGCTGCAAGCACCGGAGTCAATAATGGCGGGGGTCCGGATGTTCCTTCCTGGGAGCTGTAGAGAGATGGAAACGGTCAGGTGAGCGGAATGGTTAAGCAGAACAGGCGAGACAGTAGAGGAGAGGGGGCACTCACGTAGTGTCCTGACTCCCCGCAGTAGAGGCAGAGGTTGTGAACCCGGCGTCGCTGGCGCTCCTCAGGAGTAAGCGAGGGTCGGATCAACCCCAGTTGCATGGGTTCAGAGGCATCGGTAGCGGAGCGCGGGGAGGTCGAAGAAGCGGAATGAGGAGGATAGGGTACCCGTGGCAGCATCCATACTGGGCGGGATGGTCCCGCTGACCGTTCAGCTCTACGCTCCCTTAGTCGCCTGTCGATCTGAATAGCTTGAAGGATCAAGGCATCGAGCGTGTTCGGTATACCGACCCGGGCCAGCTCGTCCTTCAAGGGCTCTGATAGTCCCAGCCGGAATTGGTGTCGCAGGGCGGCGTCGTTCCAGCTGGTATCGGCGCTCCAGTGCCTAAAGTCTGATACATAATCTTCAGCGGCTCTGCGACACTGCTGGAGAGAACATAATGCTGCTTCGGCGGTAGCGGCCAGTTGAGGGTCCTCATAGAGGAGGTCCATGGCCTGGAGGAAAGTACTTAGTTGGTCAAGGCAGGTGTTTTTCTGTTCCAGGAGGCGGTGTGCCCAGGCCTGAGGTTCACCGGACAATAGGGCTATGACAAAGCCCACCTTGCTAGATTCAAGGGAGAAGGTCCTGGGCTGTAGCGCAAAGAAAAGTTTGCAGGCGTTACGAAAAGCCCTGTACTTGCCGCGGTCCCCAGAGAACCTCTCCGGAGTAGGGACCCTGGGTTCAGGTGGCAACATGACAACCGACGGTGCAGGTGAAGCTCCTGATGCGACAGGTGCTGAGGTAGCCAGGGTCTGGACACGCTCCTCTAGCCGGGTATATCCCTCTTGCAAACTCCTGACTGCAGCAGTAAGTCCGTCCAGGTGGCGGCATAATTCCTTCATGGGAGAGGCCCCCTGCGTAGGCTCCGACATGGCTGTCTGGTACTGTCACGTACCTTATGATGGGAGCCCAACGTGCAGGGAGCGGCCTCTCGTAATCCCCTGGCTCGAGAGCCCCTGATAGAGCAGACAGAGGCTCAGGAGGACAGGGGGCACAAGTGCCTGGCAGGTAAGCAGGATATTGGGTAGTTGCGGCAGCAGATGGTGCACGGCAAAACTGGAACAGTCCAAAGATAGCTGGGAGGACCAATCAGAATGCAGACAACAGGCAGATGTATAAAAGTCCCAGATCAGACTGCAGAAACAAGGTGGTGTATTGTAGTACAGGCTGAGGTGTACTGTAGCTCAGGCACAGGTGCAGGGTAGTTCAGGCAGAGATGCGCTATGATTCAGGCAGAGATGCACAGTGGCTTCAGGCAGGATGCACTGTAGTTCAGGTGGAGGTGCCTTGTAGTTCGGACAGACCGGTGGGTCGGACCAGCAGCGACCAGGTACAGGGATGACCAAGAGAGTTGTCAGAGCAAGCCGAAGTCGGGGCGGGCAGCAATCGGGGTTAAACAGAGACAAGCCGGATCAGATAACAGGTGTACAGGAATCAGAAGTCAATAACAGGGGCCTCGGGAACGCTGTAGACCAGACAGCAAGGAGCAAGGTATGCAGATAGTTTAAATACCTTGTTTGGCGCCAAATGCTGTCACCGCACGCGCTCCCGCGAACGCGCACGCTCCCGCAAACGCGCGTGCGCGCCCGCGCACACCGATCGCGCTATTGTGCACGCGCATGCGCGGGATGGACCTATGGAGTATAGACGATCTCCTGGCGGCACTGTTGCCAGGCAGATTGTAAAAACGCCTTTCCTGACAGAGTTCCAGTTCAAAAGCCACTTCATTGATTTTCCTTTTAAACGGAAAAGGTCCTAGGAACTTGGGACCCAATTTCTTTGAAGGGCATACCATCCTCAAGTTCACTGTAGACAGCCACACCAGGTCACCGGGTACCAGTATCAACTCACCCCGTCTCTTCTTGTCAAAAGTTAATTTGTTGTGTTCCTGGGTCCTGGTCATAGTTTCCTGCAAAAGTTGGTTATTGGTGGAAAATAAATTTATTTTCTCCTGTACTGCTGGCACCGCACATTCGGGAAGAGAATTGGGTAGGAATGAAGGGTGAAAACCAAAGTTGGGAAAGAACGGGGTCTGCTTGGTGGCGGAGTGGATGGAGTTGTTGTAGGCAAATTCGGCCAAAGGAAGCAGGGAAATCCAGTTATCTTGTGTAAAAGAGGAGAAGCAGCGCAGGTACTGCTCCAGAGTTTGGTTAGTCCTCTCAGTCTGTCCATTGGTCTGGGGGTGATAGGCGGAAGAGAATGACAGTTCTATATCCAAGACCTTACAGAGGGACCTCCAGAAGCGGGAGGTGAACTGTACCCCTCGATCTGAAACAATGTTGGCTGGTACCCCGTGGAGTCTGACGATTTCCTTGGTAAATGCCTGTGCTGTTTCAGGGGCAGAGGGAGTGCCTTTCATAGGAATAAAGTGTGCCATTTTGGACAGACGATCGACTATAACAAAGATAGTGGTATGATCTTCTGCTGGAGGTAACTCGACAATGAAGTCTATGGATAACATCCTCCATGGTCTGTCTGGAACAGGCAAAGGTCTTAATAAGCCCCAGGCCTTGGTTCTATGAGTCTTGTTCCTGATGCAGGTAGTGCAGGACTCCACAAATTCTTTACAATCTTCCCGTAATTGAGGCCACCAAAAGGTACGCTGTACCAAGTCGTGGTCTTCGCTATGCCAAAGTGCCGGGCTAATGCAAGGTCGTGGCAGAGTTCCAGGACAGATACTTGTAGATCCTCGGGGATATAGATCTTGTCCTTATGCCAGAGCAACCCGTCCTTAACCTGCAGTTCCAATTCAGGAGAGGGCAACTGCCCTGCGGAGGCTTGTTTAAGTCTGGAGAGCAGGTTTTCCTGAAGCAAGAGGAAATTCCCAGGGGCAAGGATGGTATCCGGAAGAGAAACTTCTTTGGGTTTGTGAAACATCCGAGACAAGGCGTCAGGCTTAGTGTTCTTGGAGCCTGGACGATACGTGACATGGAACGAAAACCTGGAGAAAAAGAGCGCCCACCTGGCTTGTCGTGGTTTCAGTCTCTTTGCGGATCTCAGATATTCCAGGTTCTTATGGTCAGTAAATATCAGAATTGGATGGGCAGCTCCCTCCAGCAGATAGCGCCATTCTTCTAGTGCAGACTTAATCGCCAGCAACTCCCGATCCCCCACATCGTAGTTCCTCTCTGCTGTTGACAACTTGCGTGAGAAGAAGGCCACTGGGTGAAGCAGGGCCTTGGTTCCTTGTCTCTGGGACAATATTGCCCCTACAGCGATTTCGGATGCGTCTACCTCGAGGACGAATGGCAAAGAGGAATCCGGATGCTTTAAGACGGAGGCAGAGGTAAAAAGTCCCTTAAGGGCCTCAAAGGCCTTTTGGGCCTCGGAGGACCAATGGAAGTGGTTTCCCTGTTGGGTTAATTGAGTGATTGGTGCAATGATGGCCGAGAATCCTCTGATGAACTTGCGGTAAAAATTGGCAAAACCGACAAAACGTTGGATTCCCTTCTTGTCTGTAGGGACTGGCCAGTCTAGGATTGCAGCAATCTTCTGGGGGTCCATCTCGATGCCCTTACTGGAGATGATTAATCCCAAGAATGGTATACTTCCCTGCTCGAACGCACATTTTTCGGCTTTCGCATATAGGCCATGTTGTCGAAGTCGGGCTAACACACTCTTGACATGCCTGCGATGGGATTCGAGGGAGGAAGTGAAAATTATTATGTCGTCTAGATAGACGATAACAAATAAGTCCAGAAAGTCCCGAAGGGCATCATTAATGAAGTATTGAAACGTGGCGGGGGCATTGCACAACCCGAAAGGCATCACCAAATATTCAAAGTGCCCAAATTGAGTACGGAAAGCAGTCTTCCACTCATCTCCGTCCCTGACGCGGACCAAATTATAGGCTCCATGGAGTTCAAGCTTGGTGAAGACATTGGCAGCCCCCAGTCTCTGGAATAACTCTGGCATCAAAGGAAGGGGATAACGGTTCTTCACCGTAATTTTATTTAATTCGCAGTAATCCACGCAAGGACGAAGGGTATGGTCCTTTTTCTCAACGAAAAAGATGCCCGCGCCTACTGGAGACGTGGATGGGCGAATAAACTTCTTCTTCAGGTTCTCGTCAACGTATTCCCTTAGTGCCCCCTGTTCAACCTCTGTCAACGGAAAAATCCTTCCAAATGGGATTTCAGCCCCAGGTAGTAGTTCAATGGGGCAGTCGTAGGCTCGATGGGGTGGTAGAACCTCCGCCCGTTGTTTACTGAATACATCCAGGTACTCATGATAGACTTCTGGAATAGACTGACGTAATTCAGCTTCTGAATCCAGGCAGAGCAGGTTAGACGGCCCATGAGGGGCGTGAGAGTCACAGAACTGCTGGCAGTAAGGTGACGAAAAGGTGACTTCCCCTGTGGCCCAGTTGATGGCAGGGTTGTGAGCTTGCAGCCAGGGCATACCGAGGATCACAGGGAATAATGGAGAAGAGATGATGTTCATACGTAACAGTTTGTGGTGGGAGCTGGAAATGACAGCAGAAATAGAAGCAGTCTCTAGAACTACAGGGCCGGATTTAATAGCAGACCCATCAGCCAGGTGAACAGAGAGTCCATGGGTCTTGGGAAGGAGAGGAATCCGATGTTTAGCAGCGAATGAAGAGTCCATGAAACAACTGCAGGCCCCAGAATCAATAATGGCGGGGGTTGGTAGGGTCTTTCCTGAAAGCTGCAATGAGACTGAAAGGGCCAGGTGAGATGCGGTCTTGGCTATAGGACCCGTGTATTCAGGAATCATAGAGAGACATTTACGGAGCTTCAGAGGGCAGTTCCTAACGTAATGTCCGGGCCCTCCGCAATACAGACACAGATTGTTCATCCGACGACGTTGTCGCTCCTCCGGGGTAAGGGAAGGACGAAGAACCCCAAGCTGCATGGGCTCAGGTGCGTTGGGTGCGGAAGCTGGTGATGCAGCGGGTACTGGGTGCAGGTGACTTGGAGCCCTTGGGAGCATCCAGGTTGGGTGAGAAAACCCTATAGCTCTCTCAGCCCTTCGTTCTCTTAGGCGTCGATCGATCTGTATGGTTAAATCGATCAACGCATTCAAAGTCTGTGGCACCCCAACTCTAGCCAGCTCATCTTTCAGAGAATCAGAGAGTCCCATGCGGAACTGGTGACGGAGAGCGGCATCGTTCCAGTCTGTATCTGCGCTCCACTGCCTAAACTCGGCCACGTAGTCCTCTGCCGCCCTGCGTCCCTGCTGAAGGGTACGCAAAGCCGCTTCTGCAGTTGCTGAAAGCTGGGGATCCTCGTATAGCTGAGCCATAGCGTCAAAGAAGGAGGCAAGGTTGGTCAGAACTATGTCCTTTCATTCCAGGAGACGGTGGGCCCAGGCTTGTGGGCCCCCGGTAAGCAGGGAAACCACAAAGCCCACTTTAGTGATTTCCAGAGCGAAGGTTCGTGGCTGGAGGGTGAAGTATAGTTCGCAGGAGTTGCGAAAAGCCCTAAAGCTACTTCGATTTCCGGAAAATCTTTCGGGTGCAGGGACCCTAGGTTCTGGAGGAAGCATTACTATTGTTTGGGTTGGCTCAGTCCCAGAGTAAGAGGTGGAAGCATGGGAAATCCTTGGGTTCCGGTAGCGTTGGGAAGAACCAGTAACCGTTCTTCCAGCCGGGTGTAGTTTTGCTGAAGGTCCTTGACTGCTTCGGTTAGATCTGCCAGATGCTGAAACAGATCTTCCATAGGGGAGGCTCCCTGCTCAGGCTCAGGCATGGCTGTCTGCTACTGTCACATACCTGATGGTAGTGAGCCCGAATTGCAGGGGACGGCCTCCCTTACGGCTCCCACTCCCGGCCCCCTGGTAAGGTAACAGTTGGCACAGGAGTAAGGAGTGACACGGGTGCCTGGCAGGATCAACTGTGGTGAGGTGGTGATTCAAACACCCGGAAGCTTCCTTGCAGAATACCGGAACTGGAACAACTAGCAGGCTGGATCGGAAGTAGCACAGCAGACTGGATCGGTCTCGCAGACTGGATCGGAAGAAGCACAGCAGACAGGATCAGCTAGCAGGCAGGTTCAGCTTAGCAGGCTGGATCTGGGACAGCTCAGCAGACTGGATCGGTCTCGCAGACTGGATCGGAAGAAGCACAGCAGACAGGATCAGCTAGCAGGCAGGTTCAGCTTAGCAGGCTGGATCTGGGACAGCTCAGCAGACTGGATCGGTTTAGCAAACTGGATCGGAACCAGGAACATGGTAGTAAACAGGCCGGGTCAGATATCAGGCGGGCAGCAGAAGTACAGGATGCAGGCAAAGGGTAGTCACAACAAGCCGGGGTCGGGTGAAGGCAGATAACAGGTTGGTCAAGGTAAGCCGGGTCTTTTAGCACAGGTATGGTCTCAGATCAGGGTTTAGCACACAACGCTGTAGAGCAGACAGCAGGGACTGTCTGTAAATGACAGGTTTAAATAGTCTCTCTGGCGCCACCCGCTGGACGCACGCGCGTACGGAGACCAGGAAGTCCGGGCCGCCTGTTTCTGGCAGGATCTCCATGACACACCCAATGTTGGTGGGTGGGCAAATTCCATATTTGTTCAATCCCCCCATCCTTCCCTCCCTCCCCTCCCCCCTTCTCCCTCCCCGGTATCATATTCATCCATGTATGGGATCTCCGACATCTTCCTTGATGTCGCTCGGTTCCCGTATCTCCTGGGGGTCTGGATACTCCTACATCCTCGCTCCCTAGCTTTCCACCTGCCTCCTCCCCACCACCCCTCCTACCCACACCCCGCCTCTTCCTTTTAATCATCTCATAAATTACCCGTTTCTTTTAACCTCCTTCATTCCTACCTCCCTCGACCCCCCTCCCCCCGGCTGCGAGTCCAATGCATGCTGCCCAGCGCTGCCCCTTGCCCATTATTTTCTTCCCAACCCGGCAGAGCCGGAGGTGAGAGATATAGCTTATTACAGAAATCCCTTAGATCTTCGGGGAATCTTAGTACTGCATTGCGTCCATCTTTTTTTCCTTTAAGGCAGGCTGGGAATCCCCACTGTTATGTTACATTCAATGCCCGCATTTGTTCTGTCAATGGTTTAAGAAGTTGTCTTCTTGCTAGAGTCTCCACTGATAGATCCGAAAATACTTGCAATTTACTTCCTTCATGTGATATTGCCCCCAGCATCCGTATTCCTTCCATAATTTTCTCTTCCGCATAGTGGAACCTGGCTATTACGTCTCTTGGGGTGTCATCTGTTTGGGTTTGGTATCTTATAATCCTGTGAACCCTATCCATTTTATTATTTCTGCTGTTTCTCTCCCTATAATGGGGTTAAACAGATCTTGCATCACTTTTGTCAATTCGTAATTTTTATATTTCTCCGGTATCCCTCTTATCCGTAAGTTTTTTCTGCGACTACGGTTTTCTTGGTGTTCCATTTTATAGGATAGCCATCTATTATCTTACTAATAATACTAAAGACAGTCAGTTGATTCTGCTAGCTGCAGTATAATCAGTATATATATATACATCCCAGCTTTGTGCAGCTACATCTCACTGCAGGCCATTAGTATGTCTGGAAGGACAACAAGGAGAGGCAGTGTCATGACCTTGCAGTAATACTTTCATGACCTGTCTGTCTCTTACCTGGTCTGTGTATCAGCCTTAGGGCTTGCTCTTTCACACCTGCATGGTTAAGTAATCGTCCCTCAGTGTGGCTCCACCCTAGCCTCAACAGGAACCACAATTTAACACTGTGTTATCCAAGCCTGCCTTGCCGTGCAATATTGTGTGTTTGGTTTCCTGTTTGCTGTGTGCTCTACGTTTGTCTCTGTTACCGATTTTGGCGTGTTCCCGACCGTCCCTGCCTGCTTGTGACCCTGACCTTTGGCGCGTTTCTCGACCATCCCTGCCTGCTTGTGACCCTTGACCTTTGGCTTGCTCTTCGTTTATCTTTGTCTGCTAGTCGCCCCGACCTGTAGCTTCCTCCTATAGCCTACCTTGAGCGTGAGCTGGGAGACCCTGGGGGCCGCGACCTGGAGTCAGCTGCAGCGTAGTCCATCCTCACCACTAGAGGCTCTGGTGAACACCTGCTGGCTCTTAGACTCCGCACACTGGGGAATCTTATGTTCCAGCTCCCTGTGGGATCCGTTTTGGTTGCCCAGTGGACCTGCCTTTCTGTACCACCCAGGGTTCCATCCGCAACAGTTAGCCGTAGGGTCCACTATCATAGCGGTGCACTCCTGACCCCAACGGTGTGCATCTGTCACCTAGCCTCAGGTGACCTGACAGGCAGACAGTGACAAGCCAATAAAAGAGGGCAAGCAGGCTCTGTGTCTAGAGGCAACAGTGCTGGTCATGGACACGGTGCATCCTCATCAGCACGTGGCCATGGGACACGCTTGTCCTTCTTTTCGGCAGCTGGCCGTGCTGAGCCACAACATGCCGAAGACTTGGTAGAGTGGATGACCAAGCCGTCCTCATCCTCCTCATTGTCTCTCACCCAGACTCAGGGTACTTTGTCTGGCAAAGCAGCTGCCAAAGTGGCCTCTTCCCTCGGCTCAATGGCATCAGTCACTCCTTCCCTAGCCCCACCATGTCCACCTGAGGAGTCCCCCGAACTGTTTGACCACAGTGTTGGGTACATGCTGCTGGAGGATGCGCAGCGTTTTGAAGGCTCCGATGATGGTACCCAGCTAGAGGAAGGCAGTAACGTGAGCCCAGAGAGAGAGGGTGCCCAAGAAGGATAGCAATCTGACAGTCATGTTCCCCCAGCTGCAGCATACTGCCAGGTTTGCTACAGTGATGAGGAAGGAGGGGATGATGAGGTCACGGACTCTACGTGAGTGCCTGATAGGAGAGAGGAGGAGGAGGAGGCACATCTCCAACGAGGCAGGATGCCCTCCAGGGGCCAGCTTAAGGGCAGCACATCGACAGCATCACACCGCAGAGCTCCGCATGAAGATTTATGGAAAAAAAAGGACATACAAGTTATTTGGGTACAGCGTCGCACAACCGCGCATTTGTCAAAGTAACGCAGTGCCGTATAGCAAAAAATGTCCTGGTCTTGAAGGGGGTAAAACCTTCTGGGGCTGAAGTGGGTAATGTGGTTCATTTTACTTTTTTTTTATCAACAATTAAAATGATCTTGGACTCTTTTAACCTCTAAAGCGATGGCACACCATTTGGGATTTTCAGTAAAACCTGCTTTTCTGAAGTAATCCAGTACAGCCCAGAAAGCATCCAGTACAGCCTGGACATTAACCACTTCTGCTCCGGACCATTTTGCTGGTCAAAGACCAGGCCACTTTTTGCGATTCGGCACTGCGTTGCTTTAACTGACAATTGCGCGGTCGTGCGACGTGGCTCCCAAACAAAATTGACGTCCTTTTTTTCCCACAAATAGAGATTTCTTTTGGTGGTATTTGATTACCTCATCGATTATTTTTTTTTGCGCTATAAACAAAATTAGAGCGACAATTTTGAAAAAAATTTAATATTTTTTACTTTTTGCTATAATAAATATCCCCAAAATATATATATATATTTTTTCCTCAGTTTAGGCCGATACGTATTCTTCTACATAATTTTGGTAAAAAAATTTGCAATAAGCGTTTATTGATAGGTTTGCGCAAAAGTTATAGCGTCTACAAAATAGGGGGTAGTTTTATGGCATTTTTATTAATATTTTTTTTTTTACTAGTAATGGTGGCGATCAGCGATTTTTATCGTGACTGCGACATTATGGCGGACACATCGGACACTTTTGACACATTTTTTGGGACCATTGTCATTTTTACAGCGATCAGTGCTATAAAGATGCACTGATTACTGTGAAAATGACACTGGCAGTGAAGGGGTTAACCACTAGGTGGCGCTGTAGGGGTTAAGTGTGCCCTGATGAGTGCTTCTAACTGTAGGGGGGATGGGCTGTGTGTGACAAGACAGTGATCACCGCTTCCGATTACAGGAAGCAGTGATCACTGTCATTGTCACTAGGCAGAGCGGGGAGATGCTTGTTTACATAAGCATCTCCCCACTCTATCTCTCTGTGAGACGATTGCGGGTATTCCCGCGGTGATCTAGCCGCGGGACCCGTGGTCAGACTCACGGAGAAGGTGGCAGGGTCGCGAGCCCGCCGGCCGCGGGGCGCGTGCGACCACTCGGCGGCATCTTAAAGGGGACGTACCTGTACGCCCTTATGCCTGTCCGTGGCATTCTGTCGACGTAAATATACAGGCGGCGGTCCTTAAGTGGTTAAACAAGTGAGATTCCCAATCAGTGCTATGTACAGTGCCTTGAAAATGTATTCATACCCCTTGAAAGTTTCCACATTTTGGCATTTTACAACCAAAAATGAAAATGTATTTCTTGGGGATTTTATGTGATAGACCAACACAAAGTGGCACATAATTGTGAAGTGGAAGGAAAATGATACTGTATATACTCGAGTATAAGCCGACCCGAATATAAGCCGAGGCACCTAATTTTACCACAAAAAACTGGGAAAAACGTATTGACTCGAGTATAAGCCTAGGGAGTCCATCTGCATGCCTCACTGTGCCTCACTTTGCCTCACTGTGCCCATGTGCATGCCTCACTGTGCCCATGCCTCACTGTGCCCATTCCTCACTGTGTCCATGACTAGACTGACGTTTAACATGGGAGTCTATGGAAGGGGTGCCCAGGTTTGAAAAATCGGTGCTCCCCGGCCGTAGGTCCCCCAGACAACAAACTTTGCAAACTTGTAGAGAAGAAATGGGGCTATATGTTTGACAAGTCCGGGTCCAGGGGACCTACGACCAGCCGGTACCGGGTCCCCAAAGTCCAGGAGATCAGGCGCAAAAAGGTGACTCGAGTATAAGCCGAGGTGGGCATTTTCAGCACAAAAAAATGTGCTGAAAAACGCTTATACTCGAGTATATACGGTAAATGGTTTTCCAAATCTTTTACAAATAAATATGTGAAAAGTGTGACATGCATTTGTATTCAGCCCCCCAATACTTTATAGAACCACCTTTTGCTGCAATTGCAGCTGCAAGTCTTTTTGGGGATGTCTCTACCAGCTTTGCACATAGAGAGTGACATTTTTGCCCAATATTCTTTGCAAAATAGCTGAAGCTCTGTCAGATTGGATGGAGAGCATCCGTGAACAGCACTTTTCAAGTCTTGCCACAGATTCTCAATTGGATTTAGGTCTGGACTTTGACTGGGCCATTCTAACACATGAATATGCTTTGATATAAACCATTTCATTGTAGCTTTGGCTGTATGTTTAGGGTCATTGTCCTGCTGGAAGGTGAACCTCCCCTCCAGTCTCAAGTCTCAAGTCTTTTGCAGGTTTTCTTCTAAGATTGCCCTGTATTTGGCTCCATCCATCTACCCATCAACCTCGACTAGCTTTCCTGTCCCTGCTGAAGAAAAGCATCCCCACAACATGATGCTGCCACCACCATGTTTCACGGTGGGGATGGTTTGTTCAGGGTGATGATTAGTGTTTGTTTTCCACCACACATAGCGTTTTGCTTTTAGGCCAAAAAGTTAAATTTTCGTCTCACCTGACCAGTGCACCTTCTTCCACATGTTTGCTGTGTCCCCCACATGGCTTCTCGCAAACTGCAAATGGGACTTCTTATGGCTTTTTCTTTCAACAATGGCTTTCTTCTTGCCACTCTTCCATTAAGGACAGATTTGTGGAGTGCACCACTAATAGTTGTCCTGTGGACAGATTCCCCACTTGAGCTGTGGATCTCTGCAGCTCCTCCAGAGATATCATGGAGCTTTTGGCTGCTTCTCTGATTAATGCTGTCCTTGCCCAGCCCTTCAGTTTAGGTGGACGGCTATGTCTTGGTAGGTTTGCAGTTGTGCGATACTTTTTCCATTTTCAGATGATGGATTGAACAATGCACCATGAGATGTACAAAGCTTGGAATATTTTTTTATAACCTAACACTGCTTTAAACTTCTCCACAACTTTATCCATGACCTGTCTGGTGTGTTTCTTAGCCTTCATGATGCTGGGGGGGGGGGGGGGGGGCTTCACAGAACAGCTGTATTCATACTGAGATTAAATTACACGCAGGTGGACTCTATTAACTAATTAGGTGACTTCTGAAGGTAATTGGTTCCACTAAATATTAGTTAGGGGGTATCAAAGTAAAGGGGGCTGAATACAAATGTACGTCACACTTTTTACATATTTATTTGTAAAAAATTGGGAAAACCATTTATCATTTTTCTTCCACTTCACAATTATGTGCCACTTTGTGTTGGTCTATCACATAAAATCTCAATAAAATACATTTACATTTTTGGTTGTAACATTGCAAAATGTGAAAAATTTCAAGGGGTATGAATACTTTTTTAACCACTTAACGACCGCCCACCGCCGATTTACGTCGGCAGAATGGCACGGACAGGCAGAATCACGTAGATCTACGTGATCGCCTTTGTGCAGTTGGGGGGTCCATCCGGACCCCCCTTCACTGCAGTGAGCGGCCGTTAAGTGTTCGGGAGCGATCAGGCATGAGGGGGGGGGGCGCTCGATTCCGCCCCCCCCCCTCGCGATCGCTCCCGGCCAATGAAAATGCTTCCTCCGCCATGTGATGTAAACAAGGCTGGAGGAAGTGATGTCATCTCCCTCGCGGCGGTCTTTCCGTTCCCGGCGCCGAGCAGAGAAGAAGCAGGTTAGTGCACCAACAGTCCACTGACACGTAGGTACACATAGGCACACAAATCACCCCCCAGTCACCCCCAGATCACCCCCCAGGTCACCCCAAAGCCCCCAATCACAGTGTCACTGATTGCAGTGATCATTTATTTTACTGATCACTGCATTTAGTGTCATCTGTGATTGTAAAAAGTTGCAGGGCAGTTAGGATTAGGCCCCTTTAGGTCCAGGGTAGCCCCCTAACCCCCCCCTAATAAAGGTTTAACCCCTTGATCACCCCCCAGGTAACCCTTTCACCCCCTAACTTCAGCGTCACTAAGCGATTGTTTTTCCGATCGCTGTATTCGTGTCGCTGGTGTTTTAGATAGGCAGTTATTTTTTTTTAGGTTCGCCGCAGGTTTTTATTAGTGTCAGGTACCCCCATATATTATTTTAACCCCCTGATTGCCCCTAGAGTTAACCCTTTCACCAGTGATCGCCGTATAAGCGTCACTGGTGTCACTGGTTAGCCAGTAAGTTATTTAGTTATTTAGGTTACCCGTCAGGTTTTTATATAGTGTCAGGTACCCCCATATTTAACCTAATAAAGGTTTTAACCCCCTGATTGCCCCTAGTTAACCCTTTCACCAGTGATCACCATATAAAGGTTACGGGTGACGCTGGTTGATTAGTTTGCTTTTTATAGCATCAGGGCACCCGCCGTATATAACCCAATAAAGGTTTAACCCCCCTGATCGCCCGGCGGGTGAGATCAATTAGGTTTTAGCGCCAGAGAGGGTCTGCGTCGCCCCAGGCAGTGTTAGGTTAGTGACAGTAACGCTAACACCCACGCGCAAAGCATACACCCCCCTTAGTGGTATAGTATCTGATCAGATCTGATCAGATCTATACTAGCATCCCCAGCGGTTTAGGGTTCCCAAAAACGCAGTGTTAGCGGGATCAGCCCAGATACCTGCTAGCGCCTGCGTTTAGCCCCTCCGCCCAGCCCAGCCCAGCCCAGCCCACCCAAGTGCAGTATCGATCGATCACTGTCACTTACCAAACACAACACACATAACTGCAGCGTTCGCAGTGCTTGGTTTTTGGGGCCCTGTACGCGGCTAGGCTCCCAAAAAGTCCCACACATGTGGTATCCCCGTACTCAGGAAAAGCAGCAGAATGTATTTTGGGGTGCAATTCCACATATAACCATGGCATGTGTGAGCAATATATCATTTAGTGACAACTTTTTGTACATTTTTTTTTCTTTTTGTCATTATTCAATCATTTGGGACAAAAAAAAAAAATATTCAATGGAGTCAACATGCCTCTCAGCAAATAGCTTGGGATGTCTACTTTCCAAAATGGGGTCATTTGGGGGGGTTTTGTGCCATCTTGGCATTTTATGGCCTTCAAAACTGTGATAGGTAGTGAGGAGTGAAATCAAAAATTTATGCCCTTAGAAACCTTGAAGGCGGTGCTTGGTTTTTGGGGTCCCGTATGCGGCTAGGCTCCCAAAAAGTCCCACACATGTGGTATCCCCGTACTCAAGAGAAGCAGCAGAATGTATTTTGGGGTGTAATTTCACATATGCCCATGGCATGTGTGAGCAATATATCATTTAGTGACAACTTTGTGCAAAAAAAAAAAAGTTTGTCATATTCCCGCAACTTGTGGCAAAATATAAAATATTCCATGGACTGAACATGCCTCTCAGTAAATAGCTTGGGGTGTCTACTTTCCAAAATGGGGTCATTTGGGGGGGTTTTGTGCTATTTTGGCATTTTATGGCCTTCGAAACTGTGATAGGTAGTGAGGAGTGAAATCAAAAATTTGCGCCCTTAGAAATCCTGAAGGCGGTGCTTGGTTTCCGGGGTCCCGTACGTGGCTAGGCTCCTAAAAAGTCCCACACATGTGGTATCCCCGTACTCAGGAGAAGCAGCAGAATGTATTTTGGGGTGCAATTCCACATATAACCATGGCATGTGTGAGCAATATATCATTTAGTGACAACTTTTTGTAATTTTTTTTTTTTTGTCATTATTCAATCACTTGGGACAAAAAAAAAAAATATTCAATGGGCTCAACATGCCTCTCAGCAATTTCCTTGGGGTGTCTACTTTCCAAAATGGGGTCATTTGGGGGGGTTTTGTACTGCCCTGCCATTTTAGCACCTCAAGAAATGAGATAGGCAGTCATAAATTTAAAGCTGTGTAAATTTCAGAAAATGTACCCTAGTTTGTAAACGCTATAACTTTTGCGCAAACCAATAAATATACGCTTATTGACATTTTTTTTACTAAAGACATGTGGCTGAATACATTTTGGCCTAAATGTATGACTAAAATTGAGTTTATTCGATTTTTCTTATAACAAAAAGTAGAAAATATCTTTTTTTTTCAAAATTTTCGTTCTTTTTCCATTTATATCGCAAAAAATAAAAATCGCAGAGGCAATCAAATACCATTAAAAGAAAGCTCTATTTGTGGGAAGAAAAGGACGCAAATTTCATTTGGGTACAACATTGCATGTCCGCACAATTTACAGTTAAAGCAGCGCAGTGCCGAATCCCAAAAACAGGCTTGGTCCTAATGGCCCGAAATGGTCCGGGGCTTAAGTGGTTAAGGCACTGTACATAGCACTGATTGGGAATCTCACTTGTTTAACCACTTAAGGACCGCCGCCTGTATATTTACGTCGACAGAATGGCACGGACAGGCATAAGGGCGTACAGGTACGTCCCCTTTAAGATGCCGCCGAGTGGTCGCGCGCGCCCCGCCGCCGCCGGGCTCGCGACCCTGCCACCTTTCACTATTTCATCAAGGTACACCAGAGCATACTGAGGTTTTAGGATTCTTCCCATGGTCTTCTGTAATATGGCAGGGACATTTTGTAACCCAAAAGCATTTTTTTCATATAGTATTGAATAGGGCTGTGGAAATTACCGTATTTACCGGCGTATAACACGCACAGGCGTATAACACGTACCCTAACTTTAAGAGGGAAGTTTCAGGAAAAAAAACTTTCCACAGCCCCCTGCGTATAACACAGTTTCCCCTCTATTTTCAGGGTAAAAAAGTGAGTGTTATACGCCAATAACTATTAATTCCTCGATTAATCGATACATTTTTTTGATCAATCAAAATTCTTTTGATCGGTACTCACCTCTCCGCTGGCTTCCGGGTCTTCAGGGAGTTCTGTCGGAGATCCGGTGACGTCACGGACACCGGCGGGGCTTGCCGTGTCCATCTGAAGGGCTCCTTTGCTGTGCCTTCATATCTGCATGCCGGCGGGACCTTACTATCTCTGCCACACGTAAGGGCTGTTACACTTCCCTCTATCACTTCCCTCTATCAACCTGGGATTCTACAGCCATCCACTGGGAGTTGTGATAGTTCCCTTCCCTTCACGGGACATCTACATGCCGACGGACTGATGTTAACCCCTCCTCATCTGGATTCAGCAGTGGTATCGTTGTACACATTTTTATACCAGTATCATACTTAGCTACATGTTTTTATGACTGCTTTTGCTACCGTTTGGTATTACTCGCACCATTTTTACCTTTTTATGTAGCTACATTGATTTTATCTCCAGTGCAATATTTATTTTGTTACCTTTTTGAAGACTATAAAAGTTTTAATGCTATTCCCATCGAGTGCTGCCTTTTGTGTGTTTTTTGTATCCTGCTATCCATTTTTCCAGTGGTTGGTAGCTGCACTGGGAATCGGCCTGCAAGGAGATCAGCTAAAAGTAGTTGGATCTGTATGTGCGTTATAATTAATCTAAATTAGCCGATTAATTGATTTAAAAAAAAAAAACGATTAATCGAACACGAAAATTTTAATCACTAACAGCTCTAGTATTGAACCTTTGGGTGTTACAAATGCAGTCTTTTTTTATTTTTTTATTTATGCTTTCAGTCAGGAAAATCTGCCAATACCCTTTTTCAAGTCCAGGTTTTTTAGATTGATGGGCTATATCCAGTCTGAGCAACCCTACTCTGGGCATGGGGTTTGTGTCAATCTATGTCACTGAATTGAGCTACCTAAACAGTGGCATTACTAGGGTTGGTGTCACCTGGTGTGGTAAAACATGATGTCAACCCCCCTCAAAAAAAAATAATATTTTCCTGTTTCCTGTTGACCACCTAGCAATCAATCATCTGCTGGTTGACTTGGAAAGTTAACTCTGGCAGCTCCCGTCCTCTATTTAGTGCTGCTGTGTCTCTCTCCTGCTGTACAGAAGTGTTCTATTCTGCCTCCTGCTCTGCTTTGCTGTTTTAGTGAGCGCTGGAGGCAATCCAGCGGCCTGCCCTGGGTGTTACCCCGCTGGTGGGTGTCACCCGCATGTCACCCAGATGCCCCTGCACCCAGTAGTGTATTTAGGTTTTGTGCTGCCCTAGGCCCGACTAAACTCATGCACCCCCTAAATTAAATATGACCCACCCCTTTCTGTCAAGACCACACCCCTTGCTGTTTAAGACCGCACCTGAAATGTTTGAGTGAAATTAATTCAATTAATTTGCATAGATTTCCTCTCACTTCCTGTTTGGCTATGGGGCAGGAAGTGAAGGGAAATCTCTGCAATGGGACAGGGATGGTAAAACATAAACTGACAGGGGCTATAACCCTCCCTTACTCCATCCAAAATGAAAAAAATGTTGCCTATAGTTCTACTTTAAGCACAAATTTCTGATAATTTGATGGAGCGGACTAAGAAGATATAACCATGCCAATGGTGCAGCAGAAAACATAAGCAGCACCCCCCCCCCACAGTTGCGGAATGCCAGCCGCCCGCATACCGGAAGCATTGCAGCCGCTTTATGGGGGCGCTAAACTAATTTGCTTCTCAGCCCAGTCCGCCCAATAAGACTGGCACTACAATAACAGTGTAGCGCAAGCCGGCGGGGACTCTATCCATGCTGCCCCCCTGCAAAGTGCTGCCCTAGGCCTGGGCCTTGTTGGCCTAGGCCAGGATACAGCATTGCCTGCACCCCCATAGTGACGCCACGGTACCTAAAGTCATTACAAAATACCCAACTGCTGTATGGCTTTTGGACTATAAAAATGGGGCTGAACCAGTCACCAATGGACTCTTCATTTATGTCTAACAAGCATTTTTAACTTTGTCACTGACATCTTTCTTTCTTGTTTCATGAACCCAGTAGGGCTTGAGTGTGACACGCATCACAGGCTCAGCAATAATGTCATGTTGTACAACTGAAATCTGGCCAGGTAGTTAAAAAACTGTCTCTGTTTTTACTTCCTGCTTTTGGGAAGGATTGGAATAACAGCTATTTTCACCTCGGGCATGAGAAAACTCTGCAATAATTTTTATAATAAATTAACTTTAGCAATTAAATATGCTATATTTGTTCAGGTTTTCTTTTGCTTGGTTGATTAACTTTATAATTTCCCTCTCCAATGCTTTATATCACATCAAAGGAACCCTGCCACTTAGCAAGGAATGTGCTCTCAACAGTGGGGATCAACAAAGGTATCCTGTCACCAGATAGTGCTGACTTGGGCACCCCTATTGTCTATTCTTTGTTGAGCTGCCTGAGCCTGAGCCAAATGTTCTTACAGATCGAATTGCTAATGAAATTCTGTCCTGCATTTATGAAATATGTTCAGTTATTTTTTTTTCTGAGGTGTCTTCCACCCTTTGCAATTTTGGAGATATTATCGTCAAGCCTGCCAACAAGGTAGGTTCTATTGTTGTAATGGATACAAAATGTTATGAACAGGAAATGAAAGACAACTATCAGATAGTAATATATAGGGAAATTAACCTGGTGTTTGATATACAAAGAAGAATAGAATCAGTAGTGTGTAGTACATTCTGTGTGGGAGTTATTGATACTAATACTAAGACATTTCTTAAATTAGGAACATTTGATTACTCCCATTATATATTTACTCTTTAAAGCGGTGTTCCATCCGCAATTTTTTTATTTTTTTATAAGTCAGCAGCTACAAACACTGTAGCTGTTGAATTTTAATAAGGACACTTACCTGTCCAGGGAGCTTGCAATATCAGCCCCACGAAGCCGATCCGTCCATCAGATTGGGTGCAGGCGCCCCCATTCCAACGAAGAGAAACCAGCAGTGCAGCCTTACGGCTTCACTGCCGGTTTCCGACTGCGAATGCGCGAGTCCCGCGATGCTTTGTGAATGCCCAACTTGTCTTCTGGGACACACACAGGTCCCAGAAGACAACGGGTGAGCTCGCCGAAGAGGAGGATGTGACGTCTTGGGCCGCGCCCCGGCTGAATCAGAGGTACACTTATACTTTGAATAAAGGGTACTATTGGAAAAAATTAATAAAAAATTCAGTATCCAAAAACGAGGGGTGGAGAGGTGATCATTCGTTTAAGACCACCTCTCAAAAGTGGGCGGAACTCCGCTTTAAAGTATATAAGGCACGTTTCTCCCTGGTAGACAAAAAGTGACCACTGGTGACCAGTGTAGATTGAATTGTCACCTTTGCCCATATTTTATGATAAAATAATGACCACTTTGATCTCTGAAACACATTCTTATTTGAGAGATACTGGTCATTTTCTACAGAGTATTAAAGACTGATATATACCAAGTGAAAAGTTTGTGGTCACCTGGGACATTTCAAATTTGTACACCTGCATCAATTATGAGTTGGGGATTGAGGCAGCTAAGATTTTATCGGGTTTAGTTAATTATGGATTTTTTTGCAGACAACTTTGGAGAACAGTCTGAATTTCTATCTTTCTATGGCAGGCTTAAGGCATATACTGATTGGAAACATGGTGTGAGAGAAATACTGTATATGTTCAGCCTTAACTCTCAAGCCCTGTACACACGATCGGATTTCCTATGGATTCTAATCCGATGGATTTTTCCATCGGAAATCTGATGAAGCTGACATCCATCAGTCTTGCCTACACACCATCAGTCGAAAATCCGACCGTCCCAAACACCGTGACGTAAAACACTCAGACGAGCCGAGAAAAATGAAGTTCAATGCTTCTGAGCATGCGTCGACTTGATTCTGAGCATGCGTGGGTTTTTTCTCCGATGGAGTTCCACACAGACGATCGGAATTTGCTATAGTTTTTTTTCCCATCGGATAAATTTAAAACATGTTCTATCTTTTCTCGCCGATGGAAAAAAGACAGATGGGGCCCATACACGATCGGTTTGTCCAATGAGAAAAGTCCATCGGACTGTTTTCATCGGTAAAACCGATCGTGTGTACACGGCATAATTAGGGTTAAGAAATTGGGCATATTGAAACAAGGACAATACAAGTTTTTTAATCTGCTTAGAGTGACAAGTCAATGAGAACCTTACACCTCTGAACTTGATGGATGAATATGGAATACCAGTTGTCTTGCGCTTGTTACAGAAGTTTAATATGATGATGAACATTTTGCTATTCTTGCTGATCAGAATGAAACTGGAGATCAGAAAGCATAGACATATTCAAACAATCAGAAGGTCTTTTATAGGTCAAAGAATATCCTGTTGTACAGTCGTGCTGAACGGCCAGTAGTATGTTTGAGGGCTTCTGGCTTCTGGCCCCCTTTTGGTAAAACAATTATTTACAACACAAACAGTAATATTCTCACATGGGGTATTTAGCATATCTTTTCCAAAACTCACATTCTGCCTTTTGTTTTCTGCTGCAGCACCAGTGCTCCATACCCTAGCCTTAGGGCCCTCTCTGTTCCTCCACAGACAGCCTTCTCCATGTCTGCACACATAGATTGGCTGGCACTGTAGCACCAGTTCACCAGCCAAGTCACTTTGACTCTAAAGTTATTTGTTTGTGGACCGAAGCTGTTTTCCTGCCTGCTGGCAATGTTTCTATTAAGCTAACACTGAGCATCTGTGTACATTCTTGGTATACCTTGGTTCTGGCATGGCTGAAGATGCTGAGCTCAGAAGAAGATGGGAGAACATTTCAGTGGCTGCAATGGAACAATGAGGGGGATCATGTCCATTGCAGCACTGGAAAGAGCACTTTGGCAGGTAAGCCTGCCATAATATGAAAACATGCTGCAGTGTGCATACATGCACATTAAAGTGAATGTAGATCCACCACCATGCAAATTTAATTCCACTTTAAATCGGTCATGGTGTTAGATGACCAGATGATAGATTACAAGACATGGAGAAACAGAAATAAGAAAAGTTTCCTCCTCACCGTACAATGGGCACCTGATCTGATGGCAGGTCTGCTTTAGCTCTAGACATGTGCCTTTTAGGAAATGAATAATGCAAAGTAGTGGGCAGTTGAGCAGGTAAGGGCTATCAGGATGTCTGGGCCCATGATGACAATGTCTTATTCACAAAAAGGAACATCCTCTTAGGGGGAACTCTTTGTGACAGCAAATTCTTGTCTTAAAGCGATACTAAAATCTTGGAATAAAAAACTGCCTGGAGATAAAAAAAAAAAGTTTGGCTCAAGAGAAATTCAATTCTGCAAATGAAGTCCATTTAAAAAAAAATTCTATGTACACTACAGGGTAGGCACTGTGTAGCGTACAGCCCCAGTAAATTTCCAGCATCTAGAATGGAGTCAGGGTGCAGAGAATAATATAACTCCTATGCAAATGTTGGGGGTTACTTCATCAGTGGCTGCCCAATGGCCAGAGAGGAACATCATGAACCCCAGAAGTAGCAGCATAGGAGATAGTGGCAGTGGGGGGTGGAACAGCAATTGGAACCTGGATCTGTCATCTCTGGAGGAGGGAAATGTGCAAAGTAATTGTGAATACTTTCAAATTATGGTAAGGATTTGAAACCGAGGAATTGTTATTCAAGAGTGACAAACAATATTTACATGGAGGTGATGTGACTGTTCAGGTATTCCCTGATGCTTTGCACTAGGGATGAGCTTCGAGTTCGAGTCAAACTCATGTTCGACTCGAACATTGCCTGTTTGCACGTTCGCCGAACAGCGAACAATTTGAGGTGTTCGCGGCAAATTCGAAAAGCAACGGAACACCCTGTAAAAGTCTATGGGAGAAATCTAAAGTGCTAATTTTAAAGTCTTATATGCAAGTTATTGTCATAAAGAGTGTTTGGGGACCCGGGTCCTGCCCCAGGGGACATGTATCAATGCAAAAAAAAGTTTTAAAAACTGACGTTTTTTTGGGAGCAGTGATTTTAATAATGCTTAAAGTGAAACAATAAAAGTGAAATATTCTTTTAAATTTCGTACCCGGGGGGTATAGTATGCCTGTAATCCAGCGCTTGTTTCCCTTGCTTAGAACTGTCCCTGCACAAAGTGTAATTTCTGAAGGAAAAAAAAGTCATTTAAAAGCACTCGCGGCTATAATGAATTGTCGGCTCCCGGCAATACAGAGAAAAGTTATTGATAAAAAAAAAATGCGTGGGGGTCCCCCCAAATTCAATTACCAGGCCCTTCAGGTCTGGTATGGATATTCAGGGTAACCCTGCATCAAATGAAAAAAAAATGACGTGGGGTTCCCCCCAAATATCCATACCAGACCCTAAGGGTCTGGTATGGATTTTAAGGGGAACTCCACGCCAAATAAAAAAAAATGGCGTGGAGTTCCCCCCAAAAATCCATACCAGACCCTTTATCTGAGCACGCAACTTGGCAGGCCGCAGGAAAAGACGGGGGGACGAGAGAGCGCCCCCCCTCCTGAACCGTACCAGGCCACATGCCCTCAACATGGGGAGGATGCTTTGGGGGTCTGTGACCCCTCAAAGCACCATGTCCCCATGTTGATGGGGACAAGGGCCCCATCCCCACAACCCTTGCCCGGTGGTTGTGGGGGTCTGCAGCCGGGGGCTTATCGGAATCTGGAAGACCCCTTTAACAAAGGGGACCCCCAGAATCTGCCCCCCCCTATGTGAATTGGTAAGGTACCCCTACCATTTCACAAAGAAAGTGTAAAAAATTGTAAAAAAACACACAGACACAGTTGGGAAAGTCCTTTATTAAAAATAAAAAAATAAAAAACCCATTCCAGCGATGTAATCCAGTGTCCCACGATGATCCGATGTCCAGCGATGCAGTCTCCACTCCACACAAAACGTCATTGGCTGAGTGGACCTGATGGGGAACTTCCTCGGCAGTGTAATAAATGAATAGACCCCGCCCCTTCTCACGTTCCCCATCAGGTCCGCTCAGCCAATTATGTAGGTGGCGGGGTCACCTTCACTGGGTGTAAGGCTGAGCGGACCTGATGATAAACGTGAGAAGGGGCGGGTCTATACATTTATTACACTGCGGAGGAAGTTCCCCATCAGGTCCGCTCAGCCAATGACGTAGGCGGGGTCTGACATACGAGGGGGCGGGGTCACCCGTCAGATCATAGGGGTAAGCTCCAGCTTTCCCCGCTTGCTGGGGAATAGCGCATGACGTAGGCGGGGTCTGACATACGAGGGGGCGGGGTCACCTGTCAGATCATAGGGGTAAGCCCCAGCTTTCCCCGCTTGCCGGGGAATAGCCAATGACGTAGGCTTACCACTATGCTCTGACAGGTAATCCCGCCCCCTCGTATGTCAGACCCCGCCTACGTCATTGGCTGAGCGGACCTGATGGGGAACTTCCTCCGCAGTGTAATAAATGAATAGACCCGCCCTGGGTCCCCAAACCCTTTTTAGGACAATAACTTGCATATTAGCTTTGATAATTAGTACTCTTGATTTCGAACGTTCGAGTCCATTGTATTTAATAGGGTTCTAAAGTTCGCGCAAACTTTAGGTCTGTTTGCAGGTTCTGGTGCGAACCGAATCGGGGGGTGTTCGGCTCATCCCTAATCACCAGGCACTTTATCTCTCTGTGAGTCTTGTACTGTTCGTAATCTAGAATTAACATTCGTGACATGGCAAATAATGAAATGTCGAAAAGCAGCGCACATTCTCATCTTCTTTATTGGGATAATAATGAAGCTGCTTTGCTGGTGATACTGATGTAGTTATGCCAAACGTATTTTAAAAGGCATTTGTTTTGTACGATCTGAAAATCACGAATCAACGCTCACCAAACTTCTACTAACACGAAATTAGCAGAAGGGGCCCAAAGGGTGGCAGTTGAGAAATTAACTTCCTCTTTATACTCTCATAGTACATCATTACTTTCGTGTTTGTCAAATGACAATTTGAAGATATTTAGTATGCTAGACAAAATCCTGCACACGCGCTTTTGACAAAAATCAGAAGCTTGGTCATACAACAATCAAACTGTGTGTACAAGGCCTAAGTCAAGCCTGACTCAGATAAACCTCAAAACACACGGAAATGGGAAGAGGACCTTGGACGCACCCTTGACATTGCACACTGGTCTGAGATCTGGTCAGCAACCAAATCATCCTCACCCAATATCCTGGCAGTGGAAACCAGCTATAAAGTACTAACCCGATGGTACTTAGTACCCTCTAGAATAGCCAAATTAGCCCCTTCCTACTCAGCTCTTTGTTTTCGCGGCTGTTAGGAACAAGGTACACACATATATATCTGGTGGGCTTGCCCAATAGTCCAAATCTTCTGGAACAATCTTTTTGCTCTCACCGCCAAATTAAGCGTATGTTGATTTGTTTGCGCAAAAGTTATAGCGTCTACAAAATAGGAAATAGATTTATGGCATTTTTATGGCATTTTTATTATTATTTTGTTTACTAGTAATGGCAGTGATCTGCGATTTTTAGTGGGATTGCGACATTGCAGTGGACAGAACGGACACTTTTGACACTTTTTTGGGACCATCAACATTTATACAGCGATCATTGCTATAAAAATACACTGATTACTGTGTAAATGTCACTGGCAGGGAAGGGGTTAACACTAGGGGCAATCAAGGGGTAAATGTGTTCCCTGTGAGGTGTTTCTAACTGTGGGGGGATGAGACTGACTGGAGGAGGAGAGAGATCGCTGTTCCTAATCACTAGGAACAGCAGATCTCTCTCTCCTCCCCTGTCAGAACGGAGATCTGTCTGGTTTCATTGACAGATCCCCATTCTGGCTCTCTTTCCCGCGATCGTGGGTGGCCGGTGGCCACGTGTATCGGGTCCCCCGCCGTGCAGCGGGTGCGTGCGATTGCCTGCTATGGCTCTTAAAGGAGCCGACGTACACCTGCGGCGATTTGTGCGAAAGAGCCGGCCTGCTGCAGTATAATGACGGTGGCTGGTCAGCAAGTGTTTAAAGGATAAGTTCACCTTTGGGAACATGTTACATGTTCCCCCCAGTTTTTAGGGTGGAACATGCAACATGTTCCCACTGCTGCAGCCGCATGCCGATCACCTCTATCCCTGTGGCCGCAGGACAGAGAGAAGTTCCCTGTACAAGCTGCCACTATTTGAAAAGAGTGCTCCGCCCACGTGGCTGCGTCATTTATTCACAGAGTTCTGAACTACAAGTATCGTGTACCCTGCATCCTTCTGCCTTAAATTTGCTCTGCTTGTTTCTGTACCCAGTCCGGATTTGCCTTTCCTTGCATCTCTGGTACTCTAATTTTGTATATTTTTTTGTACATGTTGTATATAGTTTGTTAGGTTTCTGTTGCGTAGGCATTTTGGTTATATGCAGGTCACTTGTATTTTTATGCAGGGCCATCTTTTCCATTGGGCACGCTGGGCAGTTGCCCGGGGGCCACACTTGCCTGGGGGGCCCCACCGCCTGCCCAGCGACCCCAGTAAAAAATGGTGGGAAGCGGCGGGTCAGAACTGTGCATGCGCAGTTTGCGGAAATCGCCGAGAAGATCCGATCCTCCACGAGTGCTGCCTGTGTCTGTCCGCCGATGATGACGTTAGCCACACCCGCCAGACTTAAAAAAAAAAAAGCAGGAGGAGCTGAGGGTGAATGGACAGAGTAGAGTTGTCAGAGCAGACAGCACAGCAGGCTTGAAGCAGAGTGTGGCGGAGTCGGACCCCTGTCGGCAGTGCCGGTTTTCGTGGAGCTTGTAACCTGCCCAGCCACCAGCCAGTACAGACACGGAGTGCCCTGGTCGGTGTCGTACGGTGAGTGGCTGTCTGGCTGACTGTGCAGCTTGCACAAAGAGATTGGGGGGTGGTCTGTTGCTCTGATGTAAGTGGGAACTCTGATGTAAAGAGAAAGCAGTGGACTCTGACATAAGGTGGTCTCTGGTCACCAGAGCCCCCCTTACATCAGCGTTTCCCCTTACATCATGATCTGCAGCGTTCCCCTTTACATAAGAGTTCCCTTTCACTGTAAGGGGGAATCCTGCAGACTCTGATGTAAGAGGAAACTCTGTGCTGGCTGGGTTATAGTAACCTAACCTTCATGTCAATGAAGAAATGTTTTTTTTTACTTTTGTTTAACTTAAACACATTGCTAATAGCACGATCTATATGTTTATAGTTTAAATACTGACATTTGCACTGTTTGGCACTGAAAACTGTAATTTTAGGTACCTTTTTGCAGTGGCAGTAAAAAATGTGGTTCTGCCAGTAAATGTCATGATTTTTGTCAGTAAAAAATTCTCGTGCGTGATTGTGTAGACAGGGCCCCAGTGCACCGTATTGCCCAGGGGCCTATAATGCTCTTAAGATGACACTGTTTTTATGTTTGCGGTTTGCTGGCGTGTGGTTGTCTTTTACTTTCACTATATACAGTATATAGTCTGGTCTCAGTTTCCTTGTGTAGCTGAGCAGATATGGTCATCTTTGCAGATCTTGACAGCTACCTTGTTCTGTGTTTAACTCCCTAGATCTACAGTATTCTTTTTCTCCATGTATAGACACTACAAAATACCACTGACGTTTTCTGTAGGCTGAGCATAATTCTCTGTATTTCTTGGTTTTAGTTTAACTTCATTTTCCAGGATGATATTACACATTTAGCAAAAGAAATTAAGTCAGTCTACACAGCTACATTTTTTCTCTGCAAATACATGTTTTTCTGTACTTTGGAGGGCCCCTTTATAAAGATGGATGATTTTCTGCACACCCAGGACATGTAGACAACAGGTGCAGAAATAAGCATTCGGGAAACCTACAACATCTGGTAGCAGAGAGTTGTATGCTATGCAGCCTATGTATTTAACTTTCATGAGTGATATTATCATTGTTCTACTTCTTTTTATTTCCTTGTAATACTTCTTTGTCATACATACATTAAATACATGTTATCCTTGTCCAGTGATTACAATATCCATAAAGTGCCTTCTTCCTGGAATCTATGAAGACACAGTTTACATTACACCATACAATATGAAACTAAATGTATCCAAGCATCATTTCTTTTCAAGGACTGCGGTGCTATTTTCACTTCTGCTTTTCATTTTTAATGTGCTATACATTATTTCATACAATGCGGGCACATAGTGACTACTGAAATAATAATGTTTTTTTTCCAAACTTGTTTTATGAGTTATAGTTGCTTTTATATATATAGAAATACTGAAAGTGGAAAAGAATATTATAATATAAAATGGCTTATTAAAACCCACAAGATGAAATTTATCCTTTTTTCATTGTTCTTGTCGCCATTAACATCCAATATTGATTTCTGCATTTTCTTGAAACTCCATTATTTAAAATCACAAAGCACAGAGGAAATGTTGCTGTAATTGGAATTTCCATTGAAGTTCATTTTTCTTTTGAGATGCTATGCATAGACTGACGAATGTGCACTTGAAAAAGTGAGAATTTATATTTACCGGTATTTGCAGTGCAGTAGAAGCCATCAGAAAATATAAGGTATTCAAAAACACAATCTAGAAAAAACATATACAACATTTTGGCATGAAAACCTAACAATTTGTAATGAACATTCATGCTTTCACTGGACACTAGAGGCCCCTGAGGACACACATTGTCTGGGAAACACGTTGGACAGGACTGTCCACATGACGTCACACTGGTTTTCGAGGTGGCAACGTTTTGGGTGTGAGTGTACGAGCAGCGTTTTATATTACAATACTGGCTAATAGACTTGTGCACAACGGAAAAATTTGTTTCGTTTCGGTTCGTTTCTTCCCGGTCCTGTTGATTCGTAATCATTCGTAATTTTGCTAGACGGGATTTTTCGTGTTCGGACTCATTCGTATTTTTGCAAGCGACATTTTTCGTTGAATTTTTTGTTGCTTTATAATTCGTACTTTCGGTAGAGTACGTTGTTTTTCGTTGATTCTGGACACAACTCCTACTTTCGTAACTTTTTTTGGGTTCGTTGATTCGTAATTTTCCGTGTCTCTCTCACAACGACGCTGCCTATTATGCCTAATGTTTTTCGAATGGATTTGTACTTTTCTAAATACATAGCGGTTATTTGTAACGATTCGAAATCTCGTATTTTACTTTCGTTTTTTACATGCGGCTATAGGCTCCGCCCCTGTACACCATTTTGAGAGGGTTCAGCACGGTGAGGGAGAAGCAGAGAGCAGAGCAGAGTGTTATTGTGCTTCGAATGGATTCGAAATCTCGTATTTTACTTTCGTTTTTTACATGCGGCTATAACCTCCGCCCCTGTACACCATTTTGAGAGGGAGTTCAGCACGGTGTGGGAGAAGCAGAGAGCAGAGCAGAGTGAGTGTTATTGTGCTTCGTATGGATTCGTACATTCGTAACTTTTTCATAACGAATTATGCCGAAGACATTCGGGCATTCGCTATTTGCGGTATAATTTATTTCGGATTCGGTCTTATTCGTAATTGCTTTGTTCGGAAATTCGAATGCTTCCGAATGTCCGAAAGTTGCTAAATTCGGACGAATTTCAATTGGTTACGAAACGAATTGCACAAGCCTACTGGCTAACTTCGATTACTGCTAGTGAATTTGTTATGTACAGAACGTACCTGATCGTAGAGCCTGACTTGTAGGAGGAGACCTCTCTTACAGCCCTGGCTCAGGAGTCACTGGAGTGAGGACAGTGAGCTCGAGAGCGCAGTGAGTTAGGAGTGCCTGAGGAAGGTGTAGTGGTTGGCACTGTGGCAAGGTGGTGACCCTCCAGGGGTGGCTGTAGGCAGCAGAGGAGGTGGTTGCAGGTCAGCGACCTGGGTGCTGGCGGGTACAGGAACAGCGGAAACTGGAGCAGGGTGAGACAAGCCTGGTTAGGTGCACACAAACAGCAGACATTAGGAGGGTCAGACAAGCCGGGTCAGAGCAGGTAATCAGACTTATGGTTCAGCAGGCTTAAATGTAGTCAGAGATACAGGCAGGGTCTGGCAGCAGGTAAGCAGGTAGGAGACTGAGCAGGGTCAAGGTGAGCCAAGGTCAGGATTGGAGATATATCGGGTGGTCGGGCAGAGCTGGGTCGGGTACAGGTAGCAAATAACAGGTATGCAGGTTTTACAGGTTCAAAGCTGCAGATCAGACAGCAATGCATCATTGCAACTGCTGACCTTTTAAAGGCAGAATGGCACCATAGCGCTAGCACGCGCGTAACCCGCCGCGCATGCGCGTGCGCAATTGGCACGTGTGCATGCGCGCACCCGGCGCACGCCGGCGCACAGGCACAGAAGGATGCAAGAAACGTCTTCTCATTCTAGCAGGTCCCTGACAGAATTGTTTTTAGCTACTATATTCAGATGAATAAAACTACTACACTATAATACCGTATTTCTGTTATTTGGTGGAATGAGCGGCATAGCGTTCCCTAAAGAACTTTTAGGATAAGAGCCCTACAAGTGGAAGCGGTGATTGTTTTCTATACATCCATCCATTAGCTCCATATTATATGTCAGCACATGCTTTTTGGTGAGTGTGCACTGCATGTTGGGAGGGCAGCTTGGATCACGAGTGCATATTTCCTCTTTCTATCATTCAAGGTTTTAATTGGTGCATATTTCCTCTTTCACCGCTGGTGTTTACATTTACTATTTAATATAGTGCTCAGTAATTACTACACTATAAAGGTTTTTTTTTTTTTTTGCATAAACATTTTATTGAATGTTTTCAAAAAGATATAGAACATATATGAACATTGATAAACCAATAAGGTAAGAGAAGTTAAGATTGTTTATCGTAAAGATGAGATTAGGGTCTTATGTCCACAAGACCCCACTGCAATAATAACCCAAAGTATACAAAAATATTGAGCCTTTGGACCCTACGTCTGAGAAACATATCTGGGCTAAAGAGGACCAAAGCATAAAAATGTGAGGGGCCTGACTAAAAACGTGGCCATCTTAGGTACTTTGTAATTCTACTCCCCCCCTCACCGAGTTGAGAGAAAGAGAACAAAAAAAAAAATGAAGCAGTGGGAAAGAAAAACGGGGGGGGGGGGCAAGATGGAGAAAAGCATAGGGTAAGAGTGAGGAATCGAGAGCGGGCCTCTCCAACTGCCCTCTCCTTGCTGAGTGTACGTAGGAAAACTATGTCATGGCAGACGTGCAATTGGACCCAGCACGATTCTTCATCACTCTGATATCAGTGAAGTGCTTAGAGTATTTTATTTTTTGGTTATCATTTGATGTGACATCATGTAAGCCTGAGGAGGTGACACCATGTGAGAGCGGTTGTTGATGACCACACCAATATTCAACTGGACAAAGTGTGTTTGATGTTTTCTTGATTGAGGCAGCACTTGCTTCTGGTGAGTTGCCACTTCTTCTGGTTATTACACATGAGGAAGTTGTAGGAGCATGAGAAGGGGCGGGTCTATACATGTATTACACAGCGAACAAAGTTTCCCATCAGGTCCGCCCCCTCGGTATGTCCGACCCCGCCTACGTCATTGGCCTGAGCGGGGAACTTCCTTCACTGTGTAAATTTAAATTTACACAGTGAAGGAAGTTTCCCGCTCAGGCCAATGACGTAGGCGGGGTCCGACATACCGAGGGGGCGGACCTGATGGGGAACTTAGTTCGCTGTGTAATACATGAATAGACCCGCCCCTTCTCTCGTTCCGCATCTGGTCCGCTGAGCGGACCTGATGGGGAACTTTAGAAGGGGCGGGTCTATACATTTAAAACACAGCGGAGGAAGTTCCCCATCAGGTCCGCACAGGCACAACCAATGATGGACAGCGCTGGACATCGGGATCGCCGCGGGACACTGGATTTCATCGCTGGAATGTTTTTTTTATTATTATTTTTTTATTTTTTAATAAAGGACTTTTCCAAGGTGTGTGTGTTTTTATTTACATTTTTTGACACTTTCTTCGTGAAATGGTAGGGGTACAATGTACCCCTTACCAATTCACATAGGGGGGGGCCGGGATCTGGGGATCCCCTTTGTTAAAGGGGTCTTCTAGATTCCGATAAGCCCCCTGCCCGCAGACCCCCACAACCACCGGGCAAGGGTTGTGGGGATGAGGCCCTTGTCCCCATCAACATGGGTACATCCTCCCCATGTTGAGGGCATGTGGCCTGGTACAGTTTAGGAGGGAGGGGGGGGCGCTCTCTCGTCCCCCCCTCTTCCCCTGCGGCCGGCCAGGTTGCGTGCTCAGATAAGGGTCTGGTATGGATTTTTGGGGGGACTCCACGCCATTTTTTTTAAAATTTGGGGTGGAGTTTCCCTTAAAATCCATGCAAGATCTCAAGGGCCTGGTATGGATATTTAGGGGGAACCCCACGCCATTTTTTTTTTATTTGTGGCGGGGTTCCCCTTAATATCCATTCCAGACCTAAAGGGCCTGGTAATTGAATTTGGGGGAACCCCCACGCTTTTTTTTTTTTTTTTATCAATGACTTTTCTATGTATTGATAAAAGCTGACAATTCATTATAGCCGCGAGTGAGTTTTTAATGACTTTTTTTCCTTCAAAAATGACACTTTGTGCAGGGACAGTTCTAAGCATGGGAAACATGCGCAACTTTACATGCATATCATACACACCCCCCAGGTACGAAATTTAAAGGAATATTTCACTTTTATTGTTTCACTTTAAGCCTTATTAAAATCACTGCTCCTAAAAAAACGGCAGTTTTTAAAACTTTTTTTTGCATTGATACATGTCCCCTGGGGCAGGACCCAGGTCCCCAAACACTTTTATGACAATAACTTGCATATAAGCCTTTATAATTAGCACTTTAGATTTCTCCCATAGACTTTTCGAATTTGCCGCGAACACCCCAAATTGTTTGTTGTTCGGCGAACGGGCGAACAGGCAATGTTCGAGTCGAACATGAGTTCGACTCGAACTCGAAGCTCATCCCTACTGGTAAGTGTGCTGGGAAATACAGTTTTGCTTTTTCTACTGTGTAAAGACCTTCCATGTACACCTTACTCTAAAGGCTAATGAAAAATTAGGGTGGTAGCTATTTTTGTTTAGAATTCTGTAATTGTTGTAGGGACACGGGATGCTTTCAGTTGCCACTGTTTTCTGATGGGCTTCTGGTATGTTCCTTGGTCCTTACAGAAAAATGTGTTTCCTCCATGCATATGGCCTTCATTTTTCCATTTGTTTATATGTTCCAACATGAAGACTCTCATAGAATAGAGTATGGACCACACTTTACAGAGCCTTGATGAGGGAGTGCAGTTTCCACATACAGTGGGTACGGAAAGTATTCAGACCCCCTTAAAATTTTCACTCTTTGTTACATTGCAGATATTTGCTAAAATCATTTAAGTTCATGTTTTTTCCTCATTAATGTACACACAGCACCCCATATTGACAGAAAAACACAGAATTGTTGAAATTTTTGCATATTTATTAAAATAGAAAAACTGAAATATCACATGGTCCTAAGAATTCAGACCCTTTGCTCAGTATTTAGTATTTGCACCCTTTTGATCTAATACAGCCATGGGTCTTTTTGGGAAAGATGCAACGAGTTTTTCACACCTGGATTTGGGGATCCTCTGCCATTCCTCCTTGCAGATCCTCTCCAGTTCTGTCAGGTTGGATGGTAAACGTTGGTGGACAGCCATTTTTAGGTCTCTCCAGAGATGCTCAATTGGGTTTAAGTCAGGGCTCTGACTGGGCCATTCAAGAACAGTCACGGAGTTGTTGTGAAGCCACTCCTTCTTTATTTTAGCTGTGTGCTTAGGGTCATTGTCTTGTTGGAAGGTAAAGCTTCGGCCCAGTCTGAGGTCCTGAGCACTCCAGAGAAGGTTTTCGTCCAGGATATCCCTGTACTTGGCTGCATTAATCTATCCCTCAATTGCAACCAGTCGTCCTGTCCCTGCAGCTGAAAAACACCCCCACAGCCTGATGCTGCCACCACCATGCTTCACTGTTGGGACTGTATTGGACAGGTGATGAGCAGTGCCTGTTTTTTTCCACACATACCGCTTAGAATTAAGGCCAAAAAGTTCTATCTTGGTCTCATCAGACCAGAGACTCTTATTTCTCACCATCTTGGAGTCCTTCAGGTGTTTTTTAGCAAACTCCATGCAGGCTTTCATGTGTCTTGCACTGAGGAGAGGCTTCCGTCGGGCCATTCTGCCATAAAGCCCCGACTGGTGGAGGGCTGCAGTGATGGTTGACTTTCTACAACTTTCTCCCATCTCCCGACTGCATCTCTGGAGCTCAGCCACAGTGATCTTTGAGTTCTTCTTTACATCTCTCACCAAGGCTCTTCTCCCCCGATAGCAGTTTGGCCAGACGGCCAGCTCTAGGAAGGGTTCTGGTCGTCCCAAATGTCTTACATTTAAGGATTATGGAGGCCACTGTGCTCTTAGGAACCTTAAGTGCAGCAGAATTTTTTTGTAACCTTGGCCAGATCTGTGCCTTGCCACAATTCTGTCTCTGAGCTCTTCAGGCAGTTCCTTTGACCTCATGATTCTCATTTGCTCTGACATGCACTGTGAGCTGTAAGGTCTTATATAGACAGGTGTGTGGCTTTCCTAATCAAGTCCAATCAGTATAATCAAACACAGCTGGACTCAAATTAAGGTGTAGAACCATCTCAAGGATGATCAGAAGAAATGGACAGCACCTGAGTTAAATATATGAGTGTCACAGCAAAGGGTCTGAATACTTAGGACCATGTGATATTTCAGTTTTTATTTTTTAATAAATCTGCAAAAATGTCAACAATTCTGTGTTTTTCTGTCAATATGGGGTGCTGTGTGTACATTAATGAGGAAAAAAAAATGAACTTAAATTATTTTAGCAAATGGCTGCAATATAACTGAGTGAAAAATTTAAGGGGGTCTGAATACTTTCTGTACCCACTGTATATTTGCAAATGATGTGCAACTAAAACCTTAGTTTTTAATGCAAACTGCTAGTTTATATCATTCCACCAGTTCCCTCTTGAGATGTTACACAGACTGTACTGTATGTACTTTTTTCAACACATCATGCCAGCACACCACTGCAATGCAGTGGTGTGAACTGGGCACATAGGAGACAAGGTATTTTTGCATTGTCCATTTGGTGGGATTGCACTGGTGTGAACAATCCCTGAGTCATTACTTCAATTTTGTTCCTGTATTTCTCAAGCTTTTAAAGATAGGCCCTAAACATTTTCTGTGCTAAATAAGGCAACTGTATCAATTGCACATGCAACAAGAGTTTTAAAAGGTTATCTAAAACCACCAATTACCTCTTGAGCTTAATGCAAGATAGATAGAGACATCCATACATCAGAGTCACAGAAAGTGAAAGTGAAAGTAATACAGATGCTCCCCTTTCTCTGCTATGTATGGTGCTTCAATTAGAGAAAGACAATCTGAAAGAAAAAAGTTACTGCTCTACTTGTTGTTTAGAAAACCCAGAATGTCATGGGTACACCCAGTGGCGGTGCATCCATAGTGGGCACAGGAGCACCGCCCCCTCTCTCTTGCACGAACCTGTCACTCAACAATAGATATATCCATGCATTGCATGAATATATCTATTGTCGCCACTGCCGCCCACTATTCAGGTGTCCGGCCCCCTGTTGAATAACAGCGGTGGGTGTGTTTTGGAAGTGCCTGATTAGAGTGATAGACTCTAATAGGCTTCCCGATTAGAGCCTGTGGGCTCTAATCGGCTTCCAAATGGTTAAACAGAGGGCACACGGCTGTGCGTTCCCTGTTTAAACCATGCTGTGTTAGGGAATCATTCCCTAACACTGACCCAGCTCTCAGCCAATCAGGTGCGCCGGGTCTGGTTACCGGTCACCTGATTGGCTGAAGCGACATCAAGGACGGAAGAAGACATCAAGGGAGCGGAGGGAGCTTGGAGGAGGACAGCGCTGACCCGAGGAAAGTAAGTGCCGGGCTGGGGGGAAACTGGCGGCATTTGGGGACAAACTGGCGGCATTTGGGGACAAACTGGTGGCATTTGGGGACAAACTGGCTGCGTTTGGGGACAAACTGGCTGTATTTGGGGGGAAACTGGCGGCATTTGGGGACAAACTGGCGGCATTTGGGGACAAACTGGCTGCGTTTGTGGACAAACTGGCTGTATTTGGGGGGAAACTGGCTGCATTTGAGCTAGGGAATGACACATATGAAAGAAACAAAAAGGCTGCACACCCCGATGTACAGTGGATGTAGGAAAGTTTACCCATGGGGCTTTGGACAGCAAAGTGTAGAGGTCGAAAGAAAAATGGAATGATGATGGTATAAAACATCATTTAATTAGATAATGGTCAAAGGTCGTAGAGTTTGAGTACAAAAAACATTATAAAAACATATTTCTGGTCTGGTAATATGGTGGGTTCCACAATGGATGAATATATAAAAACAGTTAATACACAACATTACATTACATAATGCTACATGATGTGCGTGCCCCGACACGTTTTGACCTGTGTACAGTCTCTTCAGGGGGATAATGGATTCTAAAAAATAATACACCTCCGGGCTTCTGTGGCGAAGGGCGCGCGCTCGAGTGTTCGGCGTGCACTCGGCGTCATGACGTCACGCAGGTTGCAACAGAGGTGACGGCAGTTGTCGGGGCCCTCCGGAACGCCGAGGGAGCCACATGAGGGCCACTCACGCAGCGACCTTCACGCCACATCTCCTGGGGATTGGGAGTAGGCTGGTGCCTGCACATGGGTATCCCAATTGCCACGCCCATAGGCATACAAAAGACTGGATGCCTGTGAGCCACTTTCATGACTGCAGGCAGTCCAGGATGGACGGCACTTCAAGCATTTCCTCTCGGCAGTAGAAGTCCCCACCTTTCTTGCGTAACTGCAGTCAGGTCTAAATATTTACCAACAAGCTTTGTAAGCTTTCAATTTACAAGATCTTTCGACTGATTATCACCACACCATGTAAATTCACCCTATCACATGCACAACTCTTTATTGGGTACATCACTTCTTTCACTTTGTTTTATTTAATTTACATCACATTCCTTATTTCCATTTCAGTTTTTGTTCACCCCTTGCAGCACTCAAATATTTTCTACATATCACTTTGCACACTTATGCACCTCCCGACTGCCTTCATGGTCAGTCTTTTACACACACACATTGGGCTACCTTTTAGATAACACCCCAAGCCAGGTGCTATTTTTGATTTGTTTTAATTTATGCTAATGGATCATTAATATAAGTTTAACAATCATCAACATAACCTCACCATATCCCATCACTATACTTATTATTACCTTTTATTGGCCAGTTACCTTATGGGACGCTAATATAATTGCCTTTATCTAATACTTACTGGCGATCCACTTCTTGCTGCTAGTCCCCTCCATATCTTGTACGCCTAAAATACTTTTAAAGTTTAACTTACATTTTCAGTAAAATGTGCTACGAATTTATATATTGAAACTCATTTTCTCATACATGGCTAACAGTTGGGTGCTCAATGCAGGCATCGGCTCCCCCGTCCTTTGGAGGGCGTATACAGTGTGGCTCCTTGCAAGCCCCTCGGGGTGGACTCGCTCCCCCTTTGGGTGATGGGCGGCGCTCACGATGCCTCCCTTTGGATCTTCCAAACGCCTTGGTTCATTTCTAGTCATTAGTATATTTTTTCAACTCCCCAATGGTAAATATCCCTTCTTGGTTTATGTGATATAAAGTAATATGTTTTTCTAATTTTAATGTATGTAATGTAAAAAATTTTTTAGAATCCATTATCCCCCTGAAGAGACTGTACACAGGTCGAAACGTGTCGGGTCACGCACATCATGTAGCATTATGTAATGTAATGTTGTGTATTAACTGTTTTTATATATTCATCCATTGTGGAACCCACCATATTACCAGACCAGAAATATGTTTTTATAATGTTTTTTGTACTCAAACTCTATGACCTTTGACCATTATCTAATTAAATTATGTTTTATACCATCATAATTCCATTTTTCTTTCGACCTCTACACGTTGCTGTCCAAAGCCCCATGGGGAAACATTCCTACATCCACTGGCTGCATTTGGGGACAAACTGGCTGCATTTGGGGACAGACTGGCTGCATTTGAGAGGAAACTGGCTGCATTTGAGAGGAAACTGGCTGCATTTGGGGACAAACTGGCTTCATTTGGGGACAAACTGGCTGCATTTGGGAACAAACTGGCTGCATTTGGGAGGAAACTGGCTGCATTTGGGGACAAACTGGCTGCATTTGGGGACAAACTGGCTGCTTTTGGGGGGAAACTGTCTGCATTTGAGGGGAAACTGGCTGCATTTGAGGGGGTAAACCAGCGGCGTTTGATGGGCACAGTGGCTGCGTTTAATGGGCACAGTGGCGGGAATTTATGTTTTGTTTTTTTCAGTTTGTTTGCACCCCCCCAAAGATTTTAAGCACCAGCCGCCACTGGGTACACCTTATGTTAAACATTTATAAATTTTTTCTATAAATAGTGTACTCAAAGTTATAAAACATCAGATAAAATACAGAAAATTAAAATAAAACATTTAAATAAAGTTGCCTCAAAACCATTATGCCCTGTACACACGATCGTTTTTTCCTATGAAAACAGTCTGATGGACTTTTTTCATCAGAAAAAACGATCATGTGTGTGGGCCCCATCAGACTTTTTTCCATCGGTGTTAAAAAAATAGAACATGTTTTAAATTTTTCCGATGGAAAAAAAACGATAGGAAATTCCGATCGTCTGTGTGGAACTCCAATGGAGAAAAAACCCACGCATGCTCAGAATCAAGTCGACACATGCTCAGAAGCATTGAACTTCATTTTTATCGGCTCGTCTGAGTGTTTTACGTCACCGCGTTTTGGACGGTCGGAATTTTGTCTGATGGTGTGTAGGCAAGACTGATGAAAGTCAGCTTCATCGGAATTCCGATGGAAAATTCCATCGGATTTTATTCCATCGGAAATCCGATCGTGTGTACAGGGCATTATAGTTTCTCTTTAACAAACCTAGGATACATTTTGTCCTACTGTACAAAAAAGTGTCAAACACCTCAATCTATAACGGGCTTTTTCTGCATACGTTTTGTCCTGTGTGATCTAACTTTGCCTTTCCACTGAATCTGGAGCCCAAGCTCTTGCATGCAGATGATTCAAGCTGAAATCTAATAAAACAGCCAAATACACTGATGAAATATAGGGTTGGGAGATGTTTTAGCTGCCAAAAGAATCATCATATCACACACACATCAGGAAGCACATGAGCACTGCAGCACATCTGACTGGCTCCTTGTACTGCTTTCTTCCTCCCTCAAACTCAGTTCTGCTGTACAGTGAATTGCAAGAGACCGATATCAGGTCAAATGCAGATACATACACTGCTTGCAACAACAAAATACATTTTATGATTTATTAAAGAATGCAGAGCTGCATTCATTTCTGTAGTTTATATCTGCTTGGAATTCAGTTGTAATGCTAATTGCTAAGCAATATTTATCAGACTTTGCTAACTAAAAATTCCAATGTTGCTAGATGAAAAAAACAACTCTGGATTATAGCTTCATGCTTTGGAACACCCAGAAAGATAGCGCAGGCCTTCCAGGATAAATCAGTTAGACCTTTCCATATGATAAAATTACTTCTGCTGGATGAAAACTAATTATGGCACCTGTGATTTCCGCCAACATTGTAGCAAATTAAATCACAAGCTGTTAAGTCCTATAGGAACTGTAGAGGCCCACAGAGAGTGCTTCTATCTTATTGCTTGTTCTGCTTAGTGTCTCTGGATGAAGGCTCGCGGCAGACGTGGAAAAAAGCCCATCCTTCCATGCTTGGAATATTGAACAGATTCTTTATGCTATTATCCTTATCTTGTCCACATGTACATGCTAATCCCTGGATAACATAACTGATGGCAAAACTCTTATTGAGTGCGAGGTTACAATGCACATTGTATCATAACTCAGAAATCCAACTGGGGGAATTAATTTTTCAACTTGTTTTAAATTACAAATTACCAGTTTATTCAGTACATGTACTCTTTTTGGTGAATATAAATATAAAGCAACTGCACAGGGCAAAGGTCAAGAGCAACTCTTTATAAGATACAGAGGGAAAATTATTTTAATGGGTTTGCTGTGGTGAAGTGACAATGTGAGAATGCAACATAAATATATATGTAGTTTGGATGCTATAGCTATAACTTTCTTTAAAAACCATTTACTTTTGGCTCTCTTTGCTAGAACTCCTGAAAAGGCAAGATGTGGAGCAGCCAATGTCACATTGCAAGCTTATACCAGCAGTGAAGCATAAAATATTAAGTAGAGAATTCAGGAAGCAGAAAGCTAACAACTTTATACTAAGGATTTCCTCTGCTCATCAAATTTTATTGTATGCAATTTTCCCTTGCTTGTCAAATTATTAAATAGAAATAATCCAAAACCAATGTTTTTTTATCAGAAAGTACACACAAAAGAAAGAAAAAACATTTAAAATTGTTATGATCATTTCCATTTATTATTACTAACCAATCCAAATGCAAATCTGTTTGACTATGACCTATACCAGTAGCATAGACTCCCAAACTGAAAATGTTTACAATCTAAACAGATCCTTAATGGTAAATTGTTTTTTAGAGGGAGAGCAGAGGAGCATGTGCTGAGCAAAAAAGATATGCTTTGCAAAGCTATCCTCTTTTTTCTAAATAAAGATTCATATTCTCATCAGATAGTAACATAGCTGTACTTTAGAAGAACCTAGCATTCCAGCAAGAAGAAATGACCACCATAAGTTCTCCGGGTCACACTTATCACAAGAGTAGAACAAACCCCTGTAATTCAGTTCTGCAAGGAATTAAAAGTGGGATCCCTACCATATACTGCTCACACTACTATAGAATGGATGCCATCAGTCAGAGGTATGGGGATAGGAACAAGTATGGCCAACTGCTCTACCAGCCTCACCTAGCTGACCAGCAGGTCAGGACAAGGCAAGTTCATGTTTGCCTGACGTTTGGAAAATTTGCTCAGATATTCAACAGAAAGTTTAATGCCTTATTGCATTAATGTTTGAGATCCTCGTGTCAAGGCAGAATTCTCTGGACACCTTTAAAAAAGCATACCAAACTGAAGACTAGGTAGGCTGATTTGGTCATGTTGCCCTGACATCTTTGACCAAGTTCCTGCAAGATCTCCAGGATTTCCTTGCTCACCTCAGATGAGTTTTTTTCTCAGATAAACCCTTCTGCTTTGCCCCCTTATCTAGGACATTTGCTTTAGTGTCCTCATGGTCCATTCCCTTTTCCTGTGTTTGGCTGCTCTCACAGATGGCTTTGGAACTATTTGTAAAGAACTTTTGTGATTACAGTAGTTTGGCCTAACCATGTTCAACACACCACAGATGTACAACGTGTATGCCTATCTTTGCATTTTCTGTACAGGAATTAGGAGTTCCAGTTCTCAGGTATGTGTGTACTCTCCTTGTGGCTCCCCTGCAGAACCACTTTGAATATCCACTAGCATTCTGAAATTATGGTTAAAGTTATCTTTTATACTGTGCCATCGGATCTTTAGTACATCCACTGTAAAGCAATTATGTAAATCTTCTGCAATTTTGATTGTTTTGTCTTTCACAGATACCTTGCTATGGGCCAAACAACTTCTTGGTTGGCAAGTTAACCGCATGGGTCATTATGAGTGAGTGAGTGAGTAACTTGTATAGCGCTACAAATGCGAACTAAATCGCCTCATACATGCTACCATCTCGTACGTACTCAGTGAGAAAATAATAAAGGAGCCTACCATGAATGATTGACTTTAAATTGCACAGCAAGTTAAATTGTATTTACAAAATAATGTCACTGCCTTAATTGTGTTGGTGTTATTAATGGCAAGCATATTAGAGTCACAATGCTTCTAGGCAGTGAAAACTAAACTAAAAAAAAATATTTTTCTTTAGTGCTATGGGTGTTGCTGGTGCTAATCATTGTTTCCAATATATACTGTATATGTTCGATCCCATTGCATCAGCTTAAATACTACCATTTTTACAAATTACAGTATGATAGACATGGAAGACTGAAGGATCGAGAATCATACTAGAATAAAAATTAACTTACAGACTTTATCAATTTATCATAACTTACCAGATCATTGTTATTTTTAATTGTATTTTTGTATTTATTTTTTGCCTAAATACCCTTGGGTATTTCATCAATATTTTTTTAGAACTGAAGAGTTAGCTTTATTCTAATGGGACCCCTTGTATGCATGGTCACTTTTATGAAAACGTTCTGACAAAGATGAACTTAGCTTTTAACTATAAATCTATTGCCTTGCTTTGCAATTGACATTAATTGTGATATAAGTTTCAATAGTTTGTATGTGTGTAGCGATACCTTCACTTAAGAGGGCCGCAAATTAGTTTGGGCCCTGAAGACAGCTCCGCCAACCCCCAGCAATTTACTCGACCCCCTTCTGGCACAGTTAGTCTAGGGTAACAATATATATATCTTATGCTCTATGATCAAACTCAGACACCGAGGCAAGAATAAAAGGGGTATCTAATTTACTTTAGATTGTGGTAAAAGGGATCAACAGTGGTAACAGTTTACATGAAATAGGTTGCAGAGCCCTGCAGTATTAAACACACTATGCATTAATGGAACAGTAAAGGCGCGTCGTGTGGGCGACCGTTAACTAGGGCGCCCTGTGGCGCAGCAACTAAATTAACTATCTAACTGGCCAGGCCTGGCTCAGATACTAAGATAAGACTCAGTCTCTAGGGGATGATGTTTTCTTCACCGGCAAATCTGTAAAGGTGGTGCACATTAACCGAACAACATTTGTAATCCAATAGGGAAATTGTAATAAGAACAAACACTTCACTGAAGATCCTCTCTCTCAGTTCTGCTATGGACCCTCAGTGAGTGTATCAAATAATAATGTGGTGGGCCACGGCAGTCTGTAGGCACATCAGCAATCACAGTATATGGTCTGAGCATACTCTCGCTCACCCCTCCGGACGCGATCCCAATCCGGGACTTCCACCGACTGTGTCTGCAGCGATCGGGTCCCTGATCCAACGAATGCTGTAGATAAGCGAAGTCAGATGCCACCCAGGCTCACAGCGGGGTGGAAGGCTCTTTGGTCACTTCGCAAGGCCTCAGGCTTCAGGCCTTGCACAGCAGCACATCCGCACAGGAGGATCAGTCACTGAAGTCTCGTGTCCCCAAAGAGGCCGAGCGCAGCCGCGCCTCCTCCTTTTATAACCCCTCCCATGAGTCTCTGGGGTGAAAGCAAAACATCCTGGGTGCCAAGGGGGGTTCTGGGAAAGGTAGTCCATGAGTCTTAAAGGAACCCCGCTACACACTCCCCCACTTGAACTCTTTGGTCCCCAAAGATAAATCTTAACAAAAACTATGTACAACTCTAGACAATGCTGCGAACGATGTTGGCATAGGGAATTCCCACCAAAACTGAGGGGTAGAATTCCCTTGCCCACAGGTCACACTATCATGAGTGGCCTGCCTAACTGTGCCAGAGAGTGAGTGGGGGTTGCCCTCCACCAAATGAACAGTGGAGGGATCCGGATTCTCTGTACTCCTCCTGGCAGTGACCACAGAATCTTCTGAGCTCTTCCCCATTTGTGGGTAGGTCAACTTTCTGGGAGGCCTTATGACTCTGCGAGCCCTTTGTTCTCTTGGGGTTTCTGGCTCTGGCGCCACAAGCTCTTCTTCTGTAACAGGCTCAGGCGACATGGCAGGCTCTGTAACATCTGCTTCAGGAGCCGAGGGATACATAGAGTCTCTAGGGCCCTGTTCAGGGTAAATATCACAGGCATCTTCCCAGTAATCTGATGAAGGACTAGATGGGATGAATTCAGCGGCTTCTGCATTCAGTTGTCCATCTATAGTGTCTTCCATGGTTGGAAGATCTATAGCAGAAGTTCCTTGAGTTGGGGAAGGCCACAGCCAGTCAAGTTCTCTTCCTTCATCTCCACTGAGTTCAGAGGCCTCTTCATCTTCAGCCCGAGATGTCTGGGACCGAGTGTTTGGCCTGGGGGTATCCAGAATGGAGACTGGTTCAGGGGAGTCCCTCACTGGAGGTATCCTGACCGCTTCAGCAAGTGGGAGCAGGTGGTTTCGATGCCACGTCTTCAGTGGTCCTACCTTTCCTTCTGGCTTCAACTTGTAGACAGGTAGGCCCGGCAGCTTCCTGCAGATGACATAGGGTTCAGATCTCCATCTGTCTGCAAGTTTGTGTTTTCCAGGGACCCCCAGATTGCGTAGCAGTACTCGGTCCCTGGGCTGTAAGTCCTGCACCCGGACCTTCAAGCCGAAGTTTATTTTGTTTCGAGCTCCCCTTTGATCTGAGGCTGCTTGAGCTTGTTCATAGGCCACTCTCAGGCTGTGTCTGAGCCTGTCCACATATCCTTTGTGGGATGTGGCTGAGGAATGGTCTAAAGAGGTGCCGAAGGCCAAGTCCACAGGTAACCTTGCTTCTCTCCCAAACATGAGTCGATATGGGGAGTAGCCTGTAGCATCACTGGTGGTGCAGTTGTAAGCGTGTACTATAGCTGCTATGTGTTTGCTCCAATGTTGTTTCTTCTCACTATCCAGAGTTCCCAACATGTTGAGCAGGGTTGGGTTAAACCTCTCCGGCTGAGCATCTCCTTGTGGGTGGTAAGGTGTGGTTCGAGTTTTCTTGATTCCTAACGAATCCAAGAGCTTCCGGATCAGCCGACTCTCAAAGTCCCTTCCTTGATCTGAATGAAGTCACTGGGGCAGCCCATAATGGACAAAATACTTCTCCATAAGTACCTTGGCTACAGTGGAAGCCTTCTGGTCTTTGGTTGGAAAAGCTTGGGCATACCGGGTGAAATGATCGGTTATCACCAGAACATTTCCTAGTCCACTCAGGTCGGGTTCGAGGCAGAGGAAATCAATGCATACCAGATCCATTAGGCCTTGACTTTGTAGATGGCCCATTGGGGCAGCTTGATGAGGTAAAGTCTTCCTCTGGATGCAGCGTGCACATGAGTGGCAGTACTCTTCTACTTCTGCCCTCATGCAGGGCCAATAGAACCGACTTCTGACAAGTTGAAAGGTCCTCTCCGCCCCTAGATGGCCGTGATTGTCATGTAGGACAATCAGAACAGTCTCTCAATGTTTTTCTGGAAGAAACAATTGCCATTTATCTTCCAGGTCATCAGAGGGGCCCCTTCGGTAGACCACTCCCTGATGTACCTGTAACCTGTCCCACTCTTTCCTCAACAGGCGAGCTTCCTTTGAGGAGTGACTCAGGAGTTTGTTTGGATCCTGATTCTCCAGGGCTTCCAGAACCAATTTCGCCATGGGATCTTCTAATTGGTCACATCTTAGTTCCTTCTTGGACAACTTTGGCAGAAGGTCTTCCTCCAGCTGAGTTACTCCACAGTATTGTTTGGGGACTCCTACCATGGTAACTCCTATCTCTTCCGCCCTTAAGCCCCCTCTGGCTTGTAATTCAGCCCCTTGACAAAGGGCCCGCACCCCGTCAGGTGCCACTTGAGTCCAGTCTTCCATGTCATTGGTGGGACCATGAGATCTCTTGGACAGAGCGTCTGCGTCTCGATTCCCAATCCCTGGCCTGTATTTTAGGCTGATATTGAATCCAGACAATGCGGCCAGCCACCTGTGTCCAGTGGCGTCCAGCTTTGCTGTAGTGAAAAGGTAGGTAAGGGGGTTGTTGTCGGTCTTCACAGTGAACTCCGCCCCATACAGGTAGTCTTTGAGCTTGTCTACTACCGCCCACTTAAGGGCCAATAACTCCAGCTTGTGAGTGGGGTAGTTTTTCTCAGAGGGGGTCAGGCTCCTGCTCACGTAGGCAACAGGCCGCAGTTGTCTTTCGTGTTCTTGGTAAAGTACTCCTCCCAGACCGTCGTGACTAGCATCTACGTGTAGTTCATAGGGTTTGGTTGGGTCGGCGTAGGCCAAGACTGGGGCAGTGGTTAGGCTCTTCTTCAATGCCTGGAAGGCCTCTTCACACTTCTGGTTCCACTGATCTCTGACTGACTCTCCCGGCTTCCTGGGCCCTGAGTTGTCCTCTTCCCCCTCAGTCTTGAGCAGTTCATTCAATGGTCTAGCAATTCGGGCGAATCCTTCCACAAACCTCCTGTAATAGGAGCAGAACCAGTGGCGGCCCATCCATAGGGGGCGCCCGGACGCCGCCCCCCCTCCTGTGGTCACCAAAAAAAAACGGGCCCTTTAAGAGTTTTTTTTTTTAAATGTCCTTTTCTTCACACAATGAGTGGCGGTGCGTCCAAAGTGGGCGCAGAAGCGCCGCCGCCGCTCGCTTCTGCACCCGGCCGTCACTCACAATACATAGGTTCATGCATTGCATGAACCTATGTATTGCTGCCGCCCACTATTCAGATGGCCGGCCCCTTGAGCGCCGGCCATCTGAATCACAGCGTCTGGTTGGCCTTTAGAAGTGCCTATCAGAGCCAGCGGCTCTGATAGGCTTCCCGACTACAGCCTGGGGGCTGTAATCGGCTTCTAAATATCTAATGAGAGGACGCACAGGGGTGCGTTCCCTGGCCAATCAGGTTCACCGGGTCTGGTTACCGGTAACCTGATTGGCTGAAGCGACATCGAGGGCGGGAGAAGACATCGAGGACGGAAGAAGGACGGCGCTGACTCGAGGAAGGTAAGTGCAGGGCTGGGGGGGGATAAACTGGCTGTATTATGAGGACAAACTGGCTGTATTTGGGGAACAAACTTGCTGCATATTGGGGACAAACTGGCTGCATATTGGGGACAAACTGGCTGTATTATGGGGGACAAACTGGCTGTATATTGGGGGGGCAACTGGCTGTATATTGGGGCAACTGACTGTATATTGGGGGACAAACTGGCTGCATATTGGGGACAAACTGGCTGTATTATGGGGGACAAACTGGCTGTATTATGGGGGACAAACTGGCTGTATTATGGGGGACAAACTGGTTGTATATGGGGGACAAACTGGCTGTATATTGGGGGTAAACTGGCTGCATATGGGGGACAAACTGGCTGTATATTGGGGGACAAACTGGCTGTGTATGGGGGACAAACTGGCTGCATATTGGGGACAAACTGGCTGTATTATTGGGGGGCAACTGGCTGTATATGGGGGACAAACTGGCTGCATATTGGGGACAAACTGGCTGTATTATGGGGGGCAACTGGCTGTATATGGGGGACAAACTGGCTGCATATTGGGGACAAACTGGCTGTATTATTGGGGGGACAAACTGGCTGTATTATTGGGGGGACAAACTGGCTGTATTATTGGGGGGACAAACTGGCTGTATATGGGGGACAAACTGGCTGTATTACGGGGGGCAACTGGCTGTATATGGGGGACAAACTGGCTGCATATTGGGGACAAACTGGCTGTATATTGGGGGGACAAACTGGCTGTATTATTGGGGGGACAAACTGGCTGTATTATTGGGGGGACAAACTGGCTGTATTATGGGGGACAAACTGGCTGTATATGGGGACAAACTGGCTGTATATTGGGGGGAAACTGGCTGCATATGGGGACAAACTGGCTGTATATTGGGGGACAAACTGGCTGTGTATGGGGGACAAACTGGCTGTATATGGGGGACAAACTGGCTGTATTATGGGGGACAAACTGGCTGTATATGGGGGACAAACTGGCTGTATATTGGGGGGAAACTGGCTGCATATGGGGGACAAACTGGCTATATATTGGGGGGACAAACTGGCTGTATTATTGGGGGGACAAACTGGCTGTATTATTGGGGGGACAAACTGGCTGTATTATTGGGGGGACAAACTGGCTGTATTATTGGGGGACAAACTGGCTGTATATGGGGGACAAACTGGCTGTATTTTGGGGACAAACTGGCTGTATTTTGGGGAACAAACTGGCTGTATTATGGGGGACAAACTGGCTGTATTATTGGGGGGACAAACTGGCTGTATTATTGGGGGGACAAACTGGCTGTATTATTGGGGGACAAACTGGCTGTATATGGGGGACAAACTGGCTGTATATGGGGGACAAACTGGCTGTATTTTGGGGACAAACTGGCTGTATTGTGGGGACAAACTGGCTGTATATGGGGGGAAACTAGTGGCGTTTGGGCACAGTGGCTGCGTTTTAATGGGCACAGTGGCGGCAATTGATGTTTTTTTGTTTTTTTTTTCAGTTTGTTTGCGCCCCCCGAAAAAATTTGAGCACCAGCCGCCACTGAGCAGAACCCTAAGAAGGATCTGAGTTCCATTACTGTGGTGGGCCGTGGCCAGGAGGTAACTGCCTCCAATTTCTCACGGTCTGTGGCCACCCCTTCTTCAGACACTATGTGTCCCAGATAGTTCACAGAAGACTGGTAGAACCGACACTTCTCAGGCGAAAGCTTGAGTCCCTCCTCACTGAGTCTTCTCAACACTTTTTCCAGCCTCTCTTCGTGTTCTTCCAGGGTTCTCCCAAAGACAATGACATCGTACAGGTATACAAGGACTTCAATAAGGTTCATGTCTCCTACAGTCTTCTCCATGAGACGTTGGAAGGTAGCAGGAGCTCCAGACAGTCCCTGAGGCATTCGATCAAACTCAAAGAACCCCACTGGGGTTATGAATGCTGTCTTCTCCTTATCTTCTGGATGCATAGGGATCTGGTAGTATCCACTCTTGAGATCCATAACGCTGAACCACTTGGCTCCAGACAAACTCTGTAAAGCGTCCTCTATCCTCGGAGTGGTGTACTGGTCGGGGATGGTTCTCCTGTTAAGAGTCCTGTAGTTGATACAGAGCCTCAACGACCCATTCTTCTTCCTGACCACCACTATCGGGGAGGCATAGGGGCTTCTAGACTCCCGGATCACACCAGTCCTCTTAAGTTCTGCGAGTTGTTCCCTTAGATCCTCCAGATCTGCTAGTGGGACCCGCCTGACCCTCTCTCTGAAGGGCTTGTCTTCTTGGAGGCGGATTCGATGGGTGGCACTCCTTGCACACCCCACATCGAACTCATCTTTTGAGAAGATCTTCTCCCATCTGGTCAACTGGACCTTGGCTCTCTCTTTCCAAGCCCTGGGCAGATTCGGGTTTTCCATGGACAGCTTCTCCCAAACGTCTCCTCCTTCACCCGTCCCCTTGACTTCTGACAGGGTAACCGGGGCAGCAGGGCTCACCTGGCCCAACAGCATCCTGGCTGGGATTTCCATGGGGCCACCTGTAGTGTTCCTAACGCTCACCGGAACTCTACAATGGGCCTTCTTTAGGGCCTTCAGTGGAATCACTTCTGGTATCACCTCCAGACCGGAGGTCTCTTCCCTTGGGTCGGACTCCAGCATGACAAAGGGTCCAGGTTGCTCCCAAGTAAGCTTCACAGTGGCTCTGAGACAGGTTACTTCGCCGGGCTGCAACACTACCCCTTCTCTTCCAAGTCTCCACACCTTCCCTATCCCCTCTCCAGGGGTCTTCTGCTCTAGGACCAGTAGTTGGTAGGCCGTCTTCAACATGGAGTGGATCTTGGTGACCGCTGGCCCCTTCTCTTTCATTAGAGGGGTTAGGAGTCTTCGGACCAGGTCCGTGTTCGTCCCTATTATAAGGGAACTTTTGTTGGCTCCTGGCGGCCGAGGGCACACAACTGCCAGGGTGTCAAACACTTCAGCCTTCCCTGCCACGGATGGGTCAAAAGTCATCTTGACGGGTGGATAGCCATCGTAGGGGAAATTCTGGGTTCCAATCCCACATATTTCCAGCTCCTCTATCTTCTGGATAGGTAGGTGACTCAAGTGCTTATCGTAGAAATCTCGAAACAGTAAGGTCACTTGTGCCCCAGTATCCAAGATGGCTCTGGTATAGACTCCTTCCACTTGGATGGGCACTATAGGAGATGGGCCTACCAGCTTCTCTGGATATGGTCTGGCAGGGGTCGCCTTCTTCTGGCCCTTTCCCCTCGGACCCTCTCTTGTCCAACTCCCTTTAGACTTTAATCTTTCTTGAGCCTGGTATGCATTAATTTCCCTCCTTTCAATGGGTGTACAGACCCGCTGAGGGATACTATTATTTTTCTTAGGTGTGCACCCCCTCTGGGGAGTGCTGTGCCTCTTCTGAGGGGTCTTGCCCCCTTTCTCTGGGGTGTATCTCCGTTGAGGAATGTTGTGTTTCCTCTGAGGTGTTTTATCTCCTCTTTTCTTCTGCTTCGCATTCAGCTTGGAGCTCACTGAAGGTGATGGGCACCCGGTTGACTCCTTCACCGGGGCCCTCTGGAGTTTCCCGCCGGCTTGCGGTTGTCCGTTTTCTTCTTCTTGGGACTGGAACATGTAGCTGCAATATGGCCAATTCCTCCACAGTTAAAGCAAACTATATCTCCCCATTCTTGTAAAGATGCGAGTGCCGAGGCAATTGGGAATAGTTCCTTCCGTGGTACTTCTCTCCTGGGACCCTCTGGGTCTTTTGCCATCAGAGAGGTCAACATTTATAACACCTTGGACATTTGTGCTTTTAAAGTGTCCACCTCTGAGTCTCTTTCAGGGGTCATCACTGGATTGACTAGCACCTGTGCGGGGACAACATTTGTCTTAATCATTTGCTGGTCCTGTTGTAGCGCCTCCTCATCTCTGATGATTTTTATCAAGTCATCATAAGTCAGTAACGTTCCTCCTCCCGAGGTTTTCAGGTGCAGCCAGACTGGATCCGAGCGTAACGCTCCCTTTAAGACTTGCTTCATTCTTGCCGCATCTGTATCTTGGGGCTTCATTCCCTTCTTCAACACAATCTTGCACAGCAACCTGTTCAGTCTCCTAACATACTCTGAAAGTTTCTCCCTTGGTTGTTGGAAAGTATGTTCAAATTGGTAGACCATCTCTGTCACCTTTTCCAATTGACCAAACTCTTCCTGTAGCATGGCTAGACAGTCTTGAGCCGTGCAATCTACATTCCCAAACTGAAAACTTTTCACTGCTTCTGCTGCTGCGCCTTTGAGGCTTTCTATCACTCGTTGCCTCTTCTGCGCTTCAGGCACCTCCCATGCCTCTACTGCCTGCAATGCCTGCTCCACCCAGGTATCAAAATCTTCTTCCCCTGCAGGGACAGGGAGCTTTCCTGAGAATGTCTTCAGTCTCCGGTAGCTAGTCTCTACATGCATCGTGCTTTTCTTCTGACATTTGATTAGCAGATCCCCTATTGCCTTTATCAATTCTGGTGATATAGCAGTGGCAGGTGCGGGTGTCACCGGGGGCGTCACCCCGTCTCCTTTTACTGGTGAGGTACGGGCCGCAGCCTGCGGTGATCCCATCGGTGATGGTTCCTTCTTTACAGTTAAAGCAGGCGCCAACCTATAGGTTCTATTGTCTGGCGTCTTTACACACTTGCGCTTGCAAGCCTCTGGTATCCCGTCTCCGTATTCCACCAGTGCATACTGATATGAAGTGTCTGGGTCTGACTTTATATCTATCACCCATGGTGTGTGATCTGGAGACACTAACTTCATTAACTCCTCTACCATCTCAGTCTTCCATTCCTCCCCTGGGAGGCTGATGACTATCCAGTTGTTTGGCTCTGCCCTAACGGCTTTGCACCACTCTTCTACTGCTTGTGGGTCCCGGACGAGAACCCCCACGTGTAGCGATACCTTCACTTAAGAGGGCCGCAGATTAGTTTGGGCCCTGAAGACAGCTCCGCCAACCCCCAGCAATTTACTCGACCCCCTTCTGGCACAGTTAGTCTAGGGTAACAATATATATATCTTATGCTCTATGATCAAACTCAGACACAGAGGCAAGAATAAAAGGGGTATCTAATTTACTTTAGATTGTGGTAAAAGGGATCAACAGTGGTAACAGTTTACATGAAATAAGTTGCAGAGCCCTGCAGTATTAAACACACTATGCATTGATGGAACAGTAAAGGCGCGTCGCGTGGGCGCAGCAACTAAATGAACTATCTAACTGGCCAGGCCTGGCTCAGATACTAAGATAAGACTCAGTCTCTATGGGATGATGTTTTCTTCACCGGCAAATCTGTAAAGGTGGTGCACATTAACCGAACAACATTTGTAATCCAATAGGGAAATTGTAATAAGAACAAACACTTCACTGAAGATCCTCTCTCTCAGTTCTGCTATGGACCCTCAGTGAGTGTATCAAATAATAATGTGGTGGGCCACGGCAGTCTGTAGGCACATCAGCAATCACAGTATATGGTCTGAGCATACGCTCGCTCACCCCTCCGGACGCGATCCCAGTCCGGGACTTCCACCGACTGTGTCTGCAGCGATCGGGTCCCCGATCCAACGAATGCTGTAGATAAGCGAAGTCAGATGCCACCCAGGCTCGCAGCGGGTGGAAGGCTCTTTGGTCACTTCACAAGGCCTCAGGCTTCAGGCCTTGCACAGCAGCACATCCGAACAGGAGGATCAGTCACTGAAGTCTCGTGTCCCCAAAGAGGCCGAGCGCAGCCGCGCCTCCTTTTTTATAACCCCTCCCATGAGTCTCTGGGGTGAAAGCAAAACATCCTGGGTGCCAAGGGGGGTTCTGGGAAAGGTAGTCCATGAGTCTTAAAGGAACCCCGCTACATGTGCTTTTATTAATAATGACTGAAATATATAATTATTATTATGTCTCTTAGATTTTATCACTTACCTCTCATTTTCATCACAGTAAATGAAACCGCACAAGTAAAGATCCCCTCAGATAATATATCATAGGTGTCAACAGATGTAAAAAATATTTTTATGATATCCATTTAATTATTAACCACCTATTTCTATAAACTAATAATGTTTAATTATTTTCACTTATTTCACTTATAATATACAGGTTTTATGTAATTTATCTTAACAGGAACAATGATCATGACCACAAATTGCTTTTATGCTGCATAATCTATAAATTATATATGATCGTACTTTTATCTACAAATATTTTATTTTCATATATTTTATTAAGTGTTCCATGTATCTGTCCAAATAAAGTGACCACTAGATTGCCAAGTAACATGTTGATGGTGTATTTTCATTTGACTATAAATACCTACCTTCTTAAGAGAAAATTCCAATGCCTCTTCTTTTACTACGGTCACCTCTTGTAAACTTTTTATACGTTTATGAGGGCACAAGACTCCATCTCCATTTGATTAAAAACAATATGACAATCAGCTGCAACTACCTCCCGAACAGCCTCTCCCAGGTACTATAGAACCAGGGCTTTTTTTTCAGCCGGAACATGCCGGAACAGAGCTCCAGCACCTCTGGCAGGCCTCTCCTCTCCAATCTGTCATTCAACACAGAAGCCAGTAGAGAAAGTTTTCTGCACAGCTCACTTCCTCTACTGGCTTCAATATGCTAACCCTGGGCACCCAGGGCTGCTGCCCTCAAACCCTGGTGAGCTCTTTAGGTCCCAGCACCGCAAGCTACAGCTGCCTGTGGTAATTCAGGAGGCAGTATTCATCCCCGCTTGCTGTCGCCACTCATATTGTAGCACAGAGCTAAGGAGCCCTAAAACTCTGCCTCAGCTACAGTTCTGATAGCTCTTTAATCGGCTGAGTTAAAAAAAAAAAAGAAGAAAAAAGCCAGAGCATACCATATAGAGTGGTGGCGGTGGAAGAGGTGAGGGACCTGTGAATGAAAAAGTGGGGGAGGAGAGGAGAAAAGTGAAAGAGTGTGTGTGTGTGGGGGGGGGGATTGTTCAGAAAGAACTGTGAAGGGGGGATTTTTACAGAGAGGAGAGCTGGGGCGAATTTGTGCATAGAGGAGAACTGGGGGGATTTGTGCAGAGAGGAGAGCTGGGAAAGTGGAGGGATGGGTTAGCAGAGATGATAGTTGTGAAAGTAGGGGGGGTTTGTGCAGAGAGGAAAGCTGGGAAAGTAGGGGGGATTTGTGCAGAGAGGAGAGCTGGGAAAGTGGGGGGAGGGATTTGTGCAGAGAGGAGAGCTGGGTGAATTTTAGCAGAGAGGAGAGCTGGGAAAGTGTGGGAAATTTGTGCCGTAAGGGGATCTGGGAGAGAATATTAGCAGAGAGGACAGATGGGGGGGTGGATATTTGTGGAGAGAGGAGAACTGGGAAGGGGGGAGTTTTGTGCAGAGGTGAGAGCTGCAGAGGGCAAAAAGCAGGTTGTGTAAAGTGAGAGATGTGGAGGAGGGAGGGGAGGGCAGGTTGTGCAAAATGAGAGCGGTGGTGGGTGGGGCAGGTTGTGCAGAGGTGAGCCGTAGAAGAAGCTGGGGGTGTGGAGGTGAAACATAGGGGTGCAAAGTTTAGAGCTGTGGATTGGGGTGAGCTTTATATGGGGTGCAGAAGGGTGGCAGAGATAATATGAATGAGGTGCCGAGGTGAATTGTGGACTAGGAATGTAAGCTGTGGTTGGAGGGGTGCAGAGGTGAGCTGTGAATGGGGGGGTGCTAATGTGAATTTTGGACAGGGTCTCACAATTTAATCAGTGCTTTTCAATATTAGGCAAATACCTGATATTACAGTAGAAAGAAAATGCAATGTGTAATAAGAACTTGCAGCAGTGAAAGAAGAATACAGAAAATGCATGTAAATGCCTAGATTTATATAGTCATAAACTGTAAAACAGAACACCCTAGCTTTAAGTAAACTTAAAGAAAGCAAAAACATATGTATGTCTTGTATAGAGTAGGAAAGTGTTGGAACTGCTGTCTAAGGGGTTTGTTGCTGTAAAGGTTCCATTAGTTAGATTTCCCTGAACTTCCTGTCCCCTCAGACACAACATGAACCTAGTGCACATAGTAGAGGAAATTTTCTCTTGGACAGTTGTCACTGGAGCTAGTGTCCCTAATGGAAGATTTATGGCAAATCGTGGTCAGATGACCCATTGTTGTTTTCTTCTCACTTTCTCTGTTTGCAACAATAGCCACCAGAACAAATTGAGAGAGCAAAGCTTTGTCATGCAGGCATTTTCCATTGGACGAAACATGTCGGAAGTGACATCAGATGCCAGAAGTGTTGTCATCACTTACCGGAATTGCCGTGGCGGTCATCTTAACTGAGGTTTACAGGCGTTTTAACAAGCATTTTTTGTAAGTAGATTTTGTAAATTAAATATTGGATTTTAACTATACTGCTGCACTATGGGCCCTTTTTAAATGTCTTGCATGGGAGAGTCCTAGTATCAAATAATGGAGGGTGGGGAGAATTGCTGATGTTACAACTTGTGAGAAGAGCTCTTACTGAACAGTATTTTGATAAGGTGCATGGTCTGACCAAAAGGTGATAAGTTGGTTGGAGACACTGTTTTCACAATCATTATGGCACTCGATTATGCGTGATAATGTGAGTGGTATGACACTATTGCACAGTTTATAATTTAAAGTGGTGTTATACTATATATCTATTTTCACTTTTTGGAGGTTTCCATGCATAATTCTGGACACAGGAGGGAGGAATCCCCAACAGAGAGGATTGTTTGATGGCGCAATGACAATCTTACATTTGGTAAGGTATATAGAGGGATTGGTGCACCAATAATTTCACAACAGAGTCAGTATTGGGTTTAAAGGGATATACAGTAAATACACTTTTGTGAGTAGCCCGCTGTATATATACGTCATTACTTTGATGCTATCTGCCATAACCCTAGTATTTTTTTAAACAGTGGGCGATCCTCTTTCACATAAAAGTGGTCCCGGCGGTGGATTCACCACGGGATCATTTTATGGGCAGCGGGAGAGGAGATGCCCCCTCCCGCCAATTCCCAGTTGTTTTCCACCTCTTACTGGAGCCGTCGGTAGTGTTAAAAGCGATCCGATCCTGTGTAGCGATGGGCAGAAAGTCGAGTGAGGGCAAGATGGCCCCCACTCGACTCTATGAACTTGGAGAACCAAAGTGACGTCATTTCCGCCTCCAGGCCTTAAAGGGCTTTTTTTTCTTAGTAAATGTAAAAATGTAAAATTACATATTTATTTTTTATTTTTTTTGCTTTTAAGTGTAAATGTGAGATCTGAGGTCTTTTTGACCCCAGATCTCACAATAGAGAGGACATGTCATGCGTATTTCTATTACAAGGGATGTTTACATTCCTTGTAATAGAAATAAAAGTGATCTTTTTTTTTTAAAGGGACAGTGTAAAAATTTCAAATAAAACGTTAAATAAATAAGAAAAAATAAAAACATTGTTTAAAGCGCCCCGTCTCTCCAAGCTTGTGCACAGAAGCAAACGCATACGTAAGTCGCTCCCGCACAAATAGTGTTCAAACCACACATGTGCAGGATCGCCGTAATGGTTGGAGCTTGAGCAAAAATCCTAGCACTAGACCTCCTCTGTGACTCTAAACAGGTAACCTGTAAAAAAATTTAAAGCGTCACCTATGGAGATTTTAAAGTACCGTAGTTTGTCGCAATTCCACAAGCATACAAAATTTGGAAGCATGAGATGTCAGGTATCTATTTACTTGGCATAACATCATCTTTCACATTATACAAAGAAATTGTGCTAACTTTTTTTTTTTTCCATAAAAAGTTTTTATTTTGTCAAAAGAAAGCATGACATGCAAGACCCAACAATGGGCACAATACAGCATATAACAGAGAGACAACAAAAAAACAAAAGAAAAAAGGGTACCTACAGCAGACCACGATATAGAAAGCTCAATGGAGACAAACAGACCACAGTCGAGGAGCAGCAATGTGATGTAGTGTAATAGGGGCGGAGGATCGTATTCTCTATTCTCCCCTCCCCCCAGACCCCTCTGTTGCATGTTGAGGGGATAAACTGGCTTAGAGCCTCTATCATGACCAATATTCGGGGTGCATGGTATCGTGACTGCACAAATACGGGGTACCCTCGTACAAAAAGGAAGATTCAAGAGGAAAGGGCAAAAAAAGAAAGAGAAAGTGAAGCAGAAAGAGGGAAGAAAGAGGAAGGAAGACCAAAAAGGAAGAGGAAAAAGTAAGAAAAAAAAAAAAACACAAAAAAATGTAATTAAAAAAAATTTAAATAAAAAGGGGGGGAAAGGAGTCTAGCAGGGGACAACCAGAAGGGTCATGGGTGGATCCAGGTCTCCCCCCCACCATCTCCCTCACAGTAGGGGGGGTAGCTCCCTTATTGCAAGACAAAGTTATCAGTGATACTGGAGGTAACGGTCGGTGGTGACGAAGTGGTTCCAACAGGACCACTTAATTGAGAATTTGTGCATTCTATCCTGTGAGGTGAAAATCAATTCCTCCATTTCCTTTATGGAAGAAATCTGTGCAAGCCACTCCCTGACTGTGGGAACGCAGGTGGAGCACCAGTGTCTGGGAATACAAAGTCTGGCAGCATTAACCATGTGCATGGCCAAGGATTTGTAGAAATCTTTCTTAGGGAGAGAAGTATGGTGTAAAAGAAACTGGGACGGGGTAAAGTCTAGGGTATAAGTTGTAACATGTGAGATGAGATCGTTGGACCTCCCTCCAAAAGGGTTGAAGGGCCCCACAATCCCACCACACATGAAGCATAGTTCCCACTCCCTCCCCGCATCTCCAACATGTGTCAGGAATGCTAGAGGAAAATTATGGAGACGAGACGGGGTCCTGTACCACATAGTGATTATTTTATAGCCATTCTCCTGAATGGCCACATTCAACGAGCCTTTATGAGCATAGCACTACAATAGTGTGAAACGCGTTAGCCAGATGTGACCAGTTTGCTGTGCTGTACAGTGTGTGTTTTGGCTTCCTGAACCTTTTGGAATAAAGGCTTTTAAACCGGAGTGCTGCTATCCAGAAGACTTTCCTTTCTTTGACCTTTATGAGCATAGTCATAGATAGTGTTCCAGTCCTCCGTAGACAAGGGCGTTTGGAAGTCCCTATTCCAGGAAGTCTGTGAGGGGGTAGGGGTCAGTGATGGTGTGTCCGGGAGAAGGGTATATAGAAGGGAGATCAGGTGCCTTTGTGGTTTTTTACGATGACAAAGGGATTCAAAGGGTGTGAGTCGTCTTGTCCAGGTTGACTGATTTGCATAGGTCATGAGAAAATGTCGGATTTGTCTGTAAGTCCAGAAAGATAGAGAGGACGTCTTGCTGGAAGTCTGTAGCGCTTCAAAGGACAGAGGCCTTCCCTCAGAGTAAAACTGTAGTGCTATGACGTCCTCATGTGGCCATTCTTGACTCAAAAACCCCTCAGATACCCCAGGAGGGAAGTCTGGATTCCCCCTCAGTGTTGTCAAAGGGCTCGGGGGAGGGGTTGGGGACCCATGTAATGCAGACTTTTTAAATGCCAAAAGTGTAGGGTAGATGAGCGGGTGAGAAGACAGAGAATGGGGCCAATTGTTAGAAGGCAACCATGGGAGTAAATGTAAAGGTCCTGTCGAGAAGGCCTTCTCAAGGAACACCCATACCTTTTTAAAGGCATGGACATTCCAGTCAACGATCCTAGTGAGGTGACATGCGGTATGGTATTGGCGAATATCCGGTAGACTGATTCCCCCTCTAGATTTGGGCAAAGTGAGACGAGAGAACTTAATGCGTGGTTGGGAATTCCGCCATAAGAAGGCAGAGCATGTTTTCCGGTAAGATGTAAAGAACCCTGGCGGTAGGGAAATGGGGATTGACTGCATTAGGTAGAGTAAATGGGGCAAAATTATCATTTTAATCAGGGCTGCACGCCCAAACCAGGAAACGTTCAGGCCCATCCAGTCTTTGTGGTGTTTCTGGACCTGAAGCAGGGCGGGATGGAAGTTTTTCAGATACAAATCTGTCAGGCGAGAGGGGATACGAATGCCAAGATATATGAGTGCGTCCTGTACCCACCTGAAAGGGAATGACTCTTGACAGTGCAGTACCTCCTGCATGGGGAGGGAGACATTTAGCGCCTGTGATTTTGAGTGATTGATCTTGAGATTGGACAGGAAGCCAAAATGTTCCAAATCTTTGAGAAGATTAGGAAGGGAAATACGGGGGGCCTGCAAGGAGAGGAGGATGTCGTCGGCAAAGGCCGCCACTTTAAACTCTCTGCCTTTCTCGGTAATCCCCTGTATGCTCGAGTTGTCTCTTAGTCTATTAAGAAAGGGTTCCAGGGCAAGGATATAAATCAACGGGGATAAGGGGCATCCCTGACGGGTGCCATTGCTGATGTGAAAGGCGTCCGACAGGTGGCCATTAACTTTCACTGCCGCAGAGGGACCAGAATACAAGGCCATGATATATGACAACATACGGGTCCCAAGGCCCAGAGCCCCGAGCACCTCCCGCATATAGTCCCAGGCAACCCTGTCGAATGCCTTCTCAGCATCAAGCGAAAGAAAGAATCCATGAGATTTAGAGGTCGTGAGCCAATGGTGTAAGTTTAGTGTACGGATGGTGTTGTCTCTGGCCTCACGTCCGGGGACAAAGCCAACCTGATCTAGGGAAACAAGTCCAGGCACCAAAGGGAGTAACCTGTTAGCTAAAATCTTTGCATAGATTTTGATGTCTACGTTGAGGAGGGAAATCGGTCTGTAGTTTGCAACTGAGGATGAGTCCTTGCCCTCCTTAGGGATTACCGTGATGTGCGCAGCTAACATGCTGTCAGGTTTATTCTGGGAGTCTGACAAGGCATTGAAGATGGCTAAAAGGTTGGGGGCTAAAGGAGCAATGAAAGATCTGTAATATTGGAGGGAAAGGCCATCTGGGCCCAGGGACTTCCCCGTTTTCATCTGTTTCCTGGCCATATCCAATTCCGACGCCGAAATAGGAATTTCCAGGTCGAGTGACTGTTGAGGAGAGAGCGGCCTGGGACTGTAGCGGGAGAGGAATTCTCTAATATGTGTGGCTCGGGTGTCGGCTGCGTACAGTGAGGGATTGTGGGGCTGTAAATTGTACAACTTGGAGTAAAAGCTCTCAAACTCCTTGGCGATATCCGCATTCTTGACCAGAAGCTTTCCCCCAGGGCTGCGTATGTGGTGAATTGTAGAGGAGATTTTGAATTTTGTACTGTGCACGCCAAAAGACGGCCACATTTGTTGCCCTGTTCATAGAAGATTCTCTGGCCAAGAATGTAACGTCTCCTAGAGCACTTACCTAGCTCCTCCAAGAGAAGAGCTCGGGTGTGTGTCAGGTCCAGCAATGTGGCTCGCGCATGTGTTAGTTTGTGTGAGGTTTCAAAAGATTTAATCTTCCCGATGAGGGAGTTTATATGTTCTTGGCATTGTTTCTTGGCTTTAGTGGCCAGCGCAATCAATTCACCCCGAATCACGCATTTGTGAGCTTCCCAGAGGGAGACCGGCGAGACCTCCTGACCCGAGTTCTCCGCAAAGTATTGTTGGATTCTTGTGCGAATATGGTCAATCACCAAGGGGTCCTCGAGTAAGGAGGAGTTCAGGCGCCAAGACTTCGCTCTGAAAGAAGTTTCAGGGAAGGACAAGGTAACAGTGATTGGGTGATGGTCCGACAGAAACATTGGTTCAATAGTGGATTGTTGGAGTAGGGGGAGGTCTGACTGGGAGAGAAAGAAATAGTCTATCCTAGAATATTTTTGATGCGAGGTTGAGAAGAAGGTGTAGTCCTTATCAGAGGGGAACATCATGCGCCATACATCGTGTAGGGTCAAGGACTGGAGCTGCAAATTAATCTGGCGCAGCGCCTTGTAGGTTAAAGTGGAGGATCCCGTAGAAGAATCCAATAGCGGATTCAGGGGGACATTGAAGTCCCCTCCCATAAGTGCCACACCTGATTTGAAGGAGGCAAGTAAATCACCAATTTTCCTAAGGAAGGCTACCTGACGCTCGTTTGGGCAGTATATGTTAGCTAGCGTGATCGGTGGTGAGGCATATGAACCCTTGAGGAATATGTACCTACCCTCAGGATCAATCAGGGAGTCCGATAGGTGAAAGTTTGCGTTTTTAGATATGAGAATACATACACCTTTCGTCTTGGCCTCAGGGTTAGTGGCATGGAAATCTGTTCGATAAGTGTGATTAGAAAGTTTAGGATTAGCGTCCCAACGAAAATGGGTCTCCTGAAGCAAAATGAAGTGAGCTCTATGTTTAGTGAGAGAGGACAAAACTTGTGACCTTTTCTCTGGCAGGTTAAGGCCCTTCACATTAAGAGATAGGCATTTCAGAGTCAGGGAAGGCATGGCTTGCAGCTAGAGACACAAACCCTTATACGATAAAAGGTAGCAAACTGCTGCTCTTTACAAAGAACAACGTGTATTTAGAGTAACCGGGATGGCGCAAGCACCTGGAGGGGGAGATGCGGATCCAGCCAAAGAAAAGAGAGAGAGAAAAAAAAAAAGGGAAAAAAAAAAAAAAAGAAAAAGGAAGAAAAAAAGGGGGGCAAAGAACAGAGAAGAAAGAGAGAGGGGGTACAAATAGAGCAAAGGACAAAGAGGGGGATAGAGGGATAGAAAATCAACCAGAGGTGATGATAGTCTCACTAAATCACCTAGAAAAAGGGGAGCCTGGAGGGTCAGCTAATCCCAGCAGGATTGCTGTGTGGGGACGAGAGAAGGGACGGAAACCACAGAGGGGTCGCGACCCAGGGAGTGACAGACTGAGCTTGGTCAGTAACCTGTATTAATAGTGGGGAACCTACAATTATAGGAGGACTGATGATGTGATATCCCATGTGCAGCTTGAGCTCATGAGGCAAGGGAGCCCTGCACACAACAATTAAAACATATGGAACATTGTAAACATTTCAAACAATTCAAACATTTCTTCCAAGTGCCAACAGTGTTTATCTGATCTCATCACAGCATAACATAATAGAACTTACTCTAACAAAAGGGTGAGGACGACTCATAGCATTGCACGATAACTTAGGAGTCTGGAACCTCTCATGAAGCTAAGGGGAGTCACCCTATGCAGACCAACACTACCTTCTAGTCAAGGGTAGGTTCCAACGGCACCCCGTCTGAGCCCATGATGTTAGAGATTAAACCCCTACCCCATGGACTCAAGCTTGATTAACAACACAAACAGTTCGAGTAAAACACATTCTTGCCCTTAGAGCAAGGTTGACATAGAAAGTCACGTAGCTCAATTTCACTCCACAGGAGGGGGGGGAAGGGGAGAAAAAAAGGGGGAGAGGGGAGGGGGGAGATAGGGAATGGGAAAAATCAAAATCAAAAAGCCAAAAAGATGCAGAGTGCCACGTGTCGAGGAGGGAGACACGGTATAAGAGTCTGGAGGAGAAGGCACGCTAGGTCATAGTGTGGGTACTCTGCCAGAGCGACCGATGGCACAGACATTCCAGACAGTCAAGTGAGCGGTGCAAAGCGTTACCTCCTATGGATCCAGAAGACATCAGCAGGGTCAGTCCTTTGCAATACCGGCCGTTCCACAAAGAGCAGTGCAGGAGAAGATGTCCAGGAAGGGCTAATGAGCATGATGCAGACTGGAAGGGCCTCCGTTGTCAACCCCTCGCTGGCACAGCGGGCGCTTCGTTATGCAGGTAAGACCGACAAGCTTGCCAGAGGAAACAGCATAGATAGAGTTCCTGGAAGGGGGACAAGAGGCAAAAGGATGTGGGGGGGAGAAGGGTAACAGTTGGTGGCAGTTACTCACGGGAGATGGCACTTGGCAGATAGAAATCCAGGGACATTAGGCATCCGCACGATCCCTCCTTCGGGCAGGCGTGGAAGGGGAGCCCGGACTGCTGTGGTGTAAGTCGTGATGAGAGGCATGGTTCCTCGGGGAGGACGGGTCGGCTCTATACCTTCGGGATCTGTGTCGTTGCGCCTTCGGTGATGGATGAAGAGAAACCGGGAGCCACGGTTCAGCAGGAAAATAGAAGGCGTACCACTCCGGAAGCTCGACGTGTGGGAGATCGAGTTGTTCGCAGAAGCCGTGCAAGTCCTCAGGTGTGCGGTGGAGCACAGAGCGGCCCCTAGCGGATGCTGAAAGCCCAAAAGGAAATTTCCAGCGGTATTGAATGTTTCTGGATCGCAGAGTCTCCAGCAGGGGGCGTAGGGCACGCCTGTTCTGAAGCGTGATCTGAGACAGGTCTTGAAACAACATCTCTGCGCCATTATGGAGGATACGGCCTCTCTCTCTGGCTTTGCGGAGAATCTCCTCCTTAAGTGGAAAGTTAACCACACAACATATTACATCCCTCGGTGGTTCATTGTCACGGGGTAGTGGGCGTAGTGCGAGGTGGGCCCTTTCCATGTCTATGGGAGAATCTGCTGGGTGTCCGATCAAGTCATTAAAGATGGCACATAATGTTTGTTGCAGGGAGGCCGGGTCAACAGTCTCGGGGATGCCCCGCACTCTAACAATATGTCACCGGCCCCTATTGTCAAGGTCTTCGACATGTCTATGGATATCCAGTAGACTTGTGCACAACGGAAAAATTTGTTTAGTTTCGGTTCGTTTCTTGTGCACAACGGAAACATTTGTTTAGTTTTGGTTCGTTTCTTTTCGGTCCTGTTGATTCGTAATCATTCGTAATTTTGCTAGACGGGATTTTTCGTGTTCGGACTAATTCGTATTTTCGCAAGCGTCATTTTTCGTTGAATTTTTAGTTGATTTATAATTCGTACTTTCAGTAGGGTACATTGTTTTTCGTTGATTCTGGACACAACTCCTACTTTCGTAACTTTTTTTGGGTTCGTTGATTCGTAATTTTCCGTGTGTCTCTCACAACGACGCTGCCTATTATGCCTAATATGCTTCGAATGGATTTGTACTTTTCTAAATACATAGCGTTTTTTTGTAACGATTCAAAATCTCGTATTTTACTTTCGTTTTTTACATGCGGCTATAGCCTCCGCCCCTGTACACCATTTTGAGAGGGAGAAGCACGGTGAGGGAGAAGCAGAGAGCAGAGCAGAGTGTTATTGTGCTTCAAATGGATTAGAAATCTCGTATTTTACTTTTGTTTTTTACATGCGGCTATAGCCTCCGCCCCTGTACACCATTTTGAGAGGGAGTTCAGCACGGTGAGGGAGAAGCAGAGAGCAAAGCAGAGTGAGTGTTATTGTGCTTCGTATGGATTCGTACATTCGTAACTTTTTTCATAACGAATTATGCCGAAGACATTCGGGCATTCGCTATTTTGCGGTATAATTTATTTCAGAGTCGGTTTTATTCGTAATTGCTTTGTTCGGAAATTCGAATGCTTCCGAATGTCCGAAAGTTGCTAAATTCGGATGAATTCCGATTTGTTACGAAACGAATTGCACAAGCCTAATATTCAGGAGCTGGGAGAGTTGGGCATTATAGGTGGTCTGGACCTGTCGGATGGCCGCTGCTTGCCGCTGGGTAGTCTGTTCCACCCCATCAATCCTATAAGCCACTGCATGTATTTCGGCCTTAAGGTCAGCGATCGCCGTCGTGACCGTGTTTTTAATATCAGCAGCAATTGTCTCTAGGTCAAACAGGCTGGGGGATGAGCGCGCCCCATGCTTGTATCAGATCCCCCATGTGATGGAGTAGCGGGGTCCGCGCTAGGCAAGGTCGGGGTTTGGGCCTGTGAGGCCGCATGTGCAGCCATGAGTTGTGACCGAAACAGCTCCGGTATATTTCTGCTGAGCTGCGTACCTGTGTCCCCGGTCGACCTGGAGGTAGAGGAGCTCCGTGTGGTTCTGCTCATGGTATTAGCTGGGCGTAGGTTCCCCAAAAAGCAAGATTCAGCCCCCGGATCGCAGGAGCTCTCAGCTTATGCTGCCATCTAGGTCGCCGTCCAGGCCACGCCCCCGAAATTGTGCTAACTTTACTGTTCTGTTTTTAATTCATGAACATTTATTTTTTTTCCCAAAAATTGCGTTTGAAACACCGCTGCGCAAATACAGTGTTTTTTTTTTTTTTTTTTTACTAAAGGCAAATCCACTTTGCACTACAAGTGCAAACTACAAGTGCAAAGTGCACTTGAAATTGCACTGAAAGTGCACTTGGAAGTGCAATCGCTGTAGATCTGAGGGGGATCCCCCTCAAGCGATCCCCCTCAAGCAAGGCATAATCAAACCCCTCCTAAAGAAACCCAACCTCGACCCCAAAGACCCAAACTACTGCAGACCGGTAACAAGCCTCAACACCATCTCCAAGATCATGGAGAAAGTAGTAGTACAACAGCTACAACTCCATTTGGATGCTCAAAAACTCTTGGACCCACTACAATCAGGCTTCCGCCCAGGCCATGGCACAGAAACAGCACTTCTTAAAATATGGGATGACGCCCTCGAAGCAGCAGATGACTGAGAATCATGTCTCCTGGTGCTGCTGGACCTCAGTGCAGCGTTCAACACAGTAGATCACAAATCTCTACCCATTCGCCTTAAAGAAGTAGCAGGAATCACAGACTCAGATCTACCCTGGTTTGCATCCTTCCTAGATAATCGTTCCCAGACAGTGAAACTAGGAGCCTTCACCTCTGAATCTTGCGCAATTTCTTGCGGAGTCCCTCAAGGATCACCCCTGTCACACGTGCTCTTTAACGTCTACCTCCGCCCACTCTTCAAAATCATCAACAGGACCTGTGCTACCACTCATATGCTGATGACACTCAACTCTACTTTCGCATCACCGAAAAAAAAGACCAATATCACGGACTAGAAAAATGCCTCACACTGATCGATGATTGGATGACTGAGAGCTCCCTCAAACTCAATGGATCCAAAACAGAACTTCTTCTCCACACAAACCGAAAGACAAAAGCTAAGACTTCATGGACACCACCCACCATCCTTGGACAGACCATCACCCCAAGCACCAAAGTCAAAAGTCTCTGAGTCATTTTTGACTCAGAGATGTCGATGGATGCACAAATAGGATCAGTATTCAGCGGATCTCACCACCTTCTCCGCCTGCTGCGTAGACTCATCCCCTTCATCCCAGAAGAGGAGATAGCAGTAGTAGTTGGAACAATCATCAATTCCCGACTGGACTACGCAAACTCCCTCTACATAGGACTACCTAAATACCAGATGGCGTGCCTACAAGTCATCCAGAACACGGCAGCCAGACTGGTAACGGGGAAAAAACCCTGGGAATCCATCACCCCATCCCTGAGGACCCTTCATTGGCTAACCGTAAAGGATCGGTCACTTTCAAGACCCTCTGCCTCACCCACAAATGCACACAAGGAAACGCTCCTCAAAATTTATGCAAGAAAATAAAACACTACTCACCCAATCGCATTCTCCGATTAACTAACCAAAACCTCCTCCACATCCCCAAGTCCCACTACAAATCAAAGGGAGAACGAATATTTGCAGTCCAAGGACCACGGCTTTGGAACGCTCTACCCACAAACATCCGCATGGAAGAAAACCACAGGGCCTTCAGGAAAAAACTTAAGACCCACCTCTTCTGAAGGATCAGGACGACACTAAATGGAAAAAGCGCCTTGAGGCGATTTAGTTTGCATTTGTAGCGCTATACAATTTACTCACTCACTCACACACATGCAAGGAAAAGAAAAAAAACTGCATTTTAGCTTGCACATGATTGGATGATAAAGTTGGCAGAGCTTCCCCTCATTTCAGATCAACCCCTCAGATTTACAGCAACTGAACTTCCAAGTGCACTTTCAGTGCAATTTCAAGTGCACTTTGCACTTTTAGTGCAAAGTGGATTTGCTTTTTGTAAATAACCCCCAGTGTGATATAAAATATTGCAAGGACTGCGATTTTATTTTTTACAAGTGCAAACTACAAGTGCAAAGTGCACTTGAAATTGCACTGAAAGTGCACTTGGAAGTGCAGTCGCTGTAAATCTGAGGGGTAGATCTGAAATGAGGGGAAGCTCTGCTGATTTTATTATCCAATCATGTGCAAGCTAATATGCTGTTTTTTTTTTCCTTGCATGACCCCCTCAGATCTACAGCAACTGTACTTCCAAGTGCACTTTCAGTGCATTTTCAAGTGCACTTTGCACTTGTAGTTTGCACTTGTAGTGCAAAGTGGATTTGCCTTTCGTAAATAACCCCCATTGATTTTCTTTTTCTATGTATTTGGGTGCAATGATATCTTATTTAAGTATATGACATTTGCTAAAATACAATATGAAGCTAAATTAAAGGGCTTATTGAACTTCCCCAGTATAGTAATATGTCTGAACAAGGGATAAGGTCATATATCTTGACTTGAACTAGTTGGTTAGAAGTTAACATATATTTGTATGCTCAGCTTATAATGGTTTTTCTGCAAGGCACACATATAGGAAAATATAGCTTGCATAAGCAGTTTTATTCAGTACCGTCTAAACAAAGAATTGTAGCTCACTATGTCTGGGCCACCTTTCCTGTGTAATGAGACATGAAACAGGGAAGCAGGACTCATGCATATTAGTCATGAACAGATGGTACATTAAACCTGATGTCAGCAATGTTGGCCATGTTAAGAGGTCAATCACCTAATATGTGATTATATGTGTAGCGGGGTGCTATATTTAGGGGGAGTATCTGAGTGGTAACTAGGCTCAGATACACTAATTGTCAGGTTTCTTGGACCATTTCTGCCCCTGGGAGATAGTATTGGTGTGCAGTTCCCTGGGGCCTACAGGTGGCGCTGTCGCCATAGGCCTGGGTTGAACCACAGTACAGGGTTGTGCCTTTTTCTTGTCCCCTCTCGGCAGTAGTACGGTGGGGCGGGGAACCTGCTGTGCCTGTCAGGAGAGGGTATAAAAAGGGGCGGTCATCTTCCAGTGGTCGCGCCCAGGCATCTTCAGCCTGGGTGGTGCGCGTGTTATCTCCGGGTGCCCTAGGCCCGGAGGCCGAGTTCCTGTTCCATCCCAGACACCTTCAGTCTGGAGTAAGGTACTATTTTGGAGGTCCGGAGCCCAGTGCCTTCAGCTGGGTTCCGCCGGGGATTGAGGGCTCCCAGGGTGCTGCCTTGCGAGGGGACCCGTATCCAGGATCGAGGAGGCCAGGGAGGTGACCCCTTCTGAAGACCCAGCGCAGAGTTGTGGTGACAGTGGGGGCCTCTGGTAACTCTCCAGAGGGATGTTCTTCTCCTTGACATGGGCCAAGTTTCTTCAAGAAGGAAGTGCATGTTCTGTAGGTCATAGTGGCAGTGACTCTACGCACACCAGGTCAGTGTCAGTGACCAAATATAGCAAGGCCCTATTCACCAGGTCAGTGACCAACTTCAACAAGTCAGTGGCAGTGACTTTCATATTCACCCGGTCTGTGGCAGAGACCGTGCGCCCAAACCCGTTCGTGAAATCAGAACAGTAAGAGAAACTAAATCAAGTTTGTGCCCGGACCACCTCCCACCTTATCTGACCTGTGTCTCATATCAACCTGTCTGCTCTCATAGAGACTATTTGTTATCCGTGGTGAAATAAATACAAAAGTTGGACTTTCAGTTGGTGTGGACAGTTACTTTACTGGGGAGAATTAAGGACTTGTTTCTGGCTAATGCAGAGGCGAGATCAGCTCGGGAGGATTCTAACACCAGCCGCAGGCAGGCCCGAAAATTACCACCGCTCAGCCTCCCCCTCCAGGAAGGTACGGGCTTATGATGCGGTGTGTCTCATTCTTTCCTGCGGAGGAGCCAAGTAAATAAAAGCAGGTAAAGTCTGGGGTGGGTGCGCTATACGTGGGGGCTCGAGTCCGGGATGTGTCTGCGGTTGCAAAGTGTGAAAACCCCCCCAGAAGTTGAATTTTATTCCCCAGTGAAGTTCCGTGGAGGTCGGCCATATTGAGAACTGTGCCACAAGGAGAACCCTGACTGCGTAGTTCATGGGCGTGCCTATTCAGAATGCCCGCAAACGATGCAGGAGATGGGAGGAGTCTGGCCATGTGTGGAGTTGCACGTGGGGAATTTGGCGCGAAAAGGTCAGTGCGCAATGGAGCAGCGGATGGACAACATGGCGTCTCATGCCTCATGGGTTCCGGCTACTACTACCATGAAGATGACTTAATTCGCTGCTTCTTTAACGGATACGGGGATTCGGCTAAAGCCCCGGGGACGATTTGCCCTCTACATGTGTAAAGATGTGGAGGCCGCAGGCAGGCCCAAAAATTAACACCGCTCAACCTCCCCATCCAGGAGGGTACGGGCTTATGGTGCGGTGTGCTCATTCTTTCCTGCGGAGGAGCCAAGTAAAGAAAAGCAGGTAAAGTCTGGGGTGGGTGCGCTATATATGTAATGATATGAAATGTACATCCCTTTATTAATCACTCCCACATCCCATTTTGATTGGTTAATGATTAGCCATATATAAATTGTATGCCCGCCCAGAATAAGATCAGATAGCTTTGGACATAGACTCTGCATGATCTCTTTTTGTGTTCACCAAGAAGCTATCTCCTCAGTACTGAGAGGGTCTTGTGAGTGTGGTAATTGCTGTGATTATACCTAGCTGGTCTTGTCAGGTATACGGAAATACCATTTTATTTTCTTCAAATGGAGGCACCGCTTGAGATTTTTGAATTTAGGACTTGATGAGATAAGGTATTCACCGGTGGTAAGGTATTTTTGTTTTCTTGCCTCAGCTCTGATAAAACCCTAGTCTCTAAAAAAAAGAAATAAAAAAAAAAAAGAAGGGAGACGGACCATGCCTGTTAAGAAATGGCTTTTGGGAAGCCTGGCTTTGGCTAAGCCTGTTAGAAGTTTAAAATGTAGTGCTTCACCTCCTTGCGGAAAGTAGGATAAAAGAAAAGTGTTGGTAGTGGGACTGACACAAAGGGGGTTATTTACTAAAGCCAAATCCACTTTGCACTACAAGTGCAATCTACAAGTGCAAAGTGCACTTGAAATTGCACTGAAAGTGCACTTGGGGAAGTGCAGTCGCTGTAATTCTGAGGGGTAGATCTGAAATGAGGGGAAGCTCTGCTGATTTTATCATCCAATAATGTGCAAGCTAAAATGCTGTTTTTTATTTTCCTTGCATGTCCCCCTCGGATCTACAGCGACTGCACTTCCAAGTTCACTTTCAGTGCAATTTCAAGTGCACTTTGCACTTGTAGTTTGCACTTATAGTGCAAAGTGGATTTGCCTTTAGTAAATAACCCCCCTAGGGTTAATAGGGCAATTACTACCGGGACCCACAAACTTTTGGTAATCTTGCTTTTTCTTTTCTGTCGCATTTGCTTAGGAGTATAAGGCAATTTGTTGCGTGGAATACGGGGCTATATGGGTAAGGCAGTCCTATTTTCACTGTTATATGATGTCTCAAAAGGGACACATTTAATTAGAGTAAAGTACATTTTTCTTGTTTGTATCCAGCATGTTTTACTCACTTTATGTTTACAAATGTTTTTATTGGAAGATCAATAAACATACAAGTTGTGATATGCATGTAAGTGACATATAAACAAAAAAAAAATGATAGCAGATCCAAACATTTTGTAGAAATAATAATTCCGGAACAGAAATTCTGTTACCCTTGTACAAGATTTATCGTGATCCACGTTGGAAAGACACAAGGATATAGTAATTATAGAACTGGTTGGGGTTCAACAGTTCAGGCAGCCAAACAAGATCAAATTTACCAACACAACCTTTTAAGAATTAGAATGGTTCATCAGAATGGGGTGTCCCAGTGTTCCCACTTCCTGTCAAAGAGAAACAGTGTATCATATAAAGTGTGATGAATTTGTTCAGTTAAATTATCTCCATCCTAGCGAGAACCTGTGATTGGAATGAGCTTCGAGTTCGAGTCGAACCCATGTTCGACTCGAAAATCGCCTGTTCGGCTGTTCGCCGAATTTTGAACATTATGGGCCGTTCGCGCCAAATTCGAGTGGCGCGTCACGGATCATAATTCACTGCGGCATCGCAGTGCATTGATGGCTAATGATTGGCCAAGCATGCAGTATGACCCGCATGCTTTGGCCAATCACAGCGCGCAAAAAATGGAGAGTCACAGTTGGCCAAAGCCAGGGTGGCTTTGGCCAATTATGTCTCAGGGGGTTTAGTACACGCCCCACAATATATAAGGCCGCCTCCGTGGCGGCCTTGTGTAGTGTGTTGCGGTGGTTAAAGAGAGAGGTTAAAGAGAGAGAGAGAGACAGTGTCATTTATTTTGAGTTAGATAGAGCAGGCAGGCGAGTCAGTTAGCTGCAGTTACAGTGTGTAGAGGATATATATGCATCCTAGGTGTTGTATATATATTTACACACTGTATTCAGTTTAGCTCGATCCTTTCCTGTTATTCTCTATACTGACAGGCAGGCAAGTGATTGTGTTAGCTGCAGTGTTTCACTTAGTGTACTGTGTCTTTTGCACAGCGTGTACCTGAATACAATTGGTGGTGTTCTCATACCAATACCACAGGCAGGGAGCTGCATTAATTTCATTTTGTGTACTTCTGTCCTTTGCACAGCGTTCACCTAAAGGTACCTCAATACAATTAGTGGCGTTCTCATACTAAAACCACAGGCTGGGAGCTCATTCATTTCATTTAGTGTACTTATGTCCTTTGCACAGTGTGCACCTAAAGGTACCTCAATACAATTAGTGGTGTTCTCATACTAAAACCACAGGCAGGGAGCTGCATTAATTTCATTTAGTGTACTGTGTCCTTTGCACAGCGATCACCTAAATGTACCTTAATACAATTAGTGGTGTTCTCATACTAAAACCACAGGCAGGGATCTGCATTAATTTCATTTAGTGAACTTCTGTCCTTTGCACAGCGTTCACCTAAAGGTACCTGAATACAATTGGTGGTGTTCTCAAACTAATACCACAGGCAGGGAGCTGCAAGTATTTTCAGATAGTGTACTGTGTCATCTGCACAGTGTGCACCTAAAACTAACTGAAGACAATTGCTGCTTTTTCTCATACTAATACCACAGCAGGCAGTTGATTGTGCTAGCTGCAGTATAATCACTATAGATCTATATATATACATCCCACCTTTGTGCAGCTACATCTCACTGCAGGCCATTAGTATGTCTGGAAGGCAAACAAGGAGAGGCAGACAGTCACGAGCCAATAAAAGAGGGCAAGCAGGCTCTGAGTCTAGAGGCAATAGTGCTGGTCGTGTACACGGTGCATCCTCATCAGCACATGGCCGTGGGACACGCTTGTCCTTCTTTTCGGCAGCTGGCCATGTTGAGCCGCAACATGCCGAAGACTTGGTAGAGTGGATGACCAAGCCGTCCTCATCCTTCTCATCCTCTCTCACCCAGGCTCATGGTACTTTGTTTGGCAAAGCAGCTGCCAAAGTGGCCTCTTCCCTCGGCTCAATGGCATCAGTCACTCCTTCCCTAGCCCCACCATGTCCTCCTGAGGAGTCCCCCGAACTGTTTGAACACAGTGTTGGGTACATGCTCCAGGAGGATGCCCAGCGTTTTGAAGGCTCCGATGATGGTACCCAGCTAGAGGAAGGCAGTAACGTGAGCCCGGAGAGAGGGGGTGCCCAACAAGGACAGCAATCTGGCAGTCTTGTTCCCCGAGCTGCAGCATACTGCCGGATTTGCTCCAGTGATGAGGAGGGAGGGGATGATGAGGTCACTGACTCCACGTGGGTGCCTGATAGGAGAGAGGAGGAGGAGGAGGCACATCTCCAACGAGGCAGGATGCCCTCCAAGGGCCAGCTTAAGGGCAGCCAACCGACTGCATCACACCGCAGTGTTCCACATGTTCAGGGCGCTGCGTTATTCCAAAAGTTCTTTGGAGTGGGCCTTTTTTGAGACGTGTGCAGCAGATCGCACCATTGCTATTTGCAACATATGTCTGAAGTGTATCTCGCGTGGCCAAAACATGAGCCGCTTGGGCACTACGTGCTTGACCAGACATATGTCGACCTGCCATGCAGTCCGTTAGCAAGCATACAAAAAAGACCCACACCAAAGAACAAAGCGGACCTCTCCTTGCTCCTCATCAGCTGGGATCTCCAACCCCACTATACCTTAAGTCCTCTCTGAAACCTGCACTGGAAGGAATGAAGGTGTAGAATTATGTGTGTCACAGCCAAGTACTTGCGGGCAATCTGCTATCGGTACACCAACGTCAGATTGTACCAGGCAAATTTCCCTGCCCCAGCTGCTGCACCGCCGAAAGAAGTTCGCTCCCAGCCATCCACATGCCCAGCGGTTGAATGCTAGCTTGGCTAAATTGCTAGCACTTCAAATGCTGCCTTTTCAGTTGGTAGACTCTGCCCCCTTCCGTGAGTTTGTGGAATGTGCGGTTCCTCAGTGGCAGGTTCCCAAACGCCACTTTTTCTCACGGAAGGTGATTCCGGCTCTCTACCGGCATGTGGAAGGCAATGTCTTGGCCTCGCTGGACAGGGCGGTCAGCGGTAAGGTGCATATTACTGCTGACTCATGGTCCAGCAGGCATGAACGTTACCTATCTTTCACGGTGCATTGGGTGACTCTGCTGGCAGCTGGGAAGGATGCAGGACAAGGTGCAGTAGTGTTGGAGGTTGTTCCGCCACCACGCCTCCAAAATGCTACTACTGGTGATTCTGACACACCTCTCTCCTCCACCCCCTCCTCTTCTTCTTCCTCCATGACCTCAGCCTGTGCTTTGTCCTCGAAACCAGCAGTGCTCCGTAGGCGTTCAAGGGGCTTCATTTAGGAACCTATAAATACGTGAGATTACACCCTTATCTTTCGACGTATGTGCACAGATATGCTCAAAGTGAGTATTGTGCAAATGGGACGTTAATGTACCTCTGCTTTGATAGAAATGGCGAATCTGAAGAAATCTGAAATGTTCAGAATAGGGGAAATTATGTTCTGCATTAAGTTGGGAGAATGTTTTAAATTGCGTGCTGATTTTAAATGATGTAAAGGTAGTTAAGCGACTGGAGCTCCACCTAAAAACGTTGTCTCTGTATTGAAAGGCGGGGGGGGGGGGGAAATCAGGATCACCTATAAAAGAGTATAGGGGTGTGAGTAAAGAGGCTAATTTGAATTTACTGTTGTAAAGAGACCAAAGATAAAGAGATTGATAAATGATACTATTGAGAGGAGTTGTAATACTTGGTCATATAGATTTGGACCATAATAAACCAGGGAGATGATACGGATACACTGAGTGCGTTTCGAACATTAGTCATGGGATGTCCAGAGTAGGGGCATGCCATTCAGCGGTTTGAGTGAGCCTAGCCACCAGATAGTAACGCCACAAATCTGGGTGGCCGAAGCCTCCAAGCGAGTGGGGTCTATGCAACAGTGCCAATTAAATATTGTTTTTTTAGAGTGCCATACAAACTTGTTGATGTCTTTCTGAATAGATTCAATATATGATTTAGAGACATAAATGGGCAGGGTTCTAAAAAAAAAAGAATTTTGGGTAAGATCGCCATGTTTATGGCCGTAACTCTGCCCAAGAAGGAAATACGATACGTTATCCGGGTTTTTAATAGGGATCTAATGTGAGCAACTATAGGGTGATAATTTTGATGAAAGAGATCACGGAATGTGGGAGTAAGTTGAATGCCTAAATGACGGAAAGACTGGGTACACCATGCAAAAGTAAAGTGCTGTTACAAGGTGGTTGCTAGGTCATTAGGTATATTAATAGGCATTGCGGTGCATTTAGACAGTTTTACTCCTAAACCCCATATGGTCTGGAAAGAATCCAATAGGGATGTTAAATTTGGTAGGGCAATTAAGGGGTTAGTCAAGAAAAGGAGGACATTGTCTGCGTAAAGGCTGAGTTTGAATTCCTCCGGCCCTTTACAGTAACCCTTGATATTAACATTATTTGATATGGCTCTAGACAGGGGCTCAAAGCAAATAGGAGAAGGGGACAGCCCTGTCTGATACCCCTTTGAAGTGGAACAATTGGAAATTGTTGCTGGGTAGTTTGACGCGCCTTTGGGGGGGCTTGATAAAACGCATGAAAACCCTGGAGGAAAGCTCCCTTGATACCAAATTTAGGCAATAAGTGATCTAGGTATGACCAGCTTATGCTGTCAAACGCCTTATGGATATCAAGGCTAAGAAGAAGTACCTGCTTTGAGTGTAGATTAGGATCTTGGATAATGTTTGTCACTAGGCGTATGTTGATGGTGATTTGTCGACCTGGTATAAAACCAGTTTGGTCTGGGGAGGTTAAAGTGGTAATCACCGAGGCCAATCTGTCCACCAGCAACCTACCATAAATCTTCAAATCATTATTAATAACTGAGATAGGTCGTAAATTTTGAGGGACAGAGTGGTCTTTGTGTGGTTTAGGGACAAGTGACATGTTGGCTAAAAGCATTTCAGGCATAACGTTGTTGCTTTTCAGCATTATATACTGTGTATGTAGTGCCATTGTGAGGTACCGTGAGTTTAAAGGGGAACCCCCAGCAATAGCGTATATGGGCAGCTTTAAGTACTGAGGTGACATCCTTCATTTTGCATCTGCTATCGAGAGTAGCTTGAGAGATGCCTGGATAGATTAGAATTTTGACACCATCTAATTCAATATGGTTGGTGTTTCTTGAGGCTCTCAAGATCTCTTCTTTGGTCAGGTAGTCTTTCATGCAGAGTATCACATCCCGGGGGGGGTTATCCACTGGAGGTTTTGGGTGCAAAGCCCTGTGGAGCCTGTCACATACAAAGGCCTTTGTAGGGGTGTCAGTGAGAAGGGCATGGAATAGCTTGGTCGTTGCTAACACAAAGTCTGAGACAGTTTCAGGGATACCCCTCAGCCGAAGGTTATTTCTGCGATTGTGATAGTCTAGATCCTCAACTTGGGATTGCATGAATGTGTAGTTCTCTGCCAAGGATTCAAAATCCCTATGGAGATTAGTGTGAGCAAGAGCTAACTCATCATGCTTGGTTTCTAGAAGATCAGTGCGAGTGCCCAGCGCTGTGATTTCACGCGTCAGCGTGCTGGTGGTCTTATGTAGTTCTGATTGAAACTTCTCAGCCAGTTTTTCATACATAGCAGACAGGCTGTCTTCAAAATCTGCTTTTGTTAGCTGTACTGGGTACTCATGATTCTCCCGCTGCTGATCCATGGACCAAAGAGGCGGGGTCAGAGGCTTGGAGCCGCACTGGGCCTGGGCGCCATCTTTAGTCACGCTGGCTTGTTCCTGCACCCATAGGAGATAAGTAGTTAGAGACCGCTGTGGCTTACTTTTTTTCCTCGATTTCTTGCTGGACGACATGCACCTTGTAGTCCCACAGGGGTGAGAGGTATTATGGGCTGAAAAAATTGGTGAGATAGCCCTGTGGGAGCCTTTTCTGTCTCTCTGTCCGCCGGAGCTCTCACAGGAAGTGTTCGTCTCTCATCGTGCCGTGCATGCGCTTTTACTTACTTTATTACTAGGTCATGTAACACTGTACCCAAATGCATTTTTATTTATTTATTTATTTATTCATGTGGCAGATAGAACTTTGTTTTGGTGATATTTTTTGTATTGTTCCATGCAAAACCTTTATTATATCAACCACAATATACAACACAAGGGAAATTCCACAAATAGAACAGAGTTGTTCTACACAACAGAAACTATACAATGGAATTAGCCAGTGCACTGAGATCTAATAAAACTCAGTAGCAGTGGCCTGTATGTCAGGCAGGTATTTAACTATGGTAAGTGGGAATAACTAAATCGAATAATCTTTTAAGAGTGTTTAAGACACATATCAATAACAGGCAATATGCATGGGCCAACAATATGGTCTTGCTTCCATATTTTGATTATACAGCAAGTATCATATATAGAGACAAGGGGGAGCAGAGGGGTTACTATTTAATAAGCATATAGAAACCCATGGCAAAAGTGAATGGGAAAAAGAAGAAAGAAAAAAGGGGAGGGTGGAGAGTGGGCAAGGGGAGAAAAGTAGATGGGAAATGGAAGGGAAAGAACACATGGTCCCTTGAGGCAAAGAGACTTAAGGGGTGGGTGGGGGAAGGGATGGACTTTTGGTGGAATTTAAAGCGGTAATAAACTGCTGTATTAAGAAGAAAATAAAACGTTCCCCTGCAAAAAATAGCATAATATGCTAGTGTAGCGGGTATGTGCTTTTCTGTTTGAATCTGGTGGGGAAACTGTGATATATGGTTCCCTGGGGCCCACCGGGTGGCGCTGTCACTTTGGGCCCGGGGTTGAGCCATCATTGCAGTGTCATACCTCTTTTTGGCCTCTCTCAGCGGTTGTATGGTGGGGCGGGGAACCCGCCGTTCTTGCTGGGAGGGGGTATAAAGGGGGCGGCCATTTTTGGTGGCGGGAGTCGAGTCCCGGGCACCTTCAGCCTGGGTCGTGTCGGTCCTCTAGGTGGCCTAGGCCTGGAGGACGTTCGGAGGTCGTGTTCCATCCCAGGCACCTTTAGCCTGGGGTGAGGTACTTGGATGGCGGTCCGGGACTGAGGGTCCAGGATTAAGGCTCTGCGAGGGAGGAACTTCCTAGGGGACCCCGGGAGAGGGTACCTGAATCCAGTGGCATAAGGGACCGGAAGGGGTACTTACCTGAAGACCTGGTGCAGCAAATTGCCAGTGACGGGTGAGCCTCTGGAGACCGCCGGGAGGGATGTCTTCCTCGATTGGGAGCAGAAACCTACTTCTGGGAAGGAAGTAGGAGAGTTCATTGTGCCTGGGCCTACTCGCATCCACACCCCCTGTCTGTTCTGTTCGTTGAAGGAGTCCAACTGATTGTGTTCACTTTTCCATGAGAAGAATAATAGGATTTTTATAACAGCTTACCTGTAAAATCCTTTTCTTAGGAGTACATCACGGGACACAGAGCGACATAGTCATTACTAATGGGTTATATAGATACCGTCAGGTGCTGGCACTGGCAACTTCCAAAACCGGAAGTACCCTCCCCTATATAAGCCCCTCCCATCCGGGAGCACCTCAGTTTTGTAGCAAAGCAATAAGTGTCCCCAAAGAGGGGCGGGAGCTCTGTGTCCCGTGATGTACTCCTAAGAAAAGGATTTTACAGGTAAGCTGTTATAAAAATCCTATTTTCTTTCTCGTACATCACGGGACACAGAGCGACATAGTCATTACTAATGGGATGTCCTAAAGCAATGCCCAATGAGGGGGGGGGATACACCATATATAAGCTGAGCGCTATCAGACATGAGGATCTTTTGCGGCCTGCAACACACTGCGCCCAAAGGCGACATCCTCCTGACTTCTAACGTCCACCTGGTAGAACCTAGTAAACGTGTGAACTGAAGACCATGTTGCGGCCTTACAGATTTGAGCCAGGGAGGCCTGGTGATGCACTGCCCATGAAGTTCCAACTGCTCTCGTGGAGTGCGCTCTAACTTTTAACGGAGGCGGTCTCCTTCTCAAGCCATAGGCTTGTATTATGACCTGTCGAATCCACTTGGCTAAAGTAGATTTTGACGCTGCCTGACCCTTTCTGGGGCCTTCCGGCAGAATAAACAAAGTATCCGTTCTGCGAATCTGAGCAGTGGCTTTTAGATAAGCTTTAACTGCTCTTACTACATCCAAAGAATGCAATAACTTTTCCTCTACCGAAGTAGGTTTGGGGAAAAAAGAAGGAAGAACCACATCTTGGTTCAAATGAAACCTCGGTACCACCCTAGGAAGAAAGGCTGGATGAGGACGTAATACTACTCTATCCTTATGGATAACCAGATATGGCTCCTTACAGGACATAGCTGCTAATTCCGACACTCTTTTAGCCGAACAAATGGCTACTAGAAAAATCAATTTCCTGGTGAGAAGCACCAAAGAAATATGCTGTAATGGTTCAAATGGTTGTTTCTGTAGAACCGACAGAACCAAGTTTAGATCCCATGGACATATGGGAATATTAACCGGAGGACTAATACGCATCACTCCTTGTATAAAGGCTTTGACTAGTGAATGCGAAGCCAAGGGCCTTTGAAAAAATATTGACAAGGCCGAAATCTGACCCTTGATAGTACTCAAGGCAAGCTTCCTATCTACAGCCCATTGTAGGAAGTCCAGAATCCTACCTATTACGTACTTATGTGGATGCCATTTCTTGGCCTCACACCACGCGATGTACGCCTTCCAGATTCTATATTAGATCTGCCTGGATACCGGCTTCCTGGCATTGATCATGGTAGATACCACAGGATTAGAGAGCCCTCTCTTTTTTAGAATGTGGGCTTCCATAGCCAGGCCGTCAAACCTAGGGCTGGTAAGGAAGGGTGGTATATCGGTCCTTGCGAAAGCAGGTCCGGACGACGTGGGAGAGTCCAAGGACTCCCCACTGAAATTTTACAATCTCCGCGTACCACGCTCTTCGGGGCCACGCTGGAGCCACCGGAATCACTGATTTCTTTTCTACCCTGATTCTGCGGAGTAATCGAGGTAACCATTGTGGCGGTGTGAATGCATATATCAGCTTGAACTGATCCCAAGGGAACACTAGGGCATCCGAGCCGCAAGCTAGGGGATCCCTTGTCCGAGAGACAAACCTGTCCCCCTTTGCGTTGAATCTGGATGCTAGAAGATCTACATCCGATGTTCCCCACCGCTGACATATTGTCCAGAAAACCTCGGGGTGAAGGGACCCTTCCTCTGGGCCTAATTGCTGGCGACTTAGAAAGTCCGCCTTCCAATTCTCCACTCCTGGAATGAATACCGCAGATATGGCTGGGACATATTTTTCTGCCCATTTCAGGATGTAATTTACTTCCCTCTGGGCTGCACGACTCCTGGTGCCCCCCTGATGATTGAATTCTGACAGGGGACCCTTGGAGTTTGGATGTCCATGCTACTAGGGCATACCGGGCTGCTCGTATCTCTAAGAGATTGATGGGCAGGGCCTTTTCTGCATCTGACCATCTGCCCTGGAGAGACTATTGCTCCAGTACTGCTCCCCAGCCTATAAGGCTGGCATCTGTAGTGACCACCTTCCAAGAAATCAGACTGAAGGATTTCCCTTTTTCCAGATTCTGGGGAACCAACCACTAACGGAGGCTCTTGCGAATGGAAGGGGACAAGGACATTGTAAGTCTAGGGCCTGAACTTTTTTGTTCCAGGCTGACAGTATGGCCCCCTGCAAATTCCTTGAATGGAATTGACCGTAGGGTACTGCTTCGAATGATGCCACCATTTTTCCCAGCAGCCTTATGCACAGGCGTATGGACGGCTGTCTTTTTTGTACCCACTAAGTGGATCAAATCTTTCAAAGACAACACCTTTCCTCGAGGCAAGAATATTTTTCTCTGGCCTGAATCCAACCTTAGCCCCAAGTATTCCAGACTTTTGACTGGTTTTTAGGGCTAACTTGTCTCGGTTGATAATCCAACCGTGAGATTCCAGATACTTGATTGTCTTGTGAACGACCACGTCTAGTTTTTTCACTGAGTGGTCTATCAGCAACAAGTCATCTAGATATGCCATTATCATTACACCTTGTGTTCTTAGATTGGCCAATAAAGGGCCAGAATTTTTGTAAACACTCGTGGTGCTGTGGCCAAACCGAAGGGTAAGGCTCTGAACTGAAAATGGCGCCCTTCTACTGCAAAGCGTAGAAATTTTTGGTGGACTGGAAAGATGGGAATGTGCAAATAAGCATCTTTGATGTCGATCGCGGCTAACCAATCCTCCCCTTGTAGGGCAGTGGCCACCGATCGGATCGACTCCATCGGAAAGTCCTGATATACAGGAATTTGTATAGCCCTTTTTAGAATTAATATGGGCCTCCCGTCCGCGTTTGCTTCGGGACTGTAAAGAGGTTTGAGTAAAACCCAAACCCTCATTCTTACAGGGGAACCTCCATAATTACTCCTTGGAGCAATAGTTGTTCTAGTGCCAACAAGAGGGACTCTATCTTCCGGGGATCCCTTGGCACGTTTGACCTCAAAAATGGGAAGGAGGAGAGTCTTTTAACTCCAAACTGTATCCCAAACATACTGCGGAGAGCACCTATCTGTCTTGATCGTGTCCCGCCAGGTCTCTTGCGAACAACTGGAGTCCTCCCCCCACCCGACTGAGTGGGGGCAACCCTTCAATGAATTTAACTTTGGGGGAGGTTTTGTACCTCCCCTGACCCAGGGTTTCTCATTACCCTGCTATTGTCCCTGTTTTTTACCCCCGGGAATTGACCGAGGAGGCCGTCGGAACTGTTACACAGCCGATGCCCCAGGGACTGGAGAAGCAGGCCTCTTAAAGAGGGACCTCTAACTCTGTTTTTAACCGGCAAGAGCGTATTTTTACCGCTGGAAATTTTCTGGATATATTTGTCCAGGTTTTCCCTGAATAAGCGTTCACCATGAAATGGGACGCTAACCAGCCATTCTTTACAGGGAGCTTCAGCAGACCAGTTTTTGAGCCATAGAAGCCTACGCATATGTACTATAGACAGCGTAAGGCGGGAGGCCTGATGGACTGAATCCTTATGGCGTCAACCGCAAAGCCTAAGGCTCTAGGTAGATCAGCTAGGGCAAAGCCTGCTGATCTGTCAAGTCCCTCAAGACCTGTTTCAACTGATCCTTCACTGCTTAGCAGACCCCAATAGCTGCTACTGCTGGTTGTGTCACCAAGCTTGCTGTAGAAAGAAGCAGACTTTCATAAGGACTCCAATCTTTTATCTATTGGGTTCTTGAACATTTGGACATTATCCACTGGACATGTCAGTGATTTATACATACAAGAGATGGCTGCGTCCACTGTAGGGACCTTCCATTTTTTTTTTTTTGATGAACTTATCCTCCATGGGATAGACCACCGGAAATCTCTTGGGGGAATAAATATTTTCTCAGGACGTTCCCAATCCTGGTAAATAAGCCCTTTCAGTAAAGGGTGAAGTGGAAAAGAACAGACAGTCTGGGGGCTTCTAGCGACCCCAACGAGGATACAGTAGTGGTTGATGGTTCCGCAAGGTGCATTTTTAAATGCTGATCGGACCATGTTAGTCAGAGACTGAACCCATAATCTTTCAGCTTGAGATGCTGAGAAAAGGTTCCCCCACTGTTGACTCCTCTATAACAGAATCAACCTTATCCTGATCCCCTTCAGGCAGGTCGATCCCTGTATGGGACTGTTGCTCTGCTAACAGGCACTTTGAAGGAGGAGATGGAGATCGGCGTGCTTTCCCTGACAGGGAGGCAGCGATCAATGTTGACAATCTCTCTCTAATCCTCCCAGAGCTGAGGAAAAAACCTCCTCTGTTACATACACAGGAGCAGGTGAACTGAGGACAGCCACAGTACCAAGTACCCCTGCGGGGTCTCTACGGTCACTTACCTCTGAACTTCAGGGGAGACTGGTGCAGCAGAAGTATGCCCAAGATCCTCAGAGCCCGATGAGACCCCCTTCGCTTCCTGGAAGATTCAGTTCCGGAGCTTCTGGACGGCATATTCCTAAGCCTAAAGCTGAGGTATTCCAGACGTAATACACCACTTTTACTGAGAATAGTCTAGCACAATTGCTGCTATATCACAGTTGGTGTCTACTAAAGTGCCTTTCTAGGGGATGCCTGCATCAACCGCCTCTATGTGCCTTTATATTGTTGCTAGCTCTGTCTGTGCACTTCAACAGCCAGCTATAATGTGCTTCAAAACACGCTGGACGCCCGCACATGCGCAGTAGCGCCGCGGCGCACACCTGAGCGTCATCCACCCGCTCCGCCCCTTTTTCCAGATCGCCTCTATGAATAGAGGCGCGTGCACGCGCCCGCGCGCGGGCACGTGCGCCTTCGGCGCCTTTTTTGAAAACAACAAGGAGCTAGATGGGAGCCAGGGTCCCTTTGCCGCAGGGCCCAGGGATGGATGAGCGCAGCAACAGGGCAGAGAAGACAGCTTCCCAGCAGAGAACATACCAACTGCCTGGATTTGATTCTGGAAGAAAAAAATCCACATTACAAGAAAAAGAACCATAGCGGCCTCTAGTGTCTAACACAGGTACCGCGGTCTTACATTTTTTTTTTCTTTTTTTTTCTTGCCTACTATTAAAATTTTTACATTTTCTCAGTAGTAACAGGCATACACAGAATATTAGCGGGAATACCGTTAGGTAACAGACAGAAAGACAAATTAGGCTTGGGGGTCCCCCAATAGAACCAAGTTCCTGGGGGCCCCCACTTACCTGTTCCCCGCCGCAGGACTTTGTTTGGTCCACAAAAGCCCAAACTTCACCTATCACGGCAGGCATTGTAATCAAACCTTCAGGGACCGGGTTCCCAAGGATTCCACTCCCCTGGACCTGTATAGCACCCTGCACAGAAAACATCTTGGTCGTGGGTATGACCAGAGCTCTGGATCCCAGGGTCCAGCTCTCCTAAGAGAAGCATTACAGGCAAAACCTTGCTCTTCTCTGCAAGGCCCGGGTACCGACCGTTTAGCTATGAAGCTTTTTTGGTCGGATCCGGAATAGCTTACTGAGGCCCAAAAGAACCTGTACGCAAGCTCAGTGAAAAACACATGTGTCTTCTTGGCCAACACCTTAGACACTGGCAAAAAACTGAGGTGCTCCCGGATGGGAGGGGCTTATATAGGGGAGGGTACTTCCGGTTTTGGAAGTTGCCAGTGCCAGCACCTGACGGTATCTATATAACCCATTAGTAATGACTATGTCGCTCTGTGTCCCGTGATGTACGAGAAAGAAAAAGGAGTGTTGGACTTTAGTGGTGTGGGGCTCATTTACTGGCAGACACTGTTCGAGAAACCAGGAGGAGGCTCCAGATGCAGAACACTGACCCGAAGGTAAAAGAGAATCGTCTCCCACTACACACACACACCTGCAGTGGGAACTTGGCGTGGTGACCTCGCAATCTCTCCTCAGAGGTACCCCTAGACAAGAGCCAGAGCCAGAAGAACAGAGAGGAGAGAGAGGGGGCCGCTACACGTGGGGGTATGGTGTTCGTGCTACTACAGAGTTTGAACGTGTCTGCCCGGAGGAGTTCCGAGTAGGTCGGCCATATTATTGGTCAAAGTGCATCCCTGCTCGAAGTCGCGAACATGACCCAGTAAAGGGAAAGGCCCGCGCAGAAGAGCGAGAAGAGGGGGGAGCTCAGCCGTGTGAGGGACTACACGTGGGGGCTTCTATTTGCACTGCGCCATCAGGCACACCCTCACTGCTTAGTTCGTGGGCGTGACCCAAGAAAGAAGAAAAGCCTGCGAACTAGAGTGCAGAGGGGAGGAGTCCAATATGTGTGAAGGACTACACGTGGGATTTGGCGCAAAAACTTGCAGTGCGCAATGGATCAGCAGCAAGTCACCATGTTCGGACAAACAGCGTGGGTTCCACTTCATCCTTCCACCACGTCTTTGACTGCTGCTGCTCTGGTGACCGATACAGGGATTCGGCTAAAGCCAAGGGGACGATTCACCCTGTATTCATGCATGGATGTTGAGGCCCTGGGTGTGATTTGTCCCGGCTGCTCGGGACTGGTGTGTCATCTGAAGCCATTCGGGCGATGCAAAGTCTGTGGGGAGTTCCTATTCGAGGTAGATACAGTCATTGAGAAGCCAAGAACCATCTACCCCGGCCGTACCACAGGCAGCACCACTCAAGTTGGAGGAATCACTGCTTTGACAGCCATCCCTGTGTGCACTGCAGCGACCGTGGAGGAGGTTGTGAGTACTCAAATATGGGAGAAATCCGAGGAGGCTGACTCGGTCACCACTGCCTCACAGCGTCCACCGCCGAAGAGAAAGACCGGTATGGTAGCCCCGTCCAGCGGTTGCGGTGGGCCATCTCGCCTGCCTACGCCCGGCCCGGATGAATCCGGTGAGAAGAGTTCCGGATGTCCTGCCTCAAGAAAAGGCAGAGGTAAGCCAGGCGGAGGGGCTTGGTGTGTGGGCAGAGGTGTCGGGGATCCACAACCCTGTGTGTCCGTGGGGGGTGGTAGTCCCGTTTCCACTACAGGCTACATACCCGTGGAGGAGTGTGACACCTCCGACCTAGAGTCGCTCTCCGATCTGGGAGACAATGTCGCCATCGATGAACTGTTTGCTCAAAAGGGCTGGGACAAAGTACCTCTCGCCTCGTCCCGCAGAACTAGGGACCCACCCATGTCTACAGGGGATAGTACACCCCGGGAGGAGGCACCAGCGCCCGAGGAGGGGTCCCGTCCCCAGCCTACTCTTGCCTTCCCGGTGCCACCTGCACCTAATGCCGGGGAAAAGAGACTGTTGTTGCAGGCACCTATGCCCAGACCAGATGTGATCAAGGTCCCTCGCCCCCCGGACTCAATAGTTTTGCCTGGCGAAGGGGACAAAGCCACTATGCCTCCTCTGGCGAGACTACAACGCCTATTTGGCAAGAAGGTTGCTGCTGAGTATGGGTGGGAGTACCCATACTTGTCCAAGGAGTTATTGTATGAAGTGGAAGTTTGCCGGGAGCGCTGGTACAATGACTTTGTGTAGACCCACCTTCAGGTTCCACACGCCCGCAGGTACCTTGCGTGTTCCCCCAAGGCCGCTCAGCGATTTAAAGACTGCAAAGCAGAATGGATGCTGGGACGACATATCCACGCGGACAAGGTGCTGATCCGACGCAAGGAAGGGGAAGATGTTGAGTACCATCTGGAGACCATGGATCAGCACTTGAAGCCACTTGTCCTGCCGCACCCTCGATTCTATCTATAGGAGAAGAAAGACTCCGTTTTTGTTCTTTGCATTGCTGAACTTTCCGGGGTTGTTGTCCTTTTTACCCAGAGGAGTTGAAGGACTGTTCCTGTTTGTTCTTCAATTTTCCAGCAAGCAATCATGGACTCTGGGGTAGATAGGGCCCAAAGAAGAAGGAAAGTTCCACGAGTGCAGTTCCCGCGATGCTGTCACCAGGTGGCAGTGTTGCGCATCGATATCACTGTTCACACACACACTTTTATGAAGAAAAGGATTTCTCTGCGGAGAAGTTTTTTCATTCTCACACGAATATATGTGTCAGGGTTTATGTGTGTTAACTTTTCTTTTCCCCTCTGCAGGAGAGCATCCCATCAAGACCATTGAGAATGGGGTGGGTCTTAGTCAGGATGGGTGGGGAAGAGTGTAATGTGAACATGTGATTTTCAGTGTTATGGTTAAGTGTTGTTGTTTCCCTTTCCCTCCCTTTTCATGTGAGGCTCAGGCACAACAGCTCAAGCTAGTTTTAGTTTTCTAAAGTTTTTTGGGATTTTTTTCACAATTTTCAGTCGGTTTCTGGATTGGACTATGTCAGCCCTTGAGGGCATGGTTTATTCCAGACACTGGGGACCAGTGTCAAACCACCAGGGGGAGAGTGTAGCGGGTATGTGCTTTTCTGTTTGAATCTGGTGGGGAAACTGTGATGTATGGTTCCCTGGGGCCCACCGGGTGGCGCTGTCACTTTGGGCCCGGGGTTGAGCCATCATTGCAGTGTTGTACCTCTTTTTGGCCTCTCTCATCGGTTGTATGGTGGGGCGGGGAACCCGACGTGCTTGCTGGGAGGGGGTATAAAGGGGGCGGCCATTTTTGGTGGTGGGAGTCGAGTCCCGGGCACCTTCAGCCTGAGGGCGGTGGGTCGTGTCGGTCCTCTAGGCGGCCTAGGCCTGGAGGACGTTCGGAGGTCGTGTTCCATCCCAGGCACCTTTAGCCTGGGGTGAGGTACTTGGATGGCGGTCTGGGACTGAGGGTCCCGGATTAAGGCTCCGCGAGGGAGGAACTTCCTAGGGGACCCCGGGAGGGGGTACCTGAATCCAGTGGCGTAAGGGACCGGAGGGGGTACTTACCTGAAGACCTGGTGCCACAAATTGCCAGTGACAGGTGAGCCTCCGGAGACCGCCAGGAGGGATGTCTTCCTCGATTGGGAGCAGAAACCTACTTCTGGGGAGGAAGTAGGAGAGTTCATTGTACCTGGGCCTACTCGCATCCACACCCCCTGTCTGTTCTGTTCGTTGAGGGAGTCCAACTGATTGTGTTCACTTTTCCATGAGAAGAAAAAAGGAGTGTTGGACTTCAGTGGTGTGGGGCTCATTTACTGGCAGACACTGTTCGAGAAACCAGAAGGAGGCTCCAGATGCAGAACACTGACCCGAAGGTAAAAGAGAATCGTCTCCCACTACACACACACACCTGCAGTGGGAACTTGGCGTGGTGACATACACAGACTAGTGCATGCATAAAAATCTCAAAACTCAGGGGGTATCAGCGGAAGACTGCTCCAACGTCCTAAATTTGTCTACGGGACCTTTATCCCCATCAGAAGTTTCTTTACTTTCCAAGGATTTGAATTTCTGTCCGATTAGACATTTTAGTTTGTTTGACACAATTTTGAATGTGAATAAATTTGCACGCAATCTCACTTTGCGGAAACACTATTACCAAGAGGCCCAAGTTTCAGTTCATCATTCTGGCTCCGTAACATCACAATTATCTATGAATTTTAGAGAATCATATGCAATTCAAGATTTAGAGGAGCTACAAGGTATTTCATCTGTTGGGGACGAATGTGACATCACCTTTCCTGTGGAAGCCCCTATTAAAGCACACTTTTATCCTGTTAATTCTAGAGGAAAAGCCTTGGATACTTTTCAGAGGACTGTTGAAAAATGAACTAGATTGGCTTTACGCTCTGGTAACAGGGGCAATGTTTTCAATGACAATCTGTCCTCTGAAGAGAGACTTGCGCTTGAGTCACTTAGTAAGGAATCGTCCATAGTGATCAAAAATTCAGATAAGGGGGGCATGGTGGTGGTTCAGGATGTTACCATGTACCAGGCGGAGACCCTCCAACAGCTGTCTGATAAAGATATATATTCTGAGCTTAAAAGTGACCCTACTAATGATTATAAATGTATTTTGGGCAGTTTGGTTTTGAAAGGGGTTCGTCTAGGCATTTTGACACAGAAGAAGAGTGAGAATATGATTCCTTTAGCACCTATTATGTCAGTGTTTCACCATCTCCCAAAGACACAAAGGTTTGGACCCACTTAAGAGATGCCCCATAGTTGCTGGGATAGTCTCCCTTAATGAACATCTAGGTTCATGGGTTGGTTGTCAGCTGCAGCCCTTAGTGAGAAGCCTCCCTGCTTACCTTAGGGACATGAAACAGTTGTTGCAATGTTGTGGGGATTTGGTATGGGAAGATGGAGACATCTGGGTAACGTGCGACGTGACCAGTCTCTATTCATCGATACCTCATCATATGGGTTTGCGTGCTGTGGAATTCTTTCTTGATCGTTTCAGCAATTATTCAGTGACTCACAAGGAATAAATTTTGGAACGTTTAGATTTTTTGTTGACACATAACTTATTTTCTTTCGATGGGGGTTTCTATCTCCAGAAGTGCGGGGCAGCTATGGGAGCTCGGATTTCACCATCTCTCACCAAACTTTACATGGGTTGGTGGGAGAGGTACCGCATTTTTGGGGATGGAAACGATTTATAGACGATCTGTTGTTCGTTTGCTCAAGTACTGTAGGTGATTTGGATCCTTTTTTGGATTATTTAAATGACAATCATCTGAACCTGCAGTTTACTGGGCAGATGAACAGCAAATCTATTTCCTTTCTGGATGTCACGCTTTTCATTAGGGATGGCCATGTTCAGTCTATCATATATAGGAAACCTAATTCTGGTAATGCGTTACTTCGTGCTGACTCGGGACATCCTTATCATGTTACGCGTGGCATCCCTGTGGGACAGTTTCTAAGACTGCAGAGACTATGCAGCAGGGACGAGGATTTTCAAAAAGAAAAAAGTAGTATGAGTAAAATATTTTTGAATAGAGGCTACGATGAGAACATGCTTCATAGAGCTATTAATATTGCAGAGGACACAGATAGGGAGAAACTCTTGTGTGACAAAAAGCCTAGACGAGGTAATATTAATGTTCCAGTGTTGTCAACCCACTTTAGTCTTGAATTTAGGAAAATCAGAAATATTTTGACACGCCATATTCCTATTCTCTTTGAGGATGATATTTTTGCTAAAGTTTAGTCAGGTGGTTTTAAAGCGGTATCTCGTCGGGCCCCTTCTTTAATTAACTCACTGTCACCTAGTGAGTTCAGATCAGGTCCCACTATTAGGACCTGGCTGGATTTTAAAGGGGGTATTCAAATGTGGCTCTAATAATTGCCCGTGCTGTTCTCGTGTTGTAAAAGGAGATAAATTTCAATCTACCTCTAACAATAGAATTTATAATATTAAAAGCTTTATTACTTGCAACACAAGATATGTGATCTATTTGATCATATGTAAGGCTTGCAGGGTTCAATATGTGGGTCGCACCACGAGAAGACTGAGAGATCGTTTAAATGACCACATTGGGAATATTGACAGGAAATTAGCTACCAATGTAGCCCGACATTTCAATAATTTCCATGGTGGGGACACTAGTCTGCTACAAATACAGGGCATAGAGAAAATAACCATGCCTAGTAGGGGAGGAGATAAGTTCAGAATCCTGTGTAAGCGGGAAGTATTCTAGCCATTTTCTCTTAGTACCAGAATTCCCCAAGGGTTAAACTTTGAGTGGGATTTAACCCATTCTTATGATTGACGTATACCATTGTATATATTCTTTTGGTAATATATAATTTATCATTATTTTTCCTCTGCTGGCTATTTTCTCTCTGCTGGTAATTTTTTTTTTCTCTGCTGGTCATGTTTTCAGTTTCTTCTGTGTATCTGGCATCTCATTCCTTCTGAAATGGGGAACATCCACTTTTTTGAGTAGTGTGTAACCTTTTTTATGATGGGGGGGGGGGATATGTAATTTTCATTTTTTCTTTTTTTTTTCCTCAGCTCTTTGAGGTTGCTATATGGAATAGAATCTCTCTTTTTTTGTGTTATTGTTTTTTGTTTTTAAACAACTTTCGGAACAGGAGATTGTATTGGTTTGTAGTTGCAACAGCTGAGTTTGATTTTAATGAGATGCACTTGTGCTGTCATGTGATTTATGTGTTATAAATGTGATTGTAGCTTTTGCAACTTCTGTGGTTTTGACAAAGCGCTTCTATAGTGTCAACCTACCTGCATTTCCCCTGCCTGTACCCATCCAGTGCTTTTAATATTTATGCTTCAATAAAGACTTTGTGCTTTACTCTCTGTGTGGGTGTGCTGCCGATCCGAAAATTCTCTGTTCCAAGCCACCCTTACTGTTAAGACTGGATAATGCATCATTTTCTCGGGACATACACAGACTACTGCATGCATAAAAATCTCAAAAGGGGGCTGCTAAATGTACTGCAGGGACCGTTCCTGATTTAAGTAATTTACCCTCTCCATTAGGGATGAGCCGAACACCCCCCGGTTCGGTTCGCACCAGAACCTGCGAACAGACCTAAAGTTCGCGTGAACTTTAGAACCCTATTAAATACAATGGACTCAAACGTTCGAAATCTAAAGTGCTAATTATAAGGGCTAATATGCAAGTTGTTGTCCTAAAAAGGGTTTGGGGACCCGGGTCCTGCCCAAGGGGACATGTATCAATGCAAAAAAAAGTTTTAAAAACTGCATTTTTTTTGGGAGCAGTGATTTTAATAATGAATGAAGTGAAACAATAAAAAGTGAAATATTCCTTTAAATTTCGTACCTGGGGGGGGGGGTGTATAGTATGCCTGTAAAGCAGCGCTTGTTTCCCTTGCTTAGAACTGTCCCTGCACAAAATGTAATTTCTGAAGAAAAAAAGCCATTTAAAACCACTCGCGGTTAATAATGAATTGTCGGCTCCCGGCAATACAGAGAAAAGTCATTGATAAAAAAATAAACTAAATGCGTGGGAGTCCCCCCAAATTCAATTACCAGGCCCTTCAGGTCTGGTATGGATATTAAGGGGAACCCTGCATCAAATTTAAAAAAAAATTACGTGGGGTTCCCCCCAAATATCCATACTAGACCCTTCAGGTCTGGTATGGATTTTAAGGGGAACTCCACCCCAAATTTTTAAAAAAATGGCGTGGAGTTCCCCCAAAAATCCATACCAGACCCTTTATCTGAGCACGCAACCTGGCAAGCCGCAGGAAAAGAGTGGGGGACGAGAGAGCGCCCCCCCTCCTGAACCGTACCAGGCCACATGCCCTCAACATGGGGAGGATGTCCCCATGTTGATGGGGACAAGGGCCTCATCCCCACAACCCTTGTCCGGTGGTTTCACTTTAAGCATTATTAAAATCACTGCTCCCGAAAAAACGTCAGTTTTTAAAACTTTTTCTTGCATTGATACATGCCCCCTGGGGCAGGACCCGGTCCCCAAACACTTTTTATGACAATAACTTGCATATAAGCCTTTAAAATTAGCACTTTAGATTTCTCCCATAGACTTTTACAGGGTGTTCCGCGGCTTTTCGAATTTGCCGTGAACACCCCAAATTGTTCGCTGTTCGGCGAACAGGCAATGTTCGAGTCGAACATGAGTTCGAGTCGAACTCGAAGCACATCCCTACTCTCCATTTGTCTTGTTTACCATTATCATTGAAAGTGAAAGTAAAAGAAAATCTAAAATTTTGGGTTGTCCCCAGAAAAGTAATAGAGGGAAAAAAAGTTCTGGTGACCAGGGGGTCCCCTAGAGATTCCCTTAACTTGTAGGGATTTCCTCTCACTTCCTGTTTGGCTGTGGCACAGGAAGTGAAGATAAAGCCCCTCAATGGTTATAATCCGCGGATCGTCCCGATCAAAATTATTTTGATCGATCAAAGAAATTAACGATTAATCAAGCAATTAATCGTTAATTTCCGCAGCCCTACAGAAAACACATATTTAAGCATTTCTCTAGATTTGCCAAACTCATTATACAGTACAGGTCCTTCTCAAAAAATTAGCATATTGTGATAAAGTTCATTATTTTCTGTAATGTACTGATAAACATTAGACTTTCATATATTTTAGATTCATTACACACAACTGAAGTAGTTCAAGCCTTTTCTTGTTTTAATATTGATGATTTTGGCATACAGCTCATGAAAACCCAAAAATCCTATCTCAAAAAATTAGCATATCATGAAAAGGTTCTCTAAACGAGCTATTAACCTAATCATCTGAATCAACTAATTAACTCTAAACACCTGCAAAAGATTCCTGAGGCTTTTAAAAACTCCCAGCCTGGTTCATTACTCAAAACCGCAATCATGGGTAAGACGGCCGACCTGACTGCTGTCTAGAAGGCCATCATTGACACCCTCAAGCAAGAGGGTAAGACACAGAAAGAAATTTCTGAACGAATAGGCTGTTCCCAGAGTGCTGTATCAAGGCACCTCAGTGGGAAGTCTGTGGGAAGGAAAAAGTGTGGCAGAAAATGCTGCACAACGAGAAGAGGTGACCGTACCCTGAAGAAGATTGTGGAGAAGGACCGATTCCAGACCTTGGAGGACCTGCGGAAGCAGTGGACTGAGTCTGGAGTAGAAACATCCAGAGCCACCGTGAACAGGCGTGTGCAGGAAATGGGCTACAGGTGCCGCATTCCCCAGGTCAAGCCACTTTTGAACCAGAAACAGCGGCAGAAGCGCCTGACCTGGGCTACAGAGAAGCAGCACTGGACTGTTGCTCAGTGGTCCAAAGTACATTCGGAAATCAAGGTGCCAGAGTCTGGAGGAAGACTGGGGAGAGGGAAATGCCAAAATGCCTGAAGTCCAGTGTCAAGTACCCACAGTCAGTGATGGTCTGGGGTGCCATGTCAGCTGCTGGTGTTGGTCCACTGTGTTTTATCAAGGGCAGGGTCAATGCAGCTAGCTATCAGGAGATTTTGGAGCACTTCATGCTTCCATCTGCTGAAAAGCTCTATGGAGATGAAGATTTCATTTTTCAGCACGACCTGGCACCTGCTCACAGTGCCAAAACCACTGGTAAATGGTTTACTGACCATGGTATTACTGTGCTCAATTGGCCTGCCAACTCTCCTGACCTGAACCCCATAGAGAATCTGTGGGATATTGGGAAGAGAAAGTTGAGAGACGCAAGACCCAACACTCTGGATGAGCTTAAGGCCGCTATCGAAGCATCCTGGGCCTCCATAACACCTCAGCAGTGCCACAGGCTGGTTGCCTCCATGCCACGCCGCATTGAAGCAGTCATTTCTGCAAAAGGATTCCCGACCAAGTATTGAGTGCATAACTGAACATAATTATTTGAAGGTTGACTTTTTTTGTATTAAAAACACTTTTCTTTTATTGGTCGGATGAAATATGCTAATTTTTTGAAATAGGATTTTGGGGTTTTCATGAGCTGTATGCCAAAATCATCAATATTAAAACAAGAAAAGGCTTGAACTACTTCAGTTGTGTGTAATGAATCTAAAATATATGAAAGTCTAATGTTTATCAGTACATTACAGAAAATAATGAACTTTATCACAATATGCTAATTTTTTGATAAGGACCTGTATACTCCTGGCATGCAAATCTTATTACATGTTTATATTTATGACATTAAGGTCTGAACATGCACCACAGACACAGATTTAGCCATTGTAATATATAACATCTTTATATATAAAACCAAGTTTCGTAAACAAAGAAAAATATTGCTTTTTGACAAACAGAAATGCAACTTTAAAATATATAAAAAAAAAAAAAACGGTAAACTCTATTGGCTGTAATGTTATTGCAAATAGTACCTGACTTTATTATCAACATTAAATATAAAGAAGAAATATAAGAAAAGCCTTTTTATAATTGTTTTTTTCTATCACCAGCTTAGTAGAGGCCCCCTACTTATTCCAATGTTATATTTCAGTTTTAATTTTTCTGTCAAATTTCGATTTATTTTTATTTTTTAGTCTTTTGACTAAAACGCCAATTTAGTTTTAGTTGTATTTTAGCCATCTGAATTGTTTTAGTTTTAGTTGTATTTCAGTTGACTAAAATAGTATTAATTTAGTCAACGAAAATATTTTCTTAGACAAATTTAACCCTGGTTGTCTGCCTGTAAATGATCTGATGCTGCTTTTCACTTGATTGAAGACTTAAAGCGTAACTCCACTTTTGTTGAGAATTTTTTTTTCCAGCGATCCGATTGAAGGAAAGGAGAGGAGCGGTTTACAGCCAACTGAGGGGAACAGAGAGAGAGAAAGTCCGAGAGATTCATCCATAGAGGAGAGAGAGAGGGGGGTATGTGAGGAGAGGAGCCGCCATGAAGAGTCTGAAATCCCGACTGAAGAAACATGAAGTCACCATCAATGAGGATTGCATAGTACTATAATACACCGAGTTTTGAAAGTTACCTGGTTGTTGGTGTTTGGATTTTCCTGCCATTATTTCATCAAGTCTGGAGAGTTGTATCCATCGCTGATCCTCTACATTTGTCATTTACGTTTGCAAATGTTCACCTTCTGGTAAGCAGATTGTGAGCACATTTGGTGTGGTGTGTTGTCCTTCACACTGAAATCCTTGGTGGTGGTGTTTCAACATTTACATCTACATTTACTTTCATATATTGAATTGACTTGGACTGTCATGTTTATTTTGCTTTATTGAAGCGCTGCGTTTTTGGACTCACATATTTTTGCGTTTGCTTTATCAACAGACTGTGCACGCTGCTTTTGTTATTGCTACAATATTTTTTTTCACTGTTAGCGCAAATTTTGTTCACCCTGTTTTCATTAGTTGTATTTTAGCCATCTGAATTGTTTTAGTTTTGGTTGTATTTCAGTCGACTAAAATAGTATTAATTTAGTCAACGAAAATATTTTCTTAGACAAATTTAACCCTGGTTGTCTGCCTGTAAATGATCTGATGCTGCTTTTCACTTGATTGAAGACTTAAAGCGTAACTCCACTTTTGTGAGAAAAAAAATATTCCCCTCTGGGTGATCTATGTACATTACAAAGATTATAACAAACTTTGTTGCAGATTTCTACCTTTTTATTATTCTGGAGAAATTCCTGTGTGTTTCTCTGTGCCTCTGTTCTGAGTAGGTCTAATGGGAGTGGTTTCATAATTAACTGTCAGGTGTGGAGCTCCTGACATGGCACTAATGAGGAAATCGGCTGGGCCTGCATCCCTTTAGACGTGTTCCTATTTAAAGTATGTCTCAAAAAATAGCATTTTTGTTGCAGGGGATGGCTGAAATCTGACTTGTATAATAGGCAGACTCCTGGGAAAAATAGTGAGCCAATCACACAAGCAGGAAATTATGTTTCTGAGGAGTGGTCAGTACACTGTGTACAGAAAACTCCAGGTAGCCATATTGCAATGTATTCTAAGAAAATTACATTGGCTGCAGATTGAAAAAAAAAGGTAATTTTGAATAACCTTCAAATACAAAATGATTAGTGTCGCAACCAGATGCGCTATATTATTTTTCTTTATTTGCTGTTTTTTAGTACTTTGGCAGGAAGTAATCAAATGAACTTTCTGCACTTTATTAAACTAATTTATCACATGTTGCATGTTTGCACCAATGTTTTATTCATTCATTTATTAATACTATTTTTGCACAGTGAGGTTTTTGAACTGCGCTGTGCACTGTTTCATATGTTCTACAAGCTGCAGCAGCGACCATCAGATCCTGATATGGCCATTATAGCAATACAGTCCTTCAGAACCTTATCTATACTACAGCCATATTTGGTCAGTGACGTCACTCTATCTCCACCCCTTTGTTTACATGGCTGGGGATTCCTGGACAATAAATAAAGGGGATCAGGTGATCTCACTGGTTGCTAAGTACATGATGGGCATTGTCACCTGCTTCTTCCTTAGCAATCATTGACAGGAAGGAAACTGTCATATATAATAACAGTAGAGCAATAAGTCAGGCATTTGGATGAACACATGAACCACCAAAGTTTAGTCCAATACTGTGTTTGGACCGAACCTTGAGTTCATCCCTAATTCTGACGTAAATCTGACGCTGGTTGCATGCATTTTCCAGGTCAGTGATTCAAAAGGTATGGAAACCAGGTCACCAGCATTATTACCTAACAGCTAGCATTTCATAGGAAGGGCAGCAGTCACAACCTCCAGCACAGATTGTCTTTAGTTTACTGGATACGTTTACCTGTGTGTTAAAGAGGATTTAAAGTGAGTAGGCGAGGGTTATTTTTCTGCCTGTGCGCCATTGGGGAGATTTCATTTCACTTCTTGTTCTTAAGACACAACAGAAAATGAGAGGGAAACTCTCTAAATTGAATAGATTTTCCATCTTAGAGAGTTGTCCTAGGAACATTTGTCCCAATTGGAGGATGTTCCTTTACTTCTTGCTCAGGTAACAATCTTGTCCTTCAGACAGCATTAAAAACCTGACAGATGATCTACAGTACCACTTCCCTACTTTAAAAAAAAAAAAACTCCTTTAATATTGGTATCTATTTAGACACTGTCTGCATAGGAATTAAATTCAAACACATCTGAAGCAATGAATTTGTATCGGCATTAGGGATGAGCTTCGTGTTCGAGTCGAACATGCGTTCGACTCGAACATCGGCTGTTCGATCGTTCGACGAAGATCGAACGATTTGGGCCGTTCGCGCCAAATTCGAGTGACGCGAACGGCCCACAATGCACTACGCCATCGCAGTGTCATCCAGGCGCTGTGATTGGCCAAGCATGCACTGTGACCCCGCATGCTTGGCCAATCACAGCGCCGGCAGCGAGGAGAGCAATGATTGGCCACAGGCAGGATGCCTGTGGCCAATTATTGCTGAGGGGGTTTAGTACACGCCCCACACTATAAAAGGCCGCCAGCGCGGCGGCCTTGTGTAGTGTGTTCCGGAGCAGGGAAAGAGAAGCATAGGCAGGGACAGTGTCATTATTTTTCCTTTACTAATCCTGGATTCCTTGTGTTTAGGGACAAATAAGGATAGGTAGGGAGAGTGTCAGTGACAGTGTGCTATTCTGTGCTAATCCTTGTTTGTAGGGACAGAGAGGTACAGTGAGGGAAAGTGTCAGTGTGCTATTCTGTTCTAAACCAATCTTGCTGAACCATATTTTCAATCCTTGAGTTTAGGGACAGAGAGGTACAGTGAGGGAAAGTGTCAGTGTGCTATTCTGTTCTAAAACTATTTTGCTGAACCATATTTTCAATCCTTGAGTTTAGGGACAGAGAGGTACAGTGAGTGAAACTGACAGTGTGCTATTCTGTTCTAAACCAATTTTGCTGTTCCATATTTTCAATCCTTGAGTTTAGGGGCAGAGAAGGACACTCGTAGAAATTATCAGTGTGCTATTCTGTGCTAAATCTTGTTTGTAGGGAGGGACAGAGTAGGACAGTGAGGGAAAGTGTCAGTGTGCTATTCTGTTCTAAAACTATTTTGCTGAACCATATTTTCAGTCCTTGAGTTTAGGGACAGAGAGGTACAGTGAGTGAAACTGACAGTGTGCTATTCTGTTCTAAACCAATTTTGCTGTTCCATATTTTCAATCCTTGAGTTTAGGGACAGAGAAGGACACTCGTAGAAATTATCAGTGTGCTATTCTGTGCTAAATCTTGTTTGTAGGGAGGGACAGAGTAGGACAGTGAGGGAAAGTGTCAGTGTGCTATTCTGTTCTAAAACTATTTTGCTGAACCATATTTTCAATCCTTGAGTTTAGGGACAGAGAGGTACAGTGAGTGAAACTGACAGTGTGCTATTCTGTTCTAAACCAATTTTGCTGTTCCATATTTTCAATCCTTGAGTTTAGGGACAGAGAAGGACACTCGTAGAAATTATCAGTGTGCTATTCTGTGCTAAATCTTGTTTGTAGGGAGGGACAGAGTAGGACAGTGAGGGAAAGTGTCAGTGTGCTATTCTGTTCTAAAACTATTTTGCTGAACCATATTTTCAATCCTTGAGTTTAGGGACAGAGAGGTACAGTGAGTGAAACTGACAGTGTGCTATTCTGTTCTAAACCAATTTTGCTGTTCCATATTTTCAATCCTTGAGTTTAGGGACAGAGAAGGACACTCGTAGAAATTATCAGTGTGCTATTCTGTGCTAAATCTTGTTTGTAGGGAGGGACAGAGTAGGACAGTGAGGGAAAGTGTCAGTGTGCTATTCTGTTCTAAAACTATTTTGCTGAACCATATTTTCAATCCTTGAGTTTAGGGACAGAGAGGTACAGTGAGTGAAACTGACAGTGTGCTATTCTGTTCTAAACCAATTTTGCTGTTCCATATTTTCAATCCTTGAGTTTAGGGACAGAGAAGGACACTCGTAGAAATTATCAGTGTGCTATTCTGTGCTAAATCTTGTTTGTAGGGAGGGACAGAGTAGGACAGTGAGGGAAAGTGTCAGTGTACTATTCTGTTCTAAAACTATTTTGCTGAACCATATTTTCAATCCTTGAGTTTAGGGACAGAGAGGTACAGTGAGTGAAACTGACAGTGTGCTATTCTGTTCTAAACCAATTTTGCTGTTCCATATTTTCAATCCTTGAGTTTAGGGACAGAGAAGGACACTCGTAGAAATTATCAGTGTGCTATTCTGTGCTAAATCTTGTTTGTAGGGAGGGACAGAGTAGGACAGTGAGGGAAAGTGTCAGTGTGCTATTCTGTTCTAAAACTATTTTGCTGAACCATATTTTCAATCCTTGAGTTTAGGGACAGAGAGGTACAGTGAGTGAAACTGACAGTGTGCTATTCTGTTCTAAACCAATTTTGCTGTTCCATATTTTCAATCCTTGAGTTTAGGGACAGAGAAGGACACTCGTAGAAATTATCAGTGTGCTATTCTGTGCTAAATCTTGTTTGTAGGGAGGGACAGAGTAGGACAGTGAGGGAAAGTGTCAGTGTGCTATTCTGTTCTAAACCAATTTTGCTGTTCCATATTTTCAATCCTTGTGTTTAGGGACAGAGAAGGATAGGCAGGGGACAGTGTCAGTGTCATTGTTGCTAAGTCTCCTGCACAGTATACACCTGAAGGTAGCCCTTATTGCTCTTTTTCCCATCTCCTTGCAGGCCATCCATTAAAATGTCTGGAAGGCAAACAAGGAGAGGCAGACAGTTAGGAGGCAAAAAAAGAGGGCAAGCAGGCTCTGTGTCTGGGGGCAACAGTGCTGGTCGTGGACGCGGTGCATTGTCATCAGCACATGGCCATGGGACACGCTTGTCCTTCTTTTCGGCAGCTGGACATGTTGAGCCACATCATGCCGAAGACTTGGTAGAGTGGATGACCAAGCCCACCTCATCCTCCTCATCCTCTCTCACCCAGGCTCAGGGTACTGGCAAAGCAGCTGCCAAAGCGTCCTCTTCTCTGGTATCATTATCTTCATTAGTCAATCCTTCCCTAGACCCACCATGTCCTCCTCCTGAGGAGTCCCCCGAACTGTTTGAGCACAGTGTTGGGTACATGCTCCAGGAGGATGCCCAGCGTTTGGAAGGATCTGATGATGATACCCAGCTAGAGGAAGGCAGCAGCGTGAGAGCAGAGAGAGGGGATGCTCAAGAAGGACACCAATCTGGCAGTCATGCTCCAGCAGCTGCAGCATACTGCCAGATTGGCTCCAGTGATGAGGAGGGAGGGGATGATGAGGTCACTGACTCCACGTGGGTGCCTAATAGGAGAGAGGAGGAGGAGGATGAGGAGGAGGCACATCTCCAATGAGGCAGGATGCCCTTGAGTGGCCAGCGTATGGGCAGCACACCGATGGAATCACACCGCAGAGCTCCGCCTGTGCAGGGCGCTGCCTCTGCCCGTCATTCAAAAAGTTCTTTGGTGTGGGCCTTTTTTGAGGCGAGTGCATCAGATCACACAGCTGCTGTTTGCAACATATGTCTCAAGCGTATATCGCGTGGCCAAAACATCAGCCGCTTGGGCACCACATGCTTGATCAGACATATGTTGACCTGCCATGCAGCTCGTTGGCAAGCCTACCTTAAAGACCCACACCAAAGAACAAAGCTGACCTCTTCTTGCACCGCATCAGCTGGGATCTCCAACCCCACTATACCTTCACTCCTCTCTGAAACCTGCTCTGAGAGGAATGAAGGTGTAGAATTAGGTGTGTCACAGGCAAGTACTTGCGGGCACTCTGCTAGCAGTACACCAACGTCCGATTCTAGCAGGCAAATTTCCCTGCCCCAGCTGCTGGACCGTCGAAAGAAGTTCACTCCCAGCCATCCACATGCCCAGCGGTTGAATGCTAGCTTGGCTAAATTGCTAGCGCGTCAACTGCTGCCTTTTTAGTTGGTAGACTCGGCCCCCTTCCGTGAGTTTGTGCAATGTGCGGTTCCTCAGTGGCAGGTTCCCAAACGCCACTTTTTCGCACGGAAGGCGATTCCGGCTCTCTACAGGCATGTGGAAGGCAATGTCTTGGCCTCGCTGGACAGGGCGGTCAGCGGTAAGGTGCATATTACCGCTGACTCATGGTCCAGCAGGCATGGACAGGGACGTTACCTTTCTTTCACGGCCCATTGGGTCACTCTTTTGGCAGCTGGGAAGGATGCAGGACAAGGTGCAGTAGTGTTGGAGGTTGTTCCACCGCCACGCCTCCAAAATGCTACTACTGGTTGTGACACACCTCTCTCCTCCACCCCCTCCTCTTCTTCTTCCTCCATGGCCTCTTCCTGTGGTTTGTCCTCGGAACCAGCGGTGCTCCGTAGGCGTTCAAGGGGCTACGCAAGTACGCAGGCAAAAAGATGCCATGCCGTGCTTGCGCTGGTGTGTTTGGGGGACAGGAGCCACACTGGGGCAGAGGTCCTGTCTGCTCTGCAGGGGCAGGCCGAGAGGTGGTTGACGCCACGCCAGCTTAAGCCAGGAATGGTGGTTTGCGACAATGGCACCAACCTCCTCTCCGCCCTCCGACAGGGACAACTGACCCATGTGCCCTGTATGGCTCACGTCCTTAACCTGGTGGTGCAGCGGTTCTTGGGCAGGTACCCGGGCTTACAGGATGTCCTGAGGCAGGCCAGGAAAGTCTGTGTGCATTTCCGCAGATCTTATAATGCCAGTGCTCGCCTGGCTGAGCTTCAAAAGGAGTTGAACCTGCCCAAGAACCGCCTTATATGTGACATGCCCACCAGGTGGAACTCAACGTTGGCCATGCTGCAGCGGCTGCACATGCAGCAGAGGGCCATCAATGACTACCTGTGCGACTACGGCACCAGGACAGGGTCAGGGGAGCTCGGGTTTTTTTCACCATGCCAGTGGGGCCTGATCAGGGATGCATGCACTGTCCTGGCACCATTTGAGGAGGCCATGAGGATGGTGAGCAGTGACAGTGCATGCATCAGTGACACTGTACCTCTTGTCCACCTGTTGGAGCACACGCTGCGTGGAATAATGGACAGGGCACTTGAGGCAGAACAGAGGCAGGAAGAGGAGGACTTCCTTGCCTCTCAAGGCCCCCTTTACCCAGACAGTGTTCCTTCCTTCTGTCCCACCCATCGCACAGGAAGAGGAGGAGGAGGAGGAAGAGGAGGATTGTGTCAGCATGGAGGTGGAGGCTGGCACTCAGCATCATCAGCAGCAGTCTTTTAGGGATGATTTACAGTCCCAAGAAACCAGTGGACTTGTACGTGGCTGGGAGGAGGTGGCTGCGGATCATGTCGTCCTTAGTGACCCAGAGGACTCCGGACTGAATGCCTCAGCTAACCTACGCTGCATGGCCTCCCTGATCCTGCAAAGTCTGCGGAAGGATCCTTGTATTCTTCGGATCAAGGAGAGGGACCATTACTGGCTGGCCACTCTCCTTGATCCACGGTACAAGGGTAAGGTTGCGGACCTTATCGTACCGTCGCAGAGGGAGCAGAGGATGAGACAACTCCGGGAGGCCTTGCAGAAAGGTCTGTGCAACGAGTTCCCAGAGACTGGGAGGTTACAAACTCCTGGTCCTGGACAACGAGTTGCTGAGGCTTCGGGCAGTCAAAGAAGGAGCGGTGGGGAAGGTAGCCGTCTGACCGATGCGTTCAGACAATTCTTTAGTCCGCAGCCCCAAAGTATGATCGGTTCCAGCAACCATCGCCAGCGTCTGATATACATGGTCCAGGAATACCTAGGGGCAAGGTCAGACTTGGACACCTTCCCCACCGAAAATCCTCTGGCTTACTGGGTCTTGAGGATGGATCACTGGCCAGAGCTTGCACAGTATGCAATTGAGCTACTGGCCTGTCCTGCATCCAGCGTTCTTTCAGAACGCACATTCAGTGCTGCTGGAGGATTTGTCACGGATCACAGGGTGCGCCTGTCCACCGACTCGGTTGATCGACTGACTTTCATCAAGATGAACCAGTCTTGGATCACCACCAGCTACCACACACCAGATGCTGATATAACAGACTAATTGATTTTAAAATGTCACATCCCTTCAAGACTGATGCTGATGCTGAGTGCCTGTGCTGTTATGTTGACTGGCTATCCTCCTCCTCCTCCTCAATGATACGATTAACGATGATATCTTGGAAGATCATTTTGGTTTATGGGTGACGCCACCAGTGGCTAAGGCCCAATTTTTCAGCCCCTGTTTAACAGGGGCGTGTAATTAAAATTTTTGATGCAATACTTTGCAACAGGCCTCATTGCTGTGCTCCAAGTACAGTATCTGTGAGGGGTTGCAGTGTTGTGCCACCAGTGCCTAAGGCCCAATTTTTCAGCCCCTGTTCAACAGGGGCATGCAATTATAATTATTGATCTAATAATTCACAGCAGGGCCCATTGCTGCGCCCACCAAGAGTAACTGTCAGGCCTTACAGTGTTGTGGCACCAGCACCACCATCACCACCACCACCACCACCAAAGGCCCAATTTTTCAGCCCCTGTTCAACAGGGGCATGCAATTATAATTATTGATCTAATAATTCACAGCAGGGAGCATTGCTGCGCCCACCAAGAGTAACTGTCAGGCCTTACAGTGTTGTGGCACCAGCACCACCATCACCACCACCACCACCACCAAAGGCCCAATTTTTCAGCCCCTGTTCAACAGGGGCATGCAATTATAATTATTGATCTAATAATTCACAGCAGGGACCATTGCTGCGCCCACCAAGAGTAACTGTCAGGCCTTACAGTGTTGTGGCACCAGCACCACCATCAAAGGCCCAATTTTTACTACCACTGATCAACAATTATATGTTATTACAATTCCTGATATAATAGTTGACAGCAGGGCGTTCCAGCACCCACCAAGAATAACTGTGAGTGCTTTCAGTGTTGTGCCAACACCAACACCTAAGGGGCCAATTTCTGCAGAGTATATACGGCAGGTCCCTACTTTCAAACATCCAACTTACAAACTACTACTACTTGCAAACGGAAGAAGACAACAGGAAGTGAGAGGAAATCTACCCCTTGGAAGGAAAATTCTCTCCTGTAAGAATTAATATGGGAGAAAGGTGTCTCCTCTCTACTGATGCTTTATCACCAATCCTTGTTTCAATAAAAACACCACATTTCAAAAACAGTTGTCATTGGGACGCAAAGTGAGGTGAAATGTTCTGAACAGGGGCACAGACAGCAAAAAAAATGTGACAGGGGTGATAACCGTTCCCTATGTTTTACAAAAAGCTAAAAAAAAGGAATTTGGCATGGAGCTCCACTTAAACAATGCAGCTGTTCAAAATTACAAACAGATTCTACATAAGAACAAACCTACAGTCCCTGTCTTGTATGCACCGCCTGTATACGGCTGTTCAGAGTATATAGGTCCTTTTTTATTTTGTGTGCGGGGTTCCCCTTAATATCCATACAAGACCCAAAGGGGCTGGTAATGGGCTGGGGTGGGGGGGGGGGGGGTTGATGGGGTAGCTATGCCATTTTTCCTAAAGATTTTCATCCATATTATCGGGACCAGACATTGCATTAAAGCCGCAAGCAGTTTTAAATGGATTTTTTTCCTTTAGAAATGTTATTTTGTGCAGGGACAGTTCTAAACACGGGAAACACGTGGCACTTCACAGGCATACTTTAGACACCCCCCAGGTACAATATTTAAAGGAATATTTGACTTTTTTTTCACTTTATGCATCATTAACCACTTCCCGCCCAGTCAATAGGGAATTGACGTCCGGGAAGTGGTTGCAATATCGATACTGGACGTCATATGACGTCCTGCAGGATAATGCCTTGCGCGCGCCCGCGGGGGCGCGCAGCGCGGTGATCGGGGACGGCATGTGTCCCTCGGACACAGCGCTTCCCCGATCACGGTAAACAGCCAATTTCATTGGCTGTTTACCATGTGATCGGCTGTGTCAAAGTCACAGCCGATCACCTGTCAAAACAAACTTGGCGGCGTGCTCCGTGCGCGCCGCCACAGGTTTGCAGAGCGGGGATCGGGGCAGGCGAGTGTCCCTTGGACACAGCGCGTCCCCGATCAGAGTAAACAGCCAATGAATTGGCTGTTTACCACGTGACCGGCTGTGTCCAATCACAGCCGGTCACAAATGTAAACAAACTCCACAGGAGTTACTACCTGATCCCTGCTCTCTCCTCACACACCGATCTGTGAGGAGAGAGAAGAGATCAGTAAATTAGCTCAGTGTAGTTTGTCTACATAAGTTTACAGTGCACAACACGCCCCCCCCATAAAGAGGACCTGTCACACAGCCCAGCACATCAATCAGCCCAGCCAATCAGCCCATCTGTCAATCAGCCCATCTGTCAATCAGCCCATCTGTCAATCAATCAGCCCATCTGTCAATCAATCAGCCGATCTGTCAATCAATCACCCCACCTGTCAATCAATCACAACATCTGTCAATCAATCAACCCATCTGTCAATCAATCAATCAGCCCATCTGTCAATCAATCAGCCCATCTGTCAATCATCTGTCACAGGCCCACCTCCATCGGTACCGCCATTGGCACCGCCACACAGGCTACCAGTACCGCCATCTATACCCAGGCCCAGCATCTATACTGCCACACAGGCCCGCTACCAGTATCACCACTAGTGCCGCCATCGGTACCACCACCAGTACCACCACCTGTACCACCGTCGGTAGTGCCACCACCACCTGTACCACCACCTGTACCGCCATCGGTACCATCACCACCCGTACCACCACCACCTGTACCGCCATCGGTACCACCACCACCTGTACCGCCATCGGTACCACCACCACCCATACCGCCATCGCTACCACCACCACCCGTACCGCCACCTGTACCGCCATCGGTACCGCCGCCACCACCACCACCCGTACCGCCATCGGTACCACCACCACCTGTACCGCCATTGGTACCACCACCACCCATACCGCCATCGGTACCACCACACAGGCCCACCACTAATACCTCCATCGGTACTACCACACAGACCGCCACCACTACCACCAGCAGTACCATTACACAGGCCCACCAATAAGCACTGCCATAATGTCCCAAAGGGTTTACACACCTGAGGAGGCATATGCCATTCTTGCCATGTCGGATGATGAGAGCAGCGGGGAGCTCCCATTATCCGATTCTGGTTTGGAATACGAGCCAGTGGAGGATAGTGGCTCAGAGTCCGAGTCCCCGGAGGAAACCGTCCCTCCCAAAAGAATGCGATCGGCACCAAGATCAGCACCAAGATCAGGAGAACTGCCCACCACCAGCAGCACCATACCCCAGGAAGAGGAGCCCAGTACAAGCAATGGAAATGCACGCCCAACCCGAAGAATCCAGGCCAAATCCTACCTTCCCGATGCCCTGGCAAACCCCTTATGGTTGCCTGCCAACTCAGGATCCGCTATCATCCCCCCTTTCACCGCACAGCCAGGTGTGCAGCCCGACACTACAAATTTTTCTAAATTTGATTATTTTTGTTTATTTTTCCCACAAGATTTGCTGCAGAATATAGTGGATCAAACGAATCTGTATGCATCCCAATTTATTGCTGCCAACCCCGATTCTTCCTACGCCCGCATGTTCCAGTGGCGGCGTCTAACATTGGAGGAATTTAAATTATTTTTGGGCCTTATGTTCAATATGGGGCTTACAAAAAAGAACGAAGTCCATTCATATTGGTCCAAACGCCCCATCCAACACATGCCCATATATTCCGCTGTCATGTCCAGGAAAAGATACGACATGATTATGCGCTTTCTCCACTTCAATGACAATTCACAGTGCCCTCCCCGAGATCATCCCAACTACGACAAATTGTACAAGATACGCCCCCTAATCAATGCCTTTTCCCAGCAATTTGAAGAAGTTTTCATCCCAGACCAAAAAATTTGTGTGGACGAGTCCCTCGTACATTTCACCGGCCGACTGCAGTTCAAGCAGTACATACCAAGCAAGAGAGCCAGGTATGGGTTAAAATTAAATAAATTATGTGATCGAGCCACTGGATACGTCTGCAAATTCAGGATCTACGAAGGCAAAGACTCCCAGCTCCAGCCCCGTGATTGCCCCACATATATTTGAACCAGTGGGAAAATTGTCTGGGAGTTGGCATACCCCCTGTTCGGAAAAGGTTACCATTTATATGTTGATAATTATTATACCAGCCTGCCCCTTTTTCGCCACCTTTACAGTAAACAAACCCCGGCCTGCGGTACCTTAAAAAAAAACGGAAGGGATTCCCACAAAATTTATTGACAAAAAAATTGCGACCTGGAGAATCGGCATCCATGAGGAACGAGGAGGTGTTGGCCATGAAGTGGAGGGACAAGAAAGATGTCCACATCCTCTCTACGATCCACAATGACACCATGGTGGAGATCCCAAGAAGACGCGGCTCCATTGTAAAGCCTGAATGTGTCCACGACTACAATTTGTACATGGGGGGGCGGATTTAAACGACCAGATGCTACAGCCCTACTTATCAACCAGAAAGTCCCATTATTGGCACAAAAAAGTTGCGTTTCACCTGTTTCACATGGCCCTTTTTAATTCGTTTGTCTGCTACCAAAAAGCAACTCAAAATCACAGACTCCACTACCTCCAATATATCGAAGATATCATTGATAGGATAGGATAGGACACCTCTGCCTGCTACCTGGACCTGTGCTTTGGCTGTGCTCTGGCTGTGCTGACAGTATCTCTGCCTGTGCGAACTATGGACAGTATTCCTGCCTGCTGCCTGGATGATTGCTTTTGCTGTCGCTGACCTCATCCCTGCCTGCTGCCTGGACCGATGCTCTCCTCTGTGGACCACTGCACTTCTAAAACCACAGGTAATCTTTTGTTATTTGGTATGTACCTGCTATGTGTTAGATATATGAAGGGCCTTCAAAAATGTGATCGGTAGTCAGAAAATGATATGTGCAATTAATGCTGCTAGAATGCCTGGAGGTGCTACTTGGATGTTGGGCCTCTGTATGTGGCCAGGCTGTGTAAAAGTCTCAAACATGTGGTATCGCCATACTCAGGAGGAGTAGCAAAATGCATTTTGGGGTGTAATTTTTGCTATGTACATATTATGTGTTAGAAATATCTTATAAATTGACAACTTTGTGTAAAAAAAATGCATTTTAATTTTTTCTCCACATTTTCCAAAACCTTCTGGAAAAAATGAACCGTTCAAAAGACTCATAATGCCTCATAGATTATACGTTGGGGTGTGTGCTTTCAAAAATGGGGTCATTTTGTGGAAAATTCTATTGCCCTGGTGCTCCAGGGCCTTCAAAATTGTAATAGGTGGTTGAGAAAGGATATGTGCGATTTATGCTTGTAGAACGCCTGAAAGTGCTACTTCAATGTTGGGCCTCTGTATATGGCCAGGCTGTGTAAAAGTCTCACACATGTGGTATCGCTATACTCAGGAGGAGTAGAAGAATGCATTTTGGGGTGTTATTTTTGCTATGTATATTCTATGCGTTAGAAATATCTTATTTATGGACAACTTTGTGTAAAAAAAATGCATTTTCATTTTTTCTCCACATTTTCCAAAACCTTCTGGAAAAAAATGAACCGTTCAAAAGACTCATAATGCTTCATAGATTATACGTTGGGGTGTGTGCTTTCCAAAATTGGGTCATGTTGTGGAAAATTCTATTGTCCTGGTGCTCCAGGGCCTTCAAAATTGTAATAGGTGGTTAAGAAAGGATATGTGCGATTTATGCTTGTAGAACGCCTGAAAGTGCTACTTCAATGTTGGGCTTCTGTATATGGCCAGGCTGTGTAAAAGTCTCACACATGTGGTATCGCTATACTCAGGAGGAGTAGCAGAATGCATTTTGGGGTGTCATTTTTGCTATGTATATGCTATGCGTTAGAAATATCTTCTAAATGGACAACTTTGTGTAAAAAAAATGCATTTTCATTTTTTCTCCACATTTTCCAAAACCTTCTGGAAAAAAATGAACCGTTCAAAAGACGTATAATGCTTCATAGATTATACGTTGGGGTGTGTGCTTTCCAAAATGGGGTCATTTTGTGGAAAATTCCATTGTCCTGGTGCTCCAGGGCCTTCAAAAGTGTAATAGGTGGTTGAGAAAGGATATGTGCGATTTATGCTTGTAGAACGCCTGAAAGTGCTACTTCAATGTTGGGCCTCTGTATATGGCCAGGCTGTGTAAAAGTCTCACACATGTGGTACACTCAGGAGGAGTAGCAGAATGTATTTTGGGGTGTAGTTGCAATTATGCATATGCTTTGTGAGAGAAAAAAACTGTTAATATGACCAGTTTGTGTAAAAAAAAAAAAAAAAAAAAAAAAAAATTCCCAAGAATTGTGGGAAAAAAATACAACTTAAAAAAACTCACCACACCTCTTAGTAAATACCTTGGACTGTCTACTTTCCAAAAAGGGGTAATTTTGGGGTATCTGTACTTTCCTCGCTTGTTAGTGTCTCAAGAAATGAGATATCCCTTCAGTACATCAGGCGTGATCAGATGTGATAAGTTTTCAGTGATTGCCACCATAGTTGTAGACTCTATAACTTTCACAAAGACCAAATAATATACACTAATTTGTGTTCATTTTACCAAAGATATGTAGCAGTATACATTTTGGCACAAATTTATGAAGAAAAATTACTTATTTGCAAAATTTTACAATAGAAACTAAAAAAAAGTGTTTTTTGTTTTAAAAAATTGCTGTTTTTTTGCTTATATCGCAAAAAATAAAAAACCCAGTGGCGATTAAATACCACCAAAAGAAAGCTCTATTTGTGAGAAGAAAATGATAAAAATTTTGTTTGGATACAGTGTAGCATGACTAAGTAATTGTCATTCAAAGTGTGAGAGTACGGAAAGCTGAAAATTGGTCTGGGCGGGAAGGTGCATAAGTGCATGGTATTGAAGTGGTTAAAATGACTGCTCCCGGAAAACGTCCGTTTTTAAAACTTCTTTTTGCATTGATACATGTCCCCTGGTGCAGAACCCGGGTTCCCAAACTCTGTTTCGGACAATAACATGGATAATAGTCGTTATAATTAGCACTTTAGAATCCGAACGTTCGCATCCATTGTATTTAATAGGGTTCTAATGTTCGTGCGAACTTTCGGTCCGTTCGCGGGTTCTGGTGCGAACCGAACCCGGGGGTGTTCGGCTCATCACTAATCGGCATCAAACACAAGAAGATTGAAATCAGGATGCCTGGTAGTTGCTGGAAACTCTTCTGAGCTATGGGGCCCAGGGGAAGATTAACAGGTCAATTAAATGATATGCTAAAACTAACACATTTTTCCTGAAAAATGTAACAGAAAAGGAGTAAATGCTTCGCTGAAGTTAACACATTTCTTTCTAAGGCACGGAGTGTCTGTCATAATGTAACTCTTCTTGACATCTGTAAGCAGAGGGACTTTTACAGTTCCCCAGGATAAAATATGTATTATTGTGCTTCATCCAGCTGTCTCACTGAATTTTTAATAGATGTTATTGGCAAGATATCTGTGTTTATATTTAACTACACTTGAGAGAACAAAAATTGTGCTTCCACTATTAATATTCGTCTCTCATGCCAGGCTAGGAAAAATGCACATTTTGATATTGAAGCTGTAAAATGTAAATGCAGAGCCAACTTAGCCAGTCACCAAGGAAGATCTGGTCCCAGTGTTATACACCCTATCTGGTAATTCAGTTCACCTTGGCTGGGGTTAAAGAAAACTCTTTCTGACAGTTAGGATTTTAAAAGGAAACATGGTCAATTTGAATTAATTCATATATTTTAAAGCCTGGGAAAAAATAAATACTCAGTCACACCCCACTCTAACTGATCCCCATCAAAAAAATAAAAAATTAAATTGGAAAATTCCCTTTTGACTTACTTGAAGTAGTGGCGGCGGTCACGTGGTGTTCAGTTTCTGAGTCTTCTCCTCCTTTGAGCTGGGGTTCTTCTTGGGGTGTCCGTGTCACCTATCTGCATGAAGTGGACACCTCTTATTGGTAGAGATGGCACTTCCAGTAGTAGGGATCCTTTCAGATCACTTTAGTGGCAAGAGGTTGGTGAGGGGACCAGTCTCAGAAGGGTTAACAAGAGGAGTGAAGTGGCTAGTCCCTAGGTTAGGAAATGACCATTCCTCACAGAGAAAACTAAAATGTAGAGAGGGCGCATCAGGGTGGGCAACAAAGAGGTAAGTGAAAAGAACACTGTGGGATAACATCCTACATATAGAATGACCTGTAGAAATTCGATTTTTGCTCGGAGTTGGGCTTTTAGTGTTTGTAAACTGTTGTTTTATATAATTTGGTGTTATTTATATAATTTGGTGTTATTTATATTTTCAGAGTCAGATTAGTGGTAACTGAATCATAGAGATGGGGAGGGGCTGACTACTTTAAGGCTACTTTCACACTGTCGATTAAGGCCAATACTAACTGTAGCAACAAAAATATTCTGATTCCTGCTGTGGCTCTGAGTGGCTAGGTGCAGCTAATGGCCAAGTTCACTCTAATGACAGGTCACGGGTGGCCGCAGGTGCTTTGTTTAGCTGTTTGGAATTTTGTTATAAGATTGTATATTGATTGATAGTATATTGACACACAATATGGTAATTTATTAGTATATGTAATTAGCGCAGCCCTATAAAAAGGTAAATCTGCAGTTATTCATGGCTGTCATTATAGTGAATAGGGCTGGTGGCCACACTTAGCCTCTCAGAAGATTCCTGCTGCTACAACTCCGGTGTAAATGCAGTCTAACTCATATAGCTTTGTGTGTAATTTGATCTTTTTTATTTTTGTTTTGTTTACGTATACTGGAAAAGCACAGCTTAATCTTGACAACAACTAAATAAATCCCTGTAAAATAAAAACAATGTATATACTGGAACATAACATTGGCCTGAATTCACTGAAGCATATTGCATGCAGTATTTGGGTCATGTGACACGTTCTCATAAATACTGCATGCGATACTGAAAATGTCGATTAACTATCCATTTATATGGTATTTACCTCAAAAAGCAAAAACACTCGGTACATACCACATACATCAGCATTAAAGTAAATCCAAAGGCAATGAATAATAAAATGCATGCGTTAAATCAGTAGTGGTCCAGGCATGCAAAATTTAAGGAATGTATGAACTTTCAGCTGGTTGTTAAGGACTGAATAGCTGGTTGTTAAGGAGTTGGCACTTGCCAGTGTCCTTAACAACCAGTGAATAGCTTGTTGTTAAGGTGCTATCACCCGCCGCTTTCTCAACAACCATGACCCATATGCTGTCAGCGAGGAATCTTTCTGATACAAACAATTATTAACAGAGCTGAATTGCATTTACCTAGCAAAAGTTTATAAAGACATTCCTAACTTGCTATAACAGTCCCCGTTTTATCTCACTGGCCAGTGATTGAGGAAAAAACCATTGGCCAGCAAAGTTGTAGGCACAACAATTTTCCAACAGACAGCAGATTAACTGCTCTCATTCAGTTCAAGGCCTCAGATTTTCCAAATCCCGCTTAGACAATTCCTCTTTTCCTTCCTTACAGGCAGTAGGAGTGCTCTCAAATCACACCTTACACCCTCCCAGGTAGAAGGTTCTCATCTGATTGTGGTCAGCTATGGCAGGGTTCCAATTTGCCAGCAGCCCACCTGCACTGGAGGCACTCCACAGACAAGCATTGCAAAATGTTCTCCTATCCAAGATGGCTTCTGCACTTCTGCGTTAATGAATATTCAGTTTGACCCTGTCCATACTGCAGAAGGCTAATACAGCAGCAACAAATTTCTGCAGTAGTTATCAGGTACAGTCCAGGTTACATATATAAGTACTGTATTCTGGCTTAAGCCCTCAGGCCCTTTTGTTTGTATTCTCCAGACAGTCTTCATACAAACTTAGTGCATGCACCTTGTAACCCCTTGCTGTACTGACTCCCACCTGTTTCCTAGGTTGATCTCTCCTGGCTCCTGGACAGGTACCTCCTCTGTCTGCTGGGGTGGAGCCCTAAACATTAGTCATGACTCAACTTAAAGCTCTGCACACGCCTACATAATTAGTGTGCTGGTTGAACACAAAATCTGGACCCAGGATTGGAGAATTCATCCCTCCCAAATCTGTACACAGTCTCTGACATCCAGGTTATAAACCAGGTTTTACCAACCACTGAGGAAACTGTTTTCTCTGTATGAGACACACACCCTGGAGTCCCTCAACCTTACTGGGTGAGAACCCTTGGTGATACAAAACCCGTTTTAAACAGGGCTCAGCACAATCACATATTGCCCCTTGTTTTGACCCAGGAGGGGGTGGAACACACAAACCTAAACTCCACGATTTGGCACCTCTGTGCCAGCTATCACCCACATGGGCCCAATCTTGTCTGACAACACTGTTAAACAGCTCAGCAACAAAAATGGAGCACTGTCTTTTTAAGGACTTCTAATTTCTTTCCTATAGGTTCACCTCATCTGTACACACAAATAGTGCTGTCTCATGCACAGAGATGCAGTACATAACTCGTATAACACTTTTGAGCTGGGACTCCAAATCTGCCTGCATATTCTACCATATGTGAGAACTAGCTTCAAATGGTAGTGCATTAAGGTCTCAGACACTCACTTAGATCTTCATGCCTTGCCCATCTTATTAAAATAAATTATAATAAATCACATGGTTTTCTCTCACAGGGATTTTTCAGGATTTCTCAGCCACAAAACAAATAAACATTATCCTCCTGGCTTACAAATGCAGCACTACTGCTCTGGCCTCAAACTTTAGGCCTTTTTTGTCTATATCCTTCAGACAGTCTTCATACCAATCCAGTGCATTTGGCAGCCTCTTGCTGCACTGGCACCAACCTGTCTCCTAGGTGGAGCTCTCCTAACTTCTGGGCAGAGACTTCCTCTGTCTGCTGTGGTGGAGCCCTAAATATTAGTTATGACTTAACTAAAAGCTTTGCACATACCTGCACAATTAGAGTGCTGATTTTACTGCAAACCCAGGATTATGGGCTTCATCCGTCCCAAATATCTACAAAGTCTGTGAACTCCAGGTCCTAAACCAGTTTTTATTATATATATGTAGCGGGGTCCCCAAATTTAACCCTGCTATACCTAAATTTAGGGGTGACCAGAGCAATAGTTGGCTCGGGTCTCTTGATTATTTGGACTCTGCCTTACTGCTGTGTCGCCTGGTGTGCAGTTCCCCTTTGGGCGTATAGGTGGTGCTGTCACCTATGCCTGGGGTTGAACCACAGGTGATGGAGTAAGTATTGGATGTCCTCTCTCGGCTGCCATTGGTGGGCGGTTCTGGCCTGCTGTGCATGCCGGGAGAGGATATATAAGGGGCAGACGCCATTACACAGGGACGACAATTCCGGGGCCCATGCCCGGAGGGAGCTACCCCTCAGAGGGGGGTGCATCCCATCTTGATCGAGGAGTCTCGGGCACCTTCAGCCTGAGGCTACAAAGTTCCAGGTAGGCCCAGTACCTTTGACTGGGTCTACAACCGAAGAGGAGTCCCAGGGAACCCGCGTGAGGGTAACCGCTCTGACACAGAGGAAACCAGGGGAGGATCGATCCCATAACAAGAGGGCGAGTAATAGAGTATTGCCGACTCGGGAAAGGCCTGATGACCTGTCGGAGGGAAGGATTCCTCGCTTCGAAGACTGCCTCTGCGGAGTGTTGAAAGTTCAGGAGGGATCTCCTTGATTTGGTCCTTGGAGGGGACTGAGTCATTGTTCCAGCATCACGCCAACTGCTAGTGCTATTGAGTGACTATCCGAGTGAGCTGTACCCACTCGGGACCGAGTGGTGACGAAGCCAATAGTGTGCCTGAATACACTTCTATCTGCTAACCTTTTTCTCACTTCAACTCTCTGGTTCCTGAAAGCAAGATAAAATAAACTCACATTGGAGTTGATATGTTGTGTGGACATTGACCTCATTTGGGAAATATAAAGACTCACCTCTATAAACATAGAGGGGAGAACCAGAAGAATGAAGCTACTAACTGCAGGACCCAAGTATGTAACACCGCCTGACCTTTATAATCTAGAGGACACGGGCATGTGGCATGGTGGATCTTATCCCCCTGCTTGAGAAGGTAAGAGGGGGAAAAGGATACGTGTGCTACATATATATTTTTGTTCAGTACAAACAGGGTTTGCTTTGGGCAAAGTTTGCTTTAACTGAAATAAATTTCAGTTCTAACATCACCCCTTTGATCTGTTTGAATGAGCCAGAGAAGTTACAGTGAAGCAATGATACCATTGGTATTTCATAATAGAGGCTGTTCTGTGAGTGTCAGTTTACACAGAAGCACAAGAGCTGCAGGGTAAGTGAACGGTCTGGGCATACTACACATGCCCAAAGTATTTAGATCCAATGAAAAAATAAATAAAGTAGTGTTGTTGTTTAGATGTTAATTATGCATGCATTAAAAAAAACACCATGGTTGCAACATCACCACTTAAAAACCTTCCCACCCTGCATCCCATACCACTCTGTTGTGTACAATTATATGTGTATATACACAGTATCTATACATATCATGAAAATTGGCACCTTATAGAATTCATAAATCATAAATGACAGGACTGAATGTCACAAAACTATGGGAATTGAAGGGAATGAATCTAAATTACATTTTTGTTATTGTACCCTGATATTTTTTGTACATTTTTGGATTATAATTTATCCATAGTAGCTTTCTATACAGGTTGTTTTGTGTATTTTTCCTTTGATATTTTATATTACAGATATGATGGCAGGCCTTTTAAGAGTTATAGACCATATGCACAGATTCAGTTTTGATCCAAAGTATTTAGATTATTATTATTTATTTATTTTTGGCATGTGTAGCAGTAAAGAATGTTGATACAGAAAAAAAGTTTGTAAGAACCTTTAAAAAATCTGGATTGCAAAAACCTTAAGGTAAAATCCAAATTTTGTAGGTATTTTATCTCTATAGACAGCAACATTTTATAGCAAAGCGGTTAGGATTAGCCTGGTAAATGTTAAAAGGAGCTTACAGTTTTACCTGCTGTCCATAAAGTGCAAACATAATAAATAAAATGAAATAAAATGAAATAAATATATTTTAAAAAAATCTAACGTTCACTTTAAGATTAAATCTGCAGAAAGAATATAAAAAATAAACACAAACAGTTGATGTAATTTTAAGACTGCAAGGTCTGAAAAGCAGGTATATGATTTGTATAACTTTTTTTTTCAATCATGCTAAATCACCTAACCAACGCTATACATTTTAAAAAGCTATAAAATTGTCAAAAGGATCACTCAAAACCATCGCTCTGAGAAGACACATTTTCACTTAACCGCTTGCCGACCAGAGCACGAGGATATACGTCGACACAATGGCAGGGGCAGGCAAATGGACGTACCTGTACGTCCCTTTAAATTTGCCGCCCAGCGGCTGCGCGTGCCCGTGAATGCGTGCTCGTGAATGTGCCCACGGGTCCCGGGAACTCGATGTTCCCGGGCGGCCCGCGATTCCGGTCGAAAAAGGCAGAACAGGGGGATGCCTTTGTAAACAAGGCATTCCCCTGTTCTGCCTAGTGACACGTCAGTGATCTACTGTTCCCTGTGATCGGGAACAGTGATCAGTGACGTGTCACTGGTAGTTCCTCCCCCTAACAGTTAGAATCCCTCCCTAGGACACATTTAACCCCTTCAGCGCCACCTAGTGGTTAACCCCTTCACTGCCAGTGTCATTTTCACAGTAATTAGTAATTAGTGCATTTTTATAGCACTGATCGCTGTAAAAATGACAATGGTCCCAAAAATGTGTCAAAAGTGTCCGATGTGTCCGCCATAAAGTCACAATAAAAATCGCAGATCGCCGCCATTACTAGTAAAAAAAAAAATTAATAATAAAACTGCCATAAAACTATCCCCTATTTTGTAGACGCTATAACTTTTGAGCAAACCAATCAATATATGCTTATTGCGATTTTTTTACCAAAAATATGTAGAAGAATACATATCGGTCTAAACTGAGAAAAAAATTGCTTTTTTTTTTTAAAAATGGGGATATTTATTATAGCAAAAAAGTACAAAATATTGCTTTTTTTAAAAATTGTCGCTCCATTTTTGTATATAGCGGAAAAAAATTAAAACCGCAAAGGTGATCAAATACCTCCAAAAGAAAGCTCTATTTGTGGGAAAAAAAAGGACGTCAATTTTGTTTGGAAGCCACACATGACCGCGCAATTGTCAGTTAAAGCGACGCAGTGCCGAATCACAAAAAGTGCTTTGGTCTTTGGCCAGTCAAATGGTCCGGGGCTTAAGTGGTTAATATGCATATTTACTAAAAGTGCTTGTTGGACAGGATTACCATATTCAAACATCAATAGAGATAAAAAGTAGAAATCAATATTCTCCAGACCCCTAAATGATGTCTTGTTGATTGACCCTCATCCACTGCAATTGTTTTCTCTTTGTACAGGGACAGATTGCAAAAGGCATGTGCAAATGGATTATAGGATAACTTTAGTTATGTACAGTATAAATGTACATAAACAGAAGGTTCCCTTTACTTGGTATTCCTTTGCTGCCAATGTGAACTTCAGAATTACCCATTTTGGCTAGGGGTACAAACCACTACTATGGGTTTAGGGAGAATCCTGTAGCTTTGAGTTTTCCATCCTGGAAAATGTACAGGTATGTGCAGGTTCACCAAGAGATATTTTTTTTATAAACCAAAATGCACTGTATGGCCTTTGAACTATGCCCAAGTTCACCCTCTTTGAAACCAATAAGAGCCTCAGGCCTCGTACACATGACTGGTTTTCTTGGCAAAAAAACTGCTGGGAGAGCTTTTTGCCGTGAAAAACGTGTGTGTGTATGCTTTCCCAACAGGAAAACTGCCGGGAATCCCGGCGAGAAAAATAGAGAACCTGCTCTCTATTTTCTCGTCAGGATTCTCAGCAGAGTGTTTCCTGCTGAGAAAACCGGTCTTCTGTATGCTTACCTGTCAGAGGTAAACCCGCACATGCTTGATAAGACTTTGATGCATGCGCTGTAGCATAGTCTTCTCATTCCTTTTCATGGCTTATACCTGTGTCTGGATGTCTGGAGTTCTGTGTTACTGACGCTGAAGAGGCTGATACCTTCCATGAACACCCGGTTTGGCGCAGAAACAGGAAATCGCTCTGCATAAGAGTTTCTACCTTCAAGGAAGCCTGAGTGGATCCATTTCGGTGCCTTCATATCTCCTATAGGGGGTAAGAGTATCCATTTCTCCCCTCTTCCCTGGTGTTGGAACCTCGTCCCTGGGTGCTTTGGTCGTTGATTAATTTTCATATCCATAGAAATGTCACCGTTGCCTTACAGTGGATAAATTGGGACATTACACATTTATGCATCCCTATATGTATGTTCTCCTTTTATATTGATTTCTTCGATTGGATGCACATCATTATTTTATGGTCTTTATACACCCATTACATTATGTTTTGTGTTTCATATACACTGGCATTCATCTGTTGATGTCCATATTCCACACATTAACTTGTTACAATACCTTGTTGTGGATTGGTGCCTATGCACCTTGTATAGGTACCACCTACTCATTAGTTGTGGTTTATTATCCCTACACACACACACATGTGAATTAATTATTTTCCTTTGACACACTTTCAGAGTGTTTTTCATAGTGCTGCATTTATTTATTTCTATAACTGAAGCATAGTAAACTGTTTTGAACAGGAAGTTGCTCAGCACAGAGCACTATCTCGTTCATTCACTGTCTAGTGCAGCTGAGGCTGCAGAGAAAGGCATGTGTGTTTGAGCTTTGGGGTGCGCACCCTAATGCAATGGGCTGCGCACACCTATGGGAACACCACTAGTTATTGTTCTGCAATTGTTACCTAGCTCTGTCTTATACATCCCAGCAATATGTAGTATAAACCTCCTTAACATTCTTTTCGTTACCTTTATTGTTTGTACAGGATAATCTGATGCTCATGATGATCTGCTAAAACTAATTGTGCCTTTATTGTTCTTATAGTATATTATCTATTTCTTCATAAGAGCTATGCATTGTCTACTCTTACGTACTGTTTATATATGATTTTACTTTTGAAACTCAATAAAAATCTATTGTTAAAAAAAAAAAAAAGAATGTCTCTGCTAAAAATATCTGAAAAGGCATTTTTTTCAAACAGAAATTATTCAGATTGGGATACTGCTGCTGAATGTAAGCCAAGTAATTGTAAAGCAAAATTTTCAATTCAACAGCCAAATATGTGCTACCAGTGTATGCTTTTGCTGAGACTACCCATGAAAATTAAACTGTTCCATAACACCACATACAGCTTTAAGGCATCCCACATCACCGGGGGGACATTTATTTACATTTTTTTAACCACTTGCCTCCCAAGCCAATTCTGGCACTTCTCTCCTACATGTAAAAATCATCTTTTTTTTTTTGCTAAATTACTCAGGACCCCCAAACATTTTTTTTAGCAGAGACCCTAGGGAAAAAATGGTGGTCGTTGCAACTTTTTAAGTCACATGGTATTTTCACAGCAATACATGTATAATGTGAAAGATGATGTTACACTGAGTAAAAAGATACCTAACATGTCACGCTTTAAAATTGTGCACACTCATGGAAAGGCGCCAAACTTTGGTACTTAAAAATCCCCATAGGCTACGGTATATTATATTGTAAATTGTTTTTATAGGCTACCAGTTTAGAGTTACAGAGGAGGTCTAGTGCTAGAAATATTGCTCTCACTCTAACGCTCACAGTGATACCTCACATGTGTGGTTGGAATGTCGTTTACAAATGTGGGCGCAACCTACATATGTGTTCGATTTTGCATTCGAGCACGCGGGGACGGGGGCGCTTTAATTTTTTTTATTGTTTATTTTATTTATTTTTTACACTTTCCCTTTCATTTTTTACTTTTTGATTACTTTTATTCCTATTACAAGGAATGTAAACATCCATTGTAAAAGGAATAGGGCATGACGGGTCCTCTTTATGGAGGGATATTGGTCTATAAGTCCCCACATCTCTCCTCTAGGCAGGAAAGGCTGAGATAAAAAACAAACAAAAAAAACCAAATTCATCTCAGGCTTTCCAACAGAAAAAACTGCAGTGTTTACATCTGACATTGCTTCCGACCTCCTAGGGTCCAGGGTTAACAATTTTTAGTAAATTTACGAACAGTTTGTAAAATCTGTACTTTTTGCATCTGTCCTTGAATATCCATTATGGACATGTAGGCTGCATGTCCGTAACTGACATTCATGGACAGATGCAACAATTATGGATTTTACAAACTGTTCGTAAATTTACTGAAAGTTGGCAACCCTGCTAGGGTCATAGGGATGGTCGGTGGACCATCTGGTCCTCTGTCAGTTCTATGGTAAACTTCTGCCATGCCGATCGCATGGGCGAGACTGGAGAAGCACCTTTAAAAGCAATCAAGCAGCTGAACAGCTGCTATGATTGTTTTTTTGTATAGGGAATCGCCTGCTGAAAGCAAAGATATCTGGATGATGCCTGCAGCTGCAGGTGGCCGCCTGCTCCTTAACAACCATGACAGTTACTGGTTGTTAAGGAATCCGGTGGCTGGCCGGCCCTTAACAATGCAGTATTTACTACTGGTATTACTGGCAGGCTTTAAAATGACATACAGTAACTCATGCTGTATTATAGTAGAGTTTTTTAGTGAATGCCAAAAAACTTTTAGAAAAACGCTGTGCTGTATCTTACCGCATACTCAGATGCGATAAGATACGGCTTTGTGAATAGAGCTCAGTGACTTTTTTCATACTGCAGAGTTAGTACTATTTTCTTTGCAGGGGACTTTTAAAAAAATATATATATTTTAGAGACAGAGTTGCTTTAAAACTTTTCAAAGTTCAAAGAAAATTCAGTGAATCTGGAAACACTTTTTTACTTTTTAGGTGTGATGACTGCATACTGACAAAACTGGAAAGTGATCTTCCAATAAATAAATTTGGAAAATGTTATCAGTGCAAACATTTTTTTCAGATGTATGGTAATTACAATTAGATACCTGCTACCATTCGTTGGCTTAAACAATCACAAACAGCTTTGTTAATATAAGAAAAAGGAACAGCAGGTTCTACTGACACTTTTAATATAGAAGCCAAGCACTGCAAATCCACATGATTAAAGTAGTACTGGTAAGAAAATAATTCCTGATTTTCAAAAGACCATCTTTATCACTTTGTTTTTACTTTTCTTGTAAATTATATTTCTGACAAAATTATTTAGACTAGCTTAGTTCTTGCTTAATTTCCAAACAGAAAAAGAAAAAGGTATTTGAGCATAGAAATCAATACTCAATTATGGGGCTTTACTTCGACCATAATGTAAATATTAAACAAAAATGTGACTGCGTCTTTTTCTTGAGTTAATAAAAGCAAAACTTTACTCTGACAAAAATTGTTAAATGGTTGCATTATAGGCACCAGAAGGTGCTAGATGATATTTGTATCTACACAGGCATTATCTTCATAGCACTGCTGGGCCTGCAGAAGTTGGTATGCAAATGCTGACTTTTTCTGAGTGAAGCCCTGTACACACGACCGAGAATCCTGTCGTTAAAAAAAAACGTTGGTTTTCTCGACGAGATTCTTGTCAAACTTGACGGGATTCTTGTCAAGTTTGACGGGATTCTTGTCAAGCTTTCCTTGCATACACACTGTCAATCCAAAAATCTCGTCGGTCTAAAGCGCGGTGACGTACAACACGTACGACGGCAGTATAAAGGGGAAGTTTGATTCCAATGGCACCACCCCTTGGGCTGCTTTTGCTGATCTCGTGTTACTGCGTGTTAGTAAAAGTTTGGTGAGAGACGATTCGCGCTTTTCAGTCTTTGTGCTTTCAGTTCGTTATAGCATGACGAATGTGCTATCTCCATTACGAACGCTAGTTTTACCAGAAGGAGCGCTCCCGTCTCATACTTGATTCTGAGCATGCATGGTTTTTTAAGACTCGGAAAGGCATACACACGACCGGTTTTCTCATCGGGAAACAGGCCGATGAGAATCCCGATGAGAAAAACAAGAATCCTGATGAGAAAATAGAGAGCAGGTTCTCTTTTTTTCTCGTAAAGATTCCAGGCAGTTTTCTCGACGAGAAACCATACACACAAACATTTTTCTCTGCAAAAAAATCTGCCAGCAGTTTTCTTGTCGTTTCTTGCCGAGAAAACCGGTCGTGTGTACGAGGCTTTAGTGTTTGCATGGGTTTACTGAAGGCCCCTTGCAATTAACTGTTCCATATTTGATGGTGCTCTAGTCTGTTGATTTTTCACCAAATTAAGTTGCATGACTGCGGGTGCGCCTAATTACCTCATTGACCTAAAGTTTGTGCATCGTGAGGCATTGGTGATGCAATATACAACATGACAATCTAGAAAATGTTGGGTAATACAAAACAAAATCCTGTAACAATGTGTATTACATTCCAGGTTTCTGATTCAGGTATATGAGGATAGGGGATGGAGGGGGGAGGTAGTGGTATGGTGAGGTAGTGGTAGTGGTACTAGAGCAATTAGGCAGAGCGAAGGCTGTGTTCTTAAAGTAAGGTAAGTATCATTAGGTTCAATAAGAGATTGGTACTGTGCATTTAGCAAAATAAGAAAGTAATGTCGATATTAGAGTAGATAAACCATGGGGCCCATTTGTTCTGGAATTTAGGCAGAGTCTGGTTTGCCTTGGTGAACATGAATTCCATCTGCAGGTATTGATTAAGGAGTTGAGGGACTAGCTGAAGAGAAGGTGGCAAGATGAGATTCCAATTTCTTGTTATGGAAAGTCTAGCTACAATTAAGATGTGGGTGATGATGATATGGTGAAAAGGATCCCATGTTCCATCCCCAAGCCTAGCAATGCTAGTTGGGGGGGATTTTGGTAGACTTGCCTGTGATGTTAATGTTGAGGGCTTGAACAGACTGCCAAAAGGGAAGGAGAAGAGGGCAGGACCACCAGACATGTATTGTGGAGCCTATGTCTCTACAGTTCCTCATGCAAGCAGGTGAGCGGGATGGTGAAAATCGGGATAGTTTTGATGGTGTATAAAACCATTAGTGGAGAATTTTTTGTGCTGTTTCCCAATGCAATATGCATCTAGAGGCTTTTAGAGGTGTGATTCAAGGTGACAGGATATTAGGTCTGTTGAGAAATTTAGGGTATTTTCCCATTTTTTCATCAATGGAGTTTTTTTGGGGGTTTGCATGGAGTCCAGCATTTTGTAGAAATGGAGGATCCTTTTAAGAGTGATGCAGGCCATTCATAGATTTGGATGAGGTCGGCCGTGAGGGTTTGATCCGACCATGTGATAGAGGCCAAGACGCGTCACACTCTTAAGTACTTGAAGAAGTCCTTATTGTGAATGCCGTATGCTTGATGAAAGGTCTTGGAAAGAGCATATTTTCCCTTTGTGTAGAATGTTGCCAATCGTGGTTACGCCTGCTGTTATCAAGGAGGCTAATGACATATCAGAGCATTATAATTTCTAGCGCAGACAGAGGAAGAGATTCCGTTATTTTTCTTGAGAGTCCATTAAATTGTTGATGGATTGAACTTCAGACTTTGGTAGTTGCGTTTACTGTACTTAAGAAGGATGGCATTGGTCGTTGTTGTAGCCAGATAGCAGCCAGCAAGGATTTGGTGGGGAGGCGGAGGGCGGTTTCCTCTATCTGTGCCCACAGAGGCCGAGGAGAGGATGAAGGCTTTATGTGAGTTCCAAAGTAGTACGTCATTTGATATAGAGTTCACATTGCAAGCAAAATAAGTCTCCTACTCCTGGTTGGTCTTTTCTTGACACTTAGGATGAGATCGTGGACTGTTTGTGAGGCCAGTTAATCGAAATGGTGATCATAACCGATGCATGGTCCGACCAAGTTATTAAGCCTATAATTGCTTGGGATATGGTTTGCAAGGTATTTCTGTGTAGCAGGAAAAGGTAAATTCTGGATTATGATTTTTGTGCAGCCGAATAGAAGGTAAAGTCCCTTTCCATCCTGTGCAAGCACCGCCAGGGATAATAAAGATCTTCTAGTTGTGTGAGTGTGGAAAGGGCCGTGGATTTTTGGTTAGAGGAATCAAGTGCGTTATCAATCGTGTCATTAAAGTCTCCGCATAAAATTATAGCATTCTTTTGGGTAATGGGACAACTTATTAATTATTGTCTTAAAGAATTGTTTTTGGTGAGAATTGGGAGCATATATGTTAGCTATAACATATGGTATATTGTCAAAAAGGGCGTCTAGAATTAGGTATCTACCAAAGGCATCAGCTTCCTGGTGGCGAAACTGGGAATATAGGGATTTACATATAGCAATCATGACACCCTCACATTTTTTTGGTAGCATGTACAAAATAGATATGGGGATAGAGGTAGTGCTGGCATGGGGGGGGGAGGGGGCTTTATCTTGCATAACGTGCATTTCTTGGACACATAGTATGTCTGATTTTTGAGTGATGGCTTCTCGCCACAGTGGAGACCTTTTGTAAGGGCAATTAAGGCCATTTGCATTGATAGTGGTAATATAGATGGACATAGCAAGTAGTGAGAGCATCGCTAGACAAAATTCAGAGGTAAGGATTGTAGGTGCATGAAAGGGTAAGGAGCGGTACCTGAACTCAGTCTAGTCCTATCATAAACAGTAGGATGTGACTAAACAAACAAAGGAAAAAATAATTAAAAACAGTTACAATGAATATAGTTGAAGAAAGAAAAGTCTTCTGGACACAGCACTCCAGTTAAAAAGCCTTTATTCCAAAAAAAGGGTTCAGGAAACCAAAACACACTGCACAACACAGCAAACTGATCACATCTGGCTAACGCGTTTCACACTATTAAAGTGCTTACTCATAACTCCAGCCAGATGTGATCAGTTTGCTGTGTTGTGCAGTGTGTTTTGGTTTCCTGAACCCTTTTTTTGGAATAAAGGCTTTTTAACCGGAGTGCTGCGTCCAGAAGACTTTTCTTTCTTCAATTGCATTTGCATTTGCTTGCACCCTTGGTTGCTGGGAGGAGGTAATTCCAGGGACTTACACACCTGAGCGGCTTCCTTTCTCCCGTCTCTCCTATTTTCTGGATCTTTACAATGAATATAGGCTGTGTTTGTAGCACACTTCGTGCCAGGGGTGTGTGATAACCAGAACTGGATCAAATAGATGAACAGGTTATTACATTTCGGCCCACGTTCTAGGCCTCAGATCAAGTGGGCAATAAAGAGATAGACACTTTGTTTGAGGGGGGAGTAGGTTGACAATGTGGTCATGAAAACATCAGATGGTATTTGTGTTTGCTATGTAGCATATCTCTCAGGATTTCTGGGTTACGTTGTTACTTGGATTACCTGAACGTGCTGAAGGTGTTAAGCCCCGGTTGTGGAGCATCTTGTAACCATCTTTAGGAGATGTTATGATAATTTGTTGTCTCTGATATGTGACCAGCAATTTGGTGGGAAAACCCCAGCTGTAAAAAATATTGTGGTCCCCTAGAATCACAGTATTGGGGGTATATTCTGTTCTCATTTTTGATGTTGCTGCAGAGATATCTTGGTATAGGGCTATCCCCACATATGGGGGGGATAGAGCGCGTGAGGATCTGGCCGCCCTTAGCAGGCGTTTTTTGATATGGTAGAAGTGGATTCGCGTTAGCACATCTCTAGGCACTGTGTCAGGCTGGTATGGTTGTTTGGGGATCCTGTGTGCTCTATCCATCAGTAAATCTCTAGGCGTGAGATCTGGGATAAACTTTAGGAATAGCTGCTGCTAATAAGGTATGAGATCTTGTGGCTTAACAGCTTCAGGAATACCTCTTATTTTTAAATGAATGAGGCGGAAGTGATCCTCTAGTTGTAGTTTACTGAACGTATCCCCCTGTTCCTCATGAGAATCCACCATTTCATCATGTGTTTTTATGATCACTCCTAGTTGGGATTCTAGGTGATCTGTGCGATCTTCAATGCCATCTATTCTGTGAGTAAGCTGGGACACTGAGGAGCGTAGCTCAGAATGCAGACCAGCTTGAAGGGACAGTAACATAGCTTTAATGGTGTTTTCAGAAGCAGGGGCGTCTGATGCAGGGAAGGCAGCTAGGGGTGCTGTGTGCTCTGCTGGTGAGTCTGCTGATGACTCAGGCTTGTCTGCCCAGTGATGTTTCTTTGCTGAGGGGGGTTTCTGTGGAGAGTGTGCAGGGGATTCTGCAGCTCTCTTACCTCTATCAGAAGCTGGAGAGAGGTTATGCTGCTGTAAGGAGTCCTCCATGTCAGAGAGATCGTCAGGGGCTGTGGCAGGTAATGGCGGTGTATGAGGTGGAGGAGGAGAGCAGCCACTCTCGCGGGCACCATCTTGAACCTGCTTGCTCACTGACTGCATGAAGAAATCTGTCAGGCAGTGAGGTCCTGGTGCCTGATTTCTTCTACGGGCCATAGCCTGGTTGTTCCCCGATGTCTGTGTCCCTGTTTGGGGCTGTTAGCGGGCGTCTAGTGTGCTGAGAGCCGCGTTGGAGACCCGGTGTGGTGGGGAGAACTATAGCCAAGCGGTTTGAACACGCCCCCCCCACAAATAGCCCCTCTTTATCCCCGCTGGAATAGTTGTATTAGGTTTTCAAAATACCAGTCTCTGTAGCAGGTACAAAAGTTACACAGTGTGTCAGTGTGTGTCAGATGCTGGCACATCTCCAAATCCCTGTATTTAAAGTCTAGAGAGCAGGAGTTCCTTAGTCCACCTGGAGGTGCAGAGGCCATGTGTACTGTCTTGTAAAGCACAATATAACATCTGCTTTCAGTGACAATGGAAGACAAATGACAGCTATTCAGCTGCTAAAAGGTTTGCATGGTTGATGAGCCAATTTGGCCAAGACTGCAGGGAGAAAACAAAGGTTGCCTAAGAAAAGGCACGATGGCCCTGGAAGACATCCAATGACAAAACATGTAGGGCAGGGTTGGAGTTGATGTCACCAAGCACGGTGTAATCGCCCTCAAGGCTTGCCGCTCTGGTTTCCGAGCCGGAGGCGAGATACAGCTTCTTATAAGCTGATATACTTGTGTCAGTGAAGACACTGGAAAATATGAGTTTTTTTTTTTTTTTATAATATTTTAAATAAAATATTTTAGATGGAGTCATGCTATGAGAGCTTCTTTTCTATTTCTCCCCCTTATGAGGTAATCAGAGCGAGCTCTGGAAGCCATGGACTGCTACTTCTAGTCAGGTGTGCGCTTGCTGCTGGTTTATAACTTTGCTAGCATTGGGCTCTGGTGAGTTACCCAGTACTCACGGTGGTGGAGAGCACTTTTTGATGATAAGAAGTATACGCTCACAGTGGATTTCATGGGATACTTACTGTATATGGACTTTACACTATTGCTATGGATTTTCTATTTTTCAGAGGATAATATGTTGACCCAATTTTGCACTATATTTTTTTTCACTTTACACTTTGCACATGAAGTGCAAAGTGTAAAGTGAAAAAAATATAGTTTACACTGTTGGTATTTTTGGACTATTTTTGGGCACTTTATAACTGCGCTGTCTTTTTTTAAATATATACATCTTAGTGATATATTTATCATTAGGAAAGCAGCTGATTCTCATTCCAGAGACTGTGGCACAGTTCAAAAATACTCAAATTGTGGAGATCCAAAGGACTCACCCCACTATCCAGTGTGGTCTTCTTTCAGGTCTGCTGTAAATAGGATAATGCATTAGAAGGGTTTCCAAATGTGCTAGAATTCTCTTTAAACCCATGTAACTCAATCGGTCACCAAGTGCTAAAAGGGTGAGGGGAGAATCTATGTAGTGAGTAGGGATGAGCTTTATGTTCGAGTCGAACTCATGTTCGAATCTGGGGGGGGGACCCCTACCATTTTTTTCAATGACTTTTCTCTGTATTGCCAGGGACTTGGGGATTCATTATAGCCGCGAGTAGTTTTAATTGACTTTTTTTCCTTCAAAAATTACATTTTGTGCAGGGACAATTCTAAACACAGGAAACATGCGCTGCTTTACGGGCATACTTTGGACACCCCCCAGGTACAAAATTTAAAGGAATATTTCACTTTTATTGTTTCACTTTAAGCATTATTAAAATCACTGCTCCCGAAAAAACGTCATTGATACATGTCCCCTGGGGCAGGACACAGGTCCCCAAACACTTTTTATGACAATAACTTGCATATAAGCCTTTAAAATTAGCACTTTAGATTTCTCCCATAGACTTTTACAGGGTGTTCCGCGGCTTTTCAAATTTTCCGCGAACACCCAAATTGTTCGCGGTCGAACATGAGTTTGACTCGAACTCGAAGCTCATCCCTAGCCACGAGTAGTTTTAAATGACTTTTTTTCCTTCAGAAATGACATTTTGTGCAGGGACAATTCTAAACACGGGAAACATGCGCTGCTTTACAGGCATACTTTAGACTCCCCCAGCTACGAAATTTTAATTTAAAGGAATATTTCACTTTTATTGTTTCACTTTAAGCATTATTAAAATCACTGCTCCCGAAAAAACTGCAGTTTTTAAAACTTTTTTTTGTATTGATACATGGCCCCTGGGGCAGGATCCGGGTCCCCAAACACTTTTTATGACAATAACTTGCATATTAACCTTTAAAATTAGCACTTTAGATTTTTCATGTTCGTGTCCCATAGACTTTAACAGTGTTTGCATGTTCGAACAAATTTTTTGCCTGTTCGCATATTCTGGTGCGAAACGAACTGGGGGTGTTCGGCTCATCCCTAGTAGTGAGCAGTAGCAAAGTGTGCTGCAGAACGGCATGCGAGCAATGTTCTTTAGCACTGTGTCTAGTGATGTGGCAATGGGATATATCTGAAAACAGAGGCGGCTCTAGGCTTTGTGAGGCCTTAAGCAAAACCTAGATATGAGGCCCCACTGACGCCCATAATGGGGAAAAAAAATTCAAGCGATAAAAAAATTAACTGTATAAATTGCATATATTAAGAGTGCTGATGTCAGTGCTCTCTATCTCAGTGCTGGTGTTAGTGCTCTCTATCTCGGTGCTGGTGTCAGTGTTCTCTATCTCAGTGCTGGTGTCAGTGCTCTCTATCTCGGTGCTGGTGTCAGTGTTCTCTATCTCAGTGCTGGTGTCAGTGCTCTCTATCTCAGCGCTGGTGTCAGTGCTCTCTATCTCAATGCTGGTGTCAGTGCTCTCTATCTCAATGCTGGTGTAAGTGCTCTCTATCTCAATGCTGGTGTAAGTACTCTCTATCTCAATGCTGGTGTAAGTGCTCTCTATCTCAGTGCTGGTGTCAGTGCTCTCTATCTCAGTGTGGTGTCAATGAGGGCAGTAGCAGCGGAGAAGCCAATCAATAGGCAGTGCCAGCACAGGATGCAGAGCGCCCAGTCCAGCATGGCTGAGGATCAGCACTGGACTGGGCTGGCACCTCCTGACCCCCGTAGTGGAGCCCTGCATAGGTGGGGGTAAGGGCAGGGCGGAGGGAGGGGTCAGGGGCTGTCAAGCACAGGCTGGCACACTGGGACACTTGTACAGGACTGAGCTGCTCTGACCTGTGGCACTGATAACCAGGAGGAAGGTAGTGGAGGGGAGGGGGCAGGGGGTGGATATAAAGGCCAGTGGCTGAGGGATGCTGGAGTGGCAGGGATGGGGGGGCCTGGATCTCTCTGATGATGGTGGTAGCTGACTGCCGAAGGGGTTGTGGTATGGTAGCTGTGCCTCTCCCTGCTGCTGGAGCCCTGGATCCCCCCACCCTGATTGACAGGCCCAAAGAGGGGCGGCCCAAACACCTCTTCTCTCCTACCTACCCTTTCATGGGCTCCATATACAGCCCTGGCGAGGCTTTCTCCTCGGCGGGACCCTCCTCTTCCCCTCTGCAGCTCTGCTTACCAGTCAGACGCCTCCTCCGGGTTTGCTGAGATCGCTTAGCATAGCACTCCAGTGGGGTGTGACGGGGGAGTGGGGCGATCTGCATCTCCGGAACAGCGGCAATATTTTAATTTTGTTCCGGCTGCTGGAATGAATCTCCTTCCCTTCTCCTCCCCCAGACAACACAGTGCTGGCTGGTCCCGCCTCCTCCCCAAGACACAGCCACGGCCCTGTCCTCTCTCCACTGCCTGGCCATGGAGCTCACAGGCAGCATTGACCCTCTGCTGGCCACCGCAGCAGCATTGTTGTCAGCAGAGGTGGCTCTTAAATTAGGCCCCTGTGAGTGTGAGGCCTTAGGCGACTGCCTAATTTGCCTAATTAGAGAGCCGCCTCTGTCTGAAAACAGCTGTGGGTTAGGATCCTCTAAAGTAGTGATTCTCAAGCAATGGTACATGCGTCCCAACTCTTCTTGAGAGTTTAGAGGATATTTCTGCTTCTTTTATTAAATGAATCATAACAGTTTAACATTTGAGAAAGTACATTGACAAAAAGAATATCAATATGCATCTTTAGATATTTAAAAACTGAATGGATTGTTTTGAAGCATTAATACAATTAGGGGACAATGGTAATAAATGTTCCCATGTTAACATGATTGTAAACCTTTACATATACCAAGTGAAGTGACTGGCCTCAGGTGATACACAGATATAAAAAAATCTTCTTAGGGAAGGTGTACCTGTGTATCTGCCCTCTTCTCTTCTATACATCTGCTCAAAGTCCAGAATTTACAAAGCTTGTCTGAGCTGTCAGAGAAAATGGGCTGAAAGCTGCAGTTACAATCTGCAGGGCTCAGTAAAGAGATCTCTGAGAGCTGATTGGAGGGGAGGGACACCCCCCTCCTTCACACATCACACAGGAACAGAGCTGAGGCTGTCAATCAACAATTTTTCTCTTGGTGTCAGGAAGAATTGTGATTCATGCTGATAGAGGAACGAAGCAGCGGGCAGAAATTACACGTTGTGCTCTTAATTGAGACAAGTACGCACTATACAGGGATATGCTTTGTTCATATTTAAAGTACTTGAGACTAAAATACAGTACCCCTGTGGCTTTCAGTTGGACTGAAGATGAAGTCTAAAACTCCTCTGCTAGAAATTTTTAATTTTGTCATTGATTTTCAAGCACTGCAAAATGCATTAACAAGTACACACATTTAGTAGGACCTGGTTACACCAACACTGCATAGCATGTGTCTCACTCAAGCATGGACAGGAGAATATACACATTTTGGGGGTGGGGGGTGTTGCCAGGAGACAGGGGTTAATAAAAGAATAGGTTACAAAAGCATATTTATCCATAAAGCCAGTGGAATATTACCTCTAGAGGTATATAGTAAGAGGTCTTTCTGAACTATTTTTTTCAGTTCAGTACTTAGATGCTCACTTCTTGTTCCTCATACTGACACCATAATCTCATCTAAATAAACATCACATGATTGTAATTTAATTATTCTATTCCAATTGTAACAGTGGCACTGAAGAATGATTGTTCCAGAGGGAAGTAGAGAGTAAAATGCATTTTGAAATTTAATCAGCCAGCCAAGCCATGTTAAGATCCACATGGAAAATAATTAACCACAAAATATTATTAAGATAAATGTGCAGATACCGGAGCACAAATAATGAATAGAGATAAGTGATTTAGGTTTAAGGTTATACTGGAATTCGACTTATTTTCTGTTTCAAGGAGCGGACAAATGGGGGAATTAAGTAGAGAAATACTACCCCCACCCCCCAGTTCTCTATTTTTATTCATAAATTGCTTAATTTATCCCATACTACTCACACATTCTCCTAGGGTACTGGAGATGATTAATTAAATTTTTAGGAGTAATACCATATTATTGGGCTCTTCCTGTCATGGATGAGCCCATGTGCTTTACATTGAGGGTCACTGTCACCTAGGGGGAACCCTATTTTAATTTTTACTTTCAATATGTTTATTGATGTTTAACAGAGAAAGGAGAACATACAATAACATTCTGGTCTTCGGCCTACAAGGCCTGCTTTCATAGTTACAGAACAAAAGAGAACATTAATAACAAGATTATAACATTCGTTTGCCGTAAAGATCGTAGGTTGTATCTCAGACCAACAGATTCAGGTTAGATGACTCCCTGGGACCTTGATTACAGATCATTAGGATCCGAGAATGTGTCCCCCCTCTCCAGGGGGTTTTCCCATGGATTCACCCCATGAGCTTCTGGTGTCCCATGCTGAAAGATTCTCTTGGGACCAGTAGGGGGAATCCACCTACCGAGCCCGGAAAAGCCTAGCCCACCACCCCATTGGAATCACACTGTGGCAGAACCTGACCCCTCCACGGCCTCGTGGCCCTCCCCCCCTCCCAGGATTGCTACTGGCTGGCTGAGGAACCAGCCTGGACCACCGCAGTATCAGGCATCTTGGAGAAAAGATCAAAGGAGAAGAATTGGGAGCCTAGTTGCTGGTTTAAGCTTGTGTTCTAGTCTGCGTACAACCTTATCCGCTGCATAGAGAAGGGGAGCAGTTTCCCCTTCTCATACGTAGAGGAGGGTGGGAGCAGAGTGTCCCAGACAGAGAGAGTAGAAGAAGAGGGAGGAAGAAGGAGGAGTAGAATTCCAGGATCAATCATTTATCTGTTCGAAATGCCCAGACAGAGGGAAATATTGCAATGTGTTGCCCAGGGTTCCCATCAGCGCTGTATCCTGGCCAAGGCCAACAAGGCCCAGGCCTAGGGCAGCACTTTGCAGGGGGGCAGCATGGAAAGAGTCCCTGCCGGCTTGCGCTACACTGTTAGTGAAGCGCCAGTCTTATGGCGCGGACTGGGCTGAGGGGCAAATTAGTCTAGCGCCCCCATAAAGCGGCCACACTGCTTTCGGTATGTGGGTGGCCGGCATTCTGCAACTGTGGGGGGCGCTGCTTCTTATTTTGACTGTCCTATCATCCTGGACCACAAACCTTCCTCACTGTGCTATATGTTTTCTGCTGCACTATTGGCATGTTTATATCTTCTTAGTCCTCTCCATAAAATTATCAGAAATTTATGCTTGAAGTAGAACTATAGTAGGGTGACCAGACATCCCCAGTTTCAGGGGACAGTCCCCGGATTGAGGACACTGTCCCTGGACCAAATCTGTCCCCGGATTGGATTTGAACAGGGGCTGGGGCAATTTCAAAGACAGTCAGTGCAGAGTTAAAAAATAAAATAAAATCTGAATTACACACCCTCGCTCTGCCGCTCCAACTAGCTTAGGGGGGTGTATTTTTTCCATTATCTGTGCCCCTTTCTGATGATCATGTGCTGGTCGGAGCGGAGTGAATATTTCTTAAGTTTCGGGCGCATGCCAATTTAGCTCCGCTCGCATATTCTTCTGCCTTGGCTCAAGTTCCAGCCAGCAGCGTCTGCCTGCTTATCTCCTTGCCTTCCCTGGTGAAGTGATCTTCCTCCTCTCCCCACTCAGTAGTAGCCGGGGCCCAGAGAGTGAGACTTGACAGGCTGTGAGGCGGGCGGCGGCGACGGGCAGAGAGTTGCTGATTGCCGCCATTACTAGTAAAAAAAAAAAATATGTCCCCGGATTTCATTTTAAAAATCTGGTCACCTTAACTATAGGCAACAGTTTTTTTTTTCATTTTGGATAGAGTAAGGGAGGGTTATAGCCCCTGTCAGTTTATTTTTTTACCATCCATGTCCCATTGCAGAGATTTCCCTTCACTTCCTGTCCCATAGCTAAACAGGAAGTGAGAGGAAATTATGCAAAATTAAGGGAATCCTTTGCCCCCCCCCAGGCCCTCAGAACTAGTGTCCCCACGCGAAAATTTTAGGGCGGGTCTTAAACAGAAATGGGTGTGGCCTTGACAGGAAGGGTTGGGTCATATTTAAATTAGGGGGTGCACGAGTTTAGTCAGGCCTAGGGCAGCACAAAACCTAAATACACTACTGGTTCCCATATAGCTTCAAATTTTCCCACCTTGTCCAGCAGTTTTGCCACTATGTGTTCTTACGCCATTAGCCAGGATATTTTTCGCTTCACCATTCTGAAGGAGACAGTGGGAGTTTTCTATGCCCTCCAGAGCGTTTTTTTTTCTCCCAGGAGGATGTAGAACGTAAGTGTTTGCAGGTGTTTAGGAATTAAAGGGATTTTGCAGTTTAAAAGGGCAATGGAGGGATCTGGAGAGGTCATGGTTCCCGTTATCTTCCTCAGAGTGTGAAATACCTTTTTCCAGTAGGACCTAACTCGGGGACACGTCCACCAAATGCAGAACATTGTGCCCTCCAGGTCGCACCCCCTAAAACATAGGGGAGACGCCTCTGGGTAGATCATTGCCAGCCTAGACGGGACGTAATACCACCTGGTTAGAATTTTGAGATTTGCTTCCTTTGAGGGAGACGTTAAGAATACCCTTATAGGATATTTGGAAAGCCTGTGACCACACACCGCTGGTTCCCAAGATATTCCCATGTCCGTCTCCCAGGCCCGGGCGTATGATGGATTGCCCTCACTAGCAGCCAGGGAGGAATAGATCAGTGAAATATCTCCCCTCTGATCCATAATGTTAGAGCAACATCGTTCGTAGGAGGCACTGCAGGTGGTAAACGCCTGCTCGCTTAATGTGGCACAAAAGGTATCCCAACTATATATACTACTGAGAGTACATTTTACACCGGTAAAACTCTTTAAGATGGGAAGATTGCCCGATCCGCTATGCGGTAGGTGTAGGGCGGTGCCTGGAGATCTGATTCACCTCCTTTGGCGTTGCCCCAAACTCCATAGATATTGGACGGAGGTACTGGCTACACTTAATATGGTGTTCCAGACCAACGTTCCTTCTGACCCCTTATGTTGCTTGCTAGGAATACTGGAGGGGGAGATCCCGGAGGAGGTGACTCGAACGGCATTTACTAGGGCACTGTTCCAGGCGAGAAAAACTATTCTACTACTATGGAAGTCTGAGGAGCCGCCCACGGTCAAACTATGGATACAGTAGATGGGTAAAATGCTTTTGATGGAGAAATACATAGACCAGCACAGGGGCAATGCAGGAAAGTTTGATATGCTCTGGGATGCATGGCTTGCTGTACCGGGTTTAAGCCCAATGGAATTGGTGAGGATGAGGCTGGTGGGAGATGTGTAGCATGCCCCCACCGGCAACAGGTGGGCGGGGGGAGGGGGGATAGGCTGATGGGTTGTGTACAGTTCACCCTATGCTATTTGAAATTCTGAGCGAGTTGTTTAATGTGTGTGATTTTTGATGTGACCAAGGAAATTAAAAAACGTATCTTGCTACTTGTAAAAGATATAATATGCTGCATGTTTTTGTACCTTGTATTTTTTTGGTGAGCAATAAAAACCTTTTGATATAAAAAAAAAAAAAACATCGTTCTTAGGTGGATCCTTTTTATTAGTCCAGATAGAATTAAGGAACTGGACAATTTGGGAGAACCTAAACATTTCCGAGTTGGACATTTCTAGCTCTGTTTTACAGTGCTGCAGGCTTAAGGGGCCAGATGGGGAAAGGAAGTGGCCTTTGCGAAACAAGCCCTTGTTAGTCCACCAGCGAAATGCTTGGATGTTCCTGCCCGGGGGAAACGCTGGGTTGTGGAAGATATGGGACAGGGGGCGCAAGGGAGAAGTCAGTGAGTGTTGTTTGTGGAGGGTGGTGCACAGTGCCACTGAATGATAAGATAAGATTTAGATAAGATAAGATTTTATTGTCATTGTAGAAACAAATTCACAATGAAATTACATTTCTACTCCACACATTATTCATACATCACAATTATCAACCATGCATTTACCACACAGGATTTATATATAAAAGTATCCCCATATTATAAAAGTATAAAAAGTGTCCTCATATTAAAAAACTAAACAAGACAATAAAATAAAATAAGACTATGTGACCTCCTTTCATTTCATTCCTGCATTGATAGCTTTAACAGCCTTGGGAAAGAAGCTCTCTTTAAATCTTTTTGTCTTAGTTTTAATCACCCTAAAACGTCTCCCAGATGGCAATAATTCAAATAAATGACAACCAGTCTGGTCTCTCACTATTTTTTCTGATCTACAAAGGCAAAGAGTCTCATATATTTCATCTAGAGAAACAAGTTCACACCCTACAATTTTCTGCGCTGTTCAAACCACTCTCTTTAGAGCATTTTTATCTGCCTGCGTACAACTAGGATACCAAACTAGAATACAATACGTTAATATACTCTCAATGGCAGAGCGATAGAAGGTCTCTAGTACCTTCCTTCCCAAGCCATTCTTCCTAAGGAGTCGCAAAAAATATAAACGCTGTCGCGATTTCTTAATAATGGCTTTAACGTTGATTGTCCACGATAAGTTTTCAGAAATGCATGTTCCCAAAAACTTAAAGGTAGAGACCCGCTCCACGCACACGCCTTTAATAAAAAGCGGTGCTGGTTCAGGCCTGTTCCCTCTGAAATCTACAATCAGTTCCTTTGTTTTCCCTGTGTTTAGGATCAGATTATTTGCTGTACACCATTCCACTATCCTATCAACCTCTCTCCTGTATTGCTCCTCATCGTCTCCAGTGATACAACCGATTATGATAGTGTCATCGGCAAACTTAACTATACTATTGGTCTCATAATAGGGGGTGCAGTCATATGTGTACAGTGCATAGAGAAAGGGACTTAACACACAACGGTGCGGTGCTCCAGTACTTATTTCTCGCTTGGAAGAAACAAACTTATTCAATTTGACCACCTATGAGCGATGGACCAAAAAATCCCTTATCCAAAAACAAATAAAGGGCGGCAGATCCAATTTTTGCATTTTTTCAAACAACCGATCTGGAATGATGGTGTAGTGGGCCCCATATTTGGGGTCGCTATGCCTGAAATTTAGGGGGTAGCCTGAGCATGAGTTTGTCTCAGGCTGTTTGATTTCTTTAAATTGGACTCTGCTCTGCTGTGATGTTGCCTGGTCGTATAGTTCCCTTTGACTTGTAGGTAGCGCTGTTGCCCAGGTCTCGGGTTGAACCGCAGGTGGTGTTGCGGCGTGGTTGGGTGTCCTCTCTCGGCAGCCGTGCAGTGGGCGTGGTTTACCTGCTGTGCATGCCATGAGAGGGCACTTAAAGCGGAGGTCAACCCTGAAAAAATGTTTTCATTAAAAATCCTAGAAAAAAAAAAAAATTAATATAAAAAAAAGTTTTTTTTTTAATACTCACCCTAAATGCCTGTTGCTATACGGAAGTCCCCTAATCTGCCTCTGATGTGCCTCTTCTCGTCCGCGGTGGGTCTCCTTCCACTTCCTCTTCTTGTGAATGGGGCGCGCTGCCTTCTGGGAACTGTGTGTATCCCAGGAGGCAAGCCGCCCATTCTCAAAGCGTCGTGCGAGTGGCGCATGCACAGTAGGAAACGGGCAGTGAAGCCGTAGGCTTCACTGCCTGTTTCCCTTATTCAGGATGGAGGAGCCAGGTCGCCGTGGCAGGACCGACATCGCAGGCGAGTAGGACAGGTAAGTGTCCTTATTAAAAGACGGCAGCTACACTGTTAGTAGCTGCTGACTTTAAAAAAATAAAATAAAATGACTGCACCTCCGCTTTAAGGGGCAGATGCCATTGGCCCGGGGTCTTCGTTCTCGGCACGTACCACATCTTCGGTGGCCCTCATGGCCAGGGGTGCGTGCGAATGTGTTGGGTCCCGGGCACCTTTAGCCCGAGGCCGTATCGTTCCAGGTAGGCCCAGTACCTTTAACTGAGGCCCACAACCAAACCGCGGAATCCCAGGGTGCCCGTGGGAGGGTGACCCGCTCTGAAGGAGAGGCAACCAGTGGAGGACCTTTCTAAGGGGATCGGTGAAGGATGTCACTGTCTCGGGAGAGGCCTGGTTACCTGTCAGAGGGAAGGATTTTGTGACCCGCTAGAAGCCCTTGTGTAGCGGGTATGTACTTTCTCGGGTGTAATTTTGAATTTGGCAGAGACATCAGTGATGTATAATTCCCTGCAGCCCGGTGGGTGGCGATGTCGCCCTGGGCTGGGGGTTGAATCATTGCTGTGAGCCGTACTCCTTTTTGTCCTCCCTCGGCAGCGGTATGGTGGGGCGGGGAACCCGCCGTGCTTGCTGGGAGAGGGTATAAAGGGGGCCGGCCATCTTTGTCACGGGGTTGACGTCCCAGGCACCTTCAGCTTGCGGACGGTGGGTCGTGTCGCTCCTCTGGGTGGCTTAGGCCTAGAGGACAGCGGAGGTTGAGTTCCATCCCAGGCACCTTTGGCCTGGGGTGAGGTACTTGGATGGAGGTCCGGAGCTCAGTGCCCAACACTGAGTTCCGCGAGGGAAGGAGATCCTAGGGTGCCCAGGGATTGGGTACCCGAATCCGGTAGGCGCAATGGACCGGGGGGAGCTCCTCATTTGAAGACCCGGTGCAGCATATTGCCGGTGACAAGTGAGTCTCTCGTCGGAGACGGCCTGGAAGAAAATCTACCCTCGTGCGGAGACCAGGACACACTTCTAGGAAGGGAAGTGGGAGCTACATTGTGTCTGGGCCTATTCGCATCCACACCTCCTTTTCTGTTCTGTTCTATCAAGGGAGTTCAACTGTTTGTGTTCAGACAAGGAGAATAAAGGAGTGTTGAACTTTAATGGTGTGGAGCTCAATTTCTGACAGACATGGTTCGTGGTGACTCTTGGAGGGAGGATCCAGGTGCACAACACTGACCCGAAGGTAATACAGAACTGTTGCTTATACCGCACTAACATCTGTGGTGGAAGCTAGGCGTAGTGTCCCCGCTCCCTCCTTTCTAAGATACCCCTAGACAAGAGAAATACGAGACCAAGAGGGGAGTGTGAGGAGCAGCTGCTACACTTGAAATGTGTCTCATTGGCACCTATGGTTTCTAAAGTTACAAGTGCTGAGAAGTTCGGGACTTAGGAGCTAAAAGATCCTGTGGCAGAGGATCTCCTGAACGTGTCTCTAAGAGAAACAAATCTCAAGTGAATGTTCCGTGCTTCACTCCAGCTGCTAGAACCGTGAAAGGGAACTATCCGGGTGAGCAAAACCCACTCAGGCCTGAGTGGCGACGAGTAGTAATTAAGTGCCGCGTGCCTGAACCTGTATTCCTGTTCAACTCTCTCTCTCTAAACTTTCCTATCGAGTTGCAAGCAAAATGAAAATAAACTCTTTTATTGGGTTTAACATTGTCTGGACATTGGCTTTCCTCAAGAGAAAAATAGACTTTTCCCTACACTCTAGGGATGAGAACCAATGGAAAGAGGTAACTCGCTGCAGAACCCAAAACTGTTAACACCGCTCACCCTCTACAAGATGGAGGATACTGGGCATGTGGCATGGTGTGTCCCACTCTGCAAGTGGAGGTAAGCAGGGTAAAGGATCTGTGTGCTACAATGGTGTTAAAGGCAGAGCTGTAATCTATAAACAACATCCTTATGTAGTTTCCCAAATGCTCCAGATGTCCAAGTGCCCCATGCAGCGCTAAAGTTATCGCATCTTCTGTGCTTCTATTTGCCCTATACGCAAACTGATAAGGATCTAAACTACCTGGTAGTCTAGTTTTGATATATTTCAAGACCAACCTTTCAAAGCACTTCATTAGTACTGAGGTCAGTGCTATTGGTCTATAATTGTCTAAACTTCCCACAGTTGACTTCTTTGGAATTGGAATAATAGTGGCTGATTTTAAACATGCCGGAACAACAGTAGATGATAGTGATCGATTAAAGATCTTGGCAAAGCTAATTGATCAGCACAGGCCTTAACTACTCTCCCTTTGATTCCGTCTGGACCTGATGATTTCCTCGCATTTATAGCGTTAAACGCCTGCCTCACCTCAAATTCCTGTATAGTGAGTGTACAGTTTCCTGGACCTAAAGGACACCCTATATCCTGGTTTGGTAACACAACCTCAAACTGTGTGAAGAACCTATTTAATTCTTCAACCAGTGAAGCACTAGAATTCCCTTCCATTTTTTTAGTTCCTCTATGTTGTGTCAAGTACTGCATACCCCTCCAGCCCTCCCTCGCATCGTTGCCATTAACATAGTCCTCAATTTTCTTTTTATAGGCTAATTTGGCTTCTTTTATGCCTCTTTTCAGATTAGCTCTCGCAATACTATACATTGCTTTATCTCCGACCCTGAATGCTCTTTTCCATTCTCTAAGAACACTCTTTATTTCCTTAGTCATCCAGGGTTTCTGAATTGAAAAAAACTGAATGCGTTTATCCTCAGTAACATTGTCCACACAAGTTTTTATATAGTCCAGAACTGTTTCTGTATACAGATCTAAATCCTGTTACTCAAATATCTCCCAATTTGTTCTCTCTAAACAATCTTGTAGCCGTGAGAGGGAGCCCTCTGGCCAAATTCTGCTTATTTTCCACTCTGGAGCTATTTTCTACCTGATAGGAATATATGCTGGAATAGGGAATAAAGAAAGGTGGTCTGACTGACCCAGATGAGATAGTGGAATGGCTCTGTAGGCCTGCTTAATATTGGAATACACTATATCAAATGTATTTTCACCTCTAGTAGCGCATTTTAATAACTGATGTAGTTTTGGCTGCGCAGCCCTCAAATTTGCTTTATTGAAATCACCTGCAACTACCAAAACCCCATCAGGATGTGCACGTTCATACTTGCCTATAAGATTTGACAAAATATCCAGAGCCACTGCAGTATCCGCATCTGGCAGTATATATACCACAATAATGATCACCACTGTAAATTCTCTGGGTAAATAAAAACACCTCACCAGCATAAATTCCAAATCTGGCAAACAATAAGTGTTCTCAAGTTTCCTATGAGAGCACCACTCATTTGAAACATAAATACAAAGGCCACCTCCTTTGCTCTTCCTTGAATTGCTATTTCTATCCTGGCAATAGAAAGTGCGGCCAAATATGTGCATAATAGTGTCCGGTACAAGAGGATGAAGCCATGTTTCAGTTATTATCAACAGACAGCAATCTTTAACCAAACTGCATGTGCAACTCATCCATTTTAGGTATTATGGATCTAGCATTAGTTAGAAAAAGACTGGGCAGCAGGGGTCTGTGGGCCTACCTTCTCCACCTTGTCGGCGCGCCTGCCCGACAGCCTCGCTTCTGCTTCCTCTCCTTCCGTCTTCTAAACCTTTTACCAAATGTGCTAATTAAAGGGATCTCAATATACTGGACTAGATTCTTTGGGATATCATAACCCCCCAGGGGTACATTCCCAACTAGTGCATTATACTGTAATCTAATGTCCAATAACTCCTTTCCACTATATAGCAGTTTAGCATCAGCTACCCTGAGTGTCGCAGGAACTAATCCAAAAAATAACACATTCAAAAAAAGTACCATAAGCAACCACATCCCTCTATCCTTCCCAAAAAACATGTCCCAATTAATAATTTAATTTAAACAGTCAGGAGTTCTGCAATACACGTTGTGGCCATATACCACATAGACAATCCAATCCAAGACCTATGTTGTAATACCTGATGTAGGCTCAATCAATAATCAGTTGGTTTTAAATGCAGATTTCCTCATCCTTAGCCAATGGAACAATTTGTTTATCACTGTTATTTGCCTACTGAAATAAGCTAGTTTCAATTTACCAACAGCACTTTAGCAAGATGACAATTAACATTCTGATCCTTTTTCCAATGCCTTCTGCAGCCTTCAATCCCACACAGCAGTCATTGCAAAACAGCAGATGTAGGCAGATTTAGGAGCGATCTCCCAGCAATCAGCAACAATGATCACTGATTACTACCTCCTTCACAGTGGTCAGAAGAGAGAGGGTTGGAGACATAATAGAGGGTCTGGATTTGATGTCACTCCACAGGAGGTAGTCTATGGTGTTCAGTGGGACCGCAGTTCTTTCCATTGAGAGCCAGTCTGGTTTAAGACCCCTAGAATATGCTATGAAGATTTGGGTTAGCTGAGCGGCTTGATAGTACCACCACAAATTTGGAAGTCCTACACCACCCTGTGTTTTTAGTCTGTATAGGACCTCCTTTTTACACCCGTAACCCTTATTTCCCCATATGAAGCATACTATTTGTGATTGTAATTTTAGAAGGAATTGTTTTTTTATCGGGAGAGATCGGAACAGGTAAAGCATGTGCAGGAGAGGAGTCATTTTAACCGCTTTGATTCTGCCCAGCCAAGATAGACCACACTTTGACCATCTCTCCACTACATCTACGTGCCATGGGGGGGTAGTTGGCTTGAAAAAGTTTGCTTATATTGTTTGTGAGTCTGATCCCCAAGTATGGAATATCCTCTGATGCCCAAGTGAATGTAAAATTGTTTTTCAACTGGGAGATCATTTCCATGGGAACTGTAACATTCAGGGCTATGGACTTAGATAGGTTAACCTTAAGACCCGAAATCTTTCTGAAGTCCCTGAGAACCTTGTAAATAGTAGGGGTGGACGTAAGGGGGGAGGTGATGAAGAGGAGAAGGTCGTCCGCAAATAATGCACACTTGTGTTCCTGTTCTGCGCAGGTAACCCCCTTGATGTCAGGATTGATCCTAATCGCGATAGCCAGAGTTTCTCTGGCCATCGCAAAGAGGAGGGGGGAAAGCGGGCAACCCTATAATAATTTTTAATGAATCTTTCTTACAAAATGTTAAAGAAATAAACAAAATGTACAAAAGAAAAAAAGAATCAATTTAGCAAGTATCAAAACGATCTTCACTTGAAGTCTCTCTGCTCTATGTTATTTTCTAGATATGTGCGGTGATGGTGATTGCAAAAGCAAATAAATCTATAAAGTCCAAATTGACAATCCCAACACCATAAATAAAAAAAATCTTCTGGTTTGATGTTTCTTCAAATAAAAGCTTCACCACAAGTGCTCATGAGGAAGATGGCAACTCACCAAAGGTGTCTGACCATTTTTTACGGCCTAGCTCCGGGAATGGCGGCCATCTTGCTCCACCCGGCCCGAGGTATCAACGTCCACTCCTAGCCTCACAGATCTCCCTACACTTGGTTCTCCCTCTGCACAGCCACCGGAGCCCATCCACAGGCTAACCGCTGCCTTCAGCACCCGGTGATGCTCATCCACAGCGTCCTGCAAGAGGACTAACTGATCCGGCCCTCTGCACAGCGGCCATCTTGCTCCACCCGGCCGAGGTACCACAGCCCACTCCTAGCCTCATAGCTCATCCTGCTTCTAGCTCTCCCTCTGCACGGCCACCGGTGCCCACCCACATGCTACCCGCTGCCTTCAACACTTAGTGACACTCCTCCACAGAGGCCTGCAGGAGGCAGATAAGATCCGGCCTTGTGAACGGCGACCATCTTGCTGCACCCTGGTGCTCACCTCTCTGACTCCTCTTTGAGTGCTAAGTCACCCCTGGAAGCCAGAGTATTTTAGCCGGCCAGGCCACTATGTCTTAATCTGTGACATGTGTTGAAATCACAGCCCTAATCCTAGCTCCGGAGCCACGTGTGGTGGCCATCTTGCTCCACCCTGCTACAATGCCCACAAGAGAGTGGCTGACCACTGAGATATGAGGAAGTAGTTTGCCTGAGCTCCATCTGTCCCACTCCGATCCTAGCCTGATACTGCTGACCCGATCACCCCTGTGAGAACCCGACAGCCTTCTTACCCTCCTGAGACCACCAGGACCACCTGAGGATGGTGAAATACGGCCCCGCGCTGCAGGATATTACTGAATTCCCACCGCTGCTCTCTCCATGTGAGCCGCAACAAAATGGTGCCGGTCGGCCTCATGGAAGAGATCACAGCAAGCCCTCCTCTTCATTCACGACAGCGCAACACAAACCAGGGAAGGGTGAGTCACAAACCCCCCCCCCGCTTCTAGCCCTGATGACCCCTTGCTGCTCTCACAGCCCGAAGACACAGCACTTTTCTCCCCCAGCGCTGACCATGCTGACACAGGTCCTGCAGAACCCACGTTGACACAGATCATGGAGGCTATGCAGCACAGCCATGCTTCCCTCACCACTCAGACTCTTTAAGATCAGATCTGTCCTTCCTGAAACAAGATATGCATAATCTCTGCCACAGAGTGTCCAATGCAGAACAACGCATTGGGGATTTGGAGGATGATACCCGTCCTTTGCAGGCCTCAAGAGCATACCACTGATAAGTTAACAGATATGGAGGACCGCCTGAGGCGCAATCTGCATTTTCTGGGCTTTCCGGAGGGTTCCAAAGGTATGGCCCCCGAGGCCTTCATGGAGCGGTGGTTAACATCTACTTTTGGCGCCTCCACCTTCTCTCCACTATTCACCATAGAACGAGCGCATAGCGTTCCCCTGCGCCCTTTACTTGTTGGGACACCCCACACAATATGCTCATCAAGATACTACACTTCAGGGACAGGGAAGCGGTTCTCAGGGCCGCCCGCGCAAAGGGCCGCATATCCTTCAATGGTAATGGGATCACTATCTTTCCTGATTTCTCAATGGCTACACAGAAACAGAGGGCTACTTTCCTGGCCATTAAAAGGAGGCTGCGAGACCTTCAACTGCCCTACGGTATACTATACCCTGCACGACTGAGGATCATCCATAAAGGAAAGGCCTACTTCTTCAAAGATCCGAAAGAAGCGGCCCACTGGGTAGACTCATTGGGTCCTCCTGATCAACGTCACCAGCGAAAAAGATCTCCACCTCACTAGTCTTCGGCTACCCTTCTTCACTGCTCCCCCCGTGGTTTTTTTTTCTATGCTCGCCTTTTCTCAACTACACCACTCCATAAGATTAGTCACAGAGAAAGTTTTTTTTTTTTCTTCTGACACTTCCCATCCGAATGACTGATGAACCATTACCTCATGTTGCCCTCCACTCACCAGGCAAAGCTACTCCTGGGTAGCGGTCATAGCAATCTCCTTGACGATGTCCTACTGAGATAACTGATTCATCCCTGTAGGGTCCGGGTCACCTAATTCAATGCCCTTTGCGGGCACAGATGGAGCCTATATGTTGCAAACTCTGTTACTACCCCCAGCGGTTAGTTGGGTACGGGAATACACCATGTCCCCCATGTTTCACGGTTTTGTTCCTGGGATCAAAGCCCCCAAGTGTTGGGGATTGGGGGCCGGGAGGATTAGGGTTGTTCTGCCTGTTTCCCTTGTTTTTGGGTTGTTTTGGTTTTTACTCTGAAATGCTGCTTTTCATCACTCTATGAAAGTTTACAGATTAGTCTAGTTGGCCTCTCTAATATGCACCTGATATTTCTAAATGACATAATGTTGTTCTACATGTCTGACTTGCTCTTAACCTTATGCACTTCTCGCGGCACGCTGGACTCCAGGCTATGATCGCTACCAGCGGGCTGTGAGAACTGGGCTCCACTAGTCATATTTTTTGTACCTCCTCATGTCTAGATTGCGCTTAATTTCTTGGAATGTGCGGGGGCTAAACTCCAAAGTGAAAAGATCATTAATGTTTGACTATCTGGCACGCCACAATCCACATGTGATCCTTCTCCAGGAAACCCATCTCCATGGCTCTAGAGTCATGGCCCTTAAGAGATCAAAATTGCTTACGCCATCCATTCCACATACTCCACATATGTCAGGGGCACTTCCATCCTCATAGCCAAATCAACACCTGTTACTGTAGTATTAAACATGTCAAACTCGATCCTAATGGTTGCTTTGTAATTGTTGTGCTTGAGCTTATGGGTTGGCCATACACGGTGACTAGTCTATAAGCTCCACCACCCTTCACTAAAACTGTTCTTTGAACGGCTGATTAAGTCCATATTGGCGATAGTGGAGGGCCCTTTATTGATAGCGGGGGACTATAATACGGTGCTGGATAACTCCATCGATAGATTACAATGCTCTACATTGCCCCCTCCCCCTGGGTTCTTTTCTGACTCAGTTTGATCTCGTGGAGGCCTGGAGATGGAAGCATGCGGATCGGAGGGAGTATTCGTGTTAGTCTGAATCACACAGTACTCTGTCTTGTATTTATCTCTGTTTGGTCTCGTCAGATTTGCTCAAGATGGTGACTGAGGTTAAATACCTCCCTAGGGCTGTGTGTGATCATTCCCCTTTGCTGGTGGACCTCGCCCTAGGCACCCCCTCCTCCGATCAGGTGTGGCGGCTGAGCCCTCTGTGGCTGGCGGATCAGGCTGTTGTGGACCAGATCGTGGCCGAAATGAAATCCTACTGGATAACTAACAAGCTGAGCGCCTCCGTTCCGGTGGTTTGGGATGATTTTAAGTCCACCAAGCGTGGCTCTTTTGCTGCAGCCATTGGACAGGCCCCTCAGGGCATCTCAGTCCAGACTGGTGGACGCGGAAGGGGATCTCAGGGAGACGGAAGCTGCTTATTCTGCGGCCCCAACTCCTGAGACACACGCTGCCTGGAAGCACAGGGCCAGAGAACTGGACTTGGTGCTTTTGGAGCGCACCCAGAAGAAGTTGCTGTATCAGAACCAGCGACTCTTCGAGTTTGGTAAAAGGAACAGTCGTTTGCTGGTGTATCTTTCCAGACCTGACTATCAGCCATGCAGCATACTTAGAATTAAGAGCTCAGAGGGAGTAGTGGTAGAACAAAACACTGAGATCATGGATGCCTTGTCACATTTTATTCCTCACTATACGCTACTAGAGCCCACTACACAATTGTGGAACTGGATGACTACCTCTCTGAAATTTCGATGCCAAGACTTCAGACCCAACAGGCATCACTCCTTGATGCTCTTCTGATGGCTGAGGAAATTGGGGAAGCCATACAATCCTTTGCCAGAAATTAAACGCCAGGATTGGATGGATTCCCTATTGAGTGGTGTATGCAATTCAGAGATCTACTCATATCTCACCTACTTAGGGTATATAGTTTTGCTATGAAAACTGGACAGTTGCCACCTTCTATGTCAGAGGCGCTGATTATCCTCATTCCCAAACCTCATAAGGATCACCTACTTTGTGAATCATATAGGCCGATCTCACTCATTAATTCGGATGTCAAGATTCAGGCCAAAGTGCTCGCCCGGCGACTGAACACAGTCATTACTACTGTTATTGGTGCGGACCAGACTGGGTTCATCCCTGGGCGAACAACCTCTATCAACTCGCGTAGACTGTTTACCAATCTTCAGGCCACTCATGATGTGATGGGATCCCCGGCCGTTTTGGCCTTGGATGCACACAAGGCATTAGACTCGGTCGAATGCCCATATCTGCTGGAGGTTTTGGCAAAGCTGGGATTCGGCAACACCTTTATCAGATGGGTGCAACTGCTTTATCTGAAGCCCACTGCTAGATTGAGAGTGAACACATCTGTGTCATATCCCTTTCCAATAAAGAGAGGCACCAGGCAGGGATGTCCCCTGTCGCCGCTGCTCTTCGCGCTGACGATAGAACCGTTGGCGGCACTGATAAGAGCCAGTAGGGAGGTTGCGGGACTGACGATTGGGGGTCTAGAGGAGAAGGTATCTCTTTATGCCGATGACATGTTAATATACTTGTCAGATCCCCAATTGTCTCTCCCAGCCCTGCTGGAGATTATTTTGAGGTTTGGTCACTTCTCTGGATTCCAGGTTAACTGGGACAAGTCTCTTTTGTTCTTGATTGACCAAGCAACATCGATAGTACTACCTCCCTCTTGACCACTACAAGTTGTCAGCTCCTTCAGATATTTGGTAGTCATGGTACAACACCCACTATCTTCCTACATCAAAATTAACCTGGACCCTCTTATCGGACGAATGAAAACCACACTCAAAACATGGACTACTCTCCCGCTTACGTTACTGGGTAGGATAAACCTTTTTCAAATGATTTTCTTTCCATGATTTTTGTATCTCCTGGGTAATTCACCAGTATATGTCACTAAAGTCAAATTTAAGGAAATAGACTCCATCCTTACCTCCTTTCTCTGGAGAGGGGGAACAGTCAGGATTGCCAAGAATACCTTACAATTGCCAGTACTGGAGGGCGGGCTTGGCCTTCCCTGCCTCCAGATCTATTATATTGCCTCGCAGCTGGCCCATGCACATTGGTGGTTTTATCCTGAAGCCAACAATGCGGCCACTGCCTTGGAGGCAGCTATACTTACCTCCTACGAGTCCCTGCAAAATCTGATTCACTGCACGTCCCTTGGAGGGCGGGAGGGTACAACTGTCCTGGCAATGACGCTACGGATTTTAAGATTTACTAAACTACATTCCTCCACTGACAGTAATACGTACTCGCCAAACACTCCACTCTGGGGGAATCTGAATCTACCCTAATTCTTCCACAGATCTGATGGGGGATACTGGTCAAAACGGGGGGTGAAAAACATTATGCATTTGTTCTCGGACAACATGTTTCGTCCTTTTGAGGAATTTCGTAGAGAATATAATCTACCCCGCACGGCCTACTTTCTTTATTTGCCGATACGCCATACTGCGGCAATGCAGTTCGGCCTCCGTAATATAGTTGTTCAACTCTCTCCGCTGGAACGATTACTGACTGACTCCTCTCACGCCAAACTAGTCTCCACATACTATGGGTCCCTTTTACACTCCACAACTCTTAAGCCCCGTACACACGATCGGTTTGACTGATGAAAACCGTCCGATGGATGGTTTTCATCAGACCAACCGATTGTGTATGGTACCCATCGGTCTTTTTTCCTTCGATTTTAAAAAATAGAACTTGTTTTAAAATTTTCCGATGGATCAAAAACCGATGGCAATTTCCGATCGTCTATGGGCAAGTCCATCGGTTAAAAAACCCACACATGCTCAGACTGAATTAGGAGACGGGAGCGCTTGTTCTGGTAAAACTAGCGTTCCTAATGGAGAGAGCACATTCGTCATTCTGCAAGTTATTGCTTCGTTTAATGCAGCGCATGTTTTTTTTGCTTTAGAACGGTGTTTAAAATGTCATTTTTGCTGCAGATCTTTATCACGAGTTCTGACATACTTATGTTTTTCTTCTTTCTTGTGATCTTAGGAATAATTAGTTTAATTCTTAAAGGCCGACCTCACAAATTACACCAAACTTTTTTTTTTTTGGTATTTAAATTTGTTGTGCATTTTTTGGTGTGTCAATTTCTCACAACAACATTTTTTATTTTATCGTTTCTTCATGGAGGTTGGTGTCCCTTGTTATTAATTACACATTTTATTTATGAAATGTTATTGCTACTCCAAAAAAAAAAAACACATCAGGCATGTATGTTGGCTGAAATCAAATTTCCATTTATTTAGGAAAAAAAGCAAACAAAAAACGAAGGGCAACTATTCTGAAATTAGCAGAATATATCAAGTCATTAGATCCCAAATGCAGACATGACTATGATGAATAATAAAATCAACCACAGCATGAAATCAGGAGCAGCAGCCAAAGACATACATCATCCCAAGCTGTGGTACTCCATCACCCTGCAACTTCTGGAAGAGCAGCTCGAGGCCAGAGAATCACCTCCTGCTCTTCCCTGTAGCCTTCCTTCCATGCTTCCCTGCAGCGTTCTCTCCACGGCCCCGTCCACGCACCCTTGCAGGCTGGGCCACTGTGGGTGGTGAGGTGGCAGGAGGAGGAATAGAAAGAGGAGAGGGATTGGCCTGATGTGACAGATGGGTGGCCTCAGTCAGCTGCCCCCTCACCCCCATGTGTACGGCCATGTAGATAAGGTGCTCACAGAGGGCCCGTTGTCCCGCCTCCATTTGGAGCAACTTATCTGCCAGGTAACTACTGAAACCCTCCGTAGGGTTGAGGGGGGCCCTCATGATGGCAGCAGCCTCACGAATCATCTTTAGTGACTCCTCCTCCACTTGTGTCATCCGACGATGTTTTGGCGGTCTGACGTGGAGGGGAGCCACTTGGGAGACTGTACTGCCACTAGGCCTGGGGACCTGCTGAGTCCCACTTGGCCCTGCCTCCTCCTGCCTGCCACACTCCCGAGCCTCTTCCTCCTGGCTTGCCTCATCCTGTTTATAAAAAAAAAAAAAATGGTATTATTTGGGGAATCTATCACACACAATTTGGATATCATGACTGGTGCATATTTTTTTTTTTGGGGGGGGGGGGATGTTATCATTTTGGGCTAATCCAACCATTTCATCACAATATTACTTAGTGGACAATAATTATGTGCTAAAATACTATACCTGGCTGAAGATGCGAAGATCTGGCTCTTCAAGTTCAGGAGGCTCCTCCTCCGCCTCTGCAGGGGTGGAGGGAAGGGTGGAAGGAACGCTGGAGGGAAGGGTGGAAGGAAGGGTTGAGGGAAGGCTGGAAATAGATTCCCTGGCCTCGATCTGGTCATCCAGAAATTGAAGATGTTTGTAGTACCACAGCTTGGGCTTTACTACATCGTCGGCTGCTGCTCCTGATCTCTTCGACTCGCGCACTTCCTTGTATTTTTTTTTATAGGAATTACGCAGGTTGTTGATTTTATTATTTATCATAGTGTAGTCTGCATCTGGGATCCATGGCTTCATATCCTCTGCTAATTTGGTAATAGTTGCCCGACGTACATCACTCTTGTGGTACGTTGGGTGTTTCAGTTCCCACAGGTTGCGCTGTTCCTTATATTTGTCTATAAAAATCAGCATCACCTCCGGCTCACGTAGTTTATGCATCTTTTGTGATCAGCAAGTAAAAAAACAAGGAAAAAAAAAAGACAGATCAGATTTGATTCTCCTCAACTTATCACAATATTGGCCTTTACAATCATGAACCATTATAGGCCACTGCAGGCCCGAGTTCCCTTCTTTACCTTAGTTGAGTTTGTTTGTTCACTTCTGGTCGTCCTTACTCCGCGCATCCCTAATAACTTCTTTCCCCTTTTTATACCCTGCGCATGCGTGTAACTCCGCCCTCGTCGCCCGCCCATGACGGACTTTTTCTGCATTTCCCCGCCCCTTAACGATCGGCGCACAGTGTGAGACGGCGACATGTCGCAGACACAGGTGGCTTCTTTATTAGAAATTACCGACGAGGAAAGCCCGGAGGCGGAAACGTCCCGATCCAGTAAAAAAAGATACAAGGCGACTAATATGTCTTTTGCTGAGATGGCGGAGATGGTGGACATTCTGCGGAGGAAGGATTACGACGGCAAGCATGGCCCATACGACACCCCTAATCTCCGGAAGTCACAAATTATGGACAAAGTGGCGAAGAATCTCTATAAAAAATATGGGGTCAGGAGATCCAAGGAACAACTCCGTAAAAGGTGGTCTGACCTGAAGCTTAGGGAGCCGGAGCAGTATAGGAAGCTTCTAAAAAGCATAGAAAAAAGTAAGTCTTTTTTTACTGTGTTCTTTCACATTGTAATATGTATTCTTCCATGTTTTGCACCATGTGCTTGGCTTGACTGGTTTCACATTTTAAAATCTCAACTTTTATGTAAATTTTTATGTTTATTTGGTAAATGTGTGTAAAAAAAACTTGCTGCTCTTCCCCCAAACATGTTTGGCACATATCCACGTAAACTACATGTGGGCATGCCTCATTTTACTTAAACAATGTTTATCTACACATTGTTGGCTAGATGATGTGTTGTAAGTAAAACTAGAATGTGAATGAAAGGCTAAACTGTATTCTGGGTAAAGGAGATGACACTCCAGCAGTTGTGTACTCAGCTTTTTTTTCTGGATCAAGATACTATAGTCTGGGCCACATGACCAAATTTATAAACGGTGTCACACACAGGTGGTCCATTGGATACCTTGGTGGTTATCCAAGTGTATTTGTGAGTGTCCTCAAAAATAACATGTTGCTTTGTAGAGTTCGCAAGATCTCATATGTTCATCTTGGAACTCAGGGCCAAATATCAATTGTACCCCACTTCAAAACAATGAATCCATTTTCAGGCCTAAAATGTCTGTGTGCTAAAGGATACATTATTTTTGACATTCCCATAGGGGAGAGGAGACTGGGAGGACACCATGCTCAGGAGATGAGGAACCAAACACCACAGAAACTCCCCGAAGATCACAAAGCAGACCAAGATCAGCATGTTCAGGAAGCGGAGGTGGAGGAAGCGGAGGTGGAGGAAGGGGAGGTGGAGGAAGGAGAGGTGGAGCTTAACAGCACAACAGGTCAGTGTCTGTCACCACAACTTCAAGGTAAATACAGATGTAGGCCTGCATAGTTGAAATTTTTTTTTTTTTTTTTTTTAGGGACTGAACATGGGGGTGTGTCAGGAAGTCCAAATCCTCCATTCTCGAGTGCCAGCGCCAAAATAATCATTCAGGAAATCATGGAATGCAGTAGCGAAATGGACATTATGAGAAAGAGAATGAATGTGATTGAGCAAAAATATAAAAACATTATAGATATTTTGGGGAGAATAGTGTGAACCCCCCCTGTTTTTGTGTTTTGTTATGCGTCACAAATTTGCAATGTGATTTCCACCAGCCCAAATGTGAAGATGCACACAGTGACTCAACATGTGCTATCTGCCGTCACAGGATATCTATGTCCCTGTTTTGGGGGTGCAACCTCTTCCTCCCTATTCAAGTAGGTGAGAGGAAGGGTTTTCACCCCCAAAGCACGTCCATTGATCCCCCATGATGGCAGATAGCACATGTTTACCTTAGCCATGGGATCATGTTGAAGATACCCATTTGAGCCACAAAAAGAAAGTGTGGTTCTTCACATTTGGGATGGATCAGGGGTGACATTACCCCATCTCATGTTTGTCTTTTTCACTGTGTTATTTTTTTACTTTTTCCCCCCAAAAATTTGGGATTTTGACCCATGCAGGTTTCTGCAAAAAAAGCCGGCCTAAAAAAAAAAGGCTTAATATCGAAAACCACCAAAAATTGTGGTGCTCAAAATAAAAACATTCGGGAAGTCTAAAAAAGGTGTGGCTTGTTCTTTCTATGCTCAATAGCAGTTCTGAAGATGCAAAAACAAGGTTTTTACCTGTGAGAATTGAGGCTATTTACTAAGGACAAATACACTTGGCACTACTAGAACCTGGGAGACACATAAACCCAAAATACAAGAATGACAACACAAGTTTGTAGTAAATATAATTTTTATTTTATTTTAAAAATGGTATAAAAGGTCAGATGTGGTCTGGCATTGCGATGGCCCCCCTACCCGTGAAGTACTCTACGTATTTCTGACGTACTTCACGGGCACTTTGGGGGGCCAAGCCAGTACGGGCAGTGTTGAGGCCGGTCAGAATGGTCATTTCGGATGGACCGGCCTCAGGCCCAACTGATGACACATAGGTAGAAGAGAATTGTCTTAGAAAGTTGTGCAATATGCAGCAGCAGTACACAATGTTGTTCAGTTTATATTCCGCCAAATGTATAGCTGTCTGAAACAGGCGGAACCGGCTGGCCATTATCCCGGAGGCATTCTCCACAACTCTCCGGCTCTGGCCAGCCGGTAATTAAAAACCCTTCTCTCCGGGGTGAGGGTGCGTTGGGGAAACGGCCGCATGAGGTGTGGTCCAAGTCCAAAAGCTTCATCCGCGATGAAAACGAACGGTAGCCCTTCCACGTTCTCTGCATCTGGTGGCACTGCAAGACCCCCAGCCTGCAGACGGTAAGCGAACTCCGTCTCTGCGAATACTCCGCCATCGGACATCCGGCCGTTCTTCCCCACGTCCACATACAGGAACTCGTACCGTGCCGACACCACCGCCATTAACACTATGCTATTAAAACCTTTATAGTTAAAATAGTATGACCTCGAACGGGGTGGCGGCACTATGTGGACGTGCTTCCCATCAATTGCCCCTCCGCAGTTGGGGACGTCCCACCGCTGGGCAAATTGATCTGCCACAGTCAGCCATTCCTGTGGTGTGCTAGGGAACTGTGGAGTCAAACAAAAAGAAGACATTAGTACGGTTTATGTTTACAGTGCAAGCAGATTACACACAAAAACATTGTTGACCAACATCATTCTAACATTATTATTTAAGGGAGTATTTCCTACCAATAAACAAAGGCCCACTTAGCAGATGCCTCACCCCCACTGAGTGGTCATTCTAAAATAATCTAAGGGGGGGGGCTTAAGGTGATTGTGGGGGATCCAAATAAAGGCTCTACCACTCTGCTGATCTTGATTGAGAACTAAAACTATTTTTACATCTTTAGGGGGGGGGGGGGAGGGAGGGTTGTCAAACTACGAGGGCACTGACCCCAAAAATTTTAAAAGGAAAATAGAAGGCTAGCTGGGTTTGGGCCCAGGAAAGCATGCTGGAGAGGTTAGTGAAGGGAAATAGGCATGTAGGGCCCAAAAAAGGCCTTTACAGGTAAAAACATGCATGGTGAAAATGGGGACATTACCAGGATATTACAAACAGGCAAATTTGGGTTAGGAGGCAAAAAATTTAGAACATTATCAAACAATACAAACATATAATGTGATGTTAAAGGTGAAAAATTACCTTCATATAGTCCTTCTGCAGGACCTGAATAATGGCCGAACACGTTTCAGGGATAATGATCCCGAGAGCCTGGGGGGAGATGCCTGTTGAGAACTTGAGGTCCTGCAAGCTTCTCCCAGTCGCCAGGTATCTCAACGTGGCAATAAGCCTCTGCTCGGCAGTGATGGCCTGGCGCATCACAGTGTCCTGCCTCGTGATATAGGGGGACAGCAAATCCAACAGACGGTGAAAAACGGGGTCCGTCATCCTGAGATAATTCCTGAAATCATCAGGATTATTCTCATGGATTTCCCGCAGCAGAGGCATATGAGAGAATTGGTCCCAGTGGAGCAACCAATTCTTAGTTCATGAACTCCTCCTCACCCTGTTCACAGACTGAACTCGGGTTACAGTGTTAACTGCAACACCAAGTCCAAAGCCAGCATGAGCTCGAGAACGAGAACGCACTTCAAACATGGTTTTAAACCGGTCGGCTGGTCAGAACGAACTCAAACAGAACGCACCGTGGAACAGCAAGGCCTGAGAAGAACGACCTGAAAAACAGTAAACGAATGGCCAAGAAGGCACTGCAAGGCAGTAACGACCTGACTGCACGCACTGAATAACAAATACGAACCCACAAGCACAAACTGAACACCAGGAAACGATCTGCAAAGCACGGAGACTGAAAAGCGCGCATCGACTCTCACCAAACTTTTACTAACACGCGGTAACACAAAATCAGCAAAAGCAGCCCAAGGGGTGGCGCCATTAGATCTGTTAGGCCCTTTTATAGCGCGTCGTATGTGTTGTACGTGCCGTCGTCTTCTTGCCGTCGGTTTTTTGACTGATGGTGTGTGGCCAAGACTGATGAAAAACAGTTTCATCGGATTTCCGATGGTCAAATCCATCGGACGAAAATCCATAGGTTATCCGATCGTGTGTACAGGGCTTTAGGCTCAGCAGTGTGGCCAATAGCTGGAGAGCTGACATCCCTGAACTGATGGAGGACATCTGGCAGGAGGTTCTTCCCCTTCAGGTCCCCTCTGTCATTTCTTTCGTAACAAGGTGATACAGACTAAATTGCTATACAGATCCTACTTTACACCATGCTTACTGTTCAAGCTAAATAGATTACCCTCTGCATTATGCTCCTGATGCGGCATGGCTGATGGCACATTCTTTTACTTGATGTGGGACTGTGCTCCGATTAGAAAGTTCTGGTGGGAAGTCACGGCCTTCATTAGCTCCCTAACAGTTACCCAATATATGTAATCCCCTGAGGTGTTTACTGGGCTATATTGATGATGATGGTATCTCAAATTGATGATGATGATGGAATATGCAAACCTTTTTGCGGATAGTATTGTTTTATGCTAAGAAATCGATAACCTTTTATTGGAAGTCTCAATCCTCGCCCACCATAGCCTTTTGGCTCGCTACCATTAACCATGCTATACCGCTATACAAGCTGACATATGAGGCTAGAGGGTGCCCGAAAAAAAATCTTAAAGGTTTGGGGCTCTTGGGTTAGCTCCGAGAGCACCATACCACCTGCTGCTTGAAATCTGCCTGAAGCCCCTGCCCCTTGGTCCTAATTGGGCAAATTGACATTGGATTTTTTGGTTGCTATGCATATCTGAAATGTTTACCAGCTACCAGATCTTTGTAATGGAATGGGTGATGTTCGCACCATGTATGTGTTTGTTTTTTGTTGTATATTGTGTACTGAAAATAAATAAATTTACCTTTAAAAAAAAAAAGGACACACAAAAAAAACTCTTATGTTGTAGTAATTTTTTATAAAAAAATGTATATAAAAAGGTGACAAAAGCTTCACCTCATCAAACTTCAAAACGTTTGCAGACCTCCAAACCACATATGGCATATCTCCAAAAACTTTCTACATCTACCTCAGGATCAGATCGATGCTCAATAAAGTTCAATGGACCACACAGGACAAGGTTCTGCACTCCCTGCTACAATTCTACGACTCAAGTAACAAACTACTAAAGGGCATCTCACATATTTATGGCTTCTTTTCACAATCGTCTAAGAAATCCATCCAGAACCAAATCTCACAATGGCCAATGCAGCTACCCTCTACCCCACCAACAAACCAATGGCACAAAGCACTCTCATTACCATCACGTCTCTCCCACTGTATCACAGACTGGGAATCTTTACAAAAACGTTATCTGCAATGGTATTATAGACCTACCAGACTTGCAAAAATATATACTGATACCTCCCACTTATGCTGGAGAAAATGTGGCCTCCCAGGAACTCTTTTCCACATATGGTGGGAATGCCCTGTTCTCAGAGACTTTTGGAATCAAACAATAACTTTCCTCCAATCAGTCATCCCCTCAACAACTAAGCTGTCTGCACTAGAACTTTTATTCGGCTTAGCAATTCCCACTTGGCCCAAATGCTTCCAAACCATAGCTACACACATCCTTATTGCTGTACACCTAGCTTTAGCAAGAAAATGGAAATGTCCATACCCACCGAACATCAAAACAGTGATTGCAATCCTTAATGACCATTTTAAAATGGAGTACTTCTTCTCTAAAGCCAAACTCACAACTGAGGCATTCTACATTGCCTGGCTGGGACATATGGGTCAATGACCCCAGAAGCACAAAGCTGGACTGACCCCTCAGACTCTGAGGTCATATAGCACTCTCTGCCTTTTTCTCCATTTCGTCTGTCAACACTCTGCTGGTAACACACATATCTCAGCACAGAGTACTTAGAATTCCAGCATGATAGATCAAACCTACACGTGTGTTTACCTGCTAGCTCTAACTTTCATTTGAACTATGTTTAGATTTAACACTAGGTTCCGCATTGTTATCTCATACTTCGTTATTTCTAATAGCTATTGTCTGTGTGAAATGATATCCCCTGTACCCATACCTTATGAACTATGTATACAGATAATCCAGCGTACATAAATACCATATTTTGTAAATGTACCGTCACATTCTCTTTGCTAGACTTTGTACATCTTTGAAAAATCCAAATAAAGTATTAAAGTAAATAAAAATAAAAAAGGTAACAAAAGATTTTGCACTCACATGTAACTGTGCTATGCCCAGCAATGAGGTGTCTACAGCATGTGCTGGTGGATATATCGGAATCGCAGTGGCTTGTGATCCACGCCTCGTTCTGGATATACCAAATAGGATGTCACATAGAAGATGATAGAAGTGATGTATCTGCGCTTCTACGTACGTTTCACTGTACTGGCATCATCAGGAAGACATGTGACATCCTATTTGATATATATAGAACAAGGCGTAGATCACACGCCGCCACTATTCCGATGTATCCACCTGCACATGCTGTAGACACCTCAGTGCTGGGCATAGCACAGTCACATGTGAGTGCTAAATCTTTTGTTACCTTTTTATACATTTTTTATTAAAACTTACTACACCATAAGAGTTATTTTTTGTGTGTCCTTGGTGGAGTCTGTTCCCTTATCCTCAGCCGCCATCTGGAGGAGGTTACACAGCGGAGAGATACATACCTAGTATTCCTCTGGTCTATTCAATCTAAGCGCATTTTGACCTACTGTAAAAAGTGGTCAGACACCTTTGGTGAGTTGCCACCTACCTCATGAGCACTCGTGTTGAAGCTTTTATTTGAAGAAACATCAAACCAGAAGATTTTATTTACAGTCATGTTCGAAATTGTTGGCACCCCAGAAATTTTTCCAGAAAATCAAGTATTTCTCACATAAAAGTATTGCAGTAACACATGTTTTGCTATACACATGTTTATTCCCTTTGTGTGTATTGAAACAAATCAAAAAAAGGGAGGAAAAAAAGCAAATTGGACATAATGTCACACAAAACTTCAAAAATGGTGTTGGGATTATCACTTTGGACTTTATATATTTATTTGCTTTTGCAATCACCATTTTTATTTTATATGTTTTTAGTGCCAACACCTTTACATTAGATTTTTCTATACGGTTCAGTGTTTACACTTTCTTAAAGGGGCAGCTATTTTTTAAATTATTACACAAGGCGTAATTTTCAACCCACTTGTTATCACACCAGCTTGGGCCATACTTTTCTTTTAAAGATTCTATGTCACTAAAACTAAAATAAAGGGCTCCATGCAAAGAAGAATTTAGATACGTGCCTCTCCCGATGCCTGCATCACTGGCCACTGCAGTAGTAAAAAGAAATTGTGTGCTGAAGACTCCTCAGAAACCAACACTTGACAATTTCCTGGTCCCTTGCTGCGTGGTGTGGTTCCTTCCACCAACTTCTATGTTACCATAGGATACAGTAGGGACATAGGGGGCAGAAAATAAAACCACTGAGAGAGGGAGGAACCAAAAACTGACGCACCTGGAAGTTTTGGTTTCTGGAGTGCGTTCAGCAGAAAATCTCTTATTACTACTGCACACATCAACTTGTTTGCAAGGTGCTCTTAAATTTAGGTTTTAGTTTTTTGACAGAGTCACTTTAATTACTAAAGGCTTTGTTGGGTTGTATATGATATAAAACTTTTGCTTTTAAATAAAACCACAAGATTCACAACTTTCTGTTGTGCTAGCAGGGCTAGAGATAATGAGCCAATTATTCTCCAGGTAATTTCAGGAAAGCCAAGTTTGAGATTTTAGTGCCAAGTTAATTTTGCTGGCTTTACAGATGCAAATTTACAGAATTTGTAGAATACAATATTCTCATAAAACAATGTAGGAAATGTATTTTACTGATAACTAATTTTCAGACAGTAAATAGACTCAGAGGTGAATTTAATTTTTCAATCAATTTCTTTTAGACTACAGAGGGTTTTCATCCTAGATCGGTTTCCATCTCGTTGATAGTTTATACGATACCGTAAAAGCTTTTTAGAATTAGATACATTGGAAAGCTTTTAGACTGTTTTTCTCTGTATGAGTAGATTGAGAATTAACACAGTAACACATTTTTTTTTTTTTTTTTTTATATTCTTGCATCAGCATAGTCTTTCAAATAGTAAATATATCAGTGTCTTTTAAACTGTAATTCCACTTCTTCATGTCAGTTATAAAGCATATACATTTAAAATGTATGTAAAGGAAATTTTATTTTTATTTTTAAAAACAGTGGGGAAGGGATAGACCCTTTGTTAGGTTTTTATTGCTGTCTGTGTTTGTACTGGGGAGATTCAACCCTCTATTTACCCTGGTGATAATTTTGATATAAAGTGAGGGGAAATCCAAAAATTAAAGCGGTTGTATAATCGCTGCTGTTTTTTTTTTTTCATACCTGTAAGGCAAAAGACATAATGAGCTAGTATGCACCGCATACTAGCTCATTATGAAATACTTACCTTAGAACGAGGCATCGGGAACTTACCTGGTCCACGCTGAGGAAGATGTCATCTTGCCTCGGCATGTCTTCCAAGTATCGCCGCTCCAGCGCTGTAAGTGGCTGGAGCGGCGATGTCGTCACTCCCGTGTGTCGGCAAGGTCCGGCGGCTGCCGGCCTTTAGCCGAGAATCCCCGCTGTGCATGCGCCGCTGCATTCTTTTTACCTACAGGGAAGCCTTATTATAGGCTTCCCTGTAGGTAAAAGTAAAACATTTGGGTATACAACCGCTTTAAGAACGAGCTGTAAGGGAAATACCTGTTTCTGCTAAAACTCTCTAAGGCTTAGTTCACAATTGCAGTAGGGAGGTGCTAAAAACAGGTGGTTGAGCTGTTTTACCACCATCCAACATCCTTCTCTAAGCTGCAAAAGCAATCATGCAGGGGTATACTATGCCGCAGGCATTGTTCATTTGCTTTGCAACTCTAGCCCCCCTTTCATCACAGCCCCCTGCAGATCTGACCCCCCCTTCCCATCACAACCCCCTGCAGCTCTGATCCCCCCCCTTCCCATCATAGCCCCCTGCAGCTCTGATCCCCCCTTCCCATCACAGCCCCCTGCAGCTCTGACCCCCCCCTTCCCATCACAGCCTCCTGCAGCTCTGACCCCCCCTTCCCATCACAGCCCCCTGCAGCTCTGACCCCCCTTCCCATCACAGCCCCCTGCAGCTCTGACCCCCCTTCTCATCACAGCCCCCTGCAGCTCTGACCCCCCCTTCCCATCACAGCCCCCTGCAGCTCTTATCCCCCCTTCCCATCACAGCCCCCTGCAGCTCTGACCCCCCCTTCCCATCACAGCCCCCTGCAGCTCTGACCCCCCTTCTCATCACAGCCCCCTGCAGCTCTGACCCCCCCTTCCCATCACAGCCCCCTGAAGCTCTGACCCCCCTTCCCATCACAGCCCCCTGCAGCTCTGACCCCCCCTTCCCATTACAGCCCCCTGCAGCTCTGACCCCCCTTCCCATCACAACCCCCTGCAGCTCTGATCCCCCTTCCCATCACAGCCCCCTGCAGCTCTGACCCCCCCTTCCCATCACAGCCCCCTGCAGCTCTGACCCCCCCTTCCCATCACAGCCCCTGCAGCTCTGGCCCCCCTTTCCATCACAGCCCCCTACAGCTCTGGCCTCCCTTTACATCAGAGACCCCTATCTCTGGATCTTCATTACATCACAGCCCCCTTCAGCTCTGGCAGCTTGTTAATAAGAAAAGGTTAATTTTGGCAGCTCCCACTCCCACCATCCATCTAGTTGTGTCTCCCGCTCTCCTCTCTGCTGTGATAGAGACAGCAGTGGAGGCAGGGAGAAAGAATTAGCACCAAAATGGCAGGGCCGTGACAGTCTGGATGGGACTGTGACTCATTCCAGACTGTGGTCCGCCATTTAGTAATGCTTGGTACATGCTATATATTTTAGCGATATAACAGTATACCTCAGATTGATTGATCTGCATTTATACATTTTTAAGAGAACCTCCCCCTTCCTCCCCTTTATAGAAACACATGAAGACAACTTTTTTTTTTTTGCTGGTTCATGTTTTAATACAGAAAATCTGGTTTGAACATTTTCCAGAACTGTAGGCTCTCTTATGTATAGAGTTACATTGGCTACTAGTGAAATGCTATTGTGTTATTTATTACCTGTTCAGCTTCCGATTCAATACTTTTTTTATTATTTTCATAACAATACAAGTTATACATTTATACATACTTTTGTCCAGATACATTATCTTACTTCTAACATTCACCCACCCGAAGAAAAAAAAGAAAGAACAAAAAACAAAACCCCCCCTTGTCCTTCCTTTACTATACCTCTCCCCCTCCCCCTCAACCCCACAGACACCTAACCATCTCCCATATTGGATCGCCTTAAACTTTCATGGTCCCAAGCCTCTGCTTATCCTTTCCAGATAGCATCAAATTTATCTCTGCTTCCTCTATGTGTATAGATATATTTCTCCTTTATTATAGTTTTTCTGATTTGTGTTCTCCATTCTTTGACCGTCGGGGGTATATCGATATCCATTTTTGGGCTATTCGTTTCCATGCCTGAAATAGGCCTCTCGTCATTGCGATATAGATGTTTTTTGAAATATTTAATTCCTCCGCTACATTTATCAGGCATAGTTTCCGATCAAGTGGCATGTCTATACATAGCACGCTATTTATGTTTTTAATTATATCCTGCCAGTATCGATGGAGTTTGGGGAATCTCCACAGCATGTGTATTAACTTCTTGGAGCCCGGGCCATTGTCAAATGACGGCCACAAGGTGGCTCTTCAGGTCCAGGAGGCCGTCTATTGACGGCCTCGGCTCCTCCGGCCACTTGGGGGGGCGCGTACCCACCACGTCACTGAGGTTCCGATGCGCGTGCCTGGCGGCCGCGATGTCCGCTGGGTACCCGCAATCGGCCGTTACACAGCCAAGGACGTGGATCTCTGTATGTAAACACAGAGATCCTCGTCCTGTCATGGAGAGGAGACCGATGCTGTGTCCCTTGTACATAGGGACACAGATCGGTCACCTCCCCCAGTCAGTCCCCTCCCCCCACAGTAAGAATCACTCCTAGGGAAAACATTTAACACCTTTCTCGCCCCCTAGTGTTAACCCCTTCCCTGCCAGTCACATTTATACAGTAATCAGTGCATATTTATAGCACTGTTCGCTGTATAAATGTGAATGGTCCCAAAAATGTCAAAAGTGTCCAATCTGTCCGCCATAATATCGCAGTCCTGACAAAAATCACAGATCTCCGCCATTACTAGTAAAAAAAAGATAATTAAAAAAAATTCATAATTCTATCCCCTATTTTGTAGGCGCTAACCAATCACTATACGCTTATTGGGATTTTTTTTTTTTTTACCAAAAATATGTAGAAGAATACGTATCAGACTAAACTGAGAAAAAAAATATATTTTTTTAAAAAAAAAATTAGGATATTTATTATAGCAAAAAGTAAAAATATTGTGTTTTTTTCAAAATTGTCGCTCTTTTTTTGTTTATAGTGCAAAAAATAAAAACCGCAAAGGTGATCAAATACCACCAAAAGAAAGCTCTATTTGTGGGAAAAAAAGGACGTCAATTTTGTTTGGGAGCCACGTCACACGACCGCGCAATTTTCATTCAAAGCGTGACGGTGCCGAAAGCTAAAATTTCGCCTGGGCAGGAAGGGGGTATATGTGCCCAGTAAGCAAGTGGTTAAATTAGCCGGTGCGCCATTACACCGTGGGCATAGAGAGGATTCCCTGCGTTTCCATTTAACCAGTTTTTCCGGGATATAGTATGATCTATGTGTAATAAAAAGTGTTAATTTTTGAGTGGTTAACAGTGATACCTTTGGAATCGCGGTTAAGACCTCAGACCACTGAGCATCGGTCAGTGTTCCCAGGTCTTGTTCCCACTGCGCCCTGGCCGGCACTACTACCGATTCCTTAAGTTTATTCTGCATTATCTCATATATTTTAGAGATAAGTCCCTTCTTTTGATCCCCTTTCTTCAACAGTGTTATTATTTTAGAGGTATTAAACTTAAATACAGATATACGGGTCTGGACGTGAAGGGCATGTATAAGCTGAAGATACTGTAAGAATCTCTGTCTCGGAATGCTAAATTCCTCAGATATTTGTGCAAATGATTTTATATTATCATTCCAGAACAGTTGTTCCACATATCTCAGCCCCTGAGTTCGCCAAAGCCCAAATCCCTCTAATCTCTGCACCTCCTCATAGTTTGCATTGTTCCATATTGGTGTGTAGGAGGTGTAACCTGTAATATTAGTAATCTTTTTTGTTGCTAGCCATACCTTATTAAATAGTTTGCCTGTCGTAAATTTTTTATCTTTTTGAAAGGGTTTTGTCTCTAATAAGGATGTCAGTGAGTAGCCCCTACCCAAGGGGAGTAAAAGTCCCTGTATGGGATCATTCTCATCTACCTCTGCCCAGCCATAAAATTGCTGAGTTTGTGAAGCTAAAAAGTCATTTTTAGGATGTGGCCAGTCCCCCCTCATCTTTAGCTAACATTAAGGTTGTTAATTTAATATGTGCATATTTTTTGTTCCATATGAGTTCGTGAAAGAGAGATTCTATCCTTCTGAACGAAAATGTAGCTATCCACATTGGGCTGTTATGAAAAATGTACATTAGTTGTGGGGCCCAAATCATCTTTATAAGATTGGCTCTGCCAATCACAGTTTTGGGAGTTTGCACCAGGTCCGACATTTATCTTTAATAGAGTTGAGCGGACACCTGGATGTTCGGGTTCGACGGGTTCGGCCGAACTTCGGAAAAAAGTTCGGGTTCGGGACCGAACTTTAACTCGAACCCGAACCCCATTGAAGTCAATGGGGACCCGGACTTCTGAGGACTAAAAAGGCTCTAAAAAAGTAATGGAAAGGGCTAGAGGGCTGCAAATGGCAGAAAAATGTTGTTAAGAGCATGGCAAGTGCTCTGCAAACAAATGTGGATAGGGAAATAACTTAAAATAACATAAAAAAATTAAAAAAATAAAAAAATATGCTGGAGGCCCCCTTTTCAGCAGAAGAGGTACGGGAAGTCATTAACCACTTCTCTACTGTGCACGAAAACCCCCTTCCTGCCCAAGCCATTTTTCAGCTTTCAGCGCTGTCACACTTTGAATGACAATTGCGCGGTCGTGCGACGTGGCTCCCAAACGAAATTTGCGTCCTTTTTTTCCCACAAATAGAGCTTTCTTTTGGTGGTATTTGATCACCTCTGCGGTTTTTATTTTTTGCGCTATAAACAAAAGAAGAGCGTCCAGTTTGGAAAAAAAACACTATTTTTTTAATTTTTGCTATAATAAATACCCATTTTTTTTTTTAAATAACATTTTCCTCAGTTTAGGCCGATACGTATTCTTCTACATATTTTTGGTAAAAAAAAAATCGCAATAAGCGCGTATTGATTGGTTTGCGCAAAAGTTATAGCGTCTACAAAATAGGGGATAGATTTATAGCATTTTTATTTTTTTATTTTTTTATTAGTAATGGCGGCGATCTGCGATTTTTTATTGTGACTGCGATATTGCGGCGGACACATCGGACACTTTTGACACATTTTTGGGACCATTCACGTTTATACAGCGATCCCTGCTATAAAAATGCATTGATTACTGTATAAATGTGATTGGCAGGGAAGGGGTTAACCACTAGGGGGCGAGAAGGGGTTAAATATGTTCCCTCAATGTGTTCTTACTGTGGGGGGAGGGGACTGACTGGGGGAGGTGACCGATGGTTGTCCCTATGTACAAGGGACACACCATTGGTCCCCTCTCCCTCACAGGACGTGGATCTCTGTGTTTACACACAGAGACCCACTTTCCTGCTCGTTTCCCGGGCAATCGCGGGTGCCCGGCGGCAATCGCGGCCACCGGGCACGCGCACCGGGGCCTCGTGAACGTGGCGGGCGTGCGCGCGCGCCGCTGGCTTCAAGCGCGCGCCTCCTAGCTCGTTTTAAAGGGAGGACGTCATATGACGTCCTCCCAGAACGAGAGTATCCTCCGCCCGCCGTCAATTGACAGTGGGCGGGGGACAAGTGGTTAAGAACCTCAGAAACTCAACGGCACGATGCCACACATATGGTGGGAATGCCCCAGAATACGCCCTTTCTGGAATAAATTATTCAATTTAATGGATAAGCTAGTGGGAAAATAAAATACTTTGAAATAAAAATGTAGTGGGGTGCTAAATTTAAGGGAAGTGTTTGAGTGGTAAATAGGCTCAAACACCCTAATTCTGTAGGATTCATGGACCATTTTGTCCTCAGGGGACAGTATTGGTGTGCAGTTCCCTGCGGTCTACAGGTGGCGCTGCCATGGTAGGCTAGGGTTGAACCGCGATACAGTGCTGTGCCTTTTGTGTCCCCTCTTGGCAGTAGTACAGCGGGGCGGTGAACCTGCTGTGCATGCCGGGAGAGCATATAAAAGGGGCAGACCTTTGACCTGGGGGCTGATGTCCAGTGGGGTCCGCGCCCAGGTGCCTTCGGCCTGGGTGCATGTGTTCCTGTTCCATCTCGGGCACCTTTAGCCCGGGGTGAGGTACTATCCTGGAGTTCCTGCTGCCCTGGGTATGGAGGCCTAGGGGCGGGAGTAAAGCCTGGAGTCCAGAGCCTTCGTCTGGAGTCCGCTAAGGGTCGAGGAGTCTTAGGGTGCCGCCTCGTGTAGGGGACCCTGTTCCAGGGAAGGGAGGATCATTCTGATGGACCGATGCGGGAGTCACGGTGAAGGAAGGGTCTGTTGACTCCCTGGAGAGATGTCTTCCCCTTGATATGGGCTAGGTACGTAGAAGGAGAAGCTCAAGGTCATCTTGAGTGTATCAGAGGCCTTATTCACCCGGCCCGTGGCAGGGGCCTTATACACCCTGGTCTGTGGCAGAGACCAAAGTTCTCCAGGTCCGTGGCAGGGGCCTTGTACACCCAGTCTGTGGCAGAGACCAACCTCAAGGTCTGCGGCAGAGACCGTGCACCTAAAACTGTTTGAGAAACCTAAGCAGTGAAGTGAATGTGCTACGTTTGTGCCTGGACCTCCTCCACACCTTAAGCTGTCCTGTTTCTTTGCTCTAACCTTTTCTATCCGTGTAGAGTTTATTTTGCCATGAGAGAATAAGAGTTGTACTTTCAGCTGGTGTGGACATTGACTTTACTGGGAATTAAAGGACTTGCCTCTACCTACAGTAGAGGTGAGAATCATCCTCTGGAGGAGTTTTGACTCCGGCTGTGGACACGGCCCATCAAGTACACCGCTCAACCTCTTTATATAGGAGGGTACGGGCTGGTAGGAGCCAACAACATAAAGGCAGGTAAGGGGGAAAGGATCTGTGGGCTACAAAAAAATAAAATAAAAATGATAATCTTGACCTAGGAGGACGAGGTCCATATGGAGTAGGAGGTTGAAGTGGCGGTGGATGTGGCTGTGTAGGTGGAAGCGGCGGTGGAGGAGGACGAGGTAGCCAACACTGGTTCAAAAATACAACAATGGCTGGGTAAGGCCGGTGATGTGTCGAATGTTGTTTTTTTAGCATAGCACAGTAGAAGACAAATATATAGAAATGGTTTATTTCACACGCCTCCAGATATGTATTTCACACTGCAAAATATTTTTTGTGGCCCTAAATGGCGTTTTTTGGAAGACCACAACACACCCACAGTACGTAACCGCTGAATCGCACAGCTACAGAACTGCAGAAAATGCTATTCAAAAAAAATGTTTTTTTTTTAGTATAGCACGGTACAAGAAAAATATATAGAAATTGTTTATTTCACATACCTCCACATATGTATAACACACTGCAAAATATTTTTTGTGGCCCTAAATGGCATTTTTTGGAAGACCACAATACACCCACAGTACGTAACCACTGAATCGCACAGCTACAGAACTGCAGAAAATGCTATTAAAAAAAAATGTTTTTTTTTTTAGTATAGCACGGTACAAGAAAAATATATAGAAATTGTTTATTTCACACACCTCCACATATGTATAACACACTGCAAAATATTTTTTGTGGCCCTAAATGGCTCTTTTTGCAAGCGTACATTAAAGTGCAAATTTTTTTTTTTTTGCCCTAAACGGGTCTTTTTTTGCACGAGCAAAATAAAATGGAATTTTTTTTTTTTTTGCCCAATGGGTCTTTTGGAAAAGAGCACAATAAAGTGCCTTTTTTTTTTGTCCTAAATGGATCTTTTTCCAACAGCAGAATACACCCACAGTATGGAAACGGTGTATCTCTCAACGTAATATATGCAGTGCTGGTGCACTGAGCTTGCAGATAAAAGGTAGATTTTCTCTGACACTGGGCTCATGGCAGTGTAAAAAGACTGCACTGCAACACAAACAGGTAAACCTATGCAGATCGCTGAGTTATATCTCTGAATCTGGACTCATATTCCTATATAATATATCTCTCTCCCTAAAAGCAAAAAACAGGAACCTGGCCCTACACTACACTGTCTCTATCTTTTCCCTCAGATTCCAGAATCAGGACTAACTCATGTATTTTTCTATCTCTCCCTAAAAGCAGCAGCAGCAGACTAGATCCTCTCCCTATCTATTCTGAAGCAGAGTGACGTGTGTGCTGTGTGCCTCTAGCTTATATAGAAGCTGGGTCACATGTTGCACTGACCAATCACAGCCATGCCATTAGTAGGCATGGCTATGATGGCCTCTAAGGGCACACCAGCTAATCAAAAGGTGATTGGCTGGCCCCTGAAGCATTTCTAAATGCGTAATTAGATTGCTGAACCCGAACCCGGACTTTTGCGCAAAGTCCGGGTTCGGGTTCGGGAAAAAGCTAAAGTTCGGTACGGACCCGAACTTTACAGTTCGGGTTCGCTCAACACTAATCTTTAAACCTAATCAATAATGGTCTAAGGTTAAGGTCCACATAGTCCCCCACTTTTCTCGTTACTTCAATCCCTAAATACTTAATTTTATGTTTTATTTGAATTTGTCTTGCACAATCAGGTAATGGGATATTTGTTTTATATAGCGGCATCAGTACCGACTTCTCCCAGTTGATACGAAACCCTGAAAGCTGTCCAAATGTAGAGACAAGAGCCATGAGTTGAAGACAACCTTTAACCTACTTAAAAACACTTACCTACCTCCATGGTGCCTCTCATTCTGCTGCCTCTCATTCTGCTTTCATCCTTTTTACTGCTTGTATCCTCGCTCCTATTCCACCGCTTTGAAGATTCTTTCTGGGGTCAGCTCGCAATATAATCCTTGTGACCACGCGCAAGATGAAGCACAAAACATCATGCAGCTCATCTCGTGCATGCAACATAGAAGATTACATTTGTCTTTTTAAAAGAAAAGCCTTCTTGCAAGATCTTGGGAAGAGGCTTTTTAAATAGAAGAATGTAATGTTGCATGGCACATGCACAAGATGAGCTGCATGACATCATGTGTTCCATCCCGTGCAAGTGTAGTACAACAACACTGTGAGATCTTGACAGATCTTGCAAGATCTCACAGATTAGGTACAAGATCTCACTAAAGGCACTGACGGCATTGCCTTCCCAGAGGGCATCAGTGGTGCTGGGGTTACATCTTCAGTGTGTTCAGGGAAACAAAACAAAAAAATACAAGAGAGGTAAGTAAATCAATAAACTTAAAAAAACAAACAAAAAAAAATAGTTTTGGATGATTTCATAGAGATGCATGCTGATGTAAATTTTAGCAAAAGGGAGAAAAGTCAGCTTTAAGTTCAGTTTGTGGCTTCTGCATGCATTTTTAGGATAACATTTTAAATATTCCAATAAAACTGACCTAAAATCATTGTAGTTTCCCATTAAAGACATACTTGTTCATTCAGGCCTATGGGCCATGTTTTGTGCACTGTTTTGGCCTTGTAGTGAGAAGCTTGTCCACAATATTTATTATTACTAATAATAAAGATGTATTCCTGTGTTTGGACATAGCCGTACTTCTTTCTTCCAAACTATTCCAGCTTTCAGCCTCATATATATTTTAAGTTGACAATCTCACAAATCTTATGTACCCAGCAGAAGCTGTCATCTCAGCACAATGCAGTTTATATACAATATTAGTTTCCCTTTGCATGTAAAACATTGCCTGGAGTGCTAAAGTTGACAATATCTGCACAATGACCATTACTTTATTTGGGCTCCATTATTGTAAATAGCGTTTAATGCCTATCCCACATCTTCCAATGTTTCACACTGATGTGTTTTCCTCCTGTCAGGGTATTTTACCTTTAAAACTTGGAATAGTGTGCTTTAATGATGTAATATTTTATACCGAGTTTATGGATGAGCAGATCTAGAATATAAAAGTAGCTGGCAAGGGTTCAGCAGCTTGCAAAACATGCCCCCAGATACTGAATTTCCAATTCTTATATATAATTACACTGGAGTTCTAAGCCAGAATTTTCAAACACAGAGCAAAAGGTAATTGAGAGTCAAAGCAAACTGACGAGAGTAAGATGAAAAAAAAGCACCAATTTACTATGTTTTCTTACAGTCAATTTCAAGTAAGCGTGAAATCTCAACTTTTACAAGGATGGCGTCAATGTTTCATCAAGCATTTCTATGCTTTCTCATGCATCTCACCCTGCTGTAAGATATCTCTGTTTGTTGCATTCCTAAAATAATATTAAAGTGATAAAGTTATGCAGCATTGAGACTTTCAGTCTGGACTTCTTATTAACTCTCTTTCATTTTTATTATGATTTGATCTTTATGCTTTCCAAGTCACAATGATAAATGACTGTGATATGTGCAGCAAAGTGATACACTTATGCTAAGACTATAAATACACAGCAGAAGAAACAAGGGTGCAGTAACAATACTCTGCGGCACACAAACCTTCATAAACATTATTAGTATCTTCAAACCTCTGTCCTGTAATGCAGGTCATAATTTCTCATAAAAGAATCACTACGCTAAGAAAGGTTATTGAAGGGTTTACATTGTACTTGAAAAATAAACACAGTCTATCCACTTGTATGCATTCTTTAGTAAAGGAAAATATCCTGAAATCAGTTCTGCCAATGTAAATGCTGTTTTAACAATCCTTCCTGATCATGTATACACATCATAATATTGGCTGTTTTCAAATCCAAGCCTTTTGATCACTTGCTGCCCATGTAACGCATATGTGCAACAGCAAAGAGGGTGGGCTTTATTGCCAATACCTTGAACATTTGTGTCAATGGAAGGCTAAGATTTATTTTCTAAGAGTGCACTCACTGCGAGTTGTCAAAGACTGCCCTCAGTCTCTAGTATCACAACGTGTACTTTGGAGCCATAAAGACAGGCTCCTGATAGTGTAACCACAGTGGTCATGTGATTGAGCAGTCTGCCCCGACCACCCTGGGTGAAAAGACCCAATTCAAGGGACACCAGGGCTGGATGGAAAGGGGTTAATGTTCTTATATTGCAAAAAAAAAAAAAAAAAGAAGGAAACAAGGAAAAATGGAAAAGTGAAGCATATAAATTCCTCTGCATAATACTTTAATAGGGATAACATTGATTGCAAAAAGAAAGTTGCATATGTTCAAACATTGGGTAAAGGACAAATTTGAGGCGACCCAATTTCATCAAAGCTGAAATTATTACTAATATATTTGCTTGTTACAATATTGTTATATTAATAATAAGTTTATTATTATTATTATTATTATTACTTAAAGCCAAACTGTAGGCAATTAACTACATGCTTAAATATATAAATGGACAATTCGTTTAGGAAATATATGAATAAGAACAACTGATGGCTTACAAAGATGGTATTGGGGCTAAATTTTGCGCTGAATGAGTTCTGAACAGGAGTCTGCTAGAGGCTGATGCCAAGACAGATTCAGGTATACCACTGCTTGCATTTTGGAAATACATGTGTTTTAAGCTGTATTAATAATGTATTACTTTAAGTTGGTATAATGCTGGCAGCTGTATACATTTTTGTCTTTTATAGCTGCCTGGGGCTCATTTGTTTTTTACAGCTAATTCTACCATTTGACACTACTGCTTTACTGTTTGCATTTCCAAAAAACATAGTCTTTATTTAACTTCATAAGATTAAATATGTTTTGCAGTCCATATTTTATACCTAACTCATCAAAATATAATTTGCCTTCCTTTCATTAGTCATGGCATCTGACCTCTGTATCCTGTAGATGGTGACTCAATAGAGTTGTGGACCAGCAAAAAACAGCTCAGTAAAAACTCCACAAAGGTGCATAAAAGAGATGAGCATGAACCCAAACAGATAAACAAATCTAATAAACAAGCTCACAATTTGGTTTTTAAAAGACAAAGGTTAAAGTAAACAAAAACATTTGGAAAAAAAATATTTTTATTAATAATTGTTTACTTTTTTATGTACCCTTTTTAAAGAAAGAAGAAATAAAAGCAGGCTCTGAGCCCGTGGGTGAAATTTAGTTGCATGGTTGTGCAATTAATCGTTTCAGCTGGAATACAACAGCCAACAGAAGAAAGCTCATAAGCAATTTTAGTTGAGTGATCAAGCAATTGATCACAGGGCAACAGCACGTGCTCCAAATCAGTTTCATTACGAGCAATGCAATTGAAAATTTTAATGCAATTTTTTGGCTCATTGACTTCAATAGAAGGACAAATTACTAGCTAGTTGTAATATAATCAAGTGATATGTGATTTTCTTTTTTTGAGTACGATTATTTTGTTTACAGCCTTCCATAACACTAACAGCGATGACAGCATGAATTTTTCTTTACAATACATTTTCAAAAATAGACTTTACACAAGCAAAAGTTCATCTACTTTTTTTTCCCTTTGTTCATGTAAAGGCCACAGGTTGTAAGAAAAATCATCTTGTCATAATGTAGAAAAAATTGTACAATTGACAGTAAAACATTTATCAAGAAGATGAAATGATAAATAACAGCCAAATAACAATAACAGCTCCCAAAAAAAAATACAGGCAAGTAGCACAGACCTTGAATTTTTGCATTTTTTTTTCCTGGAAAAATGCTTATCAATTGTGTATGAAATTGCATGATCAGGAACTTTTTAATTGCACATTTAACAATCTCTCAACTGTCCCCAGTTTTATTGACATTACTGAATTCCTAAGATATTTTCAGCAACTATACAACACTTGATAAGAACTTTCTTTTTGTTTCCTATTCCTATTTTCCATGCATCTATAACACTGCAAGTAAATCCCTGTACACACGATCGGATTTCCTATGGATTCTAATCCCATGTTTTTTTCCATCGAAAATCCGATGAAGCTGACTTCCATCAGTCTTGTCTACACACCATCAGTCAAAATTCCGACCGTCCCAAACGCTGTGACGTAAAACACTCCGACAAGCCGAGAAAAATAAAGTTCAATGCTTCTGAGCATGCGTCGACTTGATTCTGAGCATGCGTGGGTTTTTTGTCCGATGGAGTTCCACACAGACGATTGGAATTTGCTATCAGTTTTTTTCCCATCGGATAAATTTAAAACATCTTCTATTTTTTCTCACCGATGGAAAAAAGACCGATGGGGCCCATACACGATCGGTTTGTCCGATGAGAAAAGTCCATCGGACTGTTTTCATCGGTAAAACCGATCGTGTGTACACGGCATCATAGTGATCAGCTGTTTGCAATTAATTATTGATTTACTTCACTAGATGAATAAAAAAAATATTTTCAACCTCTTAAAATCCACCTCCTTATTGAAGTGTGCCGCCAACCCCCCCATATACACAAGCTGGTCTTTGACCAATCATTGTTAACCTGATCATGACATAAAGGTATGCATTTGGATTTGACTTCAGACTGATGAAGGGCATTATTGGTATAACCCATAAGATTGCATTTTTGCCTTCATGCATAGAATGCAAAAATATTAAAAACCTAGTACCTTTAGAACCACTTTTATGAAATCTTTTATTTTTACCTTCCTAAAAAAAAGGAAAACATATTTTCTAAGTCACATTTTTAGTCCCAATGATAATAATAAAAAGAAAGGAAATATAATCAAAATTAAAGAAATATACAAAACCCTTAAATATTCCCTTTAATGTCAATATTCTGGGTTAGATAACATCTTGATTGCCAGTGGAGCACATCCAAGTGGATTCACTATTCATTACTAACCAAATTAGATTTGATAGAAGGCAGATTCTATAGTATTATTTTGCAGAGGCCCTTCGCCCTTCGCCTTAAACCCCACATCCACATACTGTATATAAAGAACTATAAGCTGCGCAACAATGTGTCTAAAATAAATAATAAATTATTAAAGAACTATATCGGTGATCAAAGTGTCTAGTCTCAGTGCAGTATCGCATACAGCATGAAAACATAAAATGTTGTAAAACCATAAACTCCCAGACTCAGTGCATTGGTGCATACAACATGAAAGCATGAAATATAGTAAAGAATAATGAAAATCATATACTCCCAACGCAGTCTTTATATAATATCACCCATTGTCCTGATCAGTGTGTGAAAAAACTCAAATGACAGTTTTTAAAGGAACACCAAAAACAATCCTCAGGAAAAAGGTGAAGTGAAGAGGTTAAATTTCTCCAAATGATCGTGACTTTAGGCATAAGACATCATAGAAGGGTGCCAGTGTACTAGAAAGGGAATCCACCACCGCAGTATTCACAAGCCGCTTACCAGAAAGTCTGATCCCTGAGAGAGATCAGACAAAGCAGTTAGCTGGTTTTTTTTTAAAAGCCCATGGCGTGTGAAACACACCCAAAAACTCCACCCGGTGCCAAAAAAAGTGCACACACATAAAGAGTGAAACACAAAACGTGCAACGGGTGTAACACTTGTCCTCCACAAGGAAGGACCAAACCCTGATCCGCCGGGGCGTTAGGCTCCAGACGGGGACTGAGGTACTTACATGGTCTGACTGGCCGAAACCAGACAGACCCCATTCTTCGGTGAGTCTGCCGAAACAGACCCATCCAAGTACTAGGTGGGGCTCCCCCAAAGGGAGACCCCCATGAGAGCAGGCGAACCAGGCCAGAAGACCATGTCCACCTACTCCCAAGTCGTTCAGGGCAGGCCCGAGGACCTACACCCTACTAAACACAGTGACAAACGTGCTACATCAAACAAAAAAATACAAAAAAGTGACGCACACAGGGGTAAATAAAAAGAAAGTGGGGAGAAGGAAGGTGGGAGAGTGAAAAGGGCCATTGTGCAATACAATGGCCGGCCCTCCGGCCAGGAATAAAAAATTCCTCTGGTCCCAGCCAAAAGGCTCGGCCCTAGAGGCAGGTGTTCAAAAAGTGTGTTATGTTAGCTGTTACCCCTGCTAGGGTCTCTGATTAGCTTCCTATATCGTCCTGGTTTCCACCGCATCCGAATCAGTGTTTCCCCAAAGTCTCAGCAAACCATATTAGGGTGAGAAAGAAAGCCCCATAGTGTAATCCAATTTAAAACGTTTATTTAAAAGTAAAAAATTGCACTTACAGCATATGAAGAAAAATTGGCAATGGTTATATGAAAGGCCGGCCGGCTCTCGCTACCCGTTGCTTCCGGGATACGTATGTGGTGACGTCAGCACGCCACTCCTCCCTACGTCGTTTCGACGAAAACTGTCGTCTTCCAGGGGCACAGGCGGCGTGCTGACTCACCACCAATTTATATTCAGTGTACACAAACGAGGTCCACCCAGATCTGAGCTCTCAGCATCCACGCTGCGTGTATCGCCATCTTGGATATGGGCAAACTGCCCTCTTTCCAAGGACGAACAATTCTCTGGCCAGAAAACAAATGTTATTTCGATATACAGACACAGAGTGATAGATTAAAAAAGTCATTCAACTGTGGGTAGAACTGACTCCATAAGAGACAGTCCCAAACTACATGTATGCCGCTAACCTATACAAGCATGCATACTGCCAATTCATTGAGCTCTTTTATTATTTAAAATGAGAAAAAACTTAACGTAATAAAATACTGAAAAAAATTAGTTAAATACTTACACGCATATGCTGCATGTAAGGCACGCTATAAAATGTCTAAATTGTTTTATGGCTATACAATTTAAAAAAATGACCATCGCTTTATCTTATGATTGAAAGGCAGTGGCCACCTGTGGACAGCTTCAGTATTGCAATCCCAGACCCTATGTGGACATCACAGGATATGGAAGGTTGCAACAACTGACATGTATTAAGATATGTTTTTTTATGAGAGAAGGAACTATGAGAGATCATTATGGAGAAGATTACCTCCAAAAGATCACAATGCCCATATGGGCAGATTATTAAATATATATGTATATACCATACTATTATGCGGAAAAAATAAAAAATATGTATAAAAAAAAAAATTATTGAGAAAACGCTTAATAGAAAAAAACCAAAAAGGCGAAAATTGTGTTTTTCTGTTTTTTATATATATTTTTATCTATAGCTGTTTCAAAGGACAACAGCTAAAAGTAGCCCTAGAGTTCAAAAATTCATTTTTATATGTGTTATTAGAGAAATCAACATAATTAAACACCTGTAAAAATAGCATCTATACTTGCTCCAAATTGATTTGGAATAAATGAAAGAAAGGCTAAAGATGTCCCGAGAACTCAGATCTAGTTTACAATAAGATCATACCATGTAGAAATATGCCTCCCTAGCTGTTATCAATAAATGCGTTGACATCAATGTCAACGTTAAGGCCATATGGGGTGTAACAACGGACCCGATGGATCCAGCCCATTTCCATACGCGATATTTCCCTAACTAGAGAACCCCCCCTCCAGTGTGGGCTATACCTATCTATTCCAATAAAGGAGGTGCCAGCTGGGTTGCGCTGATGGTATAGATCATAGTGCTTGGAAACCGAATGATATTGAAAACCACTTTTAATATTGGCTATATGCTCTCCAAGTCTTATTTGCATGGTACGCTTGGTTCTCCCTATATACTGCATCCCACAAGGACATTGTAGGAGGTAAACAACGCCCGTGGAACTGCATGTAACAAAGGTATCAATCTTGTGATTTATTAGAGTGCTGCTAGATATGAAAGACTCAGTCTTTTTCGACCTGATTTTATTTAGGGAGCATACCTGACATCGTCGGCATTGATGGTATCCAGATAATGTTTGAAAAAAGGAAACTTTCTTAGGTGGTGGGTCAACCACATTAGGTGCCACTCTGTCTCTAAGAGAAGGTGCACCCCTAAAGATAATTTGTGGAACCTTTGGAAGGAACTTACTGATAATACGGTCACTCTCCAACAGGTGCCAGTGTGTCCGTATGATTTTCCTTATTATGTAATGCTGAGTAGAGTATGTTGTGATGAATGGTATGCATGGTTGTTCCAGTTTCTTTTTAAGACCATTCTTCAACAGAGATGATCTTTCAATATTTCCCACTTCCTTCAGTGTATCCTCCAAGGATTTGTCATCATAGCCCTTTTCAATCAGCCTATCCTTTAGAATGTTAGCTTGGAGCAAGTAATCAGATAAATCAGAACAATTCCTCCGCATTCTGATGAATTGGCTCTTTGGCACAGAATTAAGCCAAGAATCTTTATGACAACTGTCATTGGGAATATAGGCATTGCGATCTGTTTGTTTAAAATAAGATATCGTTTTGAAACCAGTTTCCCCCTTAGTGATTGTGAGGTCCAAAAAATTAATTTGAGTCTGGCTTGCCTCATGGACAAAACGTATGCCTCTTTCATTGTTGTTGATGTCCAGAAAGAAGTCGTCCAACTGTGATGCTGTGCCATCCCATAGGAGGAGGATGTCATCAATGTACCTAGCCAAAATCTGAGGTGTGGGTGTCGGTCCTTATAGATGACGTACTCCTCCCATTTGGCCATGAAGAGATTAGCCAAACTGGGGGCGTATTTCGCCCCCATGGCTACACCGCGTTCCTGCTTGTAAAAATTATGACTAAACCAAAAATAATTGTGTTTTGCCGCATACTCTAAAAGTTCCATGATGGAATTTTGTTGTTCCTCGGAGGTTGTTGAAAGGAGATTTAAATAGTACCTGACAGCTGATAATCCCAAGGAATGTGGGATTATAGTATAGAGTGATGTTACATCAGCTGTGACCATCCACATATGCTCATTTGTTTCTTGATCAGCTAGCAGATTGATAATGTGTCTGGTGTCTTTCAAATACGATGGCATTTTCATTACAAGCGGTTGTAGAAAAAAATCTATATACTTGCCCACCCGGGACGTGATGGAATCAATTCCACTGATAATAGGACGTCCCGGGGGATTAGATCTTTATGGATCTTGGGCAAACAGTACAAAATGGGAACCCTTGGTGCCTTTGGAACCAAAAAAAGCTGTTCCTTTTCACTCAAGATTCCTAGTTCAGCACCCTTTGACACAAGGTCTTCCAAGGTCTTTTTGTATTTTATGATTGGGTTTCCCACTAAGAGGGTGTAGGTTTCCTGATCTCCCACAATCCTAGATAATTCACGGAGATAGTCATCTCTATCTAGGACAACTATCCCTCCACCCTTATCAGCAGGGCATATAACTAGTTGTTTGTTGTTACACAAAGTATCCAAGCCCTGTTCCAGATCTTTTTCCATCTTCCTATTGATGGTTTTCACAGATTCCAAATCTCGCAGAACAACATCGCGAAAAACTCTCAATGGTGGTGCCAAACTTCCCAGAGGATTAAAAGTGGAGGCATTGGATAATCCCGTATATTGATGTTTGGATAACACTAAGCCACCTTGACGTGTTGGAATGCTTGCAAAATGTCTCTTGATGTTAATTTTTCTTACGTACTTATGTACGTCCATATACGTTTCAAACTTATTGAGTTTTCGGGGGGGGGGCAAATTTTAAACCCTTATTTAGAAGCGATGTCTCAGATTTCGTCAGGGTTTGGGAACTTAGGTTGAAAATCCCGTCCCCTGTCACGCTCTTGATTTTTTTTGATTGTGCTCTCCTCCCCCCTCTTGTTCCTCTTTGTTTTCTATGGGCCTCTTTATGCCCTGATTGGCTTTGGGAAAACCCCAATGATGTTGATCCTGTATCTTTCCACTCGGTCTTCTTGATCGATCCCTCGTGGACCATGTGAATTCTTGTTCCTCAGGGTCATAATCCATCTGGTTCTGATATGCTGGACCATCCCTATCCCTTAGGGGGAAAAAACGGTTCTGGGATTCTCCTCTATTGTTGAACTCCCACTCTTCCCTACTCCTGTCACGATAGGTCCACTCTTCCTGTCGAGGACCTTGATAGGGTGGCCTGTGATAACCATAGTTGTCGTATGGGCCTTTATCCATCACTCTCCTGGGCCCCGGAGCATCTCTATAAGTTTGATATTGGACATTATTGTACTGTTGTGGGCCATAGTCGCGATCATCCTTCCTCCCGGATCCATACTGATGGTTCCAACCCATATGTTTTGAAGGTTGTCCCCCTTTTGGAGGAACCTGTGTTAGTTTAGGAGATTGGTATGACACTCGTCTGCCTTTTTTGGCCAATTTATTGGTATTTGGTTTTTTAGGAGTTTTATGTGCAACCTCCCTAGTGGCTAAATGTTGTATTTCCACTGTGGATGTACTGGAAGCATTATCTCCTTGAGTAATGGCCTCCATTCTAGTTTCTTGTTTACTCAGCTCTTCATTGGCCAATTTTTTTTGCCATTCAAAGACATAATTGTCTTGGTAGTCCCCGTAATCTCTATTATATTTCTTTCTTTTTTAGATTTTTTGTTCCTTCTCTTCCTTATCTAATAGTTTTAAAAGGTTAATTGTTCGCTCCTTATATTCTTCCCCTTCTTTGTAGGGAAGGAGACTGCCTTTAAGGGTTTTTATCTCCCCATCCAATCTCGTTAATTTGCTGTTTTTTCTACCTACTAAAAAACGTAAAAAGTTGACCCCAGCATCATTAAAATACCGAAACCAACTTTCCAGCTCTATTTCACCTTTTTGGGGACACACCTCCCATCTTAGGCTCCTTGGGACCATACTTAATTTAATGTACGTCTCCAAGAAGGCTATATCCCATTGAGTGTGTACTTCGGAGATGGTCAGATTCTTTAATCTGACAAAAAGTCCCCCCAAGTCACCATCTTTGGTGCTAAAAGTCTCAAACACACCGTCGGTGTTGACCACCTTCGATGCCCTATACTCAAAAATATCCATTATTGACCGGAAATGTGATAATGATATTTTTGTTATGAACAAAGAAAATATAAAATTTAAAATTTAAAACAAAAATAGAAAACACGCTCTATATAAATAAAGTGACCCAAAATTCCATATGTGATTGGATATTTGACCCAAAAGTGTGTCTGTGTCACCCCAATGGGTGTTTGAATCACAAAAGGTGTCTGTGATGACACAAAGTGTCAGACTGCTGCAATATATGTGTATCTAAATAACAAATAATAGTGGAAAAGGTATACTGCGCTGTCATAAAAAAACAGAAAAACACAATTTTCGCCTTTTTGTTTTTTTTCTATTAAGCGTTTTCTCAATAATTTTTTTTTTTTTTTTTGTACATATTTTTTTTTTCCGCATAACAGTATGGTATATACATATATATTTAATAATCTGCCCATATGGGCATTGTGATCTTTTGGAGGTAATCTTCTCCATAATGATCGCTCATAGTTCCTTCTCTCATAAAAAAACACATCTTAATACATGTCAGTTGTTGCAACCTTCCATATCCTGTGATGTCCACATAGGGTCTGGGATTGCAATACTGAAGCTGTCCACAGGTGGCCACTGCCTTTCAATCATAAGATAAAGCAATGGTCATTTTTTTAAATTGTATAGCCATAAAACAATTTAGACATTTTATAGCGTGCCTTACATGCAGCATATGCGTGTAAGTATTTAACAAATTTTTTTCAGTATTTTATTACGTTAAGTTTTTTCTCATTTTAAATAATAAAAGAGCTCAATGAATTGGCAGTATGCATGCTTGTATAGGTTAGCGGCATACATGTAGTTTGGGACTGTCTCTTATGGAGTCAGTTCTACCCACAGTTGAATGACTTTTTTAAACTATCACTCTGTGTCTGTATATCGAAATAACATTCGTTTTCTGACCAGAGAATTGTTCGTCCTTGGAAAGAGGGGAGTTTGCCCATATCCAAGATGGCGATACACGCAGCGTGGATGCTGAGAGCTCAGATCTGGGCGGACCTCGTTTGTGTACACTGAATATAAATTGGTGGTGAGTCAGCACGCCGCCTGTGCCCCTGGAAGACGACAGTTTTTGTCGAAACGACGTAGGGAGGAGCGGCGTGCTGACGTCACCACATACGTATCCTGGAAGCAACGGGTAGCGAGAGCTGGCCGGCCTTTTATATAACCATTGCCAATTTTTCTTCATATGCTGTAAGTGCAATTTTTTTACTTTTAAATAAACGTTTTAAATTGGATTACACTATGGGGCTTTCTTTCTCACCCTAATATGGTTTGCTGAGACTTTGGGGAAACACTGATTCGGATGCGGAGGAAACCAGGACAATATAGGAAGCTAATCAGAGACCCTAGCAGGGGTAACAGCTAACTGCTTTGTCTGATCTCTCTCAGGGATCAGACTTTCTGGTAAGCGGCTTGTGAATACTGCGGTGGTGGATTCCCTTTCTAGTACACTGGCACCCTTCTATGATGTCTTATGCCTAAAGTCACGATCATTTGGAGAAACTTAACCTCTTCACTTCACCTTTTTCCTGAGGATTGTTTTTGGTGTTCCTTTTTTTTCACACACTGATCAGGACAATGGGTGATATTATTTAAAGACTGCGTTGGGAGTATATGATTTTCATTATTCTTTACTATATTTCATGCTTTCATGTTGTATGCACCAATGCACTGAGTCTGGGAGTTTATGGTTTTACAACATTTTATGTTTTCATGCTGTATGCGATAATGCACTGAGACTGGACACTTTGATCACCGATATAGTTCTTTAATAATTTATTATTTATTTTAGACACATTGTTGCGCAGCTTATAGTTCTTTATATTATTTATTTTGTGGGTGTCTCACATTTTTTAGTTGCAGCACAGGTATTTATTTACTCACCTCAGATATTTTAGGACAGCGCAGTATACCTTTTCCACATACTGTATATAGCCTGCTATTTATCATAGGCTTGTCTAATCATAATTTATCATAGTACTTCAAATACTTTTACAGTTTTTTTTTTTACCATGTACCCTTTTGGCTGACTGATGTGAAGAGCACCTTTGATTAACCAGCAACATAACAAAAACTACATGTTGTATACTTACTATATTTGTATATTTAATCTAGTTTGCACCTGCTTACGCTACTTTTATTTTTATCTGACCAATCCTTGGAGAACTGACTTCATTTTATGTATTTTTTTCCTAAAATGTGTCTTAATGCTGCTTATCTTTTTGTATGTTGTCTGACCATATGCCCTACCGGTTTTTGTGTAATATGTCACTGTCCTCTCTGCAAACAGAGAGGCATTAGATAGGGTTCATGTTATCCATCTCAGTTATTAGCTTTCTTACCCTTTTCAACAGCAAAATTTTGCTTAAAAAAGAATACAGTTTAAATCTAACACCAGTGATCTGCATACTTTCTAAAGGGCCAGTTTACTGTCCTGCAGACTTTAGGAGGGCTGGGATTATACCCCATCGTTAATGTCAGTGGCAGGAATTATGCCCCATTGTTGGTGTTAGTGGCAGAAAAAAATGCCTCATGGGCCGGATAATGGCAAGCAAAAGACCGCATCCGGCCCCAGGGCCATGGTTTGTAGACCACTGGTATACAGTATACTATCTGTACTGTACACAGTAATATATTTTTTTTTGCTTTGAACTGAGGTTTATCTTTAACCTTTTTTTAAACAAATGGGAAATAAACTGAAAGCCAGTTGTTGCTGCTCCATGCATGTAAACTATTGGATTTAGATTTAATTCTACATTTTCTCATTAACTTTAATTTCTTTTGTGTCTACAGTATAACAAACTCCAGCTTGAGAACACTGCTTTCCACACTATTCCCTGCTATTTTCTATCATTTGACTCTAGTAGCATACAACTGCAGACAATGAGGTGTAACATTTGTATTATCTTTTTCTTTTATTGAAAAAAGTTAAACTGATGTGTTGGCAAAAGTTTAACTACCTCTATTTTCACAGCCAATAAAGTAGTAAAAATTTGGAAAGATGCCTATGGGACTGAGCACAGGTACATAAGGGAAAGTATGAGAATGTGTGTTTGTAAAACAGTGGTATATAAAGAGAATAAGATGAAGCTACAGCAGTATGCTATGGTCAGTTCAAAGCAACCGGTCACATCCCAATATTTATTGAGAAAAATAGAAATAGGGTTGCCCCTGGGATAGTATGGGCCGATGCAATGAAGTGGACTGACCAAAATTGTTTATAAAAGTAAAAAAAGTTTTATTACATATAGATCGTAGAGAATCAACTATGGTCAGTTCAAAGCAACCCGGTCACATCCCAATATTTATTGAGAAAAATAGAAATAGGGTTGCCCCTGGGATAGGGTTGCCCCTGTGTGCCGGGGAGCCTCGGCTAGCCATGCAGAGAAGAGAAGAAAAAAAAAAAGGAGCCCCATGGACCTATCATGGTTGTCCTATGGGGCAGCACCCAATCTAGGGTGTACTCAGCGATAGTCAAATTTACAGGTTCCATCTTTCCTGTTTCCTGCGATTCGGCTCCACTATCGGAGTGATTCCTGACATTGTCCATGCCCCCTTTTTTTTCATCTATCGGTGGCTGTGATTGGTCGGGATCCCTCCGAGCGCTGAACCCAAATGCGCATGCTCACTGAGCCTGCCTGGCTCAGAACCTCCGCTGCCCTGTGTGCCGGCGGTCATGTCGATGTCTGACGCCGCCGCGCATCACCAGTGCGGTGACGCCGGACGCCGCACTGACCGAGGGATGATGTTTGTCCCCGGAAGATTGCTCTGATTTGGCGATGGGATGTCGACGTCCTATCGACGTCTGACCTCGCCGCGCATTACCAGCGCGGTGACGCCGGACGCCGCACTGACCAAGGGATGATGCCTGTCCCCGGAAGACTGCTCTGATTTGGTGATAAGATGCCATCTGGGAGGTTCTACATTGCTCACCTTGCTGGATTACTCCCCCTCCTTGCTCCTCCTCCCTGGCGTCCACACCTACTGTCTGATTGGTCATTTGACCAACAGCTGACCTATTTAAACATTGGTAGTAGCCACACTAGATCTCGCTGCACAGATGAGATCTATATGGCACTGAGATATTCCCGCAGGTAAGAGCTAAACGTCTTGTTCAACAGAGGGACACTGGGTAGCGATGATTTTAACCGCTTCCTATATACCCTGTTACAACAACCTCTCCTCATGAGAACTGACCCCATTTTTTGCCTTTCAGGGCAACTCTCGGTGTTCATTGTTTTTATCCTTGTGAGCCTTGACGTGCCATGCACACTATATCGGAGTAAGGATATTCCTACACAATCAGTGTGATTTTTCAACAAATATCCCCAACTTCCATATACACATAGATATATACTTCTTATCCTTTTTCAACAATCTGAGTGGCTTGTCAATACAAGATCGTTCTCAGTTTATTCTGAAACGTATACAAGCCCTCATTTGTTTCAACATTGAATTTGTCCCTTATCACCTGTTGGATTGGATTTTCTGCAAACCCCAAGGAGCTCACCCAAATGACATCTCATTCTACATCTATGTGTTGTAAAAAACCTTTGTGAGACGTAAGTAGCAACCTTTATGTTCTCCCTATTTTAGATATCAATTGTAATTTTGCTTAATGTTTATCCAATGTTGCATGCTATGCAAAATGTTTATGATGCAATGTCTTATAGAAATCAAATATGATATTTTTATACATTGTCTCTTTTGTTGTTCTTCTTGAACCACAGATTAAATTCAATACATTGTTCTGCCTGTATACCTACCCTGAAGAAGGAACATATATATTCTGGCATTGAACCACCTCATATATCCGAAACATGTCGGTGTCCATTTGCATCTCTTTGTATTGATACCTAGTGTCCATCACTATGGATGTGAATGTACAGTAATGTATATTGGCTTTTAATGTGAACCCACAATTCATGTGTGTTTCATTCTATATTTCTAATGTACAACCTTTTTTCATTGTTGATCCTCTACGATCTATATGTAATAAAACTTTTTTTACTTTTATAAACAATTTTGGTCAGTCCACTTCATTGCATCGGCCCATACTATCCCAGGGGCAACCCTATTTCTATGTTTGTAAAACAGTAAACAATTATATGCATGCAGTAGGACATGTCTATGCCAAGTTTTAAAGGGAAGCTATGTTGATTTTGGGTGAAACTTTTATTATAGCTGTCTCTTAATGTGTATATGCTTTTGAATTGTTGTCTTGTATTTTTACTGTAAATGTACAACTTTTTTTTTTTTTTTTTTACAAATAAACAATTAATACATGACATAGAATTCCTAGAGAACTATGAGTTATCAAATGACTGAGCACAGCAAAAGCTTCTTGTGTTGAGGCACTGTTTGATGCAACTTCTGACCGAGCATCCTAAATCACTGTGATGAGTCACTCCTAGGGTTGAGGTTGAAGTTTGTCATTACCTTGGGGTTTCAGTGGATCCAGTGGCTTCAAAATTTACTGAACTGGTGAACTAATGTGGAAATTTGCCAATCCACCATTGCAGGTTTACAATGATCAATAAGGGGGGCTTTGTTTTGTGCCAGCCTCCTCACTCCAAAAAAGGAGGGTTGGAGTAGTTTAGGAAGAGATAACAGTCTGTGTAGGGATAGTTAGTTGCTTTACGATGTCATACTCTGTTATATTGTGTTAAATGATCATGGACTGCAGAGTAGCAAGCTGCATATTCATAGATCACAGACCCAATGGTCCTTTTTATGACCACCTTTTTTGTATGTGATGGTAACAACCACTGTTGCTGTTTAAACTGCTGGGCCCCCTTGTAGTATTTTTTAAATTTGTTTCACATTTATTTTATTTTTTTATTGTATGTTCATTAAAAAATAAGATCCAGGGTCTTTCATACCTTTAGTACTGTCATAAAAACATATCCCCTGTCATAGCTCTACATTATATACTTCCAGGACCCCTCTCAGCTTTCTGCTGGTGGCTAAGAATGTATTTCATAGACTGGAAATCTAGGCTATTCTGCACAATTTCCACATTCAAAAATGTAATACTATGTGGATCAGAAATCATAGTAAATTTTAGGTTAAATTTGTTAATATTCAAAGCTTGTAAGCATTCATTAAGTAATTGTTGGTAACCGTTCCATACGACGAGTATGTCATCAATGTACCTGTGCCACATAACGACATGGCACAGGTACATAGAGAGGTCCTCGTCGGAAAAAATGGAGCGCTCCCATTCCCCCAGGTACAGGTTGGTGTAGCCAGGGGCACAACAGGTGCCCATGGCTACGCCCTGTACCTGGAGGAAAGCCCCACCATCAAATGTAAAGACATTGTGTTTGAGTATAAAGTCAAGCGCTGATATAATGAATTTATTGAACAAATATTCATGGTGACTGGTCTGTAGGAGCATATGATTGACGGAGGCTATACCTAAAGAATGCGGTATAGAGCTGTATAGGGCCTCTATGTCAATGCTGACCAAAATTGATTCCTGGGGTATCTGAACCTCTTCAATGATGCGCAATAGGTGAAGAGTGTCACATACATAGGAGGGTAGGCTGGAAACAAAAGGTTTTAGATGTTCGTCTACCAAACAAGATAGATTTTCTGTGATTGCACCATTCCCTGATATTATGGGGTGACCAGGGGGGTTTTGTGCGTTTTTGTGAATTTTTGGGAGGGAGTAAAAGGTGGGAGTTTTTGGAAAGGTAGTACGTATAAAATCTAATGTCTGCTTCGAGATAATTTTGCTCTGGAATGCTGTGTCGACCAGGTCATAAAACTTGAGATTGTAAGCTTTGATAACATCCGTGCTCACTGGACGATACCAATCTAAGTTGCTTAAGATATCTAGGCACATTTGTTTATAGTGACAATTGTTTATTAACACTATGTTGCCTCCTTTATCTGAAGATTTGATGGTTATATCATGATTATCAGATAAGTTTTTCAAAGCAATTTTTTCATTCCGAGTGAGGTTTGTATGGCCTGGCGTCAGAGGCTCCAGAGTTTGAATCTCGCGGCAGACATTTTTCAAAACGTTAGAAACACCTTGGTTAGAACTAGGGGCTGGATAGAATGACGATTTTTTTTTGAGAGATGATTTGGTAATAATAACTTTGTCTAAAGTAGATGAATCAGGGTTGGCCAAAAGAGAATCCAAATCCACAGTGTCTATCAGATCGGTGGATTCGTTTTCCATTAGTAGAGATTTTAGTTTTTTTAATGCTTGTCTTTCACTGAAAGTATGGAATTCTTGGGCATCTGAATCTGTTTTTTCAAACATACTTTGAAGAAGTAATTTTCGGATGTATAAGTGTAAGTCTTTAGTAACCTCAAATTTGTCCAAAGCTTTGTTGGGACAGAATGTAAGTCCCTTTGATAGCACTGAAATTTCGTCCGAAGTAAGGGGATGTGTAGATAGATTGATAATATTAAATGGTGAAGTGACTGAGTGAGTCATTAGGGTGGGGTGGGAGTTGGGGGAACCTGTGAGTTTCCCTGGCTCCTGGAAAACATGGGGGGAACTTTAGGGGTAACAAATGTATTATTTGTACCTCCTGTTGTGATTCCTGTGCCTACATTCGTGGTTTCCAAAGTTACTGTGGTTAAAGTGCTTGGAGCACTGGGAGGGGTAATTCATGGGTGTTGTTTTGGTGGACGTTTGTGTGGGTGAATGCTAAAAGGATTATCAGGATCTCGGCTACGTTTCGGTTGTCTTGAGCGTTTAGGTTTAGAAGATGTATGTGACATGTTGGAAGATACCGAGGAGGTATCAGACATGTCTGAACGGATTAGTTGTTGGGGTTAATTTTTACGCGAAAATCTAAAATTATTATTATTATTTTGGGACCATTTATAAGCCTGTCCTTCCTCAAAGGCTTGTTTATCTTGTAAGTATTTGAATTCTTTCTTAGCTAAGATAGATTTATTAAATTGTTCGATGTGAACTCTCAACTTCTCATTTAGATCTTGATATGAGAGGTGAGCCTGGAGAGGTTTAATTTTAGAATATATCTTGTCAATGTTTAAGTTGATGTCAATCAGACGTTTTTGATATTCATCTATTAGGAGTCTCATCATAGTTGATGAACATGCTTTTAAGTTGGTTTCCCATGCAATTTTGAACAGGGGGTCCAAATTTTCAAAAGATGGGAAAATTTGGACCCGTAGTCCCAAAGGGTTAAGATCATCCCTAATATATTCGTCAAATGTTTTAACATGCCAGTGCATTAAGGACTTTTTCTCCAGCCATTTGGTCAAATTTGAAAACAAAAAAGTTAGTTCAGATTCTATAGACTCATTTTGGCCATAGTCAGATTGTAATTTAGTTATAAATGTATCCCAAGATTCACTATACAATTCAGCCATATTTTTTTTGCAATGTCTAAAAGGAAAGGAAATCAAAAAAGAATATAGTAGTATACTGGTAGCTTCAAATGGTTGGGGACTTATTGGGTATTTTCTACCCGTATAGAATGTGGTATATAAAGAGAATAAGATGAAGCTACAGCAGTATGCTATGGTCAGTTCAAAGCAGCCGGTCACATCCCAATATTTATTGAGAAAATAGAAATAGGGTTGCCCCTGGGATAGGGTTGCCCCTGTGTGCCGGGAGCCTCGGCTAGCCATGCAGAGAAGAGAAGAAAAAAAAAAAGGAGCCCCATGGACCTATCATGGTTGTCCTATGGGGCAGCACCCAATCTAGGGTGTACTCAGCGATAGTCAAATTTACAGATTCCATCTTTCCTGTTTCCTGCGATTCGGCTCCGCTATCGGAGTGATTCCTGACATTGTCCATGCCCCCTTTTTTTTCATCTATCGGTGGCTGTGATTGGTCGGGATCCCTCCGAGCGCTGGACCCGAATGCACATGCTCACTGAGCCTGCCTGGCTCAGAACCTCCGCTGCCCTGTGTGCCGGCGGTCATGTCGATGTCTGACGCCGCCGCGCATCACCAGTGCGGTGACGCCATACACCGCACTGACCGAGGGATGATGTTTGTCCCCGGAAGATTGCTCTGATTTGGCGATGGGATGTAGACATCCTATCAACGTCGCCGCGCATTACCAGCGCGGTGACGCCGGACGCCGCACTGACCAAGGGATGATGCCTGTCCCCGGAAGACTGCTCTGATTTGGTGACGGGATGCCATCTGGGAGGTTCTACATTGCTCACCTTGCTGGATTACTCCCCCTCCTTGCTCCTCCTCCCTGGCGTCCACACCTACTGTCTGATTGGTCATTTGACCAACAGCTGACCTATTTAAACATTGGTAGTAGCCACACTAGATCTCACGGCACAGATGAGATCTATATGGCACGGAGATATTACCGCAGGTAAGAGTTTAACATCTTGTTCAACAGAGGGACACTGGGTAGCGATGATTTTAACCGCTTCCTATATACCCTGTTACAACAACCTCTCCTCCTGAGAACTAACCCCATTTTTTGCCTTTCAGGGCAACTCTCGGTGTTCATTGTTGTTATCCTTGTAAGCATTGACGTACCGTGCACACTATATCGGAGTAAGGATATTCCTACACAATCAGTGTGATTTTTCAACAAATATCCCCAACTTTCATATACACATAGATATATACTTCTTATCCTTTTTCAACAATCTGAGTGGCTTGTCAATACAAGATCGTTCTCAGTTTATTCTGAAACGTATACAAGCCCTTATTTGTTTCAACATTGAATTTGTCCCTTATCACCTGTTGGATTGGATTTTCTGCAAACCCCAAGGAGCTCACCCAAATGACATCTCATTCTACATCTATAGCCCCGTACACACGATCGGATAACCTATGGATATTCGTCCGATGGATTTTTCCATCGGATATCCGATGAAACTGTTTTCCATCAGTCTTGCCCACACACCATCAGTCAAAAAACCGACCGTTCCAAACGCGGTGACGTAAAACACTCCGATGAGCCGAGAAAAATGAAGTTTAATGCTTCTGAGCATGCGTCGACTTGATTCTGAGCATGCGTGGGTTTTTGATCCGATGGACTTGCCCATAGACGATCGGAAATTCCCATCGGTTTTTTATCCATCGGAAAATTTTAAAACAAGTTCAATTTTTTACAACCGATGGAAAAAAGACCGATGGGTACCATACACGATCGGTTGGTCTGATGAAAACCATCCATCGGACGGTTTTCATCAGTCAAACCGATCGTGTGTACGAGGCTTTATAGTGTTGTAAAAAACCTTTGTGAGACGTAAGTAGCAACCTTTATGTTCTCCCTATTTTAGATATCAATTGTAATTTTGCTTAATGTTTATCCAATGTTGCATGCTATGCAAAATGTTTATTATGCAATGTCTAAGGCTCCATGTACACAGAAGCTGATAAACTGCAGTTAATGGGCGTTTTGGCGTTTTTTTTTTAAAAGCCCATTAACTGCACTCTATGTTAGCCTATGTGTTCATGTACACATAACGTTTTTTAGCTTTAATGAGCAGTGGAGTTAATGGGCTTTTTTCTGAACGCAGGAAATTTGCGTTCAAAGTGACGTTTTTCGGCAGAAAAAAACGCAAAAAAAGCAAAACGCCGAAAAACGCTCATAAATGCTCAAAAACGCTCAAAAACGCTGGCCGCGAGCGTTTTTTAGTCCATTGAAAAAAAAAAATTTTTTTTTTTTTTTAAAAGCTAAAAAAAGCTACACTGAAAAACGCTAATAAAAGCTAGTAAAAAAACGCTGATAAAAGCTAGCTTTTTCTGTTGCTTTAAAAACGGCCGTTTTTGAGCTTCTGTGTACATGGAGCCTTATAGAAATCAAATATGATATTTTTATACATTGTCTCTTTTGTTGTTCTTCTTAAACCACAGATTAAATTCAATACATTGTTCTGCCTGTATACCTACCCTGAAGAAGGAACATATACAGGTCCTTCTCAAAAAATTAGCATATTGTGATAAAGTTCATTATTTTCTGTAATGTACTGATAAACATTAGACTTTCATATATTTTAGATTCATTACACACAACTGAAGTAGTTCAAGCCTTTTCTTGTTTTAATATTGATGATTTTGGCATACAGCTCATGACAACCCAAAATTCCTATCTCAAAAAATTAGCATATCATGAAAATGTTCTCTAAACGAGCTATTAACCTAATCATCTGAATCAACGAATTAACTCTAAACACCTGCAAAAGATTCCTGAGGCTTTTAAAAACTCCCAGCCTGGTTCATTACTCAAAACCGCAATCATGGGTAAGACTGCCGACCTGACTGCTGTCCAGAAGGCCATCATTGACACCCTCAAGCAAGAGGGTAAGACACAGAAAGAAATTTCTGAACGAATAGGCTGTTCCCAGAGTGCTGTATCAAGGCACCTCAGTGGGAAGTCTGTGGGAAGGAAAAAGTGTGGCAGAAAACGCTGCACAACGAGAAGAGGTGACCGGACCCTGAAGAAGATTGTGGAGAAGGACCGATTCCAGACCTTGGAGGACCTGCGGAAGCAGTGGACTGAGTCTGGAGTAGAAACATCCAGAGCCACCGTGAACAGGCGTGTGCAGGAAATGGGCTACAGGTGCCGCATTCCCCAGGTCAAGCCACTTTTGAACCAGAAACAGCGGCAGAAGCACCTGACCTGGGCTACAGAGAAGCAGCACTGGACTGTTGCTCAGTGGTCCAAAGTACTTTTTTCGGATGAAAGCAAATTTTGCATGTCATTCGGAAATCAAGGTGCCAGAGTCTGGAAGAAGACTGGGGAGAGGGAAATGCCAAAATGCCTGAAGTCCAGTGTCAAGTACCCACAGTCAGTGATGGTCTGGGGTGCCATGTCAGCTGCTGGTGTTGGTCCACTGTGTTTTATCAAGGGCAGGGTCAATGCAGCTAGCTATCAGGAGATTTTGGAGCACTTCATGCTTCCATCTGCTGAAAAGCTTTATGGAGATGAAGATTTCATTTTTCAGCACGACCTGGCACCTGCTCACAGTGCCAAAACCACTGGTAAATGGTTTACTGACCATGGTATTACTGTGCTCAATTGGCCTGCCAACTCTCCTGACCAGAACCCCATAGAGAATCTGTGGGATATTGGGAAGAGAAAGTTGAGAGACGCAAGACCCAACACTCTGGATGAGCTTAAGGCCGCTATCGAAGCATCCTGGGCCTCCATAACACCTCAGCAGTGCCACAGGCTGGTTGCCTCCATGCCACGCCGCATTGAAGCAGTCATTTCTGCAAAAGGATTCCCGACCAAGTATTGAGTGCATAACTGAACATAATTATTTGAAGGTTGACTTTTTTTGTATTAAAAACACTTTTCTTTTATTGGTCGGATGAAATATGCTAATTTTTTGAGATAGGATTTTTGGGTTTTCATGAGCTGTATGCCAAAATCATCAATATTAAAACAAGAAAAGGCTTGAACTACTTCAGTTGTGTGTAATGAATCTAAAATATATGAAAGTCTAATGTTTATCAGTACATTACAGAAAATAATGAACTTTATCACAATATGCTAATTTTTTGAGAAGGACCTGTATATTCTGGCATTGAACTGCCTCATATATCTGAAACATGTCGGTGTCCATTTGCATCTCTTTGTATTGATACCTAGTGTCCATCACTATGGATGTGAATGTACAGTAATGTATATTGGCTTTTAATGTGAACCCACAATTCATGTGTGTTTCATTCTATATTTCTAATGTACAACCTTTTTTCATTGTTGATCCTCTACGATCTATATGTAATAAAACTTTTTTTACTTTTATAAACAATTTTGGTCAGTCCACTTCATTGCTTCGGCCCATACTATCCCAGGGGCAACACTATTTCTATGTTTGTAAAACAGTAAACAATTATATGCATGCAGTTGGACATGTCTATACCAAGTTTTAAAGGGAAGCTATGTTGATTTTGGGTGAAACTTTTATTATAGCTGTCTCTTAATGTGTATATGCTTTTGAATTGTTGTCTTGTATTTTTACTGTAAATGTACAATCTTTTTTTTTTTTTTTTTTACAAATAAACAATTAATACATGACATAGAATTCCTAGAGAACTATGAGTTATCAAATGACTGAGCACAGCAAAAGCTTCTTGCGTTGAGGCACTGTTTGATGCAACTTCTGACCGAGCATCCTAAATCACTGTGATGAGTCACTCCTAGGGTTGAGGTTGAAGTTTGTCATTACCTTGGGTTTTCAGTGGATCCAGTGGCTTCAAAATTTACTGAACTGGTGAACTAATGTGGAAATTTGCCAATCCACCATTGCAGGTTTACAATGATCAATAAGGGGGGCTTTGTTTTGTGCCAGCCTCCTCACTCCAAAAAAGGAGGGTTGGAGTAGTTTAGGAAGAGATAACAGTCTGTGTAGGGATAGTTAGTTGCTTTACGATGCCATACTCTGTTATACTGTGTTAAATGATCATGGACTGCAGAGTAGCAAGCTGCATATTCATAGATCACAGACCCAATGGTCCTTTTTATGACCACCTTTTTTGTATGTGATGGTAACAACCACTGTTGCTGTTTAAACTGCTGTGCCCCCTTGTAGTATTTTTTAAGTTTGTTTCACATTTATTATTTTTTTTATTGTATGTTCATTAAAAAATAAGATCCAGGGTCTTTCATACCTTTAGTACTGTCATAAAAACATATCCCCTGTCATAGCTCTACATTATATACTTCCAGGACCCCTCTCAGCTTTCTGCTGGTGGCTAAGAATGTATTTCATAGACTGGAAATCTAGGCTATTCTGCACACTTTCTGTAATTCTACCTCTGCCCATACCAGAGCAGAGTAGAGTGATGAATTGGAACACTGACAATGCTTGGTAGACCTAACAACAGGCTACTCTGCACACTTCCTTGTGTGAACATGCCATTACTGATGGCAAGGGGCTGTGTTCCCAATTACAGTGCCCATTGCCCAATCTTCCCCTTTCTTCCCTTCCTTACCTTCTCCATTCTTTTATATTGGTGCTCTCCCTTTTGCCTGTTTCCCCTTCCGCTCTTTTTCCATATTGCTCACCTATACTATACCAACAATAACTCAGCTTGAACATGTAATATGACTATGTGCAACTGCATGACTTCCACATAGCCAACAACCTAAACCATGACAACTGTGTCTTGTACAATTCAACTTTACATAGGTGTCACCCCAAGATCTCACTATATGGTATCTGTCCAATACAGACAATGAGTGTATTATTTCTGTGCCATAATTTGACTGTATGGTATACACATTTTTTCAAAAAAATTTAGCTTGCAAAGCTTTTCTGTAACTCTATGTACCTTTGTAAAACCAATAAACTTTTATTCTATAAAACATAGGGATTTTTTGAGGGGGTCCTTTTTTTGTGAGGGGGGGGGGGGTCCATTGCAGTACTTTATCACATACTTGTGCATTAAATATGTAACATATTTATTCCCCCAGCATAACAAGATAGCAGAATAACAGAGTCCCCAATGAGTTTCTGCCAGCTTGAGGAAGCAACACAGCACAATTCTATCAAACACATACCTGAAGTCTATATGTTGAATTTTTTGGACATATGAGGATTTGAGTGGGTTCTGGGAACTAGATTTGTTGTGGCTGCTACTGTATGTACCTGGTCAATTTATGCCCGTTTGGTTTGACCTTTTAAAAAGATGAGGCGTTGCATTCAAAACTGCATAAAAAGCCTTTATTTAAATTTTTTTAATTAATCAGATTTCTGTGCTGCTACTGTTTTTAAGTAAATATAAACGTAACAGTTAAAAAATCAATTACACATCCAAAATATGTGATGCCAAAATACAGTGCCACAGATTTTATCATTGCCTACAGCTGTTGTAAACCCTCTTTTTTTAAAATAACAAACAAGTCATACTTACCTCCATTGTGCAGTTCGTTTTGCACAGAGTGGCCCCGATATACCTCTTCTGGGGTCCTTCAGCGGTGCTGGTGGCTCCTCCCTGCATCGAGTGTCCACATTGGAGAAACGCTCTCCTTGGTGGACACCCGTGCGGGCGCGCTCCGGAGTCCCCCATCTGTGACCATTCACACAGATTGGCCGGGCTCGGCCCCGCCCCCGGGGCCGCGTCATAGGATTTGATTGACAGCAGTGGGAGCCAATGGCTGTGCTGCTATCAATCTATCCAATCAGGACACGAGACACCAGCTACAGATGGTGTGCTCATTCTCGGACGGAGGATTACAGCATCCAGGAAAGTAAAATGGGGGGCTGGGGGGCTGAAGCACTAAAAAAGGTTTTTCACCTTAATGCACAGAATGCATTAAGGTAAAAAACCATGAGGGATTACAACCCCTTTAAAGATATCTCCTAAGAACGTAATCTAAAAGGACTGGTGATGTCAAGACCTGGATCACCTGCTGGTGGCACTGTGCTTCCCATAGTGGAAGGTTGTAGTTTCAGTGTCCACCAGCAGGTATCCCCCAGTAGCCAGCAGATCCTAGTGTAGCGGGGTATCGTTTCCTACCCACAGACTACAGTTCCCAGTACGCTTTGCGGCACCCAGGGTGCAATTCCCTGAGCAAGGACTGCTGGGGTGGACTTTAAAAGGGGGAGGAGGAGCCTCTCTCTTTGGACGCCGCCCTCCCTGCAAGAGGATCCCTGCACTTACCTGCTGCACGTGCAAGGCCTGAAGCCTGGGCCTTGCATTTGTTCCAGAGAGCCTTCCGCTCCACCGAGGAGCCTGCGGAGAATCTGATCCACCTGAGGTGCCACCATCTTCTGGAGGACCGAAGACCCGGCACATCTTGGGCACTGTGAAGCGACTCACAGTAGCGGAGGTACCGGACAGGAGTCGGTCCAGTCGGGTGAGAGAGCGCCAGCTCAGAACCGCATCTGATTAACTTTGTAGCCTACTAACTTTGCCTAGGCCCATCAGTGATTACAGTTATACTCTGGAGAGACTGTCTGCTGAACTGAGTTTATTAGTCTCTCCAGCTTTGCTAAGTTAGTGATCATCACTACCCCTCCCTTTTGGATTACAGTTTGTTCTTCATGTGCACCACCGAGTTTTGCTAGCGAAGATCCTTCAACAAACTATACCCCAAGTTATAGTCAGGCCTGACTGGGTAGTATAGGACATTGCTGGGCGCCATTTTTGCTCACGAGGGAGGATAGCTGCAGCGGGGTTATTATATTACCATTGCATTGCTGAATGTTATACCTTTTTAATGTGTACACCTATATTGCAGGGATCTGCATGAGATATTGTATACAAATTACCATTTATACTTTTACCAATAGTAAAAAGTTATAGTTAAAGTGGTTGTAAACCCACTTTTTCAACTTGCACCTACAGGTAAGCCTAGATTAAGGCTTACCTGTAGGTGCAAGAAATATCTCCTAAACCTACACGGTTTAGGAGATATTTACTAAAATGACAGGCGCCGCTGTCTACGGTGCATGCGCGCCGTAGATAACGGCGCATTCATGGGGTTAATCCCATTCACAAACTCGGCTACTTCCCAGCAATAGCTGGGCGTAGCCGAATGGGACGCCTCCCGCGTGCATGCGCAGAGTGACGTCTTCGCCGCTCCGGCCAATCACAGCGCCGGAGCGGCGCTGTGATTGGCTGGTGCGGCGATACCCGGAAGTAACATTCCGGCTATCGCCGCAGGGATGGCTGCGGCTCAAGACAGGGACATGGACGGCTTCGGGGGCCCCGATCTAAGGTAAGTGGTACATAATGAGCTAGTATGCTAGTCATACTAGCTCATTATGCCTTTCTCTTGCAGGTGTTGTAAAAAAAAAAAAACGAGTAGTAGGTTTACAACCACTTTAAGTAATTTGGTTGTCAGTGTCAATTACTGCACTGGGATAAAGGGGTTGTGCCATATAACAGTATAGATATAGTACAGTTATACCATCCTTCCCCCTTTCCTAACTGTGCCAGAGAGGTTAGAGCCGATTGCCAGGGGTTGACAGCGGTGCATTACAAGGCCCAAAACAAAAAACAAGCAGCCCTCTTAAACTGAGGGTATCGCTATACTAGTAATCAGTTTACACCTGATCTTGTCTGCTAGGATGGTACTTAGGTCCTCCCCTACCAGTGCCCCTTGCTCCATTGTATTGCTGCTGCCAGATTCTGTTTGCCATTCATTGACATATAAACATTTAAAAGATGGATCTCACTGCTGAATAGTAACCAATATTACTTGACTGATTCGTCCCGTGGCATAGGGGAACCTCTACAACTATTTTGCAATGTCCAAATACAAGGGAAAATGGAGGGGTAGGGAAAAGGTGGGGGGGGGGACCAGAGTGGTCACCCCGCCCAAGCAAGAGTTGTGAAAGAGGACCAACTACGGCATATGTAGTAAATGGTATAACCTTTATTGTACAAAAATGTATATAGAAAATGATGGGGAGGCACAATGGCCCACCCTTCCAAACACCATTAAAAACTGGTTAAAAAGGGGCAACATTGTTGCCCCTTTGTCACTTTGATCACTTGATCAAAACGCACAGGGCGTCACCCAGACATGCATACATACTTCAATCACCCTATGAATAGCTTCAAGGTATCCAAGGTATGGGTAAACAGGTGCCAAGCAATACTTGTCCCAATCAGGGATAGCACAATCCATTGTTCTAATGCCTTGTACACTGTCGTATTGATATGGTTCTCAGGCTAACTGTTTGCATTCATCCTGATCTTGCTCCTACCCTGTACCATGCTGCCTTGTACCTGCTCCCCCTTGTTCCTGATCCCAGTTTTGGTTCCCCCTTCCCATCTGCTCCCTGCACCTCCAGTTTTCCCCTGCTTTTCTGTGTTAACCATTTTGTATATATTGTATATAGTTAGTTTTTTAGTTAGGCTTACTATTGGTTGATTAACTAGGTATTCTGTCACTGGGTTTTTGGTTTACTTATATTTTTATGTTTGCTGTTGTATGGATTTTGTTTCACTGCAAATACATCTCACTTAAAGCATACACAGACTGGTCCCAGTATACTGAGTTTAGCCACGCAGATCTGCCTATCCTTGCTGCTGATTCCTGACAGGTAATTATTCCTTGTCACTCTTTAAGTCCCACTTAAAGAACCTTCTTCCTGCTGTATTATATTGTTTTTATTTATTTTTATTTTTTGCTTTGTTAAATGTTCTTCATGGCAAATCTCAGCTCCTCATATCCTTTTTGGCAATAGCGTGCCTTTAAGGCCTCGTACACATGACCGAGTTTCTCGGCAAGAACCAGCAAGAAACTTGCTGGCAGAGATGTCTTGCCGAGAAATTAGTTCGTGTGTATGGTTTCTCGTCAAGAAAACCGACAAGTAATCTCGACGAGAAAATAGAGAACCTGCTCTCTATTTTCTCGTCGAGATTCTCGTCGGCATGTTTCTCGACGAGAAAAGTGAGTGTGTGTACACTTACCTGTCCTCCGGGAAGCCCGCACATGTTCGAAATGAATTCAACGCATGCGCGGTAGCTTCCTAGGCATAGGTAGGGTATACCAAGATGGCGGCGACGGCATCGAATGTGACGAGCGCATGCTCGTCGTAGTCGATGACGTCACCGCATACGCTCCATTCAAAGAACCGCGGGTTCTTTGAATCGAACGTGTGTACACTTGGCCGGGACAAGTTTCTTGTCCAAGAATCTCGTCGAAAAAAACGACATGTTTTTTCCGACGAGAATCTCGGCCGTGTGTACGAGGCTTCAGCCTTGAAAATGGCCAGAATTTAGTAGCAAGTGTAGCGATACCCTCAGCTTAAGCGGGCCGCAAGGTTTGATTTGGGCCCTGAGTACAGCTCGCCAACCCACCGGCAATCGGCTCTACCCACTCTGGCACAGCTAGTCTAAAGGATACACACATATATCCTTATACTTTAAGAGAGAGATTCAAACATAGAACAGTAATAAAGGGATAACGGATTTTACTCCTTGTTATGCAAAGAAAACACACAGCAATGACAATATGATTTTTAACTTGTATGCAGAGCCCTGCAATGACAGTCACATTACACCATAGGATAAAAGGGGGGGGGGTGAAGGAACGCCACGTGGGGCGACCGTTAACTAGGTACCCTATGGTACAACAGCTAAATGTAACCTAACGGACCAGGCCTGATCCCTTACTCTAAAACTTAGTCCTGTAAGAATAATGGTTTCTTCACCGGCTTGCTGTAGAGGTGGTGCACATAAGAATAATAAACACTTTGTAATCCAACAGGGAGAATCTGAACAACTGACCGTACTTCACTAGAGATCCTCTGGATCAGTCCTGCTGTGGATCTCCAGTGAGAGTCTTAAAGTGAAGTGGTAGGCCTCGGCAGTCTATAGGCACAGTACTACAAACAGGTCATTGGATGAGCTTTCGCTCAGCTCACCCTCCGGACGCGACCCGTCCGGGACTTCCACCGGCTGTGTCGTCACTCGCACACAGCGGTTGCTGCCATCGGGTCTCCTATCCAATCTAGGCTGCAGGCAGGAGATGTTGGATGCCACCCAGGCTCGCAAAGGGTGGAAGGCTCTTTGGTTCGCTGCAAGAAGTCCCCAGGCTTCAGGCCCTCACACAGCACAGCTCCGCACAGGTCGATCAGTCTCAGCCGTCCCGTGTCCCAAAGAGAGCGAGTCAGGCCTCGCCCCTTCCTTATATCACTTCCCCCATGAGTCTCTGGGGCTTAACCCAAAACATCCGGTGAACAGTGGACCTCTGGGAACCGTAGTTCTTTCTCCTAATGAAAGGGGAAACACCCCGCTACACACTCCCCCCACTAAAACTCTTTGGTCCCCAAAGATAAACAATTTAACAACAATTCTGAACCAATTTACTGAATGCGGAGTATGATGTTGGTACAGGGAATTTCCACCAAAACTCAGAGGTGGGGTTCCCTATACCACAGGTCACACTAGCATGGGTGGCCTGTCTAACTGTGCCAGAGAGTGAGCTGGGGTTGTCTTCCACCAAATGAACAGTGGAAGGATCTGAGCACTTAGTACTTCTTCTGGCAGTGGCAACAGAGTCCTCTGAGCTTTTTCCCAATTGAGGGTAGGTTAATCTCCTGGGTGGCCTCACTGCTCTGTAAGTTCTTTGCTCCCTTGGGACTTCAGGCTCAGGTACCACAGGCTCTGCGTCAGGAACACTTTCTGACACCATCACTGATTCTGGGGCCTCTTCCTCCTCTGCTTCTGAGTAAAGGCCCGGAATATCTTCCCAGCATTCAGGTACATCACTGGATGGAATGAACTCTGTAGCTTCTGGGTTCAGGGTCCCATCCTGTGTATCTTCAGTGGGTGGAAGGTCTATGGCGGAACTCCCTGGAGTTGAGGAGGGCCATAGCCACTCAAGTTCTCCCCTCCCATCTTCACTTGGTTGGGAAGCCTGTCCATCCCTAGCTCGGAGGGTCTGAGACCGAGTGTTGGGTCTGGGGGTATCCAAGATGGAAACAGATTCCGTCAGGTTCTTCACTGAAGGTATCCTGACTGCCTCTTTAAGTGGGAGTAAGTGATTTCTGTGCCAGGTTTTCAAGGGTCCCACTCTCCCCTCTGGCTTTAACTTATACACCGGTAGTCCAGGAAGTTTTCTACAAATGACATAAGGCTCGGACCTCCATCTATCAGCAAGTTTATGTTTCCCTGGGATCCCTAGGTTGCGTAGCAGCACACGGTCTCCAGGCTGCAGGTCTTGCACTCGAACCTTCAGGTCAAAGTTCCTTTTATTTCTGACCCCTCTCCGGTCCGAGGCCGCTTGGGCTTGTTCATAGGCCGCTTTCAGTTTATACCTAAGTCGGTCCACATATCCTTTGTGGGAGGTAACAGAGGTATAGTCTAGGGAAATGCCAAAGGCCAGATCCACTGGCAATCTTGCTTCTCTCCCAAACATGAGGCGGTAGGGAGAGTAACCCGTCACATCACTGGTGGTGCAATTGTAGGCATGCACCAAAGTGGATATGTGTTGACTCCAATGCTGCTTCTTCTCTGTCTCCAGAGTCCCCAGCATGTTTAACAAAGTCCGATTAAACCTCTCAGGCTGGGCATCTCCTTGTGGATGATAAGGGGTAGTCCTGGTCTTCTCCACTCCCAGGGAGTCCAGTAGGTTCCGGATCAGGCGACTCTCAAAGTCCCTTCCTTGGTCAGAGTGGATTCTCTGTGGTAATCCATAGTGGACGAAGTATTTTTCTAGAAGCACCTTAGCTACAGTGGAAGCCTTCTGGTCTCTGGTGGGGAACGCCTGTGCATAACGGGTGAAATGATCGGTTACCACCAGAACATTTCCCAATCCACTCAAATCGGGTTCGAGGCAGAGAAAGTCAATGCATACCAGATCCATTGGGCCTTGACTCTGTAGGTGGCCCATTGGGGCAGCTTGATGGGGTAGAGTCTTCCTCTGGATGCATCGTGCACAGGAGTGACAATATTCCTCCACTTCAGCCCTCATACAGGGCCAATAGAACCGGCTTCTGACAAGTTGGAAGGTTCTTTCAGCTCCTAGGTGACCATGCTGGTCATGTAAGGCAACCAGCACAGTCTCTTGGTACTTCTCTGGGAGAAACAACTGCCATTTATCCTCGGAGTCATCAGAGGGGCCCCTTCGGTAGACCACTCCCTGATGGACCTGTAGCTTGTCTAGCTCCCTCCATAGCAGACGAGCCTCCTTGGAGGGGTGATGTCGAAGTTTCTCTGGACTCTCGTTTTCCAATGCTTCAAAGACCAATCTCCCTATGGGGTCTTCCAATTGGTCGCACCTCAGGTCCTTCTTAGACAGCTTCGACAAGCCTTCCTCTTCAAGTTGAGTCACCCCACAGTAGTGTTTTGGAACTCCCACTGTGGTAACTCCTATTTCCTCTGCTCTGGAGCCTCCTCGGGCTTGGAATTCAGCTCCTTGACAAAGGGCCCGCCCCCCGTCCGGTGCTACCTGAGTCCAGTCCTCCCAGTCATCAGCCATGGCATGAGATCTTCGGGACAGGGCATCTGCATCCCTATTTCCAGCCCCTGGTCTGTACTTCAGACTGAAGTTGAACCCAGATAATGCAGCTAGCCACCTGTGTCCTGTGGCATCCAACTTGGCAGTGGTGAACAGGTAGGTCAGGGGGTTGTTATCTGTTTTCACTGTAAACTCTGCTCCATAAAGGTAGTCTCTTAGTTTGTCCACAACTGCCCATTTGAGGGCCAAGAACTCCAACTTATGGGTGGGGTAGTTTTTCTCCGAGGGGGTCAGACTTCGACTCACATAAGCCACTGGTCGCATTTGCTCTTCATGCTCCTGATAGAGCACTCCCCCTAGGCCTTCATGACTAGCATCAACATGTAACTCGTATGGTCTGGTGGGATCAGCATAGGCCAATACTGGGGCTGTAGTGAGGCTCCTCTTCAGGGTTCTGAAGGCCTCTTCACACCTGGGGGTCCACTGATCTTGAACCGACTCCCCGGGTCTTCTGGGTCCCTGGCCATCCTCTTCCCCTTCAGTCTTGAGCAGTTCATTTAGGGGCTTGGCAATACGGGCAAACCCATCCACAAACCTCCTATAGTAGGAGCAGAAGCCCAGGAAAGATCTAAGTTCAGTGACTGTTGTGGGTCTTGGCCAGGAGGTAACTGCCTCCAACTTCTCAGGATCAGTAGCCACCCCCTTTTCAGACACTATGTGTCCCAGATAGTTCACCGAAGACTGGTAGAACCGACACTTCTCGGGGGAAAGCTTTAGTCCCTCTTCACTAAGCCTTCTCAACACTTTCTCCAATCGGGCCTCATGTTCCTCCAGAGTTCTCCCGAAAACAATGACATCGTCCAGGTACACTAGGACTTCTATGAGGTTCATGTCTCCGACAGTCTTCTCCATGAGTCGTTGGAAAGTAGCTGGGGCTCCAGATAGGCCCTGGGGCATTCTGTTAAACTCAAAGAATCCCACAGGAGTTATGAAAGCGGTCTTTTCCCTATCTTCTGGGTGCATGGGAATTTGATAGTACCCACTCTTGAGGTCCATCACGCTGAACCACTTAGCTCCAGACAAACTCTGTAAGGCGTCCTCTATCCTTGGCGTGGTGTACTGATCAGGGGTGGTCCTCCTGTTGAGAGTTCTGTAGTCAATGCAGAGCCTCAGCGACCCATTCTTCTTCCTGACCACCACTATTGGAGAGGCATAAGGGCTTCGGGACTCTCGAATCACCCCAGTCTTTTTCAGTTCTGCAAGCTGTTCTCTCAGATCCTCCAGATCTGCCAGCGGAACCCGCCTGACTCTCTCCCTGAACGGTTTGTCTTCTTGCAGGCGGATGCGGTGGGTAGCACTCCTTGCACGCCCCACATCGAATTCATCTTTTGAGAAAATCTTCTCCCATCTAGTCAGCTGGGCCTTGGCTCTCTCCTTCCAGGCCCCAGGTAAATTCGGGTTTTCAATGGAAAGTTTTTCCCAAACATCTCCTTCTTCACCCGCTTGCTTCACTTCTGACCAGCTGACTGGGACAACAGGACTCACCTGTCCCAGCAACATCCGGGCAGGTATCTCTATGGCCCTTCCTGTAGAGTTCCTTACACTCACCGGGACTCTTCCCCTGGCTTTCTTCAAGGCCTTGATTGGAATCACTTCCGGTATCACTTCCAGGCCTGAGTGATCTTCCCTTGGGTCGGATTCCAGCATGACAAAGGGGCCAGGCTGCTCCCAGGTGAGCTTCACAGTGGCCTTGAGGCAAGCCACCTGTCCGGGCTGCAGCACCACTCCTTCTCTCCCCAGTCTCCACACCTTCCCTATCCCCTCTCCTGGGGTCTTCTGCTCCAACACTAACCGTTGGTAGGCTGTCTTCAGCATGGGATGGATGTTTGGATCTTGATGGCTCCTCATCTTCACCAGGGGGGTCAGAAGTCTTCTCACTAGATCCGTATTGGTGCCTATGATGAGGGACATCTGGTTGGCCCTGGGTGGTCTAGGACACACAACCGCCAGGGTGTCGAATACTTCTGTCTTCCCAGCCACAGAGGGGTCGAATGTCAGCTTTATGGGTAGGTAACCATCATAAGGGAAACTCTGCGTTCCCAGACCCCATATCTCCAGCTCTTCTATCTTCCGTATAGGCAAATGGCTTAAGTGCCTATCATAGAAGTCTCTATACAATAAAGTCACTTGAGCTCCAGTATCCAGAAGGGCCTTTGTATATACTTCTTCCACCTGGATAGATACCGTGGGGGACGGGCCGACCAATTCTTCTGGGTACGGCCGGGTTGAGGTCACTCTCTTCTGAGAACTTGTCTTCATCCAATTGGTTTTTGACTTTGTTCTCCCCTGAGCCTGGTATGCATTGACCCTCGCCACCCTAATGGGGTTACAAACCCACTGAGGGATGTTATTGTCTCTTGGTTGTAGGCATTCCTTCTTGGGAGTGCTAAATTTCTTCTGAGGGGTCTTGTCCCCTCTCTCTGGTGTGTATCTTGGTTGAGAGACCCTAAATTCCTTCTCAAGGGTCGTGTTTTCTCTCTTCCTCTTCCTTCTATTCAGTTTGGAGCTCACTGAAAGAGATGGGCACCCGGTTGACTCCCTCACCGGGGCCCTCTGGCGTTTCCCGCCGGCTGGCGATTATCCATTTTCTTCTTCTTAGGACTGGAACACCTACTGGCAAAGTGGCCACTGCCTCCGCAGTTGTAGCATAACATCTCTTCTCGGTCCCGAGTGGGACTCGGTATTGACGTATCTGGGAACAACTCCTTTCTGGGGCTTGGTTTCTCTGCTCCACCTTGACCTTTCGCCATTATAGCAGTCATCATTTCCATCATCTGGGACATCTGCAACTTCAAAGTGTCCACCTCCGCTCCCCTATCGGGAGTCATGGCCGGTGTAACTATTGCTACCGGCTGTTTGACGGGCTCTATCAGGCGTTCTTTTTTTTTTTCTTCCAATATAGCCTCTTCCTCTCTAATCATTCGGATGAGGTCAGGGTACTCCAGATTCCTCCCATCCTGCCGGGCACGCAGTGTCCATGCAATTGGATCCATGGGTTGAGCTCCCCTCACTACCTGTTGAGCACGGGCCTCATCTACTTTCTCTGGGCTGATCCCCTTCTTTAGGATCATCCTATGCAGTATTTTGTCCAGGCGTCCCATATAGTCTGATAGTTTCTCACCTTCCTTCTGGTAGCAATGCTCCAGCTGATAAGCAAGCTCCGTGACTTTCTCTGTCCCACCAAACACATTCTGTAACACATCGAGGCACTCTTGTGCAGTACAATCTGCCTTGCTCATCTTTAGGTTGCGTACGGCCTCTAGAGCAGGCCCTTTCAAACTTTCCACAACCCTCTGTTTCTTTCTGCGGTCCGGAACTTCCCATTCCTCTAGTGCCTGAGTTGCGCTGTCTAGCCACTCCTCAAATCCCTCTTCTTCCAAAGGTACTGGTTTCCTCCCTGAAAACATCCGGAGTTTCCTGTACCCCGACATCGGGTAATCTGTGGGCTCTTTCTTGCACTGAGCTACAATCTCCCCCAGAACAGCGCATAATTCTGCACTAAGGGTGCCTGGGCTTGTCCTGGGACTCTTTGTGTCCTTCTGTGGGGATGACGGGGAAGATGGCTGCGGTGACAGTGTTATTTTTGTCTGAGGGCTGTCTCTTGTGCGCGGCAGCGCATGCAACACATGATAGACCTGATCGTCCTCATCTTGTATGCTGTTGCCTCTAAACTGTTCAGGAATTTCTGCCTGCCATTCCAGTAAGACATGTGAAAGTCCACCACTAGTTTTCACATCTATCACCCATGGTTTGTGAATCGGTGATAGGGACATTATGAGTTGTATCATTGCTTGTGTCTGCCATATCCCCGGGAGTTCTATAACTGCCGTCCTGGCTGGGTCTACACCCCATCTCTTGTACCACTGTCCCACCTCTATCGGGTCCATGCCGGTAGCTTCTGGCGGTTTCACCGCTGTCTCAGTAATCCCGGATGTACGAGCCCCCACGTGTAGCGATACCCTCAGCTTAAGCGGGCCGCAAGGTTTGATTTGGGCCCTGAGTACAGCTCGCCAACCCACCGGCAATCGGCTCTACCCACTCTGGCACAGCTAGTCTAAAGGATACACACATATATCCTTATACTTTAAGAGAGAGATTCAAACATAGAACAGTAATAAAGGGATAACGGATTTTACTCCTTGTTATGCAAAGAAAACACACAGCAATGACAATATGATTTTTAACTTGTATGCAGAGCCCTGCAATGACAGTCACATTACACCATAGGATAAAAGGGGGGGGGGTGAAGGAACGCCACGTGGGGCGACCGTTAACTAGGTACCCTATGGTACAACAGCTAAATGTAACCTAACGGACCAGGCCTGATCCCTTACTCTAAAACTTAGTCCTGTAAGAATAATGGTTTCTTCACTGGCTTGCTGTAGAGGTGGTGCACATAAGAATAATAAACACTTTGTAATCCAACAGGGAGAATCTGAACAACTGACCGTACTTCACTAGAGATCCTCTGGATCAGTCCTGCTGCGGATCTCCAGTGAGAGTCTTAAAGTGAAGTGGTAGGCCTCGGCAGTCTATAGGCACAGTACTACAAACAGGTCATTGGATGAGCTTTCGCTCAGCTCACCCTCCGGACGCGACCCGTCCGGGACTTCCACCGGCTGTGTCGTCACTCGCACACAGCGGTTGCTGCCATCGGGTCTCCCATCCAATCTAGGCTGCAGGCAGGAGATGTTGGATGCCACCCAGGCTCGCAAAGGGTGGAAGGCTCTTTGGTTCGCTGCAAGAAGTCCCCAGGCTTCAGGCCCTCACACAGCACAGCTCCGCACAGGTCGATCAGTCTCAGCCGTCCCGTGTCCCAAAGAGAGCGAGTCAGGCCTCGCCCCTTCCTTATATCACTTCCCCCATGAGTCTCTGGGGCTTAACCCAAAACATCCGGTGAACAGTGGACCTCTGGGAACCGTAGTTCTTTCTCCTAATGAAAGGGGAAACACCCCGCTACACAAGATTCACCTCTACCCCCATAGACAATGGTTTTCACTACTAAATTCGAGTTTGTCAAACTTCAAAAAGGATTCAATGAAATCTCCTGCGATTTGAACCCTATTTTGACAGCAACATTTGTTTTGCTGAATATTTTACTTGTTTTGGTGAGGGAGCTGAGGTTATTTGGGCTAGCTTGTAGGGATGAGCCGAACACCCCCCAGTTCGGTTCGCACCAGAACCTGCGAACAGGCAATAAATTTGTTCGAACACCGTTAAAGTCTATAGGACTCGAACATGAAAAATCTAAAGTGCTAATTTTAAAGGCTTATATGCAAGTTATTGTCATAAAAAGTGTTTGGGGACCCGGATCCTGCCCCAGGGGACATATATCAATGCAAAAAAAAACGTTTTAAAAACGGCTGTTTTTTCAGGAGCAGTGATTTTAATAATGCTTAAAGTGAAACAATAAAAGTGAAATATTCCTTTAAATTTCGTATCTGTGGGGTTTGTATAGTATGCCTGTAAAGCAGCGCTTATTTTCCGTGCTTAGAACTGTCCCTGCACAAAGTGTAATTTCTGAAGGAAAAAAAGTCATTTAAAAGTACTCGCGGCTATAATGAATTGTCGGCTCCCGGCAATACAGAGAAAAGTAATTGAAAGTCATTGAAAAAAAAAAAGCGTGGGGGTCCCCCCAAATTCAATTACCAGGCCCTTCAGGTCTGGTATGAATATTAAGGGAAACCCTGCGTCAAATTAAAAAAAAAATTACGTGGGTTTCCCCCCAAATATCCATACCAGACCCTTCAGGTCTGGTATGGATTTTAAGGGGAACTCCACCCCAAATTTAAAAAAAAATGGCGTGGAGTCCCCCCCTAAAATCCATACCAGACCCTTTATCTGAGCACACAACCTGGCAGGCCGCAGGAAAAGAGGGGGGACGAGAGAGCTCCTGAACTGTACCAGGCCACATGCCCTCAACATGGGGAGGATGCTCTGGGGGTCTGTGACCCCTCAAAGCACCATGTCCCCATGTTGATTGGGACAAGGGCCTCATCCCCACAACCCTTGCCCGGTGGCTGTGGGGGTCTGCGGGCGGGGGGCTTATCAGAATCTGGAAGACCCCTTTAACAAAGGGAACCCCCAGATCCCAGCCCCCCTATGTGAATTGGTAAGGGGTACATTGTACCCCTACCATTTCACAAAGAAAGTGTAAAAATGTTTAAAAAAACACACAGACACTGTTGGGATAAGTCCTTTATTAAAAATAAAGAATAAAAAAAGATTCCAGCGGTGGTAATCCACTCTCGGTCTCCACTCCAATGCTGTCGGTATCCTGCGATGGATGCTCTCCTCTCCGGGGTCCAGCGGTGGATGATCTCCTCTCCATCCAGGTCCAGGCTCCAGCAATGAGATGTCCAGCGCAGCGCATCCTGTCTCCACCGGAGACACCCCCGGAATATCGTCGCCGCAGCCTGAGAGGTCTTGTATGTAGCTGAGGACGGGGCCACCCGTCACATGACCCCGTCCCCCTCTGATGCAAGGGGAAACACGGGCTTCCCCAGTGACGTGTGGATGATCCCGCCCCCTCTGATGCAACGGAAACCTGCATTACATCAGAGGGGGCGGGGTCACCCGCACGTCACTGGGGAAGCCCGGGTTTCCCCTTGCGTCAGAGGGGGATGGGGTCACGTGACAGGTGGCCCGTCCTCAGCTACATAAGATCTGTCAGGCTATGGCAATGATATTCCCGGGGTGTCTCCGGTGGAGACAGGATGTGCTGCGCTGGACATCTCGTCGCTGGAGCTTGGACCTTGATGGAGAGGAGATCATCCACCGCTGGACCCCGGAGAGGAGAGTATCCATCGCAGGATACTGACAGCGTTGGAGTGGAGACCGAGAGTGGATTACCACTGCTGGAATCATTTTTTATTTTCAATAAAGGACTTATCCCAACGGTGTCTGTGTGTGTTTTTTTTTTTAATTTACACTTTCTTTGTGAAATGGTAGGGGTACAAAGTACCCCTTACCAAATCACATAGGGGGGCCGGTATCTGGGGGTCCCCTTTGTTAAAGAGGTCTTCCATATTCTGATAAGCCCCCCGCCCGCAGACCCCCACAACCACTGGGCAAGGGTTGTGGGGATAAGGCACTTGTCCCCATCAACATGGGGACATGGTGCTTTGAGGGGTCACAGACCCCCAAAGCATCCTCCCCATGTTGAGGGCATGTGGCCTGGTACAGTTCAGGAGGGGGGGCACTCTCTCGTCCCCCCTCGTTTCCTGCGGCCTGCCAGGTTGCATGCTCAGATAAAGGGTCTGGTATGGATTTTTGGGGGGAACTCCACGCCATTTTTTTTATTTGGGGTGGAGTTCCTCTTAAAATCCATACCAGACCTGAAGGGTCTGGTATGGATATTTGGGGGGAACCCCACGTCATTTTTTAAAAAAAATTGATGCAGGGTTCCCCTTAATATAGATTCCAGACCTGAAGGGCCTGGTAATTTGAATTTGGGGGACCCCCACGCATATATTTTTTTTTTATCAATGACTTTCAATGACTTTTCTCTGTATTGCCGGGAGCCGACAAATCATTATAGCCGCGAGTACTTTTAAATGACTTTTTTTCCTTCAAAAATTACACTTTTGTGCAGGGACAGTTCTAAGCACGGGAAACAAGCGCTGCTTTACTTACAGGCATACTATACACACCCCCTAGGTACGAAATTTAAAGGAATATTTCACTTTTATTGTTTCACTTTAAGCATTATTAACATCACTGCTCCCGAAAAAACGTCCGTTTTTAAAACTTTTTTTTGCATTGATACATGTTCCCTGGGGCAGGATCCGGGTCCCCAAACACTTTTTATGACAATAACTTGCATATAAGCCTTTAAAATTAGCACTTTAGATTTCTCCCATAGACTTTTACAGCATATTCCGCGGCTTTTCAAATTTGCCGTGAACACCCCAAATGGTTCGCTGTTCGGTGAACGGGCGAACAGGCAATGTTCGAGTCGAACATGAGTTCGACTCGAACTCGAAGCTCATCCCTACTAGCTGGTTAGGCAAGGGGCCCAGCTGAAGCAGGTCTGGAAGTTTTTGGCTCTATATAAACTCATCCCAGAGCTGCACACACTCTGCTGCTGAGCTAAAGTCTCAAACACGTTGGAATCAGAGCAAATTTGTGTAAGCAGATATTGTTAAGGTCAGCATGGAAGAGTTGCTAAGACAGGTCCTTTGGGCAAAGGCCAATCAACAGTAGGAAATTGTTGAGCAAAAATGGCAAATTAACAATTGCAGCAAGCTTTGCAGCAAACAGAGCTCAGTCATCAAGATGCACAAGAACACTGTCTTGAGCCAATAACAAGCCCAGGAACAAACTGTGACCTGCCACAGGCAATTACTGTTACAGCAGGAGCAGAGATATCAGTGACAAATTTATGTAATAATACAGCAGCTTCCACAGAGATAACTAGACATGTTCACTGCCCAAAAAAATGTTGTTTTAGTTTTTGTTTTACTTCCGGGTAATTCTTTATGATCGAAATTAGTTATTTCGAACAAATTTGTAAATTCGTAATTTCAAAAATTCAGAAAAATTAAAAAATTCGGAAATTCGAAATCTGAACATTTGGAAATCCAGAAATTCGGAACTTCAGGAATCCGAAAAAATTGAAAATCCAAAAATTCAGAAATGCAAAAATTCGAAAACTCGAAAATAAGAAAGAAAATCCGAAAATTAGAAAGAACAAAAATCCCAAAATTTGAAAATCTGAAATAATAACTAACTAACTAATAATAACTAACTATTAAATTATAGGTATTGGAATTTCCTTTCAAATTTGGCTGTTAGTGAGCGTAACGAATACAAATTTATCCGTAGTTACGAATTATCCGAAATAATGAATATCACATCTAAACGAATGGAACGTAACAAAATAATAATAATAAATAATAATAACAAGTTTTTATTATTATTTTTTATTATTATTAATTCATTACGTTCCATTTCTTTAGATGCGGCATTCGTTATTTCAGATAATTTGTAACTTCGGATAAATTCGTATTCATTACGTTCACTAACAGCCAAATTTGAAAGGAAATTCCAATACCTATAACTTAATAGTTAGTAATAGTTATTATTATTTTATTTTTTTTCAGATCTTTTTTTATTTTTATATGCAAACAACATTGAGACAATACAGACAAATTGTACAAACAAAATCACATTAAACAAAACACAACCCCAGAAAAAAAAAGACCCCAAACAACCCCACCTCAACAAAGCCCCCCCTATCCCCCAACCCCCACCCTGCTCTTGGAGTATGGAAAAATAAAAAAGAGAAAAAAGGACAGAAAAAAAGCATCCAATATTACAAAGTATATAGTACCTATTAGTTTACATGATACCTAGGTCATGGATTGAAGCCACCTTGACCAGGTAGCATCAAACTTTCTCATGGTATTCCTTGTTTTTCAAAAAGAATAATCCTATTGAGATCTAAAATCCACTCAGATATGGTCGGCGGGTAGGGAGTTAATAATAGTTATTATTAGTTAGTCATTATTTCAGCTTTTCAAATTTTCGAATTTTCGAATTTCCAAATTTGCTAATCCTCGAATTTTAGAATTTTAGAATTTTAGAATTTTGTTGAAAAATGTATTCGTAATGAAATAAATTGCACATGTCAACAGGCTGAAGACTGGATTGGCTCAAGCAATATGGGGAGGTTGATTTACTTAAGGCAAATATACTGTGCACTGCAATTGCACTGCATGTGCACTTGGAAGTGCGCTTGCTCCAGATCTGAGGGGAAGCTCTGAAACGAGGGGAAGCTCTGCTGATTTCTATCATCCAATCATGTGCAAGCAAAAAATGCTGTTTTTTATTTTCCTTGCATGTGATTAAATATTCTTGCACTTGCAGTGCAAAGTATATACAGTATGCCTTTAGTAAATCAACCCCATAATCTTTTTTGTATCAATCATTTTATTGAGTTTATAACGTTTAAGTAGAATATTGAAGGAAGTGGTAACAATGTAAAGTACAAAGTAATTTGAGAAAATGGTTGCCATAAGTGGAGTACATTAATGGGGAAAAAAGAAGACAAATAACCAGAGTAACAAGAGCTACAGCATATCACATATAGTAGTATTGGGTTAGAGTTATTTAAGACAGATAATCGATGTTAGTATAATAATACGAGGTATGAGACGTTTGCTGATGCCAGATAAGCCATTGGGACTAGTTTTCCTGAGCAGAAGACAAGCGTCCTTCACAGGCAGCAAACATACACTCATAAGAGTCATGGGTGTGCACCAGGGTGACAACTTTGCGTCTAGTTGCAGCACCTGGGGATTTCCATTGGCAAACAATTGCCAACCTTGCTGCTAGGAGGATATGAGAAGAGATACAATGAAGATGGTGGTGGAAGTTATCAAGACCTATACCCAGTAATGCAAGTTCAGGAGATGGCTTCATATTCACTTTAATAACTTCAGATAGTAGGTGAAATATGTCTTTCCAAAAAGTGGACACATTAGTGCACTCCCATAGAATATGGTACAGTGAGTCACTTGAATGTATTTATAGTATTTGTAGTAGTCTGCTGATGAGAGTGAAAAAGATTCTTGTAGGGAATTAAACAGTTTGAGGAGTAAAGATCTGAGATATAATGTAAACCTTTGTCTTGCCACAATTCCTATGAGGGGTTAGGGATGATTAGAGTATAGCGATTGGTGTAGGTAATTTGCAAGGCTTGTCCCCTCTATAAGTATGTGAAAGAAGGTCGGTAAATGCCGCTACTGTGGCTCTAATAGTGGGCGAGGAGGCTAAACTTTGTGTTTTCAATTTGGGTGCATTAAGTAGTCAAGTGCTTAAATTTAGGGATGAGCTCGGTGTTCGAGTCGAACATAGGTTCGACTCGAACATCGGCTGTTCGCGCGTTCGGCGAACAACGAACGATTTGGGCCGTTCGCGCCAAATTCGAGTGACGCGAACGGCCCACAATACACTGCGCCATCACAGTGTAATCCCGGCGCTGTGATTGGCCAAGCATGTACTGTGACCCTGCATGCTTGGCCAATCACAGCGCCGGCAGCAAGGAGAGCAATGATTGGCCAATTATAGCTGAGGGGGTTTTGTGTAGTGTGTTCCGGAGCAGGGAAAGTGAAGGATAGGCAGGGACAGTGTCAAATCTTGTCAAATCTATTCTTTGCTAAACCTTGTGTGTAGGGACAGAGAAGGATAGGCAGGGAGAGTGTCAGTGTCATATTCTTTGCTAAACCTTGTGTGTAGGGAGAGAGAAGGATAGGCAGGGAGAGTGTCAGTGTCATATACTTTGAAAAACCTTGTGTGCAGGGAGAGAGAAGGATAGGCAGGGGACAGTGTCAGTGTCATATTCTTTGCTAAACCTTGTGTGCAGGGAGAGAGAAGGATAGGCAGGGAGAGTGTCAGTGTCATATACTTTGATAAACCTTGTGTGCAGGGAGAGAGAAGGATAGGCAGGGGACAGTGTCAGTGTCATTGTTGCTAAGCCTCCTGCACATTATACACCTGAAGTTAGCATGTATTGCTGCTTTTTCCTGGTGTGTTACACCAACAGGATTTTGCGGCACTTACAGCGGGCGGAGTGTGCCTCCTGACCATATTACACCTTAACTTAGTCTGTATTGCTGCTTTTTCCTGGTGTGTTACACCAACAGGATTTTGCGGCACTTACAGCGGGCGGAGTGTGCCTCCTGACCATATTACACCTTAACTTAGCCTGTATTGCTGCTTTTTCCTGGTGTGTTACACCAACAGGATTTTGCGGCACTTGCAGCGGGCGGAGTGTGCCTCCTGACCATATTACGCCTTAACTTAGCCTGTATTGCTGCTTTTTCCTGGTGTGTTACACCAACAGGATTTTGCGGCACTTACAGCGGGCGGAGTGTGCCTCCTGACCATATTACACCTTAACTTAGCCTGTATTGCTGCTTTTTCCTGGTGTGTTACACCAACAGGATTTTGCGGCACTTGCAGCGGGCGGAGTGTGCCTCCTGACCATATTACGCCTTAACTTAGCCTGTATTGCTGCTTTTTCCTGGTGTGTTACACCAACAGGATTTTGCGGCACTTACAGCAGGCGGAGTGTGCCTCCTGACCATATTACACCTTAACTTAGCCTGTATTGCTGCTTTTTCCTGGTGTGTTACACCAACAGGATTTTGCTGCACTTACAGCGGGCGGAGTGTGCCTCCTGACCATATTACACCTTAACTTAGCCTGTATTGCTGCTTTTTCCTGGTGTGTTACACCAACAGGATTTTGCGGCACTTACAGCGGGCGGAGTGTACCTCCTGACCATATTACACCTTAACTTAGCCTGTATTGCTGCTTTTTCCTGGTGTGTTACACCAACAGGATTTTGCGGCACTTTCAGCGGGCGGAGTGTGCCTCCTGACCATATTACACCTGAACTTAGCCTGTATTGCTGCTTTTTCCTGGTGTGTTACACCAACAGGATTTTGCGGCACTTACAGCGGGCGGAGTGTGCCTCCTGACCATATTACACCTTAACTTAGCCTGTATTGCTGCTTTTCCCATTTCCCTGCAGGCCATTAGAATGTCTGGAAGGCAAACAAGGAGAGGCAGACAGTCAGGAGCCAATAAAAGAGGGCAAGCAGGCTCTGTGTCTAGAGACAACAGTGCTGGTCGTGGACGCGGTGCATCGCCATCAGCACGTGGCCATGGGACACGCTTGTCCTTCTTTTCGGCAGCTGGACGTGTTGAGCCGCATTATGCCGAAGACTTGGTAGAGTGGATGATCAAGCCCTCCTCATCCTCCTCATCCTCTCTCACCCAGGCTCAGGGTACTGGCAAAGCAGCTGTCAAAGCGTCCTCTTCCCTGGTATCAATGTCATTATCAGTCACTCCTTCACTAGACCAACCATGTCCTCCTGAGGAGTCCCCCGAACTGTTTGAGCACAGTGTTGGGTACATGCTCCAGGAGGATGCCCAGCGTTTCGAAGGGTCTGATGATGATACCCAGCTAGAGGAAGGCAGTAGCGTGAGAGCAGAGAGAGGGGATGCTCAAGAAGGACACCAATCTGGCAGTCATGTTCCAGCAGCTGCAGCATACTGCCAGATTGGCTCCAGTGATGAGGAGGGAGGGGATGATGAGGTCACTGACTCCACGTGGGTGCCTAATAGGAGAGAGGAGGAGGAGGAGGAGAATGAGGAGGAGGCACATCTCCAAGGAGGCAGGATGCCCTCGGGGGGCCAGCGTAAGGGCAGCACACCGATGGAATCACACCGCAGAGCTCCGCCTGTGCAGGGTGCTGCCTCTGCCCGTTATTCAAAAAGTTCTTTGGTGTGGGCCTTTTTTGAGTCGAGTGCATCAGATCACACAGCTGCTGTTTGCAACATATGTCTCAAGCGTATATCGCGTGGCCAAAACATCACCCGCTTGGGCACCACATGCTTGACCAGACATATGTTGACCTGCCATGCATCTCGTTGGCAAGCCTACCTTAAAGACCCACACCAAAGAACAAAGCTGACCTCTTCTTGCATCGTATCAGCTGGGATCTCCAACCCCACTATACCTTCAGTCCTATATACAAAAAGGAACAAATCAGCGCAATAAAATACAATATACAATTATAAGCAGCTGAACACTAAGGGTCAAATATTTCAAAATCCCTGAGATAAGCATAAAATAGATAGTGCAGCGCTTTAAGTGTCCATATGTCAAAGGTAGAAAAAAACACAGTGAATCAATATATAAATAATCCCCGTGATCTTCATAGGTGACACATGTACTCTTGATTGCATGCAGATGGTGACAAACACACACAGTGAGAGACCTCCACCAACAGAAAGATTGGCCGCTCACCTCCAAAAATGGACCCTTTGATTATAGAGGGTCACTGAAAACCTTCCCTTACGGGTTAATCCAAGGCAAATATAGATGCAAAATTCCCCGGATGGATGGGGATCATCAATACCATACTAATTCAAACTGGGATCATTCAAGGACTTCAATGTATCGGATTCGTGAGGTTTTTACATGCGAAAAATAGAGAAGCAGACCATAGTGTTTCTCCGTGATAAAATAGATTTAATGAAAATTCAGAAATGTGCACTTACATTTGAAAGGCACTATACCAGTGCCGAGGTACAACAGCGCGTCTGGTGAGAGTATGGATAGACTGCGGGTGACGTCACGAACTTCCCATCCGTACGCACGTTACGTCCCAGTAGGCAGGACTTCATCAGCGGATGAGGGAAGGACGCCAGACACCCGCTCTTATGCTGACTGCAAACTAGTAACTATGGAGACCCGATGCGGCGTCACATGACGCCGACATGGACGTCCGAATCACGTGACAACAACCAGGAAATGTCCCCGTGATTCGGATATCCGAAAAGAGCTCCAACACCAGCAAAAAACAGACAGTTAAAACTTACTAAAACGATATAAAAAAATCAAACAGAGACCAGCTCCGTTGAATGATAAAAAATGCATGTATATTAATGTAGCGTATATGGAGAAAAGAAGCCACATACACGCTAGATAGAAATAAACGAATCTGGACTGCAGACTTGAATTTGACCATGACGTCATCCACAGCCCACAGCAATCTCACCAAACAAATCAATATAAAACAAAAAACAAAAACATAATAATAATATCATATCAATAATTAAACATTAATCAACCCATCAGGGCAGAGAACGCGTGTTTCATGTATCCAATAGGATTCCCTTTTACTCAGCTGTCGGATAACTTGGTGGTAACTTTATCCGACAGATGAGTAAAAGGGAATCCTATTGGATACATGAAACACGTGTTCTCTGCCCTGACGGGTTGAACGTTGATTTCGACATCAATTGTTTCATAACTGACCGTTAATTAGACATTAGACCTTAGATGTTTTTAGATATTTATAGTTTATGCATGCGATTTATTAATGTTTAATTATTGATATGATATTATTATTATGTTTTTGTTTTTTGTTTTATATTGATTTGTTTGGTGAGATTGCTGTGGGCTGTGGATGACGTCATGGTCAAATTCAAGTCTGCAGTCCAGATTTGTTTATTTCTATCTAGCGTGTATGTGGCTTCTTTTCTCCATATATGCAGTGTATGCAGGAGTTGATCGCTACATTAATATACATACATTTTTTATCATTCAACGGAGCTGGTCTCTGTTTGATTTTTTTATATCGTTTTAGTAAGTTTTAACTGTCTGTTTTTTGCTGGTGTTGGAGCTCTTTTCGGATATCAGAATCACGGGGACATTTCCTGGTTGTTGTCACGTGATTCGGACGTCCATGTCGGCGTCATGTGACGCCGCATCGGGTCTCCATAGTTACTAGTTTGCAGTCAGCATAAGAGTGGGTGTCTGGCGTCCTTCCCTCATCCGCTGATGAAGTCCCGCCTACTGGGACGTAACGTTCGTACGGATGGGAAGTTCGTGACATCACCCGCAGTCTATCCATACTCTCACCAGACGCGCTGTTGTACCTCGGCACTGGTATAGTGCCTTTCAAATGTAAGTGCACATTTCTGAATTTTCATTAAATCTATTTTATCACGGAGAAACACTATGGTCTGCTTCTCTATTTTTCGCATGTAAAAACCTCACGAATCCGATACATTGAAGTCCTTGAATGATCCCGGTTTGAATTAGTATGGTATTGATGATCCCCATCCATCCGGGGAATTTTGCATCTATATTTGCCTTGGATTAACCCGTAAGGGAAGGTTTTCAGTGACCCTCTATAATCAAAGGGTCCATTTTTGGAGGTGAGCGGCCAATCTTTCTGTTGGTGGAGGTCTCTCACTGTGTGTGTTTGTCACCATCTGCATGCAATCAAGAGTACATGTGTCACCTATGAAGATCACGGGGATTATTTATATATTGATTCACTGTGTTTTTTTCTACCTTTGACATATGGACATTTAAAGCGCTGCAATATCTATTTTATACCTTCAGTCCTCTCTGAAACCTGCTCTGAGAGGAATGAAGGTGTAGAATTAGGTGTGTCACAGCCAATTACTTGCGGGCACTCTGCTAGCAGTACACCGACGTCCGATTCTAGCAGGCAAATTTCCCTGCCCCAGCTGCTGGACCGTCGAAAGAAGTTCACTCCCAGCCATCCACATGCCCAGCGGTTGAATGCTAGCTTGGCTAAATTGCTAGCGCTTCAACTGCTGCCTTTTCAGTTGGTAGGCTCGGCCCCCTTCCGTGAGTTTGTGCAATGTGCGGTTCCTCAGTGGCAGGTTCCCAAACGCCACTTTTTCTCACGGAAGGCGATTCCGTCTCTCTACCGGCATGTGGAAGGCAATGTCTTGGCCTCGCTGGACAGGGCGGTCAGCGGTAAGGTGCATATTACCGCTGACTCATGGTCCAGCAGGCATGGACAGGGACGTTACCTTTCTTTCACGGCCCATTGGGTCACTCTTTTGGCAGATGGGAAGGATGCAGGACAAGGTGCAGTAGTGTTGGAGGTTGTTCCACCGCCACGCCTCCAAAATGCTACTACTGGTTGTGACACACCTCTGTCCTCCACCCCCTCCTCTTCTTCTTCCTCCGTGGCCTCTTCCTGTGCTTTGTCCTCGGAACCAGCAGTGCTCCGTAGGCGTTCAAGGGGCTACGCAAGTACGCAGGCAAAAAGATGCCATGCCGTGCTTGCGCTGGTGTGTTTGGGGGACAGGAGCCACACTGGGGCAGAGGTTCTGTCTGCTCTGCAGGGGCAGGCCGAGAGGTAGTTGACGCCACGCCAGCTTAAGCCAGGAATGGTAGTTTGCGACAATGGCACCAACCTCCTCTCCGCTCTCCGACAGGGACAACTGACCCATGTGCCCTGTGTGGCTCATGTCCTTAACCTGGTGGTGCAGCGGTTCTTGGGCAGGTACCCAGGCTTACAGGATGTCCTGAGGCAGGCCAGGAAAGAGTGTGTGCATTTCCGCAGATCTTATAATGCCAGTGCTCGCCTGGCTGAGCTGCAAAAGGAGTTGAACCTGCCAAAGAACTGCCTTATCTGTGACATGCCCACCAGGTGGAACTCAACATTGGCCATGCTGCAGCGGCTGCACACACAGCAGAGGGCCATCAATGAGTACCTGTGCGACTACGGCACCAGGACAGGGTCAGGGGAGCTCAGGTTTTTTTCACCACGCCAGTGGGGCATGATCAGGGATGCATGCACTGTCCTGGCACCATTTGAGGAGGCCACGAGGATGGTGAGCAGTGACAGTGCATGCATCAGTGACACTGTACCTCTTGTCCACCTGTTGGAACATACGCTGCGTGGAATAATGGACAGGGCACTTGAGGCAGAACAGAGGCAGGAAGAGGAGGACTTCCTTTCCTCTCAAGGCCCCCTTTACCCAGACAGTGTTCCTTCTGTCCCACCCATCGCACAGGAAGAAGAGGAGGAGGAGGAGGAGGAGGATTGTGTCAGCATGGAGGTGGAGCCTGGCACTCAGCATCATCAGCAGCAGTCTTTTAGGGATGATTTACAGTCCCAAGAAACCAGTGGACTTGTACGTGGCTGGGAGGAGGTGGCTGCGGATCATGTCGTCCTTAGTGACCCAGAGGACTCCGGACCGAATGCCTCAGCTAACCTACGCTGCATGGCCTCCCTGATCCTGCAAAGTCTGCGGAAGGATCCTCGTATTCTTCGGATCAAGGAGAGGGACCATTACTGGCTGGCCACTCTCCTTGATCCACGGTACAAGGGTAAGGTTGAGGACCTTATCTTACCGTCGCAGAGGGAACAGAGGATGAGACAACTCCGGGAGGCCTTGCAGAAAGGTCTGTGCAACGCGTTCCCAGAGACTGGGAGGTTACAAACTCCTGGTCCTGGACAACGAGTTGCTGAGGCTTCGGTCAGTCAAAGAAGGAGCGGTGGGGAAGGTGGCCATCTGACCGATGCGTTCAGACAATTCTTTAGTCCGCAGCCCCAAGGTATGATCGGTTCCAGCAACCATCGCCAGCGTCTGATATACATGGTGCAGGAATACCTAGGGGCAAGGTCAGACTTGGACACCTGCCCCACCGAAAATTCTCTGGCTTACTGGGTCTTGAGGATGGATCACTGGCCAGAGCTTGCACAGTATGCAATTGAGCTACTGGCCTGTCCTGCATCCAGCGTTCTTTCAGAACGCACATTCAGTGCTGCTGGAGGATTTGTCACGGATCACAGGGTGCGCCTGTCCACCGACTCTGTTGATCGACTGACCTTCATAAAGATGAACCAGTCTTGGATCACCACCAGCTACCAAACACCTGAAGCTGATATAACAGACTAATTTATTTTCAAATGTTACATCCCTTCAAGACTGATGCTGATGCTGAGAGACTGTCCTGTTATGTTGACTGACTATCCTCCTCCTCCTCAATGATCCGATTGATGATGACAGCTTGGAAGAACATTTTTGTTTCTGGGTGCCGCCACCAGTGGCTAAGGCCCAATTTTTCAGCCCCTGTTTAACAGGGGTGTGTTATTACAATTTTTTATGCAATGCTTTGCAGCAGGGCTCATTCCTGCACTCCAACTAGAGTATCTGGGAGAGGTTGCAGTGTCGTGGCACCAGCACCAGTGGCTAAGGCCCAATTTTTCAGCCCCTGTTTAACAGGGGCGTGTAATTACAATTTTTGATGCAATACTTTGCAACAGGGCTCATTGCTGTGCTCCAAGTACAGTATCTGTGAGGGGTTGCAGTGTTGTGGCACCAGTGCCTAAGGCCCAATTTTTATGCCCCTGTTTAACAGGGGCATGTAATTACAATTCTTGATCTAATAATTCACAGCAGGGCCCATTCCTGCGCCCACCAAGACTAACTGTGAGGCCTTACAGTGTTGTGTCAACACCACCACCACCACCACCACCAAAGGCCCAATTTTTCAGCCCCTGTTCAACAGGGGCATGCAATTACAATTCTTGATCTAATAATTCACAGCAGGGCCCATTCATGCGCCCACCAAGAGTAACTGTGAGGGCTCACAGTGTTGTGGCAACACCAACATGTAAGGGGCAAATTTCAGCTGAGTAAATACGGCAGGCCCCTACTTTCAAACATCCAACTTATAAACGACTCTTCCTTGCAAACGGAAGGATACAACAGGAAGTGAGAGGAAATCTACCCCTAGGAAGGCAAATTCTCTCCTGTAAGAGTTAATATGGGAAAAAAAGTGTCTCCTCTCCACTGATGCTTTATCACCAATTCTTGTTTCAATAAAAACCCCAAATTTTCAAAAAACATTTGTCATTAGGACGGAAAGTGAGGTGAACTGTTCTGAACAGGTGCACACTGCACAGACAGCAAAACAAATGTTACAGGGGTGATGACCCTTCCCTATGTTTTCCAAAAAGCTTAAAAATAGATTTTTTGCCTGGAGCTACACTTAAACAATGTACCTGTTCAAAATTACAAACAGATTCTACATAAGAACAAACCTACAGTCCCTGTCTTGTATGCACTGCCTGTATACGGCTGTTCAGAGTATATAGGGCCTTTTTTATTTTGTGTGCGGGGTTCCCCTTAATATCCATACAAGACCCAAAGGGGCTGGTAATGGGCTGGGGTAGGGGGGGGGTGTGTGATGGGGTAGCTATGCCATTTTTCTTAAAGATTTTCATCCATATTACCGGGACCAGACATTACATTAAAGCCGCAAGCAGTTTTAAATGGCTTTTTTTCCTTTAGAAATGTAATTTTGTGCAGGGACAGTTCTAAACACGGGAAACACGTGGCACTTCACAGGCATACTTTAGACACCCCCCAGGTACGATATTTAAAGGAATATTTGACTTTTTTTTTTCACTTTATGCATCATTAAAATGACTGCTCCAAAAAAACTGACGTTTTTAAAACTTCTTTTTGCATTGATACATGTCCCCTGGTGCAGAACCCGGGTTCCCAAACCCTTTTTAGGACAATAACATGCATAATAGTCATTATAATTAGCACTTTAGATTTCGAACGTTCGCATCCATTGTATTTAATAGGGTTCTAAAGTTCGTGCGAACTTTCGGTCCGTTCGCGGGTTCTGGTGCAAACCGAACCCGGGGGTGTTCGGCTCATCACTACTTAAATTATGGCCAGGTACCTGTAATGCTTAAATTTCGTACCAGAGACAATCGGAGCTGGGGACAAACCAAGTTTTGAGCTGCGCTAAAATAGAAGCAGTATAATAGTCCTTGATGTTTGTATACCCTTTACCTCCCACTGATCTGTGTTTCATTAAGTTAGTTTGTGCACAAAATTGCTAAGAAGCTTGCATGAAAGCAAAAAAGGTCTTGGTATTTGGAAAGGGAAGTGACCTAAAAAGATAAAGCAGCTGAGGCAGTAGAAGCATTTTAAATGCTGCTAATCTGCTTGACCACGAGAGTGTAGTTTTGGAAATACGCTCCAAATCTTTGGGGAGATTACTTAGAAAAGGAGTGAAGTTTGCTTGAAACAGAGAGGATATTGAAGTAGTTAGGTTTACCTCTAAGTATGCAAGGGAGTCTTTAGCCCATGGATAGGGGTATGTACCTTGTAGTGTAGCTTGAAGGTCCTGAGGCAAACCTAGTGGTAGTATAAATGATTTCGAATCATTCACCTTGTAGTATGAAACACTACTGAATTCAGACAGAATGCACTGTACCGAAGCCAGGAAGGAATCAGGGTTAGTCAACATGAGGATAACGTCATCTGCAAATAAGTTAATTTCATGTTCTTTTGATCCTAATTTTTTCTGAGAGGGGTTCCATCATTAGGTTGAAAACTAGGGGGGAGAGTGGACACCCCTGCCTTGTGCCGTTGGTTATAGTAAATGTCCTGGATAGCATAGAGGAGCAGTATACTTGGGTCAAGGGTTGAGCATATAAAGCCATTATTGCAGCTTGAAAACCCAAATTTTTGTAATATCAAGGTTAAATACTGCCAGTTAACCCTGTCAAATGTCTTCTCTGCATCCAGGGGAAGGCACTCTGTGTTTCTCGATGTGATGAATGATATTAATCATCCTGCGGGTGGCATCAGATGTCTGATGACCCTTTGTGAAACCAGATTGGTCGGGGTTGATGAGGGATGGGAGTAGGATCACCAGTCTATTTGCAATAACGTTGGCGTATAGGTTTATATTGTGATTGAGCAATGAAATGGGGCGGAAATTTTGGGGAGTGGTACTGTAGGTTCCTTACCTGGCTTTGGCAGAGTGACAATTGTTGCTGTGAGCATATCCTTAGGGAACAAGGCAGAGGAGGCAGCAGCATTAAGCAGTTTAGTAATGTGCTCAATTAATATGAGTTTGAACTGTTTAAAGTATTCCATCCATTGGGGCCTGGGGATTTGTTATTAGGGAGTGAATTAGTCGCTTCTTCAATCTCCACAGTGGTGAAGGGAGCATTGAGGACTTCCAGTTGTTCAGAAGTCAGACTAGGAAGATGAACTGAGTCTAAGAAAGATGATATAGTGGAGGAGTCAGGTTGAATTAGGGCAGATTCATCTTTAAGATTGCATGAGGTGCTATAGTCGATATTAAAAGCATCCGCTATGTCCTGCGGATGGAGAAGCTTCTCTAGTGACAGGGTGGTACAGGTGCGGGATATGCATTTTAATGCAGTGCCCTTTAATTTGGTAGGCTAAGAGCTTCCCTGCTTTATTCCCTGAGGTATAAAAGTGCATTTTAGAACGTTTTTGGGGTTTGTCAAAATTTTCAAGGAGAAGGGACCTTAATTCCAAATGCAATTTGATCAGTTTTTTTTTTTTTTTAGGTCAGGATTGAGCTGTTGTTTATGAAGCGAGTCAGGTGTCTGAATGTTTGCTAGAAGGTTGTTAATGTGCTGCCTCCTCTGTCTTTTATCCTTAACTCCCAACTGAATGAATGGGCCATGCATAAAAGCTTTACAGAATCCTTATTGAGTAGGAAGAAAGTCTTGAGATGATCCTGAAGGGTAGCCACGTGAGGGTCAGCTTGCAGAGTTAGTGTGAACTTGAGCGGTCTTCTATGGTGATAGAAATAGGAAAGTGATCCGACCAGGTTGTAGGAAGAATGGAAGAGTCTAAAGCCTCGTACACACGACCGGTTTTCTCGGCAAGAAACGACAAGAAAACTGCTGGCAGAGCTTTTTGCAGAGAAAACTGTTCGTGTGTATGGTTTTTCGTCGAGAAAACTGCTGGGAATCTCGATGAGAAAAATAGAGAAGCTGCTCTATATTTTCTCGTCAGGATTCTCGTTTTTCTCGTCGGGATTGTCGTCGGCCTGTTTCCCGACGAGAAAACCGGTGGTGTGTATGCTTTTCCGAGTCTTAAAAAACCACGCATGCTCAGAATCAAGTATGAGACGGGAGCGCCCCTTCTGGGTAAAACTAGCGTTCGTAATGGAGATAGCACATTCACCATGCTGTAAATTATTGCATCGTTTAAATGCTGCGTATTAAAATCTTCTTTAGAATGGTACAATAATGAACAGTTCTGACTAACATTTTGCAACATTTTTAATGCTGATCTCATGAATATTTTTATTATTATATAGAGCAAGATCTCCTTAATATATATATATTTTTAATTTTAAATACAGATCTTCATTTTAAATGATTATTTAATTTCTAGCGATCTCCTTGATTTGATGTTTAATTTGTTGTGTCAAATTACCACAATTAACAATTATTATCTTGTATTTTTTGACCTTCAAGGAGATTGGTTGGTGTTATCTGTCCCTTTTTAATTAAACGTTTTTTTTTTTTTTTTAATGTATCTGCCTACTCAAAAGCTACATTTTTTAGTTTAATAAAAACACATAGTCAAGTATTAACTGTAAAAAAAAAATACATTTATTATGGTATATAAGAAAATAAATATAAGGCAGCGCTGGAGAACCTACTGCAATTTGTGCATCCTTGGGGCCCCAGAGCACACATCAACTCTGTGTGGACACTAAAATTGGGACCTTGAGAAGCACATCCAATTGTGAGCACAATCTGGTCCTGCACTCCCAGAAGTCAGGAACAGCAGCAGCTGAGATATATGTCCCAAGTCTGTGGTACTACAACAGCCTGCCTTCTGTCAGACCACATTGAAGCAAGGCCATCACTTTCTGGTCTTCTTGGTAGCCTTCTTTGCAGGCTTCCCTGCAGCCTTCCTTGTGCGCGTGTTTGGAGCCAGTGGCACTGGAGGTGTACTCGTGTCAGGAGGAGGAGAAAGAGGTGGAGGAGGAGAAGGAGGTGGAGGAGGAGGAGGAGGAGATGGAGAAGGCTGGGCGACCTCACAAATGGCAGTATTGGTGGTAATTGTCCCCATCAACCCCTTATTAAGCAAGCTGAGAAGCAGGGGCTCACATAGTAGGCGTTGGTCCATCGCCATCTGTTTAATTTTTGCCCCAACTAGGGTGGCATAGGCCTCTTCTGTTGTGGTTGGCTCTTGGAGGGTGGCATGTGCCTCTCTTATCAGGGCCATTGCTGCATTGCTTGTGCTCCTCTCCCTCCTGGTCCTTCTAGTTGTAAGGTAGATGGGAGGCACCTGACATCTTGTTCTGCCACCTGGCCCTGCCTCCTCCTGTCTGACAGTGGGCCCTGCCTCCTCCTGCCTGACACTTTCAAGCCTCTCATCCTGGCTGATGTCATCCTGTGTATGAAAAAGGGACATAGTTTGTGTTTTTGGTTCATCAATCACACACAATTTTCAGCTCATGACTGTTGCAAATTGAATGTAAATAAATATAAAAGACTATCATTATGACCCCAGCAGTTTTTGTTCTTCTCCCCAACTTTTTGGGCCACTACTGTCTATTGATATGTCAAACACTTTTTGATCAAACGTTTTTGTTTTCTTTCCATATTAACATATTTTTTTTTTGCATTCATTTTATCACAATAAATTTTTCAAAAATACTATACCTGGGAGAGAGGACACTCAGCAGCTGTTTACACATCTGCACTCTGGAGCACTATAGTGTGGGCCACCAGAACAACCTTTTTAGTGTGTCCCACAAAGGTACTCCAGTGTATTCTTGGGGTGTCTCCATGTGTGAAACTTGTCCCAAAAAGGTGAGTAGTCAAGATTTGTGTTTAGCTTGTAACTCTGCCCAAACAGACACTTGTACCCCACTTCCAAGCAATGTATCATGTTCCTATTTTTGCCCTGAAATATCTGTGTGCTAAGTATACCTTTCCTTTCATTAATTCTCATAGGGGAGAGAAGACTGGGAGGACACCACTCCACGGAGCACAGGAACCCTACACCTCAGCAAGAACCAGGATGTGGAGTAAGGAGAAGTGGAGGAAGGAGAGGTGGATGACGTGGTGGAAATTGTCACCAAAACAGGTCAGTGTCTGTCACCACAGCTTCAGGTAAGAGATGTAGGCCTGCAGAGTTATAATACCTTTTTTTCATTTTTAGGGGATGAACATGTTGTTGAGGAAGAAAGTCCTTGTTTCTCAAGTGATAGTGCACAAAGAATCATCCAGCAAGTAATGGAGTGTAGTAGTGAACTCGACATAATGAAGAAAAGGATGAATGTTATGGAGCAAACATTTAAGGACATCATTGATGTTTTGGGGCGAATTGAATGAAACACAAACCCCCCTTTTTTTATTTTTGAAGTTTTAAAAATAAAAATTAGCACTTTTTCAATCATGCCAAATTTTGAAGATGCACACAGTGTGTCAACATGTGCTATCTGCCATCAGGGGATATCCATGTACGTGTTTTGTGGGGTGCAACCCCTTCCTTGCAACTCAAGTAGGTGAAAGGAAGAAGGGGTTGCACCCCAAAACACGTCCATTGATCACCCATGATGGCAGATAGCACATGTTGACAATAGGGATCAGGAGGGAAATACCCCTTTTTAAAAACCCTAAAATTGTGTGCATCTTCAAATTTTGGCTTGTTGAGGGGTGACAACACCCCATATTATGAAGGGCAGATAGACACATTTTTCAAAAACTAGAATGTCTGATATTGCCTAGAGGTTTACAATGTTGTATTTTGTTGTATGTTAATGAGAGTTGTGCATTTTCTTATTAAAAAAAAACATGCCTGTTTATAGCCAAAAAATAAGAAAATGTATCTTTTATATCTTTTATACCACAAAAAATGTTATAAAGACCATGTGTGAATGTGCACAGAGTAAAAATTTTGAACAACAACAAAGTGTGGCTTCTTTATCAAATCCGCTATAACCTTTTTTGTGTTTATTTTTGGTGTTACCAGTGAAATGGTTGATATTTACTAAAGAAAAATACACTGGGCACTACAAGTGCACTAGGAAAAGCTAGGAGACAGCTAAAAGAAACACAAGCAATACATCCAAAAATAAATTTAAGCAGATTTTTTTTTTTGGTTTATAAAAGGATTAAACATTGCCTAGCATAGGAATGGCCCCCCTACCCGTGAAATAGTCCACATATTGCTGCCGAACCTCACAGGCGTTTTGGGGGGGGGGGCAAGCCAGGATGGGCAGATTCAAGGCCAGGCAAGGTATTGTCACCTGAAAGTCCGGCCTCAGGCTCAATTGAGGCCATATAAGTAGGTGCATTTCTCCACAAGAAATTGTGGAGAATGCAGCAGCAAATAACAATGTAATTTATTTTGTACTCCGCCATGTTGATCAAAGTCATAAACAGGTGGAACCGGCTGGCCATTATCCCAAAGGCATTCTCCACAACTCTTCGGGCTCTGGCCAGCCGGTAATTGAATACCCTCCTCTCCGGGGTCAGGGTCCTCTGGGGATGCGGTCCCAGTCCAAAGGCTTCATCAGCCAAAAACACAAAAGGGAGTCCTTGCACATTCCCTGCATCCGGTGGCAATGCAAGGTCATAACTCTGGAGACGAAGAGCAAACTCTGTCTGGGCGAAGGCTCCCCCATCCGACATCCGGCCATTCTTCCCCACATCAACATAGAGGAACTCATACTGTGCTGACACCACCGCCATCAGCACGATGCTAAGAAACCCCTTGTAGTTGAAGAAAAACGACCCGAACGGGGTGGTGGCACGATGCGGACTTGCTTCCCATCTATTGCCCCTCCGCAGTTGGTGAAGTCCCACCGCATGGCAAACTGGGATGCCAGAGTCTGCCATTCCTGTGGCGTGGAAGGAAGCTGAGGTGTCAAACAAGATAAAAAAATATTAGTACTTTTGCACATAACATTGCTAGTAGATTACACAAAAAAACATTCTTGGCCAACATCATTATAACTTTTATTTTAAGAAGTATTTAAAAACAAAAATAGAAGGCCCAATTATCAGATACATAAGCCCCTCTGATGGCCCATTGTAAAATTTGAGGGGGGGGGGGCTAGATGAGTTTGGGAACCAAAAAAACCCCCAAAAAACTCAGAATTTAATGTGAAAATATACATTTGTAGACATTTTAAGGGGTGTTTAGGGGGGGGGGGTAAAGCACTATAATGGAGCTGACAAAACACATTGGGAAGTGACTAGGCTAGGTGTGTTTGGGCCCAGGACAGCATGCTGGAGAGGTTAGTGAAGGGAAATATGCATGTAGGCCAAAAAAGGAGCATTAAAAGCTTACAGCATGCATGGGGACAAATGGGATATTCACAGCATATTACAATCATGGTAATTAGGGAAGGATGAAAGAAATACAATACATTAGCATACATTAAATACATAGAATGTGATGTTAAAGGAGAAAACTTACCTTAATATAGTCCTTCTGCAGGACTTGGATGATGGCAGAACAGGTGTCTGGGATAATGAGTCCCAGAGCCTGGGGGGAGATGCCTGTCTTGAACTTCAGGTCCTGCAGACTTCTCCCAGTCGCCAGGTATCGCAACGTAACGATGAGCCTCTGCTCAGCAGTGATGGCTTCCTGCATAACGGTGTCCTGCCTGGTGATATAGGGGGACACCAAAGTCAACAGATGCTGAAAAACGGGGTCCGACATCCGGAGAAAATTCCTGTAGACATCAGGATAATTCTCCTGGATCTCCCGCAGCAAAGGCATGTGAGAGAATTGGTCCCGCTGAAGCAACCAATTCTTGGTCCATGAACTCCTCCTCACCCTGTTCATGGACTGGTCTTGGTCCAAGACAAGAAGACCAACACCAAGCGCCTGCACAGCACAAACTCTACAATGAGAACGTAATATGGCTAGAAAAGGGTCGTATGATCAGAACCTACTAAACAGAACGCACTTAAGAACAGCAAGGCCTTTGAAGAACAACCTGAAAATCAGAAACGAGCGTACAAGAACGCACTGAAAAACAGATACGACCTGACTACATGCCCTGAAAGACAAGATACGAACCCACAAGCAGAAACTGAACCGCAGAAAACAAACTGAAAGCACGAAGACTGAAAAGCGCAAATTGTCTCTCCCCAAACTTTTACTAACGCGCAGTAACACGAGATCAGCAAAAGCAGGCCAAGTGGTGGCGCCATTGGAATCGAACTTTCCCTTTATACCACCGTCGTATGTGTTGTACGTCACTGCGCTTTACACCAACGAGATTTTTGATTGACAGTGTGTATGCAAGGAAAGCTTGGCAAGAATCTCATTGAGAAAGCCAAAGTTTTTTTTACGACGGGATTCTCGGCCATGTGTACAGGGCTTAATACTTTCTGTAAGGTCCATTGGTCCACAAGGAAAAGGTCAATTCTTGAGTAAGAGTTGTGGCAAGGGGAAAAGTATGTGAAGTCACGTTCTTCCGCATGTTGCCAATGCCATGCATCATATAACTGGAAGCTTGGTAGAAGAGGGCCCAAGGTCGGTTTACATCTTTTGGGTTGTGATGAAGAGTCCAGGAGTGGATCTGGAAAGATGTTGAAGTCACAACACCAGACAACAAAAGCCTTGTTGGATGCCGCTGACTTTTTTGTGAAGTTTGCGCAGGATGTGCAGCTGATGCGCGTTTGGAGCGTAAACTGTTACAATGGTGTATAAAGCATTATTGATGGAACATGGAAGAATAAGAAAGCAACCTCCATCATCTTTGATGCATTCTTGAAGCTGGAAGGAGAGGGAGTTGCTGGTGGCAACAAGGATGCCTTTCCTTTAGGCTGGAGCGTTGGCTGTAAAAACATTGGTGAAGTTCTTGTTAGAGCAGGACAATTGGGGGGGGGGGGGGGGTAAGTGCATGAAAGTGAGTTTCCTGCACGCAAAGGATGTCGCAGGGAGTCTGAGCTGCTAGTTCCCATAATGAAGCTCTTTTAGCCGGGTGGTTAAGATCCTTGGTGTTGAGCGATAAGATTTTGATGGTCATAGTAGAGGGTATGAGCTGATGAGATACGGGTATCTGAATTTGAGGCAGCTGATGCTGGAAGTTCAGTGGGTAAAAGTCACCACTGAGAAGTATTAGCAGTGCTGCAGTAGTAGAGATAATGTTATATGTCAGTGGGTTTAAGCCGTAGGTGTTCTTCAGGTATCCAACAAGTAGGTTGAAACCTGAGGATGAACAAGAAAGAGTGTAATCAAAACAAAAACAAAATAAGATAAACCAACGGGCTTGACACCCAACACTCTTCCTGATTAATAGCACAATAGTGACAAGAAAGAAACAATGGGGGTAAAGTTTGAAAAGGCCACGTGCGGGCACTCACCGGGTGGGGTATTAAGTATGAGGAAAGTTCCAAGGCTACTATTAGCAAAGTGTTAGTCTGCCGGAGCATTGAGGGAGGGGGTGCTCCTTGTGGGTGCCTTCCAGACCTTGGTCCATTGGTGTGGAAGTGGAGTTGTCCCAATTTCACAAAAGACATAAGCTGTCTTTGAGTAATGCCACCGCATGCTTGGTATCGTTATGGGTGATTGCAAGTTTGGCGGGGGCAACCCACTGGTATTGAATGTGGTGGTTGCGTAAGGCCTTTGTTATTGTGTTAAGTTGTCTGCGATGTTGCAAGGTATGTTGGGATAGATCCACGAAAAGTTGCAGCTGCGTATAAGGGTCTGGCAGGGTGCCCATAGCTCTGGCTTTTTGCATAAGCTGCTCTTTAACATGGAAAAAATGAATGCACAGGATTACATCCCTAGGAACTGATTCAGACAGGAATGGAGGCTTGTGAAGTCTATGAATACGATCAAATCTGGTAATAGAGTTTTAATCAAGCCCCCAGCGTATGAGGATAGTTCATGAGCCTGTAAAGATTCTGGGATGCCACGAATTTCTAAATTGTTGCAGTGGGATCTATCTTTGATATCCGCTAGTTTATCTTTGATCCACTGGTGTTCCTCAGGGTAAACATTGTGTGCATCGACAAAGTTATTAACGATAGTAGAAACAGCCCCCATGTTTGTTTCGACATGTGAGACCCTGTTCTCAAGGGTAGTAATGGAGTGGTCAAATTTATGTAAGCAGGTGAGCATGTCAGATTGAAGATGGCTCCTTAGGGATATTAGCATGTCTTTCAAGGTGTAATCCATGACAGTCTCCCCCAAGGTTAGATAGGAAGCTATAGGGTCTAACTGAGGATCCTGGGCTTCCTGTGTGGGATATTGCTTGCTCACCTTATGGTTATCTGTTGCATGGATGTGGTTGTCTGTTGAATGGATGAGTCCATTCTCATACGGGCTTTAGCAGGACTATGGGCTGCAGGTGTGCCTGGTGGAGAAGGTAGCAGGCTGAAGTGCTCCCGTGGACAGGTTTCAGAGTGCAGATAGGTTCCCTTTGAGAGATGAGAGGCCGTGAGAGCAGCCCGGCTGTGTGTCAGAGTGTCGACTGCAGCGCCATCTTGGTGGCGCCATTCGGCCGGCTGGAACATGAATTCCATAAATTTCCTCAGTTGCCTGTCGTCCTTACACTTCAGGGACATACTACTTGTGAGTAGGCAGAGTGCGGGAAGGTTCCGATGGACTTAACAATCCTTAGGAGAGCTGTCAGACGCTGTAACCCCAGGTCAGCGAGAGGAGCCTGTAATCTAAGCTTCCATTCCGTCTGTGCGCCAGCCACGCCCCCAACCCCATAATCTTTTTGAGTAAACCCCTCACTGCCAAAGATGACTGCAGATGATGACCCTGAGACATTTGACCCTAAGATCCCCTAAGATTTTTTTGGCGCTGGCTGGTTAAGCAACAAGCCTAGCTGAAAAAGGTCTGGTAGTTTTTGGCTCTTTATAAACCCCTAGTTTGTTTAATGGTTTTGAACTGCGTATATCAGGTTGGAGAATTCTGTACTACCTGATTGGTAAAATTTAGCCTATGTTTGGTGAGACACAGCATTTGTGGCCAGGATTTTTTTATAGACAGTTAAAGTGAAGCTCCACCCAAAAGGGGAAACTCCACTTGTTTGCCTCCCACCCTCCGCTGCCACATTTGGCCCCTTTCAGGGGGGGAGCGGGTGCCTGGTTTTGACAGGTACCTGCTCCCACTTCCTGCTGAGCTCGCCGCAGAAAACTCAACAGGAAGTTCGGTCCCCCTCCTCCTTCCCACACCACCAGGCTATTCACAAAGCACAGCAAGCTTTTCGCATGCAAAGTAGGGAACCCGCTGTGGAGCCGCAGGATTTCACTGCAAGTTTTCGTTAGCCGAGATGACAGCGGAAGCACCTAAGAGCCGATTGAAAAGTCAGCTCGGGTGAAGACCCCGCTGGATTCGTGGACAGGTAAGTGTCCTAATAGTAATAGTCAGTAGCTACAGTATTTGTAGCTGCTGACTTTTAATTTGTTTATGAAGGAACCCGGAGCTCCGCTTTAAGTTCCCAGTCAAGAGTCAGCTGAAGCCGACCACAGTCCAGAGCGGACACCGACAGCAACTGGGATATCTGGCCGCCTACACGTGCCGCTGCCCGGCCCGCGGCCAGCTCCACAATCCGAGGACCAGCCTATGAGACCTCCGCAGCCGCCGGTTTCGATTGCTGGGTCCAGCGGAACGAACGCCATAGACGGGGAGGACAGCGGACCCCCCAGAGGTGTACCAGCGTTACACATCCCGGCCCGACACCATTCGGAGGCCCGACAGGACGCCCGCATCCCCGCCACTCAGGTACATTCTGCTCCCAGTATTTGCACCCCTGTAGCGGCGGACAGTCTGGGTGCCAGGTGGGGGCTGCTTTAAAGGCTCAATACCTGAAAAAACAGGTTTTCTCGGGCCGGGGATTGTGTTAGGAAAGGCCGTGGCTTCGGCCTACATCTGGAGGTCGGCGGCCATCTTGCTACACCCAGACCCAAATCACCGGCCACCCAGCCAACCAGCCCCCGATATCAGCCCCCCGGACACCTAGCTATCCCCCTATAAGCTCTAGGTGAAGGCCCAGTATATGTGCCCCTCTCCTGGAAACATCCTCGGCCTCTCTAGTTGAACTAGATGAACTATGACTTAGTGCCAGTTAACATCAATCTCTTACTCTCTAAGTGAATATGAGATATTGACAGACAACAAAGTAAGGAGATATACTGTGGAGAAAAATATCTGGTGGTGTTTTTGCTTGGCTGCTGATATATGAGGATGCTGGATAGCGTTATTATTGAACCGTGATATAATATCCAGTGGTTGTTATTTTAAAATTGCTAGAAAAAACATATCTAACAGAAATAAGACCAATAGGACTGTATGTTTGAAATGGTTTGGAATAACCATATGCCCTATGCCACGTGTTGCTTATGCTGCTGAGTAGATGAGACTGAGGGGGGCTCTACTCAGCATGCAGCCTTGAAGCTCTAAAGTCCTAAATATGCCAATAAAGACATCCAAAAAAAATCGCTCTAGCTCGACTAAAAAAACATAATAAAGAAATAGCGATTAATCAAGCTGCTACTAGTTCTATACAGCGTTTCCTGGTTACCAGCGGAATTAGCCCCAACGCTAGTTGCGGCCAAACGAGGTGCACGAGACGCACCACATCTCTCGCTTCATTAGCAACCTTTGAGAGAAAAAATTCGCCTACATCATCTTACTGCTCAGACCTCATGAAAGAACCTGAATCCCCTACAGCCTCAGACATGTCGTCCCTACTGAGCGGCATTAGAAAAGAACTAGCCGGGATGTTCTATGGTCTTGAAACATCAATAAAAAAGGAAATAGCAGGGGTAAGAACAGATATGGCACATATTCTTGACAGGGTGGAAGATACAGAAAAGAGACAAGATACTCATGAAAACGCTATAAGAGAATTACAACAGGCGGTCACACAGATAGCTCTTGCTCACCGCGTCTCACTATATAAGCTCGAGGATCTCGAGAATAGAAATCGCAGAAACAATCTGCAAATTCGAGGTTTACCTGAAGCTACTGGTGATAAGGACCTGGAGCCATCAATCACTGGTATATTTAATTCAGTGTTGGGAAAGGCACCCACTGATCTACTACGCTTTGACCAAGTACACCGAGCCTACAGGCCACGCAATATTGTTACTGAGCAACCTAGGGATGTAATATGCCGATTACATTATTTTTCAGACAAGAACGCCATAATGGACAAGATGAGAAGTATCCCCAACATTGATTTCGATGGAGCGACTCTCACTATTTTCTCAGATTTGTCCAAAGAAACTTTAGACCGCCGTAGAGGCCTAAAACCACTTTTGGAACATTTACGTTCTAATGGAATCACTTATAGATGGGGTTTCCCGGCGTGCCTTATTGCCACCAAAAATGGTCGCTCACACACTCTTCGGTTCCCAGAGGAATTACCACAATTTCTAAAGGTCCTTGATCTTCCATCAATGGACCTTCCGGGTTGGCATGACCCGATCCCTAAGGTCTCACATATCCAGGACTCTCATTGGCAAAAACCTATTACTAAAAAAGGACGTTCTTCTACACGAGACATTGAACAACAACATAGATGAGTAAAGAGTATTTGGATCCACGTGTTTGTTTCCTCCCTGATATAACACGCTTTCAAGCTACTATGTTTAACGAAATGAAATAAGATTTAGCAGTTAGAGAATATTGATTCTAAGAAGGTCTATTGCTTATGGTTTATTGAGTTATGTTGGAGTAAAAAGTATATTTTTTTTGGCATATTGCCAGTCGCACAGCTGAATGCGGGTGGAGCATAATGCCCCCAAGTGTCCTTCATACGACATGTCCCCCTTCCCTTTTTTCCTTTTGGGGCTGGAGAGAGCGGGTAGCCTTCGAGTAATTCTCGGTTCCGTCCTCCCTAGGGAGCTCTGGACGGCTGCCTGCCCTCCCTCACCCCACAGGGACCACCGCAGATATCTGCGTGACAAATTAAAATTTCCCACATGCGCCCTGATGGGCGTTATTGCTGTTTATGCAAATTTGTTTGTTTTCTGTGTTTTTGTCTCTCAATATATACCTGTTTTATTTTTATTCTTTTCCCCCCCTCGAGGCCGGTATGCATGGAGAAATAGGCGCAGGAGTTACGCTCCACAGAGATGATGGCCACACTTAAAGTCACCTCCTATAATGTTAGGGGTCTAAACGTGGCGGCTAAACGCCATCAGGTTACCTGTGAATTACGGAAGTTGTCTTCTTCCATTGTGTATCTTCAAGAAACACATTTAACCCATACGACACAGGTCAAATTGAATTCGGTATATTTTCCCCAGTGGTATTACGGTCTTTCAGATACGAATAAGGCTAAGGGTGTGGCTATTGGTCTTAGTGCTAGCGTACCTTTTCGCTTTTTAGATATGCAAGCGGATGACCATGGCCGTTTTCTTTTTATAAAGGGCTTTCTGGGCACTACCCAATGTACCCTAGCAAACATATATTGTCCGAACCAAAATCAAACTATTTTCTTTTCTCAAACTCTCACTGATCTATCACATTTTGCTGAGGGATTAATTATACTGGCAGGGGATATAAACATGTCTCTAGACCCTGCTTTAGATACATCCCATGGTCGTTCTAATATCTCTTTTAAACGTCTGTCTACTGTTAAAAAAAAACTAACAGACTGGCAATTAATAGACGTATGGCGTATTTTACACCCAAAAGAAAAAGACTTCTCTCATTTTTCGAAGACTCATCAGTCCTATTCCCGAATAGATAATATTTTTTTAGACCATCATCATCTTCCATTATTAAAATCGGCGGATATAGGCACAGCGACAATATCAGACCATGCACCTGTGTCGATGACTATGACCATGCCCACTCTGCCTCAACGCTCCAGTAATTGGAAACTTAATGATTCCCTTTTATCTAATGCAACAGAGGTTTCAATGTTTGCCTCACATATATCACAATACTTTAGAGACAACAAACCATCTGAAACACCTCCTGCTATTATATGGGAAGTACACAAGGCAACTATGAGAGGGCGATTTATAGAACTTGGGGCAAGGAAAAAGAGAGAGCATGGTCAACGTCTGGAGCAGGTTCTTCATCAAATAACTGAACTGGATAAACAACACAAACTTACTTTACATATATCCCATTTAGAAGCTCTTACGTTGAAGCGAGAAGAGTTGAAAAACCTGCTTAACTTAGACACAACTCGGAGATTTCAACGCTACTCGCAAAAACTTTATGAGTGGGGGGATAAACCCAGTAGACGATTAGCAAGATCCCTTAAAGAAAAACAGACTAGATCATTTATCCCTAAAATAAAATTATCTAATGGAAACATAGTCTATGCGACTCCCCATATTGCTAAAGCTTTTAGGGAGTATTATGCAGATCTGTATAAGGTGCAATGTGATTCTCCGTCTCTGACTATAAAGGAGAGACGTAGTCTCATGCTTGCATATTTAAAAGAAGCTAATTTGCCTAAACTTTCAAACTCAGCTCTCAGAGAGCTTGAATCAGAATTCTCGGTAGAAGAATTTCAGATAGCTCTGAAATCTTCACCGATAGGTAAAGCACCGGGACCGGACGGTTACACTACTCGATACTATAAAACATTTAGCGATGTTCTTTTGCCCCAGCTCACGACTTATGCCAACTCAATTTCACAGACTTCGGGATTATGCCCGGAATCTCTTACAGCTCATATCTCAGTTATTCTTAAAACAGATAAGGACCCCACTCAATGCAGTAGTTACAGGCCAATTTCCTTATTAAACGTTGATATTAAATTCTACTCGAAGGTAATGGCTAACAGACTACTCCCTCTGGTACCTAGATGGATCTCTACAGACCAGACTGGTTTCATGCCATATAGAGAAGCCAAGGATAATTCTCTCCGGGCGATATCTCTTATACAACACGTTCAAAAGACGTCCCAGTCCACCCTATTTGTATCCACAGACGCAGAAAAAGCGTTTGATAGGGTGGACTGGGAATACTTAAAAATGACCCTGCAACATTTTGGGTTGGGACCCAAGATGCTCCACCGTATCACCTCCCTTTATACTAATCCTACGGCACAAATTCGCATCAACGGCACTTTGAGTGAGTAATTTCAACTATTTAATGGGACTAGACAGGGTTGTCCCCTGTCGCCCCTTTTATTTGCCCTTACACTTGAACCTTTTTTGGCAACTGTAAGACATAATTCAAATATACATGGGATTCAAGTAGAAAATAAAATACACAAATATGCGGCATATGCGGACGACATATTATTCTTTATCCAGCAGCCCCGCATATCGCTTCCTAATTTAATGACAGCCTTCTCCACTTTTCAGACATTTTCTAACTTTAAAATTAACCTTACTAAGTCTGAAATTTTAAATATTAATCTACCAGGAAGAGAGGCGGAAAGGTTAAAACCCCTCTTCCCTTTCAGATGGGTTCAATGCAGTATGAAATATCTGGGAGTGAATTTGACGCCTCATACCCAGTCCCTCTTTAAATATAATTACATTCCATTATTGAATAATATTAGAAAGGATCTACAAAAGTGGAGTACGCTGACACATTCATGGCTGGGTAAAGTAAGTATAGTCAAAATGAATATTCTACCCAGAGTTCTTTTTTTTTTTCAAATGATCCCATTGGGTGTGCCCATAGGTTTTTTTTCTTTAGTACAGACCATGGTCTCCCGCTTTATTTGGAAGAACAGCCACCCCAGAGTAGCTAAGGAAGTGTTATTTCGCTCCAAGGAGGCTGGGGGGCTGGCCCTCCCAAATTTCAAGAGGTATTACCAGGCTGTTATCTTATCTAGAATTGTTGAATGGAAATATGCTGCTAAATCCAAACTATGGGTGAGTTTGGAATACGATCTGAGTAAAACAGATCTAGCAACTATACCCTGGTTACCACGCACACATAGGCACCTTGCCTCAAGTACCTCTATATTAACCACATCCACCCTTGATGTGTGGGATGCTTTACATAGGAAGATTTCGTGGTCGTATGCTTCTCCTCTGCTACCGCTTTTGGAACATGATTATTTCTTACCCGGTCTATTAGATCCGGGATATAAGACATGGTCGCCAGAAGGACCCCTTTTATTACACCAGGTCTTGCGAGCAAATGCTCCCAAGCCCCTTAAGGAAATCCTTGACCATAAGCCGATTACGTTTCTTGACAAATGGAGATACACCCAAATGCAGGCGTTTCTTAGAACTTTGCCTCAGCCGCTTAAAGGTATACAGGACCTAAACAGCATTGAGGAAGTTTTCAACTCAACGGAATTACCTGAACATAGTATTTCTGTATTTTATAAATCACTTAGTAAACTCCAAGAAGACACTTATCCTCCTTTCCTTGCTAAGTGGGAGACAGATTTGGAATCCTGTATCCCAGATAGTCAAAAAGATAAAGTTCTGCAGTTGACTCATATTTCTTCAATTGCATCTAAGTCGGCTGAGGTTAATTATAAATTGCTAACTAGATGGCACTATACTCCATCAAGGCTCCACCAGATGTTCCCCGCCAATTCCCCACTGTGCTGGAGGAACTGTGGGAACAGAGCAACCCACGCACATATATGGTGGTCGTGCCCACATATTCGCTCTTACTGGTTTAGCATTATTCAAACTATTCAACAAATAACCAATATTAATCTCCCTATGGATGCATGGACCATTCTTTTCCATGCTACTAAGGAACCTGTCAGAAAATATAAATGTTCTCTAGTACCATATCTGCTTAATACGGCCAAAGCACTAATACCTACCCTTTGGGGCCAACCTGAGACTCCATCCATGAAAAAGTGGTTCCAAAAAATATCAGAGGTCCATCTCATGGAAGATATTACCCATTATAACAAGGACACTTATCAACGACACATCTCAACTTGGACTCCGTGGATGGAGTTTAAGGACACCTCAACTTATAGGGAAATAATGGCACAACTCCACTAAGACTTAACCTATACATACTGAATAAGTTACTTAGATCGAGCTATTTGGGGTACTGATGGGCCTATTCCTTAAGAGACTATAAATTATATGGAGCTATATATATATCGCTAGACACCATGCATGCCGGCCTATTTTTCCCCTTTTTCTCTTTCTTATTTTTCCTCTGTCCCTTTTCCCAATTATCCCCTCACATCCCCCCTCTTTCCCCCCCCCCCCTCTTTTTTTTTTTTTTTTTCTTTTTCTTATATTTTTATGCTCCGAGAGGGACCTCAAGTGAAGCTAAGATAAATTATTCAGGAGAGAATAGTTAAATAACAATGAGGAAGGAGATACATACTGTAAAATTAACGAACACAGAGAGGAGGGGGGGGGGGGGTTTGTGTTGAGTGGACTCTAACACTAGATTTTTAGTTTGAGGTAGTTTTTGGAATCACTTCACCATAAAAGGCACTAATATTGGAGTTTCACCACATAAGATATTGGGGTGAGAATAAGGTGGACCCTACTCCCCTCTCCTTTTCACCCCCCTCCCCCCTTTTTTTTTTGGTAGATTTTAACACTAGGTTTTTAGTTAGTAGAAGTGTTTGGAACTATCCCATTTTAAAGAGCACCCATATTAGAGTATCACTTTTAAGACACTGGGGAGAAAATAATATTACTCCCCCTTCCCTTCCCTCCCCTTTTTCTTAATTTTTTTTCCTCTCTCTCTTTCCCCCCCACATTCTGTTCACTTTATGACTATACACATATGTTCTGTCACTTTGTCATTTATTTGGCCTATATCAGGTTTTAATACTTGTCTTTTTGTTAGTATGAAGAAGTGTTTTCCCCGCTTTTTTTTTTTTTTTCTTTCCCCCTCCACATCCTGGTCACTTTTTGTCTCTACACATAGGTATTGACACTTTCTTATTTACATAGCCTATATCAGGTTCTAATACTTGTCTTTTTGTTAGTAGGTAGAAGTTTTTTTTTTTCCCCCTCTTTATCTCTCTCCCTTCCTCGCTGCTCTGCTTCTATTTCTGATTACTCCCTGCCCTCTCTCCCGCCCAGCCTTGATTCCCCTAGGCATTGGGAGATTTCATGGCCGGGCCTTTTATATATAGGAGTGTAGAGTATTGTCTTTTTTTTTTTTTTTTTGTGTTGTTGCTGTTTGGAAATATTGAGAGTGTGTATGTGTCCTATGTACTGTATTGTAAAATATGTGATGTGTTGTTAAAAAAACAATAAAAAGATATAAAAAAAAAAAAAGTTCCCAGTCAACAGTAGGTTGCTGCCGGTCTGACAACCAGGGACCCTGTACATTAGTAATTTGCTGAGCTAATATCTAAACAATAAAATATACAGATAAGTGTAGTGCCCTTTAAGATGAGCCTAACTTTTGTATATGACATTGTTTTGAAGTAGTAAATAGCTAATGACACCTTTATTAAAGGCAAAATGCATAAACAAACCATTTTATACAGAGTTTTACCGAATCAAATGTATAAAATTGGAAAATTAAAACTAAATAAGTGTGAACTTTAATTCTGGATACTTGATTGGATAATGTCCAAAGGTTTCCACATGCATTACTCACCTAAGGTCTCAGTATGCTGTTAATTAAGATTTAAAATTAACAAATTCACACTTATAATGGGTTATAGTTCAATTACCTGTCTGCAGTTCTTTTCAAAACAAAATTAAACAATTTTACTTTGATACAGAAAATACTGTCAATATGCCAATATTATAAAATCCACTTAGTTCAGGAAAATAAACCAGAGTGACAGAGAGATGAGCTTACCACTGTGCTGATTCTCCTTTCACTGTCCAGTCTCAGGTTGGTGCAAGTTCAGGATGACTTGGGCTTAAAGGAAGAGGATCGAATGATACTGACAATCAAGCTGAAGACATCTAAAGGCAGCAAAAGCTGTTTTTATTATTTTATATTTTAAAGAGCTATGCGTTTTTATCTCTTTTCAATTTTTGGCTGGAGTTAGGCTTTAACAATCCTGGGATTTATTTACATTAACAATGATGGATAACAGCTGATTTTGAAAACCAATTCACCAGTGCCACAAGAAACAAAAATATCAAAACCATATTTTCGCTAAAAATACACAAAAATCACTATTAGCAGACACAAACACAACATAACTTACAAACTTAAGGGGGGCACAGGAGGGTACAGTATGGGGGGGAGGGGGCAGGATGACACATTACAGGGGGTGCAGAGGGGTACAGTACAGGGGGGCAGGAGGGCACAGTACAGCAGTTAGGAGGGTACAGTACAGGGGAGCACAGTAAGAGAGGGACAGGAAAGTACAGCATGGGGGGGGGCAGGAGGGCACAGTATGGGGGGAGGGTAGGAAGGTACAGTATGGGGGGCAGGAGGGCACAGTACAGTGGTTAGGAGGATACAGTACAGGGGGGAGCAGGAGGACAGTACAGAGAGAGGGTAAGTGGAGGCAGGAGGGTACAGTATAGCGGCAATAATTTATAATACAGATATAGCCTCCTCAAGCAGAGCTGTGCAGGGAAGCTGACGTCACAGATCCTACCTATTCTGGCAGGCTGACAATGGGCTAAATCTAAAACAGAAATGACAACTCCCCCTCTACCTTCCCCTCCAGAGTTTCTGGCTCTCTTCTGGTTAAGGAAGAACACTGAGGTGGAGCATCATACTAATGCTGCTGTTTGTGTAGGTGGGATGTGTTCTGCACCAATCACATGGAATGAATAGGAGAGGAGGGTCAGCAGGGATTGGCGCAGTACACATCCCGCTCACACATGCAGCAGCAGTAGTAGGATGCTTCACCTTGGGGTTCTTCCTTAAGCCCTGAAAAATGGGGGGGGGGAGATGGGGATGAGAACCATGGGGTAGGGGAGAAGGAGGGAGGGGGAAAAAAGCAGGGGTGAGTAGGAGATTGGGGATGGGTAGAGAAGAACTGGAGTGAAACTGGGGGATCCTGGTCTGTATAGGGATAAAAAAGGAGGATGATTTGTGCTGGCTTGAGGGAAGGTGGGTAAGGCAAATAGATGGGTGTCAAGAGGACTGGAGAGAGCTGGTCAGAGATGGGCATGGGGAATACTGCCCGGTGGTAAGGAATAGCCACAGTATAAAAATAAGCAAATGGGCTGGCTGGCAGGAAGGGGTAGAGGGCGTGATCTCCATTGACTAGTAAAGAGACAGTGTTGGGTGTGTGCAGGGTGGGGGGTTCCAGCCATTTGCAGTGTTTGTAGATCCTGGGATACACGTGAAGGTGAAGTGTCTGCAGAGGAGAAGACAGGAAAGGGGGGGGGGTGTGTGAGGGAAGTGAACTGGAGGTGCTATTGTTGGAAAAGTGTCAGGAAAAGACATCCGGCCGGTTGGGGAAGAAGCTGTAAATTAGCAGGGCTGCTAGATGTCGGCTGTGAGAACAAAGCAAGGGTGAACAATGATCTGGGAGAGGAACAGTGTGACAGGCAGAGATAGACCTGTGTGAGGACGAAAGGGAGCAGGCCAGGATAGTGTCTGAGGCGGGGAGGAAGATTCCGGAGAGGGAGAGAGCACTGAAGACAGCTGAGAGACAGATACTGTAACAGAACGGACTTGTAGCAAAAGAGACGGCCAAATTGAGGAGAACTGTTGCCTGTCGGGAGGAAACTTATAGGGCCCCCATGCACCTAGGACCCCTGGGCAGTTCACAGAAGTGCCTGTGCATTAAGACAGCCTTAGAAAGGGGCCGGTATATGACATATTTACAGGTCCCTTCCCCCGTTTTCAGTGTCTGGACAGATCCCTCTGTTTTCCAGCAGAGGAAAATGGGTAGTGCTGTGGCCCGGACAGGGAGGCAGATCGGTGCGCTGTGGCAGTTACAGACACTGTGCCATGTGTGTCTCTCCCTCCAGCTGAAAGCCGACAGGAGGGAGAGGGAGAGACACACACAGCATTGTTTCAGTAACCACCACAGTGCACCGATCTGCCTCCCTGTCTGGGCCCCCCTGTATGCTCGGGACCCCTGCAGGAGGACGGATGACCCTGTATGTCGAAATGCTAGCAGTTAAAAAAACAGATAAATAGTAAGAGTAAAGGCCTCTGAATTTCCATCTGTGCAACAAAAGTACTAAAAAAAACATTTGTAAATGTCTGCAGTACATGTGGAAGCTTACATGTTTGTGCCTGTGACATGATATTAAGGACCAAACGATTGTAAATACCCACACAGACAGAACATTAGACACCAAACAAGCAACCAAATAACCAGTGGGTTACTATGGATGAGTGCAATGGGAAAGAACGGCAGCACCAGTTCTATGGGATAGCATAAAGGCAACGGCCGTGGCAAAAAATCCAAAGGACACAGATCCATGGCTGAAGGAAATGCTGCTATTGTGAAACAATCTTGGGGATGTAAAAAACAGAGAGCTAAATTCTGAGATAAGTGACCGCGGACAGTGTGGAATCCAATGAATTGTAAATGACATGAAAATCATATGGGGCGTTTCGCTGGTAACCCCCAGCTTCTTCAGGACAAGCACCCCGAGCTGAGACGTGTATATATATATATATATATATATATATACACACACAGTCAGGTCCATAAATATTGGGACATCGACACAATTCTAATCTTTTTGGCTCTATACACCACCACAATGGATTTGAAATGAAACAATCAAGATGTGCTTTAACTGCAGACTTTCAGCTAATTTTTTTGCTTCCTGGCCACTTAGTCCCACTCTATTGCAGTGAGTGGATAAATATCTGGGGGTATAGTTGTGTACCCTTTATTTGGTTGGTTCCCTCTGATTTGATTTTGCCATTCCATAATAAACTTTCTTCATATTCAATATTTAATTGATAAAATGCTAAAGTCCTCCAAAAACATAATGTCATGAAGTTTAGCACACACCCTTCTCGTTCCCCTACTCACCAGAAGAAATGGACCCCCAGCTTTTCAGCATAAGGGTCTAACACACTTTAATCTGGTGAGGGGGTGCTCAATAGATCTTCTCTCTCATCCTGTTTTTCCTGCCTGCTGGTAACCTAAGGTGTGCAGCTACCGATGTAGGTGTCACTCGTATCCCACTAGGGTCAATAGCAGCGGAGGCCCGTCCATTAGGGGTGGCCGTGCTCCGCCCCCTCTCTCCACGCCACTCCCTATACGACTAATAGATAGATTCGTGCATAGCATGAATCTATCCATGGTCGCCGCTGCAACCCCCTATTCAGTCGTCCAGCCTTTTTTAGGATGTCGGGCACCTGAATTACAGCGGCGGGGTGTTTTTTTGAGCACCTGATTAGAGCCATAGGCTCTATACGGCTTCGTAATATGTGGACTCGTGGCGCAGAGCACTGCACCAGGAGCCCACCCAGGTGTTATAACCCATTTTCTGATTGGCCGAAAAGAGAAGACTCCCGATTGGCCACCGAGAGGGAAGGAGGAAACAAAAGCCAGAGCAGTCGTTCGTGGAGAGCAGGAGAAAGGAAGAGCCACCGCCACCGAGAGCCCAGGAGAAGCGCCGCAAAGATGGGGTAAGTGCAACAGTCCCTCCCACTGACAGACGGAAGGACCGACTGACCGATCGACGGGGGGTGGTACTGTTTGCTGCCCCCCCAAAAAAAATTACCACTGGCCACCACTGGTCAATAGAGGGAGTCAAACTCTCATAGTGTAGTATTCCATTTATTCGATAAAAAGGAACAAAATTACAGATACATTACAAAGTTACAATAAAGAAGACAAGTAATTGTTTTACAGAGTATAGGCAACAGGGTACTGCATACAGGGCAAGATTAAGGATAAATGGCAACAGAGTCTGGCAGCAACACAGCAAACAGGGAACAAGGCAGGAGCAGCCAAATCACTGAGACAAGGAGCCAAAGCAGAAGTGGAACTTAATGGATTGTAAACGATCACCTTGTATAACAACCCATTCAGTTTAAAATAGAAATGAAAGGCAAAACATTATTGTATAGATCAGTGTTTCTCAACTCCAGTCCTCAAGGCGCACCAACAGGTCATGTTTTCAGGATTTCCCTCAGATGAAACGGCTGTGGTAATTACTAAGGCAGTGAAACTGATCAAATCACCTGTACAAAATAATGAAAAGCCTGAAAACATGACCTGTTGGGGAGCCTTGAGGACTGGAGTTGAGAAACACTGGTATAGATATCAAAAAACATAAATACATTTTTCCCTTTCTTTATCAGTAATCGCATTCCCTCTGTTCTCTGCTGCATAAGAACTGGGGGCAGGAGAAGCAGCAGTACACTGAGATTCCCAGTAAATGGCTGTGCAAGGGGGGCATGTCAGGATGAGCCTGATCATTGGAGGAGAGCACACTGAGTTCCCAGCATGGCTAGAGAACTGACCACAGTGTCTGCTTTGTGTGGTCAGTTTTTAATAGGAAAGCAGAGGGACTAGCACGAACACCAGGGTTTTCAAATAAAGGAAGCGAACCAAATACAACAGGATACTTTCTCATACAAGTACGTGGTATAACAGGCACATATAAGGAATATGAAGTGTTGGGGAAACAAACGCTTTAAGTACTCTCCCAGGTGTAGTCAGGTGGAGCCGATTGCTGGAATCTGCAGACTGCTGGAAGACACCTGCTGGTGGACACTTAAACTGCAGCTTTCCGCCCAGAGAACCACAGTGCCACCAGCAGGGAAACTTGATCCTAACAGCAACAAAACTTGAAGTTGAATTATAAAGAAAAGCAGATCATCTGCGTAATCAGATAACTTACTGTATGCACATCACCTTTTGTGGAAATGCCATATTAGGGATAGACCTATTCCAGTGTAACAAAGACTCCAAGGTTAGGACTAAGACTAGGGGGGATATTGGACATCCTTGTCGGGTATATTATGGAGGGTAAATGATTCTGACAGTGTACCATTTACTCTAACCTTGGTGGAGAGTAAATGGCCCCCATCCACTTAAGATAGTTTTGGCCCAGGCTTAGGTTGCAGAGAACAGCATACATAAAGGACCAGTTGACACAGTTGAATGCTTTTTTCTGCATCTGTTGACAGAAACAGACTTTTTTTTTATGTGGGGCCAGTGGATAATATTGAGTGCTCTTGCCATATTATCCTTTGCCTCTTGCAATGGGCTGAAGCCCACCTGGTCCTGGTGAACCAATTGAGGCATATAGGGCCAAGCAGCTGTAGGGCCAAGATTTTAGTAAAAAATAAATAAATTGTAGTAATTAAATCAAATTGGCACATTGTGTTGTATCCCTGCCCTCTTTTGGCATCACTGTGATGGTGGCCCACCGAGTGTCCTCCAGCTGTTCCCCATCTAAGAGGGTGTTTAAACTGGTTACAAAGGGGGTACCCAAGATGTCAGCAAACATCTTATAATAAGTGATGGTAAAGCCGTCTGGGCTGAGGGCTTTATGAGGTTTAGTACTTGAGAGGGCCCTGGACCACTCCTCCACTAAATTTGGCACCTTCAGCAACTGACTGTCCTCTGAGAAGAGGCAAGGGAGGTTCAGAGAGCAAAGATATTGAGAGACTTGTGACAATTTATCCGGCATTTGTTGGGCCGCTGATAAATTGTACAGGGTTTTGTAATAGTCTTGAAACTGTCCGCCGATAGCAACAGAGGAATGAAGTATTGTCCTCTTACCTGAGTCAATGTGGGGATATAAGATCTACCCCTCATCATACCTACTTTTTGAGATTCCTTAAAGGGTTGATTTAGTTAAACAGTACATTAGGTTACATTTGCAAAATGTTTTTACCTGACATACTGAATTGGTTGAAGCTAAGCTCAATAAACCTAAAAAAATAAATAAAAAAAATGTAAATGTTCCTGGCATGTGATGTAAATTCTTTCCTAGGTCTAATATAAAAAAAGATTGTAAGCCAAGTGAAAAAGCCCCCCATTGTGTACATTTCATGTGTCCAAAAAAGTTTACATTAGCCTTCATTTTAAGTCCACTTTGAATGCAGCTGTACCTTTGGATGTAGGTCAATGAGCAGTAGACTTTTGGATATAAGCGAAAGGCTGGCTGCACACTGTGATAGATTATAGGAGCAGAAGGGCTGTCCAATAAATCTCCTAAATTGGAATGGATAATCTCTCTCCAACAGGAAATTCTAAGAGCATTGACATAGGAACTTTACAACCAACATACGCAGGGCCTGTTGACATTTAGATAAGAAGCATCAGCAATGTCATGCTCAAATACAGCACCTAATTACAGTTGGCCAGCAAAAAATACCTGTAACATTTGCTGAAACAATGGAAGGATGTGTGGAGCTGATCTCGCTTATCTGAAACCTTTGTCATGAGACATTGCAACAAAACAACCTGTTTTTCAGGGGTGTTTCTCAAGCCCCAAGGTATGTAGATCCAGATACTGCAACTTAGACCCCAAGCTGCACACCAGCAGATCATGAGTCAGCTATTATTCCTCTTTTTTGGCTGAATTGTTTGATATGCTAATGTAGCGCTACCCCCAGTTAAGAGAGCCGCTGGATTTGTTCTCGGGCCCTGTGTACAGCACCACCAACTCCCAGGCAATCTGCTCGACTCACCCTGGCACAGCTAGTCTAGGGGTTATATTTTTACCATAATCAATTGGTATTGTAAAGGCACCCTCTTTACAGTAAGACAACACACAAATGTTAAAGATTAAATATAACAGTTTTACTTTGGTTGTAAAAAAGGCTTAAGCAGAATATAATACACACACAACTGGCTTGCAGAGCCCTGCAGCAATCAATATAGCACACAATAATGGCGCTGCGTGGTAATTCACCACGCGTAGCTATTATGATATACACGCCCTGTGGCGCACTAAACAATATCCTATCTTCCCACCTTTGGCCAGGCCTGTCCTAGAATAAATCTCAGTCCTTCCTATAGGGATTTCTTCGCATGCAAACTTTCGGTGGTGCACTTGATGAATAGTATTTGTAATCCACAAACTGGCAATCACTAAGAACACTATGCTGGGGGGACACTTCAACTCTGTCCTGCTACCGGTCCCCCAGTGGAACAACAAGCAAACGATCGATGAGCCAAAGCAGTCTATAGGCCTAAAAACGGTAGAGTCTATTTGATTGAGCAAGTGCTCGCTCACCACTCCGGATGCGATGCCAGTCTGGGACTTCCACCTGCTGTGTCTCCGCACACAGCGTCTGCAACGATCGGGTCCCCGATCCAACTTATGTCCTCACTCGACCAGTCTGGTGCCACCCAGGCTCCGCAGTGGGGTGGAAGGCTCTTCGGAAGTTGCGCAAGGCCCCAGGCTTCAGGCCTTGCACTGCAGCAGATCCACACAGGAAGAAGCTGTTGCTTGCAGCGCGATGTCCAAAGAGGCCGAGCTCCGCCTCGCCTCCTTCTTAAATAACCCCTCCCATGAGTCTCTGCGGTGGCCAACTGCACTCTCGGTGCCAAACGGGGTTCTGGGTAACGTAGTCCTGGGGCCTTAAAGGAGACCCCGCTACACTAATAACCTATCTTAGTCTGAAAGCTCCAAAAACGCCAGAGGCTTGCCTACTTAGTGTACTGGATAACTATGTTCCACTTACTTGTAATTGTATTATGTTTCATTTGATTTTTTTTATGCCTAAAAAATCAATTTTCCTGTATTGGAAGGATCCAGCTCCGCCCACACTGCCACATGTCTTTCGCCTGATAAACCTGGCATTACCTTTTTATCAGCATATTTACAAGGGACGTGCCTGTTTTAAAAAGTTTACTAAAGTAAGGCTACCTTGGCTAGACAGATGTTTTCTGCTAATGTATGTGATATTGTAAGGATTGGCTATTGTGTATTATACTATTTCTTACTTTTGTTGGGCTCTGCATAGCCGAAATTACTGCCATCGCCTTAGTTTAGATGGCATTTGTTTTGTTTTGTATATCAAAACAAAACTCTTACAAATAAGCAAAAGAGACTTATTATTGTAGAAATTTCAGTTTCCTCTCAATCCTCCACCACCTCGCATTTGCACTGACCCTTCCAAAATCAATAACCTTCCCATCCTGACCCCTCTCCCCTCCACCTCTCCAAAACCCAACCCATCTTACCTATCCTTATCCCCACATATTCTTATTATCCTGCTCCAATTAACCTTTCAAACACCCCAAGCTTCCCAACTCTCCAAAACTTTTTTAAACCATGCCCATTATTCCCAACCTGGCACAGCCTATTTCCCTCTTCAATATACCTTCTTTCACTTTGCTACCCCCACCTCTGGCCCCTCATGCAACCATCCACCCTTCTCCTTTCTCCCCAAACTCCCCTGTCCCCTCTAATCATCTCCCACCATCTAGCTATCATACCAAACATTTTTCCGCTCCCGCCCAACCCTTACTATCATCTACCCTCATCTGTTCCCTATCCCTCCCAATCCATGTCTACCTCCCTCCACCCACTTTGGCCCACCATCTATCTCTTCACATACCCCTTCCACCTTGGTTCACCTTCTAACTCCCTCACTACCCCCCTCCCACCTTGATCCACCTTCTAGTTCCTCCTCTATCCCCTCCTCATTGCCCACTCCGTTTCCCACCTTCTTTCAACAAACCCACACAACCCTGCTTTGTCCCCTCCACTATCCATCCTCTATTACTTCCATCTTCCATCTTTGCCAAACCTCTATCTCCTTCCTCATCCCCTCCCACATTGTAACACCCTCTATCTCCATTTTCCCTTGGACCTCCCTCTAACTCCTCCGCTATCCCTTCTCCTATCCCACTCTCCTCATTGTCCCATCCTCCGAATCCCCACTAAACTGTATTTTTTTCATTCATTGTATTTTTTTATTCTGCTTATCCCCTCTTTGTTTCTTTTAATAAATCCCAAATACACATTTACCAGACTTGTGTATGTTGTCTTATTTGACATAAAGTAAAAAGTAGTCAATGGGGTTTCTCGACTAAAAATTAGAGCATGTTTAGTTTCATAATGATTTTCCCTTGAGCTAATGTGTTTTGGTGAAGAAAAAAAATACTTTCCAAATAAAACCCAATCTAACTGAAAACTACCCACACGGCTGCATTATTCATTCATAGTTGCCTGTAATTAAATGACTTCAAGTACCATAAGTCATTATGGCAGACAGCTTGTAGCTTTCAATGAACTACCAGGGCGCTGGTGACTGCTCTCATAGTCCATTGATCTTCCTGCTCTCAGGTAACTGCTTGCCCATATCATGTATGAGCAGACAGCTATGCTGAGAGTCTGCAAGAGATTGAGATTGCACTCGCGATCTGTTGATTGCGGATAAAAAGCTCTGATGCAAAGGAAAAAAGAAAGACCAAAATTTAAAAATAAAAATAAAAATTCCCTAATTTCTGTTATAAAACATTGCAAATAAATAAGCTTTCTTCATAGATTTTGGCCAAAAATGTATTCAGCTACATTTATTTTGTGAAAAACAAAACAAAAAAAAAACCAATGTATATTACTTGGGTATAGAATTGGGTATATGGGATTGTACGATATTTTTTTTTTTTTTATGGTTGAACTTGATGGACTTGTGTCTTTTTTCAACCTGACTAACTATGTAACTATGTAACTATGTAACTTGTAAACTGTGTAAATTATACTGCGCTGTCCATTGGGTGAGACATAAAACACTGAATTAGTGAATCTATCTCTCCATAAATTGTTGCTGCAACTTCTATGTGAGACACACATATTATCTTTATTAACTATGTAACTTGGTCTGTGTGAAAACTATAGAATCTACAAACTATGGTATGTGTAAATTTGAACTGACTGATCGTATTTCTTGAGGCTCTAAAATGCCAGGACAGTACAAATACCCCCAAATTACCAATTTTTGGAAAGTAGACAGTCCTAATAAATAACTATTTTTCACAAAGTTTTAGTTTAAAAAAATATTTTACATGTAAGCATTTACATACAGTAAAATCCTAAAACAAATTCTGCTACTCTTTCCAAGTGTGAGACTCTTTCATAGCCTAGCTGCATATAAGGGTCCAAAATCCAAGCAGCACCTTTTGGACTTTCAAAGAGCATAAATTGTGCATCTAATTTCCTGACTACCTATCACGTTTCTTGAGTCCATTGAGTGCCAGAACAAGAGAAACAACTTAGGGAAAAGGATATGGGTCCCACGACAATACCGTGAATTGTCAAAAAAACACCAACCCACTTACTAAACACACGTTTAGGATATGGGATGCACATCACTGGCAATATAATTCACCTTTAATTTCTTTATTAGACACAAGTTATTTTAAACCGGGGAAAGATGAATATATTTATTTTACTAGATGGTCTAAAAAAGATGAAATATTATTACATGAGGTGATGAAAGAAAACGGGGTATGCACGTTCACAGAATTAATACAAGACTGGGGGAGTAGGCCACTAGACAGATGGAGATATGCACAGATACAACACTTCACACAAGCACTCCCCCAACCACTGCGGGGAAAGGGGGATATGACGCCAATGGAGAAATTGTTATTTTCCTTGCGGTGCTTGGGGCAAAGTGTTTCTAAAATATATAAAATACTGATAGAAGAAACAAGACCCAAATACCCACCTTACTTGGGAAAGTGGGAGGAAGAAATAGGCTCTCTGCAGAGTGAGGAACACAGAAATCAGATTCTGGAGGTCGCCTGTGCATCTTCCAGAAACATGCTTTAAACTGATAGCAAGGTGGTATATCACTCCACAGAGAGCACATAAGATGAGTACAGAGACCCCCCCCCCCCAATTTGTTGGAGGGGATGTGGTGCTCCTGGGACTTTCGCACACTTATGGTGGGATTGCATGAGGATTCAGACTTTCTGGGAAAGAATAATAGAAAATATCCATCAAATAACAGGGGAACAGGTACAGAAAGATCCATGGAAATGTTTGTTCCACGATACGAATAAAACGGTAGCCCAATATAAAAATACGTTAGTACACCATCTCCTGAACGCAGCTAAAAGCTTGATCCCAAGATTATGGAAAACCCCCAAAGTCCCTTCTATGAAGGAATGGGTAGTAAAGATAGACTGGCTAAGATCAATAGGGGAATCAATACACAGAAGCAGGGATGAGCCGAACACCCCCCTGTTCGGTTCGCACCAGAACCTGCGAACAGACAAAATGTTCGTGTAAACTTTAGAACCCTATTAAATACAATGGACTCGAACGTTCGAAATCTAAAGTGTTAATTATAAAGGCTAATATGCAAGTTATTGTCCTAAAAAGTGTTTGGGGACCTGGGTCCTGCCCCATGGGACATGTATCAATGCAAAAAGAAGTTTTAAAAACGGCAGTTTTTTCGGGAGCAGTGATTTTAATAATGCTTAAAATGAAAAAATAAAAGTAAAATATTCTTTTAAATTTCATACCTGGGGGGTGTGTATGATATGCATGTGAAGTGGCGCATGTTTCCCGTGCTTAGAACTGTCCCTGCAAAAAATGTCATTTTTGAAAGAAAAAAATGCATTTAAAACTGACTCGCGGCTATTAATGAATTGTCGGCTCCCGGCAATACATACAAAAGTCATTGATAAAAAAATAAAAAAAAGCGTGGGGGTTCCCCAGAATTCAATTACCAGGCCCTTCAAGTCTGGAATGGATATTAAGGGGAACCCCGCCGCAAATTTAAAAATTTTTTTACGTGGGGTTCCCCCAAATATCCATTCCAGGCCCTTCAGATCTGGCATGGATTTTAAGGGGAACTCCACCCCAAATTTAAAAAAAAATGGCGTGGAGTCCCCCTAAAAATCCATACCAGACCCCTTATCCGAGCACGCAACCTGGCCAGCCGCAGGGGAAAAGGGGGGGACGAGAGAGCGGCCCCCCTCCCTCCTGAACCGTACCAAGCCACATGCCCTTAACATGGGGAGGATGTCCCCATGTTGATGGGGACAAGGGCCTCATCCCCACAACCCTTGCCCGGTGGTTGTGGGGGTCTGCGGGCGGGGGGCTTATCGGAATCTGGAAGACCCCTTTAACAAAGGGGACCCCCAGATCCCGGCCCCCCCCCATGTGAATTGGTAAGGGGTACATTGTACCCCTACCATTTCACGAAGAAAGCGTAAAAAAATGTTTAAAAAAACACACAAACACCTTGAAAAAGTCCTTTATTTAAAAAAAAAAAAAAAAAACATTCCAGCGATGAAATCCAGTGTCCCGCGGCGATCCCGATGTCCAGCGCTGTCCTTCATTGATTGTGCCTGAGCGGACCTGATGGGGAACTCCCTCTCAGTATTTTAAATGTATAGACCCGCCCCTTCTAAAGTTCCCCATCAGGTCCGCTCAGCGGACGAGATGCGGAACATGAGAAGGGGCGGGTCTATACATGTATTACCAAAGTGAGAGCAGTCCCCCATCAGGTCCGCCCCCTCGGTATGTCGGACCCGCCTACGTCATTGGCTTGAGCGGGGAACTTCCTTCACTATGTAAATTTAAATTACACAGTGAAGGAAGTTCCCCGCTCAAGCCAATGACGTAGGCGGGTCCGACATACCGAGGGGGCGGACCTGATGGGGAACTGCTCTCACTTTGGTAATACATGTATAGACCCGCCCCTTCTCATGTTCCGCATCTGGTCCACTGAGCGGACCTGATGGGGAACTTTAGAAGGGGCGGGTCTATACATTTAAAATACTGAGAGGGAGTTCCCCATCAGGTCCGCTCAGGCACAACCAATGAAGGACAGCGCTGGACATCGGGATCGCCGCGGGACACTGGATTTCACCGCTGGAATGTTTTTTTTTTTTTTTTAATAAAGGACTTTTTCAAGGTGTTTGTGTGTTTTTTTTTAAAAAAAATTACGCTTTCTTCGTGAAATGGTAGGGGTACAATGTACCCCTTACCAATTCACACAGGGGGGGCCGGGATCTTGGGGTCCCCTTTGTTAAAGGGGTCTTCCAGATTCCGATAAGCCCCCCGCCCGCAGACCCCCACAACCACCGGGCAAGGGTTGTGGGGATGAGGCCCTTGTCCCCATCAACATGGGGACATCCTCCCCATGTTGAGGGCATGTGGCTTGGTACGGTTCAGGAGGGAGGGGGGGCCGCTCTCTCGTCCCCCCCTTTTCCCCTGCGGCCGGCCAGGTTGCGTGCTCGGATAAGGGGTCTGGTATGGATTTTTAGGGGGACTCCACGCCATTTTTTTTTTAAATTTGGGGTGGAGTTCCCCTTAAAATCCATGCCAGATCTGAAGGGCCACTTCACATGCATATCATACACACCCCCCAGGTACGAAATTTAAAGGAATATTTCACTTTTATTTTTTCATTTTAAGCATTATTAAAATCACTGCTCCCGAAAAAACGGCCGTTTTTAAAACTTCTTTTTGCATTGATACATGTCCCCTGGGGCAGGACCCAGGTCCCCAAACACTTTTTAGGACAATAACTTGCATATAAGCCTTTATAATTAGCACTTTAGATTTCTCCCATAGATTTTTCGAATTTGCCGCGAACACCCCAATTTGTTCGCTGTTCGGCGAACGGGCGAACAGGCAATGTTCGAGTCGAACATGAGTCGAACTCGAACTCGAAGCTCATCCCTACACAGAAGTGAGGACTCCATAGAAACATGCAATAACATCTGGGGGAAGTGGTTAGAGTTTAAAAAATCAATGGAATATGCGAGGATCTTGGAGTGTTAAAGAGAATAAGGGGAAAAAGATAGGAGTGTTTGATAGGACTCATAAAGGATTGAATTTAAGGGGGAGGGAGGGATCTATGTTGTCTTTTTTTTTTTTTCATTTGTGTGTGTGGGGGGGGGGGGGGGGAATGTAGGATATGGAATGTTATATGAATTTCAACGTTTAACTCTGAAAACTTGAACTAATAAAAAGATGATATATAAAAAAAGAGAAACAACCACAAAATGGCCCTATTTTAGAAAGAAAACACCCCAAGATATTTTCTGAAAGGCATAGAGAGTCTTTTAAAAAGGTTATTTTTTTTACCACAATTTTTTGGAAAATGTAATAAAGAAAATGAAAATGTATTTGTTGACACAAAAGTATCACTTAATAAGATATGTCTATTACACAGTATAAGCATACGCACACCTCAAAACACATTCTGCTACTCTTCCTGCAGCCTAGCCACCTAGAGGGGCCCAAAATCGAAGCAGCACCTTCATAAATTAAACAGGTAGTATCCTGAATAGTGATGAGCCGAACACCCCCGGGTTCGGTTCGCACCAGAACCCGCGAACGGACCGAAAGTTCGAACGAACATTAGAACCCTATTAAATACAATGGATGCGAACGTTCGAATTCTAAAGTGCTAATTATAACAACTATTATGCATGTTATTGTCATAAATAGGGTTTGGGAACCCGGGTTCTGCACCAGGGGACATGTATCAATGCAAAAAGAAGTTTTAAAAACGGTCGTTTTTCGGGAGCAGTCATTTTAATGATGCATAAAGTGAAAAAAAAAAAGTCAAATATTCCTTTAAATATCGTACCTGGGGGGTGTCTAAAGTATGCCTGTGAAGTGCCACGTGTTTCCCGTGTTTAGAACTGTCCCTGCACAAAATGACACTTCTAAAGGAAAAAAAAGCCATTTAAAACTGCTTGCGGCTTTAATGTAATGTCTGGTCCCGGTAATATGGATGAAATTCTTTAAGAAAAATGGCATAGCTACCCCATGACCCCCCCCCCTACCCCAGCCCATTACCAGCCCCTTTGGGTCTTGTATGGATATTAAGGGGAACCCCGCACATAAAATAAAAAAGGCCCTATATACTCTGAACAGCCGTATACAGGCGGTGCATACAAGACAGGGACTGTAGGTTTGTTCTTATGTAGAATCTGTTTGTAATTTTGAACAGGTACATTGTTGAAGTGTAGCTCCAGCCCAAAAATCTATTTTTAAACTTTTTGGGAAACATAGGTAAGGGTTATCACCCCTGTAACATTTGTTTTGCTGTCTGTGCCCCTGTTCAGAACATTTCACCTCACTTTCCGTCCCAATGACAACTGTTTTTGAAATGTGGTGTTTTTCTTGAAACAAGGATTGCTGATAAAGCATCAGTACAGATGAGACCCCTTTCTCCCATATTTATTCTTACAGGAGAGAATTTTCCTTTCTAGGGGTAGATTTCCTCTCACTTCCTGTTGTCTTCTTTCGTTTGCAAGTAGGAGTCGTTTGTAAGTTGGATGTTTGAAAGTAGGGACCTGCCGTATATACTCTGCAGAAATAGGCCCCTTAGTTGTTGGTGTTGGCACAACACTGTAAGCACTCAGTTACTCTTGGTTGGTGCTGGAACGCCCTGCTGTCAACTATTATATCAGGAATTTTAATTACATATAATTGTTGAACAGTGGTAGTAAAAATTGGGGCTTTGATGGTGGTGCTGGTGCCACAACACTGTAAGCCCTGACAGTTACTCTTGGTGGGTGCAGCAATGGGCCCTGCTGTGAATTATTAGATCAAGAATTGTAATTACATGCCCCTTTTGAACAGGGGCTGAAAAATTGGGCCTTTCGTGGTGGTGGTGGTGGTGGCGTTGCCACAAGACTGTAAGCCCTCAGAGTTACTCTTGGTGGGTGCAGCAATGGACCCTGCTGTGAATTATTAGATCAAGAATTGTAATTGCATGCCCCTGTTGAACAGGGGCTGAAAAATTGGGCCTTAGGCACTGGTGGCACAACACTACAACCCCTCACAGATACTGTACTTGGAGCACAGCAATGAGCCCTGTTGCAAAGTATTGCTTCAAAAATTGTAATGACACGCCCCTGTTAAACAGGGGCTGAAAAATTGGGCCTTAGGCACTGGTGCCACAACACTCCAACCCCTCACAGATACTGTACTTGGAGCACAGCAATGAGCCCTATGGCAAATTATTGCTAAAAAAATTGTAATTACACGCCCCTGTAAAACAGGGGCTGAAAAATTGGGCCTTAGCCAGTGGTGGCGGCACCCATAAACAAAAATGATCTTCCAAGCTATCATCATCAATCGTATCATTGAGGACTCGGAGGAGGAGGATAGCCAGTCAACATAACAGCACAGGCACTCAGCATCAGCATCAGTCTTGAAGGGATGTGACATGTTAAAATCAATTAGTCTGTTATATCAGCATCAGGTGTGTGGTAGCTGGTGGTGATCCAAGACTGGTTCATCTTGATGAAAGTCAGTCGATCAACGGAGTCGGTGGACAGGCGCACCCTGTGATCCATGACAAATCCTCCAGCAGCACTGAATGTGCGTTCCGAAAGAACGCTGGATGCAGGACAGGCCAGTAGCTCAATTGCATACTGTGCAAGCTCTGGCCAGTGATCCATCCTCAAGACCCAGTAAGCCAGAGGATTTTCGGTGGGGAAGGTGTCCAAGTCTGACCTTGCCCCTAGATATTCCTGCACCATGTTTATCAGACGCTGGCGATGGTTGCTGGAACCGATCATACTTTGGGGCTGCGGACTAAAGAATTGTCTGAACGCATCGGTCAGACGGCCACCTTCCCCACCGCTCCTTCTTTGACTGGCCGAAGCCTCAGCAACTCGTTGTCCAGGACCAGGAGTTTGTAACCTCCCAGTCTCTGGGAACGCGTTGCACAGACCTTTCTGCAAGGCCTCCCGGAGTTGTCTCATCCTCTGCTCCCTCTGCGACGGTAACATAAGGTCCGCAACCTTACCCTTGTACCGTGGATCAAGGAGAGTGGCCAGCCAGTAAGGGTCCCTCTCCTTGATCCGAAGAATACGAGGATCCTTCCGCAGACTTTGCAGGATCAGGGAGGCCATGCAGCGTAGGTTTGCTGAGGCATTCGCTCCGGAGTCCTCTGGGTCACTAAGGACGACATGATCCGCAGCCACCTCCTCCCAGCCACGTACAAGTCCACTGGTTTCTTGGGACTGTAAATCATCCCTAAAAGACTGCTGCTGATGATGCTGAGTGCCAGCCTCCACCTCCATGCTGACACAATCCTCCTCCTCCTCCTCCTCCTCCTCCTCTTCCTGTGCGATGGGTGGGACAGAAGGAACACTGTCTGGGTAAAGGGGGCCTTGAGAGGCAAGGAAGTCCTCCTCTTCCTGCCTCTGTTCTGCCTCAAGTGCCCTGTCCATTATTCCACGCAGCGTGTGCTCCAACAGGTGGACAAGAGGTACAGTGTCACTGATGCATGCACTGTCACTGCTCACCATCCTCGTGGCCTCCTCAAATGGTGCCAGGACAGTGCATGCATCCCTGATCATGCCCCACTGGCGTGGAGAAAAAAAACCAAGCTCCCCTGACCCTGTCCTGGTGCCGTAGTCGCACAGGTACTCATTGATGGCCCTCTGCTGCGTGTGCAGCCGCTGCAGCATGGCCAACGTTGAGTTCCACCTGGTGGGCATGTCACATATAAGGCGGTTCTTGGGCAGGTTCAACTCCTTTTGCAGCTCAGCCAGGCGAGCACTGGCATTATAAGATCTGCGGAAATGCACACAGACTTTCCTGGCCTGCCTCAGGACATCCTGTAAGCCCGGGTACCTGCCCAAGAACCGCTGCACCACCAGGTTAAGGACGTGAGCCACACAGGGCACATGGGTCAGTTGTCCCTGTCGGAGGGCGGAGAGGAGGTTGGTGCCATTGTCGCAAACCACCATTCCTGGCTTAAGCTGGCGTGGCGTCAACCACCTCTCGGCCTGGCCCTGCAGAGCAGACAGGACCTCTGCCCCAGTGTGGCTTCTGTCCCCCAAACACACCAGCGCAAGCACGGCATGGCATCTTTTTGCCTGCGTACTTGCGTAGCCCCGTGAACGGCTACGGAGCACCGCTGGTTCATAGGACAAACCACAGGAAGAGGCCATGGAGGAAGAAGAAGAGGAGGGGGTGGAGGAGAGAGGTGTGTCACAACCAGTAGTAGCATTTTGGAGGCGTGGCGGTGGGACAACCTCCAACACTACTGCACCTTGTCCTGCATCCTTCCCAGCTGCCAAAAGAGTGACCCAATGGGCCGTGAAAGAAAGGTAACGTCCCTGTCCATGCCTGCTGGACCATGAGTCAGCGGTAATATGCACCTTACCGCTGACCGCCCTGTCCAGCGAGGCCAAGACATTGCCTTCCACATGCCGGTAGAGAGCCGGAATAGCCTTCCGTGAGAAAAAGTGGCGTTTGGGAACCTGCCACTGAGGAACCGCACATTGCACAAACTCACGGAAGGGGGCCGAGTCTACCAACTGAAAAGGCAGCAGTTGAAGCGCTAGCAATTTAGCCAAGCTAGCATTCAACCGCTGGGCATGTGGATGGCTGGGAGTGAACTTCTTTCGACGGTCCAGCAGCTGGGGCAGGGAAATTTGCCTGCTAGAATCGGACGTCGGTGTACTGCTAGCAGAGTGGCCGCAAGTACTTGGCTGTGACACACCTAATTCTACACCTTCATTCCTCTCAGTGCATGTTTCAGAGAGGACTGAAGTTATAGTGGGGTTGGAGATCCCAGCTGATGCGGTGCAAGGAGAGGTCCGCTTTGTTCTTTGGTGTGGGTCTTTCAGGTAGGCTTGCCAACGAGCTGCATGGCAGGTCAACATATGTCTGGTCAGGCATGTGGTACCCAAGCGGCTGATGTTTTGGCCACGCGATATACGCTTGAGACATATGTTGCAAACAGCAGCTGTGCGATCTGATGCACTAGCCTCAAAAAAGGCCCACACCAAAGAACTTTTTGAATGACGGGCAGAGGCAGCGCCCTGCACAGGCGGAGCTCTGCGGTGTGATTCCGTCGGTGTACTGCCCTTACGCTGGCCACCAAAGGGCATCCTGCCTCGTTGGAGATGTGCCTCCTCCTCATCCTCCTCCTCCTCCTCTCTCCTATTAGGCACCCACGTGGAGTCAGTGACCTCATCATCACCTCCCTCCTCATCACTGGAGCCAATCTGGCAGTATGCTGCAGCTGCTGGAACATGACTGCCAGATTGGTGTCCTTCTTGAGCATCCCCTCTGTCTGCTCTCACGCTACTGCCTTCCTCTAGCTGGGTTTCATCATCAGACCCTTCGAAACGCTGGGCATCCTCCTGGAGCATGTACCCAACACTGTGCTGAAACAGTTCGGGGGACTCCTCAGGAGGAGGACATGGTGGGTCTAGGGAAGGAGTGACTGATGATGAGTCTGACATTGATACCAGGGAAGAGGACGCTTTGGCAGCTGCTTTTCCAGTACCTTGAGCCTGGGTGAGAGAGGATGAGGAGGAGGAGGAGGGCTTGGTCATCCACTCTACCAAGTCTTCGGCATGATGTGGCTCAACATGTCCAGCTGCCGAAAAGAAGGACAAGCGTGTCCCATGGCCATGTGCTGATGACAATGCACCGCGTCCACGACCAGCACTGTTGCCCCCAGACACAGAGCCTGCTTGCCCTCTTTTATTGCCTCCTGACTGTCTGCCTCTCCTTGTTTGCCTTCCAGACATTCTAATAGATGGCCTGCAGGGAGATGGGAAAAAAGCAATAAGGGCTACCTTCAGGTGTCCTTCTCTGTCCCTTGAAACAAGGACTTTGACAGTGAAAGAAACTGACACACTCTCCCTACCTACAGTTTTCTGTCCCTAGAAAAAATGTTTTTTTTAAGCACAATTTAGCACAAGGAGAATTCACTCACTGTCCTTCCAGGTCCCTGGAAACAAGGACTTTGACAGTGAAAGAAACTGACACACTCTCCCTACCTACAGTTTTCTGTCCCTAGAAAAAATGTTTTTTTTAAGCACAATTTAGCATAGGAGAATTCACTCACTGTCCTTCCAGGTCCCTGGAAACAAGGACTTTGACAGTGAAAGAAACTGACACACTCTCCCTACCTACAGTTTTCTGTCCCTAGAAAAAATGTTTTTTTTAAGCACAATTTAGCACAAGGAGAATTCACTCACTGTCCTTCCAGGTCCCTGGAAACAAGGACTTTGACAGTGAAAGAAACTGACACACTCTCCCTACCTACAGTTTTCTGTCCCTAGAAAAAATGTTTTTTTTAAGCACAATTTAGCACAAGGAGAATTCACTCACTGTCCTTCCAGGTCCCTGGAAACAAGGACTTTGACAGTGAAAGAAACTGACACACTCTCCCTACCTACAGTTTTCTGTCTCTAGAAAAAATGTTTTTTTTAAGCACAATTTAGCACAAGGAGAATTCACTCACTGTCCTTCCAGGTCCCTGGAAACAAGGACTTTGACAGTGAAAGAAACTGACACACTCTCCCTACCTACAGTTTTCTGTCCCTAGAAAAAATGTTTTTTTTAAGCACAATTTATCACAAGGAGAATTCACTCACTGTCCTTCGAAGGTCCTTGGAAACAAGGACTTTGACAGTGAAAGAAACTGACACACTCTCCCTACCTACAGTTTTCTGTCCCTAGAAAAAATGTTTTTTTTAAGCACAATTTAGCACAAGGAGAATTCACTCACTGTCCTTCCAGGTCCCTGGAAACAAGGACTTTGACAGTGAAAGAAACTGACACACTCTCCCTACCTACAGTTTTCTGTCCCTAGAAAAAATGTTTTTTTTAAGCACAATTTAGCACAAGGAGAATTCACTCACTGTCCTTCCAGGTCCCTGGAAACAAGGACTTTGACAGTGAAAGAAACTGACACACTCTCCCTACCTACAGTTTTCTGTCCCTAGAAAAAATGTTTTTTTTAAGCACAATTTAGCACAAGGAGAATTCACTCACTGTCCTTCCAGGTCCCTGGAAACAAGGACTTTGACAGTGAAAGAAACTGACACACTCTCCCTACCTACAGTTTTCTGTCCCTAGAAAAAATGTTTTTTTTAAGCACAATTTAGCACAAGGAGAATTCACTCACTGTCCTTCCAGGTCCCTGGAAACAAGGACTTTGACAGTGAAAGAAACTGACACACTCTCCCTACCTACAGTTTTCTGTCCCTAGAAAAAATGTTTTTTTTAAGCACAATTTAGCACAAGGAGAATTCACTCACTGTCCTTCCAGGTCCCTGGAAACAAGGACTTTGACAGTGAAAGAAACTGACACACTCTCCCTACCTACAGTTTTCTGTCCCTAGAAAAAATGTTTTTTTTAAGCACAATTTAGCACAAGGAGAATTCACTCACTGTCCTTCCAGGTCCCTGGAAACAAGGACTTTGACAGTGAAAGAAACTGACACACTCTCCCTACCTACAGTTTTCTGTCCCTAGAAAAAATGTTTTTTTTAAGCACAATTTAGCACAAGGAGAATTCACTCACTGTCCTTCCAGGTCCCTGGAAACAAGGACTTTGACAGTGAAAGAAACTGACACACTCTCCCTACCTACAGTTTTCTGTCCCTAGAAAAAATGTTTTTTTTAAGCACAATTTAGCACAAGGAGAATTCACTCACTGTCCTTCCAGGTCCCTGGAAACAAGGACTTTGACAGTGAAAGAAACTGACACACTCTCCCTACCTACAGTTTTCTGTCCCTAGAAAAAATGTTTTTTTTAAGCACAATTTAGCACAAGGAGAATTCACTCACTGTCCTTCCAGGTCCCTGGAAACAAGGACTTTGACAGTGAAAGAAACTGACACACTCTCCCTACCTACAGTTTTCTGTCCCTAGAAAAAATGTTTTTTTTAAGCACAATTTAGCACAAGGAGAATTCACTCACTGTCCTTCCAGGTCCCTGGAAACAAGGACTTTGACAGTGAAAGAAACTGACACACTCTCCCTACCTACAGTTTTCTGTCCCTAGAAAAAATGTTTTTTTTAAGCACAATTTAGCACAAGGAGAATTCACTCACTGTCCTTCCAGGTCCCTGGAAACAAGGACTTTGACAGTGAAAGAAACTGACACACTCTCCCTACCTACAGTTTTCTGTCCCTAGAAAAAATGTTTTTTTTAAGCACAATTTAGCACAAGGAGAATTCACTCACTGTCCTTCCAGGTCCCTGGAAACAAGGACTTTGACAGTGAAAGAAACTGACACACTCTCCCTACCTACAGTTTTCTGTCCCTAGAAAAAATGTTTTTTTTAAGCACAATTTAGCACAAGGAGAATTCACTCACTGTCCTTCCAGGTCCCTGGAAACAAGGACTTTGACAGTGAAAGAAACTGACACACTCTCCCTACCTACAGTTTTCTGTCCCTAGAAAAAATGTTTTTTTTAAGCACAATTTAGCACAAGGAGAATTCACTCACTGTCCTTCCAGGTCCCTGGAAACAAGGACTTTGACAGTGAAAGAAACTGACACACTCTCCCTACCTACAGTTTTCTGTCCCTAGAAAAAATGTTTTTTTTAAGCACAATATAGCACAAGCACAAAACACACTGACACTCTCCCTACCTATCCTTCTCTTTCCCTAAACTAAAGGAATCCAGGTTAAGCAAGAAAGAAATAAAAGTCACTGTCCCTGCCTATGCTGCTCTATCCCTGCTCCGGAACACACTACACTAGGCCGCCGTGCTGGCGGCCTTTTATAGTGTGGGGCGTGTACTAAACACCCTCAGCAATAATTGGCCACAGGCATCCTGCCTGTGGCCAATCATTGCTCTCCTCGCTGCCGGCGCTGTGATTGGCCAAGCATGCGGGGTCACAGTACATGCTTGGCCAATCACAGCGCCTGGATGACACTGCGATGGCGTAGTGCATTGTGGGCCGTTCGCGTCACTCGAATTTGGCGCGAACGGCCCAAATCGTTCGATCTTCGTCGAACGATCGAACAGCCGATGTTCGAGTCGAACGTATGTTCGACTCGAACACGAAGCTCATCCCTAATCCTGAATAATCAACACATTTTTGAGGCCATGGAGCACCAAAAAAGCGGAAACACCGACAAAGTGACCACATTTTGTAAAGCAAACACCCCATGGTATCTTATAAGAGGCATGTTGAATCTTTTTGCCACATGCTTTTGCAGAACAAAAATGAAAATTTATTTTTTACACAAATTTGTCAATTAGTAAGATATTTTTTTCCCCAAAATAGATTTTTATTAAGATTTATCATTTAACAATAAAAACTTTAAAAATGTGTATCCCAGAAGCAAACTTGTGCTTCAACATGGAGAAAATTGTTATGAGTAGTCAAGACCATATAAGTACATTGAAATATTGTCAAATTCAAATATTAACAGATTATATTCCTCTTGGGTGATGGTTTAGTTTACAAAGAAGAAGAAAAATAGTAGTGCATTGTTTTATACAAAAGTATAACCTGTGGAATAACCAACTAGAAAGATCAAATAAGAAAAAACAAATAGTTGAGAAGCAAATAGTTGGGCGCATGGAAACAAGGGTCTAGGTTTTGCTGTTGGAAGAATACATTAGGGTTGATGTTTTGCTCTGTAATTTTGCCATACTAACCATCTATCATGAAAATTATTTTGGGAACCTTTGTTTTATGCCATTGTCCTCTCAAAGCTGTATATGACATCAATTTGTAACCTCTGATAAACTCGGGACAGATGGTGATTTCCAATGTTTTGCAATTTGGGTTTGATAGGATAGCTAAAGAGACATATTTCATATGTGGGAGGAGTTTCCTTATGTCTATGCTAAGTAAAGCTTGTTCAGCCTTTGCTCTTAGGGGTATGCCCATTATCGTGGAAATGAGTCTGAAAACAAAGTTCCAGAATCCTCTCAAGTTGAGGCACGACCAAAGCATATGTTTGAGGGTTCCCACTTGACTACAACCTTTCCAACATAAGTTGTCTACATTTTTAGAGAATTTAGATATGTTGTAGGGGGTTAAGTGCCATCTTAGATGGATTTTTTAGGCAGTTTCCCAGTGAGTTATGCATTTTGAACCTGAATAGTTGGATTTGATAGCATTTAGCCATTGGTCATCAGAGAAGGAGGTGTTTAGTTTTTCCTCCCAATTGTAGAGAGCAGGAGATTTGAAGAAAGTAATTTTAGATTGCAGGGAGTTATAGAAGAGGGATATAACCTTCTTTTTTGGAGGGTTAGCTGACCAGAAGGACCATAGTGGTTCTGGTATATTTAAGTTGGAAACTTTATGTCTATTGATGAATGTTGATAGTCTGGAATATAGAAGAAAGTCCGTTTGTGGGATGTCTTTTTAGTAGTTAATGTAGAAAATGGTTTTAACTTCCCTTCTTCTGTTAGATCTGTTAAGGTATGTAGTCCTTCTTCGACCAGTGTGTGTAAGAACTCCTTTTTAATGGAATTGAGAATGCTCATAATGGTATGGGTTTTGTGACTTTACAATCATTTTTACAGCGGACTTGGAGATGGTAAGACCATGTTCGAAGAGAAGCTGCAATCATCGGGTTAGACGTTAGCTTGGCTGAGCCTGTAAATGAAGAGATAAACAATAAAGATTTTAGGTTTCCTGGGTGGGCTTGTACTTGTTCTATCTAGCTCCACAGTGTGAGGTCAGTTGGGTTTAACCATGTTTTTAATTGTTCAATCATTGAGGCCATGTGATAATCTTTAAGTATGGGGTCTCCCATGCCCCCTACACTCTTGTGTTTAGCTAGTGTGGCAAGAGGACATCTTGCACATTTTTGTTGCCATATGAACTTAGCATAGTTTGTAGGGTTTGGTAGAAGGAATTAGGTATTATTGGTAATGTTCTGAAGTAGTACAGTATTTTTGGGAGGATTAACATCTTGAAGGCTGCAAGCCTTCCTGACCAGGAGAGGTAATATTTTTTAAGGCATTCTAGTTCTTTGTGGGTTGAAGCTAGCAGAAGGACAAAGTTGGCCCTGTATACGTTTGAAAAGGGAGATGTAATATTGATACCTAAGTACCGCAAGGACTCTTGGGCCCATGGGAAGTTGCATTGGGAGTTAAAAGTGGATTTTAGGGCTTTTGGAATATGTATTCACAACATATGAGATTTATTGTCCCTGACTTTATAGTAGGAAATCTTGTTAAATTCCTGCAACACTTTCTGCACTTTGGATAGTGAATGAGCCGGGTTAGATAATGTCACAATGACATCGTCTGCCAATGGTGTGACGGTGTGTTCTTGATTCGATACTTTTATGCTTGAGATTAATGTATAGGAGCGAAGTTTCTCTGCTAGTGGTTCCATTAACAATGCAAAAATCAGTGGGGATAAAGGGCATCCCTGTCTGGTTCAGTTTGTAATATTAAAACCATTAGAGAATAGTCCCTCTATGAACACAAAAACCGAAGGGGTAGAATACAGCGCAGAAATTGCTCTGGATTTCTCCCAATCAAAGCCAAATTTATGGAGGACCTGTGACAAGTAGGGATGAGCTCGGTGTTGGAGTCGAACATAGGTTCGACTCGAACATCGGCTGTTCACGCGTTCGGCGAACAACAAACGATTTGGGCCGTTCACGCTAAATTCGAGTGACGCGAACGGCCCACAATACACTGCGCCATCGCAGTGTAATCCCGGCGCTGTGATTGGCCAAGCATGCACTGTGACCCTGCATGCTTGGCCAATCACAGCGCCGGCAGCGAGGAGAGCAAAGATTGGCCACAGGCAGGATGCCTGTGGCCAATTATAGCTGAGGGGGTTTAGTACACGCCCCACACTATAAAAGGCCGCCAGCGCGGCGGCCTCGTGTAGTGTGTTCCGGAGCAGGGAAAGTGAAGGATAGGCAGGGACAGTGTCAAATCTATTCTTTGCTAAACCTTGTGTGTAGGGACAGAGAAGGATCGGCAGGGAGAGTGTCAGTGTCATATTCTTTGCTAAACCTTGTGTGTAGGAAGAGAGAAGGATAGGCAGGGAGAGTGTCAGTGTCATATACTTTGATAAACCTTGTGTGCAGGGAGAGAGAAGGATAGGCAGGGGACAGTGTCAGTGTCATATTCTTTGCTAAACCTTGTGTGCAGGGATAGAGAAGGATAGGCAGGGAGAGTGTCAGTGTCATATACTTTGATAAACCTTGTGTGCAGGGAGAGAGAAGGATAGGCAGGGGACAGTGTCAGTGTTATTGTTGCTAAGCCTCCTGCACATTATACACCTGAAGTTAGCCCGTATTGCTGCTTTTTCCTGGTGTGTTACACCAACAGGATTTTGCAGCACTTACAGCGGGCGGAGTGTGCCTCCTGACCATATTACACCTTAATTTATCCTGTATTGCTGCTTTTTCCTGGTGTGTTACACCAACAGGATTTTGCGGCACTTACAGCGGGCGGAGTGTGCCTCCTGACCATATTACACCTGAACTTAGCCTGTATTGCTGCTTTTTCCTGGTGTGTTACACCAACAGGATTTTGCGGCACTTACAGCGGGCGGAGTGTGCCTCCTGACCATATTACACCTTAACTTAGCCTGTATTGCTGCTTTTTCCTGGTGTGTTACACCAACAGGATTTTGCGGCACTTGCAGCGGGCGGAGTGTGCCTCCTGACCATATTACACCTTAACTTAGCCTGTATTGCTGCTTTTTCCTGGTGTGTTACACCAACATGATTTTGCGGCACTTACAGCGGGCGGAGTGTGCCTCCTGACCATATTACACCTGAACTTAGCCTGTATTGCTGCTTTTTCCTGGTGTGTTACACCAACAGGATTTTGCGGCACTTACAGCGGGCGGAGTGTGCCTCCTGACCATATTACACCTTAACTTAGCCTGTATTGCTGCTTTTTCCTGGTGTGTTACACCAACAGGATTTTGCGGCACTTACAGCGGGCGGAGTGTGCCTCCTGACCATATTACACCTTAACTTAGCCTGTATTGCTGCTTTTTCCTGGTGTGTTTACCAACAGGATTTTGCGGCACTTACAGCGGGCGGAGTGTACCTCCTGACCATATTACACCTTATCTTAGCCTGTATTGCTGCTTTTTCCTGGTGTGTTACACCAACAGGATTTTGCGGCACTTACAGCGGGCGGAGTGTGCCTCCTGACCATATTACACCTTAACTTAGCCTGTATTGCTGCTTTTTCCTGGTGTGTTACACCAACAGGATTTTGCGGCACTTACAGCGGGCGGAGTGTACCTCCAGACCATATTACACCCTAACTTAGCCTGTATTGCTGCTTTTTCCTGGTGTGTTACACCAACAGGATTTTGCGGCACTTACAGCGGGCGGAGTGTGCCTCCTGACCATATTACACCTGAACTTAGCCTGTATTGCTGCTTTTTCCTGGTGTGTTACACCAACAGGATTTTGCGGCACTTACAGCGGGCGGAGTGTACCTCCTGACCATATTACACCTTAACTTAGCCTGTATTGCTGCTTTTTCCTGGTGTGTTACACCAACAGGATTTTGCGGCACTTACAGCAAGCGGAGTGTGCCTCCTGACCATATTACACCTGAACTTAGCCTGTATTGCTGCTTTTTCCTGGTGTGTTACACCAACAGGATTTTGCGGCACTTACAGCGGGCGGGGTGTGCCTCCTGACCATATTACACCTTAACTTAGCCTGTACTGCTGCTTTTCCCATTTCCCTGCAGGCCATTAGAATGTCTGGAAGGCAAACAAGGAGAGGCAGACAGTCAGGAGCCAATAAAAGAGGGCAAGCAGTCTCTGTGTCTAGAGACAACAGTGCTGGTCGTGGACGCGGTGCATCGCCATCAGCACGTGGCCATGGGACACGCTTGTCCTTCTTTTCGGCAGCTGGACGTGTTGAGCCACATCATGCCGAAGACTTGGTAGAGTGGATGACCAAGCCCTCCTCATCCTCCTCATCCTCTCTCACCCAGGCTCAGGGTACTGGCAAAGCAGCTGCCAAAGCGTCCTCTTCCCTGGTATCAATGTCATCATCAGTCACTCCTTCCCTAGACCAACCATGTCCTCCTGAGGAGTCCCCCGAACTGTTTGAGCACAGTGTTGGGTACATGCTCCAGGAGGATGCCCAGCGTTTCGAAGGGTCTGATGATGATACCCAGCTAGAGGAAGGCAGTAGCGTGAGAGCAGAGAGAGGGGATGCTCAAGAAGGACACCAATCTGGCAGTCATGTTCCAGCAGCTGCAGCATACTGCCAGATTGGCTCCAGTGATGAGGAGGGAGGGGATGATGAGGTCACTGACTCCACGTGGGTGCCTAATAGGAGAGAGGAGGAGGAGGAGGAGGAGGATGAGAAGGAGGCACATCTCAAAAGAGGCAGGATGCCCTCGGGGGGCCAGCGTAAGGGCAGCACACCGACGGAATCACACCGCAGAGCTCTGCCTGTGCAGGGCGCTGCCTCTGCCCGTTATTTAAAAAGTTCTTTGGTGTTGGCCTTTTTTGAGTCAAGTGCATCAGATCGCACAGCTGCTGTTTGCAACATATGTCTCAAGCGTATATCGCGTGGCCAAAACATCACCCGCTTGGGCACCACATGCTTGACCAGACATATGTTGACCTGCCATGCAGCTCGTTGGCAAGCCTACCTTAAAGACCCACACCAAAGAACAAAGCTGACCTCTCCTTGCACCGCATCAGCTGGGATCTCCAACCCCACTATACCTTCAGTCCTCTCTGAAACCTGCTCTGAGAGGAATGAAGGTGTAGAATTAGGTGTGTCACAGCCAAGTACTTGCGGGCACTCTGCTAGCAGTACACCGACATCCGAGTCTAGCAGGCAAATTTCCCTGCCCCAGCTGCTGGACCGTCGAAAGAAGTTCACTCCCAGCCATCCACATGCCCAGCGGTTGAATGCTAGCTTGGCTAAATTTCTAGCGCTTCAACTGCTGCCTTTTCAGTTGGTAGACTCGGCCCCCTTCCGTGAGTTTGTGCAATGTGCGGTTCCTCAGTGGCAGGTTCCCAAACGCCACTTTTTCTCACGGAAGGCGATTCCGGCTCTCTACCGGCATGTGGAAGGCAATGTCTTGGCCTCGCTGGACAGGGCGGTCAGCGGTAAGGTGCATATTACCGCTGACTCATGGTCCAGCAGGCATGGACAGGGACGTTACCATTCTTTCACGGCCCATTGGGTCACTCTTTTGGCAGCTGGGAAGGATGCAGGACAAGGTGCAGTAGTGTTGGAGGTTGTTCCGCCGCCACACCTCCAAAATGCTACTACTGGTTGTGACACACCTCTGTCCTCCACCCCCTACTCTTCTTCTTCCTCCGTGGCCTCTTCCTGTGCTTTGTCCTCAGAACCAGCGGTGCTCCGTAGGCATTCAAGGGGTTACGCAAGTACGCAGGCAAAAAGATGCCATGCCGTGCTTGCGCTGGTGTGTTTGGGGGACAGGAGCCACACTGGGGCAGAGGTTCTGTCTGCTCTGCAGGGGCAGGCCGAGAGGTGGTTGACGCCACGCCAGCTTAAGCCAGGAATGGTAGTTTGCGACAATGGCACCAACCTCCTCTCCGCTCTCCGACAGGGACAACTGACCCATGTGCCCTGTGTGGCTCACGTCCTTAACCTGGTGGTGCAGCAGTTCTTGGGCAGGTACCCGGGCTTACAGGATGTCCTGAGGCAGGCCAGGAAAGTCTGTGTGCATTTCCGCAGATCTTATAATGCCAGTGCTCGCCTGGCTGAGCTGCAAAAGGAGTTGAACCTGCCCAAGAACCGCCTTATCTGTGACATGCCCACCAGGTGGAACTCAACGTTGGCCATGCTGCAGCGGCTGCACATGCAGCAGAGGGCCATCAATGAGTACCTGTGCGACTACGGCACCAGGACAGGGTCAGGGGAGCTCGGGTTTTTTTCACCACGCCAGTGGGGCATGATCAGGGATGCATGCACTGTCCTGGCACCATTTGAGGAGGCCACGAGGATGGTGAGCAGTGACAGTGCATGCATCAGTGACACTGTACCTCTTGTCCACCTGTTGGAACATACGCTGCGTGGAATAATGGACAGGGCACTTGAGGCAGATCAGAGGCAGGAAGAGGAGGACTTCCTTGCCTTTCAAGGCCCCCTTTACCCAGACAGTGTTCCTTCTGTCCCACACATCGCACAGGAAGAAAAGGAGGAGGAGGAGGAGGAGGATTGTGTCAGCATAGAGGTGGAGCCTGGCACTCAGCATCATCAGTAGCAGTCTTTTAGGGATGATTTACAGTTCCAAGAAACCAGTGGACTTGTACGTGGCTGGGAGGAGGTGGCTGCGGATCATGTCGTCCTTAGTGACCCAGAGGACCCCGGAACAAATGCCTCAGCTAACCTACGCTGCATGGCCTCCCTGATCCTGCAAAGTCTGCGGAAGGATCCTCGTATTCTTCGGATCAAGGAGAGGGACCATTACTGGCTGGCCACTCTCCTTGATCCACGGTACAAGGGTAAGGTTGCGGACCTTATCTTACCATCGCAGAGGGAGCAGAGGATGAGACAACTCCGGGAGGCCTTGCAGAAAGGTCTGTGCAACGGGTTCCCAGAGACTGGGAGGTTACAAACTCCTGGTCCTGGACAACGAGTTGCTGAGGCTTCGGTCAGTCAAAGAAGGAGTGGTGGGGAAGGTGGCCGTCTGACCGATGCGTTCAGACAATTCTTTAGTCCGCAGCCCCAAGGTATGATCGGTTCCAGCAACCATCGCCAGCGTCTGATATACATGGTGCAGGAATACCTAGGGGCAAGGTCAGACTTGGACACCTTCCCCACCGAAAATCCTCTGGCTTACTGGGTCTTGAGGATGGATCACTGGCCAGAGCTTGCACAGTATGCAATTGAGCTACTGGTCTGTCCTGCATCCAGCGTTCTTTCAGAACGCACATTCAGTGCTGCTGGAGGATTTGTCACGGATCACAGGGTGCGCCTGTCCACCGACTCTGTTGATCGACTGACCTTCATAAAGATGAACCAGTCTTGGATCACCACCAGCTACCAAACACCTGAAGCTGATATAACAGACTAATTTATTTTCAAATGTCACATCCCTTCAAGACTGATGCTGATGCTGAGAGACTGTCCTGTTATGTTGACTGACTATCCTCCTCCTCCTCAATGATCCGATTGATGATGATAGCTTGGAAGAACATTTTTGTTTCTGGGTGCCGCCACCAGTGGCTAAGGCCCAATTTTTCAGCCCCTGTTTAACAGGGGCGTGTTATTACAATTTTTTATGCAATGCTTTGCAGCAGGGCTCATTCCTGCACTCCAACTAGAGTATCTGGGAGAGGTTGCAGTGTCGTGGCACCAGCACCAGTGGCTAAGGCCCAATTTTTCAGCCCCTGTTTAACAGGGGCGTGTAATTACAATTTTTGATGCAATACTTTGCAACAGGGCTCATTGCTGTGCTCCAAGTACAGTATCTGTGAGGGGTTGCAGTGTTGTGGCACCAGTGCCTAAGGCCCAATTTTTATGCCCCTGTTTAACAGGGGCATGTAATTCCAATTTTTTATGCAATGCTTTGCAGCAGGGCTCATTCCTGCACTCCAACTAGAGTATCTGGGAGAGGTTGCAGTGTCGTGGCACCAGCACCAGTGGCTAAGGCCCAATTTTTCAGCCCCTGTTTAACGGGGGCGTGTAATTACAATTTTTGATGAAATACTTTGCAACAGGGCTCATTGCTGTGCTCCAAGTACAGTATCTGTGAGGGGTTGCAGTGTTGTGGCACCAGTGCCTAAGGCCCAATTTTTCTGCCCCTGTTTAACAGGGGCATGTAATTACAATTCTTGATCTAATAATTCACAGCAGGGCCCATTCCTGCTCCCACCAAGACTAACTGTGAGGCCTTACAGTGTTGTGTCAACACCACCACCACCACCACCACCAAAGGCCCAATTTTTCAGCCCCTGTTCAACAGGGGCATGCAATTACAATTCTTGATCTAATATTTCACAGCAGGGCCCATTCATGCGCCCACCAAGAGTAACTGTGAGGGCTCACAGTGTTGTGGCAACACCAACATGTAAGGGGCAAATTTCAGCTGAGTATATACGGCAGGCCCCTACTTTCAAACATCCAACTTACAAACGACTCCTCCTTGCAAACGGAAGGATACAACAGGAAGTGAGAGGAAATCTACCCCTAGGAAGGCAAATTCTCTCCTGTAAGAGTTAATATGGGAAAAAAGTGTCTCCTCTCCACTGATGCTTTATCACCAATTCTTGTTTCAATAAAAAACCCAAATTTTCAAAAAACATTTGTCATTAGGACGGAAAGTGAGGTGAACTGTTCTGAACAGGTGCACACTGCACAGACAGCAAAACAAATGTTACAGGGGTGATAACCCTTCCCTATGTTTTCCAAAAAGCTTAAAAATAGATTTTTTGCCTGGAGCTACACTTAAACAATGTACCTGTTCAAAATTACAAACAGATTCTACATAAGAACAAACCTACAGTCCCTGTCTTGTATGCACCGCCTGTATACGGCTGTTCAGAGTATATAGGGCCTTTTTTATTTTGTGTGCGGAGTTCCCCTTAATATCCATACAAGACCCAAAGGGGCTGGTAATGGGCTGGGGTAAGGGGGGGGGGGTGTGTGATGGGGTAGCTATGCCATTTTTCTTAAAGATTTTCATCCATATTACCGGGACCAGACATTACATTAAAGCCGCAAGCAGTTTTAAATGGCTTTTTTTCCTTTAGAAATGTCATTTTGTGCAGGGACAGTTCTAAACACGGGAAACACGTGGCACTTCACAGGCATACTTTAGACACCCCCCAGGTACGATATTTAAAGGAATATTTGACTTTTTTTTTTCACTTTATGCATCATTAAAATGACTGCTCCAGAAAAACGGCCGTTTTTAAAACTTCTTTTTGCATTGATACATGTCCCCTGGTGCAGAACCCGGGTTCCCAAACCCTTTTTAGGACAATAACATGCATATTAGTCGTTATAATTAGCACTTTAGATTTCGAACGTTCACATCCATTGTATTTAATAGGGTTCTAAAGTTTGTGCGAACTTTCGGTCCGTTCGCGGGTTCTGGTGCGAACCGAACCCGGGGGTGTTCGGCTCATCACTAGTGACAAGTAGCCCCAATGGACTCTGTCGAAAGCCTTCTCTGCATCTAGTGTAAGTAGCAGAGAAGGTTTGCCAGAGTTTTCTATGTGGTGGATAAGATTTAGAATTCTTCTTGTCGCGTCTGGTGCTTGTAGACCCACCACAAATCTGACCTGGTCTTGCTTGATTAGCAAAGGGAGCAGTTTTGAAATTCTCATGGCTATAATTTTGGCATATATTTTTAGGTCCACATTTAGCAGGGATATCGGTCTAAAATTTTGTGGAGTGACAGGGCCTTTCCCAGATTTAGGTAATGTTATTATTGTTGCCGACAGCATTTCAGGTGGGAACGAGGCAGATGACATGGCTGCATTGTAAAAATTTGTTAAGTGGGGAGTCAGAAGGTCAGAAAATAATTATTAATATTTAGAAGAAAATCCATCTGGGCCAGGGGATTTATTGTGAGGCATTTGTTTGATTACATTAGTAATTTCAGACCTTGTAAATGGCTGGTTTATTTTGTGTAGGTCTTGTGGCGACAGAGCTGGCAATGAAAGAGAGTTTAGGAATTTAGCAAGTTCTTCTGGGGTTGGTTGAAAGGTAGATGTGTCTTCTCTTAAATGATAACGGTTGCTATAATATGTACTGAAAGCATCTGCAAAATCTTGTGGGTTTTGGAGTACAGAACCAGTTGGATGTTTCAGGAAGAGTGTTTTTAGAGATCTTTTCTTTGATTTGATTTGCTAGGAGCTTACCCGCTCTGTTGCCACAGTAGTAATTATTAAGTTTGAATGACAGTATTAGTAATCGCTTGTGATAATTTATTATGGGCAATGTTTGATGGATTTTGTTTGTTGATGCCTTCATGCTCTTGTATTGTAGAGATTAGACTATTTAGCAGCCACGTCCTCTGTCTCTTGGCCACAGCACTCATTTTCAATAATACTCCCCTCAGACAGGCCTTTTGTGCATTCCATAGTGTGAAAGGGTCTGAAACCGATTGTATGTTTAAATCAAAAAATTATTTTATATGTTTCTTTATTTTGTCTCTGTTTTCTGTATTTGACATCAAAAACACATCATTTCGCCATCTATTTGCTTTGGTTTCAATACAACCCTTTCCCACCACAATGGACACAGGTCCGACCACGTTATATCATGCACCTCAGATTTAGTAACAGGTTGCAAGAGAAATTTGTCTACTTAAAAAGATCAATTCGGGAGTACGATAAATGCCCATGTGAATAGAAAGAAAAAAAGTCTCTCTCAGATGAATATTGGCAACGCCAGACATCAAAAAGATGCGCAGAGGAAATTAAGTTGGATAGGGTTGTTCTCTGTGATGAGGATGTGTCCAATTATCAATCTGGAATGGTGCTGCCCCTGGCAAGACTTGGAAAGTTTTTTCCAGATTTTTTGGAGTAAGGTCAATGGGCGAGCATTTGAAAGGTATAGGTTGATCAAAATGTAAATACTGTTATTAATCTGGCACACAAGTGCTAGAAAACATCCCTGTTCGTCTTGAATTTGGGAGACAAGTTTGAAGGAGATTGTGTCTTTATTTGCAATTGCTACTCATCTTTTCTTTGATGCAGCATTGGAGGAATAGATATGAGGAAAATGACTGTTGGAGAAAAGTTTTTTTTTTTTTTGGAGCTAAAGTGCGTCTCCTGTAGGCACAGGATGTCGCAGTGTAGGCGTTTGGTCTCCTTCCATACCATGCGCCTTTTTGCTGAGCTATTGAGGCCCTTAACCTTTAGAGGTGAAATTTTTAATTGCATTGTAAATGTAGAGCAGATAGTACAATACCTGTGTCACGAGGATGCTATACACAGACATCCAATACAGGTGGTCAGATCATTGGGCTGCACATTAAGGAATCAGGAACAGAGTAAGTGAAATATATATATATTTATTAAAGATAAAGACACACGTGTAAACAAAACCACAGCAAACCATAAGCAAGAAACGAATACAAAGGAACACAACAAACCCCAAAAACAACCTAATCTAACTAGCTAACTAATATGTACAAAAGAGAACACACATACATGAACAAGGCAGGGGATGAGAGACAAGGGGAGCAGAAGGCCAGGTACTGGGAGCAGTCAGCAAGGGGAAGCTGGTATCAGGGGACAGGTATCAGGGGACAGGTCTCAGGGGACAGGGTACAAGGATCAGAGTCCAGGACAAGGCAGGGAACAGATCAGGATCAGGTTCAGGACCAGGTAACGGATCAGGTTCAGGCAGGGACCAGGCTTACAGAAGGAATTCTGGAGCACTGAGCTTTGTTAAGGGCGGGTTTATATAGTCCAGCAGACCCAGATCAGGTGTGCTTGGTGGCTGGTGGAAAGTCTTGGTGAGGAGACACCCGCTGGTGGCCACCAGAACTACACCCACTGCTGCCGAATGCAACAGTGCCACCAGCAGGTGAGCCCAGTAATGACACCATTCCTGACAGTTCCCCCCCCCCTTAAGGAGTGGCCTCCGGACACTCCATTCAGCCCTTGGTTGGACAGTCCGAGTGGATGCGGAAACACCCAAAAAAGTCTCCATACTACATCTGCAGACTTCTTCGCACTTCCTAGGCCAGAGTCTATTAGTTCACTGGGGGACGTGCCACTAGAGTCTGAAAATAGGGCGCGCATCTCACCACCAGGGTCAGGAAGTTTAGATTTAGAAGTAAAAATTAGCAGGGCAACGGGCAAGAACCCATCAGAGGCAGACCACGCAGGGGCATTACATTCAGGCTGGGTGACCATCAGGATTAAAATAGTGGAAAAAAGGGCATCCATCAGGAAGACATCAGCGGCCAGCTGGGCATCAGGAACAGGTCTTAGCAGGGACCATATCCTCAGGCTGGACAGCGGGCTCCGAGTCATCAGGCTGGGCAGCGGAAAAAGAACCACCAGGCAGAGTATCAGGAATGGAACCATCAGGAACTGGATCGTGAGGCTGGATACCAGGTATAGGGTCACCAAGTAAGACAGTAGGCTCTGGAACATCAGACTGGGCAGCGGGCAACGGAGCAGCAGACAGGAACATCTCCGGCTGGGCAGCAGATGGAACATCTCAGGCTGGGCAGCAGGCGGGATCATCTCAGGCTGGGCAGCAGGCGGGATCATCTCAGGCTGGGCAGCAGACGGGATCATCTCAGGCTGGGCAGCAGACGGGATCATCTAAGGCTGGGCAGCAGACGGAGTCATCTCAGGCTGGGCAGCAGACGGGGTCATCTCAGGCTGGGCAGCAGACGGGGTCATCTCAGGCTGGGCAGCAGACGGGGTCATCTCAGGCTGGGCAGCAGACAGGAACACGTCAAGCTGGGCAGTAGGCTCCACAGACTGAGAAACGGGCATCATAACCTCAGGCCAGGAAACGGGCACCGGATCTTCAGGCGGGGTCCCATGCACCGAATCTTCAGGCGGGGTCACTGGATCTACCGACTGGGACACCGGATCTACCGACTGGGACACCAGATCTTCCGACTGGGACACCGTCATCAGGACTTCTGTTCCGAAGACAGGCACAGGAACTTCAAGTTGGCAGGCTGGCACAGGAACTTCAAGTTGGCAGGCTGGCCATGGAACCGCAGGCTGGAAGGCTGGCCCTGGAACCGCAGGCTGGAAGGCTGGCCCTGGAACTGCAGACTGGAAGGCTGGCCCTGGAACTGCAGGCTGGAAGGCTGGCCCTGGAACTGCAGGCTGAAAGGCTGGCCCTGGAGCTGCAGGCTGAAAGGCTGGTCCTGGAGCTGCAGGCTGAAAGGCTGGCCCTGGAGCTGCAGGCTGAAAGGCTGGCCCTGGAGCTGCTGGCTGAAAGGCTGGCCCTGGAGCTGCAGGCTGAAAGGCTGGCCCTGGCACTCCGGGCTGGAAGACTGGCACAGGAACCTCGGGCTGGTAAACTGGCACGAGAACCTCGGGCTGGAAGGCTGGCACAGGAACCTCGGGCTGGAAGGCTGGCACAGGAACCTCGGGCTGGAAGGCTGGCACGGGAACCTCGGGCTGGAAGGCTGGCACGGGAACCTTGGGCTGGAAGGCTGGTACAGGGTCTTCAGGCTGGCAGGCTGGTACAGGGTCTTCAGGCTGGCAGGCTGGTACGGGAACCTCAGGCTGGAAGGCTGGCACGGGAACCTCAGGCTGGAAGGCTGGCACGGGAACTTCAGGATGGAAGGCTGGCACGGGAACTTCAGGCTGGAAGGCTGGCACGGGAACTTCAGGCTGGCAAACTGGCATGGGAACTTCAGGCTGGCAAACTGGCACGGGAACTTCAGGCTGGCAAACTGGCACAAGAACTTCAGGCTGGGTAAAGGGCACTGGGACGTCAGACTGGGTAACAGGCATAGGGTTGGCAGATTTAGGTAGATCGTCAGGTTCAGCTGGCATGAACGCAGGCTGGAGCAGGTTGGTGGGTGTGGAGGCAGGTTGGGATACCAGTAAGATTGTGTGGGTTGGAAAGTACTTCCGCTTCTTTTTGGGCTTAGTCACTGCAGGTTTGCAAGTAACGGGGGGAATATATGAAAAGGTTGGGATTGGGCAAATGGAAGAAAATGGCAGAGGTGCAGGGACAGTGGCTGGAGGAGGTTCTTGTGGATTGGCTACGGATAGGAGGGAAGAAGCAGGTGGATTAAAGGCAGGGTAAGTGCAGCAGGAGGAGACAGGGTATTGATACTTCATTGTTAGCTGGGTGCATTGTTCAGAAAAAGTGTGAATTGGGGGAAAAGGAGAGGAAGACATCCCAGCAGGTTGGTATCTAGACATACAAATGGATGGTTGGGAGCTGACAGGGGCTGAGTACAACAAACTTGACCAGGCCTGTAATAAGGGTTTCACAAAATCAGGTTTGCACACTGCTTGTCTGACCAGAGACTGCACTGAATCAATACATGCTGCAAGCACCTGTTCAGGACAAGCTGAGTACTGCTCATGGAAAAAGGCTGAGTCATCCTCCAACAGCCACACCAAAGATTCTACTTGAGCTGCATTAAAAGGAGGTGTATAATCGTCAGTTCCAATAGAGGCATTAGACAGGGCCAACTCTGTACAGATACAAATCAAAGCTTGTACATCCTCAAACACAAAATTGCCCTGATCCACAAAAACGTGAGCTATGCGGATGCATTCTAATAACTGCTCTCTGGTATATTCTCTTAGTGTCTGATAACAGAAATCTCTGTCATCTGTTGCCAGGAGCGAAAGATAAAAAATATCGTCCACCTCCATCTCAGTAATTTTAACAAGTGCTCAGACCCAATTCCAAGGTGCAGCCAATCTGATTGTATGGCTCCAGAATTCTGTCACGAGGATGCTATACACAGACATCCAATACAGGTGGTCAGATCATTGGGCTGCACACTAAGGAATCAGGAACAGAGTAAGTGAAATATATATATATATTTATTAAAGATAAAGACACAAGTGTAAACAAAACCACAGCAAACCATAAGCAAGAAACGAATACAAAGGAACACAACAAACCCCCAAAACAACCTAATCTAACTAGCTAACTAATATGTACAAAAGAGAACACACATACATGAACAAGGCAGGGGATGAGAGACAAGGGGAGCAGAAGGCCAGGTACTGGGAGCAGTCAGCAAGGGGAAGCTGGTATCAGGGGACAGGTATCAGGGGACAGGTCTCAGGGGACAGGGTAAAAGGATCAGAGTCCAGGACAAGGCAGGGAACAGATCAGGATCAGGTTCAGGATCAGGTTCAGGCAGGGACCAGGCTTACAGAAGGAATTATGGAGCACTGAGCTTTGTTAAGAGCGGGTTTATATAGTCCAGCAGACCCAGATCAGGTGTGCTTGATGGCTGGTGGAAAGTCTTGGTGAGGAGACACCCACTGGTGGCCACCAGAACTACACCCACTGCTGCTGAATGCAACAGTGCCACCAGCAGGTGAGCCCAGTAATGACACCATTCCTGACAACCTGTCAACCAAGGGGTAGTTGATTGCGAGTCAAGTGTGTATTCTGTGTGTTGCTGAATGGTATTTAAGCCGTCCGGTGGTAGGGACGGGAACAGCGATGCTCCTGTCAGTGGATGGGTCAGAGGGCCTGTAGTAAAGTAGGTATGAGCCAGGATTCCATGCACTCTTAGATAAAGGAAAAAGTCAGTATGCAGAATAAGAGTACAACAATGAAACAGTCTACAAACAACAGTAGGAAAAAGTGCAAGCGATTGTCATCAACGCTAAACTGGCGATGCGACCACTTGCTGTAAAAACAAAAAATTTCAGCCGGAATCTGGGCAGAGATTTATCTGTTATATTTTTGGGGTGTATAAACGTGGGTAACTTAGTTAAGTAGATAGCAAGGGGACCTGCCGGGGTCCTGTAGTAGTAGATAGTAAAGTGAAGCTGAGCTAGTCAACCTTCTTCTGCTTCTGGATGAGACTCGTGTGTCTGGAAGCCATCAGATGTTGAGATGAAAGGGGCGATAATTGCCCACTCTCGCAGCAGTTGAAGGCCTTCATCCATGTTGGAAATAAGGAACAAGTCATTTCCTTTAGTGATTTGATGGGGTAGTTCCATCTATATGATATATTATGGTTTCTTAACGCTTTAGTAACCGTGGCTAGATTTCTTCTGCGTTGGAGTGTGTACTGAGAGAGGTCGGCAAAGAAAGAAATGCCTTGCATGCATTATGGCCAGTTGTCAGACTTTCTTGTGAGAGCCATCAACTTCTCTTTGGATCTATAAAAGTGTATTCGTACTATAGTGTCTCTTGGAAGCCAGTCGGGCAGATGTTTGGGCTTTGGGAGCCTGGGGATTCGGTCTATAGCGAGCTCCTCCAGAGGGAGTTCCGGAAGGGCCTCATGGAGTATATTAGTAAAGAAGACCTGTAGGTCGTGGATTTTGACCGATTCTGAGATTCCTCTGATTTTGACGTTATTACGTCTTGAGCGATCTTCCAAATCTGCCAATTTGCATTTGATCCAGTCAAAGTCATCCTCCCTCTTGTTTTAGGCATCTACAAGATCATTCAATGTTGTGGCAAAGTTGCCCATCTGGTTTTCAATATGTAGGACTCTGTCACTAACCTCTCTTATTTCAGATTTAAATTGTTGCATTAGAGACAAGATGCCAGTGTGAATTGTGCTTCTTAGTGAAACTAGCATGTCCTTTAGGGTTGTATCCAGGACTGGCTGATCATTTGTAAAAAGGCTAGTATTGAGTCATGCAGCTCACGGGTGTCATCCATAGACTGGGAGGATGCATGCTGCTCTAGAGGGGAGTCAGGCAGGAGGGATAGCTTAGGTTTCATTTTGGCAGGGCTTGTGAAGGTGGAAGAAGCCCCGGAGTTTTTTTTATAGCCATGGGGGAGTTTGGGATAAGTTCCCTTGTTACCAGTGCCTCTCTCCTCTCCCCCTTGCATGCTGTCCTATGCTGGAGCTATAGAGCTGCAGACGCCATCTTGGTCTCCACGCTGGGCTGATGGAGAGAAGAAATCTGGTATCCGACCCGGTTTCCCTTTGTCCTTTATGCATTTAGACATGTTCCCTATGGATACCTGCAGCTCTATCGCCCACAATCAACGGTTTTCGGAGCTCAGGGAAGCTTTAACTTTCCCTGGCAGTTGTCTCCTATGCAGAGCTGTATAATCAAGTGGCCATACTCGCTGCACGCTGGCCACGCCCCAATTAATTAGATATTTCTAACACACAGCATAGGCATACCTAAAATTACTCCCCGATACACATTCTTTTACTCCTCGCAAGTACAGCAATACCACCTGTGTGAGACTTCACTTTTAGGCACCTTCGGGTGTTCTAGGGGCATAAATTACACATCTAATTTCCTGACTACCTATCACATTTTTGGAGGCCCTGAAGTACCAGGACAGAAAAAACACCCACAAAATGAAAATTTTTTGGAAAGCTCTCCCCTGGCCATTGCAAATAAGCAGTCATATGAGAACTTTTCCAATGCGGGTAGATGCACCAGTACATCCTTCCACTCCTGTGCCTCGTGTGTGCCCTCTAGGGCATGCAGCAGTGCATTCTGTGATTGCTCTGTCCCACAAACACAGCGGATTTAGATCGGTGTACAGAGCCAATGAAATTGGCCCTCTGCCATGTGATTGCTGTGACTAATCAGCGGTTAATAAGCGGGTAATAATGGAAAACTTAAAAAATCTGTAGAAAAGGCAAAAGTTCACATGTTTTCTTCTTTCTATCCTAAACTACAAAACTACAAAAGTAAATTAATAATATAATCTGCTCTTTGGATCAATTATTCACAAAATCAACAAAAAAATTCACTGCTACAATATATCAATGATAAGTCTGAAAACAAATAGCAGTACTGCCTTATTGACAACTCTTGTGGCTCCCCCTGCAGCTCTGCCAGCTTCTCCTAATTTTTCTTCCTCTGGCTGCACTGTAGGGGGATTGGAATCTGTGTGACCACCCCCCTGCTGTTGGGGCCTCCCTGTGTGTCCCTCTCCCCTGCAGTAACCTCTGTCCTCAGACCCTTTCTCTGTTTCAAATGTGAGACATCAGGGGTCTGTTTAGACCCCTGTTATTTCACCAAAGGCCTCCCAATCAAAACTGTTAAAAAAAAGTGTAACAAAAAAAAAAAGAAGAGGGGAAGGCTGTATAGGGCTCTCTGATTTCTAACAGCAGCCTTGGTGGCCGGCTATGGCTGGGAAATAAAAAGGACAAAATTGTTTCTTCAGTGCTAGCAACAGCTCACAAAGACATAATGCACACAATCACATAGGATTTCCAGATTCACATTTGTATGGCAGCTCATGTCACAGGGAGGGAAATGTTATTAAAACGTAACAAAGGGACAGAGTACCTTGTCCCCCTGATGTATGTATACATTTATTGAAAAAGGTGAATAAAAAACAAGTCACAAAAGTGCCTGCTAGATTACAAGCAGTAATGGAGTGTCAGAAAAGTGCTATACAGTTTCAAGACACATACACCCACACACATAATAATATATACATATACCAGGGTATAAAAAACTTGAGCCCAGTACATTGGCTGCAAGTGCTGATCTGATGCCAATGGGCTGCTGGTTTTCAAGCATACTCGTTTGACAGAAGCTGGTCATGAGATCATGAGATCAGCTTATGTTGGACAAGCAGCTGTACACGTGGGCCAAATGTCGGCTGGTTTGTACAGTAATGGCTTATTTTGGCCAATATTTGGCCTGTGTGTACGGGGCTTTACCTTGACAATTGAGACAAACCCTCAGTGATTGAAGATTAGATCTTTACTCGGTATTATCTGCAGTCCTAACCTAAATCTTGAGAACATCCATAGTAGGAGAACATATATAATAATGGATAGATTGAGGTAAGGGAGCCCACACCTCCTTAAAGGCACAGGAACACACTGGACACCCAGGAAATAGCACAATAGCAGCAAAGGTGTCCAGTGTGCCCCCTTACCAAATAACCAACAGTACAAACAACCAGCAACTGCCCCAACTTATAACTGGCCTTAACAGCAAGGAGCACATGGAAGGGCGATGTATATCAAACGACAACAACAAAGAAAAATTTCCAGCTCAACTTACCAGCCAGCCTGCAACAAACCAAATTGTCCTATCTAACAGTCCGCATTAAAAATTGGGGTTTAGTCTGCACACATTTGCAAATACATGTGTAAGCTACAGAAGCCATGTCAAGGAACCCCAGTATTATCTGCAGTCCCAACTCTATACATTTTTAGAGTTTGCATAGTAGGAGCACATATAAAATAATGGATAGGTTAAGGGCATGTACTGTATGCCTAAAGGAGCCCACTCCTCTACACACACACAACTGTGGGGGCTTGATGTTTATTTTATGGAGAGTGTACTTTATTGAGAATAAATTGCAGATTTATGAATGTATGTTCACTTTTTAAAATGAAATCTTGTAAAGAAGAAGTAAATAACGTGAAGCTGTGTACACTATGAATACGCAAGTACAGGCAAGGAAAGTACTTTTTTTTTTTTAAAAGACATGAAGTGAACAGTCTCTTTTTCTAATCCAACCCAAATGTATACATCTTCTAGAGAAGACTGGATAGTAGAACAAGTAACAATCAAACACCTGCTCTTGCTGCACGGTTGAAAATGCTCCATTCTCATATTATCAAAGTAGGTAGGCCAAGACGCTGATACATTTCAGCAACCATATTTGTAGATCTATCACAGTAACAAGTAAACATTTTTTTAAGGTATACTGAGTCTTGATCTCTAGAGACCGAACATCATGCACTTAATGTTTAGAATGCAAAAATAATTACAATGCTCTTGTACAATGCCCATGTTTTGTATTTATTGCTGGAACAATAAGGCTGTTTTATTGCTATTGTCTAATTATTTGCCCTTTTCATTGTTCCTGCTTTGTTATCATGATTTATTATAAGCACCTCTATTTATCTATTCTTCACAAGCTATGTTCAGAACAAGATTTAATTTTGCAGCTGTATCTGTTTTGGGAGATTATTGAATATACTGAATAACACAATGCCCAGAAGTACCTATTAGGAAAAATAATTTCTGACGTTTGCTGTGTTTTAGCTAAAACATAAGTCATAAATAATAAAATGGTTAGATTAATTGCATAAAGTGTCATACATTGTAAAGATATAAAATTAATATGCACTAACTAGATATTGTTAAAGTGACTCCTTCCTTACCTAAATTATTGTAATGTAGCAGCTATAAAGCATTGCATCCACATAAGTTTGCATATTGGTCTTCAATGCTCTACAACGAGTTTAAAGCGGTTGTATACCCGCAGATTTATTTTAATTTTTTTTAACCTGTAAGGCAAAAGGCATAATGAGCTAGTATGCACCGCATACTAGCTCATTATGAAATACTTACCTTAGAACGAGGCATCGCAGGTGATCTTGGTCCCCGCCGAGGGAGCTGACATTTTTCCTCAGCGTGTCTTCCTGGTATCGCGGCTCTGGCATGCGCGCGGGAGACTTCTTTGCGGCAAGGTCCGGCGTCTGCCGGACTTTCAGACGAGAAACTCAGGACTGCATGCGCCGCTAAAGTCAGCAGCTCATTGCAAGGGTTTAGGAGATATTCTTTTTACCTACAGGTAAGCCTTCTTATAGGTTTACCTGTAGGTAAAAGTAAAAAAAAAGGCTATACAACCGCTTTAAGGCTCCATGCACACTAGCATTTTTCATAAGCTCAAAAAATGTTAAGTAGTGTGCATGGACACGCAGGATAATACTATTTAGCTTCTAGGAGCAGAAAAAAAAAAGCTAATAGCTTCTAGGAGCTTAAAAAAAATGCTAGTGTGCATGGAGACTAAGGTGGGGGTGAACAAGCACTCTAAGTAAAGATTAGCATATAAGGGCTCATGGGGTGCTGAAAGTTTGGGGCAACAGCATATTCAAGCACCTGAGGGTGATTGCATCCTGGCTGCTACTTTTCAGTGGTTTTCTTTAAATTCCAGCATTACAAAAATATTTTGCTGTTTAGATTGCCTTATTAACACTAGACCCCTTTCTAATTACTTTTATGTTTTTAAGCCACAGTATTTACTTTTTTACAGTTTTACAGGCGCTATCCTTTCACTCTCTGATACAGTTCCAGCTGCTGGGAGAAGAAAATGATGAACACACATCACACATACTGTATGTGTGACATGTTCATCCACTACTATGCTGCATTGCACTCTGACTTTGTGACAATGGCTGCCATCACTGGGAGGACTGGTTGGACGGGTTTGGGTTACATGGTGTTACCTTGAAGGAGAGGGTATATAGTGAAAAAAATTCTTTAACTTTTATTTAGACACTTAAAGAGTAATTCCACTTATGTTGAGAAAAAAAAAGAAGCATTCCAGTGTGGGTGAGCTATGTACATTGCAGGGATTTTAACCACTTCAGCCCCGGAAGGATTTGACCCCTTCCTGACCAGGTCATTTTTTGTGATACGGCACTGCGTCGCTTTTACTGAAAACTGCACGGTCATGCAGCGTTGTAAACAAACAAAATGTATGTCCTTTTTTCCCCACAAATAGAGCTTTCTTTTGGTGGTATTTGATCATCTCTGCGTTTTTTTATTTTTGTGCTATAAACAAAAAAAACGACAATTTTGAAAAAATTCTTCAACAGTTTAGGCCAATATGTATTCTTCTACATATTTTTGGTAATGTAAAAAGAAATTCACAATAAGTATATATTGATTGGTTTTTGCAAAAGTTATAGAGTCTACAAAATAGGGGATAGATTTATGGCATTTTTATTATTATTTTTTTTTACTAGTAATGGCGGCGATCTGCGTTTTTTTTTTAGGGACTGAGACATTGGGGCGGACAAATCGGACACTTTTGACACTTTTTTGGGACCATTGACATTTGTACAGCAATCAGTGCTATAAATACTACCTACTTGGTAGGAACACACAATCTCTCTCCACTTCCCTGACAGAACCGGAATTTGTGTGTTTACACATCCCAGTTCTCGCTCTGTCATGAGCGATCGCGGGTGTCTGGTGGTCATCGTCTTAAAGAGCCGATGTACAGCTACGACGGCTCGCACAGCAGTGCCAACCTGCCGCAGTATAACTGCGTCGGCTGGTCCGGAAGGGGTTTCAGATTTCTAACTTTTGTTATTCTGAAGGAACAACTGTTTGTTTGTCTGTATCCATGTGCTATGGGAGTGGTTTTATAATTATCAATCAGCTGCTGCACTTGCAGGGCTCCAATGAGGACAGTTGCAGGGTCTGAATCCCTTTAGATGTGATTTTCCTTTCAGAGTATCTCACCAGAAATTAAATTTTTGTTGCAGGGGATGCTAAAAATCAGATTTGTATGTTAGTGCAGACTTCTGGGAAATCAGTGAGCCAATCGCATCAAGCAGGAAATTACATATCTGGGGGGTGTATGTGTACAGAACACCTCTGTGTACAGAACGCCTCCAGTTAGCCACATTGTATTTTATAGAAAATTAGAGTGCTGTAAATTAAAAAGAATAGGTAATTTTTAATAACATTCAATTACAATATGACTTGTGCCGCAACTGTACAGTATATGCTATATATTTTTTTATTTGATAATTGTTTTCCCCCACTAAAGTGGAGTTACCCTTTAAGCGCTTCTGGACCGCCCACCACACATTTACTGTGGCAGGGCGGCAGGGCAGCTGTGCGAAACAATGTACCTGTATGTTGTTTTGTCTTCTGGGTCTGGGGCGCGGCCAGTCAGTCCATCTCCCACACAGTTAGAAAGCATTCCCTAGGAGCACACTTAACCCTTTGATCGCTCCTGATGTTAACCCCTTACATGCCAGTGTCATTTACACAGTGACAGTGAATTTTTTAGCACTGATCACTGTATTAATGTCACTGGTCCTCAAAAAGTGTCATTTAGTGTCTGATTTGTCCACCGCAATGTCGCAGTCCCGCTAAAAATCGCTGATCGCCGATATTACTAGTAAAAAAATAATAATAAAAACGCCATAAAATATCCCATAGTTTGTGGATGCGTTAACTTTTGCACAAACCAATCAATATGCGCTAATTGGGATAGGCAGATGTTGATTGAGAGTAGCACAGACATTGCACATGGATACCCTGTAAGTATTATATAAGGGGGGCGTGTCCGACTTCCGGTATGTGAGGATCGTTTCCTTGTGAGCTCCGGACCGCGCTGAGATCCTGAATTAATCCTACACGGCCTAAGGCTATTACTTTCGCCCCTGGGTATCTGGGACGGCTGCGGAACACCTCGGGTACATGACGATGGTAAATAAGTACGGCCCGAAGGCCGGCAGCACGCCCGCTGATCGGCTGGCCCGCTTTGCACACGAGGCCAGCCAAGATGGCGCCCAGCATACTGACAAGCAGCGCGGTGCTCCTAAGGACGGACACCAGTGGACCGAGGGGGACACGGACTGGATTGATCCAACAGACCCACTAGCCGTTCCCCTGCCCTCTCCTTCATCGGATGTGGAGGAGGGAGGCTCCGGTTCACAGGTAAGCGAACCGACATTAGCTCAAATCATGGACACTATTAAGAGCTGCCATGTGGCGCTGACCACACAGACAGAAACCATCAGAGTGGATTTTGCAATAATGAAGGATGATGTCAAAAAGATTAGGCATCGGGTCACTAATGCGGAGCAAAGAATTGGAGCGGTGGAGGATGATCTTAACCCGCTCATGTTACAAGTGAGAGATGTTGCGGCGGACCACAAGTCCCAGGATACCAAACTCGGGGAAATTGAAGATAGGCTCAGGAGAAACAATTTACGGTTCCTGGGATTCCCCGAGGGGTCGGAGGGCAAAAATCCAGAGGAATTCCTCCTGTCATGGCTCCAGCAGACCTTTGGAGCAGATAGCTTCTCCCACTTATTTGCCATTGAACGGGCTCATAGAGTCCCCCTGCGGGCTCCACAACCTGGCAGATACCCCAGACCCATGCTGGCCCGCTTTCTCTATTTTAGAGATAAAGAAACCATTCTCCGCAAGGCCCGCACTATGCCGGAACTGATGAGTGGGAACCAGCGAATTACCATCTTTCCAGATTTTTCAGCTGCGACACAGAAGCAGAGAGCGGCATTCCAAAGTGTAAAGCAGCGCCTGAGGGACCGCAGTCTCCCATACAGCATGTTGTATCCTGCACGACTGCGGGTGGTGCATAATGGAAAGACCCAGTTTGTTACCTCTCCAAAGGAAGCAAATCAGTGGCTGGAAACACTGGGTGCAGGAAAATGAATCCTCCTTAACCCACTGCACAGATCCGGTTTAAAAAAAAAAAAAAAAAAAAAATTTTTGAACGCTTTGCAGTACTCCTTGATGACACATCTCAGTAATGACCACTGGGACTGTTGAAAATCCTTATAGACTTCAGAAGCAACAGGGCCTAAAGATCATAAGCAGTTATCGGCGCGGTTCGTAAGTTGCTCAATAGACTTCCACGTACTCACCCTTGTACCTCCGATCCGGCTGGATTGGAGGAATTACCCCCCTAGGGTAACTCTTCTTGATTACATTCAATGTTTGGGGACAAAGTCCGTGGGAGGTTTGGGGCTGCGGGCAGGGAGGGGGGAAGGGATGTTATGATCCTACGTTGTGGATCACAGTTTTACGGGTATAATCTGGATAATTTCACAGAAAAACGGCATGGGGTACAGGGGCAGGTAGGGGATGTAATGAGTTCAGCAATATGTGTGCACTCTTGTGACTGTTATTTGCAAATTGCGTGGGTGGTGCAGAATGGAGTGCCTTGGACATGGCTGGGGGACCGGAGTCTTTGCAGACCCAGGCCTATAGAACCCACAGCGAAAATTATTATGCTCTCCCACCATGCAGGCTCTTAAAGTAATATCCTGGAATGTGCGAGGTCTTAATTCCAGGATTAAGAGAGCTTTGATATTTAAACACATACAGAAATGTAGACCCAGTATTGTTTTCCTACAGGAAACGCATCTGGTGGGATCTAGAACACTTGTCCTCCACAGAGCTTTTGTAAACAGGGCATTCCATTCTACATATTCTAACTATGCGAGAGGGGTCTCAGTATTAGTGTATAAAACATTGCTATGCACAACCAAGCTGGTCAAGACAGACTCACTTGGAAGATATGTGATTTTAATTCTGATCATAAACAGCAAGCCATATACCTTTGTGGCAGTATACATGCCTCCCCCATTTGTGGTGGGGACGTGGGAAGACATAATGTCAACGGTTGTTGGGGTGGCGGAAGGACCCATAATTTTGGCAGGGGATCTGAACGTGGTGCTGTCACCTGTAATGGATAGATTTGGCATGGCGGTTATGGACAACTCCCCATTGGCGGCTGGTGTGAAACCGTATAATCTAACGGAGGCGTGGAGGTGGAAACATCCAAACACCAAAGCGTATTCATGCTACTCTGCCACGTTCAATACCCTTTCTAGAATAGATATGTGCTTTGTATCTACAGAACTGTTACCCAACGTAGTGGATGTCCAATATCTCCCCAGGGCTGTCTCAGACCATTCGCCACTAATGATTTCTATAGATGTAGAGAGGCTGCGAGGGTTCAGTTTATGGAGACTGAGCCCCCTGTGGCTTAAGGAAGAAATTTTTGAGAGAGCCACGCAAAAATCTATTAACACATTCTGGATAGAGAATAGAGGGGAAGTACCAGTGGGAACCACATGGGATGCGTTTAAGGCTACCCTTAGAGGCTCTACAGGAGATCTTATTAAACAGCTCAGGTCAGATCGTGAATGGAAACTGAGGGACTCTGAACAACAGGCCACGAGTGCAGAGGTGGAATATATCAAGAATCTCACGGTAAATAACTATAAAATTTGGAGGGAAGGGGTTAGGCAACTTGACTTAGTCCTAGTGGAAAAAACACAAAAAAAGCTTCTGTACCAGTCCCAGCGGATGTTTGAATTTGGTAATAAAAATAGCAGACTGTTAGCATACCTAGCCCATTCGCAGCAACCACCCGCTTCTATCCCACGTATATTTGACAGATGTAATAATCTGTGCACATCACAAACGGATATAGCTAATGCATTCATCACATTCTATTCTGACTTATACTCTTCCAGAGTGACCTATGAGCAAGAAGAGGTACAGAACTGCCTGGCCCAAGTCCCACTTCTGGGGTTGTCAGAGGAGGCATCAAGGGAGCTAGAACTCCCAATATCCACAGAGGAGATATCAGGGGCCATTGGCTCCCTGACACCGAACAGGACACCAGGTTTAGATGGATACCCTGTGGAGTGGTATGATACCTATAGGGAAAGTCTGACACCAAAGTTACTTGAGGTGTATAACAAGGCTAGGGAGCTGGGGAGACTTCCAGATTCCCTCAGGGAGGCATTGATCGTGCTAATACCTAAGCCGCACAAGGACCATGAACAGTGTGAATCATATAGGCCCATTTCATTAATTAATGTGGATGCCAAGATCCTCGCCAAACTCCTCGCCGCCCGTCTGAATAAAGTTATAGCATCAATTATTCATCCTGACCAAACGGGCTTCATACCGACGCGCTCAACGGCCATAAACCTGAGACGTCTCTTTACTATTTTACAAACTGCGGGCCCAACACCGGACACTAGGATTGTGGTGTCCTTGGACACCCACAAGGCTTTTGATTCTATTGAATGGCCATATCTGGTTGCGGTCCTTGGGCGGCTCGGGTTTGGACCTAGATTTATAGCCTGGGTGAGGTTATTATATGCAGAACCGGTGGCACGATTAAGGGTGAATAACACCATTACAGACCAATTTAAAATAGATAGGGGCACTAGGCAGGGGTGCCCTCTGTCGCCCCTGCTGTTTGCCCTGGCCATCAAACCCCTGGCAGCTCTGCTGAGGGTGGATGGGGAGATTAGGGGCTGTATGGTAAATGAAAGGGAAGAAAAGACATCACTTTACGCTGATGACATGCTCTTGTACCTAGCAGAAGCGGAGGGGTCCTTGACAGCAGCCCTAGACAGAATATCCAGGTTTGGAACATACTCTGGCTTTAAAGTAAATTGGAACAAGTCAGTGATTTTTCCGTTCTGCTCTACATGCACACCTGTTCTCCCTCCGGAGATCCCATTGCAGGTGGTGTCTCGCTTCCGATATCTGGGGGTCGAGATACAGCTGCCGCTGAATACATTCATAGCTAATAATCTACTACCCTTGATAGCACGTCTTAAGGACAGTCTTCAGGTATGGGGCAAGTTGCCCCTCAACCTCCTTGGTAAAGTAAACATATATAAAATGATTTATCTCCCAAGATTCCTATATCTGTTGTGGCACGCTCCGATATATATACCCAAAAAATTGTTTTCAGAGATTACTAAACTGCTTTTGCCCTTCCTGTGGGGAGCTAAACCGGCCAGAGTGTCATTGGAAACACTGTACTTACCAGTAAAATCGGGTGGATTGGCACTACCCGATCTCCAGTGTTACTATCTGGCTGCCCAGCTGACACATGTACACTGGTGGGGCTTCCCCAAAACGGAGAATGCCTCGGTTGCCACCCAGGCGGCCCAGGTATGCTCATATGAGGCTCTGAATAATGTTGTGTATCGGGACGGGCCGTATCCAGAACGGGGAGCAGGGATATTAAAACTATCACACAAGATATTTCACATGTGTAATGATCGAATGAAAGGCACTAGCCTAACGAGATCCCCAAACGCCCCTTTGTGGCGTAATCCGCAACTACAAGAGATATATAAAATCCCGGATGGGGAATGCTGGGCAGAATATGGTGTTAAGTATGCCCAACAACTATTTAGGGATGGGATGGTTAGAACATTTGCAGATCTCAAGACGGAATACAACTTGCCTAATACCTTCTTCTTCCATTACTTGCAACTGCGTCACGCAGCTAGAGCACAGTATGGGGGAGAGGAGGTGGCACTTCTCCCTTCATGTACGGAAAAACTGATAGCAGAGGAGGATCACTCTAAATTGATATCTAGGTACTATTTCGGCCTGCTGGCACCCTCCTCTGCTGGTCTGGAGAGGGTGGCAGCACAATGGAAAAGAGATATACCAACTATGTCAGAGGAGTCGTGGACTAAGGCCCTGGACTCACTCGTGCCGGCAATGGTATCAGCCAGAGACAAATTAATACAGTTCAACTATCTCCACAGGACGTATTACACTCCACATAGGTTGTATAGAATGGGAAGACGGGACACGTCAGAATGTCCTAGATGTAGAAATGAAATGGGAGATTTCTTTCATATAGTATGGTTATGCCCTAAAGTGATGTTAATTTGGAAAACAATCCTCCACTATCTGGAGGAGGCTATGGACATTCCTAACATTTATTCTCCGGCCAGATGCTTATTAGGCGATCTGGAGGAGGAAGGGATATCTGATTCTCAGAAAAAACTCCTCAGAATTCTCTTTTGCTACGCAAAGAAGGCTATAGCTCTAAGATGGAGGGAGCCGACCCCTCCCACATTACAGAACTGGATAGACATGGTGAACCAAGCGCTACCATTATATAAGCTGACATACGCATCCAGAGGATGCCCAAAGAAATTCGATAAAATCTGGGCGGGATGGTTAAAAGATAAATTTATCGATCAGTGAAGAAACAGATGTGCACTAAGACAGTCAATATGTGATGTCTGAAGTATTGGGACACCCGCTGTAGTGAGACCGTGAACATACTTATACCTACCTTGTGCCATATGTAACATGTTTGAGTTCGAAAAGAGGGGGGAGGGGGGGAATTTGTTGCTAGTATTAGGACTGTTTAAAAAAAACAGGGGGGGGAGTTTAATTATAAAAAAAAAAAAATGTGTGTGTGTGTATGTATGTATGTGTATATGTATGTATGTATATGTATGTATATATATATATATATATATATATATGTATATATATATATATATATATGTGTGTATAAAATATATTAACTGACAAAATACATAAAAGATGGAAGTGCAGCAAATGTTGCTTGGATATTCAATAAAGTGTAATGTATAACATAGATAAAGGAAAGATGTGAGACATGCACAAGATACAGATATGTTGATTATAGACTCATTAATATTGTACCGCATATGTATAACCTTTCTACACAATGTATGTGAATTGCACTGTATAAGGTTCTGTGTATTGTGTCAAAATTTCAATAAATTTACCCCTTTAAAAAAAAAAAAGTATTATATAAGATGTTTTACCCCCTATTTTTTTTATATTTTTCACACTTGTGACTATATTAGACCAACTAGAAATGCATAATATATCATTACAGAGATATCTTGCACATGTACTCGCTTTCTCCTGATGAGTAACATCAAGTCATGAAACGCGTTGAGCTAACAGATGTCGTGTTCAAAGTTTAAATATACTGCATCCTACCAAGTCATTGTTTATTCTGGTAATGCATTATGTATTTGATTATATTCCAATCATGTGCTATCAAATTTTGGGCTTTTCTTTATGTATCACGTGTTATCCATTATTTGGATTATTTACGAATTATGTATTGCTGTATGAAATAAAGTTTTTTATTCAATATCTTACTCTATGCAGGTATTTAATTATATGTGTAGTATATTAATTTTCTATTGAATATGAATTATTATGAGACAAATGTCCTACTCTTTTACACATATTATAGATATGTTAATTATAACTCCATACAACACTTGACCCTCCGCGTACTTCATTTAAAGTCATGCTTCCTTGCTCTCTTTTGAATGTTTTGAATGTTTTTGGCTACCCAAACTATCCACAAGGCCAAGTGGAGATACAGAACCATTGAACAGTGGGAGATGCAGAACGCATGGAGTAATATAGTAATCCTGTATGCAGCTGGAGTATCAAAAAAAACTCAGAAGGATCTTTAGCAAACATTGCATTACTGGGTCTATTAAGCCCAGAAATACATTGAGATAGAGGCTTGTATATTCAAAAGACCCACACAGGTAAAGTAATTTTAACTAGGAGTGTAGTATAGTGAGAAATGCAAAGCCCATTGAATTGGGGGACACAAAACAAACTCTCAGTAAATGAATAACTAAACATAGGAGGGACAATTCTACAGCTCAGGACTCAGGACATTTTTTGCACACCTTTAAAGTGGTTGTAAACCCACTTTTGCAACTTGCACCTACAGGTAAGCCTAGATTAAGGCTTACTTGTAGGTGCAAGAAATATCTCCTAAACCTACAGGGTTTAGGAGATATTTGCTAAAAATGACATTGCTCCGTGTCTACGGCGCATGCACGCCGTAGACAACGGCGCATTCATGGGGTTAATCCCATTTACAAATTCGGCTAAGTCCCAGCAATGCTTGGGCTTAGCCAAATTTAACGGCTCCCGCGCGCATGCGCGGAGTGACGTCTTCGCCGCTCCGGCCAATCACAGCGCCGGAGCGGCGCTGTGATTGGCTGGAGCGGCGATACCCAGAAGTAACATTCCGGCTATCGCCGCAGCGATGGCTGCGGCTGAAGAAGGAGACGAGGACGGCTTTGAGGGCCCCGATCTAAGGTAAGAGATGCATAATGAGCTATTATGCTAGTCATATTAGCTCATTATGCCTTTCTCTTACAGGTGGTTTAAAAAAAAATGTTTATAGGGGTTTACAACCACTTTAAGTGGTTGTAAAGGCAGAATGTAACGCTACCCTCGGTAGCAAATACCTTGGGGTTGATTTACTAAAACTGGAGAATGCAAAACCTGGTGCAGCTGTGCATAGTAGCCAATCAGCATCTAAAGTCAGCTTGTTCAATTAAGCTTTGTCAAAAGTAACCTGGAAGCTGATTGGTTTCTATGCAGAGCTGCACCAGATTTTGCACTCTCCAGTTTTAGTAAATCAACCCCAGTATCTCTTTAAAATAAAGCTGATCCTATATGCAGTCCCTGCCACCTCTCTGGTATCTCCCTCCCCCAAAAGTGGATATTGATATGGGCTGTGGCAATAAAGCTCACACAGGAGCACAGAATGTGGTTATAGTGTAGTGTTTGTTTGTTTTTTTAGCTATATGCAATTAATAGAATCAAAGAAATTCAATGGAACAAATGAAACAATAAAAACAGAACTGCTCAACTTACAACTCAGGCTGTTGTAGGCAACCTTGCTTACTACTGTAACTGTGATTGGTCACAGTGATCACATGGTACCAGAGCAGTCGACACAGCGGTTACAGTTCGCGCCACCGTGCACCCCAGGGGGCATGCACAAGACGCAGTTCTGGGGGGATGTATGAGTATGTCCTCCCAGGACTAGGGAGCATCCGTCCGGCCATTTTTCTACATAGAGAAAAGTGGTTAAGGGGGGATATGATTAACATGGTAAAAACATAATTGGTCCATGTAGTGACTCTCAGGTCATGACCCCGAAGGGGGCACATAGCCTGGCAGGTTTGATATACACCTCTTCCAGCAGCACACCACCAGCTGTAGAGTATAGAAGGGAAATTTCCCTGCCCCAGCTGCTGCATCAAAAAACAAACAAACACTTTCTGCCACCCACATGCCCAGCGTCTAAATTCCAGCTTGTCCAAATAAAGAAATCTTGCAGGGAAAATCAATTAAATTGTAATTTTTTTCTTTATATCAGTTTTTCTGCAGCAATTTATATACACTGTACAGATGTGCCACTTTACAGGCAGACTAAGGGGGGCCCCGTAGGCACTATATTTAAAGGAATTTTTCATTTTTATTGTTTCACTTTAAGCTCCTTTAAAAACAATCTTTTTTAAAAGTTTTTTTTTGCATTGGTACATGTCCCCCAGGGAATTACACGAGCCCCCATACCCTTTTCATGGCCAATAACTTGCATATAAGACTTCAAAATGGGGACTTTAGATTTTTCAAGTTGGAGTCCCATAGACTTTAATAGGGTTTGTGGTTTGGGTCCGAACTTTTGCGATGCTCGAAAGTTCTTACACGAACTGAACGGGGGGGGTGTTGGCCCATCTCTATTTAATACAATGAGTTTGGCAGTTCTGGAGAAATGCTTAAATAATGTATTACAATTTAACTAAACCCATTAGATGTTAGTTGACTAAAATGTACTGGACAGTTTAGTCAACTAAAATTTACTGGAGATTTTAGTCAGCTAAAATGTACTGGAGATTTTAATCAACTAAAATACGTCTAAATACTAAAACTAAAATGGCATTTTAGTCAAAAGACTGTGACTAAAACGGAATCGAAATGTGACATAAAAATGAACACGTATTGTAGCCCAGTAAAAAGGCTACATTGATGTGCAACACGTCTATATTTATTTGCTCTTGTCTCTGGCATAGTATGCCATCATTTTTATTTCTTGATAAAAACTGCCTTGTCTCTCTATTTTCTATTGGAGCCTAGTAAAACCGCTTACATGATGTGCAGTCTGTTTGTCCTATTTGCCTGGCTGTTATCTCCAACATAATGCACTGTAAATTGTATTCCTTGATAAAAAGGTGCTTTGTCTTTTCCTCTTCAGTTGCAGTGTTCAAAAATGCTTACATGATGTATTGTACTTCTTATGTGTGCAATATTTTTGCCTTTTTGCTCTGATATAATACGTTGCAATTTTTATTTCACAATGAAAAACAGCTTTGTCTCTCGTTCTTAGATTTCTTCCCAAATTAATATATATATTATACTGTATATATACTCTCCAGCCACAGTACTATATCTTGCCATTTTCTCCTAAATATGGCACTGTTATTTTATTTTTAACAATACAACTGCCTCATCTCTGTAATGTGGACCATTTGATTTTAAGTGTTTTTTGTTCTTTGTGTTGGCATTTTATTAAACTTTTCAGACAATACAGCATGGTACTGCACTAAAAACAAACCACAAACTATGCTACGCCCCCTGAAGGTGTTAATCTAACGAAACGTGTACTATGCCCAACGTCCCATCCGGTCCTTTTGGTTAGAGCGAGCAGCTGTTGGAACGCACGGAGGTGGAGGAAGCCTGTGTTATACTGACAAGCCTGCAGCCCCAGTGCCAGGATGGGCTCTTTTTAATGTAATATTGCCATTTGGCCAACGTTCTTTTATTCAAGTTTTTTAAAATAAATGGTTTGCACTATGGAAGTTTTCTATTTGTGTTCCATGTCCTATCCTTGATATCAGAGGAAACAGGTCACTGCATTCACTCCTGTCTATTGATATGTGTGCAGGCACTATCCTGCTAAAGCGGTTGTGACCATCTTTTTAAGTATAGAGGTCCACAAAATCTGGTAAGCACAATCTACTACCTGTGCACTTCGGGTGTCGTAACTTTTAGTGTTATGGTGAAGGAATAAGATTGCACCTTTTGGAGAAATCATCTATCGCAGCAAGAATCTGTTGTTGGTGGTTTTTCATATTGGATTCGAAGCACTTCATTTGTTTAATTTGACACAAGTTGGGACTATCTATGATTATTGCTCTGGCAATCCATTGCTAATTGGACAATATTTGATCATTTTCACTATTAATACCAATCATATATTATCACAGGATCTAATATTGGTCTTTCACTCTATTTTTGTTGTATTAATAGGAATTACCAATACCTATAGATATATGTAAATAGCGCCCCCTATCACTTGCACAATGTTGTCTGATGGTTAGCATTGGTTCGGAGAATGCGTGTTTGTACTTTGGATTTTAGTCCAACGGACTTGTGTACACACGATCGCATAATCCAACGGAACGCAGTTGTTGTCGGACAATTTGAGAGCATGAACACCCAACATTTGTTGTCGGAAATTCCGACAACAATTGTCCGATGGAGCATACAGACGGTCCGATTATCCGACAAAACACGTCCGTCGGACAATTGTTGTCGGAATATCCAATCGTGTGTACGGGCCTTTAATCACAGGTTTTCATTGTGCACCGTGCCGGCGTCCTAACGACCAATGGCATCATCAGTTGATGAGGAGGATGTCAGTCGCCAGCATAGCATCCTTGTTTGACCATCCCCTGCCCCTCTCCATCAGCGGTGGGGTCATATTAGCTGAGTGATGGAGAAACATTGGAATACTAGTCAGTACCAGTTTGCAAAAGTGGAAGAATAAATCACCTCTAACATTCAGTGTCCTACTTGGACTTGTGGATGTTGCTGCATTATGTAAAACTATTAGAATAGTTTTTACATTTAAAAAAAAACCTTTTTTTTCTTTCATTGGTTTTTATTAGGTTTTTTTTCCACAAAAATTTAAAACAGAAGTATAAGAAAACAATGTCAATATTTGTGATACATTTGAACATATGTCACATAATCACTTGAGTGGTTACATTAACATAACTCGCGCTTAAACTAGAACAATAAATAAGTATTAATATTGAAGGATCCGTATGGGTGTTGTTCCCTTACCCAGACACCCCAACTGGGAGCAATCTGTGTCGAGAGGTGGGGGGCAACGGCCAACCTTATCTTTAATGTAGTATTGCCTCCTGGTTCAATCATTCTTAAGAGATTCCAGTAAAAGAACAAAGATATAAGCGAAGACGAATAGTACATTTCTGTAGTGCAAGAACACAAATATGACAAGGTAAATGAGGAACGGATGGTCACGCTCTCATAGAACACATGTTAAATAAGTCCATTGAACTGGAAACATACTGACATAAGATGCATCAACCTATGAGACACAAAACAGAGAGAGGGGGAAGCCCTGAAAGCGCAATACTAGAAAATAGAGAGATAGAGGAAGAAGACAAGAAAAGAGAGAAAGAGAGGAACGGAAAAAGAGGAAAGAGGTCAACCGCTCAGGCCAGGCTTCAGGTATGTATGCTAAGTCTATGCTAAGTCTATTAAACCTCAAGCATCAAGGCTTGAGGAGTCAAAGCCTGTCGGTAAAAAATGATCCACCCAGGGCTGCCAGACTCTGCGATGTTTAGGAATCCTGTTGAGTATTGTAGCCTCTGTTTTACTATGTACCATAGCTTGTGTCATTCTGTTCTTGGTCTCAAGTTTACAAAGTGTTGTGGTCTTCCAGGCTCTGGCAATAGTCTGTTTAGAAGCAGTCATAAGTTGCTGTAGTAGTTTGGATTGTGCTCTAGTAAGATCAAGAGCACAATGGTTTAGGAGAGCAAAAAGCAGGATCGGGCTCTAAATTTTGGTTAAGCAATGTTGAGGCCATCCTAAAAATTTCGACCCAAAACAGCTGCACAATCAGGCATGTCCACCAGATGTGACCATGTGTACCTGGTTCTCCGCAACCTCGAAAGCACACAGAGGGATAGCCAGGTATATATTTTGCTATCCGTGCCGGGACCAGATACCATCGGAGCAAGACCTTATAATTGGTCTCTATTGCCATGATATTTTGAGACGAGGACTTGATCGCTGCCCAGATGGCATCCCAATCCTCCCGCTCTAACTGAACCCCAAGGTCCGAGGTCCATTTCAAAGCATAGGAAGGCAACATGGGGGGGGGGATGAGATGAGAGTAAAGCTTAGTAATAAGGCCCGGAACGTGCGGATCAGAATTACAAGTACCCTCAAAGAGGGACAAGCTGGTGAGGGATGAAGAAGTTGTGGTGTAAGAGGCAAAAAATGGGAAATCTGAAGGTAGCGAAAAATTTCCCATGGAAGGAGACTCGCTTGTTCTTGAAGAATGGAAAAGGGTTTGAGACCAGAGTCGGTTACTAGATCAATTAAACAAGTTAAGCCTAGAGAATGCCATAGCCAAAATGAGGCTGTTTCAGAATAAGCGGGGTAAAACGCAGGGTGGCAGTAAAATGAGAGTAGAGGGCAGTGTGAAGACAATAGGTTAAAAGGACCTTTCAATTTGTCCCAAAGAAGAAGAAAATGTTGTGTGATAGGGTTAGTTATAGGACCTTGATCTTTGCGATGTATCCAAAGAATGTTAGAGACCAAAATTGGGCTTAGATCTATGGCTTATAGACCCACTCATAAGGGTACCTCATCTGTGGTGTGATAAAGGGTCAGTTGTGCCAACTGGGCCGCTTGATAATAATTACGGAAGTTGGGAACTCCTAAACCCCCCTGTAACTTATTACGTAAGAGAATTAACTTGGTGACCCTAGGTTTATTAGGGCCCCAGATAAATTTATGTACTTGTCTTTGAAGAACACGGAACAGTTAAGATTGTATCACTGTGGGGAGAACTCTAAATAGGTAGAGAATTTTAGGTAGGAGGGTCATTTTGACCGCTGTGATACGTTCGAACCAAGATACACAGAGCGAGTTCCAGGTAGCCATCAAAGAGATGAGGTGGGACAGCATAGGAAGTTAATTTGTATGATATTGGTGCGCCGGGGAACTAGTCAGCTTAATTCCTAAATATGGAAGGTGGGAAGTGGCCCAAATAAAGGGAAAGTGTTCCTGGAGGTGTGACACCTCTGCTTTCGGGAGCGACACACCGAGTGCCTTTGATATATATTGGTTGACTTCCAAACCTGACACCAAAGCAAATCTATGTAGCAATTTAAATAGGTTTCGGCAAGGTTTTGCGTGGGGAGGTGACAAACAGAAGCGCGTAATCGGCGAACAAATTAATGATGGGTAGAGGCCATTTCGATGCCTTTAATATCTGGATTAGCGAGAATTAACAAAGCCAAGGTTTCAATGGCAAGGGCAAATATTAGAGGGGAGAGGGGACAACCTTGTCTAGTACCTCAAGCTATTGAAATTTGTTCAAAACAAAAACCAGAGTATTTGATATATGCTTGTGGGTGAGTATAAAAAGAAGAAGGGATTTGTCTAGATGCGGTTGCATGACTTGGTTAGAGTCACCGCAGAGAATCAGAGTTCCTTTGCGATGCGCCTGGACAACCTGGAGCAAGTGGTAGAAAAAGCGATTAGGGCTGTCATTGGGCGCATAGTATGAGACTAGGGTGGTCTCAACATCCTGAAGTAGGCCAACTAGGATCAAGTAGAGGCCCTCTGGGTCATTGATCTCGGCATGGGGAGTAAAGGGACTGAATGATGGAAGGCCAGCAGAACCCCACAATGTTTGTGTGTGCAGAGCAGGGATGAGCCGAACACCCCCCTGTTCGGTTCGCACCAGAACCTGCGAACAGACAAAATGTTCGTGTGAACTTTAGAAACCCTATTAAATACAATGGACTCGAACGTTCGAAATCTTAAGTGTTAATTATAAAGGCTAATATGCAAGTTATTGTCCTAAAAAGTGTTTGGGGACCTGGGTCCTGCCCCAGGGGACATGTATCAATGCAAAAAAAAGTTTTAAAAACGGCCGTTTTTTCGGGAGCAGTGATTTTAATAATGCTTAAAATGAAAAAATAAAAGTGAAATATTCCTTTAAATTTCATACCTGGGGTGTGTGTATGATATGCATGTGAAGTGGCGCATGTTTCCCGTGCTTAGAACTGTCCCTGCAAAAAATGTCATTTTTGAAAGAAAAAAAGTCATTTAAAACTCACTCGCGGCTATTAATGAATTGTCGGCTCCCGGCAATACAGAGAAAAGTCATTGATAAAAAAAAAAAAAAGCGTGGGGGTTCCCCAGAATTCAATTACCAGGCCCTTCAGGTCTGGAATGGATATTAAGGGGAACCCCGCCGCAAATTTAAAAAAAAATTGACGTGGGGTTCCCCCAAATATCCATTCCAGGCCCTTCAGATCTGGCATGGATTTTAAGGGGAACTCCACCCCAAATTTAAAAAAAAATGGCGTGGAGTCCCCCTAAAAATCCATACCAGACCCCTTATCCGAGCATGCAACCTGGCCGGCCGCAGGGGAAAAGGGGGGGACGAGAGAGCGGCCCCCCCTCCCACCTGAACCGTACCAGGCCACATGCCCTCAACATGGGGAGGATGTCCCCATGTTGATGGGGACAAGGGCCTCATCCCCACAACCCTTGCCCGGTGGTTGTGGGGGTCTGCGGGCGGGGGGCTTATCAGAATCTGGAAGACCCCTTTAACAAAGGGGACCCCCAGATCCCGGCCCCCCCTATGTGAATTGGTAAGGGGTACATTGCACCCCTACCATTTCATGAAGAAAGCGTAAAAAAATGTTTAAAAAAAACACACAAACACCTTGAAAAAGTCCTTTATTTAAAAAAAACAAAAAAAAACAAACAAACATTCCAGCGGTGAAATCCAGTGTCCCGCGGCAATCCCGATGTCCAGCGCTGTCCTTCATTGGTTGTGCCTGAGCGGACCTGATGGGGAACTCCCTCTCAGTGTTTTAAATGTATAGACCCGCCGCTTCTAAAGTTCCCCATCAGGTCCGCTCAGCGGACCAGATGCGGAACATGAGAAGGGGCGGGTCTATACATGTATTACCAAAGTGAGAGCAGTTCCCCATCAGGTCCGCCCCCTCGGTATGTCGGACCCGCCTACATCATTGGCCTGAGCGGGGAACTTCCTTCACTATGTAAATTTAAATTACACAGTGAAGGAAGTTCCCCGCTCAAGCCAATGACGTAGGCGGGTCCGCTGAGCGGACCTGATGGGGAACTTTAGAAGGGGCGGGTCTATACATTTAAAACACTGAGGAGGAAGTTCCCCATCAGGTCCGCTCAGGCAAAACCAATGACGGACGACGCTGGACATCGGGATCGCAGTGGGACACTGGATTTCACCGCTGGAATGTTTTTTTTTTTTTTTTAAATAAAGGACTTTTTCAAGGTGTTTGTGTGTTTTTTTTAAACATTTTTTTACGCTTTCTTCGTGAAATGGTAGGGGTACAATGTACCCCTTACCAATTCACATAGGGGGGGCCGGGATCTGGGGGTCCCCTTTGTTAAAGGGGTCTTCCAGATTCCGATAAGCCCCCCGCCCGCAGACCCCCACAACCACCGGGCAAGGGTTGTGGGGATGAGGCCCTTGTCCCCATCAACATGGGACATCCTCCCCATGTTGAGGGCATGTGGCCTGGTACGGTTCAGGAGAGAGGGGGGGCCGCTCTCTCATCCCCCCTTTTCCCCTGCGGCCGGCCAGCTTGCGTGCTCGGATAAGGGGTCTGGTATGGATGTTTAGGGGGACTCCACGCCATTTTTTTAAAATTTGGGGTGGAGTTCCCCTTAAAATCCATGCCAGATCTGAAGGGCCTGGAATGGATATTTGGGGGAACCCCACGTCAATTTTTTTTTAAGTTTGCCGCGGGGTTCCCCTTAATATCCATTCCAGACCTGAAGGGCCTGGTAATTGAATTCTGGGGGACCCCCACGCTTTTTTTTTTTTATCAATGACTTTTCTCTGTATTGCCGGGAGCCGACAATTCATTAATAGCCACGAGTGAGTTTTAAATGACTTTTTTTCTTTCAAAAATGAAATTTTTTGCAGGGACAGTTCTAAGCACGCCACTTTACATGCATATCATACACACCCCCCAGGTATGAAATTTAAAGGAATATTTCACTTTTATTTTTTCATTTTAAGCATTATTAAAATCACTGCTCCAGAAAAAACGGCCGTTTTTAAAACTTCTTTTTGCATTGATACATGTTCCCTGGGGCAGGACCCGGGTCCCCAAACACTTTTTAGGACAATAACTTGCATATAAGCCTTTATAATTAGCACTTTAGATTTCTCCCATAGATTTTTCGAATTTGCCGCGAACACCCCAATTTGTTCGCTGTTCGGTGAACGGGCGAACAGGCAATGTTCGAGTCGAACATGAGTTCGACTCGAACTCGAAGCTCATCCGTAGTGCAGAGGCCAAAAATACATGTGGATAGCGAGAACTGAAAAAGCGAGGGGCGATCGTGCAGCAAAGTGGGTTTCCTGAAGAGTCACAATTCATATTTTTAGAGAAGCAAAAGATTGGAAGGCCTTGACTCTTTTATGGAGAGAGTTGAGACCTTTAACATTGAGAGATAAAACGTTTAAGGGGCCATCAGTAGAGTAAAGGGGAATAGACCACAGTAACACCGGAGCAGCTGGCATGAGGGTGACCTGAAAAGAGAGATAGGGAGAAGTAGAAAGGAGAGAGAAATTAGATAAAAGAGAATGTGAAATAAAACTCAAATTGACACACGAGGAGTCTGTAAGGCAACATAGGAAGTAGACTGTATACCTAATCAGAGCATTATTTCCCGACAAAAAGAGCGCTCCGACACTCAGAAAAGACCAGCTGACCAGAGCGTAGGGGCACGCAGGAAGGGAAGCACAATGACTACTTCCCACAGCAACTGAAGTGAGTATAACAGTGTAATTACCATTGTAAGGCAATATACTAGTGAGCAAAATTGAACAGGGAAATGTCTGATATCAGAATATAGGACACTACTAGGCACATTCATTAGACATTTAATGAAAAGCAGAAAAGGGAAAAGGGGGAACTGGGTGTAATAGCAGGGAAAACTGGGGGAGAAAGGGGGAAGGGTAGGAAGAAGATAGAGTAAGGAAAAGTAGGCAAGTAAGGGATAGCAGGGATTGGGAGGGGGGGGTGGAAAGGGAAAGGGACTAGCAGTGACATGAGTACAGATTGACTTTGTCGGCTGTATACTAGCCGTAAACTATAGTGTAATACAAAGCCACATTAACAATGTTTGCAAACATTTAGGTAAGTGATACCATCAACCGATTGGATTTGAGGAGCCAATCACAATACAAAATAAAAGTAAACGTATGTAAAGGAGTCTGAGCAATAAAACATACATAACTAGTAAAAGAAAACAATTGGTAACACGGTTAGGATTTGCTTCCTGCCGGAGCATCAACAGAAATTACGTGGGCCAACAGAGAACCTATTAAAGCTGTAGTGTGAGGGGTTCAATGCCATCAACAGACCATGAGAGGTCGATGTGAAGCCAACAAACCTGAAGTGGTATTCAGCCTGGGGTGGTTAGGGCTGAACTTCCAGGATGTTGGGAAGATGGCTTGAAGAGGGTTCATTTTCATGTAAGTGGTGGACCAGGCGTGGGTGCGAGCTGAAGAAAAGTTGTACGGATGTGGCGGAGGTCGAGCAGGGGTACGTGGCAGAGTAGTCTCTGAAGGCAGGTCTGGGGTTGTCAGCTGGAGTTCTTCAAGCAGGTGCTGCAGGGACTCTGGCGTGATGCAGTTATGCTGTTTTCCTTGATAGGTAAATGGAAGGGGCAAAAGGAAATCGCCTTGGAAATCGTGTATTTAAGCTGATGTTAAATGAGAATCTAAAGTTGAGGCTTCATGGCTCGACGTTTTGCTACTGTGAGAGGGGCCAGGTCAGAGAAAACTTGGTAAGAGCGGCCCTGAAACTGCAGTTGATCTTTCGTGCGGGCTGCCGAGAGAAGTTGTTCCTTCGTACGACTGGCAGACGGCGAGTCAGCGCTCAATGAATTCTGTCAAACTCCAGGCGCTAAATGGATATGGACGGGGAGAGTTCCTGACACAGGGCTGTTATAAAGGATGTAAGGTCATCTACACTCTCTGCATCCTCAATACGAGAGAGCAATGCTGCATTTTCATCTCGAAGGACCTCGAGATCTTGAGTGTGTTCATTAATGGTGAGCTCCATGTCATCTACACAGGTTTCCAGATCTGCTGTACACTGACCAATTTCCCGTATCTCACGAGACAGGCACTTAGTGATCTGCTCTGAAGTTGTTTTAAGAGCCTTCTTGAGCATAGCTTCCATATGGTGTAAAAAGTTTTTTGTGAGATACCTGAGTGAGGGATGACAGGGGAGTGGAAAGGCAGTGTCCTCCTCCCCATCGCCTGAGCAGAAGAGGTAGTCAATTCTGGTAAAGACATTATGGGGGTTGGAGTAGAATGTGAACTCTCTATCAGCTGGGTTCCAGAGGTGCCAGATGTCATGGAGGTGGAGGGAATCCGTTGTGGAGGCCGAAAGAGACTGAGTATTGGGGTCCGGGAGGGAACGTGAGCGCTTTGGAGAAGATCTATCGTCAATTTGGTGTATTGTGGAGTTGAAGTTATGTGTGGGAGATGCGGGTTGCGAAGGAGCCAGGTCAAAAGATCGCTGTAAAATTGTTTTGTGGGGTTATTGGGTGCGTAGATGTTTGAGATTATCAAATCTCTGGTCCCTATTTGGACATGGGCTGATAAAAGGCATCCCTGTGAGTCTGAGTCAACCGACAGGACCGTACAGGGGAGGTTTTTATGAACGAGTATTAAAACTCCTGCTTTGCGTCCATTTGAGTCAGAACCTATGACCGTGCCCACCCATAGTTTTTTCATACGGTGGAAGTCAGGGGTGGAAAGGTGGGTTTCCTGTAGAAGGGCAATATCGGTTTTTAGTCTCTTAAGGTGGCAAAGAATTTTCATTCTCTTGTTGGGGGAACGAAGCACTTTCACATTCCAGGAGACTATTTTCATATTGGGTGGGGGGCCATAGTGGGGGTATGAGCTGATGTTGCATGAGTAGTGTGCAAAGACTGTCGGTGGCGAGCTACGAGTATATTCAGGGATAAGGAGGATCCTAAGCTGTCTGAGAGTGTTGGTGTAAAGTCATTTGGTGCTGATGTACCATAGGGTGATGGTGCAAGAGGGAGGAGTAAAGAGGGAGGGAAGTAAGAGGTAGAAACAATAAAACACAATTGAGAAACTTCACTTTTTTCCACATGGAGTCACTGAGTAGGCCAGCTCCCATGACAAGACCCAAATGCTGCAATCTTTAAACCCACGAATCTGAGGGTGGTGTGTGGTGGCAGCTTGGGTTATGTATGGGGAGTGTGAACCGGGCCACGCAGGGAGCCAGGGGAGAAAATCGTGGAACAAGATCAAACACTTAACCAGTTATAGCATTTCAGTAGTATGTAAAACATCAAACAAACTGTAGAAAAAAATAACTCGGCCTACCAGTAAGTAGAGTAAGGAGAGTACCCGGTGAAGAGGAGAGAACACGACTGAGAGAAAAAAAGGGAAAAAAAATATAAAAAATAAAAGAGTTTGTGAGAGTTCTCTCAGCTAGAGTTTACCGGCATGGCTGGTTGAAGGGCAAGTGTCCTGAGACCAAAGTGGTGCTGGAAGACCACTCTCAATGAGATGTGGAACGATGTTGGTCTGGACCAGAGGCTCTGAACCGCTTTGGAGAGTCTTTGCGTGGGCTCCTTTGGTCTAGAGCGCGTTTTGGAAGAGGGACTGAGGTGAGGACCCGTGCGTAGCGATCTTAGGAAGGCCTCCGCCTCGGATGGGTCATGGAAGGAGAGCTGGTCGCCATTAGGGGCTTTGAGCCGGAGGATGGCTGGGAAGGGTAAATTTGATTTGTTGCTGGTATAACTCCAAGCAAAGTTGTTGGAAAGCTTTCCTTTTCTTGGATACTTCTATGGAGTTGTCCGCGAATATCAGGACCTTTATTTAGTCGATCTGAAGTGATCTGGATTGCCTGAATTTTTCAAGGATGAATGCTTTGTCTGAATAGTTGAGGTATTTGGCGATTATAGGTCAGGGCGATTTGCGGTCAGAGGTAAAGGTTCCCATGCGGTGGGCACGTTCTACGGTGCAGGGCCTGGGAGGCCTAGCGGTTCAGGAATGTGCCTCGCATAAAAGTCCATGAGAGCTGTAGGCTGTAGCGATTCTGGGACACCTACGAATCGCAAATTGCTCCTTCTGGACCTATTTTCCAAATTGTCCAGCTTCTCTAGTATGTATTTGTTTGTCCTGTCTTGGGACTGTTCAGTGGATTGTGTCTGATACAGTTCCTCCTCTATGTTAGTTACGCGGTGCTCAGCCTCATTTAACCTGAAGGCATGTTCCCCTAGCTGGGCCTGTATCTGGTGCATGCCTTTTCCACTAAGGCAGTGATCATTGGGGAGAGGAGAGCTGCCACAGCCTGTGCAATGAGGTCTGTGTTGTGATCCCCTGTATGCTTCGGTGCTGTGTCAGCTTGTGAGGAGGAGGGGGCCGAGGCACCGCTTACCTCCATGTCAGGCGCCGTCTCCGTGGAGAGCTCCGTGTAGGCCGAAGCCAGGGGCCTTGATTTGCGGCTGTGCCGTTTGCGCCACCGTGGCCGCGTATGATCGCGGGCTGGTTTTCTCCACAAAGCGGTCCACATCGAGAACAGGTGCAGGATGAGGGTGCTGAGGTGTTTGGTTTTCCGGCTTTATATGCCATTTTTGGAGTCTAGCTGCAGGAGCTGAGGTGGAGGGCAAGTACTCCATGCGGCGCCGGAACCGGAAGTAGCCCTCCCCATCGCTATCTGCCTGCTCCGACCATGAGGGAGAGGAGACATGGTGCTGCTCCATTTTGGAGGAGGTGCGGGCTAAGGCCTCTTTAAGGTTTTTTGTATAGTGCCGTCAATTAACGCAGCGCTTTACATATAAATTGTACATTCACATCAGTCCCTACCCTCAAGGAGCTTACAATCTAAGGTCCCTAACTCACGTTCATACTAGGGCCAATTTAGACAGGATCTAATTAACCTACCAACATGTCTTTGGTGTGTGGAAGGAAACCGGTGTACCCGGAGGAAACCCAAGCAGGCACAGGGAGAACATGCAATCTCCAGGCAGATGGTGTCATGGTTGGGATTTGAACCAGCGGCCCTTTTTTCTGCTAGGTGAAAGTGCTATCCACTACACCACTGTGCTGCCCATATTGTCTTTTTTTCTTTAAAACATATTTTCGGCATTCAACAGAACATCGGAAAACATCGGAAATGTCCGTAATTGACGTTCTGCGCATGCGCGGCCGACTTACGAACATTTCCGAATTACAAACAGGAGGAAAGTCCCTAACGGGTTTGTAACCCGGGGACCCCCTGTAATATAATTTCATATGTCATAAGTCTTCTCAAAAGCCAAACCTCAAGGCTGTTTACCCAAATCTCATTGTTTTATTGAGCCTGATTGGGTACAATCAGCAAAGCATCTACCATATTTTCCGGCGTACAAGGCGGCTGGGCATATAAGATGACCCCTTAATTTTCACTTTAAAACGTTGTTTTTGTGCTATACTTAACGTATAAGACGACTCCCTTGTGCGGTAATACTGTATGTTCAGAAACGAAGAGGCCGCCAGAAGAATTGGAGTAACAACCTCTGCCAATCCGAGCAGGCTACATATGTAGCTTGCTCAGATTGGCAGAGGTTGTTACTCCAATCCGAGCAGGCTTAGCAGGCTCTGTAGTGGAAGGAACTCTTAAGTTGTCAGCACACCAATAAATTTCAGACAATTTCATGCTCCCAACTTTGTGGGAACAGTTTGGGGATGGCCCCTTCCAGTGCACAAAGCAAGGTGCATATATTGGGACTTTCACCAGGCACATCCCTCCTATAATGCAGGGCTTGGCTCCTGTACAGCCTGTCACACAGGAGGGATTTGTAGTATCTTGATTAGGGATGAGCTTCGTGTTCGAGTCGAACATACGTTCGACTCGAACATTGGCTGTTCGATCGTTCGACGAAGATCGAACGATTTGGGCCGTTCGCGCCAAATTCGAGTGACGCGAACGGCCCACAATGCACTACGCCATCGCAGTGTCATCCAGGCGCTGTGATTGGCCAAGCATGCACTGTGACCCCGCATGCTTGGCCAATCACAGCGCCGGCAGCGAGGAGAGCAATGATTGGCCACAGGCAGGATGCCTGTGGCCAATTATTGCTGAGGGTGTTTAGTACACGCCCCACACTATAAAAGGCCGCCAGCACGGCGGCCTAGTGTAGTGTGTTCCGGAGCAGGGATAGAGTAGCATAGGCAGGGACAGTGACTGTTATTTCTTTCTTGCTTAACCTGGATTCCTTTAGTTTAGGGAAAGAGAAGGATAGGTAGGGAGAGTGTCAGTGTGTTTTGTGCTTCTGCTATAGTGTGCTTAAAAAAAAACATTTATTCTAGGGACAGAAAACTCTAGGTAGGGACAGTGTCAGTTTCTTTCACTCTGCAAGTCCTTGTTTCCAGGGACCTGGAAGGACAGTGAGTGAATTGTCCTTTTGCTATATTGTGATTAAAAAAAACATTTATTCTAGGGACAGAAAACTCTAGGTAGGGACAGTGTCAGTTTCTTTCACTCTGCAAGTCCTTGTTTCCAGGGACCTGGAAGGACAGTGAGTGAATTGTCCTTTTGCTATATTGTGATTAAAAAAAACATTTATTCTAGGGACAGAAAACTCTAGGTAGGGACAGTGTCAGTTTCTTTCACTCTGCAAGTCCTTGTTTCCAGGGACCTGGAAGGACAGTGAGTGAATTGTCCTTTTGCTATATTGTGATTAAAAAAAACATTTATTCTAGGGACAGAAAACTCTAGGTAGGGACAGTGTCAGTTTCTTTCACTCTGCAAGTCCTTGTTTCCAGGGACCTGGAAGGACAGTGAGTGAATTGTCCTTTTGCTATATTGTGATTAAAAAAAACATTTTTTTCTAGGGACAGAAAACTGTAGGTAGGGAGAGTATTTTTTTTCTTTCACTCTGCAAGTCCTTGTTTCCAGGGACCTGTAAGGACAGTGAGTTAATTGTCCTTGTGCTATATTGTGCTGAAAAAAACATTTATTCCAGGGACAGAAAACTCTAGGTAGGGACAGTGTCAGTTTCTTTCACTCTGCAAGTCCTTGTTTCCAGGGACCTGGAAGGACAGTGAGTGAATTGTCCTTTTGCTATATTGTGATTAAAAAAAACATTTTTTTCTAGGGACAGAAAACTGTAGGTAGGGAGAGTGTTTTTTTTCTTTCACTCTGCAAGTCCTTGTTTCCAGGGACCTGTAAGGACAGTGAGTTAATTTTCCTTGTGCTATATTGTGATTAAAAAAAACATTTATTCTAGGGACAGAAAACTCTAGGTAGGGACAGTGTCAGTTTCTTTCACTCTGCAAGTCCTTGTTTCCAGGGACCTGGAAGGACAGTGAGTGAATTGTCCTTTTGCTATATTGTGATTAAAAAAAACATTTATTCTAGGGACAGAAAACTCTAGGTAGGGACAGTGTCAGTTTCTTTCACTCTGCAAGTCCTTGTTTCCAGGGACCTGGAAGGACAGTGAGTGAATTGTCCTTTTGCTATATTGTGATTAAAAAAAACATTTTTTTCTAGGGACAGAAAACTGTAGGTAGGGAGAGTATTTTTTTTCTTTCACTCTGCAAGTCCTTGTTTCCAGGGACCTGTAAGGACAGTGAGTTAATTGTCCTTGTGCTATATTGTGCTGAAAAAAACATTTATTCCAGGGACAGAAAACTCTAGGTAGGGACAGTGTCAGTTTCTTTCACTCTGCAAGTCCTTGTTTCCAGGGACCTGGAAGGACAGTGAGTGAATTGTCCTTTTGCTATATTGTGATTAAAAAAAACATTTTTTTCTAGGGACAGAAAACTGTAGGTAGGGAGAGTATTTTTTTTCTTTCACTCTGCAAGTCCTTGTTTCCAGGGACCTGTAAGGACAGTGAGTTAATTTTCCTTGTGCTATATTGTGATTAAAAAAAACATTTATTCTAGGGACAGAAAACTCTAGGTAGGGACAGTGTCAGTTTCTTTCACTCTGCAAGTCCTTGTTTCCAGGGACCTGGAAGGACAGTGAGTGAATTGTCCTTTTGCTATATTGTGATTAAAAAAAACATTTTTTTCTAGGGACAGAAAACTGTAGGTAGGGAGAGTATTTTTTTTCTTTCACTCTGCAAGTCCTTGTTTCCAGGGACCTGTAAGGACAGTGAGTTAATTGTCCTTGTGCTATATTGTGCTGAAAAAAACATTTATTCCAGGGACAGAAAACTCTAGGTAGGGACAGTGTCAGTTTCTTTCACTCTGCAAGTCCTTGTTTCCAGGGACCTGGAAGGACAGTGAGTGAATTGTCCTTTTGCTATATTGTGATAAAAAAAAACATTTTTTTCTAGGGACAGAAAACTGTAGGTAGGGAGAGTGTTTTTTTTCTTTCACTCTGCAAGTCCTTGTTTCCAGGGACCTGTAAGGACAGTGAGTTAATTTTCCTTGTGCTATATTGTGATTAAAAAAAACATTTATTCTAGGGACAGAAAACTCTAGGTAGGGACAGTGTCAGTTTCTTTCACTCTGCAAGTCCTTGTTTCCAGGGACCTGGAAGGACAGTGAGTGAATTGTCCTTTTGCTATATTGTGATTAAAAAAAACATTTTTTTCTAGGGACAGAAAACTGTAGGTAGGGAGAGTGTTTTTTTTCTTTCACTCTGCAAGTCCTTGTTTCCAGGGACCTGTAAGGACAGTGAGTTAATTTTCCTTGTGCTATATTGTGATTAAAAAAAACATTTATTCTAGGGACAGAAAACTCTAGGTAGGGACAGTGTCAGTTTCTTTCACTCTGCAAGTCCTTGTTTCCAGGGACCTGGAAGGACAGTGAGTGAATTGTCCTTTTGCTATATTGTGATTAAAAAAAACATTTATTCTAGGGACAGAAAACTCTAGGTAGGGACAGTGTCAGTTTCTTTCACTCTGCAAGTCCTTGTTTCCAGGGACCTGGAAGGACAGTGAGTGAATTGTCCTTTTGCTATATTGTGATTAAAAAAAACATTTTTTTCTAGGGACAGAAAACTGTAGGTAGGGAGAGTATTTTTTTTCTTTCACTCTGCAAGTCCTTGTTTCCAGGGACCTGTAAGGACAGTGAGTTAATTGTCCTTGTGCTATATTGTGCTGAAAAAAACATTTATTCCAGGGACAGAAAACTCTAGGTAGGGACAGTGTCAGTTTCTTTCACTCTGCAAGTCCTTGTTTCCAGGGACCTGGAAGGACAGTGAGTGAATTGTCCTTTTGCTATATTGTGATTAAAAAAAACATTTATTCTAGGGACAGAAAACTCTAGGTAGGGACAGTGTCAGTTTCTTTCACTCTGCAAGTCCTTGTTTCCAGGGACCTGGAAGGACAGTGAGTGAATTGTCCTTTTGCTATATTGTGATTAAAAAAAACATTTTTTTCTAGGGACAGAAAACTGTAGGTAGGGAGAGTATTTTTTTTCTTTCACTCTGCAAGTCCTTGTTTCCAGGGACCTGTAAGGACAGTGAGTTAATTGTCCTTGTGCTATATTGTGCTGAAAAAAACATTTATTCCAGGGACAGAAAACTCTAGGTAGGGACAGTGTCAGTTTCTTTCACTCTGCAAGTCCTTGTTTCCAGGGACCTGGAAGGACAGTGAGTGAATTGTCCTTTTGCTATATTGTGATTAAAAAAAACATTTTTTTCTAGGGACAGAAAACTGTAGGTAGGGAGAGTATTTTTTTTCTTTCACTCTGCAAGTCCTTGTTTCCAGGGACCTGTAAGGACAGTGAGTTAATTTTCCTTGTGCTATATTGTGATTAAAAAAAACATTTATTCTAGGGACAGAAAACTCTAGGTAGGGACAGTGTCAGTTTCTTTCACTCTGCAAGTCCTTGTTTCCAGGGACCTGGAAGGACAGTGAGTGAATTGTCCTTTTGCTATATTGTGATTAAAAAAAACATTTTTTTCTAGGGACAGAAAACTGTAGGTAGGGAGAGTGTTTTTTTTCTTTCACTCTGCAAGTCCTTGTTTCCAGGGACCTGTAAGGACAGTGAGTTAATTTTCCTTGTGCTATATTGTGATTAAAAAAAACATTTATTCTAGGGACAGAAAACTCTAGGTAGGGACAGTGTCAGTTTCTTTCACTCTGCAAGTCCTTGTTTCCAGGGACCTGGAAGGACAGTGAGTGAATTGTCCTTTTGCTATATTGTGATTAAAAAAAACATTTATTCTAGGGACAGAAAACTCTAGGTAGGGACAGTGTCAGTTTCTTTCACTCTGCAAGTCCTTGTTTCCAGGGACCTGGAAGGACAGTGAGTGAATTGTCCTTTTGCTATATTGTGATTAAAAAAAACATTTTTTTCTAGGGACAGAAAACTGTAGGTAGGGAGAGTATTTTTTTTCTTTCACTCTGCAAGTCCTTGTTTCCAGGGACCTGTAAGGACAGTGAGTTAATTGTCCTTGTGCTATATTGTGCTGAAAAAAACATTTATTCCAGGGACAGAAAACTCTAGGTAGGGACAGTGTCAGTTTCTTTCACTCTGCAAGTCCTTGTTTCCAGGGACCTGGAAGGACAGTGAGTGAATTGTCCTTTTGCTATATTGTGATAAAAAAAAACATTTTTTTCTAGGGACAGAAAACTGTAGGTAGGGAGAGTGTTTTTTTTCTTTCACTCTGCAAGTCCTTGTTTCCAGGGACCTGTAAGGACAGTGAGTTAATTTTCCTTGTGCTATATTGTGATTAAAAAAAACATTTATTCTAGGGACAGAAAACTCTAGGTAGGGACAGTGTCAGTTTCTTTCACTCTGCAAGTCCTTGTTTCCAGGGACCTGGAAGGACAGTGAGTGAATTGTCCTTTTGCTATATTGTGATTAAAAAAAACATTTTTTTCTAGGGACAGAAAACTGTAGGTAGGGAGAGTGTTTTTTTTCTTTCACTCTGCAAGTCCTTGTTTCCAGGGACCTGTAAGGACAGTGAGTTAATTTTCCTTGTGCTATATTGTGATTAAAAAAAACATTTATTCTAGGGACAGAAAACTCTAGGTAGGGACAGTGTCAGTTTCTTTCACTCTGCAAGTCCTTGTTTCCAGGGACCTGGAAGGACAGTGAGTGAATTGTCCTTTTGCTATATTGTGATTAAAAAAAACATTTATTCTAGGGACAGAAAACTCTAGGTAGGGACAGTGTCAGTTTCTTTCACTCTGCAAGTCCTTGTTTCCAGGGACCTGGAAGGACAGTGAGTGAATTGTCCTTTTGCTATATTGTGATTAAAAAAAACATTTTTTTCTAGGGACAGAAAACTGTAGGTAGGGAGAGTATTTTTTTTCTTTCACTCTGCAAGTCCTTGTTTCCAGGGACCTGTAAGGACAGTGAGTTAATTGTCCTTGTGCTATATTGTGCTGAAAAAAACATTTATTCCAGGGACAGAAAACTCTAGGTAGGGACAGTGTCAGTTTCTTTCACTCTGCAAGTCCTTGTTTCCAGGGACCTGGAAGGACAGTGAGTGAATTGTCCTTTTGCTATATTGTGATTAAAAAAAACATTTTTTTCTAGGGACAGAAAACTGTAGGTAGGGAGAGTGTTTTTTTTCTTTCACTCTGCAAGTCCTTGTTTCCAGGGACCTGTAAGGACAGTGAGTTAATTTTCCTTGTGCTATATTGTGATTAAAAAAAACATTTTTTCTAGGGACAGAAAACTGTAGGTAGGGAGAGTGTTTTTTTTCTTTCACTCTGCAAGTCCTTGTTTCCAGGGACAGAGAAGGACACCTGAAGGTAGCCCTTATTGCTTTTTTCCCATCTCCCTGCAGGCCATCTATTAGAATGTCTGGAAGGCAAACAAGGAGAGGCAGACAGTCAGGAGGCAATAAAAGAGGGCAAGCAGGCTCTGTGTCTGGGGGCAACAGTGCTGGTCGTGGACGCGGTGCATTGTCATCAGCACATGGCCATGGGACACGCTTGTCCTTCTTTTCGGCAGCTGGACATGTTGAGCCACATCATGCCGAAGACTTGGTAGAGTGGATGACCAAGCCCTCCTCCTCCTCCTCATCCTCTCTCACCCAGGCTCAGGGTACTGGAAAAGCAGCTGCCAAAGCGTCGTCTTCCCTGGTATCAATGTCAGACAAATCATCAGTCACTCCTTCCCTAGACCCACCATGTCCTCCTCCTGAGGAGTCCCCCGAACTGTTTCAGCACAGTGTTGGGTACATGCTCCAGGAGGATGCCCAGCGTTTCGAAGGGTCTGATGATGAAACCCAGCTAGAGGAAGGCAGTAGCGTGAGAGCAGACAGAGGGGATGCTCAAGAAGGACACCAATCTGGCAGTCATGTTCCAGCAGCTGCAGCATACTGCCAGATTGGCTCCAGTGATGAGGAGGGAGGGGATGATGAGGTCAATGACTCCACGTGGGTGCCTAATAGGAGAGAGGAGGAGGAGGAGGATGAGGAGGAGGCACATCTCCAACGAGGCAGGATGCCCTTTGGTGGCCAGCGTAAGGGCAGTACACCGACGGAATCACACCGCAGAGCTCCGCCTGTGCAGGGCGCTGCCTCTGCCCGTCATTCAAAAAGTTCTTTGGTGTGGGCCTTTTTTGAGGCTAGTGCATCAGATCGCACAGCTGCTGTTTGCAACATATGTCTCAAGCGTATATCGCGTGGCCAAAACATCAGCCGCTTGGGTACCACATGCCTGACCAGACATATGTTGACCTGCCATGCAGCTCGTTGGCAAGCCTACCTCAAAGACCCACACCAAAGAACAAAGCGGACCTCTCCTTGCACCGCATCAGCTGGGATCTCCAACCCCACTATAACTTCAGTCCTCTCTGAAACATGCACTGAGAGGAATGAAGGTGTAGAATTAGGTGTGTCACAGCCAAGTACTTGCGCCCACTCTGCTAGCAGTACACCGACGTCCGATTCTAGCAGGCAAATTTCCCTGCCCCAGCTGCTGGACCGTCGAAAGAAGTTCACTCCCAGCCATCCACATGCCCAGCGGTTGAATGCTAGCTTGGCTAAATTGCTAGCGCTTCAACTGCTGCCTTTTCAGTTGGTAGACTCGGCCCCCTTCCGTGAGTTTGTGCAATGTGCGGTTCCTCAGTGGCAGGTTCCCAAACGCCACTTTTTCTCACGGAAGGCTATTCCGGCTCTCTACCGGCATGTGGAAGGCAATGTCTTGGCCTCGCTGGACAGGGCGGTCAGCGGTAAGGTGCATATTACCGCTGACTCATGGTCCAGCAGGCATGGACAGGGACGTTACCTTTCTTTCACGGCCCATTGGGTCACTCTTTTGGCAGCTGGGAAGGATTCAGGACAAGGTGCAGTAGTGTTGGAGGTTGTCCCACCGCCACGCCTCCAAAATGCTACTACTGGTTGTGACACACCTCTCTCCTCCACCCCCTCCTCTTCTTCTTCCTCCATGGCCTCTTCCTGTGGTTTGTCCTATGAACCAGCGGTGCTCCGTAGCCGTTCACGGGGCTACGCAAGTACGCAGGCAAAAAGATGCCATGCCGTGCTTGCGCTGGTGTGTTTGGGGGACAGAAGCCACACTGGGGCAGAGGTCCTGTCTGCTCTGCAGGGCCAGGCCGAGAGGTGGTTGACGCCACGCCAGCTTAAGCCAGGAATGGTGGTTTGCGACAATGGCACCAACCTCCTCTCCGCCCTCCGACAGGGACAACTGACCCATGTGCCCTGTGTGGCTCACGTCCTTAACCTGGTGGTGCAGCGGTTCTTGGGCAGGTACCCGGGCTTACAGGATGTCCTGAGGCAGGCCAGGAAAGTCTGTGTGCATTTCCGCAGATCTTATAATGCCAGTGCTCGCCTGGCTGAGCTGCAAAAGGAGTTGAACCTGCCCAAGAACCGCCTTATATGTGACATGCCCACCAGGTGGAACTCAACGTTGGCCATGCTGCAGCGGCTGCACACGCAGCAGAGGGCCATCAATGAGTACCTGTGCGACTACGGCACCAGGACAGGGTCAGGGGAGCTTGGTTTTTTTTCTCCACGCCAGTGGGGCATGATCAGGGATGCATGCACTGTCCTGGCACCATTTGAGGAGGCCACGAGGATGGTGAGCAGTGACAGTGCATGCATCAGTGACACTGTACCTCTTGTCCACCTGTTGGAGCACACGCTGCGTGGAATAATGGACAGGGCACTTGAGGCAGAACAGAGGCAGGAAGAGGAGGACTTCCTTGCCTCTCAAGGCCCCCTTTACCCAGACAGTGTTCCTTCTGTCCCACCCATCGCACAGGAAGAGGAGGAGGAGGAGGAGGAGGAGGAGGATTGTGTCAGCATGGAGGTGGAGGCTGGCACTCAGCATCATCAGCAGCAGTCTTTTAGGGATGATTTACAGTCCCAAGAAACCAGTGGACTTGTACGTGGCTGGGAGGAGGTGGCTGCGGATCATGTCGTCCTTAGTGACCCAGAGGACTCCGGAGCGAATGCCTCAGCAAACCTACGCTGCATGGCCTCCCTGATCCTGCAAAGTCTGCGGAAGGATCCTCGTATTCTTCGGATCAAGGAGAGGGACCATTACTGGCTGGCCACTCTCCTTGATCCACGGTACAAGGGTAAGGTTGCGGACCTTATGTTACCGTCGCAGAGGGAGCAGAGGATGAGACAACTCCGGGAGGCCTTGCAGAAAGGTCTGTGCAACGCGTTCCCAGAGACTGGGAGGTTGCAAACTCCTGGTCCTGGACAACGAGTTGCTGAGGCTTCGGCCAGTCAAAGAAGGAGCGGTGGGGAAGGTGGCCGTCTGACCGATGCGTTCAGACAATTCTTTAGTCCGCAGCCCCAAAGTATGATTGGTTCCAGCAACCATCGCCAGCGTCTGATAAACATGGTGCAGGAATATCTAGGGGCAAGGTCAGACTTGGACACCTTCCCCACCGAAAATCCTCTGGCTTACTGGGTCTTGAGGATGGATCACTGGCCAGAGCTTGCACAGTATGCAATTGAGCTACTGGCCTGTCCTGCATCCAGCGTTCTTTCGGAACGCACATTCAGTGCTGCTGGAGGATTTGTCACGGATCACAGGGTGCGCCTGTCCACCGACTCGGTTGATCGACTGACTTTCATCAAGATGAACCAGTCTTGGATCACCACCAGCTACCACACACCTGATGCTGATATAACAGACTAATTGATTTTAAAATGTCACATCCCTTCAAGACTGATGCTGATGCTGAGTGCCTGTGCTGTTATGTTGACTGCCTATCCTCCTCCTCCGAGTCCTCAATGATACGATTGATGATGATAGCTTGGAAGATCATTTTTGTTTATGGGTGCCGCCACCAGTGCCTAACGCCCAATTTTTCAGCCCCTGTTTAACAGGGGCGTGTAATTACAATTTTTGAAGCAATACTTTGCAACAGGGCTCATTGCTGTGCTCCAAGTACAGTATCTGTGAGGAGTTGCAGTGTTGTGCCACCAGTGCCTAAGGCCCAATTTTTCAGCCCCTGTTTAACAGGGGCGTGTCATTACAATTTTTGAAGCAATACTTTGCAACAGGGCTCATTGCTGTGCTCCAAGTACAGTATCTGTGAGGGGTTGCAGTGTTGTGCCACCAGTGCCTAAGGCCCAATTTTTCAGCCCCTGTTCAACAGGGGCATGTAATTACAATTCTTGATCTAATAATTCACAGCAGGGCCCATTGCTGCACCCACCAAGAGTAACTGTCAGGGCTTACAGTGTTGTGGCACCAGCACCACCATCAAAGGCCCAATTTTTACTACCACTGTTCAACAATTATATGTAATTAAAATTCCTGATATAATAGTTGACAGCAGGGCGTTCCAGCACCAACCAAGAGTAACTGTGAGTGCTTACAGTGTTGTGCCAACACCAACAACTAAGGGGCCTATTTCTGCAGAGTATATACGGCAGGTCCCTACTTTCAAACATCCAACTTACAAACGACTCCTACTTGCAAACGCAAGAAGACAACAGGAAGTGAGAGGAAATCTACCACTAGGAAGGAAAATTCTCTCCTGTAAGAATAAATATGGGAGAAAGGTGTCTCCTCTGTACTGATGCTTTATCAGCAATCCTTGTTTCAAGAAAAACACCACATTTCAAAAACAGTTGTCATTGGGACGGAAAGTGAGGTGAAATGTTCTGAACAGGGGCACAGACAGCAAAACAAATGTTACAGGGGTGATAACCCTTACCTATGTTTTCCAAAAAGTTTAAAAATAGATTTTTGGGCTGGAGCTACACTTCAACAATGTACCTGTTCAAAATTACAAACAGATTCTACATAAGAACAAACCTACAGTCCCTGTCTTGTATGCACCGCCTGTATACGGCTGTTCAGAGTATATAGGGCCTTTTTTATTTTATGTGCGGGGTTCCCCTTAATATCCATACAAGACCCAAAGGGGCTGGTAATGGGCTGGGGTAGGGGGGGGGGGGTCATGGGGTAGCTATGCCATTTTTCTTAAAGAATTTCATCCATATTACCGGGACCAGACATTACATTAAAGCCGCAAGCAGTTTTAAATGGCTTTTTTTTCCTTTAGAAGTGTCATTTTGTGCAGGGACAGTTCTAAACACGGGAAACACGTGGCACTTCACAGGCATACTTTAGACACCCCCCAGGTACGATATTTAAAGGAATATTTGACTTTTTTTTTTTCACTTTATGCATCATTAAAATGACTGCTCCCGAAAAACGACCGTTTTTAAAACTTCTTTTTGCATTGATACATGTCCCCTGGTGCAGAACCCGGGTTCCCAAACCCTTTTTAGGACAATAACATGCATAATAGTTGTTATAATTAGCACTTTAGAATTCGAACGTTCGCATCCATTGTATTTAATAGGGTTCTAATGTTCGTTCGAACTTCCGGTCCGTTCGCGGGTTCTGGTGCGAACCGAACCCGGGGGTGTTCGGCTCATCACTAATCTTGATGTGATTGTTGCACCCTTTTAAAGGTAGAAGTATACTGTTTTGTAAAAGAGAACAGATGTCATAACCTCAGAGGCTCACCTATGTGTCTATTACATTTTATCAGAGAGGACAAATACACTGACTCCATTTTTTTTTTGTCTATGACTTATCAACTTTCACAAATTGAGTCAAGGAAACCTGCACCATTCTGTCTAAAGTGCTTGTGATTTGCCTATGAAGCCTCTACATAAATATGTTTCCTATCAGTATTCAAACATTTTAGCACCTGTTTGATAGAGAGCATCCTCATGCTCTACGCTTTCAGAGCTAAAATATCCTGTCTTAAAGAGTAATTCCAGTTTTGTTGAGGAAAAAAATAAAAAACTCTGGGGGATCTATGTACATTGCAAGGATTTTAACAAACTTTGCTGCAGATTTCTACCGTTTGTTATTCTGAAGAAATAGTATTTGTTTGTCTGTTTTCATGCACAAAGTGAATGCAAATAGGAGTGGCTTTTTCATTATTGATCAGCTGCTGCACTTGCAAGCTTCTAATGAGGAAAATTTCAGATTCTGAATCCCTTTAGATGTGATTAACCCTTTGGGCATAACTCACCAAAACTGAAATGTTTATGCGTATGTGTTTGATTTGTATCTTTGTGCAGACTTCTGGGAAAATCAGTGAGCCAATCACACAAGCAGGAAATTACATTTCTGGGGGGTGTTCCACACACCATCCATGTACATGCCTAAAGGTTGCCACATTGCATTGCATTTACTGAAAAATTAAGGCGCTGTAGACTGAAAAGAAAGCTAATTTTTAATAACATTATGTAGCGGGGTCTCTAAATTTAGGTGGGACACTCAGGTGTGTAAGTATGGGAATAGTGGACCATTTGTGTTCGTGGAGGATTGGATGGTGTAATAATCTCCTTGGCCTCTGGGTGGCGGGGTACCTGGAGGCTCAGGGTAGATTTGCCATTACAGTGCTACCCTTTTTGTCCCTTTCCGGAGATGGTACGGCGAGGGCGGGGAACCTGCCGTGGTGTCGATGGGAGGAGATAAAAAGGAGGAGACGCCCTAACCACAAGGTCTTCAGGAGGATCTTCTTCACGCGCCCAGGCACCTTAGGCCTGGGTGCGGGCGGTTCCGGATTCCGGCCCAGGCGCCCTAGGCCTGATCGGAATGAAGTTGGAGTCCATCCCAGGCACCTTCAGCCTGGGGTGAGGTACTAAATTAGGAGGCCTGGGGTCCAGTGACTTCGACTGGATCCCGCGAGGGTGGAGAAGTCCGAGGGTCCATGAAGCCCTGAAGTGGATGGGGCCCATGTCTGAGGTGAGGAGGCCGGGGAGGTTACCCATTCGGAGAGTCTAGAGCAGCATCAACCCAGTGACGGATGGGCCTCTGGTAACTCCCTTGGAGGGACATCTTCCCCTGATAGGGGCCTCAGCGCAGCGAAGGTACTCCTATCTACGTTCTCTTGAGTCGCTGGTAGAGACTCTCAAGTTCTAAGTCCTTTCTAGCTAATGCTTTAGTAACCGCTGGCGAGATCGCAGTGGTTTAGCTAATAACCAGGATAGTGCCTCGACCTGCTCATTCCCCGTATCAAAATGTTATCAAGTCGCAACCAGTTGGCTACTGAAGCACTGTTTATTGTGAGATGTACAATAAAGCAAGAGTTGGACTGTGATCGGTGTGTGGAACTCTGGTTAATGGGAGCAGAGGAAAGTGTTGACACAGCGGGACTTGATTCTAGACAAAAGCACATAGGCCCGGGGAAATATCTGGTACTGGCCTTCACCTCACCCACAGCTATGGGGAGGACATGGGCCCTAGCGCATCTCACCCTGTCGTCTGACATACCCCTAGACAAAGGAGACGGGGTGAGGCCGCTACACGTGGGGGCTCGTGAGTCCGGGATGATATGTGTTTTAACTTTGGAAGAAAGAATGGCTGTGTCTGGACTTTGCTGCCCGGAGGAGTTCCGAGCAGGTCGGCCATGTGATTGGTCAAAGTGCATCCCTGCTCAAAGTCGTGGAAATGACTCTAGGACGGGAAAGGCCCATGCAGAGGAGCGAGAAGAGGGAGGAGTCCAGCCGTGTGAAGTACTTCATGTGGGGGCTTTTATTGCACTGCGCCACGAGGCACCCTATGACTGTACAGTTCGTGGGCGGAGCTTGATGGAAGCCCGAGAAAACGTGCAAGTCATGGGAGGAGTCTGGCCATGTGGAGGAACTCACGTGGAGAATTTGGCGCGTGGTCAGTGCGTGATGGAGCAGCAGACAGTCGGGATGGCCTCAAGCTCCCCGTGGATTCCGGTTCCCTACCCCACGAAGATGACTACGTTTGCTGCTCCCCTTACAGACACGGGGATAAGCTTCAGGCCTCGAGGACAGTTGGCTTTGTACTCATGCAGAGACACGGAGGCCCTCGGCGTGATGTGTCCCGGATGCTCAGGACTGGTGGTCCACCTGAAGCCATTCGGGCGTTGCGAGGCATGCAAAGAGTTCTTGTTCGAGGTGGAGCCATCCACAGTAAGGCCCCGGGCCCTTCGCCTCAACAGCCTCACAGGTACCGCTACTCTAGAAGGAGAGATCCAGGCCTTTGCGGAGGTTCGCGTACGCACTGACCAGGGCGATGTGACTGCCCAATCAGAGACTGAGAGAGAAAAATCCGAGGATGCTGCTTCAGTCAGCACAGATTCTCTGCTCCCACCTCCGAAGAGGAAAGTTGGCCTAGTGCAGGCCTTCTGTGGTCGAGGTCAAGCTTCACCCCGTCGCTTGCCTGGCCTGGATGGATCCGGTTGGAAGAGTCCTGGACATCCCAGTTCTACAAAAGGTCAAGGTGAGCCAGGGGCTGGGACTGTGGTGGTGGTTGGAGGTGTCAGGGGTCCACAGCCGGTGGAGCCCGCAAGGGAGGGTAGTACCACGTCTACCAGAGACTACCTTCCCGCCGAGATGTATGACACTTCCGGCCTAGAGTCGCTGTCAGATTGTGGAGATGACGGTGAGATTGATGAACTGTTTCATTGGAAGGGCTGGGACAAACGCCCATTGCCTGTGTTACGTGCACCACAGGATTCCCCTATGTCAATAGGAGACAGCACGCCCCGGGTACAAGTCCCGGAGTCTACGAGGAAGTCTAGTCCTCAAATTACCTTCCCACAATCTACAACATCGCCCGTCTTGGTGGCGGGAATGCAGCGAGCCTCACTACGAGCACCGAGAGAAAAGCCATCAGAGGTAGTGAAAGTACCTTAGCACCCGGAGGCCATCGTTCAACCCGGAGAAGGTGAGCGGGAAGCCATGCCTCCTTTGGCCAGATTGCAACGACTTTCCTCACAGAGAGTCGCCCGTGAGTATGGGTGGGAATATCCCTACTTGCCTCGGGACTTACTTTTTGAAGTTGAGGTCATACGCCAGAGATGGTATGACGAATTTGTTTGGGAAAAGCTCAAAGTACCCCATGCACGAAGATATTTGTCCTGTTCGCCACCCGTGTCGAAAAAGTTTCGGGACTGCAGAGCAGACTGGATGTGGGGCCGCCATATCCACGCAGACAAGGTGCGCATCTGCAGGAAAGATGGAGAGGATGCTGACTATTCAATTGAGGTTTTTGATAAACATCTGAAGCCCTTGTTCTTGCCTGACCCGAAGTTCTATTTGTGAGAAGAGACTCACTTGTTGTTTCCTTTCCTACAATCTTCTAGAAGTGTTCCTGCCGGAGCATCCAAACTGTGCCCTAGTTTTTTATTTGGGTTTTTGTTTTCTACTCTTCAGGAGGAATGAGAGCAGTTTTTGTTTGTTCTCTCGTTCTCATGGCTCAAAGACAGACTTTGGGGGTAGAATTAGTGTAGGGACGCAGGAAGAATGAAGATTGCACCAAGTGTCATTACCGCGGCACTGTCACCAGGTGGCAGTGTTGTGCAACGGCTGTTTGTTTTTTTTTTACACGCGCATCACTTTACTCATTGGAGCGAGTGGGTCTATTGGTTGATGGACCCATTCATTCCAAATTAACACAAAAATGTCAGGATGTGGCTTTTCTTGTGTGTTGTTTTTTTCCCTTCTGCAGGAGATTCGTCTGTCAAGACTGCTGAGTATGGGGTGGTTCTTAGACAGTGAAGGGAGGGATTGTATATGTGTACATGATAGATGTTTTTAGGGAAAAGTTTTATTGTTTTATATTCCCTTTCCCCTTTGAGCAGGTCTTGGTATGGTTGAGGTTCAAAAATGTAGGGATAGCCTCTAGGGCTAGGCTTGTGTCATCACTCCATGGGAGACATGGGTTTGCACCAGACGCTGGGGACCAGCGTCAAATCACAGGGGTGAGTATGTAGCGGGGTCTCTAAATTTAGGTGGGACACTCAGGTGTGTAAGTATGGGAATAGTGGACCATTTGTGTTCGTGGAGGATTGGATGGTGTAATAATCTCCTTGGCCTCTGGGTGGCGGGGTACCTGGAGGCTCAGGGTAGATTTGCCATTACAGTGATACCCGTTTTGTCTCTTTCCGGAGATGGTACGGCGAGGGCGGGGAACCTGCCGTGGTGTCGATGGGAGGAGATAAAAAGGAGGAGACGCCCTAACCACGAGGTCTTCAGGAGGATCTTCTTCACGCGCCCAGGCACCTTAGGCCTGGGTGCGGGCGGTTCCGGATTCCGGCCCAGGCGCCCTAGGCCTGATCGGAATGGAGTTGGAGTCCATCCCAGGCACCTTCAGCCTGGGGTGAGGTACTAAATTAGGAGGCCTGGGGTCCAGTGACTTCGACTGGATCCCGCGAGGGTGGAGAAGTTCGAGGGTCCCTGAGGTGGATGGGGCCCATGTCTGAGGTGAGGAGGCCGGGGAGGTTACCCATTCGGAGAGTCTGGAGCAGAATCAACCCAGTGACGGATGGGCCTCTGGTAACTCCTTTGGAGGGACATCTTCCCCTGATAGGGGCCGCAGCGCAGCGAAGGTACTCCTATCTACGTTCTCTTGAGTCGCTGGTAGAGACTCTCAAGTTCTAAGTCCTTTCTAGCTAATGCTTTAGTAACCGCTGGTGAGATTGCAGTGGTTTAGCTAATAACCAGGATAGTGCCTCGACCTGCACTAGTGATGAGCCGAACACCCCCGGGTTCGGTTCGCACCAGAACCCGCGAACGGACCGAAAGTTCGAACGAACATTAGAACCCTATTAAATACAATGGATGCGAACGTTCGAATTCTAAAGTGCTAATTATAACAACTATTATGCATGTTATTGTCCTAAAAAGGGTTTGGGAACCCGGGTTCTGCACCAGGGGACATGTATCAATGCAAAAATAAGTTTTAAAAACGGTCGTTTTCCGGGAGCAGTCATTTTAATGATGCATAAAGTGAAAAAAAAAAAGTCAAATATTCCTTTAAATATCGTACCTGGGGGGTGTCTAAAGTATGCCTGTGAAGTGCCACGTGTTTCCCGTGTTTAGAACTGTCCCTGCACAAAATGACACTTCTAAAGGAAAAAAAAGCCATTTAAAACTGCTTGCGGCTTTAATGTAATGTCTGGTCCCGGTAATATGGATGAAAATCTTTAAGAAAAATGGCATAGCTACCCCATGACCCCCCCCCCTACCCCAGCCCATTACCAGCCCCTTTGGGTCTTGTATGGATATTAAGGGGAACCCCGCACATAAAATAAAAAAGGCCCTATATACTCTGAACAGCCGTATACAGGCGGTGCATACAAGACAGGGACTGTAGGTTTGTTCTTATGTAGAATCTGTTTGTAATTTTGAACAGGTACATTGTTGAAGTGTAGCTCCAGACCAAAAATCTATTTTTAAACTTTTTGGAAAACATAGGTAAGGGTTATCACCCCTGTAACATTTGTTTTGCTGTCTGTGCCCCTGTTCAGAACATTTCACCTCACTTTCCGTCCTAATGACAACTGTTTTTGAAATGTGGTGTTTTTCTTGAAACAAGGATTGCTGATAAAGCATCAGTACAGAGGAGACACCTTTCTCCCATATTTATTCTTACAGGAGAGAATTTTCCTTCCTAGTGGTAGATTTCCTCTCACTTCCTGTTGTCTTCTTGCGTTTGCAAGTAGGAGTCGTTTGTAAGTTGGATGTTTGAAAGTAGGGACCTGCCGTATATACTCTGCAGAAATAGGCCCCTTAGTTGTTGGTGTTGGCACAACACTGTAAGCACTCACAGTTACTCTTGGTTGGTGCTGGAACGCCCTGCTGTCAACTATTATATCAGGAATTTTAATTACATATAATTGTTGAACAGTGGTAGTAAAAATTGGGCCTTTGATGGTGGTGCTGGTGCCACAACACTGTAAGCCCTGACAGTTACTCTTGGTGGGTGCAGCAATGGGCCCTGCTGTGAATTATTAGATCAAGAATTGTAATTACATGCCCCTGTTGAACAGGGGCTGAAAAATTGGGCCTTAGGCACTGGTGGCACAACACTGCAACCCTTCACAGATACTGTACTTGGAGCACAGCAATGAGCCCTGTTGCAAAGTATTGCTTCAAAAATTGTAATGACACGCCCCTGTTAAACAGGGGCTGAAAAATTGGGCCTTAGGCACTGGTGGCACAACACTGCAACTCCTCACAGATACTGTACTTGGAGCACAGCAATGAGCCCTGTTGCAAAGTATTGCTTCAAAAATTGTAATTACACGCCACTGTTAAACAGGGGCTGAAAAATTGGGCGTTAGGCACTGGTGGCGGCACCCATAAACAAAAATGATCTTCCAAGCTATCATCATCAATCGTATCATTGAGGACTCGGAGGAGGAGGATAGCCAGTCAACATAACAGCACAGGCACTCAGCATCAGCATCAGTCTTGAAGGGATGTGACATTTTAAAATCAATTAGTCTGTTATATCAGCATCAGGTGTGTGGTAGCTGGTGGTGATCCAAGACTGGTTCATCTTGATGAAAGTCAGTCGATCAACCGAGTCGGTGGACAGGCGCACCCTGTGATCCGTGACAAATCCTCCAGCAGCACTGAATGTGCGTTCCGAAAGAACGCTGGATGCAGGACAGGCCAGTAGCTCAATTGCATACTGTGCAAGCTCTGGCCAGTGATCCATCCTCAAGACCCAGTAAGCCAGAGGATTTTCGGTGGGGAAGGTGTCCAAGTCTGACCTTGCCCCTAGATATTCCTGCACCATGTTTATCAGACGCTGGCGATGGTTGCTGGAACCGATCATACTTTGGGGCTGCGGACTAAAGAATTGTCTGAACGCATCGGTCAGACGGCCACCTTCCCCACCGCTCCTTCTTTGACTGGCCGAAGCCTCAGCAACTCGTTGTCCAGGACCAGGAGTTTGCAACCTCCCAGTCTCTGGGAACGCGTTGCACAGACCTTTCTGCAAGGCCTCCCGGAGTTGTCTCATCCTCTGCTCCCTCTGCGACGGTAACATAAGGTCCGCAACCTTACCCTTGTACCGTGGATCAAGGAGAGTGGCCAGCCAGTAATGGTCCCTCTCCTTGATCCGAAGAATACGAGGATCCTTCCGCAGACTTTGCAGGATCAGGGAGGCCATGCAGCGTAGGTTTGCTGAGGCATTCGCTCCGGAGTCCTCTGGGTCACTAAGGACGACATGATCCGCAGCCACCTCCTCCCAGCCACGTACAAGTCCACTGGTTTCTTGGGACTGTAAATCATCCCTAAAAGACTGCTGCTGATGATGCTGAGTGCCAGCCTCCACCTCCATGCTGACACAATCCTCCTCCTCCTCCTCCTCCTCCTCCTCCTCCTCTTCCTGTGCGATGGGTGGGACAGAAGGAACACTGTCTGGGTAAAGGGGGCCTTGAGAGGCAAGGAAGTCCTCCTCTTCCTGCCTCTGTTCTGCCTCAAGTGCCCTGTCCATTATTCCACGCAGCGTGTGCTCCAACAGGTGGACAAGAGGTACAGTGTCACTGATGCATGCACTGTCACTGCTCACCATCCTCGTGGCCTCCTCAAATGGTGCCAGGACAGTGCATGCATCCCTGATCATGCCCCACTGGCGTGGAGAAAAAAAACCAAGCTCCCCTGACCCTGTCCTGGTGCCGTAGTCGCACAGGTACTCATTGATGGCCCTCTGCTGCGTGTGCAGCCGCTGCAGCATGGCCAACGTTGAGTTCCACCTGGTGGGCATGTCACATATAAGGCGGTTCTTGGGCAGGTTCAACTCCTTTTGCAGCTCAGCCAGGCGAGCACTGGCATTATAAGATCTGCGGAAATGCACACAGACTTTCCTGGCCTGCCTCAGGACATCCTGTAAGCCCGGGTACCTGCCCAAGAACCGCTGCACCACCAGGTTAAGGACGTGAGCCACACAGGGCACATGGGTCAGTTGTCCCTGTCGGAGGGCGGAGAGGAGGTTGGTGCCATTGTCGCAAACCACCATTCCTGGCTTAAGCTGGCGTGGCGTCAACCACCTCTCGGCCTGGCCCTGCAGAGCAGACAGGACCTCTGCCCCAGTGTGGCTTCTGTCCCCCAAACACACCAGCGCAAGCACGGCATGGCATCTTTTTGCCTGCGTACTTGCGTAGCCCCGTGAACGGCTACGGAGCACCGCTGGTTCATAGGACAAACCACAGGAAGAGGCCATGGAGGAAGAAGAAGAGGAGGGGGTGGAGGAGAGAGGTGTGTCACAACCAGTAGTAGCATTTTGGAGGCGTGGCGGTGGGACAACCTCCAACACTACTGCACCTTGTCCTGAATCCTTCCCAGCTGCCAAAAGAGTGACCCAATGGGCCGTGAAAGAAAGGTAACGTCCCTGTCCATGCCTGCTGGACCATGAGTCAGCGGTAATATGCACCTTACCGCTGACCGCCCTGTCCAGCGAGGCCAAGACATTGCCTTCCACATGCCGGTAGAGAGCCGGAATAGCCTTCCGTGAGAAAAAGTGGCGTTTGGGAACCTGCCACTGAGGAACCGCACATTGCACAAACTCACGGAAGGGGGCCGAGTCTACCAACTGAAAAGGCAGCAGTTGAAGCGCTAGCAATTTAGCCAAGCTAGCATTCAACCGCTGGGCATGTGGATGGCTGGGAGTGAACTTCTTTCGACGGTCCAGCAGCTGGGGCAGGGAAATTTGCCTGCTAGAATCGGACGTCGGTGTACTGCTAGCAGAGTGGGCGCAAGTACTTGGCTGTGACACACCTAATTCTACACCTTCATTCCTCTCAGTGCATGTTTCAGAGAGGACTGAAGTTATAGTGGGGTTGGAGATCCCAGCTGATGCGGTGCAAGGAGAGGTCCGCTTTGTTCTTTGGTGTGGGTCTTTGAGGTAGGCTTGCCAACGAGCTGCATGGCAGGTCAACATATGTCTGGTCAGGCATGTGGTACCCAAGCGGCTGATGTTTTGGCCACGCGATATACGCTTGAGACATATGTTGCAAACAGCAGCTGTGCGATCTGATGCACTAGCCTCAAAAAAGGCCCACACCAAAGAACTTTTTGAATGACGGGCAGAGGCAGCGCCCTGCACAGGCGGAGCTCTGCGGTGTGATTCCGTCGGTGTACTGCCCTTACGCTGGCCACCAAAGGGCATCCTGCCTCGTTGGAGATGTGCCTCCTCCTCATCCTCCTCCTCCTCCTCTCTCCTATTAGGCACCCACGTGGAGTCATTGACCTCATCATCCCCTCCCTCCTCATCACTGGAGCCAATCTGGCAGTATGCTGCAGCTGCTGGAACATGACTGCCAGATTGGTGTCCTTCTTGAGCATCCCCTCTGTCTGCTCTCACGCTACTGCCTTCCTCTAGCTGGGTTTCATCATCAGACCCTTCGAAACGCTGGGCATCCTCCTGGAGCATGTACCCAACACTGTGCTGAAACAGTTCGGGGGACTCCTCAGGAGGAGGACATGGTGGGTCTAGGGAAGGAGTGACTGATGATTTGTCTGACATTGATACCAGGGAAGACGACGCTTTGGCAGCTGCTTTTCCAGTACCCTGAGCCTGGGTGAGAGAGGATGAGGAGGAGGAGGAGGGCTTGGTCATCCACTCTACCAAGTCTTCGGCATGATGTGGCTCAACATGTCCAGCTGCCGAAAAGAAGGACAAGCGTGTCCCATGGCCATGTGCTGATGACAATGCACCGCGTCCACGACCAGCACTGTTGCCCCCAGACACAGAGCCTGCTTGCCCTCTTTTATTGCCTCCTGACTGTCTGCCTCTCCTTGTTTGCCTTCCAGACATTCTAATAGATGGCCTGCAGGGAGATGGGAAAAAAGCAATAAGGGCTACCTTCAGGTGTCCTTCTCTGTCCCTTGAAACAAGGACTTTCACAGTGAAAGAAACTGACACTGTCCCTACCTAGAGTTTTCTATCCCTAGAATAAATGTTTTTTTTAATCACAATATAGCACAAGGACAATTCACTCAATGTCTCTCCAGGTCCCTGGAAACAAGGACTTGCAGAGTGAAAGAAACTGACACTGTCCCTACCTAGAGTTTTCTGTCCCTAGAATAAATGTTTTTTTTAAGCACAATATAGCACAAGGAAAATTAACTCACTGTCCTTACAGGTCCCTGGAAACAAGGACTTGCAGAGTGAAAGAAACTGACACTGTCCCTACCTAGAGTTTTCTGTCCCTAGAATAAATGTTTTTTTTAAGCACAATATAGCACAAGGACAATTAACTCACTGTCCTTACAGGTCCCTGGAAACAAGGACTTGCAGAGTGAAAAAAAAAAAACACTCTCCCTACCTAGAGTTTTCTGTCCCTAGAAAAAATGTTTTTTTTAAGCACAATATAGCACAAGGACAATTAACTCACTGTCCTTACAGGTCCCTGGAAACAAGGACTTGCAGAGTGAAAGAAAAAAAACACTCTCCCTACCTACAGTTTTCTGTCCCTAGAAAAAATGTTTTTTTTAATCACAATATAGCACAAGGAAAATTAACTCACTGTCCTTACAGGTCCCTGGAAACAAGGACTTGCAGAGTGAAAGAAAAAAAACACTCTCCCTACCTACAGTTTTCTGTCCCTAGAAAAAATGTTTTTTTTAATCACAATATAGCACAAGGAAAATTAACTCACTGTCCTTACAGGTCCCTGGAAACAAGGACTTGCAGAGTGAAAGAAACTGACACTGTCCCTACCTAGAGTTTTCTGTCCCTAGAATAAATGTTTTTTTTAATCACAATATAGCACAAGGACAATTCACTCAATGTCTCTCCAGGTCCCTGGAAACAAGGACTTGCAGAGTGAAAGAAACTGACACTGTCCCTACCTAGAGTTTTCTGTCCCTAGAATAAATGTTTTTTTTAAGCACAATATAGCACAAGGACAATTAACTCACTGTCCTTACAGGTCCCTGGAAACAAGGACTTGCAGAGTGAAAGAAAAAAAACACTCTCCCTACCTAGAGTTTTCTGTCCCTAGAAAAAATGTTTTTTTTAATCACAATATAGCACAAGGACAATTAACTCACTGTCCTTACAGGTCCCTGGAAACAAGGACTTGCAGAGTGAAAGAAAAAAAACACTCTCCCTACCTACAGTTTTCTGTCCCTAGAAAAAATGTTTTTTTTAATCACAATATAGCACAAGGAAAATTAACTCACTGTCCTTACAGGTCCCTGGAAACAAGGACTTGCAGAGTGAAAGAAACTGACACTGTCCCTACCTAGAGTTTTCTGTCCCTAGAATAAATGTTTTTTTTAATCACAATATAGCACAAGGACAATTCACTCAATGTCTCTCCAGGTCCCTGGAAACAAGGACTTGCAGAGTGAAAGAAACTGACACTGTCCCTACCTAGAGTTTTCTGTCCCTAGAATAAATGTTTTTTTTAAGCACAATATAGCACAAGGACAATTAACTCACTGTCCTTACAGGTCCCTGGAAACAAGGACTTGCAGAGTGAAAGAAAAAAAACACTCTCCCTACCTACAGTTTTCTGTCCCTAGAAAAAATGTTTTTTTTAATCACAATATAGCACAAGGAAAATTAACTCACTGTCCTTACAGGTCCCTGGAAACAAGGACTTGCAGAGTGAAAGAAACTGACACTGTCCCTACCTAGAGTTTTCTGTCCCTAGAATAAATGTTTTTTTTAATCACAATATAGCACAAGGACAATTCACTCAATGTCTCTCCAGGTCCCTGGAAACAAGGACTTGCAGAGTGAAAGAAACTGACACTGTCCCTACCTAGAGTTTTCTGTCCCTAGAATAAATGTTTTTTTTTAAGCACAATATAGCACAAGGACAATTAACTCACTGTCCTTACAGGTCCCTGGAAACAAGGACTTGCAGAGTGAAAAAAAAAAAAAACTCTCCCTACCTAGAGTTTTCTGTCCCTAGAAAAAATGTTTTTTTTAATCACAATATAGCACAAGGACAATTAACTCACTGTCCTTACAGGTCCCTGGAAACAAGGACTTGCAGAGTGAAAGAAAAAAAACACTCTCCCTACCTACAGTTTTCTGTCCCTAGAAAAAATGTTTTTTTTAATCACAATATAGCACAAGGAAAATTAACTCACTGTCCTTACAGGTCCCTGGAAACAAGGACTTGCAGAGTGAAAGAAACTGACACTGTCCCTACCTAGAGTTTTCTGTCCCTAGAATAAATGTTTTTTTTAATCACAATATAGCACAAGGAAAATTAACTCACTGTCCTTACAGGTCCCTGGAAACAAGGACTTGCAGAGTGAAAGAAAAAAAAACACTCTCCCTACCTACAGTTTTCTGTCCCTAGAAAAAATGTTTTTTTTAATCACAATATAGCACAAGGAAAATTAACTCACTGTCCTTACAGGTCCCTGGAAACAAGGACTTGCAGAGTGAAAGAAACTGACACTGTCCCTACCTAGAGTTTTCTGTCCCTAGAATAAATGTTTTTTTTAATCACAATATAGCACAAGGACAATTCACTCAATGTCTCTCCAGGTCCCTGGAAACAAGGACTTGCAGAGTGAAAGAAACTGACACTGTCCCTACCTAGAGTTTTCTGTCCCTAGAATAAATGTTTTTTTTAAGCACAATATAGCACAAGGACAATTAACTCACTGTCCTTACAGGTCCCTGGAAACAAGGACTTGCAGAGTGAAAGAAAAAAAACACTCTCCCTACCTACAGTTTTCTGTCCCTAGAAAAAATGTTTTTTTTAATCACAATATAGCACAAGGAAAATTAACTCACTGTCCTTACAGGTCCCTGGAAACAAGGACTTGCAGAGTGAAAGAAAAAAAACACTCTCCCTACCTACAGTTTTCTGTCCCTAGAAAAAATGTTTTTTTTAATCACAATATAGCACAAGGAAAATTAACTCACTGTCCTTACAGGTCCCTGGAAACAAGGACTTGCAGAGTGAAAGAAACTGACACTGTCCCTACCTAGAGTTTTCTGTCCCTAGAATAAATGTTTTTTTTAATCACAATATAGCACAAGGAAAATTAACTCACTGTCCTTACAGGTCCCTGGAAACAAGGACTTGCAGAGTGAAAGAAACTGACACTGTCCCTACCTAGAGTTTTCTGTCCCTAGAATAAATGTTTTTTTTAAGCACAATATAGCACAAGGACAATTAACTCACTGTCCTTACAGGTCCCTGGAAACAAGGACTTGCAGAGTGAAAGAAAAAAAACACTCTCCCTACCTACAGTTTTCTGTCCCTAGAAAAAATGTTTTTTTTAATCACAATATAGCACAAGGAAAATTAACTCACTGTCCTTACAGGTCCCTGGAAACAAGGACTTGCAGAGTGAAAGAAACTGACACTGTCCCTACCTAGAGTTTTCTGTCCCTAGAATAAATGTTTTTTTTAATCACAATATAGCACAAGGGAAATTAACTCACTGTCCTTACAGGTCCCTGGAAACAAGGACTTGCAGAGTGAAAGAAACTGACACTGTCCCTACCTAGAGTTTTCTGTCCCTAGAATAAATGTTTTTTTTAAGCACAATATAGCACAAGGACAATTAACTCACTGTCCTTACAGGTCCCTGGAAACAAGGACTTGCAGAGTGAAAGAAACTGACACTGTCCCTACCTAGAGTTTTCTGTCCCTAGAATAAATGTTTTTTTTAATCACAATATAGCACAAGGAAAATTAACTCACTGTCCTTACAGGTCCCTGGAAACAAGGACTTGCAGAGTGAAAGAAACTGACACTGTCCCTACCTAGAGTTTTCTGTCCCTAGAATAAATGTTTTTTTTAATCACAATATAGCACAAGGACAATTAACTCACTGTCCTTACAGGTCCCTGGAAACAAGGACTTGCAGAGTGAAAGAAACTGACACTGTCCCTACCTAGAGTTTTCTGTCCCTAGAATAAATGTTTTTTTTAAGCACAATATAGCACAAGGACAATTAACTCACTGTCCTTACAGGTCCCTGGAAACAAGGACTTGCAGAGTGAAAGAAAAAAAACACTCTCCCTACCTACAGTTTTCTGTCCCTAGAAAAAATGTTTTTTTTAATCACAATATAGCACAAGGAAAATTAACTCACTGTCCTTACAGGTCCCTGGAAACAAGGACTTGCAGAGTGAAAGAAACTGACACTGTCCCTACCTAGAGTTTTCTGTCCCTAGAATAAATGTTTTTTTTAATCACAATATAGCACAAGGACAATTCACTCAATGTCTCTCCAGGTCCCTGGAAACAAGGACTTGCAGAGTGAAAGAAACTGACACTGTCCCTACCTAGAGTTTTCTGTCCCTAGAATAAATGTTTTTTTTAAGCACAATATAGCACAAGGACAATTAACTCACTGTCCTTACAGGTCCCTGGAAACAAGGACTTGCAGAGTGAAAGAAAAAAAACACTCTCCCTACCTACAGTTTTCTGTCCCTAGAAAAAATGTTTTTTTTAATCACAATATAGCACAAGGAAAATTAACTCACTGTCCTTACAGGTCCCTGGAAACAAGGACTTGCAGAGTGAAAGAAAAAAAACACTCTCCCTACCTACAGTTTTCTGTCCCTAGAAAAAATGTTTTTTTTAATCACAATATAGCACAAGGAAAATTAACTCACTGTCCTTACAGGTCCCTGGAAACAAGGACTTGCAGAGTGAAAGAAACTGACACTGTCCCTACCTAGAGTTTTCTGTCCCTAGAATAAATGTTTTTTTTAATCACAATATAGCACAAGGAAAATTAACTCACTGTCCTTACAGGTCCCTGGAAACAAGGACTTGCAGAGTGAAAGAAACTGACACTGTCCCTACCTAGAGTTTTCTGTCCCTAGAATAAATGTTTTTTTTTAAGCACAATATAGCACAAGGACAATTAACTCACTGTCCTTACAGGTCCCTGGAAACAAGGACTTGCAGAGTGAAAGAAAAAAAACACTCTCCCTACCTACAGTTTTCTGTCCCTAGAAAAAATGTTTTTTTTAATCACAATATAGCACAAGGAAAATTAACTCACTGTCCTTACAGGTCCCTGGAAACAAGGACTTGCAGAGTGAAAGAAACTGACACTGTCCCTACCTAGAGTTTTCTGTCCCTAGAATAAATGTTTTTTTTAATCACAATATAGCACAAGGAAAATTAACTCACTGTCCTTACAGGTCCCTGGAAACAAGGACTTGCAGAGTGAAAGAAACTGACACTGTCCCTACCTAGAGTTTTCTGTCCCTAGAATAAATGTTTTTTTTAAGCACAATATAGCACAAGGACAATTAACTCACTGTCCTTACAGGTCCCTGGAAACAAGGACTTGCAGAGTGAAAGAAACTGACACTGTCCCTACCTAGAGTTTTCTGTCCCTAGAATAAATGTTTTTTTTAATCACAATATAGCACAAGGAAAATTAACTCACTGTCCTTACAGGTCCCTGGAAACAAGGACTTGCAGAGTGAAAGAAACTGACACTGTCCCTACCTAGAGTTTTCTGTCCCTAGAATAAATGTTTTTTTTAATCACAATATAGCACAAGGACAATTAACTCACTGTCCTTACAGGTCCCTGGAAACAAGGACTTGCAGAGTGAAAGAAACTGACACTGTCCCTACCTAGAGTTTTCTGTCCCTAGAATAAATGTTTTTTTTAAGCACAATATAGCACAAGGACAATTAACTCACTGTCCTTACAGGTCCCTGGAAACAAGGACTTGCAGAGTGAAAGAAACTGACACTGTCCCTACCTAGAGTTTTCTGTCCCTAGAATAAATGTTTTTTTTAATCACAATATAGCACAAGGAAAATTAACTCACTGTCCTTACAGGTCCCTGGAAACAAGGACTTGCAGAGTGAAAGAAACTGACACTGTCCCTACCTAGAGTTTTCTGTCCCTAGAATAAATGTTTTTTTTAATCACAATATAGCACAAGGACAATTAACTCACTGTCCTTACAGGTCCCTGGAAACAAGGACTTGCAGAGTGAAAGAAACTGACACTGTCCCTACCTAGAGTTTTCTGTCCCTAGAATAAATGTTTTTTTTAAGCACAATATAGCACAAGGACAATTAACTCACTGTCCTTACAGGTCCCTGGAAACAAGGACTTGCAGAGTGAAAGAAACTGACACTGTCCCTACCTAGAGTTTTCTGTCCCTAGAATAAATGTTTTTTTTAAGCACACTATAGCAGAAGCACAAAACACACTGACACTCTCCCTACCTATCCTTCTCTTTCCCTAAACTAAAGGAATCCAGGTTAAGCAAGAAAGAAATAACAGTCACTGTCCCTGCCTATGCTACTCTATCCCTGCTCCGGAACACACTACACTAGGCCGCCGTGCTGGCGGCCTTTTATAGTGTGGGGCGTGTACTAAACACCCTCAGCAATAATTGGCCACAGGCATCCTGCCTGTGGCCAATCATTGCTCTCCTCGCTGCCGGCGCTGTGATTGGCCAAGCATGCGGGGTCACAGTGCATGCTTGGCCAATCACAGCGCCTGGATGACACTGCGATGGCGTAGTGCATTGTGGGCCGTTCGCGTCACTCGAATTTGGCGCGAACGGCCCAAATCGTTCGATCTTCGTCGAACGATCGAACAGCCAATGTTCGAGTCGAACGTATGTTCGACTCGAACACGAAGCTCATCCCTAACCTGCACATTCCCCGTATCAAAATGTTATCAAGTCGCAACCAGTTGGCTACTGAAGCACTGTTTATTGTGAGATGTACAATAAAGCAAGAGTTGGACTGTGATCGGTGTGTGGAACTCTGGTTAATGGGAGCAGAGGGAAGTGTTGACACAGCGGGACTTGATTCTAGACAAAAGCACATAGGCCCGAGGAAATATCTGGTACTGGCCTTCACCTCACCCACAGCTATGGGGAGGACATGGGCCGTAGCGCATCTCACCCTGTCATGTGACATACCCCTAGACAAAGGAGACGGGGTGAGGCCGCTACAATTATATTACAATAAGGCTTGTGTTGCAATTGTATATGCTTTATTTAATTTTTTATTTGCAATATTTTTTTTCTAACAAAAGTTGAGTTACTTTTTAAATTGAGCAATTGTGCAGGAAGTTTTTTTTTTCCTAATGCTATTGACATGTCTTTAAAAAATGTATTTGGTTGTCTTCTATTTAGGAACAAGAGTTTAATCCCCATTATGCTTTATTTATGCTGTGCAGGTAAATAGGGCCTACCATGATAAACTAGAAATGTGGAAACAATTGACTCAAAACAAATCTAAAACTAAATCAAACTTGCCATTTTTGTAGAAGTGTGTGTGTGTCAGAAGACGACAAGGTTGACATGGATGTATACATTTTATGCATGCAATAAGTTTATGCCCTAAAAAAATTTAATCTAATTCGATAACAGTGTTTTTTAAAGTTCACTCTGCTTTATTTGTGTCTAGATTCATATGCATCCAACAACAAGACATCCAGTTCTGCTTCTTTGATTAATATTATAGTATGAATTAATATTGTGTTTAATAATTTAACATTCTACTTCTGTGTTAGATATTGAGATCCTTTTATCTACTTGATGGCACTTCTCTCTTTTGCTCAGCATGATTCTAATTACTCATTAACCACTGTCGCTGTTATGGATAAATGCTTTCTTCAAAAGTGAGTTTGCAGTCTTCTCTCTACCACTCTCAGAAATGCACCATGTGAAATAAGCATCTTTTGGAGAAAGAGAATGTATTTGTTATAAATCATAAGTTAAAACTCTGATCTCTTTAATGTGGAACTTCAGTTTATGAACCTTTCTACTCTGCCACAGGAAAATCCTTGAAGTGGCAGGTTTGGAGCATGCCTGTCATCTTGCAAAATGAGAAGGCTGTCATAATGATTTTACTGTGATGAGTCTGATAAAAATAAAGTATTGGGTGCAAGCCATTTTACAAATTTTCAAATACCTTGATCAGCTTGGCACAGGTTAGGTAGGAAAATATGGTAATGCACATTGCCCCAAGTTAAAAATATGTTAGCCCCCCCCCCCGATGCCTCTCCCTTCGCTCCTTTCCCTCCTTTCCCGTCCTTATCTGCCTCACCTCCCCTCTCTCCTTCCTCCCTCCCTTCCGCACCCCCCTCAGGTACCCTTATTACATACCCACTCACCCACATTACAAAATCACTTCACACTCCAACCTCCCGACTCAAAAGCCAGGCACGATACTAACGCATAGCTATTTCCCTCCGACCATTGTCCTAACCTATACCCAAATGACCTCACACTACAACCATTTTCCTTGCCTAATAAATTTCTATTCAATACCAACATAACCTGGCTACATTTGATGATACGCTAGATACTCTCTCAAGACACTACCCGCAAGTGAACAGGAAAATGTGTAGAATTTCATATCAGGTTCATATTTCTCCACATGTAAAAACTCATGTTGAAGTGACTGAATTTTCTATGTAACGGTATATTGTAGCTTCACTCACTGTACTACAACTGTTCATGATTTCTGTAATTGTTTCTATTTTTGCCTTTAATAAAATTCATTTAGGAAAAAAAAAATTGTGTGCATAAAAACATATGTAATTTAACCGTTTAATTTATAAAAAAAAATAAAAAGTATGTTAGGATAGTGTCTATGAAACAAAGTTAGGAGATACTAAACTTTATGACATTTAAAAAAAAAAAATGAGCAAGGGTTAAACTGATTTTTGAGCTTGCAAGGATCATCTTTTAGCAGAATTACTTTGTATTTTTAAAGTTAAGTTTTTATATACAATAGGGGAAAAATAAACTGTACATTTTGTAAATAAAGGAATTCCTTTTCCGCTTGCTTTTATTAGCAGTCATGTGACCTCTTAATGATTCCATCCCCACAGACTAGGGCTGTGGGAGGGGAGAAGCTACGTTAGATAATCAAGGATATCACTGAAATAAAAAGTCCCAGTTATGGTTGATAATGGTTAAATCAGCTATCAATAAACCAGCAGGGGCCTGAAGTTCTCAAAGGAGGGTGACAATGCTCCCATAGCATTGGGAGTGCTTTGGATAGCTTATTAACCTATTGTTACCCTATGCAAGGAAGAGTGGGCAGAAACTGGTTATTATTTAAATAACATTTACCAACAGTTAAAAAAAACTTGTACAATTAAGCCTCGTACACAGGATCGGATCTCCATCAGACAAATTTAGTTTTGTGTATGTTGGCTGAAAAAGTTCTGCCGTCTGCATGCAGAACAAGTTCACGGCCAACGCCCTTCGTTCAAAATACCACGGATTTGTCCGATGGAAGGCCGATCGTGTGTATGAGGCTTAATAGTCATCCCATCACAGGGGTCATTGTGGCTGAATTTTCATTATTGCTCCCTGATGTGTGTAAGGTTTTTCTTTAATTGGTACTGGGGCGTGGTGCACAGAGCAGTAAGTGGTATCCATGAGACCTGATATGGAGTTTAGAGAGGTAGAAATAAAGGACTGACTAACCCTAATATCCCATTGGTGGAGCACAATTTGGAATGTTTTATTTTTCCTTGTTTATATGCTAGCAGCTCACCTTAACCTCTTAAGGACCAGACCAATACAGACCATAATGACCAGAGGTGATTTCACAATTTGGCACTGCGCTGCTTTAACTGTAAATTGTGCGGACATGCAATGTTGTACCCAAACAAAATTTGCATCCTTTTCTTCCCACAAATAGGGCTTTCTTTAATGGTATTTAATTGCCTCTGCGATTTTTTTTTTTTTTTGCGATAAACGGAAAAAGACCGGAAATTTTTAAAAAAATCGATGTTTTCTACTTTTTGTTATAAGAAAAATAAAATAAACTCAATTTTAGTCATACATTTAGGCCAAAATGTATTCAGCCACATGTCTTTAGTAAAAAAAATGTCATTAAGCGTATATTTATTGGTTTGCGCAAAAGTTATAGGGTCTACAAACTAGGGTACATTTTCTGGAATTTACACAGCTTTTAATTTATGACTACCTATCTCATTTCTTGAGGTGCTAAAATGGCAGGGCAGTACAAACCCCCCCCCCCCAAATGACCCCATTTTGGAAAGTAGAAACCCCAAGGAAATTGCTGAGAGGCATGTTGAGCCCATTGAATTTTTTTTTTGTCCCAAGTGATTGAATAATGACAAAAAAAAAAAAATTACAAAAAGTTGTCACTAAATGATATATTGCTCACACATGCCATGGTTATATGTGGAATTGCCCCCCAAAATAAATTTTGCTGCTTCTCCTGAGTACTGGAATACCACATGTGTGGGGCTTTTTAGGAGCCTAGCCGCGTACGGGACCCCAAAAACCAAGCACCGCCTTCAGGATTTCTAAGGGCGCAAATTTTTGATTTCACTCCTCACTACCTATCACAGTTTTGAATGCCATAAAATGCCAAAATAGCACAAAACCCCCCCAAATGACCCCATTTTGGAAAGTAGACACCCCAAGGAAATTGCTGAGAGGCATGTTGAGCCCATTGAATATTTTTTTTTGTCCCAAGTGATTGAATAATGACAAAAAAAAATTACAAAAAGTTGTCACTAAATGATATATTGCTCACGCATGCCATGGTTATATGTGGAATTGCACCCCAAAATACATTTTGTTGCTTCTCCTGAGTATAGGGATACCACATGTGTGGGACTTTTTGGGAGCCTAGCCGCGTACGGGACCCCGAAAACCAAGCACCGCCTTCAGGATTTCTAAGGGCACAAATTTTTGATTTCACTCCTCACTACCTATCACAGTTTCGAAGGCCATAAAATGCCAAAATAGCACAAAACCCGCCCAAATGACCTCATTTTGGAAAGTAGACACCGCAAGCTATTTGCTGAGAGGCATGGTGAGTATTTTACAGCTCTCATTTGTTTTTGAAAATGAAGAAAGAAAATCATTTTATTTCTTTTTTTCTTTTTTCAATTTTTAAAACTTTGTGACAAAAAGTGAGATCTGCAAAATACTCACCATACCTCTCAGCAAATAGCTTGGGGTGTCTACTTTCCATAATGGGGTCATTTGGGGGGTTTTGTGCCATCTGGGCATTCCATGGCCTCCGAAACTGTGATAGGCAGTCAGGAGTGAAATCCAAAATTTACACCCTTAGAAAGCCTGAAGGCGGTGATTGGTTTTTGAGGTCCCGTACGCGGTAAGGCTCCCAAAAAGTCTCACACATGTGGTATCTCCGTACTCAGGAGAAGCAACGGAATGTATTTCGGGCTGCTATTCCACATATGCCCATGGCATGTTTGAGCAATATAACATTTAGTGAAAACTTTGTGCAAAAAAATAAAAAATAAAAAAAGAATTGTCTTTTTCCGCAACTTGTGTCAACATATAAAATATTCCATGGACTCGACATGCCTCTCAGCAAATAGCTTGGGGTGTCTACTTTCCAAAATAGGGTCATTTGGGGGGGGTTTTGAACTGTCCTGGCATTTTATACACAACATTAGGAAGCTTACATCCACTCTTCTAACCACTTGAAGACAAAGCCCTTTCTGACACTTTTTGTTTACATGAACACATTTTTTTTTTGCAAGAAAATTACGTTGAACCCCAAAAAATTATATATTTTTTTAAAGCAAAGGCCCTACAGATTAAAATGGTGGGTGTTGCATTTTTTTTTTCACACAGTATTTGCGCAGCGATTTTTCAAACGCATTTTTTGGGGAAAAAATACACTTTTTTAAATTTTAATGCACTAAAACACACTATATTGCCCAAATGTTTGATGAAATAAAAAAGATGATCTTAGGCCGAGTACATGGATATTAAAAACGACATGCTTTAAAATTTCGCACAAACGCGCAGTGGCGACAAACTACATACATTTTTAAAAGCCTTTAAAAGCCTTTACAGGTTACCACATTAGATTTACAGAGGAGGTCTACTGCTAAAATTACTGCCCTCGATCTTACCTTCACGGTGATACCTCACATGCATGATGCAATTGCTGTTTACATATGACACCAGACCGACGCTTGCGTTCGCCTTTGCGCAAGAGCAGGGCAGGACAGGGGTGTTTTTTTTTTATTATTATTAATTTTCCTTTTTTATTTTATTTTTAAACTGTTCCTTCCATATTTTTTTATTTTATTATTTTTTATTGTTATCTCAGGGAATGTAAATATCCCCTATGATAGCAATAGGTAATGACAGGTACTCTTTTTTTGAAAAAAATGGGGTCTATTAGACCCTAGATCTTTCCTCTGCCCTCAAAGCATCTGACCACACCAATATCGGTGTGATAAAATGCTTTCCCAATTTCCCAATGGTGCTTTTTATATCCGGGGGGGGGGACATTCCCTCCCACTGCTTGTAAAAGCAGTCCAGAGGCTAATTAGCTGCTAGGATTGCTTGTACATGAAAGCCGGCCGCTGGCTGAAAAGAATGATACCAAGATGATACCTAAACCCGCAGGCATCATTCTGGTATAACCATTCAAATTCCAGTAACATACCAGTACGTTGCTGGTCCTTGTTGGACATGTATTGTAATCTTTTTTTCATGCAGCCTGTTGGCTGAACAAAAAAAAGAGATTGATCGGTGGGTATGCCCACCATTAGAATACCTCCCTTCATTCACCCACTTCTAATGATGGGCATACATGCACCATTTATATATGCCAAAGCATGGAAACATCATCCCGCAAAAGTTATGCCGCGTACACACGGTCTGACTTTTCCACGGGCAGACCTCTGTCGGAATTTCGACCGTATGTACGCAGCATTAGGAGCAAAATCGCTCCTCCGCCCCTGCTGCCCCCATGCTTCGGCATATATGCTCTTTTTTTTAACTGTAGTGGTGAAATCACCTCCTACAGCACTGGAGTCGCAGGGATCAGGCCTGTCTCTGCGAACGCTGCAGTTATGTGTGTTGTGTTTTGTAAGTGACAGTGATCGATCGATACTGCACTTGGGTGGCCTGGGCTGGACGGAGGGGCAAAACACAGGTGCTAGCAGGTATCTGGGCTCATCCCGCTAACACTGCATTTTTGGGAACCCTAAACTGCTGGGGACGCTAGTATAGATCTGATCAGATCAGATATTGATCTGTTCAGATACTATACCACTAAGGGAGGTGTATGCTTTGCGCGTGGGTGTTAGCGTTACTGGCACTAACCTGATGCTGCCTGGGGCGACGCAAACCTCTCTGATGTTAAAACCTAATTGATATCACCTGCCGGGCGATCAGGGGGTTAAACCTTTATTGGGTTATATACGGCGGGTGCCCTGACACTATAAAAAGCAAACTAACTAACCAGCGTCACCCGTAACACTTATACGGTGATCACTGGTAAAAGGGTTAACTAGGGGCAATCAGGGGGTTAAAACCTTTATTAGATAATATATGGGGGTACCTGACGCTATAAAAACCTGGCGGCGAACCTAAAAAAAAAAAATGACTACCTAGCGGCACCAGCATAACTAATACAGCGATCAGAAAAATGATCGCTTAGTGACACTGGCAAAAGGGGGTGAAAGGGTTACCTGGGGGGGCGATCAAGGGGTTAAACCTTTATTAGGTAATATATGGGGGTACCTGACGCTATAAAAACCTGGCGGCGGAATTAAAAAAATAACTGACTACCTAGCGGCATCACCGACACTAATACAGAGATCAGAAAAACGATTGATTAGTGACAGTGGTGCTAGGGGGTGAAAGGGTTACCTGGGGGGCAATCAAGGGGTTAAACCTTTATTAGGTAATATATATGGGGGTACCTGACGTTATAAAAACCTGGCGGCGAACATAAAAAAATGACTGACTACCTAGCGGCATCACCGACACTAACACACCGATCAGAAAAACGATTGATTAGTGACAGTGGTGCTAGGGGGTGAAAGGGTTACCTGGGGGGCGATCAAGGGGTTAAAACTTTATTAGGTAATATATATGGGGGTACCTGACGTTATAAAAACCTGGCGGCGAACCTAAAAAAAATAACTGACTACCTAGCGGCACCAGCATAACTAATACAGCATCAGAAAAATGATCGCTTAGTGACACTGGCAAAAGGGGGTGAAAGGATTACCTGGGGGGCGATCAAGGGGTTAAACCTTTATTAGGTAATATATGGGGGTACCTGACGCTATAAAAACCTGATGGCGAACATAAAAAATAACTGACTACCTAGCGCATCACCGACACTAATATAGCGATCAGAAAAACGATCGATTAGTGACAGTGGTGCTAGGGGCTGAAAGGGTTACCTGGGGGGCGATCAAGGTTAAACCTTTATTAGGGGGGTTAGGGGGCTACCCTGGACCTAAGGGACCTAACACTAACTGCCCTGACACTTTTACAGTTACAAATGTCACTGATTGCAGTGATCAGTAAATAAATGATCACTGCAATCAGTGACATTGTGACTGGGGGCTGGGGGGTGATCTGGGGGGTGATCTGGGGGTGACTGGGGGGGCAATCATGTGCCTATGTGTCCTGGTGTCAGTGTACTGCTTGTGCACTTACTTGATGTCTTCTCTCCACGGCGCTCCAGTATATATGAGCGCCGCAGGAGAAATGACATCACTTCCTGCTGCTTCCTCTCTGCCTGTGTTTACATTACACAGGCAGAGGAAGCATTTGATTCGCCGGGAGCGATCGCGAGGGGGTGGCCAGAAACCAATGGACGCCCCCTCATCACGGATCGCTCCCAGAGCGATCCCGACCGTCCACTGTACCGGAGGGGGGTCCGATCGGACCCCCCACCCATACGAAGGCAGTACGTGATTGTGCCTGTCCGTGCCATTTTGCCGACGTATATATACAGTGGGCGGTCGCTAAGTGGTTAAACAAAGACCATAATATGTCTAGTGTCGCTTTTAGGAGAGGAGAGTGGAGTGGAATGTGATTTTTCATAAAGGATCCATATATTATCATTCAAGTGTTTATTTTCATCAGTGAAAAGTCATTACAGAATCATAAACATTAAAAAAAGAGTTACAATTGACTTTACAGAAATCTTAGAAAATATTACCATAGATACTTAGACAAATTATCACCGCCAGAAACCGTTACTGTCAATGTACAAAAGAAAAGTATGAATACATGGCTTTAACTTAGTTGTGTATATAATCATATAAATTAGTTTCATATTAACTTACATAAAGAATATCTAATTCCCAATAAAATAAAATAAATGTGAAGGACTCCCACTCCCCTCCCCAACCACCCCTAACGAGAACACACTGTGACTAGGGAGGAGAGAGTGCCCTCCTCCCAACCTTCCGCTCTCCCCCAACAATCGTCAGTGGAAACAAATGGGGAGATATAATAGAAAGTTGTCATCTGTTCATACAAAAACAAATACTCATACTTAGCAAGAGAACTAAGATCTGTTCTCAGTCTGTTAAAGCTAAAACTAACAGTCTAAGCTTGGAACAAATAGATAGAATCTGAACCTGAAACTTCTATATAAAATATATTGAAATAAAACAATACATATATAGTGTTGAGCGAACCCGAACTGTAAAGTTCGAGTCCGTACCGAACTTTAGCTTTTTCCCGAACCCGGCAATCTAATTACGCATTTAGAAATGCTTCAGGGGCCAGCCAATCACCTTTTGATTAGCTGGTGTGCCCTTAGAGGCCATCATAGCCATGCCTACTAATGGCATGGCTGTGATTGGTCAGTGCAACATGTGACCCAGCTTCTATATAAGCTAGAGGCACACAGCACACATGTCACTCTGCTTCAGAATAGATAGGGAGAGGATCTAGTCTGCTGCTGCTGCTTTTAGGGAGAGATAGAAAAATAGATGAGGTAGTCCTGATTCTACAATCTGAGGGAAAAGATAGAGAGATAGTGTAGTGTAGGGCCAGGTTCCTGTGTTGGTGCTTTCAGGGAGAGAGAATATTATATAGGAGTCCAGATTCAGAGATTAAAATCAGCGATCTGCATAGGTTTACCTGTTTGTGTTGCAGTGCAGTCTTTTTACACTGCCATGAGCCCAGTGTCAGAGAAAATCTAACTTTTAGGGGGAAAAAAAGGCACTTTATTGTGCTCTTTTCCAAAAGACCCATAGGGCAAAAGAAAAAGCATTATATTTTGCTTGTGCAAAAAAAGACCCGTTTAGGGCAAAAAAAAATAATAAAAAATTTGCACTTTAATGTACGCTTGCAAAAAGAGCCATTCAGGGGCACAAAAAATAGTTTGCAGTGTGTTATACATATTTGGAGGTGTGTGAAATAAACAATTTCTATATCGTTTTCTCCTACTGTGCTATACTAAAAAAACAACATTTTTTTTGAATAGCATTTTCTGCAGTTCTGTAGCTGTGCGATTCAGCGGTTACGTACTGTGGGTGTGTTCTGCTCTTCCAAAAAACGCCGTTTAGGGGCACAAAAAATAGTTTGCGGTGTGTTATACATATTTGGAGGTGTGTGAAATAAACAATTTCTATATAGTTTTCTCCTACTGTGCTATACTAAAAAAACAACATTTTTTTTGAATAGCATTTTCTGCAGTTCTGTAGCTGTGCGATTCAGCGGTTACGTACTGTGGGTGTGTTCTGCTCTTCCAAAAAACGCCGTTTAGGGGCACAAAAAATAGTTTGCAGTGTGTTATACATATTTGGAGGTGTGTGAAATAAACAATTTCTATATAGTTTTCTCCTACTGTGCTATACTAAAAAAACAACATTTTTTTTGAATAGCATTTTCTGCAGTTCTGTAGCTGTGCGATTCAGCGGTTACGTACTGTGGGTGTGTTCTGCTCTTCCAAAAAACGCCGTTTAGGGGCACAAAAAATAGTTTGCAGTGTGTTATACATATTTGGAGGTGAGTGAAATAAACAATTTCTATATAGTTTTCTACTACTGTGCTATACTAAAAAAAAAAAACTTTTTTTTGAATAGCAATTTCTGCAGTTCTGTAGCTGTGCGATTCAGCGGTTACGTACTGTGGGTGTGTTCTGCTCTTCCAAAAAACGCCGTTTAGGGGCACAAAAAATAGTTTGCAGTGTGTTATACATATTTGGAGGTGTGTGAAATAAACAATTTCTATATAGTTTTCTCCTACTGTGCTATACTAAAAAAACAAATTTTTTTTTGAATAGCATTTTCTGCAGTTCTGTAGCTGTGCGATTCAGCGGTTACGTACTGTGGGTGTGTTCTGCTCTTCCAAAAAACGCTGTTTAGGGGCACAAAAAATAGTTTGCAGTGTGTTATACATATTTGGAGGTGTGTGAAATAAACAATTTCTATATAGTTTTCTCCTACTGTGCTATACTAAAAAAACAACATTTTTTTTTTAATAGCATTTTCTACAGTTCTGTAGCTGTGCGATTCAGCGGTTACGTACTGTGGGTGTGTTCTGCTCTTCCAAAAAATGCCGTTTAGGGGCACAAAAAATAGTTTGCAGTGTGTTATACATATTTGGAGGTGTGTGAAATAAACAATTTCTATATAGTTTTCTCCTACTGTGCTATACTAAAAAAACAAAAAAATTTTTGAATAGCATTTTCTGCAGTTCTGTAGCTGTGCGATTCAGCGGTTACGTACTGTGGGTGTGTTCTGCTCTTCCAAAAAACGCCGTTTAGGGGCACAAAAAATAGTTTGCAGTGTGTTATACATATTTGGAGGTGTGTGAAATAAACAATTTCTGTATAGTTTTCTCCTACTGTGCTATACTAAAAAAACATTTTTTTTTTGAATAGCATTTTCTGCAGTTCTGTAGCTGTGCGATTCAGCAGTTACGTACTGTGGGTGTGTTCTGCTCTTCCAAAAAACGCTGTTTAGGGGCACAAAAAATAGTTTGCAGTGTGTTATACATATTTGGAGGTGTGTGAAATAAACAATTTCTATATAGTTTTCTCCTACTGTGCTATACTAAAAAAACAAATTTTTTTTTGAATAGCATTTTCTGCAGTTCTGTAGCTGTGCGATTCAGCGGTTACGTACTGTGGGTGTGTTCTGCTCTTCCAAAAACACCCATTTAGGGCAAGATCCTAAATTTGGAAAATATGAGGAGAAGGTCAAAGGGACGTGGTGGCCCCGGTCGTGGTGCTGCTGGTGGAGCTCCTGTTGCAGGGAGAGGACGTGGTGGATCTGTGCCAGATACACGCACAAGTGAAACACCTTCCTCAGGTGCGAGTAGGCGACCGAGCCTGCGGCGGTATTTTGTCGCGCCTAATGAGGCTGTACGAATGTTTAGGCCAGGACAAGTACAGGCGATAGTAGATTGGGTTGCTGACAGTGCCTCGGGTTCCTTCACATTGTCTCCCACCCACTCTTCTGATGAAAGAATAGAGTTGGCACCTGAAACCCATGTCCATCAGTCTTTCACCTCACCCCCTTGCAAATCAGCCAAGCAGTCTGAGCCCCAAATCATGCACCAGTCTCTTCTGCTTTTCGATGACTCTGTTAGCAGGGTTTCCCAGGGCCATCCACCTAGCCCTGCCCCAGAAGTGGAAGAGATTGAGTGCACCGATGCCCAACCACTTATGTTTCATGATGAGTACATGGGAGGACCATCGCAATACGTCTCGGATGATGACGAAACACAGGTGCCAACTGCTGCTGCTTTCGCAATTGTGCAGACAGACAAGGAGGGCAGGGGTGAAGACTGGGTGGAAGATGATGTGGAGGACAATGAGGTCCTCGACCCCACATGGAATGAACGTTATGCAGGTGACCAGTGTAGTTTGGAGGAAGAGGCGGTGGTCGCACAGAGCCACCAGCACAGCAGAAGAGGGAGCAGGGTGCAAAAGCGGAGCGTCTGTCAGCTAGACAGTATGTCTGCTACTGCCCAACGCAGCAAGAGACCGAGCACACCAAAGCCAGGTCCAAGGAGTTCCCTAGCGTGGCAGTTCTTCACACAATGTGCTGATGGCAAAACACGAGTGGTTTGCAGGCTGTGCAATCAGAGGCTGAAGCGAGGCATAAACGTTCTCAACCTGAGCACAACCTGCATGACCAGGCATCTAAGTGCAAAGCACGAGCTGCAGTGGAGTAGACACCTCAAAAACCAAGAAAGGTCTCTGGCTCCTCCTGCTTTCTCTTCTGCTGCAGTCTCGGCCTCTTCATCCACCTCTGTAGTGACAGTGGCACCTGCCACCCCGCAAACAGAGGATCTGCCAGCAACACTACCACCTGGGTCACCAACCATCTCCACAATGTCCCATGGAAGCGTTCAGCTCTCTATCTCCCAAACATTGGAGCGGAAGAGGAAGTACCCCCCTAGCCACCCGCGATCCCTGGCCCTGAATGCCAGCATTTCAAAACTCCTGGCCTTTGAAATGCTGTCATTCCGTCTGGTGGAGACGCAGAGTTTTAAAAGCCTGATGGCATTGGCTGTCCCACAGTACGTCGTGCCCAGCCGCCACTATTTTTCCAGGCGAGCCATCCCTTCCCTGCACAACCAAGTGGGGGACAAAATCAGGTGTGCACTGCGCAACGCCATCTGTGGCAAGGTCCACCTAACTACGGATGCGTGGACCAGTAAGCACGGTCAGGGACGTTATATCTCCCTAACAGCACACTGGGTAAATGCAGTGGCGGCTGGGCCTGAGGCAGATAGAAGTTTGGCGCATGTCCTTCCACCACCGAGGATTGCAGGGTGCTTCAGTTTGCCTCCTGTTCCTAACTCCTCCTACTCCGCTTCCTCATCCTCTACCGCCTCCTCATCCGGTCAGCGTAACACCTTCACCACCAACTTCAGCACAGCCAGGGGTAAACGACAGCAGGCAGTTTTAAAACTTTCCTGTTTGGGGGAAAAACCCCACACCGCGCAGGAGTTGTGGAGGGAAATGGAACAACAGACCAATGAGTGGTTGCTGTCAGTGAGCCTCAAGCCCGGCCTGGTGGTGTGCGATAATGGGCGAAATCTCGTAGCAGCTCTGGGCCTAGCCGGTTTGACGCACATCCCTTGCCTGGCGCATGTGCTGAACTTGGTGGTCCAGAGGTTCCTTAAAAATTACCCCAATATGCCAGAGCTGCTGCAGAAAGTGCGGGCTGTGTGTGCACACTTTCGGCGTTCTCACCCTACTGCTGCTCGCCTGTCAGTGCTGCAGCGTAACTTCGGCCTTCCCGCTCACTGCCTCATATGTGACGTGCCCACAAGGTGGAACTCCACCTTGCACATGCTGGCCAGACTGTGCGAGCAGCAGCAGGCGATAGTGGAGTTTCAGCTGCAGCAATCACGCGTGAGTCGCTCTGCGGAACAGCACCACTTCACCACCAATAACTGGGCCTCCATGCGAGACCTGTGTGCCTTGTTGCGCTGTTTCGAGTACTCCACCAACATGTCCAGTGCCAATGACGCCGTTCTTAGCGTTACTATCCCAGTTCTATGCCTCCTTGAAAAAACGCTTCGGGCGATGATGGAAGAGGATGTGGCACAGGAGGATGAGGAGGAGAAGGAGGAAGCGGGATCATTTCAAAGGCTTTCAGGGCAGTCTTTCACAAGTGGCTACGAGGGTGGGTTCCTGCACCAACAAACGCCAGGTACACAATTGTCCGGCAGAAAGGGCACAGTTCTGGAGGATGACGAGGTGGAGGAGGAGATGGAGGAGGAGGAGGAGGAGGAGCCATTTTCACAGCAGGGTGGCACCCAGACCAGCTCGTGGCCATCACTGGTGCGTGGCTGGGGGGATACAGAGGACACAGACGATACACCTCCCACAGAGGACAGCTTTTCTTTGCCTCTGGGCAGCCTGGCACACATGAGCGATTACATGCTGCAGTGTTTCCGCAATGACCGCCGAGTTGCCCACATTTTAACTGGTGCTGATTACTGGGTGGCCACCCTGCTGGATCCCCGTTACAAGGACAACGTACCGTCCTTAATTCCCTCACTGGAGCGGGATCGTAAGATGCGCGAGTACAAGCACACGCTGGTAGACGCGCTGCTGGTGGCATTCCCACCTGACAGCGGGCGTACGGTGGAAGCACAAGGCGAAGGCAGAGGAGGAGGAAGAGGTCGCCAACGCAGCCGGGGCACCGGCAGCACCTCAGAAGGCAGGGTTAGCATGGCTGAAATGTGGAAAAGCTTTGTCAGCACGCCACAACAACCAGCACCACCAGCTGAGATGGAACGTCTTAGCAGGAGGCAGCATTTCACCAACATAGTTGAGCAGTATGTGTCCACAGGCCTACACGTACTGGATGACGGGTCTGCCCCCTTTAACTTCTGGGTCTCCAAATTGGGCACATGGCCTGAGCTTGCCCTTTATGCCTTGGAGGTGCTGGCCTGCCCTGCAGCCAGTGTATTATCTGAACGTGTATTTTGCACGGCAGGGGGCGTTATCACAGACAAGCGCAGCCGCCTGTCCAGAGCCAATGTGGACAAGCTCACGTTTATTAATATGAACCAGGCATGGATCCCACAGGACTTGTCCGTACCTTGTGCAGAATAGACATGTATACCGTTGTTGTGACAAAAACTGTCCGGCCATCGGATTGTGTCCGGCCCATACTGCGAAGGCGCAGCGCTTGCGCAGTACAGAGGACAAGGAGATTCACAAAATCTCCGAAGATGAACGGCGCCTGCGCTGTGAGTGCAGGTTCAAGCACCACCATCCAAGTGGACATACGGTAGCACATAGTAACAGGGCCCCTCACGGGCTCGGTTTGATCGCCACGCTTCGGGCACGGCCTCACTTGGCTCGGCTTGAACCACGGATGGTGTGGATTTCACCTGAACTCACCACGCAGGCGCCGTTCGTCTTGGGAGATTTTTGAAATCCCCTTGTCCTACATACTGAGCAAGCGCAGTACAGGGTGGACACTATTTGACGGGGGACAGAATTCGACACATCACCGGCCTTACCCAGCCATTGTTGTATTTTTGAATCAGTGTTGGCTACCTCGTCCTCCTCCACCGCCGCTTCCACCTACACAGCCACATCCACCGCCACCTCAACCTCCTACTCCATATGGACCTCATCCTCCTAGGTCAAGATTATTATTTTTTTTATTTATTTTTTTTATGTTATTTTAAGTTATTTCCCTATCCACATTTGTTTGCAGAGCACTTGCCATGCTCTTAACAACATTTTGCTGCCATTTGCAGCCCTCTAGCCCTTTCCATTACTTTTTTAGAGCCTTTTTAGTCCTTAGAAGTCCGGGTCCCCATTGACTTCAATGGGGTTCGGGTTCGGGTCCGGGTTCGGGTTAAAGTTCGGTCCCGAACCCGAACTTTTTTCCGAAGTTTGGCCGAACCCGTCGAACCCGAACATCCAGGTGTCCGCTCAACTCTATACATATACTATAAAAAATAAAAAATAAATAAATATAAAAATCCATACAGAGAGAGAAAAGTAAAAAGAAAGAAAAAAAATTCAGCTCGGAAAGAAAAAGAATATAGAATGCCTACCAGTCAAATATACGTTCTAAAGATCAGTGATTGGTGTTGACGTCTATGTTAGGTACCAAAGAGATTTCCATAAATCGAGCGCAAGGTTCCCATATAGCTTCAAATTTGAGGTCTTATCCAATAAGAAACTAACCAGTTTTTCCTGTTCCATAATCCAAGAAACCTTTCGTTTCATGGACAACAGAGATACCGATGGCTCCTTCCATGCCTTGGCAATAGTTAGCTATGCTCCCGTTAAAATAAACAAAATTAATTTACGGGTGACTTTAGGAATATGAGGCAAAAATCCATTAAGCAAGGCAATTGTTGGCGTTTGATGTATAGGGCATCCTGTAACTTTGCGAAAAATGTGAAAAACCTTATTCCAAAATCCATGAATTCTGGGACATTCCCACCATATGTGTATCATAGAACCCAATCCCTGACAACCCCTAAAACATAGAGGTGAAATAGAGGGGTACATAACAGCCAATCTCGCTGGAACCAGATACCATCTTGTAAAAAGTTTTATATTGGCCTTTATGAGTGAGGTGTTGTAAAAGCCTGTTATCGAGCGAGAGTAGCTTGCATGCCAGTCCTCAATATCCCTATCAATTAGGAGTTCCTTCTCCCAGGCTAACATGTGAGGTAGTTTCACAAAATTAGATGCCAGCGACTTGTAGATCACCGAGACCCCCCCCCTTCGCTCCATGGTCTGTCCACACCAAGTTTCATATGCTGTAAAGTCTCGGGATGTATATCCAGTTTTCCACATAGAATGAATAAAATTTGAGATTTGATGGAATCTCGGTTTTTCAGACAAAGGGAGATCTAGTTTGTTCATAAAATATTCAATAGGTAAAGGGCCCGTTGGGGAAAGAAAGTGGCCAATGCGGTACAACCCCTTGTCACACCACCATTTAAAGGCTTCAAGGTCCATACCTTGATGAAAAAGAGGGTTTTGGAACAACGGAGTCAAAAGTTGGGTTTTAGAGACCAGAGAGGGAAGTTTCCGAAGTGAGTCCCATAAAGAAAAAGATTGTGAGAGTGATGGTGATAATATGGGAGGTCTACTTTTGGGAGGACACCATAACAAGTGTACTAATGAGGAAGATGGAACTGCTCAATTTTCAATCGATACCCAGTCAGGATGTTCTGTTTTGAGATATATAATGGATAGTTGTGCCAGCCGTGCTGCTTGATAGTACCATAAAAGATTTGGGAGGCCTAACCCACCCAGTTTAGGAAGGTTAAATAAGCAGCGGTTTGAAAGGCATGGACCTTTATTGTTCCAAATAAATTTAGTGAGTTTACCTTGAAATGATTTCAAATTATCTCTTTTGATTGGAATAGGAAGTGAACAAAACAAATACAATAGCCTGGGTAAAAGGGTCATCTTGACCGAGTTAATTCTGCCAATCCAAGAAATACTGTGTGACTCCCAGTCTTTAAGATCAAGTTCAAGTTTCTTGTACATAGGAGGGTAGTTAGCTTGATATAGATTTTCAAATTTAGAAGTAACATTGATACCCAAGTATTTAATGAAAGAGCTACTCCAACTGAATTTGTATGTTTTCTGTAAGTAGGAAACTATAGAATCTGGGAGGGACACATTAAGAGCCTGAGATTTAGACATATTAAAAGTCCTGATAGTATAGAAAACTTATTGAGCAAAGAACAAATCTCTGGTAAAGAAGACTGTGGTGAAGTTACAAAAAGTAATAGGTCATCTGCGAATAAAGCACATTTATGAGTATCTTGACCACACTGTACCCCCCTGATATTCAGATTACCACGAATGGCAATGGCCAAAGATTCGATCATAATAGCGAATATCAGGGGAGAGAGGGGGCAACCCTGACGTGTACCCCTTCCAATTTGAATTGGGTCAGAAAAAATTCCTTGCATTCTGATTCTAGCCTTTGGCGTGGAATAAAGGGCTTCTAAAATTCCTAACATATTCTGTCCAAATCACCAGCGTTTAAGTACCGCAAATAGATATGGCCATGACACCGAATCGAAGGCCTTCTGGAGGTCCAACGAAAGTAACATACCCTCCTGTTTATGACCTCCCTCCCAATTCGATTGTAGAATTGATACAAGATCCACTGCTCTTCGCACTTGATCAGGACCTTGCCTACCAGGTATAAAACCGACCTGATCTTTGTGAATATAAAGTCCTATAAAGGAAGCCAATCTGTTAGCTAATAATTTGGTCAATATTTTTAGGTCATTATTGATTAAGGAGATTGGTCTGTAGTTTTCAATTTGACTGGTATCTTTATCTGGTTTTGGGATCACAGAGATATAAGCCATATTAAGTTGATTATCTATCGGAGAACCTTTAGTCATAGAATTAAAAAATCTAGTTAGGTAAGGAGTTAGAATATTTGATTTTTTTTATAGTATGGTGAGGAGAAACCATCAGGTCCAGGAGCCGTACCCCCCTTTAAAGCTTTTATAACTTCTGATACCTCCTCACTTGAAATGGGAGCATCTAGTTCCTCTCTATGAGAATCTGTTATTTTCGGCAGATGTAAGTTACCCAAGAATTCCTCCAACCCAGTAGAGACAGAGTGATTTTCTGCCGTATATAACTTAGAATAAAAGTCCTGGAATGCCTTTATAATGCGTTGTGAGTTCAAAGTAAAGGAACCATCTGCCTGTTTAATTTTCAGAAGAACATGTGAACGTAGTCTAGGTGATAATTTACGTGCCAACATAGGTCCTGTCCTGTCTCTCATCTGGTAAAATTTGGCCCCAGACCATTAAATAGATTTTTCGGCTTTCGCCGTAAGAGCCAAATTAAGAGCTACTCGCGCAGAATCCAATTTGGATATAGGGACACTCGAGGGACTTTTCTTATGTTGTTTGCACAACTCAGCAAAATGTCTCTCCAATCTCTCTATTTCAACCACCCTCTCTCTCTTCTTCCTAGCCGCTATTTGAATTAATTTACCTCTAATAGTAACTGTCATGGATATGCATTAATGTCTGTCTGCCATCTTACCTTCCTCCTCATGTGTTCATCTAGAGACCAGACCTCCTTCACCTGGCTTCCTTTATAATCTCCTCCCAGCCTGACTCCACCCCAGGCCCTATCACAGAACACTATATTAACCTGTGCACTGCAAGCCTGCCTTGCTGATCAACGTGTTTGTTAGGCATTGTGTGTTTGGGTTCCTGCCTGCCGTGTGCTACGTCTGTCTCTCTGTTACGTTATTGGCTTGTCCCCGACTATCCCTGTCTGCTCGTGACCCTTGACCTTCGGCTCGTTCTTTCATTATCCTTGTCTGCTTGTGGCCCCTGACCTTCGGCTTGTTATTCGGTTCTTTCTTATCCTGTGCTGCTGCTTCCCCTCTTTTCCCCTTATCCTACGGGGCGTGAGCTAGGAAACTCCAGGGGCCGCGACCTGGTCCCAGCCTGCAGCACAACATCCTCACCACTAGAGGCCCTGGAGAAGACCAGCTGGGTCTTAGACTCCGCGCCCTGGGGAATCTTGGCTCTAGCTTCCGTTAGGATCCCGGTTGTGCTCCTCTGGTCCCGCTTTCCACAACCACCCAGTTTCCTACCCGCAGAAGCCAGCCATAGGGTTCACTACCTCGCGGTGCACTCCTGTCCCCCTACGGTGTGCATCTGTCACCTGGCCACAGGTGACCCTGACAGTTTGATCAGCCATGAACCCGGCTGACATCCCGCTTCCCACGGATGATCCATTGCAGGGCATAGTTCGCAGACTCGAAGCCCAGGAATCAAATCAGACTCAGGTGATGCGATTCCTCCAGGATCTGGCTTCTCGATTCGAGCAGCTTTAGGTCTCCTTGGGAACCCCGAATCCGCAACCCCAAGTACAACCAGCGGCTGTACCTATCGCACCAGTCGCAGCCTCACACTCACTAAGATTGCCAGCTCCGTCCCGTTTCTCTGGGGACTCCAAGGCCTGCAGGGGGTTTCTCAGCCAATGCACAATTCATTTTGAGCTTCAGCCTCAAAGCTTCCTGTCTGACCGGGCTAAGGTAGCCTATATCATTTCCCTCCTCTCCGGTGAAGCTTTGGCCTGGGCTGCCCCCCTGTGGGAGAGGAACGATCCGGTGGTTTCCAGTCTGTCCGATTTCTTGAAGCTCTTTCGTAATATCTTCGAAGAGCCGGCTCGGGCTTCTTCAGCGGCTAGTGCTGTCTTACGTCTTCGCCAAGAATCTAGTTCAGTGGGGCAATATGCTCTTCAGTTCCGTATCCACACAGCTGAATTGAGCTGGAATAATGAGGCCCTGGTCGCTACCTTTTTATATGGCCTCTCTGACCGAGTGAAAGACGAATTAGCGGGAAGAGCCATTCCCGTCGGTCTGGACGATGTAATTTCATTATGCAACCAGATCGACATTCGTTTTCAAGAGAGGTCTTTAGAAAAAAGACGCCAGCACTCTCTGGGTCCTAGCCAGTCTGAGCTCCCCTCCCTTCATTCCGTGGAGCATCCTCTACCTGCTGAAGAACCTATGCAGCTGGGCCGGACCAGATTAACCCCCGAAGAACGTGCTAGGCGCAGAACTCTGGGCTTGTGCCTCTATTGTGGGGGCAAGGGTCATTTTCGTGACTCCTGCTCGCTTCGTCCGGGAAACGATCGGGTCTAATACATTTGGAAGGTGGAGTATTGGACCCAGAAACATCACCTTCTCGCCTGCTCTTGCCGGTGTTCCTTCATGTAGGCACTTCTCCTCAGTCAACCCTTGCATACCTGGATTCCGGGGCTGCCGGCAATTTTATGGATTGGAGAACTGCTTCTTCTATGAAGCTTACCCTTTCACCTCTCACTACCCCATTGGTAGTCTCGGCAATTGATGGCACTGTTCTCCCAGGGGGCCCTATTCGCTTCCAGACGCTACCCATTAGGATGTCGGTAGGGATTCTCCACCAGGAGTGGATATCCTTTCTTATTCTACCCAAGGCCTCTACCCCAGTTGTATTGGGCCTCCCTTGGCTACAGCTCCACTCTCCACATGTGGACTGGGTCTCTGGGCAGATCCTGGCCTGGGGTTCCTCATGTTTCTCGTCATGTCTTCTCAAGGTGACCCCCAAGGAGAGTCTTCCGGTTGCTGCCACTTCTGTTTCTTCTGATCTTCCTGCTGCATACAGCGATTACCGGGATGTGTTCTGTAAGAAATCAGCTGAGGTGCTTCCTCCCCACAGGTCTTTTGACTGTGCTATTGATCTTGTCCCCGGAGAAACTCTACCCAGGGGTCGTACCTACCCTCTGTCCATCCCAGAGACCCAGGCCATGTCGGAGTATGTCGCAGAGAATCTGGAGAGAGGGTTCATCCGGAAATCCTCATCGCCTGCAGGGGCAGGGTTCTTTTTTGTTGCCAAAAAGGATGGTACCTTAAGACCCTGCATCGATTATCGGGGTTTAAATGCGGTTACTATTAAAAATCGATACCCCTTACCCTTAATATCTGAGCTATTCGATAGGTTGAAGGGTGCCTCCATTTTCACCAAGTTGGATCTCAGAGGCGCGTACAATCTCATTCGAATACGGGAGGGTGACGAATGGAAGACTGCATTCAATACTAGAGACGGGCATTACGAATATCTGGTGATGCCTTTTGGTCTGTGTAATGCTCCAGCCGTGTTTCAAAACTTTGTCAATGAAATTTTCAGAGATCTGCTGTACCAGTTTGTTGTCATCTATCTGGATGACATTCTGATCTTTTCTGAAAATCTGCTCGTCCACAGAAACCATGTCCGCAGTGTACTTCAACGTCTTAGAGAGAACAATCTCTATGCCAAGCTGGAGAAATGTTCCTTTGAATGTTCTGAGGTCCTGTTTTTGGGGTGCTTCGTCTCATGTTCGGGTCTTCGTATGGACCCTGGGAAGGTCTTGGCTATCACCAACTGGCCTCTTCCTGGTAGCCTCAAGGCCACACAGCGCTTTCTTGGCTTCACTAATTATTATAGGCAGTTCATAAGGAATTACTCTTCCATTGCCGCGCCTATTATCGCTTTGACCAAGAAGGGTGTGAATGCCAGAGACTGGCCTCCCGAAGCTGTCTCTGCATTTCACAACCTGAAACAGGCCTTTGTTTCTGGCCCCCTCTTGAGGAGACCAAATCCTGGGAATGCATTTTTTATTGAAGTGGACACTTCCTCAATGGGGGTGGGAGCTGTGCTTCTTCAAATCTTTGAGAAGAGACGCCAACCATGTGCGTTCTTCTCCAAAAAAAATTATCAGGCAGAGAGGAATTATGCCATCAGTGATCGGGAACTTCTCGCAATTAAATTGGCGTTAGAGGAGTGGCGTCATCTCTTGGAGGGTTCCCCTCACTCCATAACGATCTTTACCGATCACAAGAATTTACAGTATCTACAGAATGCTAAACGTCTGAATCCTAGACAGGCCAGGTGGAGTCTCTTCTTTGCCCGTTTTAATTTCACGATTACCTACAAACCTGGTTCCTGCAACGGTCGGGCTGATGCGCTCTCTAGGTCATTTGACACTTCGGACGAGGAGTCCGCCCCTGAACCTGAGCCGATCATTCCAACCTCATGCATTGTTGCCCACTCTACCACCCTGAAGTCAAAAATTCCGCCTGGTAAGACCTTTGTCCCCACTGAGCTAAGAGCTAAGATCCTTCGTTGGGGACATGATTCCAAGGTGGCAGGGCATTCTGGATTCCTCTGATCCTTCCTACTCATCAGTCGTCACTACTGGTGGCCTAATCTCCGCTCAGATGTCAAAGACTACGTTAAAGCTTGTCATGTCTGTGCTCAGTCCAAATCCTCCACACAAGCTCCTGCTGGTCTCCTCATGCCCTTGCCCATTCCTAAGGAACCCTGGGCCCATATTGCCATGGATTTTATCACCGATCTCCCACTGTCTGAGAATAATACAGTCATTTGGGTGGTAATCGATCGATTCTCCAAGATGGCTCATTTTGTTCCTCTTCCTGGTCTTCCTTCTGCCCCTGCCTTGGTTCCCATTTTCATTCGAGAAATTCTCTGCCTACATGGGGTCCCTTCTCATATTGTTTCCGACAGGGGAGTCCAATTCACGTCTCGTTTTTGGAGAGCCTTTTGCAAATCCCTCAATATTGTCTTGGATTTTTCTTCTTCTTACCATCCCCAATCCAATGGACAGACTGAGAGGGTTAATCAGGAGTTAGAGGTCTTTCTTCGCACCTTTGTGTCTTCTCACCATGACGATTGGTCCTCTCTACTCCCGTGGGCAGAATTCTCCCATAACAATCATGTGAATACCAGTTCGCAGAAGACACCCTTTTTCACAGTTTATGGAAAACACCCTCAACTTCCTCTTCCCATGATCTGTTCTCCTGACATTCCAGCTTTGGCTTCGGTTCAGGAGTCTCTCAATTCCGTTTGGGGTCACGTTCATGATTCCCTCCGGGCAGCTGCTGAAAAATTCAAAGGCTTTGCCGACCGCCGCAGGCGTAAACCGCCTTCTCTTCAGCCAGGGGACAAAGTCTGGCTCTCTACCAGGAACATCAAGCTCCGAGTTCCTTCTCTGAAGTTTGCTCCACGATTCATCGGTCCATACACGGTAACTGCTAAACTGAATCCGGTTTGTTTCAAACTCCAGATTCCTAAGAGCCTTAAAATCACTAACTCCTTTCATGTTGCTCTCCTAAAGCCTTTAGTCCTCAATAAATTCTCTCGTCCTCTCCCTACCGTGGCGCCTGTCTCTGAGGATAATCAGGAGTACGAGATCAGTCAAATTCTGGACTCCTGACTCTGTAAAGGCGTTCTTCAGTACCTCGTTCATTGGAAAGGGTTTGGTCCTGAGGAGAGGTCTTGGATCACTGCATCTGAGGTCTTTGCACCTCGTCTGTTAAAGGAGTTTTAATCTGAAGTTTCCCTCTAAACCTGGGCCCAGGCGGGGTAGGGGGAGGCTTCGTAAGAGGGAGGGTACTGTCATGGATATGCATTAATGTCTGTCTGCCATCTTACCTTCCTCCTCATGTGTTCATCTAGAGACCAGACCTCCTTCACCTGGCTTCCTTTATAATCTCCTCCCAGCCTGACTCCACCCCAGGCCCTATCACAGAACACTATATTAACCTGTGCACTGCAAGCCTGCCTTGCTGATCAACGTGTTTGTTAGGCATTGTGTGTTTGGGTTTCTGCCTGCCGTGTGCTACGTCTGTCTCTCTGTTACGTTATTGGCTTGTCCCCGACTATCCCTGTCTGCTCGTGACCCTTGACCTTCGGCTCGTTCTTTCGTTATCCTTGTCTGCTTGTGGCCCCTGACCTTCGGCTTGTTATTCGGTTCTCTCTTATCCTGTGCTGCTGCTTCCCCTCTTTTCCCCTTATCCTACGGGGCGTGAGCTAGGAAACTCCAGGGGCCGCGACCTGGTCCCAGCCTGCAGCACAACATCCTCACCACTAGAGGCCCTGGAGAAGACCAGCTGGGTCTTAGACTCCGCGCCCTGGGGAATCTTGGCTCTAGCTTCCGTTAGGATCCCAGTTGTGCTCCTCTGGTCCCGCTTTCCACAACCACCCAGTTTCCTACCCGCAGAAGCCAGCCATAGGGTTCACTACCTCGCGGTGCACTCCTATCCCCCTACGGTGTGCATCTGTCACCTGGCCACAGGTGACCCTGACAGTAACCTTATGAGCTGCCCATAAAGTTTCTGGAGAAACATCACCTCCATCATTAAAGTGGAAATAATCTTTCAAAGCTTTCTGAATTTCAGCAACTACTATGGGGTCCTTCAATAACGAATGATTGAGAGTCCAATGAGAGACCTGTGTACTGGGAATATCCCTTTCTAATAGTTAATAGAATCATTGAATGGTCTGACCAAGCAGCGTCAACTATAGAGGAAGAAAGAGCCAATGGAATATGATGTGTGGAGATCCAAATGTGGTCTATATGGGAATAGGACTGGTGCGGATTAGAGTAGTGTGTAAAATCTCGTTTTTTTGGATGGAGTTCCCTCCATATATCTGTCAATCTAGATTGAAAGCTTAATCGAGCAATCTGAACACTTGCTTTATTTGGCCTAACTAATTGTGTCCTTAAGGGTTTAGATTTGTCCAGACTAGTATCAAAGGCCGTGTTGGAGTCCCCACCCATAATTATGACACCCTCCATAGACGGTCCAAGAGACTGAAACAATTGTTTAAAGAACTGTTTTTGTCCTCTGTTAGGAGCATAGTAAGATATGAAGGTATATAGCTTATTATCGATTGTTCCCTTGACCAACAGGAACCTTCCCTCCTGATCTCTGAGTTCCATCTCAAGATTGAATTTGCAATTTTTAGAAAATAAAATTGCCACTCCCCTGGTCTTATCTTCAGCATTAGACAAGTAAAAAACTGGAAAGTGAGCATGTATAAACAATGGGGTGTACCGCTGTGGGAAATGGGTCTCCTGTAGGAGCACTACATCAATATGATTGGATCGATAAGCCTGAAAGGCTTTCCTTCCTTTGACTGGGGAATTTAATCCCTGAGTGTTGTGAGACACAACAAGTAGGGGGAAAGAGTTAGTATTAGTGCCTGCCATGGAGCAAAAGGGGGAAAACTCCAAGTAACCCACAGCCACCTACCTCTCTCCAAGAGGAACAAAGGGCATATAAGAAAAAATATTTTACTATGTTTGGGAGCGACATACATAGCAACACCTCACAGGAAAATCTCAATGGCAGGTAGACTGAAAGAGAAAAAAAGTTAGAAAGAAAGAAGAAAAGAAAAATCACATAAAAATAATAATATTAATTGTAAAACGCAGTGTAACGAAAGGCCTAAATCCGGCCCAGAATGGGAGGAGGAGTAAGACTCCCTCCCCTCATTCAGAACAAAATTAGTAGTATAGCCCATGTGTAGGGCTAAATACCTATCACTCAGTATGGCCTACAACCAGACCGAGTGACAGGTGGAGGCACAATGCAACAGCACCAGCCAGTGACAGCACTCAATAAAACAATGCAATATTAAATGAACGGAATCAAATAATCATGGATTTCCAATGAAATAGCAACAAAGATCAGTGTAACTAGTAGAATTTCAAAAAATATTTTAAAAAATACAAAAATAAAAGAAAAATAGCTTATCCAGAGATTTTTGGATACTGATATCATTCTTCATTCGAAAAAAATAAAATAAAAAGGTTATCAGCCCAAAAACTATCTATTGATAATTTAGCAATAGAACTGTGTAGCAAGAAGTAATGCATAGGAATTCCAAAAGTCAGTGTATAAGAATCTATTTCCTCCTAAGGAACAGGGAGGAAAAAAATAAGATGGTATACAGTAGAGTCATGCAAACCCTCTTCATGGAGGGAGGTTGTCCTTTACTCTCTTAAATTTGGTCTTCCCCCGAAGTGGAGCAGTTGGACTCGGAGGGGATTGGCGTTTAGATATCCCCTGCAGAGAGGGTGAGGTAGCCATGTTCGATTCCAGAGTAATGACTCTCAAGTCAAGTAACAGGCGTTCGCCCTCTGGAAAATTATGAAAAACATGTTGCTTTCCATTATATGTAAATTTCAGGGCAAAAGGAAAGGCCCACCAGTATTTAATATCTTTTTTGGTCAGGGCTGCAAGGAGGGGCTTCAAAGATCTCCTCTTTTGGATGGTGTAGGGGGATATGTCAGAAAAGATTTGAATAGAAGAACCTTGGAACTGTATCTGATCCTGTTGGCGGGATATCTTCATCACTTCTTCCTTAACAGAAAAAAAGTGAGGTTTCACTATAATGTCCCGTGGAGAACCATCCTTCCTGAGTGATCCCAAAGATCTATGTGCTCTATCCAATTCTAATTTATTAGCTGGAATTGAAGGAAGCAAGGTTTTAATAAAATCTTTCACAGTTGCATGTATATCAGTAATAGATTCAGGTAATCCTCTGATACGAAAGTCCTCCCTTCTCGAACGGTTCTCGAGATCGTCAATTCTTGCTTGAGCAGTATTAAGCTGATCCTGCAGAAACTGTAAATGATCAGTATTCTGGTTTGCCCTAGTTATAGTTATATCAAGCTTATGCTCAATATGTTCTATCCTGCTTCCCAGGTTCTGAAAGTCTGCTTTGATTTCTCCTGTGATCCTGTCAGCATTTTGAGCCAACCTTTTGTCCAACATGTCAGAAATCCTGGTAAATAGTTCAGTCATATTAAACAACATATCAAGGGCCTGCTCAGGATGTGTAATAGGAGAGCCTATGTGAGGTAATGACACTTCATGAGGTGACGGACCCTCAGGTCCCACAGTGTTCTCAATTTGGTTCAGTTTAAGTTCAGAGGGTTGAAAGGTAGTAGAGGAGTCTAAGCTCAGTGACTGAGAGCTATAAGAGAGAATTGCAGGATGAATAACTTGCCTGCCTGTGGAGGAGACATCTGTTGCAGCCTGTATCTTTGTCTGAGGTGCGGCCGCCATTTTGGAAATATCCAGTTTTTCAGAGCGGTTGTTTTTCTGTTTCTGCGCTTTTTTATGTGATTTACCCTGCATAGGTAGGTGCCTGGGGATATCAGCAATCTTTCCCTGTAGTTTTATACAAGTTTAGGGCTACTCGTTCCGCCTCTAATAGCGCTGTATAGCTGGCGCTGTGCAGAGCTCCGTTCCTAAGCCTCCATCTCAGGAGCCCCCGCGCATGCGCCTCCAAGGATCCATATATTAAAGCCTTGTCAGACCAGCTGTGGATTTCAATGCAGGAGAGGAGAGTGGATTGTCATTAAGGATTTGTATACCAAAGCACCAATAGAGCTGTTGTGGTGTTTGCTTAAGGTGAGCTGCTAGGGCACACTCCTGGTAGATGCATGGATAGTGGGAACAATTGTGTTCACAACTTTCAAGAACTGTTTTTTGAGCACTTGATCTTCACATCTCATCACCTTTTGATGCACATGCACTTTATTATTTGGGCCTTATTTTGTTTTGTTTTTTATGTAAAATCAGATGAATACCTGCCTTTGATTCAAGCACTTTCACATATTGCATATTGTATTTTTTTGTTTTTTTTATTTATTTTATTATTTTTTTAGTAATTTATGCATATTTGTCTTTTTGCTGTTTAGCTTCTTGAATTAGTGCACTTTATCACTGTTTCACATAGCATCGCAAATTACTGCAATTTTTTATTTGTTATGTGTTTTGTTTTTTTAAATTAGGGATTTTTTTTTTATTGTTTTTGAGAATGTTCTTTTTTATATTATAAATGTTCTTTTTTATGTTTTGTTAAATGTTCACCCTGATTAAAAAAACAAACAAAAAAGACTAAGATTTAATCCAGTGTTATGTATAGATTTTATTCAAATATTTAAATTTTTATAAAGATCAGTTTTGTCTTAATGCATTATTTCATAAACTGAAGTACATTTTTTAGGGAAATGGTAAAATATAGGCCAAAAAAGCTGAATTCAAAATATTTCAATGAGCCCTTTTTTTTTTCTTTTTCTACTTCAGCCACTTTGGCTTAGATTTTTCCAACAATTCACCTCGCTTCACTTATTAGTAATTTGACCAGATAAAAACAGACACTTGGACCAACAACAAGAAAAACGAGTGAAAGGTTCTGGTTCTGTTTGGTTCTGTTGGACCTTCTTGGCTCAAGCTGGACTCAGGATCTGTGGAATTGACTCTCTGACCGGTCGGATATTCAAGACACCAATACACAGTGAATTGGTATACAAGAATATATCATATATTGGCAATATGTCCTTTTTATGCACAGCAAGAAGCGTTGCCTCCCTCGTGTGAACCAATCAGCAATAAGCAAAAACATCATGAGTTAACCAAAAATAGATTCTAACAGGTTTAAGGCCTTTGCAGAAGTGGTCAGTTAACATACGTCAATTGCGGTCAAACTAAACATGTGTCTGACATTTGAAACAGGAAGATAAGAAACACCATATGTTAGTGTGGTCAACCTGGCAGTTAAAACAGAAAGGAGATAAGCTTTTTCCCGGAAAAAGCTTAACCACAAAGTCACATTTCAACCTAAATATACAGTGGGGATTGAAAGTTTGGGCACCCCAGGTAAAAATGTGTATTAATGTGCATAACGAAGCCAAGGAAAGATGGAAAAATCTCCAAATGGCATCAAATTACAGATTAGACATTCTTATAATATGTCAAAAAAAGTTAGATTTTATTTCCATCATTTACACTTTCAAAATTACAGAAAACAAAAAAATGGCGTCTGCAAAAGTTTGGGCACCCTGCAGAGTTAATATCTTGTACTACTACCTTTGGCAAGTATCACAGCTTGTAAACGCTTTTTGTAGCCAGCCAAGAGTCTTTCAATTCTTGTTTGAGGTATCTTTGCCCATTCTTCCTTACAAAAGTCTTCCAGTTCTTTGAGATTTCTGGGCTGTCTGCCACGCACTGCTCTTTTAAGGTCTATCCATAGGTTTTCAATAATGTTGAGGTCAGGAGATTGTGAAGGCCATCAGTTTACGCCTCTTGATGTAATCCCCCGTGGATTTTGAGGTGTGTTTAGGATCATTATCCATTTGTAGAAGCCATCCTCTCTTTAACTTCAGCTTTTTCACAGATGGCATCAAGTTACCATCCAAAATTTGCTGAAATTTTATTGAATCCATTTTTCCTTCTACTCGTGAAATGTTCCCTGTGCCACTGGCTGCAATACAACCCCACAGCATGATTGATCCACCCCCATGCGTCACAGTTGGACAGAGGTTCTTTTCATTAAATTCTGTGCCCTTTCTTCTCCAAACGTACCTTTGCTCATTCCGGCCAAAAAGTTCTATTTTAACCTCATCGGTCCACAGAACTTGTTTCCAAAATGCCTCAGGCTTGTCTATATGTTCATTTGCAAAGTTCAAACGCTGATTTGTGTGGTGAGGACGTAGAAGAGGTTTTCTTCTGATGACTCTTCCATGAAGACCATATTTGTACAAGTATCTCTTTATAGTGGAATAGTGTACCACAACTCCAGTGTCTGCCAGATCTTTCTGGAGGGATCGTGCAGTCAAACGTGGGTTTTGAATTGCTTTTCTCACAATCCTGCGAGCTGTTCTGTCTGATATTTTTCTTGGTCTTCCAGATCTTGCTTTAACTTCCACTGTTCCTGATGACTGCCATTTCTTAATTACATTCCGAACAGAGGATATTGACATCTGAAAACGCTTTGCTATCTTCTTATAGCCTTCTCCAGCTTTGTGAGCGTCAACTATTTTCAGTTTCAGTTTTCTAGACAACTGCTTAGAAGAACCCATGGTGCTGATTGTTGGGGGAAGGTCAGATGAGTCTGGCCATTTAAAACCTTTGAGATTGACATCACCTGGTCTTCCCAGACGATGACTGAGAACAATCCATGACACTGGCAGGTCTCAGCTTTGCAAAGGGGGCAGTACATGCTATAAATTCTGCAGGGTGCCCAAACTTTTGCAGACGCCATTTTTTTGTTTTCTGTAATTTTGAAAGTGTAAATGATGGAAATAAAATCTAACTTTTTTGACATATTATAAGAATGTCTAATCTGTAATTTGATGCCATTTGGAGATTTTTCCATCTTTCCTTGGCTTCGTTATGCACATTAATACACATTTTTACCTGGGGTGCCCAAACTTTCGATCCCCACTGTACATGCCTGGCAGTTAATGCAGAAGATAGGCTTGACCAAAAAGTCACATCCTGCTTTACACTTCAGAAAAACATATTCTGTACTAATACATATATTTCAACATATATATTTAAGGAGAACTCTAATCATGAATATTAGTTCATATTGGTTCATACCTTACAACCCCTCCTTATGATCATGGCTTCAAGAATTGAAGCCCATAGATCATTAGATTATTCATTATACCATTTTTGTTTAGTATGTACCGTGGACATCATCAAGATTGTTTCCTTAGAACCCTGTCTCTTTTTACTAGTGATCTTTCCAATTATCCAGACAATTAATTTAAATAGTAAATATAACAGTAGAATGAAGATTAACACCATTACTACTGTTATAGCCATTTGTCTGAGAAATGAGAAAATACCTGTGCCCCCGAATCCTCCCTCTCCAAAGGGGCTCCATGTTTTCGCGATATCCCTCGCCTCCTGTTGCAATTTATTTACCTCTTTCCTATGTTGGGCAATTACATCATAGTAATCAGGAATCTCAACAGATGTGTTGTGGATCCAAGTGCAGCACTCATAGTCCTCCGTAACTTCACACAGGCCAGTGAGTGCAGCACTCATGCTTTCAATAGCAATATCATGAAGTTCTAATTGTTTTCTGATTGCTCTAGTTTCAAGGTTTAAACTAGTAATATCATCAGAATTCTTTACCAATACATCATCTATAATATTTGTATAATTATTAAGCATTTTCATTAAATCTATCCCCCAACCTGTCCAGGAAGGGAACCAGGCCCAAGCCATATCTTTTTCGAAAAATAACTCCCTTTTATTTCGGTGTTTGAGGGGGGTACCTAGGATGCATGCTAGCTTCAAGGAGGTGTGTTCCCTTGCTATCTCCTACTATGTCCATAATGGGGACTAGGGATGCAAGATAACACAATCCTTGGGGTTCAGTGGGGATCCCAGGGTGACAACTTTTTCCACAACAAATATAAATACTGTCTCCTAGAGCTAAAGGTCGTTTGTTGAATATTGTCATCATTTCATCAGAAAAAACTGAAAAGGTTAAACTTGACAATAATTTTCCTACTGTGGAAGTGGAACTGGAGTTAAGAAAGTTTATTAGAGTGGTGTTTAGGGCAGGTTCTGAAGTGGGAAAGAAAGGGCTTTCAATTGAAGTCATTGAAAAGTTAATTGTAGCTTGTTGGCACACTTCAGCTCCCTTTGTGGAGTTTCCCAACCTAAAACACCAGTCTGGGGAATGACTTCTACCAATAATTTGGAAAGCAAGGTTATTATCTGAAAACGTTCTTGTGACATTTGTAAGGACGACAGGTGGTGTGTCGTTTAGGAGAGGGGTGAAGTTTAGAGGTACTGCCATTAGGAGGATCCTAACAGTGCTAGGATGGAGTTTACTACAAATCCAACATTTTTCATATCCTGATTTTTGAGCATAAGCATATTTAAATTTAAGCAGCAGCATTTTACCACTAAAATTGTCTTCCATACTTCTTTTTGGTCTGTTAGAATTATCTGACCAACAGTGTCCTATGATTATGAGCATTAAAATAAACAATGTGGTCATTAAGGAAAAAAGAAAAAGTTTCCCCGAAGTGATCCCTCCTTTTGGACCATTAGTGTCTATGGGTATGGAACTCTGAGTTTCTTGTTTTTTATAGTCCACTAGGGAGTATTTTCCGGATCCTTTTCTGGAATACTCTCCAGAACAGAGGTCTTTGTCTTCTGCTTCACCTTCTTCCAGTTTCCCTTCGGAAATTTCTTTAGTCTGGATGCATGGATCCATTGTGGTCCTTGATCTGTAAGAACGGCTGTTCTGGCAACCTTCAGAATTTCAAATGGTCCTTGGAAGATAGGGCCTGGTTGTTTCCGGACAGCAAGTTGTTTTATCAGTACTTTGTCTCCTGGGATATACGGATGTGTAGGCTCTGTGGAGAGAGGAGGGAAAGTGACAGCAACCTTGTCCTCTGTTTCACTAAGGCTACTTACCAGATGTTTCACGTACTCTTCCTGTAAAGCATAAAGATTAACCTCCTCTCCCTCATCAGGTTTCCTCTGTGCTGGCCTACCCATAAGTATTTCAAATGGTGACAATCCTGTTCTAGAATTAGGGGCTGTCCTAATTTGAAACAAAACTGCTGGGAGGTAATGAATCCACCCTTTCATTGTTCCTCCTGTTGCCTTTTTAAGTTTATCCTTTATATTTCTGTTCATTCTTTCCACTATTCCTGCGCTTTGTGGATGATATGGAATATGTAATTTCCATTGAATGCCCAGGAGTTTTGCAAGATCCTGGGTAAGAGCAGCTGTAAAAGCTGGACTTCGGTCTGACCAGATTTTGGCTGGTAACCCATACCTCGAAATCCAGTGATTTATTAGTGCTCTTGATGCTATTTTGGCTGTCTCTCCTGTAGTTGGGATAGCCTCGACCCAAGAACTAAACTTGTCCACTATAACTAAAAGATATTTTATATTTCCTTTCTGTTTTGGCATATGTGTAAAGTCTATTTGTAGATCTTAGAGGGGGCCTATAGGGGGGGGGCAAGTTTCCATGTATACCCTGCTTCTTGCACTGTACATTGTTTTGTGCACAAGTAAGACATGAATCTATCAACTGGGCAACGAGGTGTGTATCATTGACCGTGCTGAAAGACTGTCTGTACATTGTCAAAACTGTTTTTCTTCCTAGGTGACCTGGACCATGTAAGTAAGAAATCAAAAGAGGGGCAGCTGACTCTGGCATACCTATTACTCCCTCCTTGCTTGACCAGATGCCACTTGGCACGCTGGTCAAGTTATGACCTTCCCAAAAAGCTATGTCCTCTCTTGATGCTTTGTCCTGTAACATTCTCACAGTATTTGGGAATTCTGGTGAACTCCTATCTGTAGCAAACAGTGTTAGATTGGGCTGGGCCCCGTGTGCCGAATTGGCTGCTGTTTTAGCAACTCTGTCTGCCAAGGCATTACCCTGAGCTTCTTTGGACTTGTCAAATGAATGTCCCTTTACTTTTACAACATTGATTTTTCTGGGCATCTGTAGGGCTGCGAGTAGGGTAAGAACAAATTCCTTATTGGCAATTTGTTTGTTGTCTGCAGTTTTAAATCCTCGTTTTTCCCAAATGAGTGCATAATCGAAAATTACGCTGAAAGCATATTTGCTGTCAGTATATATATTTACATCTTTATCTTTAAATAGTTGACATGCTCTGGTGAGTGCATGGAGCTCAGCTTGTTGTGCTGAATTGGCCCTAAAGGAGAAGCCTCAATCACAACATCAGGTAGCATCACTACTGCATAGCCTGTCTTATATGTGTTATCATTAGGCCTGGAACAATTTAAGGAGAACTCTGATCATGAATATTAGTTCATATTGGTTCATACCTTACAACTAGTGCCAAAGATATTAATGGAAGATTGAGGGATTAAATAAGATTGCTGCCACCTAAGTACCGGTGAATCACCAGCATAGGTGTGTGTGTAGCTTTTTGCATTAGGGTGAGCACTCCAAAGATCAAACACACATGCGTGTGTGTCTGATATATATATATATATATATATATATATATATATATACACACACACACACAGTATATCTCCCTGCCTGCACACAGAGCAATAATTATAATGCTCTTGGGGTGATTAGGGTGTGTCCAGGCACACCTGGCACACCCCCTGCGCATGCCTATGATCGCCAGTTAATTGGTAAGAAAAAGAAGCAAGCAGCGCAAATCTATAATCCCATAATCTGGTGATGGTGAACCCACTGCTTTAAAACCTAATGCCTTACTGTACACATGTGAAATGCATTCAATCCAACAATCATGTATAATGATAAACTCTGTCATTGCATAAATAATTCATCTATCATTTTGTTTCTATGAAAAAAAAAGTGCAAATGCTGTTAAAAAAAGTGCAAAAGAAAAAACTCTGTGCTGACATGGTGAACAAAAAGTGCTTAGTTCAAGAAAATATTATTCATTAGGAAAGTGCATGCATCAAAAATTCATATGTGTTCAAAATATTTGAAGTCCATTTTGTAATCCCAGGAAAAATCCAAAAAAGTGATAATAATAATCTTGGAAGTAGGAATTTGGCTAATACTTCTGCACATATACGCATGCATATACACACGCAAAGGTGCATGCAACCGTGCTATAGGCGTGGTCCAGTGCACCTGTGACAGATGTTGGCATTATTTAAACTGTGTCAATGCTTAGGATCAGTGCTTCTTTGTCTTCAGCCTTTCCTGTATCCTGTGACCTTGTGTTTCTGCATCCAGATTCCATTTGCTGACCCGGCTTGTCTGACTACTCTCTGAACTCTGCCTGCACTGACCCCAGCTTGTCCTTAACCACTGCTTCTGCCTGCTCCATTTGCTTTTGTTCCACTGATTGTCTCCTGACCCGACATGTACCCTGACCACGCTCTTGCCTGCTCTTCCGTATCTGATCCATCCTGCCAGTGTATGACTTTGCCTTCCTGACTCTGCTAATCTTCCTGGGGTTTTCAGTACTTGCCTTACATCCTGCTGTCGCATAAACTAAAAAGTTCAGCCTGAAATGGGGGCTACCAAGAAGTGGATAGAGTCTCGTGTGCTTGAAACACCCCAGCAGCTAGTAGGAACAAAACACCAGGGATGGTGTCAAACAGGAACCAAAAGGTACCTAAAGTCCAGAACTAGGGAGTGTTTATACAGGAGATGTGCAATGGCAGCTTTAAGTGCCAAAATTTCCATTGATGGTAACTGTGCCACAGTTTGTATATAAGCAAAACAGAATGTATTAAAGGAAAACAAACAGCTACAGTTCATGTTGCAAGGATAATAAAAAGGAAAAAAGCAGGTATAAAAATTATTAGATGCGCTCATATGTCACAGACATCCTCGCAGTAAACGCTTACTGTGCTGTGAGATTAGGGTCCGTTGCTGCGATGGATAGAAGAGAGTCTCTGCCCGAATGTAAGAGGACTGTTAGAATGCACCCGGCGTGCACACGTGCACATGCGCATATGTGCGGGCAACAGCAGATTCTCACACGTGCCAATGCACATGCGCGTGCGCATCGCATGGCGTGCACGCGCAGGAGCGTGCCCCTATCCACAATTGCCACCAGACGGCCTATTTAAAGGATGTCCTGACTTCTGACAAGTGCTGACTGGTCTTCAGCTGTGTCCTGATAATCTGAACTATGTTAAACCTGGCTTGATTCCTGTTGCTGAACCTTGGCTTTCTGTGACCCTGCTTTTGGACTCTGAATGCTCTGATTACTGGTTCCTGATCCTGGCTTACCATCTGACCTTCCTCCTGCCTATGCCTTGTTACCTCGCTGCCCGCCTGTTACCGAACCCGGCCATCCTTGTGACCCTGCTCCTATCTCCTGCTTGGCTCAACGCTGTCTCTGAATGCCTGTGCTGGCTATCCATCCTATCAGCCTTCCTGGGTCCAGCTCCTTACCGGATGCTTTGCCTGCACCTCCAAGCCTGCAACTCCACTTACAAGTTCTGCACGCAACACCTACGGGCACTCGTGTTCTCCTCACCCTAGCCACCATCTGTTCCACCTTCAGTGGGGCTTGGGTTGGAGATACAAGGGAGACCGACCTCGTCATTCCAGACTCCTACCACGCCGAGTGGCCCAAGGGTATAGGTACCAGTGGTATGGGGATAATGGTGCAGGAGTACAGAGGCGTCCATCGCTGGTGCTGAGGCAATGGACAACAAGCAGCCAGTGTCAGTGCACCGGATATGACATCAACTATCCAGAAAGGTTGCTTTGCCCAACAGCAGTTGGGAATAGCTGGAACCAGAATGCAAGCTGAATGGTTAAGATGAGTTGTCACCAAACTGTCATAATGACAATGCATTTTGGGCATGGCCCTTTCTCAAGTCACATGACTTAGACAGAAAGGAAGTTTAAAGTGTTACTAAACCCAGGACCGTGCATTCACTATATCTGGTCTCCCACAGTACACAAAACATGGAAATTAAATCATTTCAGTAAATATGAATGGCTAAATACCTTTTCTCATCAGCAGCATTTAGCAGTCTTGTGACTTCTATCAGTGCCCGGTTAAAGCTTGTAGGAGGAGTTTTCATACTGCACTGGCTGTCTTATCAGGAGGAAGGAACCCTGGCCCTCTGTCTGGACAGTGCTGATTGGCCCTGTACTGATCACATACACTCTCCCAAGAAAAAACAACAACTTTCTAGCAATACATATTAAACTGAGCATGTGCAGCCTGACTCTGTCTGTTCTGGACATGAGACAATGCAAGAAGGGGAGTATCTGTGCATACAGGATCAAACAGCCTTTTTACACAATACAGAGGATTGACCCATTAGGTTCCACAGTGAGTATAACAAACATGCTTTACTGCAAATACAGACTGATTTTACTGTTGTGGGTTTAGTAACACTTTAACCACTTCAGCCCCGGAAGATTTGGCTGCCCAATGACCGGGCCATTTTTTGCGATACGGCACTGCGTCAATTTAACTGACAATTGCGCGGTCGTGCGACGCTGTAACCAAACAAAATTGACGTCCTTTTTTTCCCACAAATAGAGCTTTCTTTTGGTGGTATTTGATCACCTCTGTGGTTTTTATTTTTTCCGCTATAAACAAAAGAAGACGACAATTTAGAAAAAAAAACACTATCTTACTTTTTGCTATAATAAATATCCCACATCCTTTTTCCCCCAAAAAATTTTTTCCTCAGTTTAGGAAGATAAGTATTCTTCTACATATTTTTGGTAAAAAAATTGCAATAAGCTTAAATATTGATTGGTTTGCGCAAAAGTTATAGCGTCTACAAAATAGGGGATAGATTTATAGCATTTTTATTATTATTAGTTTTCTATTAGTAATGACGGCGATCTGCGATTTTTATTGGGACTGCAACATTTTGGCGTACACATCATCCACTTTTGACACTATTTTTGGACCATTGTCATTTAATACAGCGATCAGTGCTATAAAAATTTACTGATTACTGTGTAAATGACCCTGACAGGGAAGGGGTTAAACACTAGGGGGCGATCAAGGGGTTAAGTGTGTCCTAGGGTGTGATTCTAACTGTGGGGGGGTGGGCTACCACTGACATGATCACTGCTCCCGATGACAGGGAGCAGTGGATCCCTGTCATGTCAATAGGCAGAACAGGGTAATGCCTTGTTTACATAGGCATCTCTCCGTTCTGCCTCTCCTCACAGCAATCGCCAAATTCCAAGGGACGTACAGGTACATTTGCCTGCCCGTGCCATTCCGCCAACGTATATCGGCCTGCATCGGTCGGGAAGCGGTTAAGTCACGTGAATTGCAGCACTCTGATCTCAGGACACAGTAAGCATTTACTGCGGGGATGTCTGTGACATATGAGCGCATCTAATTATTTTTATATGGGCTGTCTCTTTTTAATTATCCTTGCAACATGAACTGTAGCTGTTTGTTTTACTATTAATGAATTCTCTTTTGCTTATACACAAACTGTAGCACAGTTACCATCAATGGAACTTTTGGGACTGAATGCTGCCATTTCACATTTTATATAAACACTCCCAAGCGCCAAACTTTAGGTACCTTTTGGTACCTGTTTGACACCATCCCTGGTATTTTGTTCCTACTAGCTGCTCGGGTGTTTCAAGCACAAAAGACTCCATCCACTTCTTGGTAGCCCCCACATTCAGTGCCTAAACTTTTTCAGTCCCTAGTGCTGGACTTTAGGTACCTTTTGGTTAAAATCTGTGCCTGTTGTTTTACAGTCTGCTACCAGTGTATGCTTTACCTGCCCGCTGTCACCAGTACCAGCCTGCTCCAGTCTGCCACCCACCAGCAGTCTACCAGTCCTCCTGCTTCACTGAAGGCTACTGATGACTTCTTCTGCCTGGCGTAGATACCCGCTCTGCTACTAGAAAAACTTATAGGCACTCATGACTCGTGACACTCTGCACTCCTGCGCCTTCTTCTCACGCTACCAGGGCCCCTAAGTCAGAGGTGTAAGAGAGAGTGGATATCTGGGGGCCCGCATAGACCTTCCTCTTCATTTCAGGCTCTACCACCAAGTATGTGATACTACCTAATGACGTCAGCTGTGCAACACAAGGGATTCATTATGGGTGGCAGCCAAGCACACCTTTGGACCACTAGCAACCACATGGGCTGCATGGCAATAGTCCTACAAGTAGAGTTAGGCACTGCATGGCCATCAATCAGATTTAGGTTTACTCTAATCACTGTAATCACTTTACTCTAATCGCTCAAGTCTGCCTAGTGGCAAGTTACTGTGTGGAGGATATAGAAGGAATTGCTTCCAATGGGTTGTACCCCAATTGTAGGTGGTAGGTGATAGACTCTGTTGGGATCGAGGGGTGCTACCCTTCTGATGACAATGTAGGTGTTACCACAGTGAACACATGGGTAATTGGAGAGGAGCACCAGATGTCCAAAAAAAAGTCTCACTTGATGAAATTTATAGTTGTTTATTGACGGTTAAAGTAAACAAGTAGCGCTAACGGGTTTCAGGGAAATTCTCTCCCCCTTCTTCAGGGCTAGTATATAGAGAAAAAGATACATGGTAAAAACATTTTACCATATATCTTTTTCTCTGTATACTAGCCTGAAGAAGGGGGAGGCCATTCCCCTTAAACGCATTGTATTGTTTGTACAAGAATTATAACAATAACAAGGCACTTAGTATACAACAACTTTAAATCCTATGCATGTAGTCAAGCTTATTCTTTCAGTGACCACTGCACAGTTATATGTCATAGCAACAGCTACCAAATCACTGTAGAATAATCTATAGTTTAGACCTAATATTATCACTATGCTGTAAATAAACAGTCTAGGTTCACATGACTATTGTTTGTTTATAGCCCTCTGTCATGTTTTTTTATCTAGAAACCAGAGAGAGGCAAATTGAGGAAAATATCATGCAGCATAGTGTAAGAACAATAACCGAGTCAGAATCTGTTTAAAAATCACGCTAGAGTCTTAGTAACATACACATTAAGAGAGGATGGAAAAAAAAAATCTGTGTCAGTTATATGCTCAGCAGTAGGGATGAGCTCGGTGTTCGAGTCGAACATATGTTCGACTCGAACATCGGCTGTTCGATCGTTCGACGAAGATCGAACGATTTGGGCCGTTCGCGCCTAATTCGAGTGACGCGAACGGCCCACAATGCACTACGCCATCGCAGTGTCATCCAGGCGCTGTGATTGGCCAAGCATGCACTGTGACCCCGCATGCTTGGCCAATCACAGCGCCGGCAGCGAGGAGAGCAATGATTGGCCACAGGCAGGATGCCTGTGGCCAATTATTGCTGAGGGTGTTTAGTACACGCCCCACACTATAAAAGGCCGCCAGCACGGCGGCCTAGTGTAGTGTGTTCCGGAGCAGGGAAAGAGAAGCATAGGCAGGGACAGTGACATTTTTTTTTCTTGCTTAACCTGGATTCCTTTAGTTTAGGGAAAGAGAAGGATAGGTAGGGAGAGTGTCAGTGTGTTTTACTGTGCGAATCCTTGTTTCTAGGGACAGGGAAGGACAGTGAGGGAAATTCTCCTTGTGCTATAGTGTGCTAAAGCATTGATCATCAACCATCTTTAAAAAATCATTTTTTCTAGGGACAGAAAACTATAGGTAGGGAGAGTGTCAGTGTGTTTTACTGTGATAATCCTTGTTTCTAGGGACAGGGAAGGACAGTGAGGGAAATTCTCCTTGTGCTATAGTGTGCTAAAGCATTGATCATCAACCATCTTTAAAAAAACATTTTTTCTAGGGACAGAAAACTATAGGTAGGAAGAGTGTCAGTTTCTTTCACTGTGATAATCCTTGTTTCTAGGGACAGGGAAGGACAGTGAGGGAAATTCTCCTTGTGCTATAGTGTGCTAAAGCATTGATCATCAACCGTCTTTAAAAAAACATTTTTTCTAGGGACAGAAAACTATAGGTAGTGTGACAGCAGGAAGGTAAAGTCACCTGGTTGCATCCAGGGGGGTAGATATATTTCGCCCAGATTCAGGCTTTACGCCGACTTATACAACTAGGTGGAGAGTTGTATAAGGCTAGTGGGCTCATGGATGACTCATACCTCTAGGGAGAGTGTGGGGCGTCGTACAGACAGGGAGTTGATGAGACCAGCTGAAGCTTGTCAGCTCATTTAGGCCTCTATAAGAACTCCCAGCTTCATTAGATGTTAGCTCATGCCTGGAACCAGACCTGTGTGGACTGTCTAGGGAGAGTGAACCCCTGTGCGGTGAGACAAAGCCTGTGTGGCTATTTGCTTGGACATTTAAAACCAGGGACTTAGGGACTAGGACAGCACTAGGCTGATCCCAGTTGTTAGTTAGGAAACCTGTATGTTTAGTCAGAGGTCAAGTTGACCAGGATTTATTTTGTTTATGTTTCTTTTGCTTTGCTGTGTTTTGTCACTGTAAATAGAAAATAAACCGCACCTTTTTGATTTTGAAAACCACAACCTCCGTTTGCTGGGCCTGTTTTTGTGTGGGGAGCCCATCTCGGGGGTCACACACACCCGCTGCCGAGCTAACCCCCTCACAGTTGGTGGAGAACCAGTGGCAGTTTTTTTTTAAGCCAGCATGGAGGAGATACTGAAGCAGCTGGCTCTAGCAAATGCCAATCAACAGCAGACAAATGCAGGTTTGCAAAAGAGCCTTGCAGCTCAACAACAGAACTTCACAGCCCAGCAGCAAGCTCATCAACAGAGCCTTGCAGCCCAGCAGCAAGCTCATCAACAGAGCCTTGCAGCCCAGCAGCAGACAAACGCAACTTTGCAACAGAGTCTGGAGGCTCAGCAACAAGCCCAGCAGCAATCTGAGGCCCGCTTCATAGACCTGTTACAGAAGCAAGAGCAGAGACTACAACAACAGATGGAAGCAGCAATGCAGCAACGTCCGCAGACCAGTGAGGAAAGCCGTCCCACTAATACCGCGTCCTTTGGGGTGAGTCGTTTATTGACAAAAATGACTGGAGAGGATGATCCAGAGGTATTTTTGACCACATTTGAAAGGACCACTGAAAGAGAAAAGTGGCCTGAGGAGCAGTGGGCTGGACTGGTGGCTCCTCTGTTAACTGGTGAATCGCAGAAAGCTTACTATGACCTAGAGCCTAACCAAGCAAAAGACTATGCGATGCTAAAAGCTGAAATATTGGCAAGGCTGGGTGTCACCCAGGCTGTCCGGGCTCAGCGTGTGCATAACTGGACTTTCCAGCTTGGAAAACCCCCCAGGTCTCAAATGTATGATCTCATTCACCTGAGCAGAAAGTGGCTACAGCCAGAGACTTTGTCCGCACCAAAGATTGTGGAACGTGTTGTAATGGATCGGTTTTTGAGAGCTCTTCCTACTGCCATCCAAAAGTGGGTAAGCCATGGAGACCCAGAGACGGCCGATGGTCTTGTGGATCGTGTGGAGAAATACTTGGCTACAGAGAACCTGACTGCCTCTTCCAGAGACACTCGGACTTTCCACCCTAAGACCAGACCATCCCCAGGGGCAGATAAGAGGATTCCAAGGGGTGAGGGTGGAGAGAGTGAGAGGGTGGGAGCTCTACCCCAAGTTTGGCGAGAACAGCCTGGGAAATCAGCGGCTCAAGAGGCCGCAAGAAGGATCGTTTGCTACCGCTGCCGGCAAGCGGGACATATTGCAGCCAATTGCCCGGTTGTGGAGGAACCCATGCAGTGTGACTTTCTGACGGGCAGACGTCAGTCGCTGTGTGCGACAGTCGCATGCACTGCCATTCGAGGAACTGAGAAACATTTATGCAAAATGTGTGTTAATGGTAGAAATGTTGTGGTATTGCTGGATTCAGGTAGCCTTGTGACCCTGATAAAGGCTGAGTTAGTTAAAACAGAGGTCTCTGGGAATAGCAAGGTAGCTGTTATTTGTGTGCATGGGGACACCCGAGAGTATCCAGTGACTACAGTGTGTTTCGAGACCCCCAAAGGTACCCTCTCTCATCCAGTGGGCTTAGTATCTCAGTTACCGCATGACGCCATTGTGGGAAGGGATTTTCCGAAGTTCTGGGAACTGTGGGATGATCCTGAGCCCCCCACTGGTGCCCCTATGTACCAGGAATGTGATAGCCAGAACTCCCCTGAGAGTGGTGAGGACTCTCCGGAATTTCCCTTATCAGTATTGGCAGGGGAGACTCAAGAAACTGGAGAGGAGCCCACCTCCTCAGACGAAAACCTACCGTCTGTGGAGTTTTCTGATCTTGAGGTTCACAGGGAAAACTTTGCCACAGAACAGTTGAAAGACCCCGCCCTAATAAAGGCACGGGAAAACGTAGTGAAAATAGATGGCGAGTTAGTGAACCCAGATAATACCTGCACTTACCCATACTTCAGCGTAGAGAAGGACCTACTGTATCGGGTGGCAAAAAGGGCAGAAGAAACCGTTGAGCAGCTTGTGGTGCCCAAACCTTACAGGAAGTTGGTGTTGGAGTTGGCCCATGGGCACATTCTTGGAGGTCATCTGGGGACAGAGAAAACCCGAGAGAGGGTATTACAGAGATTCTATTGGCCGGGGGTGATGAAGGACATAGAAAATTATTGTTCCTCCTGCCCTGTGTGTCAGAGGTCGGCCCCGATGCCACATTTCCGTAGCCCGCTGGTCCCTCTACCCATCATTGAGGTCCCGTTTGAGAGGATCGCCATGGATTTGGTAGGTCCTATAATCAAGTCCGCTAGGGGGCACCAGTACATATTAGTTATAATGGACTATGCCACCCGTTATCCAGAAGCGATCCCTCTCCGAAATACCTCGGCCAAAACCATAGCCAAAGAGCTATCTCTTGTGTTTAGCCGGGTGGGTATTTGTAAAGAACTGCTTACGGACCAAGGTACACCCTTTATGTACCGGGTTATGAAGGAGCTGTGTAAATTGTTCAAAGTGACGCAATTACGTACATCTGTGTATCACCCCCAAACCGATGGGCTGGTTGAAAGGTTCAACAAAACCCTAAAACAAATGTTGAAGAAAGTGGTGGATAGAGATGGAAAGGATTGGGACTGTCTACTTCCTTATCTGATGTTTGCTATTAGGGAGGTGCCCCAATCCTCTACGGGATTCTCCCCCTTTGAGTTACTGTATGGGAGACACCCAAGAGGGCTGTTGGATATTGCCAAGGAAACTTGGGAAAGTGAGAGTTCTCCCCACAGGAGTGTGATTGAGCATGTCGCCCTGATGCAAGACCGAATTGCACAGGTAATGCCCATCGTGAGGGAACATATGGCCCAAGCGCAGTTAGCACAGCAGAGAGTGTACAACCGTGCAGCCAAGACCCGTACCTTTTCCCCGGGGGATAGGATACTGGTACTTGTCCCTACGGTTGAAAGTAAATTCCTTGCCAAATGGCAAGGCCCCTACGAGATAATGGAAAAAGTGAGCGAAGTGAATTACAAGGTCAGACAACCAGGAAGGCGAAAGCCCGAACAGATCTATCACGTTAATCTGTTGAAAGCCTGGAGGGATAGAGAGTCCCTAGTCGCAGACACTTGGTCACCAGCTCAAACTGGTTGCGTGATTCCGGAGGTTGGAATAGCAGCCACCTTGTCACAACCCCAACAACAGGAGGTTAAGGAGTTTGTGCTTCGCAACAAGGAGGTATTCTCTGAGCTGCCGGGACAAACATCTGGGGTAGAGCATGACATCATTACCCCGCCCGGTGAAAGGGTGAAGTTAAAACCCTATCGGATCCCAGAGGCCCGACGGGAGGCAATACGGGAGGAAGTACAGAAAATGCTGAACTTAGGGGTGATAGAGGAGTCCCAAAGTGATTGGTCTAGTCCCATTGTGTTGGTGCCTAAACCGGATGGGAGCTGGCGATTTTGTAACGATTTTCGACAGTTGAACAAAGTTACAAAATTTGACACCTACCCCATGCCACGTATAGATGAGTTGATCGACCGGCTGGGAACAGCCCGATACATGAAGACTCTTGACCTCACAAAAGGGTATTGGCAAATCCCCCTGGCCAAGTCGGCCAAAGAGAAAACCGCATTTGTAACCCCAGACGGGGCGTTCCAATATAAAAGAATGCCGTTCGGGTTACAGAATGCGCCGGCCACATTCCAGCGGAAAATGGACCAGATGCTGAGGCCCCATCGGAAGTATGCTGCGGCTTACCTGGATGACATAATTGTCCATAGCACAGATTGGGCCTCACATCTGCCAAAAGTGCAAGCAGTCCTGGACTCTGTTCGGGAAGCGGGGTTTACTGCTAACCCCAAGAAGTGTACCATTGGGCAGGAGGAGGCCAAATATCTTGGGTACACCATTGGGAGGGGAGTAATAAAACCCCAACTCAACAAAGTCGAGGCCATCCAGAGTTGGCCACGTCCCAACAGCAAGAAGCAGGTACGAGCCTTTCTGGGAATCGCTGGGTATTATCGGCGATTCATTCCCCACTTTGCTTCTAAGGCTGTGCCCCTAACCAACCTGACGAAGGGGAAAGGGTCGGTCATGATTAAATGGACCCCCGAGGCTGAGGCAGCATTCCAATTCTTGAAACAAGCCTTATGTAGCCAGCCAGTGTTGTACTCACCCGACTTCTCTAAAGACTTTGTCGTACAAAGTGATGCGTCAGATGTGGGGTTAGGAGCAGTATTGTCCCAGGTCTGGAACGGGGAAGAGCACCCAGTCATTTACCTCAGCAGGAAGTTGAAGTCCCATGAGGTAAATTACGCCACCGTTGAAAAGGAGTGTTTAGCGGTGAAGTGGGCTCTAGATTCCCTTCGGTACTACCTGCTAGGTAGGCACTTTGACATGGTTATGGATCACGCTCCGTTAAAGTGGATGGCTCAAAACAAGGAAACAAATAGAAGAGTGAATAGGTGGTTCCTGGCCCTCCAGGAATTCAACTTCACAGTAAAGCATCGCCCTGGCGTTCAAATGGGGAATGTGGATGCTTTGTCTCGAGTACATGAATGCCTGATTGCTGGTGTTCCAACCCCGAGGTTAAAACAAGAGGGGGGGGTATGTGACAGCAGGAAGGTAAAGTCACCTGGTTGCATCCAGGGGGGTAGATATATTTCGCCCAGATTCAGGCTTTACGCCGACTTATACAACTAGGTGGAGAGTTGTATAAGGCTAGTGGGCTCATGGATGACTCATACCTCTAGGGAGAGTGTGGGGCGTCGTACAGACAGGGAGTTGATGAGACCAGCTGAAGCTTGTCAGCTCATTTAGGCCTCTATAAGAACTCCCAGCTTCATTAGATGTTAGCTCATGCCTGGAACCAGACCTGTGTGGACTGTCTAGGGAGAGTGAACCCCTGTGCGGTGAGACAAAGCCTGTGTGGCTATTTGCTTGGACATTTAAAACCAGGGACGTAGGGACTAGGACAGCACTAGGCTGATCCCAGTTGTTAGTTAGGAAACCTGTATGTTTAGTCAGAGGTCAAGTTGACCAGGATTTATTTTGTTTATGTTTCTTTTTCTTTGCTGTGTTTTGTCACTGTAAATAGAAAATAAACCGCACCTTTTTGATTTTGAAAACCACAACCTCCGTTTGCTGGGCCTGTTTTTGTGTGGGGAGCCCATCTCGGGGGTCACACACACCCGCTGCCGAGCTAACCCCCTCACAGTAGGAAGAGTGTCAGTTTCTTTCACTGTGATAATCCTTGTTTCTAGGGACAGGGAAGGACAGTGAGGGAAATTCTCCTTGTGCTATAGTGTGCTAAAGCATTGATCATCAACCGTCTTTAAAAAAACATTTTTTCTAGGGACAGAAAACTATAGGTAGGAAGAGTGTCAGTTTCTTTCACTGTGATAATCCTTGTTTCTAGGGACAGGGAAGGACAGTGAGGGAAATTCTCCTTGTGCTATAGTGTGCTAAAGCATTGATCATCAACCGTCTTTAAAAAAACATTTTTTCTAGGGACAGAAAACTATAGGTAGGAAGAGTGTCAGTTTCTTTCACTGTGATAATCCTTGTTTCTAGGGACAGGGAAGGACAATGAGGGAAATTCTCCTTGTGCTATAGTGTGCTAAAGCATTGATCATCAACCATCTTTAAAAAAACATTTTTTCTAGGGACAGAAAACTATAGGTAGGAAGAGTGTCAGTTTCTTTCACTGTGATAATCCTTGTTTCTAGGGACAGGGAAGGACAGTGAGGGAAATTCTCCTTGTGCTATAGTGTGCTAAAGCATTGATCATCAACCATCTTTAAAAAAACATTTTTTCTAGGGACAGAAAACTATAGGTAGGAAGAGTGTCAGTTTCTTTCACTGTGATAATCCTTGTTTCTAGGGACAGGGAAGGACAGTGAGGGAAATTCTCCTTGTGCTATAGTGTGCTAAAGCATTGATCATCAACCATCTTTAAAAAAACATTTTTTCTAGGGACAGAAAACTATAGGTAGGAAGAGTGTCAGTTTCTTTCACTGTGATAATCCTTGTTTCTAGGGACAGGGAAGGACAGTGAGGGAAATTCTCCTTGTGCTATAGTGTGCTAAAGCATTGATCATCAACCATCTTTAAAAAAACATTTTTTCTAGGGACAGAAAACTATAGGTAGGAAGAGTGTCAGTTTCTTTCACTGTGATAATCCTTGTTTCTAGGGACAGGGAAGGACAGTGAGGGAAATTCTACTTGTGCTATAGTGTGCTAAAGCATTGATCATCAATCAGCTTTAAAAAAACATTTTTTCTAGGGACAGAAAACTATAGGTAGGAAGAGTGTCAGTTTCTTTCACTGTGATAATCCTTGTTTCTAGGGACAGGGAAGGACAGTGAGGGAAATTCTCCTTGTGCTATAGTGTGCTAAAGCATTGATCATCAACCGTCTTTAAAAAAACATTTTTTCTAGGGACAGAAAACTATAGGTAGGAAGAGTGTCAGTTTCTTTCACTGTGATAATCCTTGTTTCTAGGGACAGGGAAGGACAGTGAGGGAAATTCTCCTTGTGCTATAGTGTGCTAAAGCATTGATCATCAACCGTCTTTAAAAAATTTTTTTTCTAGGGACAGAAAACTATAGGTAGGAAGAGTGTCAGTTTCTTTCACTGTGATAATCCTTGTTTCTAGGGACAGGGAAGGACAGTGAGGGAAATTCTCCTTGTGCTATAGTGTGCTAAAGCATTGATCATCAACCGTCTTTAAAAAAACATTTTTTCTAGGGACAGAAAACTATAGGTAGGAAGAGTGTCAGTTTCTTTCACTGTGATAATCCTTGTTTCTAGGGACAGGGAAGGACAGTGAGGGAAATTCTCCTTGTGCTATACTGTGCTAAAGCATTCCTCATCAACCATCTTTGAAATCCTTGTTTTTTGGACAGTCAGGGAAATTGTCGTTGTGCTATTCTGTGCAAAAGCAATCATCCTCAACCATATTTAGAAATCCTTAAGTAAAGGGACAGAGAAGGACACCTGAAGGTAGCCCTTATTGCTTTTTTCCCATCTCCCTGCAGGCCATCTATTAGAATGTCTGGAAGGCAAACAAGGAGAGGCAGACAGTCAGGAGGCAATAAAAGAGGGCAAGCAGGCTCTGTGTCTGGGGGCAACAGTGCTGGTCGTGGACGCGGTGCATTGTCATCAGCACATGGCCATGGGACACGCTTGTCCTTCTTTTCGGCAGCTGGACATGTTGAGCCACATCATGCCGAAGACTTGGTAGAGTGGATGACCAAGCCCTCCTCCTCCTCCTCATCCTCTCTCACCCAGGCTCAGGGTACTGGCAAAGCAGCTGCCAAAGCGTCCTCTTCCCTGGTATCAATGTCAGACTCATCATCAGTCACTCCTTCCCTAGACCCACCATGTCCTCCTCCTGAGGAGTCCCCCGAACTGTTTGAGCACAGTGTTGGGTACATGCTCCAGGAGGATGCCCAGCGTTTCGAAGGGTCTGATGATGAAACCCAGCTACAGGAAGGCAGTAGCGTGAGAGCAGACAGAGGGCATGCTCAAGAAGGACACCAATCTGGCAGTCATGTTCCAGCAGCTGCAGCATACTGCCAGATTGGCTCCAGTGATGAGGAGGGAGGGGATGATGAGGTCACTGACTCCACGTGGGTGCCTAATAGGAGAGAGGAGGAGGAGGAGGATGAGGAGGAGGCACATCTCCAACGAGGCAGGATGCCCTTTGGTGGCCAGCGTAAGGGCAGTACACCGACGGAATCACACCGCAGAGCTCCGCCTGTGCAGGGCACTGCCTCTGCCCGTCATTCAAAAAGTTCTTTGGTGTGGGCCTTTTTTGAGGCTAGTGCATCAGATCGCACAGCTGCTGTTTGCAACATATGTCTCAAGCGTATATCGCGTGGCCAAAACATCAGCCGCTTGGGTACCACATGCCTGACCAGACATATGTTGACCTGCCATGCAGCTCGTTGGCAAGCCTACCTCAAAGACCCACACCAAAGAACAAAGCGGACCTCTCCTTGCACCGCATCAGCTGGGATCTCCAACCCCACTATAACTTCAGTCCTCTCTGAAACATGCACTGAGAGGAATGAAGGTGTAGAATTAGGTGTGTCACAGCCAAGTACTTGCGGCCACTCTGCTAGCAGTACACCGACGTCCGATTCTAGCAGGCAAATTTCCCTGCCCCAGCTGCTGGACCGTCGAAAGAAGTTCACTCCCAGCCATCCACATGCCCAGCGGTTGAATGCTAGCTTGGCTAAATTGCTAGCGCTTCAACTGCTGCCTTTTCAGTTGGTAGACTCGGCCCCCTTCCGTGAGTTTGTGCAATGTGCGGTTCCTCAGTGGCAGGTTCCCAAACGCCACTTTTTCTCACGGAAGGCTATTCCGGCTCTCTACCGGCATGTGGAAGGCAATGTCTTGGCCTCGCTGGACAGGGCGGTCAGCGGTAAGGTGCATATTACCGCTGACTCATGGTCCAGCAGGCATGGACAGGGACGTTACCTTTCTTTCACGGCCCATTGGGTCACTCTTTTGGCAGCTGGGAAGGATGCAGGACAAGGTGCAGTAGTGTTGGAGGTTGTTCCACCGCCACGCCTCCAAAATGCTACTACTGGTTGTGACACACCTCTCTCCTCCACCCCCTCCTCTTCTTCTTCCTCCATTGCCTCTTCCTGTGGTTTGTCCTCTGAACCAGCGGTGCTCCGTAGCCGTTCAAGGGGCTACGCAAGTACGCAGGCAAAAAGATGCCATGCCGTGCTTGCGCTGGTGTGTTTGGGGGACAGAAGCCACACTGGGGCAGAGGTCCTGTCTGCTCTGCAGGGCCAGGCCGAGAGGTGGTTGACGCCACGCCAGCTTAAGCCAGGAATGGTGGTTTGCGACAATGGCACCAACCTCCTCTCTGCCCTCCGACAGGGACAACTGACCCATGTGCCCTGTGTGGCTCACGTCCTTAACCTGGTGGTGCAGCGGTTCTTGGGCAGGTACCCGGGCTTACAGGATGTCCTGAGGCAGGCCAGGAAAGTCTGTGTGCATTTCCGCAGATCTTATAATGCCAGTGCTCGCCTGGCTGAGCTGCAAAAGGAATTGAACCTGCCCAAGAACCGCCTTATATGTGACATGCCCACCAGGTGGAACTCAACGTTGGCCATGCTGCAGCGGCTGCACACGCAGCAGAGGGCCATCAATGAGTACCTGTGCGACTACGGCACCAGGACAGGGTCAGGGGAGCTTGGTTTTTTTTCTCCACGCCAGTGGGGCATGATCAGGGATGCATGCACTGTCCTGGCACCATTTGAGGAGGCCACGAGGATGGTGAGCAGTGACAGTGCATGCATCAGTGACACTGTACCTCTTGTCCACCTGTTGGAGCACACGCTGCGTGGAATAATGGACAGGGCACTTGAGGCAGAACAGAGGCAGGAAGAGGAGGACTTCCTTGCCTCTCAAGGCCCCCTTTACCCAGACAGTGTTCCTTCTGTCCCACCCATCGCACAGGAAGAGGAGGAGGAGGAGGAGGAGGAGGATTGTGTCAGCATGGAGGTGGAGGCTGGCACTCAGCATCATCAGCAGCAGTCTTTTAGGGATGATTTACAGTCCCAAAAAACCAGTGGACTTGTACGTGGCTGGGAGGAGGTGGCTGCGGATCATGTCGTCCTTAGTGACCCAGAGGACTCCGGAGCGAATGCCTCAGCAAACCTACGCTGCATGGCCTCCCTGATCCTGCAAAGTCTGCGGAAGGATCCTCGTATTCTTCGGATCAAGGAGAGGGACCATTACTGGCTGGCCACTCTCCTTGATCCACGGTACAAGGGTAAGGTTGCGGACCTTATGTTACCGTCGCAGAGGGAGCAGAGGATGAGACAACTCCGGGAGGCCTTGCAGAAAGGTCTGTGCAACGCGTTCCCAGAGACTGGGAGGTTACAAACTCCTGGTCCTGGACAACGAGTTGCTGAGACTTCGGCCAGTCAAAGAAGGAGCGGTGGGGAAGGTGGCCGTCTGACCGATGCGTTCAGACAATTCTTTAGTCCGCAGCCCCAAGGTATGATCGGTTCCAGCAACCATCGCCAGCGTCTGATAAACATGGTGCAGGAATATCTAGGGGCAAGGTCAGACTTGGACACCTTCCCCACCGAAAATCCTCTGGCTTACTGGGTCTTGAGGATGGATCACTGGCCAGAGCTTGCACAGTATGCAATTGAGCTACTGGCCTGTCCTGCATCCAGCGTTCTTTCGGAACGCACATTCAGTGCTGCTGGAGGATTTGTCACGGATCACAGGGTGCGCCTGTCCACCGACTCGGTTGATCGACTGACTTTCATCAAGATGAACCAGTCTTGGATCACCACCAGCTACCACACACCTGATGCTGATATAACAGACTAATTGATTTTAACATGTCACATCCCTTCAAGACTGATGCTGATGCTGAGTGCCTGTGCTGTTATGTTGACTGGCTATCCTCCTCCTCCGAGTCCTCAATGATACGATTGATGATGATAGCTTGGAAGATCATTTTTGTTTATGGGTGCCGCCACCAGTGGCTAAGGCCCAATTTTTCAGCCCCTGTTTAACAGGGGCGTGTAATTACAATTTTTGAAGCAATAATTTGCCATAGGGCTCATTGCTGTGCTCCAAGTACAGTATCTGTGAGGGGTTGGAGTGTTGTGCCACCAGTGCCTAAGGCCCAATTTTTCAGCCCCTGTTTAACAGGGGCGTGTCATTACAATTTTTGAAGCAATACTTTGCAACAGGGCTCATTGCTGTGCTCCAAGTACAGTATCTGTGAGGGGTTGGAGTGTTGTGCCACCAGTGCCTAAGGCCCAATTTTTCAGCCCCTGTTCAACAGGGGCATGTAATTACAATTCTTGATCTAATAATTCACAGCAGGGCCCATTGCTGCACCCACCAAGAGTAACTCTGAGGGCTTACAGTGTTGTGGCAACGCCACCACCACCACCACCACGAAAGGCCCAATTTTTCAGCCCCTGTTCAAAAGGGGCATGTAATTACAATTCTTGATCTAATAATTCACAGCAGGGCCCATTCCTGCACCCACCAAGAGTAACTCTGAGGGCTTACAGTGTTGTGGCAACACCACCACCACCACCACCACTACGAAAGGCCCAATTTTTCAGCCCCTGTTCAACAGGGGCATGCAATTTGTCAGGGAAATTCCCCGTCTGTTGTCACCAATCTGCGCTCAGTGCGCATGCGTGGCAAAACGGCGCATCGGCGCATGCGCGTGCGTGGCGGGACGGCGCTTCGGCGTGCTCGGGTGCGCGCACCGGCGCAACGACGAATGCGCGTGCGCAATAGCTTGCCAATGGGTCTACAGGCGGGCCTATTTAAACAGACGCAGTAACACTATCTGGTTGCTGGTTTGTCAGCTTTACTGTGTTTCTTGTGCCTGAAAGAAGTTAAAGTTCTCCTGCTGTGACCCGGACCGGATTTGACTACGCTTCTGCTTCTCCTGAACCTGACCCCTTGGCTTGCTAAACGGACTTCTACCTCTCTCCTTGTGCTTGACCCTCGGCCTGTCACCCGGATCTGCTGCCTGCCTCCAGCCCTCTACCTTCTGCCTGTACCCTGGACTTCTTGCCTAACCTGACTATACTGGTGCTTCCTGCTAAACTCCTAAACGGACTTGTGCCTTGCTACTGGTTGCTGTTTGACCCTGTCTACCCTTGGTGTTTGACTCCTGGCCTGTTCTTCAGACTCATCCCTGCTAGATTCTTCAGCAAGACACCTCTACCTGCTGGTGGCCAGTGCTCCCTCGTGCTGTCCTCTCCCTGTCTCACCTCCAGGGGGCGGAGTGCGCTTGGGTGCAAGGGTGAACCACTCTCGGCATCTCGGCCTCGGTAAGTACGTAGCCTGATAGTACAAACCAGCCAGATGTCTGAGGCCGACAGTGCGTTCCCCATTTGACACCCTCTGCCAGCAGGTCTCCACCCTACCAGACACTGTCCAAAGACTCCAAGAGGGATATACCCAGATTGATGGCCGTCTTCAACAGCTCACCGGTCTCCTAGGGCCAGGCCCCACAGCTGCCACCTCTGCCAACACCGCCACCAACTCCCAAGTACCTACGAGTTCTACAGTAGTGATGGCCACCCCTGAACCCAGGGTCCCTATTCCGGAACGTTTTTCGGGTGTCCGCAAAAAATACCGGGCCTTTAAAAACGCCTGCTCCCTCTACCTTGCCCTCCAACCAAGGACCTTCTCTTCGGAAGCAGTAAAGGTGGGGTTTATCATCTCTCTCTTAACGGATGACCCTCAAGCCTGGGCCCATGGCCTGATGGAGCAACAAAGCCCCATATTGGACTCAGTAGAGAAATTTTTTGAACATATGGCTCAATTATACGATGATCCCCAGCGATCAGCCACGGCCGAGTCCGTCCTCCATAACCTAACTCAGGGGAGAAGGCCGGTGGAAGACTATACGTCGGAATTTAGGAAATGGTCCGCCGACACCAAATGGAATGAGGCGGCCCTCAGATACCAGTACCGCCAGGGACTATCTGAGACTCTCAAGGACGAGCTGGCCAGGATCGAAACCCCCACTACCTTGGAGAACCTGATCCAATCCGCCATACAACTCGATAGGCGTCTTCGTGAACGACGGGCAGAGCGATTTCAATCTCCTCGTCCCAACTGGCCTCCATCCAGGACTGTACCTCACTACCCACCAACCTCTGCGCCTGCAGTCACACCTCTTCCTGAGCCAGAACCCATGCAGCTCGGGTTGGTTCGGGCTCCCCTGACTCCTGAGGAAAAACAGCGAAGGCGCCAGGCCAATCTGTGCCTATATTGCGGGGGTGCCGGCCACTTCCTCCTCAACTGCCCCGTAAGACCTAGTAAGTCTATCTCTAAAGACACTTTAAACTATCAACTCTTTGACAACCCTCAGTCTTATGTCATTCTCTTTGTGTCTCTACAGCTGCCGGAAGGGGCAATCCGCCTCCCGGCAATTATTGATTCTGGAGCCTGCAGCTGCTTCCTGGACTCTACCTTAGCCTCAAGATTCCATGTCCCCACTCAACCTAAGGGCCACTGCCTTCAGATCCACCTGGCGGATGGGTCCTTGCCCCGTTCAGGGCTGATCACGCAGGAAACCAAACCTATCCTTGCCATCTCTGACTCGGGTCATCAAGAACTTCTCCGGTTAGACCTCATACCTTCCCCGATGTTCCCCATCATCCTGGGTCTTCCCTGGCTACAGGCACACAAGCCCCTCATAAATTGGGTGAAGAAAGAGGTTAGCTTCACCTCCTCCTATTGTTCCCAGAACTGTCTTGCCTCTGCCTCTACGGTCTGCGCTTCCATGATTGCCAAGCCGGACAACCTACAGCATGTTCCTTCCATCTATCTAGAATTCCGGGACGTGTTCGATAAGCAGCAAGCCGACCATCTACCACCTCATCGGCCCTATGATTGCCCTATCGATCTCTTGCCGGGCTCCAAAATTCCGTTCGGACGTATCTTTCCATTGTCCGAAACCGAGTTGAAAGCCCTCAAGGCTTATATTGATGAAAACCTCCAGAAGAGATTTATTCGCCCTTCCTCCTATCCAGCCGGTGCAGGAATCTTCTTTGTGGAAAAGAAAGACGGGTCCTTAAGACCCTGTATCGATTACCGGGACCTAAACAAGATAACCATTAAGAACAGGTACCCACTACCCCTTATTCCGGAGCTATTTCAGCGCTTCCGATCTGCTCGGGTCTTTTCCAAACTGGATCTACGGGGGGCCTACAATCTTATCAGAATCAGGGCCGGAGACGAGTGGAAAACCGCCTTCAGATCTCGTTTCGGACACTTTGAGTATTCGGTCATGCCGTTCGGTCTTTGTAATGCTCCAGCCACCTTCCAACACCTAGTCAACGACATTTTCAGACAGCACCTTGATGACTTCTTAGTAGTGTACCTGGACGATATCCTCATCTTTTCCACCAACATCGAACTCCACCGGGCTCATGTCATGAAGGTCCTCACCATCCTTCGGAAGCACAAACTCTACCTCAAAGCTGAGAAATGCGAGTTCGAAAAGACCACCATACAGTTCCTCGGCTTTATCATTTCCATCGATGGGGTCGCAATGGACCCGCAGAAGGTGAAGGCCATTCAGGACTGGCCAGCCCCAACCGACAAGAAGGGGGTACAGCGGTTTATAGGCTTCGCCAACTTCTATAGGAGATTCATCGTGGGCTTTTCCTCCATTGTGGCCCCAATAACCCAACTTACCCGGCAAAATAACCGTTTTCACTGGTCTCCAGAAGCTCAGGAGGCCTTCTCTCGCCTCAAGGATGTCTTCACTTCAGCACCAGTACTTCAGCACCCGGATCCTCTACTGCCGTTCACCCTGGAAGTGGACGCCTCTGAGACAGCCATCGGAGCCATCCTCTCTCAAAGACGAGGCCCCAAGGCTCTCCTGTATCCAGTAGCCTTTGCCTCTAAAAAGTTGACTCCCCCGGAGCGAAACTATGATGTAGGGGACCGGGAATTACTGGCCATAAAATTCGCACTGGAGGAATGGCGATACCTTCTGGAGGGGGCAGTACACCCCATCATGATCTTCACAGATCATAAAAATCTAGAGTACTTAAGAACAGCTCAACGTCTACGCCCCAGGCAGGCCCGTTGGGCCCTTTTCTTCACCCGGTTCAACTTTCACATTTCCTATAGACCCGGCTCCAAGAATGGGAAGGCGGATGCGCTATCCAGGATGTTTCCGGAAACCCCTCAGTCGGCCCAACCGGGCACCATTCTGTCAGCTCAGAACTTTCTGTTGATTCCCCGGGCCGATCTACTCACCGCTATTAAAATCGCTTCCGGGCTCTGCTCTGATCCGGTTACTACCTCCCTGGAGAAGCGGGACGGCCTATTCTGGTCCCAGGACAAGATTTTCATCCCTCTGGAAACAAGACCGCTGGTCTTGAGGACCTTCCACGATCTCAAACTGGCAGGTCACTTCGGAGCACGTAAACCGTCGGAACTTGTCTCCCGCTCCTTCTGGTGGCCAGGCTGGAGGCAAGATTGTAAGTCTTATGTCGCTTCCTGCACTCAGTGTCAGCGTAACAAGGGGCCAAACACCAAGAGTTGGGGCCTGCTCAAACCCTTACCCATTCCTGAGCGCCCTTGGGCGGACGTGTCCATGGACTTTATCGTGGACTTGCCTTCCTCCGGAGGGTTTACCACGGTTACCTGGTCGTTGTGGACCGCCTCTCAAAAATGGCTCACTTTTTACCGATGATTGGGACACCTTCAGCCATGGATACCGCTCAAATCTTTTTTAAGGAGATAACCAGGCTTCATGGAATACCAAAGAGTATCACCTCCGACAGAGGGGTCCAGTTCACTTCAAAATTCTGGAAGGAACTCTGCAAGTCACTAGAAGTTAAAACCTGCCTCTCGTCAGCGTACCACCCCCAAAGCAATGGCCAGACGGAAAGAACCAATCAGACCCTGGAGCAATACCTCCGTTGTTTCTGCTCTGCTTCCCAGGATGACTGGACATCTCTACTTCCTTACGCAGAGTTTGCCTATAACAATTCAATGCATTCTGCTACCAATCAAACCCCCTTTTGGGCCAATTACGGTTTTCGTCCCTCCTTTCTCCCTGAAAACATCCCCGAGAGCCCTGTTCCCGCGGTCCAGGACCGAGTGGCTTCTGTCCAGGCGAATTTCCAAAGACTCCAGGAGATGATGCGGAATGCCCAAGGATCCTACAAGAAATTTTATGACCGGGGAAGGAAGGAAAACCCGGCGTTCAGAGTCAGGGAAAAAGTTTGGCTTTCCGCCGCCAACCTCAGATTGCCTATTCCCTCTCGAAAGCTCGGCCCTAGATTTATCGGGCCCTTCAAGATCAAACGAGCTATTAATCCTGTGGCTTTTGAACTAGCATTACCTGATTCCTATAGGATTCACCCAGTGTTCCACTCATCTTTATTAAAACCCGTCATTCCCAACGCCTTTCCTGGAAGAGATGAACCTCCTCCACCACCAGTTGAAGTAGATGGGGAAAAAGAATTTGAGATGGAATCCATCCTGGGCTGTAGGAAAAAAGGCAGACAGTTACAATACTTGGTTAAATGGAAGGGGTACCCCCCGGAGGACAACTCCTGGGAACCATCCAGGAACTTGCATGCTCCTCGCCTAATACGAGCCTTTCACCAAGAACATCCGGAATTAATGGCCAGTCTGGGCGTCCGGAGTCCGCCCCTCGGGGGGGGCACTGTCAGGGAAATTCCCCGTCTGTTGTCACCAATCTGCGCTCAGTGCGCATGCGCGGCAAAACGGCGCATCGGCGCATGCGCGTGCGTGGCGGGACGGCGCGCACCGGCGCAACGACGAATGCGCGTGCGCAATAGCTCGCCAATGGGTCTACAGGCGGGCCTATTTAAACAGACGCAGTAACACTATCTGGTTGCTGGTTTGTCAGCTTTACTGTGTTTCTTGTGCCTGAAAGAAGTTAAAGTTCTCCTGCTGTGACCCGGACCGGATTTGACTATGCTTCTGCTTCTCCTGAACCTGACCCCTTGGCTTGCTAAACGGACTTCTACCTCTCTCCTTGTGCTTGACCCTCGGCCTGTGACCCGGATCTGCTGCCTGCCTCCAGCCCTCTACCTTCTGCCTGTACCCTGGACTTCTTGCCTAACCTGACTATACTGGTGCTTCCTGCTAAACTCCTAAACGGACTTGTTCCTTGCTACTGGTTGCTGTTTGACCCTGTCTACCCTTGGTGTTTGACTCCTGGCCTGTTCTTCAGACTCATCCCTGCTAGATTCTTCAGCAAGACACCTCTACCTGCTGGTGGCCAGTGCTCCCTCGTGCTGTCCTCTCCCTGTCTCACCTCCAGGGGGCGGAGTGCGCTTGGGTGCAAGGGTGAACCACTCTCGGCATCTCGGCCTCGGTAAGTACGTAGCCTGATACAATTACAATTCTTGAAAACAGAATTTAAACCTAAAAACACGCAGGTGAAAATTAGGAGAAAATGTAGCGCTAATAAACGAAAATCACTAAACTAATATAATAACATTCACTAGTGAAACTGTGATAATCAAATTGTTCTCCACGTGACATGTGATAAAATTCAAAAACAATAGTCCATAAAGTGAAATAATGTTCCAAAGAAGAAAGAAATATTCCAAAAAGAGATGTGTAGTCTTCTTAATAGAGAATATCTTCCACCCCACCGTGCACGTATCAGCTCCCCTTTGAAAATACACTCACCAGCTGTAAATGCCTCCCACTCTCGTGTTCGGCTCAAAGGCTTGCTAGTTAACCACTAGAAGGTGAACGACCATCAGCTGAAAGCTTGTGTGTCAACACAGGATGTTCCATACATGTAAAAATAAAAAGGTGCTCCAATAGTGTAAAATAGTAACGACCAAATTTATTCAAATACACAACCACACTTCAAATATTACACTCACATGATGTGAAAATAAAACCAGCCTTAAATCAATCACAGCAAGCAGAAAAAAGTGTAAGATGGCACTGCAGTGATTTGCGGTCACGGCGGACCCAAGGTGTACGCTCGGTACAGGTCTCTCACCCCCTCCTGAGCTCCGGGTCACAGCAGCCGTGTAGCGTTCTTAGCCTCAGCGTGTCACGATAATGTCAATAATAATGCAGCCATGCACCCAAAGGGGAGCTGATACGTGCACGGTGGGGTGGAAGATATTCTCTATTAAGAAGACTACACATCTCTTTTTGGAATATTTCTTTCTTCTTTGGAACATTATTTCACTTTATGGACTATTGTTTTTGAATTTTATCACATGTCACGTGGAGTACAATTTGATTATCACAGTTTCACTAGTGAATGTTATTATATTAGTTTAGTGATTTTCGTTTATTAGCGCTACATTTTCTCCTAATTTTCACCTGCGTGTTTTTAGGTTTAAATTCTGTTTTCATATTTATCATTTTAAGTGGCAGCTTTAGTTAAATATATTTTTCACATTTTTTTGTATTGGCGCAGTGGTGGTACAAGATATTAGGAGCGGTTGTATTTTGATACCTATTTTTATTGTCAATTACAATTCTTGATCTAATAATTCACAGCAGGGCCCATTGCTGCACCCACCAAGAGTAACTGTCAGGGCTTACAGTGTTGTGGCACCAGCACCACCATCAAAGGCCCAATTTTTACTACCACTGTTCAACAATTATATGTAATTAAAATTCCTGATATAATAGTTGACAGCAGGGCGTTCCAGCACCAACCAAGAGTAACTGTGAGTGCTTACAGTGTTGTGCCAACACCAACAACTAAGGGGCCTATTTCTGCAGAGTATATACGGCAGGTCCCTACTTTCAAACATCCAACTTACAAACGACTCCTACTTGCAAACGCAAGAAGACAACAGGAAGTGAGAGGAAATCTACCCCTTGGAAGGAAAATTCTCTCCTGTAAGAATTAATATGGGAGAAAGGTGTCTCCTCTGTACTGATGCTTTATCAGCAATCCTTGTTTCAAGAAAAACACCACATTTCAAAAACAGTTGTCATTAGGACGGAAAGTGAGGTGAAATGTTCTGAACAGGGGCACAGACAGCAAAACAAATGTTACAGGGGTGATAACCCTTACCTAGGTTTTCCAAAAAGTTTAAAAATAGATTTTTGGGCTGGAGCTACACTTAAACAATGTACCTGTTCAAAATTACAAACAGATTCTACATATGAACAAACCTACAGTCCCTGTCTTGTATGCACCGCCTGTACACGGCTGTTCAGAGTATATAGGGCCTTTTTTATTTTATGTGCGGGGTTCCCCTTAATATCCATACAAGACCCAAAGGGGCTGGTAATGGGCTGGGGTAGGGGGGGGGTCATGGGGTAGCTATGCCATTTTTCTTAAAGATTTTCATCCATATTACCGGGACCAGACATTACATTAAAGCCGCAAGCAGTTTTAAATGGCTTTTTTTTCCTTTAGAAGTGTCATTTTGTGCAGGGACAGTTCTAAACACGGGAAACACGTGGCACTTCACAGGCATACTTTAGACACCCCCCAGGTACGATATTTAAAGGAATATTTGACTTTTTTTTTTTCACTTTATGCATCATTAAAATGACTGCTCCCGAAAAACGACCGTTTTTAAAACTTCTTTTTGCATTGATACATGTCCCCTGGTGCAGAACCCGGGTTCCCAAACCCTTTTTAGGACAATAACATGCATAATAGTCGTTATAATTAGCACTTTAGAATTCGAACGTTCGCATCCATTGTATTTAATAGGGTTCTAATGTTCGTACGAACTTTCGGTCCGTTCGCGGGTTCTGGTGCGAACCGAACCCGGGGTGTTCGGCTCATCACTACTCAGCAGTGGCTTGATCTTCATTAAGAGAAAGTGTGAACTCTCACAGGAAAAACATGTTCTATTCTATCTTGCAAGTATAAATTATGCTATAGAAAAAAATCTTGGCCTTGGCTCTTAAGACTATGTCAATTTGAACAGCATTTCAAGGATTTTTTGTATATATTTCTCTATTTCAATCATATTCCCATTCCCGATTTTTTGAAGAGTGAACACATTCAGTTAAATTAGTCCTCCCTTATCATCAGGGTCCTGCATGCATGTTTTTAACTTAGGCGATCATCCTAGCAGTCTCTTGAGTTTCCAAAAATGCTCTTATCCAGGCATGTAAGTGGTCATTATATCCTGTTCCCATGGATGTGAAGGTCTATGCGGGCCCCCAGATATCCCCTCTCTCCCAAAGGCAAAGCGCATAGATTCCATTTAGCATTGTTACTAGACTTGTGCACAACGGAAAAATTTGTTCCGTTTCGGTTCGTTTCTTTCCGGTCCTGTTGATTCGTAATCATTCGTAATTTTGCTAGACGGGATTTTTCGTGTTCGGACTCATTCGTATTTTTGCAAGCGACATTTTTCGTTGAATTTTTTGTTGCTTTATAATTCGTACTTTCGGTAGAGTACGTTGTTTTTCGTTGATTCTGGACACAACTCCTACTTTCGTAACTTTTTTTGGGTTCGTACTTTCGGTAGAGTACGTTGTTTTTCGTTGATTCTGGACACAACTCCTACTTTCGTAACTTTTTTTGGGTTCGTTGATTCGTAATTTTCCGTGTCTCTCTCACAATGACGCTGCCTATTATGCCTAATGTGCTTCGAATGGATTTGTACTTTTCTAAATACATTGCGGTTATTTGTAACGATTCGAAATCTCGTATTTTACTTTCGTTTTTAACATGCGGCTATAGGCTCCGCCCCTGTACACCATTTTGAGAGGGTTCAGCACGGTGAGGGAGAAGCAGAGAGCAGAGCAGAGTGAGTGTTATTGTGCTTCGAATGGATTCGAAATCTCGTATTTTACTTTCGTTTTTTACATGCGGCTATAACCTCCGCCCCTGTACACCATTTTGAGAGGGAGTTCAGCACGGTGTGGGAGAAGCAGAGAGCAGAGCAGAGTGAGTGTTATTGTGCTTCGTATGGATTCGTACATTCGTAACTTTTTCATAACGAATTATGCCGAAGACATTCGGGCATTCGCTATTTGCGGTATAATTTATTTCGGATTCGGTCTTATTCGTAATTGCTTTGTTCGGAAATTCGAATGCTTCCGAATGTCCGAAAGTTGCTAAATTCGGACGAATTTCAATTCGTTACGAAACGAATTGCACAAGCCTAATTGTTACACTCTTTCCACTGTTTGAAACTGAACTCTATGAGGGGATTTACTGGTGCACACAGAATCTGGTGCAGCTGTTCATAGTAACCAATCAGCTTCCAGGTTTTATTGTCAAAGCTTAATTGAACAAGCTGAAGTTAGAAGTTAGAAGCTTAGTTACTATGCACAGATGCACCAGATTCAGTATGCAATAATTTTAATTAATCACGCCCTATGCATATGTAAAAGGTACAAAATTATTACAACTCCATAATCATTAATACATTATTAAATGTATTTTTAAGGGCAGGCAGTGTAAGTACCTGAATTTGACTTAGTAGCATCCTCTTGCAGTCCTTGCATAACAGAACTAGAGATAATTAATGCCCAGGGATGCAGAGATCTGTTGCTTGGATATGTAACTTAACTTACAGGTGTTGTGTTGGCACATCAATGATTTGCAAGGGTATGTGGTGCCTGAAAAGAAGACTTAGCTACAGTACATTTTTACTGGCAAGAAGCATAGGCCAACACCATTCACCATTCTAACAAATTGTAATATAGTCTTGCACAAATATAACATAAAGACAATTCAAGTTATGAAGGGCAAAGCCACAGCTTTAGATAAATTGTCAAAATATAAGCAGGTTTCAACAGCAATGTGGCATAGTCTAAATGCCATAAGTGCCAGACAGGCATCCGATTACCCTATAATCCACAAACGGGCATAAATCAATGTACAAACACTAACCACTTGAAAGGCTGAGCTACCATTAAGGCTGTCATTACCAGCATCATATGAGCCAAGGGTGGAATGGGGAAGGGGGTTGTAGGGGGTCTTTTAGGCTATGAGTCCTGATATGCTACACCATATTGAATCCTGATTTGCTACTCCATCTTGGTTCACTGTATGATCTATTGTAAAAGCTGTCTTTATGATTTTTTTTAAATTGCCTATTCTTTCATAGCCAACACTGTCTTGACCAAATAGTCCACTTGGTTTAAACAACTTTATAAACTTCTCTGGAAAGATATTGGTTCTTTACATCAAATGGACAGAATAGATATCTCAACTTTTCTATTTAGAGCTGATGGCCTCAGAGGCCCACGCTGGCCCAAATTCCTCTACATTGTCTAAGTTCTGCCCATTATATACGTGTAGCGGCCTCACCCCATCTCCTTTTGCTAGGGGTATGTCACATGACAGGGTGAGATGCGCTACGGCCCATGTCCTCCCCATGGCTGTGGGTGAGGTGAAGGCCAGTATCAGTATCTTCCTTGGGCCAATGTGCATTAGTCTTAAAACTCAGTCCTGCTATGCTGGAATCTCCCTTGCTCCCATTAACCAGAGTCCATACACCGATCACAGTCCAACTCTTGCTTTATTGTACGCTCCACAATAAACAATGTCTTAATAGTCAACTGGTTGGAACATTATTATAACTTGATACGATGGGATGAGCAGGCCGAGGCACTATCCTGATTTCAGTCTAAACCCCTGTGCTTTGACCAGGGGTTGTAGCAGCTTTGAATGGCATAGAACATAGAACTTGTGAGTCTCTACCAGCGACTCCATAGATGGGAGTACCTTCGCTGCGCTGTGGCCCTTATCAGGGGAAGATGTCCCTCCAAGAGAGTTACCGGAGGCCCATCCGTCACCGGGTTGATGCTGCTCCGGGTCTCCGGACGGGTAACCTCCCCAGCCTCCTCACCTCAGATGCGGGTCCCCTCGCAAGGCGGCACCCTGAGATCACTTCGCCCTTGCGGGACCCAGTCGAAGTTACTGGGCCCCAGGCCTACGATATAGTACCTCACCCCAGGCTGAAGGTGCCTGGGATGGACCCCAACTTCATTCCGGTCAGGCCTAGGGCGCCTGGGCCGGAACCTTGAACCGCCCGCACCCAGGCCTAAGGTGCCTGGGTGCGTGAAGAGAACTCCCCGGGGCAGAAACGAACGAACCAACACCTCGTGGCCAGGGCGTCTCCCCCTTTTATCTCCCTCCATCAACACCACGGCGGGTTCCCCGCCCCAGCCCTACCATCTCCGGAAAGGGACAAAAAGGGTAGCACTGTGGCAGTGATTCTACCTTGAGCCTGCCGGTACACCGCCACCCACAGGCCAAGGTGAGTAATACACCACTCAATCCTCCACAAATTACCAAAAAGGGGTCCAGAACCTTTCCTAATTATACACCTGGGTCACACTACCCCCAGGTGTACCCCAACTAAATTTAAAGACCCCGCTACACACTCCCCCCTGTGATTTGACGCTGGTCCCCAGCGTCAGGTGCACACCCATGTCTCCCAAGGAGTGGGGACATGAAGCGAGCCCCAGAGGTTGTCCCTCAAAATTTTGAATACTGCGTGTGCCAAGACCTGCTCAAGGGGAAAGGGAACTATAAAACGATAAAACTCTTGAAAAAAAAATCTGTCATGTACACATATACAATCCCTCCCATCACTGTCTAAGAACCACGCCATACTCAGTAGTCTTGACCGTCGAATCTCCTGCAGAAGGGAAAAAAAAACAGCATCCTAACAATCTGTGTTAACTTGGAATGAATAGGTCTATCAGCCGAGAGACCCATTCGCTCCAATAAGTAAAGTGATGTAAATGCAAAATTTCAAACAGCCGTTGCACAACACTGCCACCTGGAGACAGCGCTGCGGTAATGACACTTGGTGAGATCTTCATTCTTCCTGCTTTCCCTACACTGACTCTACCCCCAAAGTCTCTGCCTTTGGCACATGAAGAAAAGGGAGAAAAGAAAAAAACAACAGCTCCCAAGTCTCCAGTGAGTAAAAGAAAAGCCCAAATCAAAACAAAACTAGGGCACAGTTCTGAGTGTCTTGGAATGTTCCTTCCAGAGAGTTCGATAAGCAAACAAATAGGAGTTCTCTTCTCCTAAAAATAGAATCTTGGATCTGGCAAAAACAGGGGCTTTAGGTGCTTGTCAAACACTTCAACTGAATATTCGACATCCTCTCCCTCCTTTCTGCAGATAAGTACTTTATCGGCATGAATGTGGCGCCCCAACTTCCAATCCGCTCTGCAATCTTTGAATTTCTTGGACACAGGCGGCGAACATGACAAGTATCGCCGAGCATGAGGCACTTTGAGCTTCTCCCAGACAAATTCGTCGTACCATCTCTGGCGCAAGACCTCAACTTCATAAAGTAAGTCCAGAGGCAAGTAGGGGTATTCCCATCCGTACTCACGGGCGACTCTCTGGGAGAAAAATCGTTGTAATCTGGCTAAGGGAGGCATGACATCCCGCTCACCTTCTCCTGGTTGCACGATGGCTTCCGGGTGCCGAGGTACCTTCACTACCTCGGATGGCTTGGCTTTTGGCGCCCACAAGGAAGCGCGCTGCATCCCCACTATCAACGCGGGGGATGTTGTGGAATGTGGAAGATTGGTCGGAGGACTAAACTCCCTCCTGAGCTCCGGAGCCTGCGCCCGGGGCGTGCTGTCTCCTATAGACATAGGGGAATCCTGTGGTTCACGTAGCACGGGTAATGGGCATTTGTCCCAGCCCTTCCGGTGAAACAGTTCATCTATTTCCCCGTCATCCCCACAGTCCGACAGCGATTCCAGGTCGGAGGTGTCATACATCTCGGCGGAAAGGTAGTCTTTAGTAGACGGAGAACTACCCTCCCTTGCGGGCTCCACCTCCAGTGGACCCCCGACACCTCCAACCACCACCACAGTCCCAGCCCCTGGCTCACCTGGACCTTTTTCAGCACTGGGATGTCCAGGACTCTTCCAACCGGATCCATCCAGGTCCGGCAAGCGGTGGGGTGAAGCTCGACCACGACCACAGGAGGCCTGCACCAGGCCTATCTTCCCCTTCGGAGGTGGCAGCAGGGAATCTGTGGTGACCGAAGCAGCATCCTCTGATTTTTCTCTCTCAGTCTCTGGTTGGGCAGTCCCGTCGCCCCGGTCAGCACGTACGTGGACCTCCGCAAAGGCCTGGATCTCTCCCTCCGGAGTGGCGGTACCTGTGATGCAATTGAGGCGAAGGGCCCGGGGCCTTACTGTGGATGATTCAACCTCAAACAGAAATTATTTACACGCTTCACAACGCCCAAATGGCTTTAGTTGGACCACCAGTCCCGAGCATACGGGACAGATCATACCGAGGGCCTCCGTGTCTCTGCATGAGTACAAAGCCAACTGTCCTCGGGTCCTGAGTCTTATCTCCGTGTCTGTAAGGGGAGCAGCAAAAGCAGTCATCTTCGTGGGGTATGATACCGGCATCCACGGGGAGCTTGAGGCCATCCCGACCACCTGCTGCTTCATCACGCGCTGACCACGCGCCGGAGTCTTCACGTGCATCTCCACATGTGGCCAGACTCCTCCCACGACTTGCACATTTTCGCGGGTTTCCCACAGTCCCCACCCACGAATTGCGCAGTCATGGGGTGCCTCGTGGCGCAGTGCATTAAACACCCCCACATGTAGTTTGTCACACGGCTGGGCTTTTCCCTCTTCCCGCTCTTTCTGCATGGGCCTCTCCCGGTTTTTCAGGGAAACTTCCACGACTTCGAGCACAGGGATGCACTTTGGCCAATCACATGGCCGACCTGCTCGGACCTCCTCCGGGCAGCAAAGTCCAGACACAGCCATTTCAAGTTTCAAAGTCAACACACATTTTATCCCGGACTCACCCCCACGTGTAGCGGCCTCACCCCTTCTCCTTTTGCTAGGGGTATGTCACATGACAGGGTGAGATGCGCTACAGCCCATGTCCTCCCTATGGCTGTGGGTGAGGTGAAGGCCAGTATCAGTATCTTCCTCGGGCCAATGTGCATTAGTCTTAAAACTCAGTCCTGCTATGCTGGAATCTCCCTTGCTCCCATTAACCAGAGTCCATACACCGATCACAGTCCAACTCTTGCTTTATTGTACGCTCCACAATAAACAATGTCTTAATAGTCAACTGGTTGGAACATTATTATAACTTGATACGATGGGATGAGCAGGCCGAGGCACTATCCTGATTTCAGTCTAAACCCCTGTGCTTTAACCAGGGGTTGTAGCAGCTTTGAATGGCATAGAACATAGAACTTGTGAGTCTCTACCAGCGACTCCATAGATGGGAGTACCTTCGCTGCGCTGCGGCCCTTATCAGGGGAAGATGTCCCTCCAAGAAAGTTACCGGAGGCCCATCCGTCACCGGGTTGATGCTGCTCCGGGTCTCCGGACGGGTAACCTCCCCAGCCTCCTCACCTCAGATGCGGGTCCCCTCGCAAGGCGGCACCCTGAGATCACTTCGCCCTTGCGGGACCCAGTCGAAGTTACTGGGCCCCAGGCCTACGATATAGTACCTCACCCCAGGCTGAAGGTGCCTGGGATGGACCCCAACTTCATTCCGGTCAGGCCTAGGGCGCCTGGGCCGGAACCTTGAACCGCCCGCACCCAGGCCTAAGGTGCCTGGGTGCGTGAAGAGAACTCCCCGGGGCAGAAACGAACGAACCAACACCTCGTGGCCAGGGCGTCTCCCCCTTTTATCTCCCTCCATCAACACCACGGCGGGTTCCCCGCCCCAGCCCTACCATCTCCGGAAAGGGACAAAAAGGGTAGCACTGTGGCAGTGATTCTACCTTGAGCCTGCCGGTACACCGCCACCCACAGGCCAAGGTGAGTAATACACCACTCAATCCTCCACAAATTACCAAAAAGGGGTCCAGAACCTTTCCTAATTATACACCTGGGTCACACTACCCCCAGGTGTACCCCAACTAAATTTAAAGACCTTGCTACATAGGTTATACAATAGACTGACTGCCAAAAAGCATTTATTCAGTGTTGGCTTTCCTATTGGAAAATTCAGCCTGTTGTTTATGTTGTTATTATAGCTTCATTTTAAACATATCAAAACAACATTCTTCCATCATTGGAAGGTCTGATTCAAAAACGAATCAATGGAAACATCCCAATAAAATGCCCATATCAAACTGGACCAACAAATGCAAAATTGCACTCTTGTTCCATCTACCTTTCCACCATGGCACAATGGAAAGCACCCTTTCCCACCGTGTCCTGCATAAAGCCTCCAGGAAAACATCCCATGCAGGTGCTTGATTTTAAAGAAGGCATAACAGATTATTGAACATAATCCCTCCCCATGCAGATTTAAACACAGGATTATTATTCTTCCTATATATGCAATGTTATACATTTACTGTATTTGCATGTATTCCCATTGTGTGTGTGTGTGTATGTAAACGTTTCTTAATATAAGGGACTCACTCCTCTAAAAAGTTATATAGCGAGTTGAACAGTTAGCTTTCTCAAGGACAATAAACATGTGCACTGTAAGTGAGGCAATGTGTTAACTAGCTGTAATTAGCTATAGCTGTTATGCATAAAAACTAATTGCTACACATAGAACTGATTTGCAGCTACTGTAGTAAATGATTAAAAGCTTGTCAAATGAGAAGACCTTTCTGCTTTGAACATTTTCTGACTGTAAAACTTTGTAACGGCTCTGCAGAATGTCAAACTCATCTGTGCCTCTGTAATTTATAAAGCACATCTTAATGAATTTGTCATACATGTTTATATTAGATAAGTGAGAATTAGCTGCATTGCATAGCGCTTTCAGTAAAACAGAAAAAGAAAACTTTTTATTTGACTGATCATACACAGACTGCGTGTAATTAAAATGCTATATTATAACTTGTTTTCTATTTAGAGATGTCATGCAAAAATGAACAAACACATTAAAAAAACAAACCATCACAGAAAATAGCATTTAAGCATGTTTAGTGGGTAGTTATTAAGTGATCATTCCTCCTTTTGTCCTGTCACTTCACGAAGCGCAGATGGTCTTCCTGTTAATGAGTTTTAATACATATATAATAAAATCATTACAAAACATGCACTCTAGGGCCTGCATTAAAGAATGTATGCCATTTGAAGGTGAAATGTACATTATAAACACATTAACCTTATTTTACAAGCTATGCTATTTACACAAACATGTGGCCCTTGTTAATAAAGACTTTTTAATCCTAAAAGCATGCACTTTTATTATATCTTTACATTTTTATACATCTAATTATGCTCTAAAAACTGCTAATATTAGAGGTTACTGGCCCCCAGTTACCCTCCTTCTGTAAAATTTGCTTCAACGCAATGTGTTGCTCTTTCAGTCTAGGACAGGTCTCCTGAGCCCAAAGAGCTCAGTACTAGCCAAGAACAGTCTTTTTACAATAAAGGTGGATACACACAGAGCAAGACCAGGTTGTTGGAAATAAAATCATCATATTAGAATTTTAAATAGGCTCATGCCCCATACACACGATCGTTTTTCTTGCCATTTTTTTTCTTGCCGTTTTTCACGTTGTTTTTTTTCATGTTTCCTCTCAAGCCTGTCTTGCGTACACACGATCATTTTAAAAAACGATCAAGCAAAGCGCAGTGACGTACAACACGTACGACGGCACTATAAAGGGGAAGTTCCGTTCGAATGGCGCCACCCTTCATGTTAGTAAAGTTTGTTGAGCGACGATTCGCTCTTTTCAGTCTCTTGCTTTTCAGTCCGTGACTGCGTGACGAATGTGCTATCTCAATTACGAACGCTAGTTTTACCAGAACGAGCGCTCCTGTCTCATACTTGATTCTGAGCATGCGCGTTTTTTTTCACGTCGTTAAAGCATACACACTATCGTTTTTCACGTCGTTAAAAAAAAACAACGTGAAAAAAGAGAGCATGTTCGAAATTTTTAATGGCCGTTTTTCACGTCGTTAAAAATGCTCTGGAGCCTACACACGATCATTTTTAATGGCCATTTTTTTTAATGGCATTTTTAACGGCATGAAAAACGATCGTGTGTATGGGGCATAAGAGGACATTATGCATTGAGCAGAACAAATTCTCATTGGTTTACAGCACTTATAAATAAGAATGCTTTACTGAAAAAGATCAATTTCCTGCAATGCTCTTGCACTGTAAGGGGGGGAGATTAACAAGTAAGTAGCATTTGGTTTTTCCCACCACAGCTTCACCACTAGGCAACTAGGCAAGGAATGTGGACAGCCTAGACCTACAATGTCAGTTTGTTCTAATCTCTTTCTTACATACTCTCTGTTTGTTTCTTCAGCTCACCTCTAAGGCTAGGTTCACATCTGTGCGGGTGGTTCCTGCTGCAGGTCTGCACCTGTTCCCACAGCCGCAATCACCCACACTGAAAAACACACTGGATGCATGAGGGTGCCAATAATCCTCATGGGCACACTGCATGTACTAGAAATCGCACCCACACTTGGAACCGCACTGCACTTGCGGTTCTCATGCAGCAGGAACCTTTTCCCTCGGTTTCATGAGGCACGGCAACTAATTTAAATGAATGGGCTACCATTCCAACACAAAACACATCTTGCAGAACCACGTATGTGTGAACCTTGCCTATTGTCTGTTGTAATCACTTTTCTGCTGCCCTCTGTTGCCATGTCTGGTTCACCTCCATTGTCTGCCTGTCCAATATTTTCTTCTGTTTTCTATATCCTTGTCTTCATTACCACTAATTTCTATAGCACCATTCACTTTTACCTTTTTCTGTGCCCCTGTATACCTCCTATGCAAACTTACAGAACATACTTACCGAAGATGGCGGGGGCAGCACCCGAGAGCCGAGAGCCAGATCGGCTTCGGGTGTGACATCGCGGGCACCCTGGACAGGCAAGTGTCCTTATTTTAAAAGTCAGCAGCTGCAGTATTTGTAGCTGCTGACTTTTTTTTTTAAAATTGGCGCAACTCCGCTTTAATACCATAAACAATCAGTGTCTCCCACACATTCTTGTTTATTAACTCTCTACAAGCTTAGAATAGCTGAGGGGACAAGACCATGGCTACCAGGCCTGCAACCTAACTAAAGCCTTGCTCAAAATTCCCTATCATTCCTCCCTGTGGTTGCTATTAGGAGTCAACCTTATACTATACAAGCAGAATCAATTATTAAAATGATTATTGAAACTATACAAGAAAATATTGGCATAAAAAAATGAATCCAACACTTTACTCAACATCCAAGAAAACAGATTCCACTCAATCTCACTAAATACCTATTGCAACCCCTTATCTAGATGTCCTTTTTCTCTGGCTCTGAAATAAATATGCAAAACTCACTACCTGAAATCAGTTTGTCACTTTCACCCCGAGCTACCAAAAGAAAGACCTGCAATACCACCTTACACACTTGAGCCATTTCTGCTGTCAGCTCTGCTACAGTATCAATGGTCTCGTTCGTTATCTGATTACGTTCTTTAGCATATAAATTCAATATTTTCACCATGTAGTTTCCCTATTATGTTAACTGGATTAAACATATATGCTCCAGAAAAAATGTCCCACTTAACTTCCCTTACAACTATGGCGAGTACGATATACCGTTATCCATGAAATTAGAAGAGAGATATTTTAGGGTGCTTCTGCCAGACAGGAAATGTATGTTCTCCAGGCTCTGGTCAGTGGGCATGCAAGATGATGTCATGTCGTAGCCACGCCCTACATGTTTCGTCGAAAGTGACATAGTTGGGGAACTGGCTGGATGCCGTACAAGGCAACCAAGATAACAAAGACAATTAGTATTAGTATGCAATTAGTATTATAAAAGTCTCAATGCGATTGGTGAACAACTTGGTGAACCCAAGTAATATAGGGGCCGAAATAATGCAGCAAAAAAGGGGAAAAAATCTCCCTCATCTGGAAAAGTTAACTGCTACAATTGTCATTAAACCTAAAAAGCAAAAAAAACAAAGAAAAATACACTGTAATGGCCTAAAAAAAATCATACTTAAGGCCAATATAATAAAACTAAGCCCTCAACCTGCTACATTGGATTAAAAACATACAGCTTAACAAAATGCATAATACAGAGGAATTAGCAGAAATTAGAATAAGTAAATGATTTTCTATGTATAAAAACAAATAAAATAATTTGCATACAAACACTTTCTAAATTGAGATACATATCGCAACACCATCTAATCAGCTGTTATTATTAAAACTATAAGGCCCCTTTCACACTGAGGCGTTGAAAAAACGCAAAAAAATTACGAGTTTTTTTCCCGCGATTTTACCGTGATTTTACTGCGTTTTTACCTCGTTCGCGGTAAAAATAGAGCTAACACCTATGTGTTTTACTGCGTTTTACCGCGTTTTTACCGCGTTATTAATTTCAATGGAGATAGGCATTTTTACAGCTCTATTTTATACATGTTATAAAGGATGTTATATCATATAATTTGGTCGTCTGATTAGAAGAAAATGTTTGTAGTTTTCTACCTATGAATGCATTTATCCTGCAAACTTCACACTTTCGACAGGGATGAAAAACTTTAAAATCTTGAAACAACTGTGGTCTCCTAAAGAGATTTGCAACATTGGGTGCTATAACATTCCTTAATTATGGAGCACCCTATGTATAACTGTACCGTACCTAGTGATGGAGCCTAAAGGGTAGAGGAAGGTCTCTCTTACAGCTCTGGCTCAGGAGCCCTGGTAGTGTAACAGGGAACACCAGAGCACAGAGTGGCACGAGTGCCTGATTAAACTTCTGCTGGAAAGTGCTGATGTACATGTGGATGCACAAGTGCAGCAGGCTGAGAGCATGCTGCTAAAAGAGCAGGAACTAATGATAGGCACAGCTATGTCTGGATCGAGAGCAGGGAGATCCAAAGCAAGGTCAGACAGTCCAGGTCAGCAACTAGCAATCAGATCAGACACAGTCAGCAGGCAGAAGAGTATTCAGAAGTCAGGCCGGGTACAGTAATAGGAAGGCAGAGGAGCAGAAGGATAAGGAAGAAGCATAGTCCAGGGGCAAGCCAGGGGTTGGTCCAGGCAGAGCTCAGACAAAGTCAGGAGCAGATCGGATCAGCAACGGGTGGGCAAAACAGAAACAGATTCACAGTTGCTTCAGAAACACAGTAGACCAAATGCCACTGACACAAGGCACTAGTGCAGTTTAAATACCCCGCCTGGCACCATTGCTCACTCGCTCAAAAACATGTGCGCAGGATTACGCACGTGCATCCACTAAATGACCATGAACAGGGCTTACAGGAACCATGCACCTGACCACATGCATGTGTCTTCCCTGACAATAAAATCAGTTTTTGCAGGGATTAAGGGGCCAAAACGGGGTAAATTTTTAGGACACCTTTTTTAATGATATTCTTAATAGCTCTATGCTGAACTTAATATTACATGTGGAAAGCATAGTTAAATTTGTTTTAATCGAATACATCTCTAACACGCTTAACAAGTAAATCAGCCCTATTTATTAATGCTACCTCATCTATAACTTCATCCAGGTCCTCACAATTATAACCTTTTTCAATTAATCTTACCCTAATACACTGGGATTGAGTATAGAAATCTTCAACTCTTGAGCAATTATGCCTCAAATGTAAAAATGTACTCTTAGGAACTGATCTAAGCCACAATAAACGGTGGCAACTGGTCTGGTCTAAAAATGAGTTCCTATCGGTATTCTTAAAATAAGTGATTGTACATAATGAATTAATTGTGAGTCATAACACATTCTAATAACTCCAGCATAGACTTAATCTGTTGTGGTGGTAAGCCACTATCCCTACACAAAAAATATTCAATGCCTTGAAAGCATTAAAATGAGAGATGATGATGTATAATGATGAGACATCCGCAGTGGCTAGTACATATCTCTCCCTCCACTACATCTGATTCAAGATATTAATAACATTTGGTGTATCCTTAAAATAAGTGTCAGACTAGGAGCAGATAACAGGTGACAGTTCAGGTGTGCAGATTATGCAAAGAGTTCAAGGAACAAGAGCACATACCATGAGCAGGTCTAAGCAGAGCAGGTCAGCTGGGACTTGTAGTTCACTGCTGCAGATGAAGGTAGATGTTGGCTGGACTTTGTGGTTTACTGCTGCAGACTAAGGTAGAGGTTGACTGGTGCTTGTAGTTCACTGCTGCAGATGAAGGTAGAGAGTGGCTGGGCAGCCAAGTAGTAATGCTGAGTCTGGAACTATAGTAGAATCCGGCAAAGTGTAGTCTAGGCAAGCTGGATCATACACGGGTAGATCAGAGTCCAAACGTTACCGAATCAGAAGCGAGCAAGCAAGGTCAAAAACTAGCCGGGTCATACACGAAATATACAGAGCAGATATCAGCTGGGTCAAGCAGTGGCCCACAAAGGTAATAACTCTATCACGAGCACTGATTGTGTGCTGATACAGGTGATTTAAAGGTGAGCTGGCCAATCACTGTTGTTTCTCAGGCAAAGGCTGTGTCAGGTAAGTTTTGCTGGGTCTTAAAGGGATCCTAGTACTGACAGCAACGCTCCTTTCTTGAGCGGTTGCTCCCGCACCCCCAGGCTTACTTGGATAACGAAGATGGAACCAAGATCGATCCTCTGGGCCGAAACCTTTCCAATGAACGAGATATTGTAAGGAATTGCGTACTCATCTGGAATCAAGAATAAATGCCACTTCGTATTCCTGACTGTCCAACACATCCACAGGTTCTGGTTGATTTACTTGGAGGCTGGAATGAACAGGCTTCAACAAAGAAACATGAAAGACATTCGGAATGAGCATGGATGGGGGAAGTTTTAATCTACAGGCCACAAGATTAACAATCTCTGAAATTTTATAGGGCCCAATGAATTTTGGGTCAAGTTTTATAGATGGAACATGCAGGGACAGATTCCTAGATGATAGCCAGACTTTGTCACCAACTTTATATCCTGGTGCCTTTGAGCGCCTCTTGTCAGCCATTTTCATAAAAGCCTGCACAGAGCGAGAAATAGCACGATTAACATCGGACCAGATTTTGGAGAAATTTTCAATTGTAGTGTTGGCATCTGGAACATCGGAGGGTGGAAGAACAAAGGAGCACACGCGAGGATGCAACTTGTAAACACAGAAGAAAGAATAAGTCCCTGTAGATGTGCTGCCACAATTATTAAAGGCAAACTCTGCCCACGGAAGGATGTTGATCCACTCCACCTTATCATTGGCCATCAGACAACTTACCATCTTCTCTAGAGTCTGATTAGTCCTTTCTGTTTGGGCATTTGTCTCAGGATGATTTGCTGAAGAATACGATAACTTGATCCCCAGCTGAGAGCAAAGGGCCTTCCAAAACTGGGTTATAAACTGAGAGCCACGGTCTGAGACAATGTTAATTGGTGCCCCATGGAGCCTGATAAAAATTTTAATGAATAAAGATGCCAGTTCTTTAGCCGATGGAAGTTTCAGAAGCAGAACAAAGTGGGCCATCTTACTGAACCTGTCTACCACCACCCAGATCGTGAAACATACCTGGGATGGAGGCAAGTCAGTGATAAAGTCCATAGATAAATGGGTCCAGTGACAGGTAGGTATTGGAAGAGGACGTAGGAGACCGGAGGGCTTTGAGGTACTGCTCTTGCTTCTGGCACAAACTTCACGGGCCTGGACGAAGGCTGACACATTCTGCCTAATCTATGGCCACCAGAGGTTGTGAGAGATATTCTTAAAAGTCTGTCTAAATCCCGGATGTGCTGCAGGTTTTGAAATGTACCACTATTGCTCCTTGGTTGTTTGGCTAAGTATTTAAGGGATGTAGTACCATTGCATTTACCAGTCTTTATGTATGGTCATATCTTAGAGATATCTTAAAGGGTAACTCCATGTTTGTGGGGGAAAATATAGCAAATAAGGAAAAAACAATATAGCATATACAATTGCAATACAAGTCAAATTGTAATTGAATGTTGAAGGCTACATTTTGATTAGATTTCACTAAATCCCATAATCTCTAACATGAACAAACATAATATACTTATCCAGTTCAGCTAAACACCTGTATACTTCTTAATGACCAGAACACCTTTATTTTTAGCAGCTGTGGCCCTTCAAATTTTGATAATAGCTTTGTTACTTCTTAAGGCCAGGTTCACACTGGTGCGACAAACACTCCGACATTGGGAGCTCATGTCGCATGACGTGTGAAAATCAATGTTTCCCTATGTGAGCCATCTTAACTGGTCCGACACATGTCGGTCCGACTTTGAAAATGCTCCCTGTACTACTTTGGTCTGACTTTGATCCTTCTTCAGCCCATTGAATATCATTGAAGTCGGATCAAAGTTGGAACGCCGTCTTGCATGCTCTGACTTTGGCATGCAACTTGTGCTCTGCTGTTCTTGAGGGGGAACTCCACGCTAAATAATAAAAAAAAACGGCATGGGTTCCCCTCCAGGAGCATACCAGGCCTTTCGGTCTGGTATGGATTTAAAGGGGAACCCCCTACGCTGAAAAAAACGGCGTGGGGGTCCCCCCAAAATCCATACCAGACCCTTATCCGAGCACGCAGCCCGGCCGGTCAGGAAAACCCTCTTACGTACCTTAGGTGTGAGCCTGACGCGCGGAGGGAGACCTCCTGTACAACCCCGGCTCGGAGACCACTGGAGTGGAGACAGTGGTGGTAAGAGCGTGGTGAGGTAAAAGGTGCCTGTTCGGTCCTCACTGCTTGGAGTAGTGAAGCCAAGAGGAAGCTGGAACCGCTGGAACAGGGAGCAGGGGATGCAGGTCAGCAGGTGCAGTTTTGCAGAGCAGCGGATGCAGGTCAGCAGATGCAGGTTTGCAGAGCAGCAGATGTAGGTCAGCAGATGTAGGTTTTCAGAGCAGCGGATGCAGGTCTGCAGGTCTGGCCATTGGTTGTCTTGGCATGCAGGTTAGCAGAGCAGCGGATGCAGATCAGCATATGCAGGTTTGCAGAGCAGCAGATGCAGGTTTGCAGAGCAGCGGATGCAGGTCAGCAGATGCAGGTTAGCAGAGCAGCAGATGCAGGTCAGCAGAGCAGCGGATGCAGGTCAGCAGATGCAGGTTGGCAGAGCAGCGGAGTCAGACAAGTCGGGTCATACACATCAGGGTAAACAGCATAAACAACGGGCAGAGAATAATCAGAGTCCAGGCTGGGTCTTGGCAACAGGCAATCAGGCAGGAAGCTGAGCAGGGTCAAACAAGCCGAAGTCAGGACTGGAGACAGAAGCAAGGTCAGGAAGCCGGGTCATACACAGGAACAGGATACAGGCACAGAATCAGGAACACAGGGAACAGAAGCAGATCAAACCACAAGGGGCAACATCCCTAGAGCGTCTTTTATAGGCCGTTGTGCGCACAAAGTCCGTGATATGCGCATAGGCGCACCCCTTCTGAAGCGGGCAGTATGTCCCTGACACACCCTGTCCCCTTGTTGATGAGGACAAGGGCCTCTTCCCGACAATCTTGGCCATTGGTTGTCGTCACATAGGGTGGGGGGCCAGGATCTGGGGGCCCCCTTATTAAAGGGGGCTCCCGGATTCCAATAAGCCCCCGCCTGCAGACCCCGACAACCAACGGCCAGGGTTGTCGAGAAGAGGCCCTTGTCCTCATCAACATGGGGACAGGGTGCTTTGGGGCCCCAAAGCACCCACCCCCCTATGTTGAGGGCATGCGGCCTGGTACGGTTCAGGAGGGGGGGCGCTCGCTCCTCCCCACCCTCTTTCCTGACCGGCCGGGCTGCGTGCTCGGATATGGGTCTGGCATGGATTTTGGGGGACCCCCACGCCGTTTTTTCGCATAGGGGGTTCCCCTTAAAATCCATACCAGACCGAAGGGCCTGGTATGCTCTTGTAGGGGGAACCCATTTTATTTAAAATTTGGCGTGGAACTCCCCCTCAAGATTCATACCAAACACAGTGTCTGGAATTGGCGGGGATCCAAGTCGGATCCCCGTTCATTGAAAGTCGGACATATGTCGGCTTGAAGTCGCAGGGCAAAGTTGGACCCAAAGTAGGACAAGTGTCGTGTCACACTAGTGTGAACCCAGCCTGAGCCTCATACACACGATCGGATTTTCAGCGGACAAAGCGTAGGACTTTTGTCCGAAGGGCGTTGGCCAGGAACTTGTCTTGCATACAAACGGCAAAGAATTGTCGGCGGAAAATTTTAAAGCATGCTATCCAACATTTGTCTGAGGAAAATCCGACAACAATTGTCCGATGGAGCATACAAACGTTCGGATTGTCCGACAACAGCCTGGCTCTCATCACACAATTCCCATTGGAAAATCCAATCGTGTCCGAGGCTTTAGAATACCCAATTATGATAAAGAATTTTCTATTATTTTTTTTAATGTTGCTGCAAAAATGAATTAATGAGACAACTGAAAAGAAAGTTTATATATAGAGGTGAAAAATCACTTCACATTTAATTCAGAATAAAGTTTTTAGTCTGCACATAAACACTATAACAAAATACATTGTAACAATATTGTTAACATTTTATTTAAGAATAAAGCGGGCAGCCACTATTTACTTTATTACCACAGGAGCCATTGTTAGCACTCAGAAAACACAGAATAGGATCCAGCCATCAAACTAAATTGGTAGCAGTACGCTGTTGTGGTGTGAGCCAAGGTCTTTAAGATAATGAAGTAATACATGTTGTATTTTGTAAAAACAAGTTGCTCATGGCAAAAAAAAAAAAACAATTTGACCAGTGATAAGCCTGGTACACACTACTAGTTTTTTCATGCAACCCATCGGCTTAAATGAAAAAAACTGTCAGCTCCAGTCGGAGCCGCTGTACTAACTATGCAAAGTGAGCACCGCTGATCATCCCCCCACCAGAACACTCCGATCAGTGCTCTCTGCCATTGTCTGAGAGCAATGATCGGGAGTTAGTCGGCTGCTGGTTTTCCAGAAAGCATGTCCGATAGACATGTGCATTCGTTTTCGTCCGAATGCATTTTCGTCCGAATTTCGGGGATTTTCACGTTCGTTTTAACAAACGATAACGAACGCGTAGAATCTGAAATCCGAAAGATCCGACATAAAAAATGTTTTATTTTCGTTTTGTTGCGACAACAGTTCAATATAGATAGAAGATTTGACATGATGTTGACAATAGGGATCTGTGTCTATCGAACCTGCAGTTGAATGTGCCTAACCTAACTCTATTAGTTCAAGATTATTTGACATAGAGAGAAAAGATTTGACATTATAGAGACATGAAGATTGGACGAAGCAGCTAAAAACATACGATCGCACATAGGCTTTAGAAGAATTCTAATGTTTGCTGACTAATAATAATAATTAATAAATATAATTATTACTAGTCATACAACATAAAAATTCTACTATAGCTTGTGGGCGGAGCATTCGACCGGAAATGTACAATTGAGGCGTCGTACCGTTTAGCTGCTTTGTCAAATATTTTTAGAACATTCGACAGATACCATAAGCCTTCAATTGACAGATTCGACCTTAATTCTGATTTTCAGACGAATCCATTTTTTAACTAAATAAAATAAATAAAAATGAATTTCGGGAGTAACTAAATTAATACATTTTTCGTACGAAAACTAAATTCCGAAACAAAATATTTCAGTGTGCACATGTCTTGTTTCCGACAGAAGCTGGCCAAATGGGCAAACAGACCGACATACACACGGGCTGAATGTCAGCCATTTCTTTTGAACCGGCAAATGTCTCCCAACATTCGACCCGTGTGTAAAATTCAAATATTGTATTATAATATTTGTCCTGTTTATAATGACGATTAATATGGTTAAAGTGTAAGTAAACTCCCCTATTGTTTTCAGCTGCCATCTTGGCCTCTGTTTAATCTACAACTGCCATGATGCTGCACATGTAATCAGTTATGACACCAACCATTGGATGGTTTGACAGTTTGGTTGAAAACACAACCAATGGGAGTGTTACATTTCCGACACGTGTCGTAAATGAGACTGTTTTATGGATGGGTTTACTTCCGCTTTTAGGTTCTTTTATAAAGCATGATGTAGTCGCACAGGTACTCATTGATGGCCCTCTGCTGCGTGTGCAGCCGCTGCAGCATGGCCAACGTTGAGTTCCATCTGGTGGGCATGTCACATATAAGGCGGTTCTTGGGCAGGTTCAACTCCTTTTGCAGCTCAGCCAGCCGAGCACTGGCATTATATGATCTGCGGAAATGCACACAGACTTTCCTTGCCTGCCTCAGGACATCCTGTAAGCCCGGGTACCTGCCCAAGAACCGCTGCACCACCAGGTTAAGGACGTGAGCCACACAGGGCACATGGGTCAGTTGTCCCTGTCAGAGGGCGGAGAGGAGGTTGGTGCCATTGTCGCAAACCACCATTCCTGGCTTAAGCTGGCGTGGCGTCAACCACCTCTCGGCCTGCCCCTGCAGAGCTGACAGAACCTCTGCCCCAGTGTGGCTCCTGTCCCCCAAACACACCAGCGCAAGCACGGCATGGCATCTTTTTGCTTGTGTATTTGCGTAGCCCCTTGAACGCCTACGGAGCACCGCTGATTCCGAGGACAAAGCACAGGAAGAGGCCATGGAGGAAGAAGAAGAGGAGGGGTTGGAGGAGAGAGGTGTGTCACAACCAGTAGTAGCATTTTGGAGGCGTGGCGGCGGAACAACCTCCAACACTACTGCACCCTGTCCTGCATCCTTCCCAGCTGCAAAAAGAGGGACCCAATGGGCCGTGAAAGAAGGGTAACGTCCCTGTCCATGCCTGCTGGACCATGAGTCAGTGGTATTATGCACCTTACCGCTGACCGCCCTGTCCAGCGAGGCATGGACATTGCCTTCCACATCCCGGTAGAGAGCCGGAATCGCCTTCCGTGAGAAAAAGTGTCGTTTGGGAACCTGCCACTGAGGAACCGCACATTGCACAAACTCACGGAAGGGGGCCGAGTCTACCAACTGAAAAGGCAGCAGTTGAAGTGCTAGCAATTTAGCCAAACTAGCATTCAACCGCTGGGCATGTGGATGGCTGGGAGTGAACTTCTTTTGACGGTCCAGCAGCTGAGGCAGGGAAATTTGCCTGCTACAATCAGACGTCGGTGTACTGCTAGCAGAGTGCCCGCAAGTACTTGGCTGTGACACACCTAATTCTACACCTTCATTCCTCTCAGTGCAGGTTTCAGAGAGGACTGAAGGTATAGTGTGGTTGGAGATCCCAGCTGATGAGGAGCAAGGAGAGGTCCGCTTTGTTCTTTTGTGTAGGTCTTTAAGGTACGCTTGCCAACGAGCTGCATGGCAGGTCAACATATGTCTGGTCAAGCATGTGGTGCCCAAGCGGCTGATGTTTTGGCAACGCGAGATACGCTTGAGACATATGTTGCAAATAGCAGCGGTGCGATCTGATGCACTCGACTCAAAAAAGGCCCACATCAAAGAACTTTTGGAATAACGGGCAGAGGCAGCGCCCTGCACAGGCGGAGCTCTGCAGTGTGATTCAGTCGGTGTGCTGCCCTTACGCTGGCCCCCGGAGAGCATCCTGCCTCGTTGGAGATATGCCTCCTCCTCATCCTCCTCCTCCTCCTCTCTCCTATCAGGCACCCACGTGGAGTCAGTGACCTCATCATCCCCTAACTCTTGATCACTAGAGCAAACCTGGCAGTATGCTGCAGCTGCTGGAACATGACTGCCAGATTGCTGTCCTTCTTGAGCATCCCCTCTCTCTGTGCTCACGCTACTGCCTTCCTCTAGCTGTGTATCATCATCAGACCCTTCAAAACGCTGCGCATCCTCCTGGAGCATGTACCCAACACTGTGCTCAAACAGTTCGGGGGACTCCTCAGGAGGACATGGTGGGTCTAGGGAAGGAGTGACTGATGACATTGATACGAGGGAAGAGGACGCGTTGGCAGCTGCTTTGCCAGTACCCTGAGCCTGGGTGAGAGAGGATGAGGAGGATGAGGAGGGCTTGGTTATCCACTCTACCAAGACTTCGGCATGATGCGGCTCAACACGTCCAGCTGCCGAAAATAAGGGCAAGCGTGTCCCAGGGCCACGTGCTAATGACAATGCACCGCGTTCACGACCAGCACTGTTGCCCCCATACACAGAGCCTGCTTGCCCTCTTTTATTGGCTCCTGACTGTCTGCCTCTCCTTGTTGGCCTTCCAGACATTCTAATGGCCTGCAGGGAGATGGGAAAACCAGCAATAAGGGGTAGCTTCAGGTGTATACTGTGCAGGAGGCACACTACGCCCACTGTAACTGCTGCAGATGCCTGTTAGTGTAACACAAAAGAAAAAAAAAACACAAGCAATAAGGGGTAGCTTCAGGTGCATACTGTGCAGGAGGCACACTACACCCACTGTAACTGCTGCAGATGCCTGCCTGTGTTACACAACAGGAAAACACAGAAATAAGGGGTAGCGTCAGGTGTATACTGTGCAGGAGGCACACTACGCCCACTGTAAGTGCTGCAGATGCCTGCCTGTGTTACACAACAGGAAAACACAGCAATAAGGGGTAGCTTCAGGTGTATACTGTGCAGAAGGCACACTACACCCACTGTAACTGCTGCAGATGTCTGCCTGTGTTACACAACAGGAAAACACAGCAATAAGGGGTAGCTTCAGGTGTATACTGTGCAGGAGGCACACTACCCCCACTGTAACTGCTGCAGATGCCTGTCTGTGTTACACAACAGGAAAACACAGCAATAAGGGGTAGCTTCAGGTGTATACTGTGCAGGAGGTTTAGCAAAAATGACACTGACACTGTCCCCTGCCTATCCTTCTCTGTCCCTGTATACCAACACACTGTAAATGCACAAGGTTAATGAAAGAATATCACTGACACTGTCCCCTGCCTATCCTTCTCTGTTCCTGTATACCAACACACTGTAAATGCACAAGGTTAATGAAAGAATATCACTGACACTGTCCCTGCCTATTCTTCTCTGTCCCTGTATACCAACTGTAACGACACCCCAAATCTCAAAGGGGGTTAACGCCGTTTACGATGTTCCCCTCTCCTGGACACACATCCACTCGCTACCAATCTTCCACAGCCAGGCGACCACTTCCCATATAATTAATCCTTCTGGAAGAACGAGACGCACGCTCTGTATCTTCCTAAATCGAATGACTTTTATTGAGAAACATTGTAACTTTTATATACATCTAATACACAGTAGTTTAACATGAACAATGGCCCAGCTCCACCCACACATTACAAGACTCAACACATTACTTTGACGTCTGTTAGGAGACAACAGACTTTACACAATAGACGTAACGATCTTCAATACACATCTCCTCATGAAAGGGTTGGCAGACGCTCCGTCTGCAGAGTACAATACACACAGGCATAGTGTTAACTATCTCTATTCACACCAGCCCTTTATGTTTAAATAACTTTGCATGACCTTTATTCACCAGACTATCTGGCACTTTACAATACACACAAGGACAGACTCAATTTCCCCAATCCACATCACCACAACCAATGAACAGGTCCCTTAGAAGCTGGGATTTATATCACACTGGCAGGTAACACATCTCTCAATTAACCTGGTAAGTTTCAGAATAAAACAATATTGTGGACTAATATTCCTATTTCAATTTCCAGCCAGCCAAGCCATATTCTTAATATCCATGGTTTCTTGGCTCACCCTGTGTCCAACGTGACCCTCCTGTCACACATCTCCTCTTTCGGCAGGAGACTAACAGAGAAGGCGACCCCAGACGGGTTGACTCCGAAGTTAGTCCATAGGTCCATTCCTCTAATGCCGGTATCCACACAGTACCCCAAATAAATTTCTCCAAACAGAGCATTACTCACCCAGCCAACCTCTGCCTCTCTTGGAGAACATACCTGCCGCTGGGGAGAGGCCGTGACTGGCCCTTCTCCCTGGAGTCCTTTCAGCCGCTGGAGAGAAGACAGGGTGACCGGGCTCAGTCCGTCATGCTGTTGGGGATCTGGGCCAACTGCCCAGCACTCCTGGGGTATACAAGTGAAGACTGAATTCCCATCCACTTGTGGTAGGTGAAAATCCCCTAGTGCTTGCAAAGCAAGGTTGACATCCTCCTGTCTCAGTGTCACACCATTTTCTGGGGTTGTGTCAGTGAGGACCGAAGTCCCATCCAGTACCACAGGAACTCCCTCTTCTGTTAGTTGAGAGCAGAGGCCCGCCGCATTCTGCTCTGTTGCCAGCTCTTGTGCTGGGTTGCTGTGGGTGGAGACCGCAGTCCTATCCACCGATATCCGCTCAAGTGGCAGTTGTGTGCAGCGGCCAGCAGCATTCTGCCCTGCTGCCAGTGATTCAGCTGGGGGTAAAAGCTTTACCACCTCAGCTTGTTGCTGGAGAGAGGGGCCAACTGCCCCGGCTCCCTGAAACTCCACAGTTGTTTCCGGTGCTGGGCAGAGGTTGCCATCACTCTGCCCTGTTGCCAGCACTTCTGCTGGGGACTCCACACCATCTGCTCTGGCTAACTGTTGGGGAGGGAAAAGGTCTGCTTCTCCCCCCTGCATCTCTGAAATCCACTGGGAAAGAGGAACCATCACCTTCTCACCTCGGGCCTCCAAAACTGCCATGGGTGTAGAGCAGGGGTCTGCAGTACTCTGTCCTGCTGCCAGTACTTGAGGGGGCGATGCATAATCCATAACATCCTCTGAACAGCCCATTAAATCCATACCTTCTGTAATCTGTGGCTGGGGGGATGAGCCAACTGCCCTAGCTCCCTGGAACTCCACCTCATCCACTTCGGCTTTAGGGATGGCAATCTCCAGATTTTCCACTGCCGATTCTTCAGCCAGGCTAGCTCCCTGGAACTCCATATCATCCACTTCAGCTTTAAGGGTGGCAATCTTCAGATTTTCCACTGCTGATTCTTCAGCCAGGATTTCATAGTTGTCAACTGGTATTTCCTGATAGTCCCAGGCAAAGGTAGCACCACCCTGCTGCTGAGCAGATTCTAGCAGCTGTCTGTAGGCGATCTCCAGCTCCCATTCCTGAACGGCCAGAAATTCCAAATCTTCCTCTGCCCAGTGCCCTTCCGAGACATTCAGTTTTCGCTCTCTGTGCTCCATTATTTCCTCCAAACGCCACTCCCGATCACTCCCAAAGTCAGGGTCACTGGACAGCCCCCAATACAACAATCTCAGGCCATCATAGTCAAAGCCTTCTGTGGGACTGTCATCCGCTGACCATGGGCACTCTTGGGCTACATACCACCGGAGGGCTCTGTAGCTCTCATCCAACCGCATCTCTGCCTGGATCAGCCTGCTTAACTCAGCTGTCCACTCCTGCTTTGGTTGTTCCCCCAATAACGGCATTTGTACTTCATACTGCGACCAGTACCTTACATAGATGGAGGGGAGAATCTTTCCCTGGTGTTGCTGCTCGAGAGCTAGCACTTTCTTCCAGAGTTCGTAGCGGATCGAATCCGACCATCCCAGAAGGACCTCCTCTGATACTGGTCCTCTATGCTGTATCTGCATCTCTCGCAACCTCCTTCCAAATTCCTCTTCCATGGCGGCTGGTTATTTAGGCCTTGTCTCCGATTGCCGTATTTCCGCCATTCTCCGCTCATGTTGCCGCTCTAGTTCTCTCTTTTGTCGCTCTCGTTCTCTCTCTTGTCGCTCTAGTTCTCTCTTTTGTCGTGCATCCTGCAGCTGGATGCCTCTAATGGCTTCCTGTATGGCGGCCTCTGATGGGTTAGCACCATATAATGCCAAAAGCTGTTGAACTCGTTGCTGAAACAAATCTTCAACTGACCTGCATCACCCTTCTTCTAGTCCATCTCGGCTCTCAAGTAGGTCTTTCAGCGTGACTTTCCTGCAGGCTGCATAGCTGGTCATTCACTGTGGTGGTTTGGAGTGTCCCAGGAACTGGAGGGAAAATCCCGCTGCTGCCAACCAATGTAACGGCACCCCAAATATGAAAGGGGGGTGTAACGCCATTTACGATGTTCCCCTCTCCTGGACACACATCCACTCGCTACCAATCTTCCAAAGCCAGGCGACTACTTCCCATATAATTAATCCTTCTGGAAGAACGAGAAGCACGCTCTGTATCTTCCTAAATCGAATGACTTTTATTGAGAAACTGTAACTTTTATATACATCTAATACACAGTAGTTTAACATGAACAATGGCCCAGCTCCACCCACACATTACAAGACTCAACACATTACTTTGACGTCTGTTAGGAGACAACAGACTTTACACAATAGACGTAACGATCTTCAATACACATCTCCTCATGAAAGGGTTGGCAGACGCTCCGTCTGCAGAGTACAATACACACAGGCATAGTGTTAACTATCTCTATTCACACCAGCCCTTTATGTTTAAATAACTTTGCATGACCTTTATTCACCAGACTATCTGGCACTTTACAATACACACAAGGACAGACTCAATTTCCCCAATCCACATCACCACAACCAATGAACAGGTCCCTTAGAAGCTGGGATTTATATCACACTGGCAGGTAACACATCTCTCAATTAACCTGGTAAGTTTCAGAATAAAACAATATTGTGGACTAATATTCCTATTTCAATTTCCAGCCAGCCAAGCCATATTCTTAATATCCATGGTTTCTTGGCTCACCCTGTGTCCAACGTGACCCTCCTGTCACACATCTCCTCTTTCGGCAGGAGACTAACAGAGGAGGCGACCCCAGACGGGTTGACTCCGAAGTTAGTCCATAGGTCCATTCCTCTAATGCCGGTATCCACACAGTACCCCAAATAAATTTCTCCAAACAGAGCATTACTCACCCAGCCAACCTCTGCCTCTCTTGGAGAACATACCTGCCGCTGGGGAGAGGCCGTGACTGGCCCTTCTCCCTGGAGTCCTTTCAGCCGCTGGAGAGAAGACAGGGTGACCGGGCTCAGTCCGTCATGCTGTTGGGGATCTGGGCCAACTGCCCAGCACTCCTGGGGTATACAAGTGAAGACTGAATTCCCATCCACTTGTGGTAGGTGAAAATCCCCTAGTGCTTGCAAAGCAAGGTTGACATCCTCCTGTCTCAGTGTCACACCATTTTCTGGGGTTGTGTCAGAGAGGACCGAAGTCCCATCCAGTACCACAGGAACTCCCTCTTCTGTTAGTTGAGAGCAGAGGCCCGCCGCATTCTGCTCTGTTGCCAGCTCTTGTGCTGGGTTGCTGTGGGTGGAGACCGCAGTCCTATCCACCGATATCCGCTCAAGTGGCAGTTGTGTGCAGCGGCCAGCAGCATTCTGCCCTGCTGCCAGTGATTCAGCTGGGGGTAAAAGCTTTACCACCTCAGCTTGTTGCTGGAGAGAGGGGCCAACTGCCCCGGCTCCCTGAAACTCCACAGTTGTTTCCGGTGCTGGGCAGAGGTTGCCATCACTCTGCCCTGTTGCCAGCACTTCTGCTGGGGACTCCACACCATCTGCTCTGGCTAACTGTTGGGGAGGGAAAAGGTCTGCTTCTCCCCCCTGCATCTCTGAAATCCACTGGGAAAGAGGAACCATCACCTTCTCACCTCGGGCCTCCAAAACTGCCATGGGTGTAGAGCAGGGGTCTGCAGTACTCTGTCCTGCTGCCAGTACTTGAGGGGGCGATGCATAATCCATAACATCCTCTGAACAGCCCATTAAATCCATACCTTCTGTAATCTGTGGCTGGGGGGATGAGCCAACTGCCCTAGCTCCCTGGAACTCCACCTCATCCACTTCGGCTTTAGGGATGGCAATCTCCAGATTTTCCACTGCCGATTCTTCAGCCAGGCTAGCTCCCTGGAACACCATATCATCCACTTCAGCTTTAAGGGTGGCAATCTTCAGATTTTCCACTGCTGATTCTTCAGCCAGGATTTCATAGTTGTCAACTGGTATTTCCTGATAGTCCCAGGCAAAGGTAGCACCACCCTGCTGCTGAGCAGATTCTAGCAGCTGTCTGTAGGCGATCTCCAGCTCCCATTCCTGAACGGCCAGAAATTCCAAATCTTCCTCTGCCCAGTGCCCTTCCGAGACATTCAGTTTTCGCTCTCTGTGCTCCATTATTTCCTCCAAACGCCACTCCCGATCACTCCCAAAGTCAGGGTCACTGGACAGCCCCCAATACAACAATCCCAGGCCATCATAGTCAAAGCCTTCTGTGGGACTGTCATCCGCTGACCATGGGCACTCTTGGGCTACATACCACCGGAGGGCTCTGTAGCTCTCATCCAACCGCATCTCTGCCTGGATCAGCCTGCTTAACTCAGCTGTCCACTCCTGCTTTGGTTGTTCCCCCAATAACGGCATTTGTACTTCATACTGCGACCAGTACCTTACATAGATGGAGGGGAGAATCTTTCCCTGGTGTTGCTGCTCGAGAGCTAGCACTTTCTTCCAGAGTTCGTAGCGGATCGAATCCGACCATCCCAGAAGGACCTCCTCTGATACTGGTCCTCTATGCTGTATCTGCATCTCTCGCAACCTCCTTCCAAATTCCTCTTCCATGGCGGCTGGTTATTTAGGCCTTGTCTCCGATTGCCGTATTTCCGCCATTCTCCGCTCATGTTGCCGCTCTAGTTCTCTCTTTTGTCGCTCTCGTTCTCTCTCTTGTCGCTCTAGTTCTCTCTTTTGTCGTGCATCCTGCAGCTGGATGCCTCTAATGGCTTCCTGTATGGCGGCCTCTGATGGGTTAGCACCATATAATGCCAAAAGCTGTTGAACTCGTTGCTGAAACAAATCTTCAACTGACCTGCATCACCCTTCTTCTAGTCCATCTCGGCTCTCAAGTAGGTCTTTCAGCGTGACTTTCCTGCAGGCTGCATAGCTGGTCATTCACTGTGGTGGTTTGGAGTGTCCCAGGAACTGGAGGGAAAATCCCGCTGCTGCCAACCAATGTAACGGCACCCCAAATATGAAAGGGGGGTGTAACGCCATTTACGATGTTCCCCTCTCCTGGACACACATCCACTCGCTACCAATCTTCCAAAGCCAGACGACTACTTCCCATATAATTAATCCTTCTGGAAGAACGAGAAGCACGCTCTGTATCTTCCTAAATCGAATGACTTTTATTGAGAAACTGTAACTTTTATATACATCTAATACACAGTAGTTTAACATGAACAATGGCCCAGCTCCACCCACACATTACAAGACTCAACACATTACTTTGACATCTGTTAGGAGACAACAGACTTTACACAATAGACGTAACGATCTTCAATACACATCTCCTCATGAAAGGGTTGGCAGACGCTCCGTCTGCAGAGTACAATACACACAGGCATAGTGTTAACTATCTCTATTCACACCAGCCCTTTATGTTTAAATAACTATGCATGACCTTTATTTACCAGACTGTCTGGCACTTTACAATACACACAAGGGCAGACTCAATTTCCCCAATCCACATCACCACAACCAATGAACAGGTCCCTTAGAAGCTGGGATTTATATCACACTGGCAGGTAACACATCTCTCAATTAACCTGGTAAGTTTCAGAATAAAACAATATTGTGGACTAATATTCCTATTTCAATTTCCAGCCAGCCAAGCCATATTCTTAATATCCATGGTTTCTTGGCTCACCCTGTGTCCAACGTGACCCTCCTGTCACACCAACACACTGTAAATGCACAAGGTTAATGAAAGAATATCACTGACACTGTCCCTGCCTATTCTTCTCTTTCCCTGTATACCAACACACTGTAAATGCACAAGGTTAATGAAAAAATATCAAAGACACTTTCCCTGCCTATCCTTCTCTGTCCCTGCATGCTAACACACTACACAAGGCTGCTGTGCTGGCGGCCTTTTATAGTGTGGGGCGTGTACTAAACCCCCCTGAGCTATAATTGGCCACAGGCATCCTGCCTGTGGCCAATTATGGCTCTCCTAGCTGCCGACGCTGTGATTGGCCAAGCATGCGGGGTCACAGTGTATGCTTGGCCAATCACAGCGCCGGCAATGCACTGCGATGGCGCAGTGTATTGTGGGCCGTTCGCGTCACACGAATTTGGTGCGAACGGCCCACAAAGTTCTGGTTTCGCCGAACAGACGAACAGCCGATGTTCGAGTTGAACATGCATTCGACTCGAACACCGAGCTCATCCCTACTCCTAAACGGAGGGAGACAACTGGAAGTGAGAGGAAATCTACCCCCTGAGAAGGGAAATTCTCTCAAGTAAGAGTTAATATGGGAAAAAAAATGTCTCCACTGATGCTTTATCACCAATCCTTGTTTCCCTAAAAAACCCACATTTTCAAAATCCAATTGTCATTGGGCCAGAAAGTGAGGTGAAATATTCTGAACAGGGGCACAGACAGCAAAACAAATGTTACAGGGGTGATGATAACCCTTCCCTAGGATATCCAAAAAGCTTAAAAATAGATTTTTTGTCTGGAGCTACACTTACAAAATGTACCTGTTCCAAATTACAAACAGATTCAACTTAAGAACAAACCTACAGTCCCTGTCTTTCTTGGGACCACCTGTATACTGCTGTTAAGAAGAGTATATAGGGCCTGGGGGCCCCACGCCTTTTCTTTTTTTAATTTGTGTGCGGGGTTCCCCTTAATATCCATACAAGACCCAAAGGGCCTGGTAATGGGCTGGGGGGAGGGGGGTACCCATGCCATTTTTCTCAATAATTTTCATCTATATTGCCGGGACCCAACATTACATTAAAGCCGCAAGCAGTTTTAAATGACTTTTATTCCTTTAGAAATGTCATTTTGTGCAGGGACTGTTCTAAACACGGGAAACACGTGCCACTTCACAGGCATACTATAGACACCCCCCAGGTACAATATTTAAAGGAATATTTTACTTTTATTTTTTCACTTTAAGCATTATTAAAATCACTGCTCCCGAAAAAACGCCAGTTTTTAAAACTTTTTTTTTGCATTGATACATGTCCCCTGGGGCAGGACCCGGGTCCCAAAACCCTTTTTAGGACAATACCTTGCATATTAGCCTTTACAATTTGCTCTTTTGATTTCTCACATTCGAGTCAAATAGACTTTAACGGTGTTTGAAAGTTTGCGCAAACTTTTGGCCTGCTCGCATGTTCTGGATGTGAACCGAACCGGGGGGTGTTCGGCTCATCCCTAGAAGACAGCCATGCAGGGAAAGGCATCCGGCAAGACACCACATCTGCATGTGTAGGAGCGCTGTCTCCTATGGCAACAGTCTTAGAACATTTCCTAACATAGATTGTAACAAACTCCTTTACTTTTATACAGTCACTTCTTGTAGACTCTCAGCCCACTGAGCTCCCAGTCTCTCTCCCTAGATTTTCTAAATTCACTGCCACTGAATACCATGAGCTCTTCTAATCTTCTTACTTTAGTATCTTCCTCCCTGCTGGGTCCCTGGCTTGGCACTCCAGATACTCCTCAGGCGTCACCCCACTGGCTGGGTCCCTGGCTTGGCACCTGCTGAAGTTTCCCGATTCTTCACCGTCCCCGGTTAGTGAGAATACTGCTTTGGTACTTGCTTCAGCTACTCACTGTGGTCCCTGGTAAGAAGGTGGTTGGTCCCTTAGTGGCGACAGCTTCTCCTCTACCTCCGACCACAACAGGTTCTCTGGCCGGCAGAACCATCACTTCTGGTTGGACTGCAAGCCGCAATCCCAACCCTACGCTGCTCTCTTGCTTCTGGATAGGCCTTTCAGACAGCCTAGCAGCTAGATGTGCCCGGGATAGGCCCAAACTCCGGCCTAGCAGCCCAGGCAGCACAACACATGTCCACCTAGACAGCCATCCAGGTGGCACAGAACATAGATCACCTGACCTCACCCAAATAAATAGGCTCTCCCAGCAGGCCAAGGGACCCAAGAAAATCCTTGCCTATTGGCTGAGATACCCTATCTATTCCTAATCTGTTCTTGCAATGCCCTTGTCCTATTTAATGTCACCAAATACCCAGCCATCTAGTGACAGAAGAGAGAAGTGCAGCAATTCCAGACTTAGGGTGACATCTATTTATCCCTCACAATTGGCCAAGGTAAATACACCTGGAAGGTAAATTTAGGAGCAACCCTGCCTAAACATCAGGGTGCTACATGCATTTTTAGGGTGGGCCCCCCAAGTCTATCTTTGGTTGGAGCTGGTGTCCATTATAACTGTTTGAACATACTTGATGTTAACTGTAGTTGCTTGAAGAACTAAAAATCTTGCCCTGCCCTGATGTAAAACGAAAATTGTAAATAGAAAACAAGTCCTTGTATTAAAGCTACAATTCTCAATACAATTCTTAAGGCCAATAGGGTTTGGCAACTTTTTTTTATTGTTTGTTTTTAATTACAGCTGCATGTTAAACATTTCATCTTTTCTTGCTATGCATATAAAATGGCCAATGCTAAGATCAGTATATCACATTTACAAAATGTTTGTGGCAAAACTAAAGAATATCATAATATTGTCTAACTGAAGGCTTGGTTCTTTTTTGGTCTGGTGATCTTGTTTGTATTTACAATACAAGCCTAATTCCAAACATATCTGTGTTTAAAGCTTTCCTATCACATTCTGTCCCTATGGAGTCCCATACAAATATCAGTGTGTAATCCAATCTGATAGAATTCATATCAGAGCTGTGGAAAAAAACGCACAGATTTGTTTACTATCTGTCACAATTCCCCTGCAGACTGATGCGATAGGATGGTAAAGTCACAGAAATAAGGATTATTGAGTCCACAGACTCTGTGGCCCTTTCAAGTGCTCATTTCCTCATGCAAGTGTCTTTATTAACTCTGGAAATAAGGAAATAAATTAGGCATGAGGAGCCTCCCAATAGAGCAAGCCAGGAGTAATTTTAGGAAAGATTATGAATGTAATTCACAGAAGGTATGTTTCTTATACCTAACATGACAGAAACAATAAAAAGAGTCCATGGGGACATCAGCCTCATTATTTTGACGTAGTCTTTGTGATGACTCTGCGTGAAGCGAATACGCCTGCTGTGACCCATTTCAAATGCTGCCTGATATACTTAATGCTGCCTAGCTTTCCTTAATCAACTGGAAGCATTACGTTTACATAGGGAGTTTCCTTTTTCTTTTTATTGAACCCAATGTTGCAATTATTATTATTTTTTTACTTATGGCTGTTAGTGATTTTGATTTATTTTCTGTACCAGTGTGGCACATTGAGGGTTTAGTATTTCTATTCAAATGCACATTGTAGAAAGAATATCAGAATAATAAATCTATTATTCATAAACAGACTGCGATTTACATTTCTATTAGTGGAAAGTGATCTATGATTGGAGTGGACGGATCTATTAATCATCCACCCATCCTCCATTCTTAGATGATGTTCCATTCATAGAAGTTGAAGTATGGCTTCTATAAAAGGCGGGGGCGGGAGGGGGGGAAGTTTAATGGACGGAGGAGGACTTCTAGTAAAAAACAGACTCATTATGCTGATTGTAAAATATTTTTCCTGTGGTGATTTTGCTGTTTTTTATTTTCACTGAGCTTAGGCTTTAACTACCAACGCGGTAGTCCAGTTCTGGGAGGCCACCATATGGTGGCCTCCCGTGATCAGCTGTGTCCAATCACAGCTGATCACAATGTCAACAGAAGCTGGTTACCGTCTCTCTTCACCGCTCCTTCTCATGCTGTCAGTGTGTGGAGGAGAGGAGAAAAGAGACGATAATTGGCTTCTGCCAATCTGTGTCCACCATTTTTGAAAATCTGTGCCCACCACTGCTGCCAATTACTACTCACCACTGCTGCCAATTAGTTCCCACCACTGCTGCCAATCAGTGCTCACTAATGCTGTCAATCAGTGCCCACCCCTGCTTCCAAGACAGTGCCCACCAGTGTCTCCTCATCAATGTCACCCACCAATGCCTTCTACCAGTGCTTATTAGTGCAACCTACCAGTGCCTATCAGTTTTGCCTACCAATTCCCATCAGTGCTGCCTATCACTGCTGCCTATCAGTGCCCATCAGTGCTGATAAGTGCCACCTGTCAGTGCCCATCAGTGCAGCCTCATCAGTGCTTTTTCATCAGTGCCCACCAGGTCCACCTCATCAGTGCCCATCAATGCCGCCTCATCAGTGCCGCCTCATCAGTACCCATCAGTGCAGCCTATTAGTGCCCATAAGTGCTGCCTCATCAGCACACATCAGTGAAGGATATAAAATACCTGTTTGAAAATGTTCAGTCTTTATTTGTTTATTTAGCAAAAATTTGGGTACAGTGTTGGATGCCTGCGCAATTGTCATTCAAAGTGCGACAGTGCTGAAAGCTGAAAATTGGCCTGAGCAGGAAGGGGGTGAAAGTGTCCACAGGGCAAGTGGTAAAGCCTTACCTAAGTGTCCTTCCTTTCAGTGACTAGACTGCAACATTGTATCTTTGTAGCAAGTCAAAATCAGATATTTGTGTTTAATCTTATTTTATTATTTAAAAGTCAGGGAAATTCAAATAAATACAAAAAGAGGTTTCATAGTAACATATAAGGATTTGGGAATACTCCCATAACCCAACATACACAAAATAGCCACCAAATCTTTGAATATACAGTATACTTATAGATACTCCCATAACCTAACATACACAAAATAGCCACCAAAACTCTGAATATACAGTATACTTATAGATACTCCCATAACCTAACATACACAAAATAGTCACAGAATCTCTGAATATACAGTATACTTATAGATAGTAGGTTACCCAAGTACCCCATAATAGCCATGCAGATCCCAAAATTTCATAAAAAATGGAATAAACAACTAACTAACGTAGAAAAGTTTCATATCAAAAACCTAACCAAAAACATAACAAGAAAGAAGGAGGGAAAGGAAAACGTGCTCTCCACCCTGCCTTGAAGACCACCTTAGGAGAAAAAGATGGATCTAAACTCTTGTGTGTAGTCCAGGTAGCCCAGATTGCAGCATGTTTATCATGTTCCACCTCTAGTAAATATTCCAAATCCATGAGCGAATACATTTCCAGTACCCATTCAGTCTAAGCAGGCACCACTGAGGATTTCCAGCTTCTAGGGATTATTATTCTAGCCGCTGTCAAAAAGTGGCAAAGTACGTCACATTTTGCAGTTGTAATTGAACTTAGCTGTGTTTCTGTAGTTATTGACTGTGTTCGCAAATAGCTGATTGCCAAGTACAATCAGATATTTGTGAACACTGCCGGGAACTACAGAACCACAGCTAAGGTAGCAGTATTTACATAGTGATATCATCCAAGGGCCAGCATCTCTGTCCAGGAAGTAATTGTTAACCCTGAAATATGCCTGAACAAATATGTCCTTCTGATGACAAAAGCAGATGTGGGCATTGTCAGGGGGAGGACTATGATTTCTGTAATAAATACCTAAAAGTGTTACACAGACACATTGCTTGCATGGATTCAACATGCAAATATATATTCAGTACACTTTCACAGTACAAACAAGATAAGAAACAGATGGGTTCATGTGTAGATGTTAAACTATAAAGGACCTTCTAAAAACAAAATAATCAAAATGTTTACATTTTGAAGGCTGCTCCCACTGGCCTCTTTAAATTGGAACTTTAATCTAAAAAAAAAAATGGACAGACAGGATGTTTAATGCAGAAAAGACATGCTGGATCTCTTGTGCATAAAAGTTGCTTACCCGCCTGTCTACAATTTACACTGAGCTACGTATGTGCAGCTCAATGTGGAGTTTCACAATGCCAAGATGCCGGAACGGCAGGGATCGATACACAGAAGCAGTGGCAGCCCGTCGATAGGGGGCGCAGGGGCGCCGCCCCCCCCCCCCCCAAAGCTACTTTTTAAAAAAAAAAAATATTTAAAGTGTCCCTCTTTAAGTGGGTGTGTTAAGGGCGCCAGATACGGGGTTCTATTGGAGGCATGACCCGTGTGTAAACACATGATTGGGGCTGAGAAGCTCTATTGGCGTAGTTTAGAGTGTGTTCGGGACGCAAAGCTTGTAGCCACGAAAACTCCACCTCTAGGCTCTAGCATTAGGTTTCCATTGCTTGTAATTGATTGGGTCCATAGGGTGGGGCTTTAATCAGACCTGCAGCGTCATTGGCTCACAGGCTGCCTGTCTCCTTCAGTAAGTGAGGGGGAAATCACCAGCAGAAGAGAACTGGTCAGGGCAGACAGGGAGCGATGTGCAGAGGCAGCTCCATTCATCTCCCTGTGACACAGACTCGGTGTCAGGTCACCTACGGCCAGGTGACAGATGCACACCATAGGGGGACAGGAGTGCACCGCAAGGTAGTGAACCCTATTGCTGACTGCTGCGGATAGGAAACTGGGTGGTTGTGGAAAGCGGGATCAGAGGATCACAACCGGGAACCTATAGGAAGCTAGAGCCAAGATTCCCCAGGGCGCGGAGTCTAAGACCCAGCAGGTCTTCTCCAGAGCCTCTAGTGGTGAGGATGTTATGCTGCAGGCTGAGTCCAGGTCGCGGCCCCTAGAGTCTCCTAGCTCACGCCCCGTAGGATAAGGGGACAAGAGGGGAAGCAGCAGCACAAGATATAAGAGTAACGAATAACAAGCTGAAAGTCAAGGGCCACAAGCAGACAAGGATAACGAAAGACAAGCCGAAGGTCAAGGGTCACGAGCAGACAGGGATAGTCGGGGACAAGCCAATAACGTAACAGAGAGACAGACGTAGCACACGGCAGGCAGGAACCCAAACACACAATGCCTAACTAACACGTTGATCAGCAAAGCAGGCTTGCAGTGCACAGGTTAATATAGTGTTCTGTGATAGGGCCTGGGGTGGAGTCTGGCTGGGAGGAGATTATAAAGGAAGCCAGGTGAAGGGGGTCTGGTCTCTAAGATGAACACATGAGGAGGAAAGGTAAGATGGCAGACAGACATTAATGCATATCCATGACAGTACCCTCCCTCTTACGAGGCCTCCCCCTTCCCCGCCTGGGCCCAGGTTTGGAGGGAAACTTCAGATGAAACTCCTTTAACAGACGAGGTGCAAAGACCTCAGATGCAGCGATCCAAGACCTCTCCTCAGGACCAAACCCCTTCCAATGAACGAGGTACTGAAGAACGCCTTTACAAAGTCGGGAGTCCAGAATTTGACTGACCTCGTACTCCTGATTATCCTCAGAGACAGGCGCCACGGTAGGGAGAGGATGAGAGAATTTATTGAGGACTAAAGGCTTCAGAAGGGCAACATGGAAGAAGTTAGTGATTTTAATGCTCTTAGGAATCTGGATTTTGAAACAAACTGGATTCAGTTTAGCAGTTACAGTGTATGGACCAATGAATCGTGGAGCAAACTTCAGAGAAGGAACTCGGAGCTTGATGTTCCTGGTGGAGAGCCAGACTTTGTCCCCTGGCTGAAGAGAAGGCGGTTTACGCCTGCGGCGGTCGGCAAAGCCTTTAAATTTTTCAGCAGCTGCCGGGAGGGAATCATGAACGTCACCCCAAACAGAATTGAGAGACTCCTGAACCGAAGCCAAAGCTGGAATATCTGGAGAACAGGTCATGGGAAGAGGAAGTTGAGGGTGTTTTCCATAAACAGTGAAAAAGGGTGTCTTCTGCGAGCTGGTAGTCACATGATTGTTATGGGAGAATTCTGCCCACGGAAGTAGAGAGGACCAATCGTCATGATGAGAAGACACAAAGGTGCGAAGAAAGACCTCTAACTCCTGATTAACTCTCTCAGTCTGTCCATTGGATTGAGGGTGGTAGGAAGAGGAAAAATCCAAGACAATATTGAGGGATTTGCAAAAGGCTCTCCAAAAACGAGACGTAAATTGGACTCCCCTGTCGGAAACAATATGAGAAGGAACCCCATGGAGGTGGAAAATTTCTCGAATAAAAATGGGAACCAAGGGGGGGCGTGGCCTGACATAGCATGGAGTAGGACGTGCATGATTTGAGCTCCGTCCAATACTCCTGTACAGCCCATCCTGCTCTTCAGTGTCATCCTGCACCAGCCCAGCGGGACCCCCTGGGGACCCTGAACATCCGTGGCCGCAAATCCACCATCCTCCGCTCGTACGGCGGCCTCCGCAGGGCCGCGATCCCGATCGCGGGTGCCGCATTTAGGAAAGCCCGCGGCTTCGGCCTAGCCCTGGAAGTTGGCGGCCATCTTGCTCCACCCGACCTGCCGCCTGTGCTGCTTCCTGGCCCTCCTGCTCTCAGGTAACAGCCTGCAGGGGCCCACCGAGTCCCCCTGAGGACCCCACACACCCACAGAGGCGGATCTATCAGCCTCTGACTGCGCGGCCGCCGCGTTCAGGAAAGGCCCCGGCTTCGGCCTAGTGCTGGTTGGCGGCCATCTTGCTTCACCCGGTCTGCTGACTAGTGACTCTTCCCGGCCCACCAGCCCTACAGCTCCCTACCATTCGGTATAGCCTGAGCTGCCTGCTTTGGAGGGGGGAGGGATCACAGCGGATACCTGCCATGACTCCGCCAAAAACGCCAAAGGCCACCCTGGCGAAATTGGACCAGTACCGCCGCCAGGAGGAGGAAAGAGATGGCGGCGCCGCAGGCGGTGAGCAGGACGCTACGGGAGGCAACACAGCTAAACTGCTCGAGGCGATCACATACTGCCGGACGTCCCTGACGGCACAAATAGAGGGGGTCAAGGTGGACCTTTCACTCATGCGACAAGACTTCCAAAAACTTTGTGAGCGTGTCACGACAGCCGAAACCCGCATTGGAGAGGTGGAGGACACAGTTACGCCGCTCCAAGTCAGCTTGGATCGAATGCAGCTCCAAATCAATCAGATTCTAAGCAAGCAAGATGATATGGAAAATCGGCTCCGGAGGTGCAACCTCCGTTTCATCGGGCTCCCCGAGGGAGCTGAGGGCAAAGATCCTACCACCTTCTTGGAGAAACTCCTTGTTGACACCTATGGCCGCGAGGCCTTCTCCCCCACCCTGGCGGTGGAGAGGGCTCATCGTATGCCTGCCAGATCTCCTCCACAGGGGGCTCCCCCCCGCACGTTTATAGCAAAATTCTTGAACTACAAAGATAGAGATGCGGCGCTGCGCATGGCCAGGGAAAAAGGTAACATCCACCTTGGAAACTCCAAGATCGCTATCTTCCCCGACTTTTCTGCCGAGGTGCAGCGCCGCCGCCAAGGCTTCATGGAGGCGAAGAGGAGGCTCCGGATACAACATCTTAAATACTCTATGCTATTTCCAGCTCGTCTTAGAGTCGAAAGGGACGGCCGTGTGTTCTTCTTTGAGGATCCTCAGGAAGTCATTGCCTGGTTGGAGCGTCCGGGGCCCGCCAGAGGGGGCGGCGGAGTGACCTGACCGAGCATGTTCATCAGCACTATTGATTGCCTGTCATCATCACCAGCACATTATACGCCGCAGCGGGAGTCTGCAAATCCTGGTATGTTACCCCCTTTTGTTGTCTCCCCTTTACTGCCCGCGGTGCATACCCTATTGCTCCTTACCCCTGGGACCCCCTTTTGCCTTCCCCTGCTATAATCCTCTTTCAATTGTAACCTGCAGAGGGGGTCTCCCATACTCAGGGCCCCCACTGACTGGTTGATCCATGTAACTACCCTGGAGACTGTAATTGCGGAGCACAATCAGTCCTACACTCTACATGCCTAACACAGCGAATTTTCGCCCCCCAGCAACCGGAACACGCATCTCTTTATTATGTGACTGCAGAACTTTATATACCATCGACCCCGCACTGTACTTCTGGTTCACAGTACAAGAAGAGCCTGTTGCTCTTTATTTGCGGGCATTGGATCTTCCACACCTCCCATGTGAGGCGATCGCTGCAGATCTTTTATGTAACAGCAAGATATTTTGGTTTTATCTGCTACCGGTTGTTACTTTCTTTTGGTTTTGGGAACATACCCGCATCAGTTGGGGAAGATGCAGGGTGGGGAGGGGGGAGGGGGAGGTTTGTTTTTTCTTGATGGACTGCAATACAACGAAGTGCATGCTAACATTGATACTGCATAGATGGCAAACCTTGTATTCATGTAATGCTACTGTCCCACGATATGTTTTAGTGTTTGAATTATGGCATCGATAAAACTGCTCACTTGGAATGTGCGTGGGCTTGGGGACAAGGTAAAGAGATCTGCAGTCTTCTCATTTCTCAAAAAACAACGAGCTGACATTGTGGTGTTAGTGGAGACACACGTTGAGGATCGGCTCCAGATGGCACTCCGCCGGCCATGGATTGGGTGGGCATATCATTCATCCCACTCGTCCCACGCCCACGGAGTCTCAGTTTTGATTGCCAAGACGGTACATTTTGAGCTGTGTGATGTTCAGTCTGACCCACAGGGGCGCTATGTCTTTCTTTCGGTTAAATTGTATGGTGAACCTTTCCTACTGATGGCATTCTATGTACCTCCACCATTTAATTCTACTATAGTCACAGAGGGCTTGCTATATATGACTCGTCATCCTTCAATTCAGGCGGTGTGGCTGGGGGATTTTAACGCTACGTTGAACCCTACATTAGACAAACTGTCGCCCTCGCCATTATCTACTACAGCTCCAACCCACACTAGATTCTCCCGACTTATCTCTTCCTTTAATCTCACTGACACCTGGCGTTTTAAATTCCCGCTCACTCGAGCTTACTCCTGTTTCTCAACTACCCATAACACCATGTCCCGTATAGATTTTATATTCATTTCTAGTACCCTTGCCCCAAGATTACTGGGAGCTGAATTTGCCCCCAGATTACTTTCAGACCATAGCCCATATTTCATTAGCCTCTCCATCCCATTAGACAAACCGCCCGTACGTGGCGCCTGAATCCATTTTGGCTCACCCTGTTGTCGGAGGATGACGAGCTTGGTAACAGTTGGAGAACTTACTTTTTAGAGAATGACGGATCTGCATCCCCAGACGTAGTATGGGAAGCCTTCAGACTGCATGCACGTCTGACTCTGACCTCCTTTATCAACAGGCTGAAGGCTAATTCATCAGCCATACTGGACAGGGCAATGCGGGATCTGTCCTCTGAACAGGGTTACATGTCGAACCCCTCTCCTGATCCTGCCCGACTCAGGTTACAAACCAGGGTGGTTAATCAGCTACAACACGAGACGGCCAGGAAAAAACTTTTCTTTGCCAGACAAAAATTGTATGAACATGGGGAGAGAGCGGGTAAACTGTTGGCCTACTTAGCACATAGTGAGGATAGACCCCCTACTGTCATTTCCCTCACTGGTCCTAATGGGGAAAAGATTACGGAACCCCAGGCTGTCACTTCCAAATTTAGGGACTTCTTTTCTCAACTCTATACGTCCCAGGTTTCTACCACTGACTCTCAATTGGAAGATCTACTGGTGGAAATCATCTTTCCACAGCTAGACGATGCCCAAATGGCTATGCTAGACGCACCTCTTACACTCGACGAAATAACCACAGCGATTGGGAGCTTCGCCAGATCCAAGGCCCCGGGTTCAGATGGGTTGCCCATAGAATTTTACGCCCAATACATCAAGATACTTGCCCCCAAGTTATTGTCCCTCTTCAACCATCTATTTGACAATTTCACCTTACCCCCATCGATGGGCGAGGCGGTAATTATCCTCATACCTAAGCCAGGCAAGCACCCAGGCCTCCCGGAATCTTATAGACCAATATCGCTCCTCCAGGTAGACATAAAGATTCTGGCTCAAGTACTTGCCCTACGCCTTAACCAAGTGATTCTAACCCTGATCCATTCTGACCAAGCTGGATTTATGCCGGGGCGTAACACCTCCTTCAACCTCAGAAAATTGTATAATAACTTACAAGCGACACATACTAATGTTGGGTCCCGGGTGGTGGTGGCTTTTGATACTGCCAAGGCCTTTGACTCAGTGGAGTGGCGGTACCTTTGGGGATGCCTCCGTGGCTTTGGTTTTGGACCTAAATTTATTAAGTGGGTTCAATTATTATATCTGGCACCCAGGGGTAAAGTAGTGGCCAACGGGAGGGCCTCCCAGACATTTGACTTATCCAGGGGCACTAGACAGGGCTGCCCACTGTCTCCGCTCCTCTACGCCTTGGCGGCGGAGCCCCTTGCAATCTCCATTAGAGAGGACCCCGAGATTCAGGGTCTCTGCCTTGGTTCCCTGACTGAAAAAATTAGCTTATACGCAGACGACACGCTACTATACCTGGCCGACTCTGCCACATCGCTTCGGAAGGCGTTACATACAATTGAACACTTTGGTCAGTTCTCTGGCCTTAAAATTAATTGGGAGAAATCTCAAATATTGCCTATGGATAGTTTCCCCTCTCCCAAGCTACAGGCACAGTTACCACTCCAGCGAGTGAACACTATCAAATATCTTGGAGTATTGGTGAATAGAACACCGGCTGACTATATATCCCTGAACATAGAACCCCTTTTCGATCTCATCAAGTCTAGAACCCAGGTATGGGCGAGACTACCGCTCGGCGTGTGGGGCCGCATTAACATTGTTAAAATGATATTATTTCCTAAAATATTGTATATACTCTGGCACACACCCGTATACTTACCCTTGAAATTTTTCAAGTCAATGGAGGCCATACTCAAGACATTTATTTGGGGTACCAACAGACACAAGCTGGCCTGGAGAGTCCTTAAGAACCCTACTGACCTAGGTGGAACAGCCCTCCCTGACTTAAATCTTTATTACCTTGCGTCCCAACTGTCTCAACTATACCACATAGATAAAACCGACAGACTCAGATTCCTCACCCTCCTCTGTCCACGGTGGGCACAACTGACCACTGACCCACTCACTGCAATTGCAGTGGGACATAGTGGGAATAACTGCAATAGAGACCGTGGGTCCCTATTGTACCAATATAGTCGCGTATGGGACATCACCACTAAAACATTAACGACCCCTAAACACAACAATTATACCCCCTTATGGCACAATAGACTACTCTCAGAGTTTCTCTTGATCCCTGACACAGAGATATGGTGCGAATATGGAATATATTATTTGCACCACATAATTTCCGATGGCACACTTAAAAACTTTGAGGACCTCCAAAATGAGTTCCTGCTGCCCAATTCTATGCTTTTTAGATTCTTCCAGGTGCGTCACGCAGCCCAAGCTCAGTTTCCCCAGCCTTTGCCACAATCTACGCCCAATGTTATTATGGCAGTGGTTAAGGGTGTGGACCCGCGAAAGCTGATCTCTGATTTTTATGTCATGCTTCTCACCCCATCATCTACCACGCTAGCTTACAGCCTTAAACCAAGATGGGAAAGGGAGGTGGGCCCACTGGAGGATGAGGAGTGGAGTGAAGCACTAGACTCGTGCAAGACTGTATCCCCCAAGCTCTCTGACAGACTGACCCAGTTATACGTGGTGCACCGAGCGTATCTCACCCCCTAAGAATCGCCCGCTTTAGACGACAGTTTTCTACCTTGTGCACAATGTGTAACCAAGCGACGGGCACATTCTTCCATCTACTCTGGGCGTGCCCGGTCCTTCAGGGTCTGTGGAAGCAGATTGTTGACTTCCTCCATGATGACATGGGATCCCCATTGACCCTGGACCCTAAACAATGCTTACTGGGGATATTCCCCGACTCTGAGATGGACAAATTCACTAAAACATTCTTGCATGAAACATTGTTTAATGCTAGAAAAATTATAGCCAGACAGTGGATGAGACCCACTCCCCCCAGCTTCAACGATTGGAAACTAGATATAAATAACACTCTTCCCTACAAAAAGTTCAAATACATCAACAGAGGTTGTCCAGATAAGTACTACAAAATCTGGGATCGATGGCTTGAGTCCGCAGACACATGCACTGATGGTCCGTAATACTATACATCCTTCTAGCGTGCAATTCCATGAATAGCGTGGACATAGGGTTTTCCACTTATTGATAGTCACTGAATCCAGTGTTCAATCTGAACAAGTTTTTTGATCTACTGTGCCTATATATGTATAAGCCACATTTCTTTGTTTTATGCATTTCTCCAGTATTGCCTTGTAACTTGCAGAATTATGTTCCAAATGTAAATTGTTCAATAAAAACTTTTTTCTCAGAAAAAAAAAAAAATGGGAACCAAGGCAGGAGCAGAAGGAAGACCAGGAAGAGGAACAAAATGAGCCATCTTGGAGAACCGATCGATTACCACCCAAATGGCTGTATTACTCTCAGACAGTGGGAGATCAGTGATAAAATCCATGGCAATATGAGCCCAGGGCTCTTTAGGGATGGGCAAGGGCATGAGGAGACCAGCAGGAGCTTGTGTGGAGGATTTAGACTGAGCACAGACATGACAAGCCTTAACGTAGTCTTTGACATCTGAGCAGAGATTAGGCCACCAGTAGTGACGACTAATGAGTAAGAAGGATCGGAGGAATCCAGAATGACCTGCCACCTTGGAATCATGTCCCCAACGAAGGATCTTAGCTCTTAGCTCAGTGGGGACAAAGGTCTTACCAGGCGGAATCTTAGACTTCAGGGTGGTAGAGTGGGCAGCAATGCACGAGGTTGGAATGATCGGCTCAGGTTCAGGGGCGGACTCCTCGTCAAAAGTGTCAAATGACCTAGAGAGCGCATCAGCCCGACCGTCGCAGGAACCAGGTTTGTAAGTAATCGTGAAGTTAAAACGGGCAAAGAAGAGACTCCACCTGGCCTGTCTAGGATTCAGACGTTTAGCATTCTGCAGATACTGTAAATTCTTGTGGTCAGTAAAGATCGTTATGGAGTGAGGGGAACCCTCCAAGAGATGACGCCACTCCTCTAACGCCAATTTTATCGCGAGAAGTTCCCGATCACCGATGGCATAATTCCTCTCTGCCTGAGAATTTTTTTTGGAGAAGAACGCACATGGTTGACGTCTCTTCTCAAAGAATTGATGAAGCACAGCTCCCACCCCCATTGAGGAAGCGTCCACTTCAATAAAAAATGCTTCCCCAGGATTTGGTCTCCTCAAGAGAGGTCCAGAAACAAAGGCCTGTTTCAGGTCGTGAAATGCAGAGACAGCTTCGGGAGGCCAGTCTTTGGCATTCGCACCCTTCTTGGTTAAAGCGATAATAGGAGCGGCAATGGAAGAGTAATTCCTTATGAACTGCCTATACTAATTTGTGAAGCCAAGAAAGCGCTGTGTGGCCTTGAGGCTAGCAGGAAGAGGCCAGTTGGTAATAGCCAAGACCTTCGCAGGATCCATACGAAGACCCGAACATGAGACAAAGCACCCCAAAAACAGGACCTCAGAACATTCAAAGGAACATTTCTCCAGCTTGGCATAGAGATTGTTCTCTCTAAGATGCTGAAGTACAGTGCGGACATGGTTTCTGTGGACGAGCAGATTTTCAGAAAAGATCAGAATGTCATCCAGATAGATGACAACAAACTGGTACAGCAGATCTCTGAAGATTTCATTGACGAAATTTTGAAACACAGCTGGGGCATTACACAAACCAAAAGGCATCACCAGGTATTCGTAATGCCCGTCTCTAGTGTTGAATGCAGTCTTCCATTCGTCACCCTCCCGTATTCGAATGAGATTGTACGCGCCTCTGAGATCCAACTTGGTGAAAATGGAGGCACCCTTCAACCTATTGAATAGTTCAGATATTAAGGGTAAGGGGTATCGATTTTTAATAGTAATCGCGTTTAAACCTCGATAGTCAATACAGGGTCTTAGGGTACCATCCTTTTTGGCAATGAAAAAGAACCCTGCCCCTGCAGGTGATGCGGATTTCCAGATGAAACCTCTCTCCATATTCTCTGCAACATACTCAGACATGGCCTGGGTCTCTGGGATGGACAGAGGGTAGGTACGACCCCTGGGCAGAGTTGCTCCGGGGACAAGATCAACAGCACAGTCAAAAGACCTGTGGGGAGGAAGCACCTCAGCTGATTTCTTACAGAACACATCCCGGTAATCACTGTATGCAGCGGGAAGATCAGAAGAAACAGAAGTGGTAGCAACCGGAAGTCTCTCTTTGGGGGCCACCTTGAGAAGACATGACGAGAAACATGAGGGACCCCAAGCCAGGACCTGCCCAGAGGCCCAGTCCACATGTGGAGAGTTGAGCTGCAGCCAAGGAAGGCCCAATACAATGGGGGTAGAGGCCTTGGGTAGAATGAGAAAGGATATCCACTCCTGGTGGAGAATCCCTACCGACATCCTAATGGGTAGCGTCTGGAAGCGAATAGGGCCCCCTGGGAGAACAGTGCCATCAATTGCCGAGACTACCAATGGGGTAGCGAGAGGTGAAAGGGTAAGCTTCATGGAAGAAGCAGTTCCCCAATCCATAAAATTGCCGGCTGCCCCTGAATCCAGATATGCAAGGGTTGATTGAGGAGAAGTGCCTACATGAAGGAACACCGGCAGGAGAAGGCGAGAAGGTGATGTTTCAGGGTCCAATACTCCACCTTCCAAATGTATTAAGCCCGAGCGTTCCCCGGACAGAAGCGAGCAAAAGTCACGAAAATGACCCTTGCCCCCACAATAGAGGCACAAGCCCAGAGTTCTGCGCCTAGCACATTCTTCGGGGGTTAGTCTGGTCTGGACCAGCTGCATAGGTCCCTCAGCAGGCAGAAGATGCTCCACGGGATGAAGGGAGGGGAGCTCAGACTGGCTAGGACCCAGAGAGTGCTGGCGTCTTTTTTCTAAGGACCTCTCTTGAAAACGAATGTCGATCTGATTGCATAACGAAATTACATCGTCCAGACCGACGGGAATGGCTCTTCCCGCTAATTCGTCTTTCACTCGGTCAGAGAGGCCATGTAAAAAGGTAGCGACCAGGGCCTCATTATTCCAGCTCAATTCAGCTGTGTGGATACGGAACTGAAGAGCATATTGTCCCACTGAACTAGATTCTTGGCGAAGACGTAAGACAGCACTAGCCGCTGAAGAAGCCCGAGCCGGCTCTTCGAAGATTTTACGAAAGAGCTTTGAGAAGTCGGACAGGCTGGAAACCACCAGATCATTCCTCTCCCACAGGGGGGCAGCCCAGGCCAAAGCTTCACCGGAGAGGAGGGAAATGATATAGGCTACCTTAGCCCGGTCAGACAGGAAGTTTTGAGGCTGAAGCTCAAAATGAATCATGCATTGGCTGAGAAACCCCCTGCAGGCCTTGGAGTCCCCAGAGAAACGGAACGGAGCTGGCAGTGTTAGTGAGTGTGTGGCTGCGACTGGTGCGATAGGTACAACCGCTGGTTGTACTTGAGGTTGCGGATTCGGGGTTCCCAAGGAGGCCTGAAGCTGTTCGAATCGAGAAGCCAGATCCTGGAGGAATCGCATCACCTGAGTCTGATTCGATTCCTGGGTTTCAAGTCTGCGAACTATGCCCTGCATGTCAGCCGGGTTCATGGCTGATCAAACTGTCAGGTCACCTACGGCCAGGTGACAGATGCACACCGTAGGGGGACAGGAGTGCACCGCAAGGTAGTGAACCCTATGGCTGACTGCTGCGGATAGGAAACTGGGTGGTTGTGGAAAGCGGGACCAGAGGAGCACAACCGGGATCCTATAGGAAGCTAGAGCCAAGATTCCCCAGGGCGCAGAGTCTAAGACTCAGCAGGTCTTCTCCAGAGCCTCTAGTGGTAAAGATGTTATGCTGCAGGCTGGGTCCAGGTCGCGGCCCCTAGAGTCTCCTAGCTCACGCCCCGTAGGATAAGGGGACAAGAGGGGAAGCAGCAGCACAAGATATAAGAGTAACGAATAACAAGCTGAAAGTCAAGGGCCACAAGCAGACAAGGATAACGAAAGACAAGCCGAAGGTCAAGGGTCACGAGCAGACAGGGATAGTCGGGGACAAGCCAATAACGTAACAGAGAGACAGACGTAGCACACGGCAGGCAGGAACCCAAACACACAATGCCTAACAAACACGTTGATCAGCAAAGCAGGCTTGCAGTGCACAGGTTAATATAGTGTTCTGTGATAGGGCCTGGGGTGGAGTCTGGCTGGGAGGAGATTATAAAGGAAGCCAGGTGAAGGGGGTCTGGTCTCTAAGATGAACACATGAGGAGGAAAGGTAAGATGGCAGACAGACATTAATGCATATCCATGACACTCGGCATCCAGCAGTGCACACAGAGGGATCACACAGAAATCTTCAGGTACATTTCTACATGCCAGGACTGGAGGGGGGAGGGGGGGCAGAAGGGGCTATTATCACTGTGTCCTGAGAGACTGTAAACAGCATTTTAATCTCCACCTCTCTCAATGTAACGCAAGTCTGTAAACCTTCCCTTTTCTCCCCTGCCTTCAGCTGCTATAGAGAAACAAAAGGCATTGTTCTTAAATTAACATTTTTCACATGTAAATCGCGCGGTCATTGTTATGCAAATTAGATCGGCCGCCGCGAATCATCCGTTGCATGCCGCCCACCTAGACACCATACAGGTGAGCATAGGGGGCATGTAGAGGTAAGCAGATGATGAGTCAGAGTTGTACTGATGGGAGATAAGAATACAGAGATTAGTAGACAGATGGGGAGGCACAGTAGGTGTACAGACCCAGGAACTCAGCACAGGGATGATGGGAACCCCTCATAATGGGCACAGCAGGTGTACAGACCCAGGAACTCAGCACAGGGATGGTGGGAACCCCTCATAATGGTCACAGCAGGTGTACAGAACCGGGAACTCAGCACAGGGATGGTGGGAACCCTCATAATGGGCACAGCAGGTGTACAGACCCAGGAACTCATTACAGGGATGGTGGGAACTCCTCATAATGGGCACAGTAGGTGTACAGACCCAGGAACTCAGTACAGGGATGGTGGGAACCCTCATAATGGGCACAGCAAGTGTACAGACTAAGAAACTCATTACAGGGATGGTGGGAACCCCTCATAATGGGCACAGCAGGTGTACAGACCCAGGAACTCAGTACAGGGATGATTTAAAGAGATGGGCTTGAGGTCACATACCTCAGGATTTTTTACGGTGTCAAAAATAGGATTTAGTATTGATAGTCACTGAATCCAGTGTTCAATCTGAACAAGTTTTTTGATCTACTGTGCCTATATATGTATAAGCCACATTTCTTTGTTTTATGCATTTCTCCAGTATTGCCTTGTAACTTGCAGAATTATGTTCCAAATGTAAATTGTTCAATAAAAACTTTTTTCTCAGAAAAAAAAAAAAATGGGAACCAAGGCAGGAGCAGAAGGAAGACCAGGAAGAGGAACAAAATGAGCCATCTTGGAGAACCGATCGATTACCACCCAAATGGCTGTATTATTCTCAGACAGTGGGAGATCAGTGATAAAATCCATGGCAATATGAGCCCAGGGCTCTTTAGGGATGGGCAAGGGCATGAGGAGACCAGCAGGAGCTTGTGTGGAGGATTTAGACTGAGCACAGACATGACAAGCCTTAACGTAGTCTTTGACATCTGAGCAGAGATTAGGCCACCAGTAGTGACGACTAATGAGTAAGAAGGATCGGAGGAATCCAGAATGACCTGCCACCTTGGAATCATGTCCCCAATGAAGGATCTTAGCTCTTAGCTCAGTGGGGACAAAGGTCTTACCAGGCGGAATCTTAGACTTCAGGGTGGTAGAGTGGGCAGCAATGCACGAGGTTGGAATGATCGGCTCAGGTTCAGGGGCGGACTCCTCGTCAAAAGTGTCAAATGACCTAGAGAGCGCATCAGCCCGACCGTCGCAGGAACCAGGTTTGTAAGTAATCGTGAAGTTAAAACGGGCAAAGAAGAGACACCACCTGGCCTGTCTAGGATTCAGACGTTTAGCATTCTGCAGATACTGTAAATTCTTGTGGTCAGTAAAGATCGTTATGGAGTGAGGGGAACCCTCCAAGAGATGACGCCACTCCTCTAACGCCAATTTTATCGCGAGAAGTTCCCGATCACCGATGGCATAATTCCTCTCTGCCTGAGAATTTTTTTTGGAGAAGAACGCACATGGTTGACGTCTCTTCTCAAAGAATTGATGAAGCACAGCTCCCACCCCCATTGAGGAAGCGTCCACTTCAATAAAAAATGCTTCCCCAGGATTTGGTCTCCTCAAGAGAGGTCCAGAAACAAAGGCCTGTTTCAGGTCGTGAAATGCAGAGACAGCTTCGGGAGGCCAGTCTTTGGCATTCGCACCCTTCTTGGTTAAAGCGATAATAGGAGCGGCAATGGAAGAGTAATTCCTTATGAACTGCCTATAATAATTTGTGAAGCCAAGAAAGCGCTGTGTGGCCTTGAGGCTAGCAGGAAGAGGCCAGTTGGTAATAGCCAAGACCTTCGCAGGATCCATACGAAGACCCGAACATGAGACAAAGCACCCCAAAAACAGGACCTCAGAACATTCAAAGGAACATTTCTCCAGCTTGGCATAGAGATTGTTCTCTCTAAGATGCTGAAGTACAGTGCGGACATGGTTTCTGTGGACGAGCAGATTTTCAGAAAAGATCAGAATGTCATCCAGATAGATGACAACAAACTGGTACAGCAGATCTCTGAAGATTTCATTGACGAAATTTTGAAACACAGCTGGGGCATTACACAAACCAAAAGGCATCACCAGGTATTCGTAATGCCCGTCTCTAGTGTTGAATGCAGTCTTCCATTCGTCACCCTCCCGTATTCGAATGAGATTGTACGCGCCTCTGAGATCCAACTTGGTGAAAATGGAGGCACCCTTCAACCTATTGAATAGTTCAGATATTAAGGGTAAGGGGTATCGATTTTTAATAGTAACCGCGTTTAAACCTCGATAGTCAATACAGGGTCTTAGGGTACCATCCTTTTTGGCAATGAAAAAGAACCCTGCCCCTGCAGGTGATGCGGATTTCCGGATGAAACCTCTCTCCATATTCTCTGCAACATACTCAGACATGGCCTGGGTCTCTGGGATGGACAGAGGGTAGGTACGACCCCTGGGCAGAGTTGCTCCGGGGACAAGATCAACAGCACAGTCAAAAGACCTGTGGGGAGGAAGCACCTCAGCTGATTTCTTACAGAACACATCCCGGTAATCACTGTATGCAGCGGGAAGATCAGAAGAAACAGAAGTGGTAGCAACCGGAAGTCTCTCTTTGGGGGCCACCTTGAGAAGACATGACGAGAAACATGAGGGACCCCAAGCCAGGACCTGCCCAGAGGCCCAGTCCACATGTGGAGAGTTGAGCTGCAGCCAAGGAAGGCCCAATACAATGGGGGTAGAGGCCTTGGGTAGAATGAGAAAGGATATCCACTCCTGGTGGAGAATCCCTACCGACATCCTAATGGGTAGCGTCTGGAAGCGAATAGGGCCCCCTGGGAGAACAGTGCCATCAATTGCCGAGACTACCAATGGGGTAGCGAGAGGTGAAAGGGTAAGCTTCATGGAAGAAGCAGTTCCCCAATCCATAAAATTGCCGGCTGCCCCTGAATCCAGATATGCAAGGGTTGATTGAGGAGAAGTGCCTACATGAAGGAACACCGGCAGGAGAAGGCGAGAAGGTGATGTTTCAGGGTCCAATACTCCACCTTCCAAATGTATTAAGCCCGAGCGTTCCCCGGACAGAAGCGAGCAAAAGTCACGAAAATGACCCTTGCCCCCACAATAGAGGCACAAGCCCAGAGTTCTGCGCCTAGCACATTCTTCGGGGGTTAGTCTGGTCTGGACCAGCTGCATAGGTCCCTCAGCAGGCAGAAGATGCTCCACGGGACGAAGGGAGGGGAGCTCAGACTGGCTAGGACCCAGAGAGTGCTGGCGTCTTTTTTCTAAGGACCTCTCTTGAAAACGAATGTCGATCTGATTGCATAACGAAATTACATCGTCCAGACCGACGGGAATGGCTCTTCCCGCTAATTCGTCTTTCACTCGGTCAGAGAGGCCATGTAAAAAGGTAGCGACCAGGGCCTCATTATTCCAGCTCAATTCAGCTGTGTGGATACGGAACTGAAGAGCATATTGTCCCACTGAACTAGATTCTTGGCGAAGACGTAAGACAGCACTAGCCGCTGAAGAAGCCCGAGCCGGCTCTTCGAAGATTTTACGAAAGAGCTTTGAGAAGTCGGACAGGCTGGAAACCACCAGATCATTCCTCTCCCACAGGGGGGCAGCCCAGGCCAAAGCTTCACCGGAGAGGAGGGAAATGATATAGGCTACCTTAGCCCGGTCAGACAGGAAGTTTTGAGGCTGAAGCTCAAAATGAATCATGCATTGGCTGAGAAACCCCCTGCAGGCCTTGGAGTCCCCAGAGAAACGGAACGGAGCTGGCAGTGTTAGTGAGTGTGTGGCTGCGACTGGTGCGATAGGTACAACCGCTGGTTGTACTTGAGGTTGCGGATTCGGGGTTCCCAAGGAGGCCTGAAGCTGTTTGAATCGAGAAGCCAGATCCTGGAGGAATCGCATCACCTGAGTCTGATTCGATTCCTGGGTTTCAAGTCTGCGAACTATGCCCTGCATGTCAGCCGGGTTCATGGCTGATCAAACTGTCAGGTCACCTACGGCCAGGTGACAGATGCACACCGTAGGGGGACAGGAGTGCACCGCAAGGTAGTGAACCCTATGGCTGACTGCTGCGGATAGGAAACTGGGTGGTTGTGGAAAGCGGGACCAGAGGAGCACAACCGGGATCCTATAGGAAGCTAGAGCCAAGATTCCCCAGGGCGCAGAGTCTAAGACTCAGCAGGTCTTCTCCAGAGCCTCTAGTGGTAAAGATGTTATGCTGCAGGCTGGGTCCAGGTCGCGGCCCCTAGAGTCTCCTAGCTCACGCCCCGTAGGATAAGGGGACAAGAGGGGAAGCAGCAGCACAAGATATAAGAGTAACGAATAACAAGCTGAAAGTCAAGGGCCACAAGCAGACAAGGATAACGAAAGACAAGCCGAAGGTCAAGGGTCACGAGCAGACAGGGATAGTCGGGGACAAGCCAATAACGTAACAGAGAGACAGACGTAGCACACGGCAGGCAGGAACCCAAACACACAATGCCTAACAAACACGTTGATCAGCAAAGCAGGCTTGCAGTGCACAGGTTAATATAGTGTTCTGTGATAGGGCCTGGGGTGGAGTCTGGCTGGGAGGAGATTATAAAGGAAGCCAGGTGAAGGGGGTCTGGTCTCTAAGATGAACACATGAGGAGGAAAGGTAAGATGGCAGACAGACATTAATGCATATCCATGACACTCGGCATCCAGCAGTGCACACAGAGGGATCACACAGAAATCTTCAGGTACATTTCTACATGCCAGGACTGGAGGGGGGAGGGGGGGCAGAAGGGGCTATTATCACTGTGTCCTGAGAGACTGTAAACAGCATTTTAATCTCCACCTCTCTCAATGTAACGCAAGTCTGTAAACCTTCCCTTTTCTCCCCTGCCTTCAGCTGCTATAGAGAAACAAAAGGCATTGTTCTTAAATTAAAATTTTTCACATGTAAATCGCGCGGTCATTGTTATGCAAATTAGATCGGCCGCCGCGAATCATCCGCTGCATGCCGCCCACCTAGACACCATACAGGTGAGCATAGGGGGCATGTAGAGGTAAGCAGATGATGAGTCAGAGTTGTACTGATGGGAGATAAGAATACAGAGATTAGTAGACAGATGGGGAGGCACAGTAGGTGTACAGACCCAGGAACTCAGCACAGGGATGATGGGAACCCCTCATAATGGGCACAGCAGGTGTACAGACCCAGGAACTCAGCACAGGGATGGTGGGAACCCCTCATAATGGTCACAGCAGGTGTACAGAACCGGGAACTCAGCACAGGGATGGTGGGAACCCTCATAATGGGCACAGCAGGTGTACAGACCCAGGAACTCATTACAGGGATGGTGGGAACTCCTCATAATGGGCACAGTAGGTGTACAGACCCAGGAACTCAGTACAGGGATGGTGGGAACCCTCATAATGGGCACAGCAAGTGTACAGACTAAGAAACTCATTACAGGGATGGTGGGAACCCCTCATAATGGGCACAGCAGGTGTACAGACCCAGGAACTCAGTACAGGGATGATTTAAAGAGATGGGCTTGAGGTCACATACCTCAGGATTTTTTACAGTGTCAAAAATAGGATTTAGTATTGAAAAACCAAAAGGAATCCAATGACAATAGATTTATATAAAAATAAAACAATATTTATTAATATTCATAAAAAAGGAAAATGAAATTTTCCTAAAAGTTCAACATATACAACATTTGGAGCTAGGTACATATACAACAACCGTTGAACTCGACATGTTTCGCTCAAAATTGGAGCTTCTTCAGGAGTGATCCACGGTCTAATAGTACACTAGAAATGAAATACAAAAAATGAACAAAGGAACATCCATAAAATGTATTATACAACACATCTATTGGAACATCCACAAAAAATAGGTTAACAAGAAACGGCAAATTTAAATTGCAGTACTTGTCACATTATCAAAGTATTTAATAATATACACGTTCAATATTTTTAAATAATATAGAATCAGGACAACATAAATCTAATAAGAATTGTTACATAGTATATTAAAGTAGCAATAAACAATGTGGTCAAAACATAGCACCTACCAATTAAATGTTAAAGATGAAGGAGGTATTTTAGCAATTCAAGATCGAAATCTCGGATTGCCCTGTAGCTCCACCTGCGGAAAAGGGGATGAGCACAAAAGTACCCCAGCTAATGAAAAAAACAAAATGAAATGAACGCACCCTCCCAAACGTTGTTTGTAGAGAGGCAACAAAATCAGTATTGATAATGATCCTGCTGGAAATGATACAGAGAAATTCCTAAATTGGGACCTGCAGATGAGTAAAAATTATATATTAGAGAATATGCTATAAGTGAATTCAACATTAGTTAAATTCACAAAAAATATAATAATAAGTTTATATTGGAAATATAAAAATATGAAAATACCTGATTGATCGAATCATTGATTTTAGTAAAGTATAAGTCGCAATGCTGGATCTTACTGTTGAAAACCGCAACAATTCATTCAGATTTGTATAAAGATCCTGTGCATAAAAAGTAAATGGATATCATAGTGTCAGAAAAAGACTGAAGTACATATCCATCCTGCAGCCCTACTGAGTATATAAAACACATACCTTAAAAGAGTAGTTTAGTACTTCATTGAAACCGCTGCATTCGCGGCAATCATGGCATGTAGGAACCAAACAATTTTCAAGCAGGCTCACAATCCCCAGCGCAAGGGGAATGACAGAATGATGTGGCGAAGTACCGCCAATTTATACTCATCCCGGCGCGGCAAACGTCTGATGTCATTGCCGTGCGGCGGACGCATAACGTGGGGGCGGTACCCAGCAGCTGGACGCTAATGTTTAATTAAATGGGGCCGGAAGAGAAATCATTTTGAGAAATCCCCGGATCCCTTATCATGTACAAGACATGAAAGGGAAGGCGCAGTTGGGGATGGTGGGAACTCCTCATAATGGGCACCTCAGGTGTACAGACCCAGGAACTCTGCACATGGATGGTGGGAACCCTGCATAGTGGGCAAAATAGGTGTACAGATCCAGGAACTCAGTACAGGGATGGTGGGAACCCCTCATAATGGGCACCGTAGGTGTACAGACCCGGGAACTCAATACAGACTGTCCTTATACATTTACTTGAGATCACTTAGAGCCGGTGGGTCTCTATAGTGGGAGGTAGCGGCAACACCCCATGCTTTTATATTATATCCTATCCTCCCTAGGGAGTTCTTAGGGGGTCTGCAACCTCTGTCTGGTGTTTTCCTGAGCGCGGATTCCCTACTTCTTTAATAATAGTCTAATGTCCATAAAATTTCATAATCTACCCAATAGACCTCATGCACACAGGGTGTTTGCTTTGCTCCTCTAAACATCAGAACTCCTAGCAGGGGAAAAGCCCACTGCAGGCGCATCATGCCTTTTATCGTAAATGTATCCTATTGGCCAAAATATTTATTTGTTGGGCCCACTCTATCTCACAGAAATGGCTCCCCATTACACACCAATTAGAGCATTGCGGTCAGGGCTTCAAAATAGGATCATCCAAGCACCCGCCCGACTCCAATCCTTGGGAGGTCGACAAATGCAGACTATGGGCGCGGCCCTTTGGAACCAACTCCCCGACCATCTCCGGCTCCCAATGCGCCAAGCTCTTTTTAAAAGGCAATTAAAAACCCACCTTTTTAAAAACGCTTTTTCCTAACTACAGATGTAGAGACATTAAAATCTGTAATAATTAACGTCAACTTTGTTTTTCTACTCCTCTCGTGAGCCTTTCCTTCTTTTTTTTCTCTCCTCGCTTTTTCTCAAGTAGTTTTTTTTCTTTTCCCAAGGCTGATTGGTAAATTTATGGTACAGTACGCTTAGTTGCAGTCCTCCAAGACAGTATTTGGCGCAATATAAATTTACATATCAATCAATCAATTTAAATGCATTACCTCTCAAATGCGCCTAAATGCGTCTAGCGTTTCAGTGTGTTTAGCTTTTTTCTGCGCTTCACCTCCTCTCCTAAACGTGCTTTCCATGTTTTGTTTTTTTTCAGACTGTAATTGCTCTGCTTCTAATATGTCTGTAAACGCCTGTGTGCACATGGACACATAAGCTAACATACAGATGCTTTTACAGGCTGAGAAAAAAAATGTCAAATGCCAGTATTTTTTAAGCTTTAATCGGAGCCCTTTGTAATCTCATGTAGCCATATTCCTAAGAGATCATCACAAGTCTTTTTCTGTGCTTGATATACCATCAGTCCGATTCATGCTTCAGAGTAAGTTTAAGGCCCCGTTCAGGCTAGATTCACACTGTTGTGCAGAGAGGCTCACAGCAGGGGTCCGGTGTGTCCCTGTTCTCCATTTCAGGGATGAATCGGGCCCGAATTTTTGCCTGCATTTGGACCTAAAACAAAGTATATTTCCAGGTTGTAAGTTGGCAAATGTCATTGCAGATCCCTACTTGTTATTGCTTGTATTGAAACTTACATAATACAGTTGGTGTTCTGTACATTGACCGTGTACAAAACACCAACCTACATGTACACCATGTTTAAACATTTGCCAGTTTTATGAGTCATAGCGGGCAGCAGATGAAACTACATAGGTAATTGTAATTGTAAAAATACAAAATGTAGTGTAGTACTTAAATTTTTTTCTTATCAAAAGCGAAATAACCTTTTAAATGCAACCCCTGTTGTCTAACGTTTAATGTTGTAGAGAGGCTATGCAATAGGTTAATAAAGTCAGAACTTAAAATGCAAGTTTAACCACTTAAGCCCCGGACCATTACGCAGCTTAATGACCAGAGGTGTTTTTACAATTTGGCATTGCGCTGCTTTAACTGGAAATTGTGCGGACATGCAATGTTGTACCCAAACAAAATTTACGTCCTTTTCTTCCCACAAATAGAGCTTTCTTTTAATGGTATTTGATTGCCTCTGCGATTATTTTTTTTTGCGATATAAACGGAAAAAGACCGGAAATTTTGAAAAAAATTATATTTTCTACATTTTGTTATAAGAAAATCGAATAAACTCAATTTTAGTCATACATTTAGGCCAAAATGTATTCAGCCACACGTCTTTAGTAAAAAAAAATGTCAATAAGCGTATATTTATTGGTTTGCGCAAAAGTTATAGCGTCTACAAACTAGGGTAAATTTTCTGGAATTTACACAGCTTTTAATTTATGACTGCCTATCTAATTTCTTGAGGTGCTAAAATGGCAGGGCAGTACAAAACCCCCCCAAATTACCCAATTTTTTACAGCGATCAGAAAAACGATCGCTTAGTGACACTGGCAAAAGGGGATGAAAGGGTTACCTGAGGGCGATCAAGGGGTTAAACCTTTATAAGGGGGGGTTAGGCTACCCTGGACCTAAAGGGACCTACACTAACTGCCCTGACACTTTTACAGTTACAAATGTCACTGTTTGCAGTAATCAGTAAGTAAATAAATGATCACTGCAATCAGTGACACTGTGACTGGGGGCTGGAGGGTAATCTGGGGGTGACTGGGGGGGTGATCCTGTTCCTATGTGTGCTGGTGTCAGTGTAGTGTTTGTGCACTAACCTGACATCTTCTCTCCACGGCGCTCCGGTATGTGTGAGCGCCGCAGGGAGAGATGACATCACTTCCTCTGCCTGTGTTTACATTACACAGGCAGAGGAAGCATCCCATTTGCCGGGAGCGATCGCGAGGGGGTGGCCAGAAATCAATGGCTGCCCCCTCATCACGGATCGCTCCCGGAGCGATACCGACCTCTCACTGTACCGGAGGGGGGTCCGATCGGACCCCCCCCATACGAAGGCAGTCACGTACAGGTACGTGATTGTGCCTGTACCTGCCATTTTGCCGACGTATATATACAGTGGGTGGTCGTTAAGTGGTTAAACCATTTCCTAGTCTGTGATCTCCAGATATCGTCTGGGTTTTAAAACAAATTGAAGCTTCGCCGGTGTATAATGTGCAGCCTGGTATATGATGTGCAGAGCCCTGTGTATAATGTGTAGCCTGGTATATGATGTGTAGGGATGAGCTCTGGCGTGTTCGCATACTCCACATGCAGAGCCCGTTACAGCGCTGCGCTAATCACAGGCAGGGAGACATTGTCCTGATGCTCGGCTGCAGAGATCGGGAAATGTCTCCCTGCCTGTGATTAGTGAAGCGCCGTGCTGACTTCCTGGCGGGCTCTGCACATGGAGTATGCAAACGCGCCAAAACTCATCCTTAATGATGTGCAGAGCTCTGTGTATAATGTGCAGCCTGGTATATGATGTGCAGAGCCCGGTGTATAATGTGCAGCCTGGTATATGATGTACAGAGCCCGGTGTATAATCTGCAGCCTGGTATATGATGTGCAGAGCCCTGTGTATAATGTGCAGCCTGGTATATGATGTGCAGAGCCCTGTGTATAATTTGCAGCCTGGTATATGATGTTCAGAGCTCTGTGTATAATGTGCAGCCTGGTATATGATGTGCAGAACCCTGTGTATAATGTGCAGCCTGGTATATGATGTGCAGAACCCAGTGTATAATGTGCAGCTTGGTATATTATGTGCAGAGCCCTGTTTATAATGTACAGCCTGGTATATGATGTGCAGAACCCAGTGTATATTGTGCAGCTTGGTATATTATGTGCAGAGCCCTGTTTATAATGTACAGCCTGGTATATGATGTGCAGAGCCCTGTGTATAATGTGCAGCCTGGTATATGATGTGCAGAACCCTGTGTATAATGTGCAGCCTGGTATATGATGTGCAGAACCCAGTGTATAATGTGCAGCTTGGTATATTATGTGCAGAGCCTGGTGTATAATGCTGACACTATGAGTGGAATACAGGGGACGGAGTGGGTGGATTCTATAAGTGGCGTGGCTTATGAGAAGTGGGATGGGCCAACCGTGGAGGGGCAGGGTCTTGCGCCCCCATCCTAAAACTTCACCAGCCGCCACTGCCCAGAAGCCACCAGGCTGAAGATGTCAGCGGTCAGTGAGGAGCTCTGGGACATCACAGCAATGGAGAGAAGGTGAGTATAGCTCAGCTTTCAGTTTGAGAAAAATATTCAAGTAGCAGTGAGCCACACAAAGAATAACGTGGTTAAAGCAATGGTGCTGGAAGATGATCACACGGATTTGAAGATTATAACCATTGCAAATTAACTTCTTTCTTACAAAAATGTGACCCCTCCAGATCTATACTATCTAGGGAAAAATGTAGAAATAGAGCTTTATTCCACAGAAGTGAACTGAAACCTCCTAAAACATTCAGACCAGAATCATTCTGTTTTTATTAGTAATTAGTTAGCTTTAACCACTTAAGCCCCGGACCATTTGGTAGCTAAAGGACCAGAGGTGAATTCAGAATTTTGCACTGCGCTGCTTTAACTGTAAATTGTGCGGACATGCAATGTTGTATCCAAACAAAATTTGCGTCCTTTTCTTCCCACAAATAGAGCTTTCTTTTAATGGTATTTGATTGCCTCTGCGATTTTTATTTTTTGCGATATAAACAGAAAAAGACCGAAAATTTTGAAAAAAAATGATATTTTCTACTTTTTGTTATAAGAAAAATCGAATAAACTCAATTTTAGTCATACATTTATGCCAAAATGTATTCAGCCACATGTCTTTAGTAAAAAAAAATGTCAATAAGTGTATATTTATTGGTTTGCGCAAAAGTTATAGCGTTTACAAACTAGGGTGCATTTTCTGGAATTTACACAGCTTTAAATTTATGACTGCCTATCTCATTTCTTGAGGTGCTAAAATGGCAGGGCAGTACAAAACCCCCCCAAATGACCCCATTTTGGAAAGTAGACACCCCAAGGAAATTGCTGAGAGGCATGTTGAGCCCATTGAATATTTTTTTTGTCCCAAGTGATTGAATAATGACAAAAAAAAAAAAATTACAAAAAGTTGTCATTAAATGATATATTGCTCACACATGCCATGGTTATATGTTGAATTGCACCCCAAAATACATTCTTCTGCTTCTCCTGAGTACGGGGATACCACATGTGTGGGACTTTTTAGGAGCCTAGCCACGTACGGGACCCCGGAAACCAAGCACCGCCTTCAGGATTTCTAAGGGCGCAAATTTTTGATTTCACTCCTCACTACATATCACAGTTTTGAAGGCCATAAAATGCCAAAATAGCACAAAACCCCCCCAAATGACCCCATTTTAGAAAGTAGACACCCCAAGGAAATTGCTGAGAGGCCTGTTGAGCCCATTGAATATTTTTTTTGTCCCAAGTGATTGAATAATGACAAAAAAAAAATTACAAAAAGTTGTCACTAAATGATATATTGCTCACACATGCCATGATTATATGTGGAATTGCACCACAAAATACATTTTGCTGCTTCTCTTGAGTACGGGGATACCACATGTGTGGGACTTTTTAGGAGCCTAGCCGCGTACGAGACCCAGAAAACCAATCACCGCCTTCAGGATTTCTAGGCACAAATTTTTGATTTGACTCCTCACTACCTATCACAGTTTCGAAGGCCATAAAATGCCAAAATAGCACAAAACCCCCCCAAATGACCCTATTTTGGAAAGTAGACACCCCAAGCTGTTTGCTGAGAGGCATGGTGAGTATTTTACAGCTCTCATTTGTTTTTGAAAATGAAGAAAGACAATTTTTTTTTCTTATTTTTTTTTCAATTTTCAAAACTTTGTGACAAAAAGCGAGATCTGCAAAATACTCAAAATACCTCTCAGCAAATAGCTTGGGGTGTCTACTTTCCAAAATGGGGTCATTTGGGGGGGGGGGTTTGTGCCATCTGGGCATTCCATGGCCTCCGAATCTGTGATAGGCAGTGAGAAGTGAAATCAAAAATTTACACCCTTAGAAAGCCTGAAGGCGGTGATTGGTTTTTGGGGTCCCGTATGCGGCTAGGCTCCCAAAAAGTCTCACACATGTGGTATCCCCGTACTCAGGAGAAGCAACAGAATGTATTTTGGGGTGTAATTCCACATATGCCCATGGCATGTTTGAGCAATATATCATTTAGTGACAACTTTGTGCAAAAAAAAAAAAAAAAATTGTCTTTTTTCTGCAACTTGTGTCAACATATAAAATATTCCATGGACTCGACATGCCTCTCAGTATATAGCTTGGGGTGTCTACTTTCCAAAATGGGGTCATTTGGGGGGGTTTTGAACTGTTCTGGCATTTTATACACAACATTAGGAAGCTTACATCCACTCTTCTAACCACTTGAAGACAAAGCCCTTTTTGACACTTTTTGTTTACATAAAAACATATTTTTTTTGCAAGAAAATTATGTTGAACCCCCAAACATTATATATATTTTTAAAGCAAAGGCCCTACAGAATAAAATGGTGGGTGTTGCATTTTTTTTCCTACACAGTATTTGCGCAGCGATTTTTCAAATGCATTTTTTGGGGAAAAAATACACTTTTTTTAATTTTAATGCACTAAAACACACTATATTGCCCAAATGTTTGATGAAATAAAAAAGATGATCTTAGGTCGAGTACATAGATACCAAACACGACATGCTTTAAAATTTCGCACAAACGCGCATTGGCGACAAACTACATACATTTTTAAAAGCCTTTAAAAGCCTTTACAGGTTACCCCGTTAGATTTACAGAGGAGGTCTACTGCTAAAATTACTGCCCTCGATCTGACCTTCGCGGTGATACCTCACATGCATGGTGCAATTGCTGTTTACATATGACGCCAGACCGACGCTTGCGTTCGCCATTGGGCAAGAGCAGGGCAGCACAGGGGTGCTTTTTTTTTATTATTAATTTTGCTTTTTTATTTTATTTTTAAATTGTTCCTTCCATATTTTTTTTTATCATTTTTATTGTTATCTCAGGGAATGTAAATATCCCCTATGATAGCAATAGGTAGTGACAGGTACTCTTTTTTTGAAAAAACTGGGGTCTAGACCCTAGATCTTTCCTCTGCCCTCAAAGCATCTGACCACACCAAGATCGGTGTGATAAAATGCTTTCCCAATTTCCCAATGGTGCTTTTTATATCCGGGGGGGGACATTCCCTCCCACTGCTTATAAAAGCAGTCCAGAGGCTAATTAGCTACTAGGATTGCTTTTACATGAAAGCCGGCCGCTGGCTGAAAAGAATGATACCAAGATGATACCTAAACCCACAGGCATCAATCTGGTATAACCATTCAAAGTCCAGCAACATACCAGTACGTTGCTGGTCCTTGTTGGACATGTATTGTAATCTTTTTTTTTCATGCAGCCAGGTGGCTGAATTAAAAAAGAGATTGATCGGTGGGTATGCCCACCATTAGAATACCGCCCTTCATCCACCCACTTCTAATGGTGGGCATACATGCACCATTTATATATGCCGAAGCATGGGGGCATCCTCCCGCAAAAAATTTATGCCGCACACACATGGTCGGACTTTTCCACGGGCAAGCCTCCGTCGGAATTTCGACCGTATGTACGCGGCATTAGGAGCAAAATCACTCCTCCGCCCCTGCTGCCCCAATGCTTCGGCATATTTGCTTTTTTTTTTAACTGTGGTGGTGAAATCACCTCCTACAGCACTGGAGTCGCAGGGATCAGGCCTGTCTCTGCGAACGCTGCAGTTATGTGTGTTGTGTTTTGTAAGTGACAGTGATCGATCAATACTGCACTGGGGTGGCCTGGGCTGGACGGAGGGGCAAAACGCAGGTGCTAGCAGGTATCTGGGCTGATCCCGCTAACACTGCGTTTTTGGGAACCCTAAACTGCTGGGGACGCTAGTATAGATCTGATCAGATCAGATATTGATCTGTTCAGATACTATACCACTAAGGGAGGTGTATGCTTCACGCGTGGGTGTTAGCGTTACTGGCACTAACCTGACGCTGCCTGGGGTGTGACGCAGACCCTCTCTGACGCTAAAACCTAATTGATATCACCCGCCGGGCGATCAGGGGGTTAAACCTTTATTGGGTTATATACGGCGGGTGCCCTGACACTATAAAAAGCAAACTAACTAACCAGCGTCACCCGTAACACTTATATGATGATCACTGGTGAAAGGGTTAACTAGGGGCAATTAGGGGGTTAAAACCTTTATTAGATAATATATGGGGGTACCTGACGCTATAAAAACCTGCGGCGAACCTAAAAAAAAATACTGGCTACCGATCTGCATCACTGACGCTAAGACAGCAATCAGAAAAATGATCGCTTAGCGACGGCGGTGCTAGGGGGTGTAAGGGTTATCTGGGGGTTGATCAAGGGGTTAAACCTTTATTATATAATTTATGGGGGTACCTGACGCTATAAAAACCTGCGGCGAACCTAAAAAAAATTACTGGCTACCGATCTGCATCACCGACGCTAAGACAGCGATCAGAAAAATGATCGCTTAGCGACAGTGGTGATAAGGGGTGAAAGGGTTACCTGGGGGGCGATCAAGGGGGTTAAACCTTTATTAGATAATTTATGGGGGTACCTGACGCTATAAAAACCTGCGGCGAACCTAAAAAAAAATACTGGCTACTGATCTGCATCACCGACGCTAAGACAGCGATCAGAAAAATTATCGCTTAGCGACAGTGGTGATAGGGGGTGAAAGGGTTACCTGGGGGTCGATCAAGGGGGTTAAACCTTTATTAGATAATTTATGGGGGTACCTGACGCTATAAAAACCTGCGGCAACCCTAAAAAAAATTACTGGCTACCGATCTGCATCTCCGACGCTAAGACAGTGTTTAGAAAAATGATCGCTTAGCGACAGTGGTGATAGGGGGTGAAAGGGTTACCTGGGGGGCGATCAAGGGGGTTAAACCTTTATTAGATAATTTATGGGGGTACCTGATGCTATAAAAACCTGCGGCGAACCTAAAAAAAAAATACTGGCTACTGATCTGCATCACCGACGCTAAGACATTGTTTAGAAAAATGATCGCTTAGCGACAGTGGTGATAGGGGGTGAAAGGGTTACCTGGGGGGCGATCAAGGGGGTTAAACCTTTATTAGATAATTTATGGGGGTACCTGACGCTATAAAAACCTGCGGCAAACCTAAAAAAAATTACTGGCTACCGATCTGCATCACCGACGCTAAGACAGCAATCAGAAAAATGATCGCTTAGCGACGGCGGTGCTAGGAGGTGAAAGGGTTATCTGGGGGGTGATCAAGGGGTTAAACCTTTATTAGGGGGGGTTCGGGGGCTACACTGGACCTAAAACTAAATGTAGTGACACTTTTACAGTCACAAATGTCACTGATTGCAGTGATCAGTAAATAAATGGTCACTGCAATCAGTGACAGTGTGACTGGGGTCTGGGGGGTGATCTGGGGGGGCCTGGGGGGGCGATTTATGTGCCTATGTGTGCTGGTGTTAGTGTAGTGTTTGTGCACTAACCTTGATGTCTTCTCTTGTACGGCGCTCGGTATATGTGAGCGCCGCACAAGAGATGACATCACTTCCTCCTGCTTCCTCTGCCTGTGACAGACAGAGGGGGCATTTCCATTCGCCGGGAGCGATCGCGGGGGGGTGGCCAGAATCAAACGGCCGTCCCCTCATGTCGGATCGCTCCCCAACGAATTCCGACCGCTCACTGTACAGAAGGGGGGTCCGATTGGACCCCCCAACTGTACAAAGGCAATCACGTACACTCTACGTGATTGTGCCTGTCGGTGCCATTGTGCCGACGTATATATACAGTGAGCGGCCGTTAAGTGGTTAAGCTCCAAATTATAGTTTATTTGAACTTGTGCCTGAATTACAAGATTACAAGCATATACTTCTTTTTGTACAGGAGCACATTTAGATTAAAGCTGAGGGAATCAGATTGTGCAATTTTAAATTTGCAGCAAATCTGGTATGATCACTCTCTGAGCCATGATTCACTGATGACTTAAGTTGTAGTAACAACATTTCTGGTAGATTAAATGGCTCCTATCTGAAATGTCCCTTATATGTACACATGTGAGGTTGAGACCTAAGATGGTAAGCTTCCTGAGGGCAGGAACTGATAGAGATTTAATTTTGCCCCTGTTCAAATCATTAGTAAGACCTCATCTGGACTATGCAGTTCAGTTTTGAGCACCAGTTCTCAAAAAGGATATTGGGGAACTGGAGAAAGTGCAGAGAAGGGCAACCAAACTGATAAGAGGCATGGAGGAGCTCAGCTATGATGAAAGATTAGAGGTACTGAATTTATTCACTCTTGAGAAGAGGAGATTAAGGGGGGATATGATCAACATGTACAAATATATAAGGGGTCCATATAGTGAACTTGGTGTTGAGTTATTCACTTTACGGACAACACTGAGGACAAGGGGGCACTCTTTACATCTAGAGGAAAAGAGATTTCACCTCCAAATACGGAAAGGTTTCTTTACAGTAAGAGCTGTGAAAATGTGGAATAGACTCCCTGCAGAGGTGGTTCTGGCCAGCTCAGTAGATTGCTTTAAGAAAGGCCTGGATACTTTCCTAAATGTACATAATATAACTGAGTACTAACATTTATAGGTAAAGTTGATCCAGGGAAAATCCGATTGCCTCTCGGGGGATCAGGAAGGATTTTTTTTCCCCTGCTGTAGCAAATTGGATCATGCTCTGCTGGGGTTTTTCGCCTTCCTCTGGATCAACTGTGGGTATAGAATTGGGTATATGGGATTGTATGATATTATTTGTATTTATTTTTATGGTTGAACTGGATGGACTTGTGTCTTTTTTCAACCTGGCTAACTATATAACTATGTAACTATGTATCTATGTAAAGCAATGCATTTTGTTCAGTACTATATAAATACCTGTAATAAATAAAAAATAAAGGACTGCTTTACAATTTTCTATAACTGGTAGGTCACATATTGGACCCCTCATAAGAAAGCTGGTCAACTAACAGGATCCCATGGATATCTTATTTTCAAGGTCACAGTAGACACAGTGGTCAACTAATTTATTTCCTTATTAGATGTTGTCCTAATAAAGAAGTGTATTACTTCCTTAGGGCAGTGATGATTTACCTTATCCTACCTCTACCCCTAGATTGTAAGACAAAAACAGAATTTCAGCCTCAAAGTGCACAGCTTTACAATTCTGAGCCATAATCTTAGTCCAGAAAGTAAGTGCTGACCCTAAATAAGGACAGAAATTTCTGGAAAGCAAAGCAGATGGAAGCATTTTCAGGGGAGTACTGTGGCCTCCATGAGAGGTAATAAAGCCTTGAAGGAGTTATACTTACACAATACACATAGCTTGCATGCGCTTACGTGAAAAATATATCTGACAATAAAATGTGATGGACAGAGTCGATGTATGGTGACATGGAGAGAAGGCTGAGGGCTACAAAAGTGGTAGCTCTGGAGCAATCAGTGTATTCCACCTATAGTTACTTGAGCGATTTAGTCATTAGTGCTGGGAAATCACCTATGCTTTTTAATTGTTTATCTTCTTTTTATGGTTTTAATTAATAAAGGACACTGCATTATGATTTCTTGCAGAGATATATATCTACATATCTATGTGGACCAGTTTATTGATTTAACTGGTTATCCACATTTGGTGAGTTTTATCTCATTGGAGTTGTACTTGATGGTCATGAAATAATGTTGTGCCATTTAGAAGAGAAAAAAAAAGGGTTTTTAAAAAAAAAAAAAAAAGCAAGAATATACAGCTTTTTGGACTGATTGTAGACATTAATTATTGATTTTCTGCAGTTGAAAATATAATGAAAATATAATGAATTTCCATTTTCTAGCTTGATACACAATCCTTTTGTGCTTCACAAGCTCAAGACAGATTCAGCTGCAAATGTATGTAAAAACAAAAAAAGTAATGATTACGTAACTGGATAAAATTACATATTTTGGTTTCTACCTGGAGTTCAGCTTTCATCTATGCTATAAGGCCTCATGCCCACTGGCGTTTTTACAGCTGCGTTTTTTGCAGCTTAAAAACGCCTGTCCATGTTATTGTAAATATTTTTTATTTTTTTTTGAAAAAAAAACAAAACGTCGGAGCTAAAAACGCGACCGCGCGTTAGTGCGCGTTTTTGCGCATTTTTTGACGCTCGCGTTTTTTTCTGCCTAATTCTGACGCTGAGGAACGCACTGGTCCTGGGTTTTTTTTACAGCTTAAAAACGTCTATGCTATTTGCAGCTCAAAAACGTCTAGGTGGGCATGAAGCTATAGACTAACATGGACAGGCGTTTTTAAGCTGTAAAAAACGCTCAAAAACGCGGCTGTAAAAACGTCCGTGGGCATGAGGCCTTATATAGTTGATCTTTTGCTTAAGTTTTGGCTGGATGACTCAGAACTTTCTAAAGTGTAGTATTTTTTAATTATATGATAGCAATATTGTGTAACCACTAGTGATGAGGCGAACACCCCCGGGTTCGGTTCGCACCAGAACCCGCGAACGGACCGAAAGTTCGCACGAACTTTAGAACCCTATTAAATAACAGAAAATAAAAAATGCAGCGCCAAGATACTATGTGAAAACACAGATATAAAGGTAAATCTGGGCTTATGATAATTGAACTAACTATTCAATACAAAAGGAGGGAGTGACCCCAAAATATATATAAATACCAAGCAATTGTGAAAAATGCAAACTCATATATAAAAGTTCTGTAAAGTGAAGTGGCTGACATCCAAGTCCAATGAAATGCTCAGTAGATAAACTGAGAATAATTGCAGTCAATCAAAAAACGGTATATCCATGGCGACTTCAAATTCGTGTAGAATATATGTATACATAAAACTGCAACACCCGGGGACGTGATTCCAACACCAGAAATGGGGAAAAAGCAATGGATACTCTTACCCCTATGTGTGGACACACACACCAGCGGTGGTGGGTCAATCAGGCAAAGGTGTAGATGTGAAATCCTCAGGAACCGTCCTCACCAATCGATAGATGCAGGGACACCGAATCTCCGGCCGGATCTTTCCACGGTGGTGATATGAAGCGCCAAGGATAATAGTGCATCAAGGATTGTGGTAATGACCATAGAAAAAAAGAGGGAAGCTCCACATAGTGCAGGATCAGATGATAATTAAAAAAGACTTTGTTTATTGAAACAAAAAGTCACAAAACACACATGGGTGTATGAAAAACAAAATATATATAAAAAAAGGGAAACAGGCTTCCATGCAGAGGCTTGTACAAGCAAAGTTTGGAATCAAATAAAATAAAAAATAAAAAGCGTAGTGTGACAGCAGGAAGGTAAAGTCACCTGGTTGCATCCAGGGGGGTAGATATATTTCGCCCAGATTCAGGCTTTACGCCGACTTATACAACTAGGTGGAGAGTTGTATAAGCCCAGCTAAGGCTAGTGGGCTCATGGATGACTCATATGTCTAGGGAGAGTGTGGGGCGTCGTGCAGACAGGGAGTTGATGAGACCAGCTGAAGCTTGTCAGCTCATTTAGGCCTCTATAAGAACTCCCAGCTTCATTAGATGTTAGCTCATGCCTGGAACCAGACCTGTGTGGACTGTCTAGGGAGAGTGAACCCCTGTGCGGTGAGACAAAGCCTGTGTGGCTATTTGCTTGGACATTTAAAACCAGGGACTTAGGGACTAGGACAGCACTAGGCTGATCCCAGTTGTTAGTTAGGAAACCTGTATGTTTAGTCAGAGGTCAAGTTGACCAGGATTTATTTTGTTTATGTTTCTTTTGGCTTTGCTGTGTTTTGTCACTGTAAATAGAAAATAAACCGCACCTTTTTTGATTTTGAAAACCACAACCTCCGTTTGCTGGGCCTGTTTTGTGTGGGGAGCCCATCCCGGGGGTCACACACACCCGCTGCCGAGCTAACCCCCTCACAGTTGGTGGAGAACCAGTGGCAGTTTTTTTTAAGCCAGCATGGAGGAGATACTGAAGCAGCTGGCTCTAGCAAATGCCAATCAACAGCAGACAAATGCAGGTTTGCAAAAGAGCCTTGCAGCTCATCAACAGAGCCTTGCAGCTCAACAACAGAACTTCGCAGCCCAGCAGCAAGCTCATCAACAGAGCCTTGCAGCCCAGCAGCAAGCTCACCAACAGAGTCTGGAAGCTCAGCAACAAGCCCAGCAGCAATCTGAGGCCCGCTTCATAGACCTGTTACAGAAGCAAGAGCAGAGACTACAACAAATGGAAGCAGTAATGCAGCAACGTCCGCAGACCAGTGAGGAAAGCCGTCCCACTAATACCGCGTCCTTTGGGGTGAGTCGTTTATTGACAAAAATGACTGGAGAGGATGATCCAGAGGTATTTTTGACCACATTTGAAAGGACTGCTGAAAGAGAAAAGTGGCCTGAGGAGCAGTGGGCTGGACTGGTGGCTCCTCTGTTAACTGGTGAATCGCAGAAAGCTTACTATGACCTAGAGCCTGACCAAGCAAAAGACTATGTGATGCTAAAAGCTGAGATATTGGCAAGGCTGGGTGTCACCCAGGCTGTCCGGGCTCAGCGTGTGCATAACTGGACTTTCCAGCTTGGAAAACCCCCCAGGTCTCAAATGTATGATCTCATTCACCTGAGCAGAAAGTGGCTACAGCCAGAGACTTTGTCCGCACCAAAGATTGTGGAACGTGTTGTAATGGATCGGTTTTTGAGAGCTCTTCCTACTGCCATCCAAAAGTGGGTAAGCCATGGAGACCCAGAGACGGCCGATGGTCTTGTGGATCGTGTGGAGAAATACTTGGCTACAGAGAACCTGACGGCCTCTTCCAGAGACACTCGGACTTTCCACCCTAAGACCAGACCATCCCCAGGGGCGGATAAGAGGATTCCAAGGGGTAAGGGTGGAGAGAGTGAGAGGGTGGGAGCTCTACCCCAAGTTTGGCGAGAACAGCCTGGGAAATCAGCGGCTCAAGAGGCGGCAAGAAGGATCGTTTGCTACCGCTGCCGGCAAGCGGGACATATTGCAGCCAATTGCCCGGGTGTGGAGGAACCCATGCAGTGTGACTTTCTGACGGGCAGACGTCAGTCGCTGTGTGCGACAGTCGCATGCACTGCCATTCGAGGAACTGAGAAACATTTATGCAAAATGTGTGTTAATGGTAGAAATGTTGTGGTATTGCTGGATTCAGGTAGCCTTGTGACCCTGATAAAGGCTGAGTTAGTTAAAACAGAGGTCTCTGGGAATAGCAAGGTAGCTGTTATTTGTGTGCATGGGGACACCCGAGAGTATCCAGTGACTACAGTGTGTTTCGAGACCCCCAAAGGTACCCTCTCTCATCCAGTGGGCTTAGTATCTCAGTTACCGTATGACGCCATTGTGGGAAGGGATTTTCCGAAGTTCTGGGAACTGTGGGATGATCCTGAGCCCCCCACTGGTGCCCCTATGTACCAGGAATGTGATAGCCAGAACTCCCCTGAGAGTGGTGAGGACTCTCCGGAATTTCCCTTATCAGTATTGGCAGGGGAGACTCAAGAAACTGGAGAGGAGCCCACCTCCTCAGACGAAAACCTACCGTCTGTGGAGTTTTCTGATCTTGAGGTTCACAGGGAAAACTTTGCCACAGAACAGTTGAAAGACCCCGCCCTAATAAAGGCACGGGAAAACGTAGTGAAAATAGATGGCGAGTTAGTGAACCCAGATAATACCTGCACTTACCCATACTTCAGCGTAGAGAAGGACCTACTGTATCGGGTGGCAAAAAGGGCAGAAGAAACCGTTGAGCAGCTTGTGGTGCCCAAACCTTACAGGAAGTTGGTGTTGGAGTTGGCCCATGGGCACATTCTTGGAGGTCATCTGGGGACAGAGAAAACCCGAGAGAGGGTATTACAGAGATTCTATTGGCCGGGGGTGATGAAGGACATAGAAAATTATTGTTCCTCCTGCCCTGTGTGTCAGAGGTCGGCCCCGATGCCACATTTCCGTAGCCCACTGGTCCCTCTACCCATCATTGAGGTCCCGTTTGAGAGGATCGCCATGGATTTGGTAGGTCCTATAATCAAGTCCGCTAGGGGGTACCAGTACATATTAGTTATAATGGACTATGCCACCCGTTATCCAGAAGCGATCCCTCTCCGAAATACCTCGGCCAAAACCATAGCCAAAGAGCTATCTCTTGTGTTTAGCCGGGTGGGTATTTGTAAAGAACTGCTTACGGACCAAGGTACACCCTTTATGTCCCGGGTTATGAAAGAGCTGTGTAAATTGTTCAAAGTGACGCAATTACCTACATCTGTGTATCACCCCCAAACCGATGGGCTGGTTGAAAGATTCAACAAAACCCTAAAACAAATGTTGAAGAAAGTGGTGGATAGAGATGGAAAGGATTGGGACTGTCTACTTCCTTATCTGATGTTTGCTATTAGGGAGGTGCCCCAATCCTCTACGGGATTCTCCCCCTTTGAGTTACTGTATGGGAGACACCCAAGAGGGCTGTTGGATATTGCCAAGGAAACTTGGGAAAGTGAGAGTTCTCCCCACAGGAGTGTGATTGAGCATGTCGCCCTGATGCAAGACCGAATTGCACAGGTAATGCCCATCGTGAAGGAACATTTGGCCCAAGCGCAGTTAGCACAGCAGAGAGTGTACAACCGTGGAGCCAAGACCCGTACCTTTTCCCCGGGGGATAGGATACTGGTACTTGTCCCTACGGTTGAAAGTAAATTCCTTGCCAAATGGCAAGGCCCCTACGAGATAATGGAAAAAGTGAGCGAAGTGAATTACAAGGTCAGACAACCAGGAAGGCGAAAGCCCGAACAGATCTATCACGTTAATCTGTTGAAAGCCTGGAGGGATAGAGAGTCCCTAGTCGCAGACACTTGGTCACCAGCTCAAACTGGTTGCGTGATTCCTGAGGTTGGAATAGCAGCCACCTTGTCACAACCCCAACAACAGGAGGTTAAGGAGTTTGTGCTTCGCAACAAGGAGGTATTCTCTGAGCTGCCGGGACAAACATTTGGGGTAGAGCATGACATCATTACCCCGCCCGGTGAAAGGGTGAAGTTAAAACCCTATCGGATCCCAGAGGCCCGACGGGAGGCAATACGGGAGGAAGTACAGAAAATGCTGAACTTAGGGGTGATAGAGGAGTCCCAAAGTGATTGGTCTAGTCCCATTGTGTTGGTGCCTAAACCGGATGGGAGCTGGCGATTTTGTAACGATTTTCGTCAGTTGAACAAAGTTACAAAATTTGACACCTACCCCATGCCACGTATAGATGAGTTGATCGACCGGCTGGGAACAGCCCGATACATGACGACTCTTGACCTCACAAAAGGGTATTGGCAAATCCCCCTGGCCAAATTGGCCAAAGAGAAAACCGCATTTGTAACCCCAGACGGGGCGTTCCAATATAAAAGAATGCCGTTCGGGTTACAGAATGCGCCGGCCACATTCCAGCGGAAAATGGACCAGATGCTGAGGCCCCATCGGAAGTATGCTGCGGCTTACCTGGATGACGTAATTGTCCATAGCACAGATTGGGCCTCACATCTGCCAAAAGTGCAAGCAGTCCTGGACTCTGTTCGGGAAGCGGGGTTTACGGCTAACCCCAAGAAGTGTACCATTGGGCAGGAGGAGGCCAAATATCTTGGGTACACCATTGGGAGGGGAGTAATAAAACCCCAACTCAACAAAGTCGAGGCCATCCAGAGTTGGCCACGTCCCAACAGCAAGAAGCAGGTACGAGCCTTTCTGGGAATCGCTGGGTATTATCGGCGATTCATTCCCCACTTTGCTTCTAAGGCTGTGCCCCTAACCAACCTAACAAAGGGGAAAGGGTCGGTCATGATTAAATGGACCCCCGAGGCTGAGGCAGCATTCCAATTCTTGAAACAAGCCTTATGTAGCCAGCCAGTGTTGTACTCACCCGACTTCTCTAAAGACTTTGTCGTACAAAGTGATGCGTCAGATGTGGGGTTAGGAGCAGTATTGTCCCAGGTCTGGAACGGGGAAGAGCACCCAGTCATTTACCTCAGCAGGAAGTTGAAGTCCCATGAGGTAAATTACGCCACCGTTGAAAAGGAGTGTTTAGCGGTGAAGTGGGCTCTAGATTCCCTTCGGTACTACCTGCTAGGTAGGCACTTTGACATGGTTACGGATCACGCTCCGTTAAAGTGGATGGCTCAAAACAAGGAAACAAATAGAAGAGTGAATAGGTGGTTCCTGGCCCTCCAGGAATTCAACTTCACAGTAAAGCATCGCCCTGGCGTTCAAATGGGGAATGTGGATGCTTTGTCTCGAGTACATGAATGCCTGATTGCTGGTGTTCCAACCCCGAGGTTAAAACAAGAGGGGGGGGTATGTGACAGCAGGAAGGTAAAGTCACCTGGTTGCATCCAGGGGGGTAGATATATTTCGCCCAGATTCAGGCTTTACGCCGACTTATACAACTAGGTGGAGAGTTGTATAAGCCCAGCTAAGGCTAGTGGGCTCATGGATGACTCATATGTCTAGGGAGAGTGTGGGGCGTCGTGCAGACAGGGAGTTGATGAGACCAGCTGAAGCTTGTCAGCTCATTTAGGCCTCTATAAGAACTCCCAGCTTCATTAGATGTTAGCTCATGCCTGGAACCAGACCTGTGTGGACTGTCTAGGGAGAGTGAACCCCTGTGCGGTGAGACAAAGCCTGTGTGGCTATTTGCTTGGACATTTAAAACCAGGGACTTAGGGACTAGGACAGCACTAGGCTGATCCCAGTTGTTAGTTAGGAAACCTGTATGTTTAGTCAGAGGTCAAGTTGACCAGGATTTATTTTGTTTATGTTTCTTTTGGCTTTGCTGTGTTTTGTCACTGTAAATAGAAAATAAACCGCACCTTTTTTGATTTTGAAAACCACAACCTCCGTTTGCTGGGCCTGTTTTGTGTGGGGAGCCCATCCCGGGGGTCACACACACCCGCTGCCGAGCTAACCCCCTCACAGTAGCTATAGGCAAGTCCATGTATCCGACATGTTTCGCATGAGAAATGCATCTACTGGGGCATGGACTTGCAAGAAACAGCCACGCTATATAATACAAACAACGACATTAACTGGATTCACCTCAGCTGGTGTGTGCACTCCCATTCAATAGGATGAACCAATCAAAGTACCAAGAAATGCCGCTCCCATATACGTCATCTGCAGGGCTGGGTAAATAAGCCAATAGGAATGGATAGATGCAACGTACAAATGTGCGTCATTGCGTCTCCGTTGAGGATCGTCATCACGGTACCCTCTCTGACGGCGCATGCGTTCCATGCCAGAACCACGGATACGTGCATCGCGAGAACCCATGGCGAGTCAGTGCGCGACTACGTTCTGGCTACGTCACCACGCCATCGCCGTCAGAAGAGATTGCGTTCCAAACCTCGCTTACAGACCTCGCTGTGTGAACCACAGCGGGGAATGTACACAACGGCAGACTGCTCTGCAGGCAAACAAACTAATGGATGGATGTCTATTAGCAGCACCAAAAGCGGAACTGCAATATAAGTACTGACGAACATGGGAGCTAGCCAAACAGATAAATGTGTACATAATAAAGACACAATACTGTAGAAAAATTTAGATGACATGAACCCAATATCATTTAGGATGTAGACAGACATTCACACCCGAAATACACTGAATGTTACAGCTCTGAAGATGAGTTACAGAGCTCTGGGTACAACATTAACCAATGATAAACCCGAATTGAATGCTTCATAAATATCCCTAATAATGGACTAACATATCATCACCATATTGAAGGTTATAGAAAAATCAATATTTAAAGCTGTGTATGAACATAAATATACTCTCCAACAGTGTATACAAATAGACCCATACACATAGCATATTAATGTGAGAGTGATGCATATAGAGAATAAATACCAGACCCTATTAATAAACGATACATATATGATGAAAACCAGGAAATATGAACTGTGACAACTAAAAAACCACTAGATATAAGGAGAACAGGTATCTAATTCCATGTATCTAATAACTTGGGGAAAAGTGTATATCCCAGACAATTACGCTTTATTAATAAAGGAATTGATGTCCCAATCAATATTGAGCCCGAACGACGAATAGCACCGGAGTTGGTGTATCCAAAAAGTTTCCAATTTAGAAACACCTCTAACACGGGACTCCCCCCTCCAATGGGGGACAAATTGGTCAATTACCTGGAACTTGGTGCCTGTAACCTTTTTATTGTGAACATCGAGATAGTGTCTCGGTACGCTATGTTTAGTATGACCTTTTTTGATACCTGAAATGTGTTCGTTGACGCGGATGGAAAAATTGCGAATGGTGCGTCCCACGTACTGCTTGTCGCAAGGGCATGTGATAAGGTATACAATAAACCTTGTGGTACATGTGGTGAATTGCTTCATATGGTATATCTTGGAAGTAACAGAAGACATGAAACTGACACTTCTACTACGTCCAATTACATTATGCAGGCACACATTACACCGTTTGCAAGGGTAATATCCCTTCATGTCCGGAAAGAGGGAAGAACACTGTTTAGCTGGAGGATCGGTCACATTAGGGGCAATCTGATTGCGAAGAGAAGGTGCCCCCCTGAATACAACTCCCGCTCTATCAGGAAGCAACGGGCCAAGGAGGGGATCATTTTTAAGAATTCCCCAATGACGATTAAGAATCCTTTTTATCTGTTTATATTGTATCGAAAATTGAGTCATAAAGGACCATTTAAACACTGGAGAAGGTGTTCGTTTGGGCCGTACAGCAACCAGAGACTGTCTATCCAACAAAGACACTTTGTTAATCTCAGTGTCAATAGCAGACGGAGGGTATCCTTTCTCAACGAATCTTAACTTAAGGATGTCAGCTTGTGTATGGAAATCTTCAAGGTGCGTACAATTTCTCCTTAAACGGAGGAACTGGCTAAATGGTACCGTTTTAAGCCAAGAGCTGTAGTGACAGCTGTCAGTTGGAATATAGCCATTCCGATCTGTCGGCTTGAAAAAAGTTCTAGTTATCAAAGTATGATTCACAACTGAGATATCAAGGTCCAGAAAATGAATACTATCCCGACTCATCTCATAAGTCAACTTAATGCCCATGTCATTATCGTTAAGAGTGACCATGAAGTCATGTAGGGACTCCTCATCACCCCTCCATAGGAGGAGGATGTCGTCTATTTATCTCGCCCATAGAATGAGCTCTGGGCGCTGTAGGGCATAGACGACATCCTCCTCCCATAGGGCCATAAAAAGGTTTGCCAAGCTAGGGGCGAACTTCGCGCCCATAGCGACACCCTTTGTTTGTAAGAAAAACTGGCCCTGGTACCAGAAGTAATTAGACTGGGTGGCAAAGGTCAACAGGTCCATAATATAGCATTGCTGGACATGGGGTATCTGACTAGATAAGGACAAAAAATGCTTCACCGCATGTAATCCTAATCTGTGTGGTATGCATGTGTATAATGATGTCACGTCTGCGGTGACTAAAATACAGTCATCCCCAAAATTAATACCTTCTAAAAGGCGTATGGTGGCGCCCGTATCTTTTAGAAAAGATGGTGTTGATTGGACAAGCGGTTGTAGGTGAAAATCGATGTAACGACCAATCCGGGAAGTGACAGAGTCTATCCCGCTTATTATGGGTCTACCGGGCGGGTTTGTAATATTTTTATGGACTTTCGGGAGATAGTACATAACAGGGATTCTAGGTGCTACTGGCACCAAAAAATCCCTCTCCTTTTTATCCAAAACGCCTTGTTGGAATCCCATGTCTAATAAAATATTCAGATCCCTTTTAAGAACCTTAGTAGGATCCTTATTTAAAGGCATATAGGTGCTAGTGTCATCCAAAATTCTACACATTTCCACATGATAGTCTGTTTTGTCCAAAATAACTAGACCGCCCCCCTTATCGGCAGGGCGAATAATAATGTCTTTGCGTTCACATAAAGACTTCAAACCTATTTTGATGTCAGGATGGTCATATAATTTGGCTTTAGGTAAAAGATCCAAGTCTTTAAGAACCAGATCTTTAAAAACCCTAATAGATGGAGCAGAGACATTAGGAGGGTTAAACAAGGAGGGATTGGACAGGCCAGTATGAATAACCTGGCCAGTGCCTCCTGCAATATCCCTAGGTTGAGAGGGGTAGGCTATAAAGTGTCTCTGTATGTTAAGTTTGCGGACATATTTGTGTACGTCCACAAACGTGTTAAACTTGTTTAGAGTCTTAGAGGGTGCATATTTTAAACCTTTATCAAGAACACGCAATTCTGCCTCAGAAAAATTGGCTTTATTTAGATTAAAAATGCCACTCATGTTAAGATTTAAACCTTCCTTCTTTTTCCTGGCCCGCCTCCCGCCTCGGGTGCCTCGTCTGGTTCGCCTCTTCGTTTGGGTCCAGCTAAAGTCCTGGGAAAATCCGAGTGAGGGGCGGTGTATGTATCGTTATAAGTGTAGGGTGGTCTGGCATACTGATCATAATCTCTTTGCATGTATGGGTACTGAGATGCATGGTTATTTCGTGGAATATCCTCCCTGAGGGGTGAAAACCTATTATATGTCCGAATAGGGGTGTGTTGCGAATAATAAGGATCCTGATAGTGGCTTCCATGGTTAGCATTATGGCCATAAGATGATCTATCCGAGTGGTCAGAATATCTATGGCCCTCATTACCACCATGATGTGTACCTCTACCACGACTTCTCGTATTGTTACTTCTCCCACGAGGTGGATAGTTGCCTCCATTGGCCCTATTGGGAGTATGATCGTTAACTCTCTGCCCATTGGGGACTTTGGGAGTACGCATATGTTCCATTTTATTGGCCACAGATAATTGAGTGTATGGAGCTGCGGAGGTAGAGGATTGAGGTAACATTGGTGGATTTGACGTGTCCATCTGTATACCAACAGAAGGATCTACCTGAGATGTAACATCTTTTTTCTGCCAATTGAAGACAAAGTCGGTTTTATAATCACTTACATCTCGGGTATATTTCTTTTGTTTTTTGGTACGTTGGTCTCTTTCCTCCTTCTCAAGGAGAGATTTGAGGCCAGTGGAATGAGAAATATACTCGGGTGTGGTCTTGTGTGGAAGAAGGAGATCTCTTAATTCTCTAATCTCATTATCGATAGTAGACATCTTTGCCTTTTTTCTATCGACAAGGAAACTTAGAAAACTAATATCAGCCTCGTTAAAGTACCGAAACCAGACATCAATATCAGGGTCACCCTGCTGGGGGTGCACATCCCAGCGTAGACCCCTGGGTAACATGCGCTCTTTAGAATATTGTTCCAAGAACGCTATGTCCCATTCCAGATGGATCTCTGAGACCATGAGGTTTTTTAACCTCATAAAAAGACCACTAACCTCTGAATTGACATTTAGAGGGACAAAGACTCCTTCCGTGTTAAAGGAACGAGCTGTTCTATAGTCAAACACATCCATTGGGTGAATGTGAGTGTAGTAGCTGCAACAATAAAGTAGTCTCCAAAAAAAGTATATAAAATAAACAAAGTAGCGCTACTGGGTGAACAAATGAATAAGTGGCTGCTAGCATCAGCAAATAGACAAATCGCAGAGTAATTAACAGAAAATAAAAAATGCAGCGCCAAGATACTATGTGAAAACACAGATATAAAGGTAAATCTGGGCTTATGATAATTGAACTAACTATTCAATACAAAAGGAGGGAGTGACCCCAAAATATATATAAATACCAAGCAATTGTGAAAAATGCAAACTCATATATAAAAGTTCTGTAAAGTGAAGTGGCTGACAGCCAAGTCCAATGAAATGCTCAGTAGATAAACTGAGAATAATTGCAGTCAATCAAAAAACGGTATATCCATAGCGACTTCAAATTCGTGTAGAATATATGTATACATAAAACTGCAACACCCGGGGACGTGATTCCAACACCAGAAATGGGGAAAAAGCAATGGATACTCTTACCCCTATGTGTGGACACACACACCAGCGGTGGTGGGTCAATCAGGCAAAGGTGTAGATGTGAAATCCTCAGGAACCGTCCTCACCAATCGATAGATGCAGGGACACCGAATCTCCGGCTGGATCTTTCCACGGTGGTGATATGAAGCGCCAAGGATAATAGTGCATCAAGGATTGTGGTAATGACCATAGAAAAAAAGAGGGAAGCTCCAGATAGTGCAGGATCAGATGATAATTAAAAAAGACTTTGTTTATTGAAACAAAAAGTCACAAAACACACATGGGTGTATGAAAAACAAAATATATATAAAAAAAGGGAAACAGGCTTCCACGCAGAGGCTTGTACAAGCAAAGTTTGGAATCAAATAAAATAAAAAATAAAAAGCGTAGCTATAGGCAAGTCCATGTACCCGACATGTTTCGCATGAGAAATGCATCTACTGGGGCATGGACTTGCAAGAAACAGCCACGCTATATAATACAAACAACGACATTAACTGGATTCACCTCAGCTGGTGTGTGCACTCCCATTCAATAGGATGAACCAATCAAAGTACCAAGAAATGCCGCTCCCATATACGTCATCTGCAGGGCTGGGTAAATAAGCCAATAGGAATGGATATATGCGACGTACAAATGTGCGTCATTGCGTCTCCGTTGAGGATCGTCATCATGGTACCCTCTCTGACGGCGCATGCGTTCCATGCCAGAACCACGGATACGTGCATCGCGAGAACCCATGGCGAGTCAGTGCGCGACTACGTTCTGGCTACGTCACCACGCCATCGCCGTCAGAAGAGATTGCGTTCCAAACCTCGCTTACAGACCTCGCTGTGTGAACCACAGCGGGGAATGTACACAACGGCAGACTGCTCTGCAGGCAAACAAACTAATGGATGGATGTCTATTAGCAGCACCAAAAGCGGAACTGCAATATAAGTACTGACGAACATGGGAGCTAGCCAAACAGATAAATGTGTACATAATAAAGACACAATACTGTAGAAAAATTTAGATGACATGAACCCAATATCATTTAGGATGTGGACAGACATTCACACCCGAAATACACTGAATGTTACAGCTCTGAAGATGAGTTACAGAGCTCTGGGTACAACATTAACCAATGATAAACCCGAATTGAATGTTTGAATGCTTCTGTTGGTATACAGATGGACACGTCAAATCCACCAATGGTACCTCAATCCTCTACCTCCGCAGCTCCATACACTCAATTATCTGTGGCCAATAAAATGGAACATATGCGTACTCCCAAAGTCCCCAATGGGCAGAGAGTTAACGATCATACTCCCAATAGGGCCAATGGAGGCAACTATCCACCTCGTGGGAGAAGTAACAATACGAGAAGTCGTGGTAGAGGTACACATCATGGTGGTAATGAGGGCCATAGATATTCTGACCACTCGGATAGATCATCTTATGGCCATAATGCTAACCATGGAAGCCACTATCAGGATCCTTATTATTCGCAACACACCCCTATTCGGACATATAATAGGTTTTCACCCCTCAGGGAGGATATTCCACGAAATAACCATGCATCTCAGTACCCATACATGCAAAGAGATTATGATCAGTATGCCAGACCACCCTACACTTATAACGATACATACACCGCCCCTCACTCGGATTTTCCCAGGACTTTAGCTGGACCCAAACGAAGAGCCGAACCAGACGAGGCACCCGAGGTGGGAGGCGGGCCAGGAAAAAGAAGGGAGGTTTAAATCTTAACATGAGTGGCATTTTTAATCTAAGTAAAGCCAATTTTTCTGAGGCAGAATTGCGTGTTCTTGATAAAGGTTTAAAATATGCACCCTCTAAGACTCTAAACAAGTTTAACACGTTTGTGGACGTACACAAACTTAACATACAGAGACACTGTAACGCCGAGTGCTCCGGGTGTCCCATCCAGCCCGGAGCACTCACGGCGTCGTCCCCTCTGCGGCGCTCCGGCCAGCCCCCCTGGCCGTGGGAGCTGCTCCGCTCTCCTCTCCACTTACCTTCCTCTTCCTGCTTCCTCCCGGCGCGCGCGGCCCCGCTGTGTTCTAGGGCGCGCGCGTGCCGGTCTTCTAAAATTTAAAGGGCCAGTGCACCATTGATTGGTGCCCGGTCCAATTACGGTTCCACTACCCAAAACCTATTTAAACCCACTTCCCCTTCCTGTCCTTGCCGGATCTTGTTGTCCTAGTACCTTGCGGAAGTATTTTGAGTTTACCTTGCCTGTGTACCTGACCTTCTGCCTTTGTCTCTGACCTCGAACCATTGCCGCCTGCCCTGACCTTTGCTACGTCTGACCTTGCCTCTGCCTAGTCTCTTTGTACCGCACCAGCCTCAGCCGCCAGAGAGGTGGAGTCGCTACTGGGGGACACGACCTGGTTGCTACCGCCGCAGCAAGTCCATCCTGCCTTGCGGCGGGCTCTGGTGAAAACCGGTAGCTGCTTAGAACCGGTCCCTCGGTGTGATTCGTACCATCCCCTCTCTGGTACAGTGGATCCACCTCCTGCCTCCTCTATAGTCGCCTGCCCGGCCCGTGACAGTAGATCCGGCCATGGATGCCGCTGAGGTGCCGCTGCCCAATCTCGCTGATCTCACTACCGTGGTTGCCCAGCAGTCGCAATTGATTGCCCAACAAGGACAGCAGCTGGCGCAGTTGACCGCCATGGTCCAGCAGCGTCTGCCGCGACAAGCTCCAGCATCTCCTCCTCTCCGAGCAGCCGCGTCTAGTTCAAAGATCCGCTTGTCTCTTCCGGAGAAATTTGACGGGGATTCTAAGATGTGCCAGGGATTCTTGTCTCAATGTGCCCTGCATCTTGAAATGATGTCGGACCAGTTTTCCACAGAACGCTCTAAGGTGGCATTTGTGGTCTGTCTGTTGTCTGGGAAGGCCTTGGCCTGGGCCACGCCACTCTGGGACCGCAATGACCCTGCTACGGCCACCGTTCAGCCCTTCTTTGCTGAGGTTCGTAGCGTTTTTGAGGAACCAGCCCGAGCATCATCCGCTGAAACCGCCCTGCTTAACCTGGTCCAAGGAAACTCCTCTGTGGGCGAATATGCCATACAGTTCCGCACACTGGCCTCAGAGCTAGCCTGGAATAATGAGGCTCTCTGCGCAACCTTCAAGAAAGGCTTATCCAGCCACATCAAGGACTCTCTGGCCGCACGAGACATACCCTCCACCCTGACAGAGCTTATCCACTTAGCTACCCGCATTGACATCCGCTACGTTGAAAGACGCCAAGAGCTTCGCCTGGAGAAAGATCTTGTTCGTACCAGGCGTTATCCGCGCCTGGCTCCTCTCTTCCTGAATCCTACGCATCCTGATACCATGCCTCCTGTCGAGGAGGCCATGCAAGTCGACCGATCTCGTCTGACCCTGCAAGAAAGGTCTCGCCGTAGGAATGAGAACTTATGCCTCTATTGTGCGAGCTCTGAACATTTCCTAAAGGACTGCCCCATTCGTCCTCCACGTCTGGGAAACGCTTGCACCTAGTGAGCGTGGGAGAGGCGTTACTAGGTGTGAATTCTTCCTCTCCACGTCTGACTATTCCTGTGCGGATCTCTCCTTCTGCCGGCTCCCCCTTCTCTGCGGTGGCCTTCCTGGACTCCGGTTCTGCAGGAAACTTTATTGAAGCCTCCTTCATCAACAGGTTCAACATTCCTGTTATCCGTCTCATCAGACCCTTCTTCATTTCCTCCGTAAATGGAGAGAATCTGGATTGTACCGTGCGTTACCGCACCGAACCCCTGCTCATGTCCGTTGGGGTCCTTCACCAAGAAAAGATTGAATTCTTTGTTTTGCCGAACTGTACTTCTGACATCCTTCTTGGCCTACCCTGGTTCCAGCGTCATTCTCCTACCCTCGACTGGACCACGGGAGACATCAAATCCTGGGGCTATTCCTGCCACAAGCATTGTCTTAAGTCTATACCTACCAGTCGAATTCCCGTTTCTACTCCTTTGCCTGGCCTTCCCAAGGCCTATCAGGACTTTTCCGATGTTTTTTGCAAAAAACAGGCGGAGGTCTTACCTCCACATAGACCCTACGACTGCCCCATTGACTTGCTCCCAGGTACTACACCACCCCGTGGCAGAATTTACCCTCTCTCCTCTCCCGAAACCAAGGCCATGTCCGATTACATACAGGAGAACCTCAAGAGAGGGTTTATTAGGAAATCATCCTCCCCAGCCGGAGCGGGGTTCTTCTTCGTTACCAAGAAGGATGGTTCACTACGCCCTTGCATAGACTATCGTGGTCTTAATAAGATCACTGTTAAAAATCGCTACCCTCTGCCTCTCATCTCGGAGCTCTTTGACCGCCTGCGCGGAGCAAAGGTTTTTTCAAAATTAGACCTCAGGGGCGCTTATAACCTCATCAGAATCCGTAAAGGAGATGAATGGAAAACCGCATTTAACACCAGAGACGGCCACTTCGAATATCTCGTCATGCCTTTTGGACTTTGCAACGCCCCTGCAGTCTTTCAGGATTTTGTCAATGAAATCTTTCGGGACATACTATATACCTGTGTGGTTGTCTATCTTGACGACATCCTAATTTTCTCTACCAACCTTGAGGAACATCGGCTCCATGTCCGTCAAGTACTCCAGCGCCTCCGTGTAAATCATCTTTACGCTAAATTTGAAAAATGCCTTTTTGAGTGTAGCAGCCTTCCTTTCCTAGGTTATCTGGTTTCAGGACAAGGTTTTCAAATGGATCCTGACAAGCTTTCCGCAGTCTTAGATTGGCCACGTCCCTCTGGACTCCGTGCTATCCAGCGCTTCCTTGGATTCGCCAACTACTATCGCCAGTTCATACCCCACTTCTCCACCATCGTTGCACCGATAGTGGCGCTGACTAAGAAAAACGCGAATCCAAGGTCCTGGCCACCTCAGGCGGAAGAAGCCTTTACTCACCTAAAGACCGCCTTCTCCTCGGCACCTGTTCTATCTTGACCAGACCCCACTAAGCCGTTCTTCCTTGAAGTTGACGCCTCCTCGGTAGGATCCGGAGCCGTTCTTCTTCAAAGAAATGCTAAAGGAGGAAACGTCACGTGTGGTTTTTTCTCTAAAACCTTCTCCCCTCCTGAAAAGAACTATTCCATAGGTGACCGTGAACTGTTGGCCATCAAGTTGGCATTAGAAGAGTGGAGACATCTCCTGGAAGGTTCTCTTCACCCCATCTCCATCTACACTGACCATAAGAATTTGTCCTACCTTCAGTCCGCTCAGCGCTTGAATCCTCGCCAGGCCAGGTGGTCATTGTTCTTTGCCCGGTTCAATTTTCAGATCCATTTTCGTCCCGCAGACAAGAATGTCAGGGCGGATGCCTTGTCCCGTTCCTCTGATGCCTCCGAAACCGGGAACCCCCCACAACACATCGTACCCCCTGAGTGCCTGATTTCCTCTGCTCCCGCTGCTCTGGTGCCAGTCCCTCCAGGAAAAACTTTCGTTCCTCCAGGCCTTCGTCTCCAGATACTTAGGTGGGGCCATTCCTCCCATCTAGCCGGCCATGCTGGGATCAAAAAATCCTTACAATTGTTGGCCAGACACTATTGGTGGCCTACCCAGGAAAGAGATATGACTGACTTTGTACGAGCCTGCACTATCTGTGCACGTGACAAAACTCCACGCCTGAAGCCTGCAGGTCTTCTCCTTCCTCTACCGGTGCCTGAACTACCATGGTCCCACATTGCCATGGATTTCATCACGGACCTTCCGTTGTCTCATGGTAACACTGTCATCTGGGTGGTCGTTGACCGCTTTTCGAAAATGGCTCATTTTGTCCCTCTTCCTGGTCTGCCTACTGCACCTCAGTTGGCGAAGCACTTTTTTCTTCAAATTTTCCGTCTCCATGGCCTTCCCTCACATATCGTCTCGGATAGAGGCGTTCAATTTATCTCAAAATTTTGGAGAGCTCTCTGTACTCAACTTAAGATTAAATTGAATTTTTCTTCTGCTTATCACCCGCAATCCAATGGACAGGTGGAGAGAGTTAACCAGGTCCTTGGTGACTACTTACGACATTTTGTCTCCGCCCGTCAAGACGATTGGGTCGACCTATTGCCCTGGGCGGAATTCTCATACAATTTCAAGAACTCTGAATCGTCCTCCAAATCACCTTTCTTTGTGGTCTACGGCCGCCACCCTTTGCCCCCCCTCCCCATTCCCACTTCTTCTGGAGTTCCTGCCGTGGATGAATTAACCCGGGACTTTTCCTCTATCTGGAAAGAGACTCAAAACTCGCTATCTCTGGCCTCTGCCCGCATGAAGAGACATGCAGATAAAAAGAGAAGAATTCCCCCTGTCTATCTCCCTGGTGACAAAGTGTGGCTCTCCTCCAAATATGTTCGGTTTCGGGTACCTAGCTACAAGCTTGGCCCTCGTTACCTCGGACCTTATAAAGTCAAAAACCAAATCAATTCTGTCTCTTACAAACTCCATCTTCCTCCTTCTCTTCGCATCCCCAACTCTTTTCACGTGTCTCTCCTTAAACCCCTCATTCTTAACCGATTCTCCCCCAAGGTCACCGCTCCTGCTCCGGTCTCTGGTTCCTCCGATGTCTTTTCGGTGAAAGATATCCTCGCCTCCAAGGTCGTCCGAGGTAAAAAATTATTTTTAGTTGATTGGGAGAACTGTGGTCCTGAAGAGAGATCCTGGGAGCCTGAGACCAACATTTTAGACAAAGAGCTCATCCGTAGTTTCTTGGGCTCCAAGAAAAGGGGGAGACCTAAGGGGGGGTACTGTAACGCCGAGTGCTCCGGGTGTCCCATCCAGCCCGGAGCACTCACGGCGTCGTCCCCTCTGCGGCGCTCCGGCCAGCCCCCCTGGCCGTGGGCGCTGCTCCGCTCTCCTCTCCACTTACCTTCCTCTTCCTGCTTCCTCCCGGCGCGCGCGGCCCTGCTGTGTTCTAGGGCGCGCGCGCGCCGGTCTTCTAAACTTTAAAGGGCCAGTGCACCATTGATTGGTGCCCGGTCCAATTACGGTTCCACTACCCAAAACCTATTTAAACCCACTTCCCCTTCCTGTCCTTGCCGGATCTTGTTGTCCTAGTACCTTGCGGAAGTATTTTGAGTTTACCTTGCCTGTGTACCTGACCTTCTGCCTTTGTCTCTGACCTCGAACCATTGCCGCCTGCCCTGACCTTTGCTACGTCTGACCTTGCCTCTGCCTAGTCTCTTTGTACCGCACCAGCCTCAGCCGCCAGAGAGGTGGAGTCGCTACTGGGGGACACGACCTGGCTGCTACCGCCGCAGCAAGTCCATCCTGCCTTGCGGCATGCTCTGGTGAAAACCGGTAGCTGCTTAGAACCGGTCCCTCGGTGTGATTCGTACCATCCCCTCTCTGGTACAGTGGATCCACCTCCTGCCTCCTCTATAGTCGCCTGCCCGGCCCGTGACAGACACTTTATAGCCTACCCCTCTCAACCTAGGGATATTGCAGGAGGCACTGGCCAGGTTATTCATACTGGCCTGTCCAATCCCTCCTTGTTTAACCCTCCTAATGTCTCTGCTCCATCTATTAGGGTTTTCAAAGATCTGGTTCTTAAAGACTTGGATCTTTTACCTAAAGCCAAATTATATGACCATCCTGACATCAAAATAGGTTTGAAGTCTTTATGTGAAAGCAAAGACATTATTATTTGCCCTGCCGATAAGGGGGGCGGTCTAGTTATTTTGGACAAAACAGACTATCATGTGGAAATGTGTAGAATTTTGGATGACACTAGCACCTATATGCCTTTAAATAAGGATCCTACTAAGGTTCTTAAAAGGGATCTGAATATTTTATTAGACATGGGATTCCAACAAGGCGTTTTGGATAAAAAGGAGAGGGATTTTTTGGTGCCAGTAGCACCTAGAATCCCTGTTATGTACTATCTCCCGAAAGTCCATAAAAATATTACAAACCCGCCCGGTAGACCCATAATAAGCGGGATAGACTCTGTCACTTCCCGGATTGGTCGTTACATCGATTTTCACCTACAACCGCTTGTCCAATCAACACCATCTTTTCTAAAAGATACGGGCGCCACCATACGCCTTTTAGAAGGTATTAATTTTGGGGATGACTGTATTTTAGTCACCGCAGACGTGACATCATTATACACATGCTTACCACACAGATTAGGATTACATGCGGTGAAGCATTTTTTGTCCTTATCTAGTCAGATACCCCATGTCCAGCAATGCTATATTATGGACCTGTTGACCTTTGCCACCCAGTCTAATTACTTCTGGTACCAGGGCCAGTTTTTCTTACAAACAAAGGGTGTCGCTATGGGCGCGAAGTTCGCCCCTAGCTTGGCGAACCTTTTTATGGCCCTATGGGAGGAGGATGTCGTCTATGCCCTACAGCGCCCAGAGCTCATTCTATGGGCGAGATACATAGACGACATCCTCCTCCTATGGAGGGGTGATGAGGAGTCCCTACATGACTTCATGGTCACTCTTAACGATAATGACATGGGCATTAAGTTGACTTATGAGATGAGTCGGGATAGTATTCATTTTCTGGACCTTGATATCTCAGTTGTGAATCATACTTTGATAACTAGATCTTTTTTCAAGCTGACAGATCGGAATGGCTATATTCCAACTGACAGCTGTCACTACAGCTCTTGGCTTAAAACGGTACCATTTAGCCAGTTCCTCCGTTTAAGGAGAAATTGTACGCACCTTGAAGATTTCCATACACAAGCTGACATCCTTAAGTTAAGATTCGTTGAGAAAGGATACCCTCCGTCTGCTATTGACACTGAGATTAACAAAGTGTCTTTGTTGGATAGACAGTCTCTGGTTGCTGTACGGCCCAAACGAACACCTTCTCCAGTGTTTAAATGTTCCTTTATGACTCAATTTTCGATACAATATAAACAGATAAAAAGGATTCTTAATCGTCATTGGGGAATTCTTAAAAATGATCCCCTCCTTGGCCCGTTGCTTCCTGATAGAGCGGGAGTTGTATTCAGGGGGGCACCTTCTCTTCGCAATCAGATTGCCCCTAATGTGACCGATCCTCCATCTAAACAGTGTTCTTCCCTCTTTCCGGACATGAAGGGATATTACCCTTGCAAACGGTGTAATGTGTGCCTGCATAATGTAATTGGACGTAGTAGAAGTGTCAATTTCATGTCTTCTGTTACTTCCAAGATATACCATATGAAGCAATTCACCACATGTACCACAAGGTTTATTGTATACCTTATCACATGCCCTTGCGACAAGCAGTACGTGGGACGCACCATTCGCAATTTTTCCATCCGTGTCAACGAACACATTTCAGGTATCAAAAAAGGTCGTACTAAACATAGCGTACCGAGACACTATCTCGATGTTCACAATAAAAAGGTTACAGGCACCAAGTTCCAGGTAATTGACCAATTTGTCCCCCATTGGAGGGGGGAGTCCCGTGTTAGAGGTGTTTCTAAATTGGAAACTTTTTGGATACACCAACTCCGGTGCTATTCGCCGTTCGGGCTCAATATTGATTGGGACATCAATTCCTTTATTAATAAAGCTTAATTGTCTGGGATATACACTTTTCCCCAAGTTATTAGATACATGGAATTAGATACCTGTTCTCCTTATATCTAGTGGTTTTTTAGTTGTCACAGTTCATATTTCCTGGTTTTCATCATATATGTATCGTTTATTAATAGGGTCTGGTATTTATTCTCTATATGCATCACTCTCACATTAATATGCTATGTGTATGGGTCTATTTGTATATACTGTTGGAGAGTATATTTATGTTCATACACAGCTTTAAATATTGATTTTTCTATAACCTTCAATATGGTGATGATATGTTAGTCCATTATTAGGGATATTTATGAAGCATTCAATTCGGGTTTATCATTGGTTAATGTTGTACCCAGAGCTCTGTAACTCATCTTCAGAGCTGTAACATTCAGTGTATTTCGGGTGTGAATGTCTGTCCACATCCTAAATGATATTGGGTTCATGTCATCTAAATTTTTCTACAGTATTGTGTCTTTATTATGTACACATTTATCTGTTTGGCTAGCTCCCATGTTCGTCAGTACTTATATTGCAGTTCCGCTTTTGGTGCTGCTAATAGACATCCATCCATTAGTTTGTTTGCCTGCAGATCAGTCTGCCGTTGTGTACATTCCCCGCTGTGGTTCACACAGCGAGGTCTGTAAGCGAGGTTTGGAACGCAATCTCTTCTGACGGCGATGGCGTGGTGACGTAGCCAGAACGTAGTCGCGCACTGACTCGCCATGGGTTCTCGCGATGCACGTATCCGTGGTTCTGGCATGGAACGCATGCGCCGTCAGAGAGGGTACCGTGATGACGATCCTCAACGGAGACGCAATGACGCACATTTGTACGTCGCATCTATCCATTCCTATTGGCTTATTTACCCAGCCCTGCAGATGACGTATATGGGAGCGGCATTTCTTGGTACTTTGATTGGTTCATCCTATTGAATGGGAGTGCACACACCAGCTGAGGTGAATCCAGTTAATGTCGTTGTTTGTATTATATAGCGTGGCTGTTTCTTGCAAGTCCATGCCCCAGTAGATGCATTTCTCATGCGAAACATGTCGGGTACATGGACTTGCCTATAGCTACGCTTTTTATTTTTTATTTTATTTGATTCCAAACTTTGCTTGTACAAGCCTCTGCATATATATATTTTGTTTTTCATACACCCATGTGTGTTTTGTGACTTTTTGTTTCAATAAACAAAGTCTTTTTTAATTATCATCTGATCCTGCACTATGTGGAGCTTCCCTCTTTTTTTCTATGGTCATTACCACAATCCTTGATGCACTATTATCCTTGGCGCTTCATATCACCACCGTGGAAAGATCCGGCCGGAGATTCGGTGTCCCTGCATCTATCGATTGGTGAGGACGGTTCCTGAGGATTTCACATCTACACCTTTGCCTGATTGACCCACCACCGCTGGTGTGTGTGTCCACACATAGGGGTAAGAGTATCCATTGCTTTTTCCCCATTTCTGGTGTTGGAATCACGTCCCCGGGTGTTGCAGTTTTATGTATACATATATTCTACACGAATTTGAAGTCGCCATGGATATACCGTTTTTTGATTGACTGCAATTATTCTCAGTTTATCTACTGAGCATTTCATTGGACTTGGCTGTCAGCCACTTCACTTTACAGAACTTTTATATATGAGTTTGCATTTTTCACAATTGCTTGGTATTTATATATATTTTGGGGTCACTCCCTCCTTTTGTATTGAATAGTTAGTTCAATTATCATAAGCCCAGATTTACCTTTATATCTGTGTTTTCACATAGTATCTTGGCGCTGCATTTTTTATTTTCTGTTAATTACTCTGCGATTTGTCTATTTGCTGATGCTAGCAGCCACTTATTCATTTGTTCACCCAGTAGCGCTACTTTGTTTATTTTATACCCTATTAAATACAATGGATGCGAACGTTCAAAATCTAAAGTGCTAATTATAACGACTATTATGCATGTTATTGTCCTAAAAACGGTTTGGGAACCCGGGTTCTGCACCAGGGGACATGTATCAATGCAAAGAGAAGTTTTAAAAACGGCCGTTTTTCGAGAGCAGTCATTTTAATGATACATAAAGTGAAAAAAAAAATGTCAAATATTACTTTAAATATCGTACCTGGGGGGTGTCTAAAGTATGCCTGTGAAGTGCCACGTGTTTCCCATGTTTAGAACTGTTCCTGCACAAAATTACATTTCTAAAGGAAAAAAAGCCATTTAAAACTGCTTGCGGCTTTAATGTAATGTCTGGTCCCGGTAATATGGATGAAAATCTTTAAGAAAAATGACATAGCTACCCCATCACACACCTCCCCCCCTTACCCCAGCCCATTACCAGCCCCTTTGGGTCATGTATGGATATTAAGGGGAACCCCGCACACAAAATAAAAAAGGCCCTATATACTCTGAACAGCCGTATACAGGCGGTGCATACAAGACAGGGACTGTAGGTTTGTTCGTATGTAGAATCTGTTTGTAATTTTGAACAGGTACATTGTTTAAGTGTAGCTCCAGCCAAAAAATATATTTTTAAGCTTTTTGGAAAACATAGGGAAGGGTTATCACCCCTGTAACATTTGTTTTGCTGTCTGTGCAGTGTGCACCTGTTCAGAACAGTTCACCTCACTTTCCGTCCTAATGACAAATGTTTTTTGAAAATTTGGGGTTTTTATTGAAACAAGAATTGGTGATAAAGAATCAGTGTAGAGGAGACACTTTTTTCCCATATTAACTCTTACAGGAGAGAATTTGCCTTCCTAGGGGTAGATTTCCTCTCACTTCCTGTTGTATCCTTCCGTTTGCAAGGAGGAGTCGTTTGTAAGTTGGATGTTTGAAAGTAGGGGCCTGCCGTATATACTCAGCTGAAATTTGCCCCTTACATGTTGGTGTTGCCACAACACTGTGAGCCCTCACAGTTACTCTTGGTGGGCGCATGAATGGGCCCTGCTGTGAATTATTAGATCAAGAATTGTAATTGCATGCCCCTGTTGAACAGGGGCTGAAAAATTGGGCTTTTGGTGGTGGTGGTGGTGGTGGTGCTGACACAACACTGTAAGGCCTCACAGTTAGTCGTGGTGGGCGCAGGAATGGGCCCTGCTGTGAATTATTAGATCAAGAATTGTAATTACATGCCCCTGTTAAACAGGGGCAGAAAAATTGAGCCTTAGGCACTGGTGCCACAACACTGCAACCCCTCACAGATACTGTACTTGGAGCACAGCAATGAGCCCTGTTGCAAAGTATTGCATCAAAAATTGTAATTACACGCCCCTTTTAAACAGGGGCTGAAAAATTGGGCCTTAGCCACTGGTGCTGGTGCCACGACACTGCAACCACTCCCAGATACTCTAGTTGGAGTGCAGGAATGAACCCTGCTGCAAAGCATTGCATAAAAAATTGTAATAACACACCCCTGTTAAACAGGGGCTGAAAAATTGGGCCTTAGCCACTGGTGGCGGCACCCAGAAACAAAAATGTTCTTCCAAGCTATCATCGTCAATCGGATCATTGAGGAGGAGGAGGATAGTCAGTCAACATAACAGGACAAACTCTCAGCATCAGCATCAGTCTTGAAGGGATGTGACATTTGAAAATAAATTAGTCTGTTATATCAGCTTCAGGTGTTTGGTAGCTGGTGGTGATCCAAGACTGGTTCATCTTTATGAAGGTCAGTCGATCAACAGAGTCGGTGGACAGGCGCACCCTGTGATCCGTGACAAATCCTCCAGCAGCACTGAATGTGCGTTCTGAAAGAACGCTGGATGCAGGACAGGCCAGTAGCTCAATTGCATCCTGTGCAAGCTCTGGCCAGTGATCCATCCTCAAGACCCAGTAAGCCAGAGGATTTTCGGTGGGGAAGGTGTCCAAGTCTGACCTTGTCCCTAGGTATTCCTGCACCATGTATATCAGACGCTGGCGATGGTTGCTGGAACCGATCATACCTTGGGGCTGCGGACTAAAGAATTGTCTGAACGCTTCGGTCAGACGGCCACCTTCCCCACCGCTCCTTCTTTGACTGACCAAAGCCTCAGCAACTCGTTGTCCAAGACCAGGAGTTTGTAACCTCTCAGTCCCTGGGAACGCGTTGCACAGACCTTTCTGCAAGGCCTCCCGGAGTTGTCTCATCCTCTGCTCCCTCTGCGATGGTAAGATAAGGTCCGCAACCTTACCCTTGTACCGTGGATCAAGGAGAGTGGCCAGCCAGTAATGGTCCCTCTCCTTGATCCGAAGAATACGAGGATCCTTCCACAGACTTTGCAGGATCAGGGAGGCCATGCAGCGTAGGTTAGCTGAGGCATTCAGTCCGGAGTCCTCTGGGTCACTAAGGACGACATGATCCGCAGCCACCTCCTCCCAGCCACGTACAAGTCCACTGGTTTCTTGGGACTGTAAATCATCCCTAAAAGACTGCTGCTGATGATGCTGAGTGCCAGGCTCCACCTCCATGCTGACACAATCCTCCTCCTCCTCCTCATCTTCTTCCTGTGCAATGGGTGGGACAGAAGGAACACTGTCTGGGTAAAGGGGGCCTTGAGAGGCAAGGAAGTCCTCCTCTTCCTGCCTCTGTTCTGCCTCAAGTGCCCTGTCCATTATTCCACGCAGCGTATGTTCCAACAGGTGGACAAGAGGTACAGTGTCACTGATGCATGCACTGTCACTGCTCACCATCCTCGTGGCCTCCCCAAATGGTGCCAGGACAGTGCATGCATCCCTGATCATGCCCCACTGGCGTGGTGAAAAAAAACAGAGCTCCCCTGACCCTGTCCTGGTGCCGTAGTCGCACAGGTACTCATTGATGGCCCTCTACTGCGTGTGCAGCCGCTGCAGCATGGCCAACGTTGAGTTCCACCTGGTGGGCATGTCACATATAAGGCGGTTCTTGGGCAGGTTCAACTCCTTTTGCAGCTCAGCCAGGCGAGCACTGGCATTATAAGATCTGCGGATATGCACACAGACTTTCCTGGCCTGCCTCAGGACATCCTGTAAGCCTGGGTACCTGCCCAAGAACCGCTGCACCACCAGGTTAAGGACGTGAGCCACACAGGGCACATGGGTCAGTTGTCCCTGTCGGAGAGCGGAGAGGAGGTTGGTGCCATTGTCGCAAACTACCATTCCTGGCTTAAGCTGGCGTGGCGTCAACCACCTCTCGGCCTGCCCCTGCAGAGCAGACAGAACCTCTGCCCCAGTGTGGCTCCTGTCCCCCAAACACACCAGCGCAAGCACGGCATGGCATCTTTTTGCCTGCGTACTTGCGTAGCCCCTTGAACGCCTATGGAGCACCGCTGGTTCCGAGGACAAAGCACAGGAAGAGGCCACAGAGGAAGAAGAAGAGGAGGGGGTGGAGGACAGAGGTGTGTCACAACCAGTAGTAGCATTTTGGAGGCGTGGCGGTGGAACAACCTCCAACACTACTGCACCTTGTCCTGCATCCTTCCCAGCTGCCAAAAGAGTGACCCAATGGGCCATGAAAGAAAGGTAACGTCCCTGTCCATGCCTGCTGGACCATGAGTCAGCGATAATATGCACCTTACCGCTGACCGCCCTGTCCAGCGAGGCCAAGACATTGCCTTCCACATGCCGGTAGAGAGCCGGAATCGCCTTCCGTGAGAAAAAGTGGCGTTTGGGAACCTGCCACTGAGGAACCGCACATTGCACAAACTCACGGAAGGGGGCCGAGTCTACCAACTGTGAAGGCAGCAGTTGAAGCGCTAGCAATTTAGCCAAGCTAGCATTCAACCGCTGGGCATGTGTATGGCTGGGAGTGAACTTCTTTCGACGGTCCAGCAGCTGAGGCAGGGAAATTTGCCTGCTAGAATCGGACGTCGTTGTACTGCTAACAGAGTGGCCGCAAGTACTTGGCTGTGACACACCTAATTCTACACCTTCATTCCTCTCAGTGCAGGTTTCAGAGAGGACTGAAGGTATAGTGGGGTTGGAGATCCCAGCTGATGCGGTGCAAGGAGAGGTACGCTTTGTTCTTTGGTGTGGGTCTTTAAGGTAGGCTTGCCAACGAGCTGCATGGCAGGTCAACATATGTCTGGTCAAGCATGTGGTGCCCAAGCGGCTGATGTTTTGGCCACGCGATATACGCTTGAGACATATGTTGCAAACAGCAGCTGTGCGATCTGATGCACTCGCCTCAAAAAAGGCCCACACCAAAGAACTTTTTGAATAACGGGCATAGGCAGCGCCCTGCACAGGCGGAGCTCTGCGGTGTGATTCCGTCGGTGTGCTGCCCTTACGCTGGCCACCCAAGGGCATCCTGCCTCGTTGGAGATGTGCCTCCTCCTCATCCTCCTCCTCCTCCTCTCTCCTATTAGGCACCCACGTGGAGTCAGTGACCTCATCATCCCCTCCCTCCTCATCACTGGAGCCAATCTGGCAGTATGCTGCAGCTGCTGGAACATGACTGCCAGATTGGTGTCCTTCTTGAGCATCCCCTCTCTCTGCTCTCACGCTACTGCCTTCCTCTAGCTGGGTATCATCATCAGACCCTTCGAAACGCTGGGCATCCTCCTTGGGCATGTACCCAACACTGTGCTCAAACAGTTTGGGGGACTCCTCAGGAGGAGGACATGGTGGGTCTAGGGAAGGAGTGACTGATGATGACATTGATACCAGGGAAGAGGACGCTTTGGCAGCTGCTTTGCCAGTACCCTGAGCCTTGGTGAGAGAGGATGAGGAGGATGAGGAGGGCTTGGTCATCCACTCTACCAAGTCTTCGGCATGATGTGGCTCAACATGTACAGCTGCCGAAAAGAAGGACAAGCGTGTCCCATGGCCATGTGCTGATGACAATGCACCGCGTCGACGACCAGCACTGTTGCCCCCAGACACAGAGCCTGCTTGCCCTCTTTTATTGGCTCCTGACTGTCTGCCTCTCCTTGTTTGCCTTCCAGACATTCTAATGGCCTGCAGGGAGATGGGAAAACCAGCAATAAGGGGTAGCTTCAGGTGTATACTGTGCAGGAGGCTTAGCAACAATGACACTGACACTGTCCCCTGCCTATCCTTCTCTCTCCCTGCACACAAGGTTTAGCAAAGAATAGGACACTGACACTGTCGACTGCCTATCCTTGTCTGTCCCTACACACAAGGTTTAGCAATATGGTTAAGCACACTAGGTTTAGCAAAGAATATAACACTGACACTCTCCCTGCCTATCCTTTTCTGTCCCTACAAACAAGGTTTAGCAAAGAATATGACACTGACACTCTGCCTACCTATCCTTGTCTGTCCCTACACACAAGGTTTAGCAATATGGTTCAGCACACAAGGTTTAGCAAATAATATGACACTGACACTCTCCCTGCCTATCCTTGTCTGTCCCTACAAACAAGGTTTAGCAAAGAATATGACACTGACACTCTGCCTACCTATCCTTGTCTGTCCCTACACACAAGGTTTAGCAATATGGTTCAGCACACAAGGTTTAGCAAAGAATATGACACTGACACTCTCCCTGCCGATCCTTGTCTGTCCCTACACACAAGGTTTAGCAATATGGTTAAGCACACTAGGTTTAGCAAAGAATATGACACTGACACTCTCCCTGCCTATCCTTGTCTGTCCCTACAAACAAGGTTTAGCAAAGAATATGACACTGACACTCTGCCTACCTATCCTTGTCTGTCCCTACACACAAGGTTTAGCAATATGGTTCAGCACACAAGGTTTAGCAAAGAATATGACACTGACACTCTCCCTGCCGATCCTTGTCTGTCCCTACACACAAGGTTTAGCAATATGGTTCAGCACACAAGGTTTAGCAAAGAATATGACACTGACACTCTCCCTGCCTATCCGTGTCTGTCCCTACAAACAAGGTTTAGCAAAGAATATGACACTGACACTCTGCATACCTATCCTTGTCTGTCCCTACACACAAGGTTTAGCAATATGGTTCAGCACACAAGGTTTAGCAAAGAATATGACACTGACACTCTCCCTGCCGATCCTTGTTTGTCCCTACACACAAGGTTTAGCAATATGGTTAAGAACACTAGGTTTAGCAAAGAATATGACACTGACACTCTCCCTGCCTATCCTTGTCTGTCCCTACAAACAAGGTTTAGCAAAGAATATGACACTGACACTCTGCATACCTATCCTTGTCTGTCCCTACACACAAGGTTTAGCAATATGGTTCAGCACACAAGGTTTAGCAAAGAATATGACACTGACACTCTCCCTGCCGATCCTTGTCTGTCCCTACACACAAGGTTTAGCAATATGGTTAAGCACACTAGGTTTAGCAAAGAATATGACACTGACACTCTCCCTGCCTATCCTTGTCTGTCCCTACAAACAAGGTTTAGCAAAGAATATGACACTGACACTCTGCCTACCTATCCTTGTCTGTCCCTACACACAAGGTTTAGCAATATGGTTCAGCACACAAGGTTTAGCAAAGAATATGACACTGACACTCTCCCTGCCTATCCTTGTCTGTCCCTACAAACAAGGTTTAGCAAAGAATATGACACTGACACTCTGCCTACCTATCCTTGTCTGTCCCTACACACAAGGTTTAGCAATATGGTTCAGCACACAAGGTTTAGCAAAGAATATGACACTGACACTCTCCCTGCCGATCCTTGTTTGTCCCTACACACAAGGTTTAGCAATATGGTTAAGCACACTAGGTTTAGCAAAGAATATGACACTGACACTCTCCCTGCCTATCCTTGTCTGTCCCTACAAACAAGGTTTAGCAAAGAATATGACACTGACACTCTGCCTACCTATCCTTGTCTGTCCCTACACACAAGGTTTAGCAATATGGTTCAGCACACAAGGTTTAGCAAAGAATATGACACTGACACTCTCCCTGCCGATCCTTGTCTGTCCCTACACACAAGGTTTAGCAATATGGTTAAGCACACTAGGTTTAGCAAAGAATATGACACTGACACTCTCCCTGCCTATCCTTGTCTGTCCCTACAAACAAAGTTTAGCAAAGAATATAACACTGACACTCTGCCTACCTATCCTTGTCTGTCCCTACACACAAGGTTTAGCAATATGGTTCAGCACACAAGGTTTAGCAAAGAATATGACACTGACACTCTCCCTGCCTATCCTTGTCTGTCCCTACAAACAAGGTTTAGCAAAGAATATGACACTGACACTCTGCCTACCTATCCTTGTCTGTCCCTACACACAAGGTTTAGCAATATGGTTAAGCACACTAGGTTTAGCAAAGAATATGACACTGACACTCTCCCTGCCTATCCTTGTCTGTCCCTACAAACAAGGTTTAGCAAAGAATATGACACTGACACTCTCCCTGCCGATCCTTGTCTGTCCCTACACACAAGGTTTAGCAAAGAATATGACACTGACACTCTCCCTACCTATCCTTCTCTGTCCCTACACACAAGTTTGAGGTACAAATAGCACTGACACTGTCCCTGCCTATGTAACTCTTTCCCTGCGCCGGAACACACTACACGAGGCCGCCGCGCTGGCGGCCTTTTATAGTGTGGGGCGTGTACTAAACCCCCTCAGCAATAATTGGCCACAGGCATCCTGCCTGTGGCCAATCATTGCTCTCCTCGCTGCCGGCGCTGTGATTGGCCAAGCATGCAGGGTCACAGTGCATGCTTGGCCAATCACAGCGCCAGGATTACACTGCGATGGCGCAGTGTATTGTGGGCCGTTCGCGTCACTCGAATTTGCCGCGAACGGCCCAAATCGTTCGTTGTTCGCCGAACACGCGAACAGCCGATGTTCGAGTCGAACCTATGTTCGACTCGAACACTGAGCTCATCCCTAGTAACCACCAGCCTAATGCCCTGTACACACGATCGGAGTATCCGATGGTCTAAAATCCGATGGAATTTTTCATCGGAATTCCATTCAAGTTGTCTTGCATACACACTGTCAGACTAAATTCCGACCGTTCAAAACGCAGTGGACGAGCTGAGAAAAATTAAGTTCAATGCTTCCGAGCATGCGTCGACTTGATTCTGAGCATGCGTGGCTTTTTTCTCTGTTGGAGTTCCACACAGACGATAGGAATTTCCTATTGTTTTTTTTTCCATCGGAAAAATTTAAAACATGCTCTATTTCTAAACACTGATGGAAAAAAGTCAGATGGGGCCCACACATGATCGGAATTTCCGGTGAAACAAGTCCATCAGACTTTTTTTATCGGAAATTCCGATCGTGTGTACAAGGCATAAACCACATTGAGCCAGGAAATTGAAATCCCGTTTGTCATAGCAAAAGCATATTTTTCTGGAAAGTTTTTTATTTAGTTTGATGGATTTTAATAAGTATTGTGTCTTTATGCATTGAAGTTAAAATCTATATAATGTGTTGTATAATGTTTCCTACGAGTAGCAAGCCTTAAGGCCAGTCTACACATTTTTCTTCGGTGCATGTGTTCATCAGTGAGCACATATGAAATGTGATGCTATAAAATATAAATAAACAGCAATAATCTACTCCTGACTGCTAGAGATTAAAGAATACATTAGAGAATTTAGAACTTGATGACCCAACAGAAACAAAAAGCACAGACTTTATTTTATTAAATTAACCAAAAAAAATAAAGTTTTGTCTGTAAGTAAGCTGGTAGGAATTTATAGGATTTTTGGGATGTCGATCACTTTATGTTTAGTAATGCATCCCATGAGAATTGGAGGTAAATAGGCTCACATTATTAATCAAGAAATAAATCAAACCACAGGTGTAGCTGAGGTTTTATTTAATCTGGGTCACAACAGAGCACCAGGAGAAAGACAGTGGTGGAAAAACAATGTAATGTGGGTATGAGCATAATTTATGTGTGTTGAAGAGCATGGTACCTTGAACAGGAACCAGCCAAAAGACCAAATTAACAATGTAAAGTAGTGAGTGTACAACTTGTATAACAGTGTAAATTTTCTGTCCCCTCAAAATAACTCAACACTATTAATGTCTAAACTGCTGGCAACAAAAGTGAGTACACCGCTAAGTGAAATTGTCCAAATTGGGCCCAATTTGCCATTTCTCCCTCCTGGTGTCTCTCTGAGGATCTAAAAAAAATAATTGCTGCTCTACATAAATATGGCCTAGGCTATAAGAAGATTGCCAAGACCCTGAAACAGCTGCAGCACGTTGGTCAAGATCATACAGCGGTTTAACAGGACAGGTTCCACTGAGAACAGGCCTCGCCATGGTCCACCAAAGTAGTTGAGTGCACGTGCTCAGCGTCATATCCGGAGGTTGTCTTTGTGAAATAGACGTATGGGTGCTGCCAGCATTGCTGCATCAAATTGGTCTCCATGGCTGTCATCCCAGAAGAAAGCCTCTTCTAAAGATGATGCACAAGAAAGCCCACAAACAGTTTGCTGAAGACAAGCAGACTAAGGACATGGATTACTGGAATCATGTCCTGTGGTCTGATGAGACCAGGATAAACTTATTTGGTTCAGATGGTATCAAGCGTGTGTGGCGGCAACCAGGTAAGGAGTACAAAGACAAGTGTGTCTTGCCTACAGGCAGGCATGGTGGTGGGAGTGTCATGGTCTGGGGCTGCATGAGTGTGCTGCTAGCACTGCGGAGCTACAGTTCATTGAGGGAACCATGAATGCCAACATGTACTGTGACATACTGAAACCGAGCATGATCCCCTCCCTTCAGAGACTGGGCCGAGACTGGGCCTGGAATAAAGGTGTTGGACTGGCCAAGCATTTCTCCAGACCTAAACCCTATTGAGCATCTGTGGAGAGTCCTCAAATGGAAGGTGGAAGAGGGCAAGCTCTCTAACATTCACCAGCTCCATGATGTCATCATGGAGGAGTGGAAGAGGACTCCGATGGCAACCTGTGAACCTCTGGTGAACTCCATGCCCAAGAGGGTTAAGGCAGTGATGGAAAATAAAGGTGGCCACACAAAATATTGACACTTTGGGCCCAATTTGGACATTTTTACTTAGGGGTGTACTCACTTTTGTTTCCGGGGGTTTAGACATTAATGGCTGTGTGTTGAGTTATTTTGAGGGGGCAGCAAATTTACACTGTTATATAAGCTGTACACTCACTACTTTACATTGTAGCAAAGTGTCATGTCTTCAGTGTTGTCACATGAAAAGATATAATAAAATATTTTCAAAATCGTGAGGGGTGTACTCAATTTTGTGAGATACTGTAGCTGCTGAATTCCACCTACCAGCTTCTCACCTTTTACATTTCCATCAAGTAATAGCCTATGTCAAATCTTCCTGCTTGGACAAGTCTAAGCTCTTAGGCTTCCCTGATTGATTGACTACTAACGGATCGGTCATACTTCATATCGGAAGCCTATAAACAACTAACCATAAATCTCTGTTCTTGCTGGCATAAGTCCCCTCTACATAACTGGACCAAAGTCCTCCCAGAGACTGACCTGGACCATAAAATTTTGGCAGGATATCAGAAAATTTGCAAACTTATGGTCAATGAATCTTGGAGAGAGACTCAGTTCAAACGATAGCATAGGGCTTTTATTCCATTCCTACCTTCCAAAGTGGCAACCCAGGCAGCCATCTGCCCCCACTGTGGTCAACCTCGGAATTCTGTGAATATACAATAATAACTAAATTCTGTGATCTGGTGCTGCACTATATTCATAACATCACAGGGACACAACTGCCTAAGGTAGCTCCTCTACTTCTCTTCAGTTATGTTACAACCTCTCCTCCAACCTCTGATGGCTGAGCACACGTGGTGTCCCCATGGGTCCACTTGTGCCGCCTTGCTGCTCGTAGGACTATACTAAAGGTTTGGGCAATCTCATCTGTTCCCACGATCAGCATGATTGAAAGGGACCTTACAGCTTTGCTTTACAAAAAAAAATGATATGTGAAGTTACAAAATGACACTATGGGCAAAAACGATTTCTGGAATTTGCGATCTTACATTGAACGTACCCTCTCACTGCCTGAACTAGCAAATTTAATGTCCTCCTTCCACTATACCAACTGGTACCACAAGTCCGGCCTCTCTAACTCCCTAGCTAAATTGAAAATTCATTGACTGTTATCCTTATTTTTCATTCTTTACAGTGCTAGGAGTCTTCTATTAGGTTATTGGTTTCGTTACTTGTGCTATGTTGAAGAGATACGCTTTCCCCCCTAAAATATGAACATTTTATTTCATCCAGTAATAAGGATATGTAGATAGTGCCTTTCCTTTCTTCTTATGTTATTTTCTAGTGCTTGCTGTCAAATTTACTCCTTATGTTTTATTGCCGAAGATAGTGACAGGGACAGACATCCATGCCTATAGAAATGATGGTGCTCTCTTTCCCCTTTTTCTGGTGTAGATCGACTAGTATCATATTCGCTAGGTAATACTCATCTGTATCGAGTTTTGTATTTCATAATACAGGAAGGGTACTGTCTATTTCTTTGCTAGACCTTAGTTTGGGCCTGTCACTGTTACTACCAACATCGACACACTGTTGTTACGCATCACTGTTATTTTGTCTCTACTTTTAAAATTTTAATAAAAATATATTTAAAAAAAAGGATGAATAATATACTGCACTCAAAATTCATAATCTGCCATCAGATATTACTTCTATCTGGTCTCTTGTACATGAGCGTTGTTTCTCATGCCGCATACACACAATCGTTTTTCACGTCGTTAAAAATGCCATTTTTTAACTTGGGCATTAAAAACGATCGTGTGTAGGCTCTAGAGCATTTTTAACTACGTGAAAAACGGCCTAAAATTTTTTAGAACCTGCTCTATTTTTTCACGTCGTTTTTCATGTCGTTTTTTTTCCCGTCGTGAAAAACGGTAGTGTGTATGCTTTTACTAGGGGAAAAAAAACATGCATGCTCAGAATCAAGTATGAGACGGGAGCGCTCGTTCTGATAAAACTAGCGTTCTTAATGGAGATAGCACATTCGTCACACTGTAACGGACTAAAAAGCATGAGGCTGAAAAGCGTGAATCGTCGCTCAACAAACTTTACTAACATGAAGGGTGGCGCCATTCAAACGGAACTTCCCCTTTATAGTGCCGTCGTACGTGTTCTACGTCACTGCGCTTTGCTCAACTTTTTTTTATTGAACGTGTGTATGCAAGACAGGCTTGAGAACAAGAAAAATCACATCGAGAAAAACGTCGTTTTGGAAAATGACATTAAAAACGATTGTGTGTATGCAGCATCAGACCAACTATTGAAGGAAACCTTTCTTGAGAGAGACAGGGAGGCTGCCATTGCTACTTTTCATTCTGCATAGGCTAGAGTTTCCATGCTGTCTTGTTTACACTCTTGCATAAAACTTTGTGTCCTTTAACTAAAACAAGCATGTAAATAAAGTTTTCTGACTTAATTCCATTCAAATTCTGTGACTTACTACTATAATTATTGAACTCAGTTCGTCAGTTTACTAGTCATACAACTAGCATCTTCGGAAGGGAATTTACAATGGCAGGTAATATGTATAATTCAGGAAAGATTTTCTTTAACAAATTCTAGGTAAAACTGAGGGAATGCCAGGAAAACTACATTTCAGTAATACGCATGTAGAATGAGTAGATATTTATAAAAGATTGTCAGGAAGCATGTTTTGCACAGTTTTAGTGCTGCCACCAATGAAATGCCTGCCTACATACATTGTCCCACCATCCTCATCTCTAATAAAGAACGACTGTTAATGCAGCCAAAATAATAGTCATGATTCAATGCCCAGAAAATGAGAAGAAGATATGGGGCACATGTCTCTGGAGCTTAGCAAAGCTAATGCATTACCGTATATACTCGAGTATAAGCCAAGTTTTTCTGCCCATTTTTTTGGGGTGAAAATTACCCCCTTGGCTTATACTCGAGTCATGTTTTAATGTCATGTTCTTACTTGTCTCCGGTGTGTCTCCGTATCGCGGTGCGCACTCCCCCGCTGTGTCCTGCTGTGAGTGTGAATATCTCCTGTTCGCCGTGCCTTTCTCCCGCTGATGGGAGACGGGAGATGGGAGAAAGCCGCCGCCGTCGTAACTCTCGCCCATGTCGTGACGCTGCTGTGCACTAGGATTGGCTGCTGGAACTGCCATGTCCCAGCAGCCAGTGATCATTGTGGCTCCTCCCGGCTACCCGCCCACATGTTTCATAGATACTTCTGCAGCGGGCGGGAGTCGGGTCATAAAACAGAGCGGAAGTGAGGCAAGAAACAAAGTACTAATGTACTAATCAGTAATGTGGACACTGATGGGACACGCTGATTGGACACTGGGGACACTCTGATTGTACACTGATGGAGACACACTGATAAAAGACTGATGGGGACACTCTTATCAGAGTGTCCCCATCAGTCTTTTATCAGAGTATCCCCATCAGTGTTTTAACAGTTTCCTCATCAGTGTTTTATCAGAGTGTCCCCATCAGTGTTTTAACAGTGTGTCCCCGTCAGTGTTTTAACAGTCATTTAATCTACTGATGCCTCAATTAATGTCATTTTATTGGTAACTATTTTTTATTTTTGAAATGTACCGTACCAGTAGCTGCTGCATTACCCTAGGCTTATACTTGAGTCAATACGTTTTCACAGTTTTTTGTGGTAAAATTAGGTGCCCTGGCTTATACTCGGGTCTGCTTATACTCGAGTATATACGGTATATGTAATTTGGGTTATCAGGGTTCTTAGGCTTCTCAACAACAAATTTTAACAGGACCAGCAGGAATCATAGATCAAAAACTCCTTCATCTAAGGAAAACACTGTAGATTTTGTCACTTTACTTTAAAGTATGTAATTACAACAGACCTTTCAGAATTTACCAGTTATTTAGGAAAAGTATCAGCATATAAAGATCCCCCATGTAATGCATATAAAGTATCTCCATATAATGGGAACATTTCTGCACTGTTAACTCTAAGCCTCCATTCACACCTGAGCATGTTTTCTACTTGTTTCTCTACGCCTGACTACACCTGACTGTGCTTAACATGCAGAATCCTATTCCTTCTAATTATTTCTGTTGACACTTGTACGCTCAGTGGCCCTACTCTCTACACTCAAAAAAGTACATGAGCTTTTTTTTAACATAGTCAGGCATTTTTGCTCACATTGACTTCAATAGGAGCACCTGTAATTGTACAATATGTATGTTTTTACACCTGAAGAACAACTCATCTCCTATAGAACTGATCCAGGCCGGGAAACAAATTCTTGAAGTGTATTACATGCACAAAAATGCTTGTAAAAGACCTGAAAAATGTCTAAAAAACACCTTAAATCACCAGGAATATGCTCAGTTCAGGTTTGATTGCAAAATAATTCTAGTAAAGATGCTATTGTAGAGGATGTGTGCCCAGAAAATTCATTTCAGGACAACATTAAACCAATATGTGACGATCCACCAGTGGCTGCAGATGGCATTTTTTTGGGGGGGGGGCGGCAAACAGTGTACAGTCAACCACCCCCCCGGTCAGTCAGGCACCCGGCTGCAGCCTTTTCCAGGTGCAAAATCCAGTGCAGCTGTGCATAGAAACCAATCAGCTTCCAGGTCTTGTTGTCAAAGCTTAATTGGACAAGCTGAAGTTAGAAGCTGATTGATTACCATGCACAGCTGCAGTAGATTTTGAACTTGATCATGTACCTGTATGTGATCCTGCACGTCCAGGCTTGGGGTGCGCATGCCACCGATGTCTGCCGAGACCCAATAATTGTTTGAGACACAGGCAGAACGGCGGTCTGTAAACAAGGCATATCACTATTCTGTGAGAAGGGAAGGTTGTGATCCTGTGTTCCGGCAAAGCAGGAACACGAATCTCTGGCTTCCCATAGTTCAAGCACCTCACACAGTGTACACAAGCACAGGTTAGGCACACAGTTAACCCCTTGATAGCCCCTGATGTTAACCCCTTCCCTGACATATTTTTATGCACTGATCATAGTGCATATTTTCAGCACTGATCACTGTATTGGTGTCACCAGTCCCCAAAAAGTGTCACTTAGTATCTGATTAGCCCACCGCAATGTCACAGTCCAGCTATAAGTTGCTAATATGCTTATTGTACATGTAGAAGAATACATTTTGGCCTAAATTGATGATGAAATTCGATTTTTTTTCCATTTTTTTTATTGGATATGTTTTATAGCAGAAAGTAAGAAATATTTCAGTCTTTTTTTTGTTTATAGCACAACAAATAAAAAACATAAAGATGATAAAAAAGCATCAAAAGAAAGCCAATTTTACAGCATTGCACAATTTTCAGGTAAATTAACACAGTGTTGTATCGCAAAAAATGGCCTGGTCATGGGGGGGGGGGGTAAACCTTCCGGAGCTGAAGTTGTTAAACAAAAAATGAATAATTTAAAAGAATGGGCCTTATTGTAAATCAATTGTCAATCACAATGCCTACAACCCATCAACTCGCTGTCCCTTTCCTCTTGCTTAATAGGAGCAGATATTCCCCATGACTAGTGGTTGCAAAGGATGCCACATGTGCAGGTACCTGCAGCTTCATTAGAAACCAGTAACAGAGAGAATCTTTCATACATAGAAGCCGTAGAAATGCCACTTCCATTTATGATGCTCGGCTTGTCCTTAGTTCACTTGTTGGCAGCTATGCATTTTCACACCACTACTCTCTGCTACAATCTTTAAAGTAAAGCAGTACCATCACTGAACATCACTGAACATCTTGGTATACAGCTGAAATGTCCCCTTTACTTGCATCATGGAGAAGTCAGTCTATGTTTTAACTAACAGATGGCCTGGTTGTATACTATATGAACACTGACAGATTTTGATTTACAGCTGGGAACAGTAAGTTTAAAGCTGTAATCAAGGCAGAATAAGTATCATTTGAAGCATAGACTGACTGCTGAAAATCACAGTAGAGAATGGCATACTGTTACCAAATCTATTCTTTTTCCTTGTTTACTACACTTAACTTACGTTCACTCATTCCTGCCTACTCACACTATCATTTTCTGCCTATCCCTCTTATCCCAAATACTCTCTCCTCTTATTTAGCTCCCCACAAAATGACAGCTGAAAACATCTAATTAACACTAGCAAATTCCAGAACAGACACGGTTTAGCATATTACAATGTTGAAAAATAATTTTAGTGGGAAAGATGGAGAGGAGTAGGAAGGGTATGACAGTGCACAATATATGTAAGAGAGAGGTGTGGAAGGTATGATGATGGGCAATATGTGCAGAAAAGGAGTACAGAGGGTATGGGAGCAAGCATTATGCACAGGAGAAGAGTGTGGAGAATTATACAGTGGGAAGTATATGCAGGAGAGGAGTGAAAAGGGTATGAGATCAAGCATTATGCAATGGAGAAGAGTGCAGAGGATTTTACAGTGGGAAGTATATGCAGGAGAGGAGTGCAGAAGGTATAAGAGCAAGCATTATACACAGGAAAAGAGTGCAGAGGATTATACAGTGGGAAGTATATGTAGGAGAGGAGTGCAGAGGGTATGAGATCAATCATTATGCTCAGGAGAAGAGTGAGAAGGATTATACAGTGGGAAGTATATGCAGGAGAAGAATGCAGAGGGTATGTGAGCAAGCATTATGCACAGGAAAAGGGTGCAGAGGATTATTTAGTGGGAAGTATATGCAGGCAGTGCCAGCCGGTGGTAATTTTTTTTTGGAGGCGGCAAACAGTTACACCCCCCCGGTTGGTCGATCAGTCAGGTAGGTCTGGTGCACTTAACCTATCTATGATGGGCAGCGCTTCTCCCGGGCTTCACCGGTAGTGATGAGCCGAACACCCCCGGGTTCGGTTTGCACCAGAACCCGCAAACGGACCGAAAGTTTGCACGAACTTTAGTACCCTATTAAATACAATGGATGCGAACGTTTGAAATCTAAAGTGCTAATTATAACGACTATTATGCATGTTATTGTCCTAAAAGGGTTTGGGAACCCGGGTTCTGCACCAGGGGACATGTATCAATGCAAAAAGAAGTTTTAAAAACGGCCGTTTTTCTGGAGCAGTCATTTTAATGATGCATAAAGTGAAAAAAAAGTCAAATATTCCTTTAAATATCGTACCTGGGGGATGTCTAAAGTATGCCTGTGAAGTGTCACGTGTTTCCCGTGTTTAGAACTGTCCCTGCACAAAATTACATTTCTAAAGGAAAAAAAGCCATTTAAAACTGCTTGCGGCTTTAATGTAATGTCTGGTCCCGGTAATAAGGATGAAAATCTTTAAGAAAAATGGCATAGCTACCCCATCACACCCCCCCCCACCCCAGCCCATTACCAGCCCCTTTGGGTCTTGTATGGATATTAAGGGGAACCCCGCACACAAAATAAAAAAGGCCCTATATACTCTGAACAGCCGTATACAGGCGGTGCATACAAGACAGGGACTGTAGGTTTGTTCTTATGTAGAATCTGTTTGTAATTTTGAACAGGTACATTGTTTAAGTGTAGCTCCAGGCAAAAAATCTATTTTTAAGCTTTTTGGAAAACATAGGGAAGGGTTATCACCCCTGTAACATTTGTTTTGCTGTCTGTGCATTGTGCACCTGTTCAGAACAGTTCACCTCACTTTCCGTCCTAATGACAAATGTTTTTTGAAAATTTGGGTTTTTTATTGAAACAAGAATTGGTGATAAAGCATCAGTGGAGAGGAGACACTTTTTTTCCCATATTGACTCTTACAGGAGAGAATTTGCCTTCCTAGGGGTAGATTTCCTCTCACTTCCTGTTGTATCCTTCCGTTTGCAAGGAGGAGTCGTTTGTAAGTTGGATGTTTGAAAGTAGGGGCCTGCCGTATATACTCAGCTGAAATTTGCCCCTTACATGTTGGTGTTGCGACAACACTGTGAGCCCTCACAGTTACTCTTGGTGGGCGCATGAATGGGCCCTGCTGTGAATTATTAGATCAAGAATTGTAATTGCATGCCCCTGTTGAACAGGGGCTGAAAAATTGGGCCTTTGGTGGTGGTGGTGGTGGTGGTGGTGTTGACACAACACTGTGAGGCCTCACAGTTAGTCTTGGTGGGCGCAGGAATGGGCCCTGCTGTGAATTATTAGATCAAGAATTGTAATTACATGCCCCTGTTAAACAGGGGCAGAAAAATTGGGCCTTAGGCACTGGTGCCACAACACTGCAACCCCTCACAGATACTGTACTTGGAGCACAGCAATGAGCCCTGTTGCAAAGTATTGCATCAAAAATTGTAATTACACGCCCCTGTTAAACAGGGGCTGAAAAATTGGGCCTTAGGCACTGGTGCTGGTGCCACGACACTGCAACCTCTCCCAGATACTCTAGTTGGAGTGCAGGAATGAGCCCTGCTGCAAAGCATTGCATAAAAAATTGTAATTACATGCCCCTGTTAAACAGGGGCATAAAAATTGGGCCTTAGGCACTGGTGCCACAACACTGCAACCCCTCACAGATACTGTACTTGAAGCACAGCAATGAGCCCTGTTGCAAAGTATTGCATCAAAAATTGTAATTACACGCCCCTGTTAAACAGGGGCTCAAAATTGGGCCTTAGCCACTGGTGCTGGTGCCACGACACTGCAACCACTCTCAGATACTCTAGTTGGAGTGCAGGAATGAGCCCTGCTGCAAAGCATTGCATAAAAAATTGTAATAACACGCCCCTGTTAAACAGGGGCTGAAAAATTGGGCCTTAGCCACTGGTGGCGGCACCCAGAAACAAAAATGTTCTTCCAAGCTATCATCATCAATCGGATCATTGAGGAGGAGGAGGATAGTCAGTCAACATAACAGGACAGTCTCTCAGCATCAGCATCAGTCTTGAAGGGATGTGACATTTGAAAATAAATTAGTCTGTTATATCAGCTTCAGGTGTTTGGTAGCTGGTGGTGATCCAAGACTGGTTCATCTTTATGAAGGTCAGTCGATCAACAGAGTCGGTGGACAGGCGCACCCTGTGATCCATGACAAATCCTCCAGCAGCACTGAATGTGCGTTCTGAAAGAACGCTGGATGCAGGACAGGCCAGTAGCTCAATTGCATACTGTGCAAGCTCTGGCCAGTGATCCATCCTCAAGACCCAGTAAGCCAGAGGATTTTCGGTGGGGAAGGTGTCCAAGTCTGACCATGCCCCTAGGTATTCCTGCACCATGTATATCAGACGCTGTCGATGGTTGCTGGAACTGATCATACCTTGGGGCTGCGGACTAAAGAATTGTCTGAACGCATAGGTCAGACGGCCACCTTCCCCACCGCTCCTTCTTTGACTGACCGAAGCCTCAGCAACTCGTTGTCCAGGACCAGGAGTTTGTAATCTCCCAGTCTCTGGGAACGCGTTGCACAGACCTTTCTGCAAGGCCTCCCGGAGTTGTCTCATCCTCTGCTCCCTCTGCGACGGTAAGATAAGGTCCGCAACCTTACCCTTGTACCGTGGATCAAGGAGAGTGGCCAGCCAGTAATGGCCCCTCTTCTTGATCCGAAGAATACGAGGATCCTTCCGCAGACTTTGCAGGATCAGGGAGGCCATGCAGCGTAGGTTAGCTGAGGCATTCGGTCCGGAGTCCTCTGGGTAACTAAGGACGACATGATCCGCAGCCACCTCCTCCCAGCCACGTACAAGTCCACTGGTTTCTTGGGACTGTAAATCATCCCTAAAAGACTGCTGCTGATGATGCTGAGTGCCAGGCTCCACCTCCATGCTGACACAATCCTCCTCCTCCTCCTCCTCCTCCTCTTCTTCCTGTGCGATGGGTGGGACAGAAGGAACACTGTCTGGGTAAAGGGGGCCTTGAGAGGCAAGGAAGTCCTCCTCTTCCTGCCTCTGTTCTGCCTCAAGTGCCCTGTCCATTATTCCATGCAGCGTATGTTCCAACAGGTGGACAAGAGGTACAGTGTCACTGATGCATGCACTGTCACTGCTCACCATCCTCGTGGCCTCCTCAAATGGTGCCAGGACAGTGCATGCAGCCCTGATCATGCCCCACTGGCGTGGTGAAAAAAACCCAAGCTCCCCTGACCCTGTCCTGGTGCCGTAGCCGCACAGGTACTCATTGAAGGCCCTCTGCCGCATGTGCAGCCGCTGCAGCATGGCCAACGTTGAGTTCCACCTGGTGGGCATGTCACATATAAGGCGGTTCTTGGGCAGGTTCAACTCCTTTTGCAGCTCAGCCAGGCGAGCACTGGCATTATAAGATCTGCGGAAATGCACACAGACTTTCCTGGCCTGCCTCAGGACATCCTGTAAGCCCGGGTACCTGCCCAAGAACCGCTGCACCACCAGGTTAAGGACGTGAGCCACACAGGGCACATGGGTCAGTTGTCCCTGTCGGAGAGCGGAGAGGAGGTTGGTGCCATTGTCGCAAACTACCAGTCCTGGCTTAAGCTGGCGTGGCGTCAACCACCTCTCGGTCTGCCCCTGCAGAGCAGACAGAACCTCTGCCCCAGTGTGGCTCCTGTCCCCCAAACACACCAGCGCAAGCACGGCATGGCATCTTTTTGCCTGCGTACTGGCGTAGCCCCTTGAACGCCTACGGGGCACCGCTGGATCCGAGGACAAAGCACAGGAAGAGGCCACAGAGGAAGAAGAAGAGGAGGGGGTGGAGGACAGAGGTGTGTCACAACCAGTAGTAGCATTTTGGAGGTGTGGCGGTGGAACAACCTCCAACACTACTGCACCTTGTCCTGCATCCTTCCCAGCTGCCAAAAGAGTGACCCAATGGGCCGTGAAAGAATGGTAATGTCCCTGTCCATGCCTGCTGGACCATGAGTCAGCGGTAATATGCACCTTACCGCTGACCGCCCTGTCCAGCGAGGCCAAGACATTGCCTTCCACATGCCGGTAGAGAGCCGGAATCGCCTTCCGTGAGAAAAAGTGGCGTTTGGGAACTGCCACTGAGGAACCGCACATTGCACAAACTCACGGAAGGGGGCCGAGTCTACCAACTGAAAAGGCAGCAGTTGAAGCGCTAGCAATTTAGCCAAGCTAGCATTCAACCGCTGGGCATGTGGATGGCTGGGAGTGAACTTCTTTCGATGGTCCAGCAGCTGGAGCAGGGAAATTTGCCTGCTACAATCGGACGTCGGTGTACTGCTAGCAGAGTGCCCGCAAGTACTTGGCTGTGACACACCTAATTCTACACCTTCATTCCTCTCAGAGCAGGTTTCAGAGAGGACTGAAGGTATAGTGGGGTTGGAGATCCCAGCTGATGCGGTGCAAGAAGAGGTCAGCTTTGTTCTTTGGTGTGGGTCTTTAAGGTAGGCTTGCCAACGAGCTGCATGGCAGGTTAACATATGTCTGGTCAAGCATGTGGTGCCCAAGCGGGTGATGTTTTGGCCACGCGATATACGCTTGAGACATATGTTGCAAACAGCAGCTGTGCGATCTGATGCACTCGACTCAAAAAAGGCCCACACCAAAGAACTTTTTGAATAACGAGCAGAGGCAGCGCTCTGCACAGGCGGAGCTCTGCGGTGTGATTCCGTCGGTGTGCTGCCCTTACGCTGGCCCCCCGAGGGCATCCTGCCTCGTTGGAGATGTGCCTCCTCCTCATCCTCCTCCTCCTCCTCTCTCCTATTAGGCACCCACGTGGAGTCAGTGACCTCATCATCCCCTCCCTCCTCATCACTGGAGCCAATCTGGCAGTATGCTGCAGCTGCTGGAACATGACTGCCAGATTGGTGTCCTTCTTGAGCATCCCCTCTCTCTGCTCTCACGCTACTTCCTTCCTCTACCTGGGTATCATCATCAGATCCTTCGAAACGCTGGGCATCCTCCTGGAGCATGTACCCAACACTGTGCTCAAACAGTTCGGGGGACTCCTCAGGAGGACATGGTTGGTCTAGGGAAGGAGTGACTGATGATGACATTGATACCAGGGAAAAGGACGCTTTGGCAGCTGCTTTGCCAGTACCCTGAGCCTGGGTGAGAGAGGATGAGGAGGATGAGGAGAGCTTGGTCATCCACTCTACCAAGTCTTTGGCATGATGCGGCTCAACACGTCCAGCTGTCGAAAAGAAGGACAAGCGTGTCCCATGGCCATGTGCTGATGGCGATGCACCGCGTCCACGACCAGCACTGTTGTCTCTAGACACAGAGCCTGCTTGCCCTCTTTTATTGGCTCCTGATTGTCTTCCTCTCCTTGTTTGCCTTCCAGACATTCTAATGGCCTGCAGGGAAATGGGAAAAGCAGCAATACAGGCTAAGTTCAGGTGTAATATGGTCAGGAGGCACACTCCGCCCGCTGTAAGTGCCGCAAAATCCTGTTGGTGTAACACACCAGGAAAAAGCAGCAATACAGGCTAAGTTAAGGTGTAATATGGTCAGGAGGCACACTCCACCTGCTGTAAGTGCCGCAAAATCCTGTTGGTGTAACACACCAGGAAAAAGCAGCAATACAGGCTAAGTTCAGGTGTAATATGGTCAGGAGGCACACTCCGCCCGCTGTAAGTGCCGCAAAATCCTGTTGGTGTAACACACCAGGAAAAAGCAGCAATACAGGCTAAGTTAAGGTGTAATATGGTCAGGAGGCACACTCCGCCCGCTGTAAGTGCCGCAAAATCCTGTTGGTGTAACACACCAGGTAAAAGCAGCAATACAGGCTAAGTTCAGGTGTAATATGGTCAGGAGGCACACTCCGCCCGCTGTAAGTGCCGCAAAATCCTGTTGGTGTCACACACCAGGAAAAAGCAGCAATACAGGCTAAGTTAAGGTGTAATATGGTCAGGAGGCACACTCCGCCCGCTGTAAGTGCCGCAAAATCCTGTTGGTGTAACACCCCAGGAAAAAGCAGCAATACGGGCTAACTTCAGGTGTATAATGTGCAGGAGGCTTAGCAACAATGACACTGACACTGTCCCCTGCCTATCCTTCTCTCTCCCTGCACACAAGGTTTATCAAAGTATATGACACTGACACTCTCCCTGCCTATCCTTCTCTCTCCCTGCACACAAGGTTTAGCAAAGAATATGACACTGACACTGTCCCCTGCCTATCCTTCTCTCTCCCTGCACACAAGGTTTATCAAAGTATATGACACTGACACTCTCCCTGCCTATCCTTCTCTCTCCCTACACACAAGGTTTAGCAAAGAATATGACACTGACACTCTCCCTGCCTATCCTTCTCTGTCCCTACACACAAGGTTTAGCAAAGAATAGATTTGACAAGATTTGACACTGTCCCTGCCTATCCTTCACTTTCCCTGCTCCGGAACACACTACATGAGGCTGCCGCGCTGGCGGCCTTTTATAGTGTGGGGCGTGTACTAAACCCCCTCAGCTATAATTGGCCACAGGCATCCTGCCTGTGGCCAATCATTGCTCTCCTCGCTGTCGGCGCTGTGATTGGCCAAGCATGCAGGGTCACAGTGCATGTTTGGCCAATCACAGCGCCGGGATTACACTGCGATGGCGCAGTGTATTGTGGGCCGTTCGCGTCACTCGAATTTGGCGCGAATGGCCCAAATCGTTCGTTGTTCGTCGAACGCGCGAACAGCCGATGTTCGAGTCGAACCTATGTTCGACTCGAACACCGAGCTCATCCCTATTCACCGGTGACTTCCCTTGCTCAGCGGCGGCGATGGCTTTCTCTTCCCCTGCTCTGCACGGGCATTGCGGTGGCTTCCGTTTCCTCCATCCTCCTTGGCAGCCAATTGGGACTCTTCTCTTTTTGGCTAAAACGTGTCTCAGACCTGCTTTTGATTGGCCGGATTGAGGATTAGTGTTTCAATAGTGATTATTAATTCACTGTTGTAACACCTGGGTGGGCTCCTGGCTCAATGCTCTGTGTCACGAGCCCATCCTATTTTGAAGCCTATTAGAGCCACTGGTTCTAATCAGGTCCCTCAAAATAGAAGCTGTGGATAAAGGGGGTAATGCTCCGGCAGGAGAGGAATGCAGAGGATATGATGTGCAGCAGTGGAATGTATAGGATATACTACGTCCCTTGCGATAAGTAGTTCCTGAAGTATGTCAGTGCTTGTATCCACCTTCCCCTATCCGATCATACAGACACATATTTTCAGTTGTGTACTGTATGTACTACCCAAGCCCACAGCACAGAGACTCCCATTTTGCTAGATTTTAACGAGCAGACACAAGTAGTGTTGAGCGAACCCGAACTGTAAAGTTCGGGTCCGTACCGAACTTTAGCTTTTTCCCGAACCCGAACCCGGACTTTGCCCAAAAGTCCGGGTTCGGGTTTGGCAATCTAATAACGCATTTAGAAATGCTTCAGGGGCCAGCCAATCACCTTTTGATTAGCTGGTGTGCCCTTAGAAGCCATCATAGCCATGCCTACTAATGGCATGGCTGTGATTGGTCAGTACAACATGTGACCCAGCTTCTATATAAGCTAGAGGCACACAGCACACATGACACTCTGCTTCAGAATAGATAGGGAGAGGATCTAGTCTGCTGCTGCTGCTTTTAGGGAGAGATAGAAAAATAGATGAGGTAGTCATGATTCTACAATCTGAGGGAAAAGATAGAGAGATAGTGTAGTGTAGGGCCAGGTTCCTGTGTTGGTGCTTTCAGGGAGAGAGAATATTATATAGGAGTCCAGATTCAGAGATTAAAATCAGTGATCTGCATAGGTCTACCTATTTGTGTTGCAGTGCAGTCTTTTTACACTGCCATGAGCCCAGTGTCAGAGAAAATCTAACTTTTAGGGGGAAAAAAAAGGCACTTTATTGTTCTCTTTTCCAAAAGACCCATAGGGCAAAAAAAAAAAAAAAAAAGCATTTTATTTTGCTCGTGCAAAAAAAAAAAAAAAAAAAATTTGCACTTTAATGTACGCTTGCAAAAAACGCCGTTTAGGGGCACAAAAAAAAGTTTGCAGTGTGTTATACATATTTTGAGGTGTTTGAAATAAACAATTTCTTTATAGTTTTCTCCTACGTTGCTATACTAAAAAAAACAAAAAATTTTTTAATAGCATTTTCTGCAGTTCTGTAGCTGTGCGATTCAGCGGTTACGTACTGTGGGTGTGTTCTGCTCTTCCAAAAAATGCCGTTTAGTGGCACCAAAAAAAGGTTGCAGTGTGTTATACATATTTTGAGGTGTGTGAAATAAACAATTTCTATATAGTTTTCTCCTACTGTGCTATACTAAAAAAAAACCATTTTTTTTTAATAGCATTTTCTGCAGTTCTGTAGCTGTGCGATTCAGCGGTTACGTACTGTTGGTGTGTCCTCCTCCACTGCCGCTTCCACCTACACAGCCACATCCACCGCCACTTCAACCTCCTACTCCATATGGACCTCGTCCTCCTAGGTCAAGATTATTATTTTTTATTTTTATTTTTTTTATATTATTTTAAGTTATTTCCCTATCCACATTTGTTTGCAGAGCACTTGCCATGCTCTTAACAACATTTTGCTGCCATTTGCAGCCCTCTAGCCCTTTCCATTACCTTTTTAGAGCCTTTTTAGTCCTTAGAAGTCCGGGTCCCCATTGACTTCAATGGGGTTCGGGTTCGGGTCCGCGTTCGGGTTAAAGTTCGGTCCCGAACCCGAACTTTTTTCCGAAGTTCGGCCGAACCCGTCGAACCCGAACATCCAGGTGTCCGCTCAACTCTAGACACAAGCATTGAGCCCCCAGCTTTTCTTACCAGCCAACTTCTTTGCATGTGTTCTGTGAATGTTGCAGAGCTTGGTCTTTTTTTGTCTTAAATACCCCTGCCTGTTCTTTATGTTAGGATTATGCAGTCTTTTAGCTCTGTTAGGTAGGAAAGACAGTTCTGGCAGTGCTATTGTCAGTTACAGAGTCAGGATGCACAGCAAGGAGCCCTGGACAGGTGCAAGGAGCATAATAATGTCTCTGCTGGCTCTTTTACCGGTGGATAGTGGAGAATGACACTAAGCCACACGATAATAGCTGGGGGAGCATAGAGAGAGGAGAAGAAGGCATGTTGATGTGTATTCTAGCCACTTCAGCCCTGGATAATTTGGCTGCACAATGACCAGGCCATTTTTTGCACTGCACTGCGTCACTTTAACTGACAATTGCGCGTTTGTGCAACGCTGTACCTAAACAAAATTTACATCCTTTTTTCCCACAAATAGAGCTTTCTTTTGGTGGTATTTGATCATCTCTGCGGTCTTCATTTTTTGCACTATAAACAAAAAAAGAGCGACAATTTTGAAAAAAAAAACACAATATTTTGTACTTTTTTCTATAATAAATAGTCCAATTTTTTTTTTTAAAAAGCATTTTTTTTCCTCAGTTTAGGCCGATATGTATTCTTCTACACATTACACGCGTAAAAGTTATAGCGTCTACAAAATAGGGGATAGATTTATGGCATTTTTATTATTATTATTTTTTTACTAGTAATGGCGGTGATCTGCGATTTTTATCAGGACTGCGACATTATGGCAGACACATCGGACACTTTTGACATATTTTTGGGACCATTGACAATTATACTGCGATCAGTGCAATAAAAATGCACTGATTACTGTGTAAATGCCACTGGCAGGGAAGGAGTTAACACTAGGGGGCGATCAAGGGGTTAACTGTGTTACCTAGTGTGTGTTCTAACTTTGGGGGATGGTACTGACTATAGGAGATGAGAGATCGTGGTTCCCAGCTTGTAGGAAATCACAATCTCTCTCCCCTCTCCTCACAGAACTGGGATGTGTGTGTTTACACACACACGTCCCTGTTCTGCCTCTCGTGCCCGCGATTGCGCGTGGCTGGCGGTCATCGCCACCATGAGCATCATCACCCCCGCTGTGCAGCGAGCACGTGCGCGCCTACTATCCCTGCTTAAAGGAGCCGATGTACAGCTACGATGGCTCACGGGATCGTGCCAACCTGCCGCAGTATAATGACGGCAGCTGGTCAGCAAGCGACTAAAGGGATGGACTCCATTAAAGAAACTTTGGGCAGGAGGGAGCAGAGACAGTGAGAAAGGGACAGGCAGGGGCATAGCTGAGGGATGTCAGGGACAGGTAGGAGCAGAGAAGAGAAAAAGTGTGAGGGCATCAAAGGGTCAGAAAGCAGGAATGAGGAGGAGAAATCAGTAGTGGCGGCCGAATCAAAATGAAACTCTTCTTTAGGCAATATCCCAGAAGTAAAAATGAAGCCATGCTGACAAAATGAAATTCATGCTTAGCGTTTATATTATTAAGAATATCAAACTTTTCCTCTCTTTTCTTCTCTCTCCCACTTGAAAGTTCTCTTGCAATAGAGGCATAACAGAACACATTTTAAACCATATTTGAATATCAGGCCTTTTGGGCCAGAAGATAATGCAAACATGACCTTCAAGCAGAGTAGGTCACTCCGGGAGGCAAACTTGGGAATCTTATTAGACACAGCCATGTGACCTTATTGACTGTGTTTCTTGATGTCATACATCATTCAGCCTGTTTCTGTGCTTTAGGCTGTGGTGTTTTATGTTTTCTTTGTTTTAGTTACAGTATCATTATTATGGGAAAAGGATGTATTTAGTTAGCAAATTAACCACTTGAAGACCAGCACCTTTCTCTAGTCCCCATGAGTAAGCCCCAGTGGGCGGAGTGAAATGTGTTGGGGGAGTGGTCTGGCGGGGGTCCAGGCTGAGAGTGCCACTTGTTCACACAGCGGGTCTTGTTCTGATGTGCGGCTTCTGCTCTTATCGGTCATTGTCTGGAACGTGGGCAGGCTCTTTTCAGGCCAGAATTTAGAGCAGCAGGCACTGGACTACACTTCCTAGCAGCCTGAGCAGCTCACATACAAACTATGGGTTCGCAATAGGCTGATCTTCCCAGTAAAGAGCTGTGCAGGGGAGTGTGTCAGCACAAGTTCTGCCCACTGGAGGACAGGCAGGCTGTGTGGCCAGCACAGTTAGAAAACTGATCACACTTGGAAGGATGTGCTTCTATGCCTAGGGTAGTATTTGGTTTTAGAATTTTAATACAAGTAGTTTTTGTGCTTTGCAGATTATGCTCATGTCATGCATGTCATTGCTTTTGTCATTGCTATTCAAGATGGATCTATGCTAAAGAGAGGCTCAATAGATATACTAATCCAAGTGTATATGATCTTTTATAACATTAAGGTCAAAACAAGAATTTATGTGTGTTTAGGATAGGGATGATTCAGGTAAAGGTTACCGTACTTTAGCAGTAAAAATTTGTATTTTTTAAATAAGGTTAATTTTAAACAGTAGTATGGTTATCAAAAATACCGCACTAACAAATAAATCAATAAACAAAACTAATGATATAATAAGCAGCAGCTAGAATGTGAGATACACACCAATAAGAAATAAAAATAAATAAAGCTGCACTAAAACACATATATGAAAATCATAAAAAGTGAATATATGAGACAAAACAAGCCCATGAACAAAAAATAAGTGTGCTAATGAAACATCCTGTATCTTGAATTAGTCCATAAACCACAGGAGAGAAAATCTGGGTGTTCTTGAATATACACCAGAGACAGACTTGTGCACCTCCACCACATAGATTTTGAGCTTACCAGAAAGCAAGCTAGTAGGGTTTGCGGCTATAACCCAGCCTGAGTCTTTATCCAGAGATCAAGCAGCAGCACTTCAGATTTAATGGTAAGCGGATCACAGAAAACTTTAGAGGTAATCGATCACTCGGATTGCAGGTACAGGCCAATCAATACCCAGAATAAAAAGGAACTCACATAGTGTAAAATCGTAACAATAGTGGATTTAATGATTAAAAGTTACACTTACATCCAAATAAAACACCAAGGTACAAAAAGAGCTGTCCGGCTAGCGAACACCCGTCCACTGCAAGGATACAACGCAATGACGTCAGCACGTCCAACCTCCCGACGAGCGTTTCGTCATAAAATGACGTCGTCTTTGGGCACGGGCGACGCACTGACACATCGTGTTATATAGGGAAGCAAGGGAAACCAAGCCTCAATGTGAGTCATGGATGGAAACACCTGATCTCCCACATGGAGGACCAACAGAGGCCGGATCCACCATGTTAAAAACTGGCAAAAGAGTTACTATCAACCAGATTAGTTAATTTTTGCCTACATAAATAAAATTTGAGGACGAGAACTTTTTTTTACAGAAACAGAGAGCCACTCCAATGACAGGTAGACTCTTATTTTTTTATTTTGTTTTTAAATTTGGGGATAGTTAATACGACCAGTGGGTAACTTAAAAAACTAAAAATTTATATTATACCTCCGTGCCTATGATACCTACAAAGATACCAGGGATAGCACACCAGTGCCCCAGGAGGCAAAGGATGGTATCAAAAGCCTAATAACAAGCTGAATAATCAGATTTTATGAACATTTGAAAAGTATAATAGGTAGTGAATGCCCAAATATTGACCAATGCGATACGCCAGTCAACTGAAAAGGATAAAGCTAAAGAACAACAATTAGAATAAATCCAGGGATATAGATACAATCTAAAGTAGACCCCCAAAGAATAAGGGGTCCAACTACCTCACAGCTATCCTCCTGGACCCAGAAAAAAGTTAACCTATTAGAGGTATTAGATGGACGTCAATCCATAATATATAGATCTAATATTTTATCAAAACAAAAATGGAGAAGATAAAAAATATTCCAATATTTAAGAGATATTGAAATAGGTAAAAAATTTAAATAAATAAAAGTTAAATTTAATAGAAAACCCTCTGGCCCCAATGCGGGGAATAAAAAAATCACCACAATGGGGTGTCCCCAATACTGACTCACAACGAGTTTACACTAATCAATAAATCAAAAATATACTAGAATCAAGGCCCATTAATAAAGCTAAAAAATATTAACAAAACATTATCAATATACTCAAGAATTGTCTGTGAATGCATTTACATCCACGTCCACATTCAAACCGAATGGGGCGTAGCAGTTTATCTTTAGTGTCCAAGACATCTCGAGTCTAGATATGCTCCTCACAAGAGAACTCCCTCTCCATTGGGGACGATATTTATCTATTCCCAAGAAGATGGTCTTAGAGGGATCTTTGTTATGAACCAAAAGATAGTGCTTAGACACCGAGTTTTTTATGTTTTTTGATATGCTCATTCAATCTAACAGAAAGGGGGCATTTTGTCCTGCCCACATATTGGAGCCCGCAAGGGCACTGGAGCAGTAGTGTCTGCAGAAACTGCTGTTATACAGAACAAGTTTCAGTAATAGTTAGGGCAGCTACAATGGAAGAGGAGCAGAGCATTGGGCATACACACAAGTGCTTTGCCAAAGTTTTTTTATGGTGTACAATGTATGCCCTAGCTCCTCTATTTTTTTATTAAAATATATACAGTATTCAATCTGTATATATAATTAAAGCAAAACTCCAAATATTAAGGTACTATGTGTTCTGTAGTGGCACAGGGACCAGCAGAAGCTGGTCCCTGTGCCAGGAATAATAATATTTAAATCATGAGAAGAATGAAGCCAAGATTCAGCAATACCAATTAAATAGAGTTCTCTTCCAACTCACCTATTTTGCTTGGCAGACTTCTGGCATTGGTGAACAAATACTTTAATTGATTGTTTAAAGATGTTTTGAATATATTTTTTTTTGTACTACAAATTCTATCATTTTCAATGTCTGTTTGTAACAATGGAACCTTCTTATCACCTGCCAAAGCCTCTCCCTCCATCTTACCTCAATCCACCAACCATTAGGGATTAATCCATGTCTGACCTGTCTGCCCCATTATAATCTAATTCACACTTCCCCTCAATCCTAGTTTATTTACTCTTCCAGACTTTCCATAACCCCCCAGCCCCCAGCACAGCAAACTCCCTTCCATTTAGATGAAAAATATTTTTAGCATATAGGTTGTACCCCAATAAAAAGTCAGCCCAGTACTCTTCGGAAGTCCTTCCCTTCAACTTGCAGTCTAGTTCTGCCAACCGCCTAACTGGGAATATACGTCATTAGCTATAGCTTATATATTGCAGTTATGTCTGCAGCTAGATGCCATAACCCTAGTATAATTTTTGACCTTAGGTGGCCAGCTTTCCGATAAAAGTGATCCTCAGTAGCAGTTTTGCCATTGAATTACTTTTAGAAGCGGTGGGAGAGGTGCTTCCCAGGCTTACGTTACCGATCAGTTTGCCTGGAAACCAACCAGCTTTGGCAGTGTTTTTCTATAGAGATGCGCAATGGCAAGATGGCCACCACTCATCTCTATGCCCTTGGAGGCCCAGAGCGACGTCATATGTCACTTCCGGTTCTCGGGCCACGTAAAAATGTTTTTTTTTTCTTAAAGCAAAAGGTAATTAAAAAAAAAAATGTATTGCTTTAAAGGGTAAAGGAGTGAATTGGGTTCTTTTAGACCCCAGATCTCTCCATAAATACCTGTAATGCTGTATTGTCATCACAAGGGATGTTTACATTTCTTGCGATTGCAATAAAAGTGATCACATTTTTTATTTTTTTTGAAGGGCCAGTGTAAAAATTGAAAAAATGTAAGAAAATAAATATATATTTTTTCTAAACTGCCCCAGTCACCTTGTTTTTCTGAGCAGTAGTGAATGCATATGTAGGTCACGCCCACATATGTAAACAGTATTTTCACCGCACATGGGAGGTAATGCCGCAAATGTTTGATCGAGAGCAATAATTCTACCACAAGACCTCTTCTGTAACTCTAAACTGGTGACCTGTATAATTTTTAAAGAGTCGCCTATGGAGATATTCAAGTACCGTAGTTTGGTGCCATTCCACGAGCGCACACAATTTAAAAAGCATGACATGCTGGGTATCTATTTACTTGGCGTAACATCATCTTTCATATTATACCAAAAAATTGGGGTATATATTATGTTTTTTACTTTTTTAATTCATTTAAGTGTAAGAATTGCATTTGAAAGACTGCATCACACAACCTGTGTGACATAAAAAATTGCAATGACCGCCATTTTATTCTCTAAAATGTTTGAAGGTTCTAAGTAATTTTCTAGCAAAAAATACCGGTACTTATTTTTACTTGTAAACAACAAATGTCAGAAAAAGGCTGGGTTCTTAAGTGGTTAAACTGATGTTTAAGAAGCCTCCATCTTCCATGTATTCTGTCATTGGACCAGGACAGCTGGATCATGTCCAGCCCCTACCAGTAATTTATCAACCTTGTCCACCACATGCCGAACTCTGGCACCAGGGAGACAGCAAACCATTTGGTTGAGGCGATCCTGGTGACAAATTATTCTATTAAGAGTAATCTGTGTTAACTATTCAGAAGTCAGACCCTGACTATACTTATGCTTGTTTATGTCACCATGCCTCTGAACATACTGTGAGGGGGTTAGCTCGGCAGCGGGTGTGTGTGACCCCCGGGATGGGCTCCCCACACAAAACAGGCCCAGCAAACGGAGGTTGTGGTTTTCAAAATCAAAAAAAAGGTGCGGTTTATTTTCTATTTACAGTGACAAAACACAGCAAAGCCAAAAGAAATATAAACAAATTAAATCCTGGTCAACTTGACCTCTGACTAAACATACAGGTTCCCTAACTAACAACTGGGATCAGCCTAGTGCTGTCCTAGTCCCTAAGTCCCTGGTTGTAAATGTCCAAGCAAATAGCCACACAGGCTTTTTCTCACCGCACAGGGGTTCACTCTCCCTAGACAGTCCACACAGGTCTGGTTCCAGGCATGAGCTAACACCTAATGAATCTGGGAGTTCTTATAGAGGCCTAAATGAGCTGACAAGCTTCAGCTGGCCTCATCAACTCCCTGTCTGTACGACGCCCCACACTCTCCCTAGAGGTATGAGTCATCCATGAGCCTACTAGCCTCAGCTGGGCTTATACAACTCTCCACCCTAGTTGTATAAGTCAGCATAAAGCCTGAATCTGGGAGAAATATATCTACCCCCCTGGATGCAACCAGGTGACTTTACCTTCCTGCTGTCACATACCCCCCCCTCTTGTTTTAACCTCGGGGTTGGAACACCAGCAATCAGGCATTCATGTACTCGAGACAAAGCATCCACATTCCCCATTTGAACGCCAGGGCGATGCTTTACTGTGAAGTTGAATTCCTGGAGGGCCAGGAACCACCTATTCACTCTTCTATTTGTTTCCTTGTTTTGAGCCATCCACTTTAACGGAGCGTGATCCGTAACCATGTCAAAGTGCCTACCTAGCAGGTAGTACCGAAGGGAATCTAGAGCCCACTTCACCGCTAAACACTCCTTTTCAACGGTGGCGTAATTTACCTCATGGGACTTCAACTTCCTGCTGAGGTAAATGACTGGGTGCTCTTCCCCGTTCCAGACCTGGGACAATACTGCTCCTAACCCCACATCTGACGCATCACTTTGTACGACAAAGTCTTTAGAGAAGTCGGGTGAGTACAACACTGGCTGGCTGCATAAGGCTTGTTTCAAGAATTGGAATGCTGCCTCAGCCTCGGGGGTCCATTTAATCATGACCGACCCTTTCCCCTTCGTTAGGTTGGTTAGGGGCACAGCCTTAGAGGCAAAGTGGGGAATGAATCGCCGATAATACCCAGCGATTCCCAGAAAGGCTCGTACCTGTTTCTTGCTGTTGGGACGTGGCCAACTCTGGATGGCCTCGACTTTGTTGAGTTGGGGTTTTATTACTCCCCTCCCAATGGTGTACCCAAGATATTTGGCCTCCTCCTGCCCAATGGTACACTTCTTGGGGTTAGCCGTAAACCCCGCTTCCCGAACAGAGTCCAGGACTGCTTGCACTTTTGGCAGATGTGAGGCCCAATCTGTGCTATGGACAATTACGTCATCCAGGTAAGCCGCAGCATACTTCCGATGGGGCCTCAGCATCTGGTCCATTTTCCGCTGGAACGTGGCCGGCGCATTCTGTAACCCGAACGGCATTCTTTTATATTGGAACGCCCCGTCTGGGGTTACAAATGCGGTTTTCTCTTTGAACAATTTGGCCAGGGGGATTTGCCAATACCCTTTTGTGAGGTCAAGAGTCGTCATGTATCGGGCTGTTCCCAGCCGGTCGATCAACTCATCTATACGTGGCATGGGGTAGGTGTCAAATTTTGTAACTTTGTTCAACTGACGAAAATCGTTACAAAATCGCCAGCTCCCATCCGGTTTAGGCACCAACACAATGGGACTAGACCAATCACTTTGGGACTCCTCTATCACCCCTAAGTTCAGCATTTTCTGTACTTCCTCCCGTATTGCCTCCCGTCGGGCCTCTGGGATCCGATAGGGTTTTAACTTCACCCTTTCACCGGGCGGGGTAATGATGTCATGCTCTACCCCAGATGTTTGTCCCGGCAGCTCAGAGAATACCTCCTTGTTGCGAAGCACAAACTCCTTAACCTCCTGTTGTTGGGGTTGTGACAAGGTGGCTGCTATTCCAACCTCAGGAATCACGCAACCAGTTTGAGCTGGTGACCAAGTGTCTGCGACTAGGGACTCTCTATCCCTCCAGGCTTTCAACAGATTAACGTGATAGATCTGTTCGGGCTTTCGCCTTCCTGGTTGTCTGACCTTGTAATTCACTTCGCTCACTTTTTCCATTATCTCGTAGGGGCCTTGCCATTTGGCAAGGAATTTACTTTCAACCGTAGGGACAAGTACCAGTATCCTTTCCCCCGGGGAAAAGGTACGGGTCTTGGCTCCACGGTTGTACACTCTCTGCTGTGCTAACTGCGCTTGGGCCAAATGTTCCTTCACGATGGGCATTACCTGTGCAATTCGGTCTTGCATCAGGGCGACATGCTCAATCACACTCCTGTGGGGAGAACTCTCACTTTCCCAAGTTTCCTTGGCAATATCCAACAGCCCTCTTGGGTGTCTCCCATACAGTAACTCAAAGGGGGAGAATCCCGTAGAGGATTGGGGCACCTCCCTAATAGCAAACATCAGATAAGGAAGTAGACAGTCCCAATCCTTTCCATCTCTATCCACCACTTTCTTCAACATTTGCTTTAGGGTTTTGTTGAATCTTTCAACCAGCCCATCGGTTTGGGGGTGATACACAGATGTACGTAATTGCGTCACTTTGAACAATTTACACAGCTCCTTCATAACCCGGGACATAAAGGGTGTACCTTGGTCCGTAAGCAGTTCTCTACAAATACCCACCCGGCTAAACACAAGAGATAGCTCTTTGGCTATGGTTTTGGCCGAGGTATTTCGGAGAGGGATCGCTTCTGGATAACGGGTGGCATAGTCCATTATAACTAATATGTACTGGTGCCCCCTAGCGGACTTGATTATAGGACCTACCAAATCCATGGCGATCCTCTCAAACGGGACCTCAATGATGGGTAGAGGGACCAGCGGGCTACGGAAATGTGGCATCGGGGCCGACCTCTGACACACAGGGCAGGAGGAACAATAATTTTCTATGTCATTTATCACCCCCGGCCAATAGAATCTCTGTAATACCCTCTCTCGGGTTTTCTCTGTCCCCAGATGACCTCCAAGAATGTGCCCATGGGCCAACTCCAACACCAACTTCCTGTAAGGTTTGGGCACCACAAGCTGCTCAACGGTTTCTTCTGCCCTTTTTGCCACCCGATACAGTAGGTCCTTCTCTACGCTGAAGTATGGGTAAGTGCAGGTATTATCTGGGTTCACTAACTCGCCATCTATTTTCACTACGTTTTCCCGTGCATTTATTAGGGCGGGGTCTTTCAACTGTTCTGTGGCAAAGTTTTCCCTGTGAACCTCAAGATCAGAAAACTCCACAGACGGTAGGTTTTCGTCTGAGGAGGTGGGCTCCTCTCCAGTTTCTTGAGTCTCCCCTGCCAATACTGATAAGGGAAATTCCGGAGAGTCCTCACCACTCTCAGGGGAGTTCTGGCTATCACATTCCTGGTACATAGGGGCACCAGTGGGGGGCTCAGGATCATCCCACAGTTCCCAGAACTTCGGAAAATCCCTTCCCACAATGGCGTCATACGGTAACTGAGATACTAAGCCCACTGGATGAGAGAGGGTACCTTTGGGGGTCTCAAAACACACTGTAGTCACTGGATACTCTCGGGTGTCCCCATGCACACAAATAACAGCTACCTTGCTATTCCCAGAGACCTCTGTTTTAACTAACTCAGCCTTTATCAGGGTCACAAGGCTACCTGAATCCAGCAATACCACAACATTTCTACCATTAACACACATTTTGCATAAATGTTTCTCAGTTCCTCGAATGGCAGTGCATGCGACTGTCGCACACAGCGACTGACGTCTGCCCATCAGAAAGTCACACTGCATGGGTTCCTCCACAACCGGGCAATTGGCTGCAATATGTCCCGCTTGCCGGCAGCGGTAGCAAACGATCCTTCTTGCCGCCTCTTGAGCCGCTGATTTCCCAGGCTGTTCTCGCCAAACTTGGGGTAGAGCTCCCACCCTCTCACTCTCTCCACCCTTACCCCTTGGAATCCTCTTATCCGCCCCTGGGGATGGTCTGGTCTTAGGGTGGAAAGTCCGAGTGTCTCTGGAAGAGGCCGTCAGGTTCTCTGTAGCCAAGTATTTCTCCACATGATCCACAAGACCATCGGCCGTCTCTGGGTCTCCATGGCTTACCCAGTTTTGGATGGCAGTAGGAAGAGCTCTCAAAAACCGATCCATTACAACACGTTCCACAATCTTTGGTGCGGACAAAGTCTCTGGCTGTAGCCACTTTCTGCTCAGGTGAATGAGATCATACATTTGAGACCTGGGGGGTTTTCCAAGCTGGAAAGTCCAGTTATGCACACGCTGAGCCCGGACAGCCTGGGTGACACCCAGCCTTGCCAATATCTCAGCTTTTAGCATCACATAGTCTTTTGCTTGGTCAGGCTCTAGGTCATTGTAATCCTTCTGCGATTCACCAGTTAACAGAGGAGCCACCAGTCCAGCCCACTGCTCCTCAGGCCACTTTTCTCTTTCAGCAGTCCTTTCAAATGTGGTCAAAAATACCTCTGGATCATCCTCTCCAGTCATTTTTGTCAATAAACGACTCACCCCAAAGGACGCGGTATTAGTGGGACGGCTTTCCTCACTGGTCTGCGGACGTTGCTGCATTACTGCTTCCATTTGTTGTAGTCTCTGCTCTTGCTTCTGTAACAGGTCTATGAAGCGGGCCTCAGATTGCTGCTGGGCTTGTTGCTGGGCTGCAAGGCTCTGTTGATGAGCTTGCTGCTGGGCTGCGAAGTTCTGTTGTTGAGCTGCAAGGCTCTTTTGCAAACCTGCATTTGTCTGCTGTTGATTGGCATTTGCTAGAGCCAGCTGCTTCAGTATCTCCTCCATGCTGGCTTAAAAAAAACTGCCCGCATTCTCCACCAACTGTGAGGGGGTTAGCTCGGCAGCGGGTGTGTGTGACCCCCGGGATGGGCTCCCCACACAAAACAGGCCCAGCAAACGGAGGTTGTGGTTTTCAAAATCAAAAAAAAGGTGCGGTTTATTTTCTATTTACAGTGACAAAACACAGCAAAGCCAAAAGAAACATAAACAAATTAAATCCTGGTCAACTTGACCTCTGACTAAACATACAGGTTCCCTAACTAACAACTGGGATCAGCCTAGTGCTGTCCTAGTCCCTAAGTCCCTGGTTGTAAATGTCCAAGCAAATAGCCACACAGGCTTTTTCTCACCGCACAGGGGTTCACTCTCCCTAGACAGTCCACACAGGTCTGGTTCCAGGCATGAGCTAACACCTAATGAATCTGGGAGTTCTTATAGAGGCCTAAATGAGCTGACAAGCTTCAGCTGGCCTCATCAACTCCCTGTCTGTACGACGCCCCACACTCTCCCTAGAGGTATGAGTCATCCATGAGCCTACTAGCCTCAGCTGGGCTTATACAACTCTCCACCCTAGTTGTATAAGTCAGCATAAAGCCTGAATCTGGGAGAAATATATCTACCCCCCTGGATGCAACCAGGTGACTTTACCTTCCTGCTGTCACAATACTTTTAACATTGACTTGAACATAAAAATGCTTTTGTAGTTTAAATTGTAGTCTACATAGTAGATTTTGATTTTATAATACTGTGTAGCAATACCCCCAAACTAAGAGAGCCGCTGGTTTTGTTTCGGGCCCTGTACACAGCGCTGCCAACCCCCAGCAATTTACTTGACCCTCCTCTGGCACAGCTAGTCTAGGGAATGAGGTATTAGTATAACTCTGTACCAGTCTAAGAGCAATCCCACAATAATGTAAACGGTGGTAAATTATAGTAATTGACACGAATACCGGAATGATTAACTATATCAGATTTACTTTGAGTATAAAAGTCAATCATCAATACAATACATCACATACATGCAGAGCCCTGCAATAATAATGACACTAGTCAACTACTGTATAGAAATAGATCATACACTGCGTGTAGCTATTCTCCCCGTGAGCAATATGGCGCTCAGTAAAGTTCTACCCTCCAGTCAGGCCTGACTTAGTTAAAGCTCAGTTTTAAGGTGAGGAATCTTCGCATGCAAGATGATCGGTGGTGCACATACAGGAACAACAATTTGTAAATCCAAATAACGGTTTATGGTAACGGAAACAACTCCCCGGAGACTATATATCTCAGTTCTGGAACTAGTCTCCGGTCAGGATAGCAAGTATAGAACGATGGGCCTAGGTAGTCAATAGGCCTAAACAAAGTACTCGGCTATGATTTTGAGCAGGTGCTCTCTCACCACTCCGGACTCAGTCCTAGTCCGTGACTTCCACCGCTGTGTCTCTGCACACAGGGTCTGCGGCAGCCAGGTGTCCGGTCCAACTGATGTCCGTAAAGCCAATCGAGATCAGGTGCCACACAGGCTCCGCTGTGGGGTGGAAGGCTCCTTGGAAGTGCGCAAGGCCCAGGCTTTGGGCCTTGCACTTGTAGCAGGTCCGCACAGGGAGTCCTATTGCTAGCAGCGCGGTGTCCAAAGAGGCCAACCTTAGCCTCGCCCTTCCCTTTTATACCCCACCCATGAGTCTCTGCGGTTGTAAATTTCACCTTGGGTGCCAAACGGGGTTCTGGGTAACATAGTCCGTGAGGCCTTAAAGGAGACCCCGTTACACACTCCCCCCACTTAAACTCTTTGGTCCCCAAAGATAATGTCAACATACAGTACGCACAATACCAGACAAAGTTGCGTATGATGTCAGCAGAGGAAGCTCCCACCAATAACAAGGGGAGGAACTTCCTTGCCCACAGGTCACACTGTCATAAGTGGCCTGCCTAACTGTGCCAGAGGGTGAGTTAGGGTTGCCCTCCACCAAATGAACAGTGGAGGGATCAGGGTTTTCTGCACTCCACCTGGCGGTTCCTACAGTGTCCTCCGAACTCTCCCCCATTTGTGTGTAAGTCAACTTCCGAGGGGGGGGGGCGTATGGTCCTTTTCATCCTCTGCTCTCTTGGGATCTCTGGTTCGGTCACTGTAGGTTCCTCTTCTGGAACAGACATAGGAGCTTCCATTGTCTCTGGAACATTTAACTCAGGAGTAGGAAGATACATGGAATCTCTTGGATCCTCCTCTGAGAATGAGTCGGAGGCATTTTCCCATGAGTCTGATAGAGGACTGGACGGGATGAACTCAGTAGCTTCTGCATTCAGTGTACTGTCTATGGTGTCTTCAGAAGGCGGAAGATCTATAGCAGAAGTTACAGGGGCCTGGGAAGGCCATAGCCATTCAAGATCTCCCCTCTCATCCTCACTGAGTTCAGAGACATCTATTCCTTCAGATCGAGACGTCTGGGACCGGGTATTTGGCCTAGGAGTATCCAGGATGGAAGTTGGCTCAGGGAAATCTTTTATAGGGGGTATCCAAACTGCTTCGGCAAGTGGAAGTATATGGTTCCGGTGCCAAGTCTTCAATGGTCCCACCTTTCCTTCCGGCTTCAGTTTGTAGACTGGCAGGCCGGGCAGCTTTTTGCAAATAACATAGGGTTCAGGTCTCCATCTGTCTGCAAGCTTGTGCTTCCCTGGGACTCCTAAGTTCCATAGCAGTACTCTGTCCCCAGGTTGTAGATCCTGAATCCGGACATTCAGGTCAAAGTTTTTCTTGTTACGAGCTCCCCTTTGATCTGAAGCTGCTTGAGCATGCTCATAGGCCAACTTTAAACTGTACCTCAGCCTGTCCACATATCCTTTGTGAGAAGTGGCTAAGGAATGGTCTATGGATGTGCCAAAGGCCAGGTCTACGGGTAGTCTTACTTCTCTTCCAAACATAAGTCGATAGGGAGAGTACCCTGTGGCGTCACTTGTTGTACTGTTGTAAGCATGCACAATTGCTTCCGGATCAGCCGACTTTCAAAGTCTCTCCCTTGATCCGAGTGAAGAGGTTGTGGTAGCCCATAGTGCACAAAGTATTTTTCCATAAGTACCTTGGCCACGGTGGAAGCCTTCTGGTCTTTGGTTGGGAAGGAATGGGCATACCGGGTGAAATGATCGGTTATCACCAGAACATTTCCTAGTCCATTCAAGTCGGGTTCGAGGCAGAGAAAATCAATGCATACCAAATTCAATGGACCTTGACTTTGCAGGTGGCCCATTGGGGCAGCTTGATGGGGTAAAGTCTTTCGCTGAATGCAGCGTGCGCATGAGTGGCAGTATTCCTTTACTTCAGCCCTCATGCAAGGCCAATTGAATCGACTCCTGATGAGTTGAAAGGTTCTTTCAGCTCCTAATTGGCCATGGTTGTCGTGTAGGGCAACCAAGACGGTCTCTCTGTGTTTCTCAGGTAGAAACAGTTGCTATTTGTCTTCCAGGTCATCAGAGGGGCCCCTTCGGTAGACCACCCCTTGATGAACCTTCAGCCTGTCCCACTCTTTTCGCAGCAGGCGGACCTCCTTCGAAGGGTGATGCAGGAGTCTGTCGGGATCCTGATTTTCCAGGGCCTCCATGACCAATTTCCCCAAGGGGTCTTCCAATTGGTCGCATCTCAATTCCTTCTTGGACAGCTTTAGCAAGTCATCTTCTTCTATCTGAGTTACTCCACAGTATTGTTTGGGTACTCCTACCACTGTGACCCCTATCTCTTCCGCTCTGGATCCCACACTGGCCTGGAGTTCAGCTCCCTGACAGAGGGCCCGCACCCTGTCCAGTGCCACTTCGGTCCAGTCTTCTGTACTGCTGGTGGGAGCATGAGACCTTCTGGACAGAGCATCTGCATCCCAATTTCCAACCCCAGGTCTATATTTCAGGCTGAAATTGAATCCAGATAGTGCAGCCAGCCATCGATGGCCTGTGGCATCCAGCTGTGCTGTGGTGAAAAGATAGGTAAGTGGGTTGTTGTCAGTTTTCACGGTAAATTCTGCCCCATACAGGTAGTCTTTCAGTTTATCGACCACAGCCCATTTGAGGGCCAGGAACTCCAACTTGCGAGTGGGATAGTTCTTTTCAGATGGGGTCAAACTCCTGCTCACATATGCAACGGGTCGCAATTGCCCTCCATGCTCCTGATAGAGCACTCCTCCCAGACCATCATGACTGGCATCCACATGGAGTTCATAGGGCTTCTTTGGGTCTGCATAGGCCAAGACAGGGGCAGTGGTTAAGTTTTTCTTCAGCATTTGGAATGCCTCTTCACACTTTCCATTCCACTGATCTTCGACTGACTCTCCCAGCTTCCTGGGCCCTGAATCATCCTCTTCTCCCTCCGTCTTTAACAGTTCATTCAGGGGTTTGGCAATCCGTGCGAACCCCTCTACAAACCTCCTATAGTAGGAGCAGAACCCCAAAAAGGACCGGAGTTCTTTCACAGTGGTGGGCCGTGGCCAGGAGGTAACCGCCTCCAACTTCTCGGGATCTGTGGCTACCCCTTCTTCGGACACTATGTGCCCCAGATAGTTGACTGATGACTGGTAGAACTGGCATTTCTCTGGTGAAAGCTTTAGTCCCTCCTCACTGAGCCTTCTCAAGACTTTTTCCAGTCTCTCTTCATGCTCCTCTAGAGTCTTCCCAAAGACGATGATATCATCTAGGTACACTAGGACTTCGATGAGGTTCATGTCTCCTACGGTTTTCTCCATGAGGCGCTGAAAGGTGGCAGGGGCTCCAGACAGACCTTGGGGCATCCGGTCAAATTCAAAGAATCCCACAGGGGTTATGAAGGCTGTCTTCTCCTTATCTTCCGGATGCATGGGGATCTGATAGTATCCACTCTTAAGGTCCATGACGCTGAACCACCTGGCTCCAGACAAGCTCTGTAGGGCATCCTCTATCCTCGGGTGGTATACTGGTTGGGTATCGTTCTCCTGTTGAGGGTCCTGTAGTCAATACACAGTCTCAACGACCCATTCTTTTTCCTGACCACCACTATTGGAGAGGCATAGGGGTTTCTAGATTCCCCGGTTCGCTTGAGCTCGGCGAGCTGTTCTATCAGGTCTTCAAGGTCGGCTAGAGGAACTCGCCTGACCCTCGCCCTGAAAGGCTTGTCCTCCTGGAGGCAGATTCGATGGGTGGCACTCTTCGCACACCCTACATCGAACTCATCTTTAGAGAAAATCTTCCTCCATCTGGTCAACTGGGCCTTTGCTCTTTCTTTCCAGACCCTTGGCAGGTTCGGGTTCTCCTTGCAGAGCTTCTCTCAGATAGTCCTTTCTCCCTCTGTCTTCTCCACATCTGATAAGACAATTGGGGCAGCAGGGCTCACCTGGCCCAGCAACATCATGGCTGGGATCTCCATGGGGACACTTGTAATGTTCCTGATGCTCACCGGCACCTTACAGTGTGCCTTCTTTAAAGCTCTTAACGGAACCACTTCGGGGATCACCTCTAAGCCTGACTGTTTTTCCTGGGGATCTGGTTCCAATATGACAAAGGGGCCAGGTTGCTCCCAAGTAAGCTTCACAGTGGCTCTGAGACAGGTTACTTCACCGGGCTGCAACAATATTCCTTTCTTCCCCAGTCTCCAGACTTTTCCTACCCCCTCTTCTGGGGCCTTCTGTTCTAAGACTAGTCGCTGATAGGCTGTCTTCAACATTGGGTGGATTCTGGTGACTGCGGGATTCTTCCCTCGTGCTAGAGGGGCCAAGAGCCTCTGGATCAAGTCCGTGTTGGTCCCTATTATTAGGGAGCTCTTGTTGGCTCCAGGTGGTCGGGGGCATACCACTGCCAGGGTATCGAACACTTCAGCCTTCCCGGCCACTGAGGGGTCGAAGGTCAATTTTATGGGCAGGTAACCATCGTAAGGGAAACTCTGTGTTCCGATCCCCCATATCTCCAAGTCTTCAATTTTCTGGATGGGTAGATGACTCAGATGTTTGTCCTAGAAGTCCCTATATAATAGGGTCACTTGCGCCCCAGTATCCAAGATGGCTCTTGTGTAGACTCCCTCCACTTGAATAGGTACTATGGGGGAGGGGCCTACCAGTTTTTCTGGGTATGGCTTCGGAGGGGTCTCTTTCCTTTGATCCCTACGTTCTCCCTTGGGACTTTCCTTCTTGCAATTAGCTCGTGACTTTAGTCCCTCTTGGGCTCGGTATGCATTGATATCCCCCCTCTTTTTAGGTGTATGTTCCCGCTGAGGGACACTGTTCTTCTTCTGAGGGGGTTTGCCCCATTTCTTTTTTTGCTTCTCATTCAGTTTGGATCCAATGGAGCTTACTGGAGATGATGGGCACCCGGTTGACTCCTTCTGCGGGGCCCTCTGGAGTTTTCCGCCGGGCTTGCGATTTATTTCGCTTCTTTTTCTTGGGACTGGAACATACTTTTGCAATATATGAGGTATCCGGGAACAACTCCTTCTTCGGTCCCTCTCTCTCTGAGACCCTTGAATCCTTTGTCATCAGAAAGGTTAGCATCTCCAATACCTGAGACATCTGTGACTTCAGGGTATCCACTTCTGAGTCTATTTTGGGGGTCATGGCTGATCTGACCACTACGAGTGTAGAAGAGGTGTGCGTCTTGATCGTTTGCTGATCTTTCTGTAGAGCCTCTTCGTCTCTGATGATCTTTACCAGATCAGGGTAGTTCAGTGACATACCTCCTCCTGAGGTTTTCAGATGGAGCCAGACTCCCTTTAGGATCTGCTTCATCCTTGCTGCATCTATGGCTTGGGGTACCATTCATTTTTTTAGTACGATTTGGCAGAGCATCTTGTTCAGTCTTCTGACATACTCCGACAATTTTTCTCCCGGCTGCGTGTAGCTATTCTCCCCGTGAGCAATATGGCGCTCAGTAAAGTTCTACCCTCCAGTCAGGCCTGACTTAGTTAAAGAAGAAAAACAATGCGCCTACTAAGTGCAGTGTGTTAGTAATGATTTATTAAAAAAAATAAATAAATTACAGCCAAGTGGCTACTCACAAAGTGAAAATTAAGTACAGGCATAGGTGTCTATCGATGGTAGTCTGCAGGGGGCATGAGTCACTCCGTGCGTCTGCGGTATCCCAGTGGTGCAAAGCAACCTCGATGTTAGGATCGCACTGTGTGATGTACTGCAGCGGTGGATGGATGGCAGACGAGCGGTGGATGGCGTGCTGAGGCTTGTTGCTATCCTCGGTGTGGAAAGTCAATACACCGCGGCGTGCGGTTCACGCTGGAGCGCAGCGGGCTTAGGCAACAGGATGTGACGTCAATGGCAGGCGATGACTGATGACGCGTTTCAATGCTTCCGCATTTTCCTCGGATCTCTGATATTGACTTTCCACACCGAGGATAGCAACAAGCCTCAGCACGCCATCCACCGCTCGTCTGCTATCCATCCACCGCTGCAGTACATCACACAGTGCGATCCTAACATCGAGGTTGCTTTGCACCACTGGGATACCGCAGACGCACGGAGTGACTCATGCCCCCTGCAGTACATCACACAGTGCGATCCTAACATCAAGGTTGCTTTGCACCACTGGGATACCGCAGACGCACGGACTGACTCATGCCCCCTGCAGACTACCATCGATAGACACCTATGCCTGTACTTCATTTTCACTTTGTGAGTAGCCACTTGGCTGTAATTTTTTTATTTTTTTTAATAAATCATTACTAACATACTGCACTTAGTAGGTGCATTGTTTTTCTTCTTTTACTGTATATAGAGTTCACTTCACTCTACAAGTGCTGCCAACGGTGCATATGTTTTCAAGATAACAATCACCATCATCATCATATGGACTTTTCTTTTTCTTTTTAGAGAATAGAGACTTTTTAATTGAGCTTTTAATTTTAATTGACATTGCAAAAACATTTTTTTCACTACTTTTTCCTTTGCATGGTGTGTTATGTCTTATACATCACATATCATGTAATTCCTTTTGCTTTACTTATCCACCAGTGAGTTTTTTGTTTCTTTTCCTTGCGCCGTCATTTGTATTGTATTATACTGACTTAGTTAAAGCTCAGTTTTAAGGTGAGGAATCTTTGCATGCAAGATGATCGGTGGTGCACATACAGGAACAACAATTTGTAAAACCAAATAACGGTTTATGGTAATGGAAACAACTCCCCGGAGACTATATAACTCAGTTCTGGAACTAGTCTCCGGTCAGGATAGCAAGTGTAGTGGGGTCTCCGTTGAGGCCCCATGGACTACGTTACCCAGAACCCCGTTTGGCACCCAGGGTGCATTGGGCTGCCGCAGAGACTCATGGGTGGGGTATAAAAGGGGAGGGCGAGGCTAAGCCCTGCCTCTTTGGACACCGCACGGCTGGTAAGAGGACTTCCTGTGTGGACCTGCTGCGAGTGCAAGGCCCGAGGCCTGGGCCTTGCGCACTTCCAGAGAGCCTTCCACCTCGCTGCTGAGCCTGTGCGGCATCTGACATCTACCTGCTTCGCGGACGTCAGTTGGACCAGAGATCCAGCAGTGGCAGATCCTGTGTGCGGAGACACAGCGGTGGGAGTTCCGCACTGGGATCGAGTCCGGAGGGGTGAGAGAGCACCTGCTCACAGCTATAACTGAGTACTTTGTTAGGCCTATTGACTGCCTTGGCCCATCGTGTTATACTTGCTTTCCTGACAGTAGACTAGTTGCAGAACTGAGTTATATAGTCTCCGGGGAGTTGCTTCTATTGCCATAGACCACTGTTGGATTACAAATCATTGTTCCTGTATGTGCACCACCGATCATCTTGCATGCAAAGATTCCTCACTCAAAGACTGAACTTTAACTGAGTCAGGCCTGACTGGGGGGTTTATAGCATTGCTGAGCGCCATATTGCTCACAAGCGAAAATATATATATATATATATATCAGTGTGTGATAGAACTATATGTGCACTATAGTTGACTAGTGTTATTATTACTGCAGGGCTCTGCATATATGTGTTACATGGTACTGACCGTTACCCTTTCTATAAGAGTAAACCTATTATAGTTAATCATTCTGGTATTGGCGTTCATTACTATATTTCACAACTGTCTGGGTTATTGTGGGATTGTTCAGGAACTGGTATAGAAGCCATACATATAGATACCACCCCTAGACTAGCTGTGCCAGAGAAGGGTCGAGTAGATTGCCGGGGGTTGGCTGTGCTGTGTACAGGGCCCAAAACAAAACCAGCGGCTCTCTTAGTTTGGGGGTATCGCTACACGTGGGGGCGTCATCCGGGATCCTGTATACAGCAAGCAAGCACGCCAAAAGTACCGGCATGGACCCACTAGAAGTGAAAGCGTGGTGCGAAGCAGCCAAAACAAATCCAGACATGTCAGTGGTCATCAGTCTCCCAGGAGAAGAATGGTCAAAAGGTGCGGCGGAGCGACTCTTAGTGTCGTTATCCCCAAATAATACACCATGGGTGATGGACATGAAATCAGACCCAGGCACCTTGTTTCAGTATGCACTGGTAGAGTGGTGGGATGGAGTACCGGGGAACTTTAAAGGCCGAAGTGTGCAGACGCCAGAAAACAAAACTTATGGTTTGGCGCACGCGATGACCGTGAAGACAGAGTCACTTCCGCCATCCCCAACGGGATCACCACCAAGGATACCCCATGCAACAGAGAAGCAGAAAGGGACGACACCTCCGGTGACACCCATTACTGCCATAGGGCCAGAGCTGTTAAATGCCTTAGGGGATCTGCTCACGAAGTGTCAGAAAACGAACACGGTACACATAGAGGCCAGCTACCGGAAGCTGGGAACATTTTCGGGGAGACTGCCCGTCCCTGTGGGGGAGGAGGACTTCGATACTTGGATCGAGCAGACCTTATTAGCGGTAGAGGCATGGGAGGTGCCTGAAGCGCAGAAGAAGCAGCGCGTGATGGCAAGTCTGAAAGGCGCGGCTGTAGAAGCTGTAAAAAGTCTCCGGTTTGGAAATACTGCCTGCACGGCTTATGACTGTTTAGCCATGCTACAAGAAGAGTTTGGTCAGTCAGAGAAAGTAACAGATCTGGTGTATCAGTTCGAACACACCTTTCAGCTACCAGGTGCAAGGCTGTCGGAGTATGTCAGAAGACTGAACAAGATGTTTTGCCAAATCGTGCTAAAAAAAGGGATGGTGCCCCAAGCCATAGATGCGGCAAGAATGAAGCAGATCCTAAAGGGAGTCTGGCTCCATCTGAAAATCTCAGGAGGAGGTATGTCACTGAACTACCCTGATCTGGTAAAGATCATCAGAGACGAAGAGGCTCTACAGAAAGATCAGCAAACGATCAAGACGCATACCCCTTCTACACCAGTGATGGTCAGATCAGCCATGACCCTTGAAAGAGACTCAGAAGTAGATACCTTGAAGTCACAGATGTCTCAGGTGTTGGAGATGCTGACCTCTTTGATGGCAAAGGATCCAAGGGTCGTAGAAAATGAGGGACAAAAGAAGGAGTTGTTCCCAGGTACCCCAGCGTCCACTCCCCTACAACACTGGGGGGATGCAATTTGTTTTAACTGTGGAGGAATTGGCCATATTGTGAAAGTATGTTCCAGCCCCAACAAAAAGAAGATAAATAATCGCAAGCTGGCGGAAAACTTCAGAGGGCCCTGGTGAAGGAGTCAACCGGGTGCCCATCATCTCCAGTGAGCTCCATTGGATCCAAACTGAATGAGAAGAACATAAGGAAAGGGGGCAAACCCCCTTGGAAGAAGAACAGTGTTCCTCAGCGGGAATATACACCTAAAAAGAGAAATAATGTCCCTCAGCGGTAGCATACATCTAAAAAGAGGGGGAGATCAATGCATACCGAGCCCAAGAGGGACTAAAGTCAACAGCCAAACACAAGAAGGAAAACTCCAAGGGAAAGTGTGGGGACCAACAGAGAGAGACCCCTCTGAAGCCATATCCAGAAAAATTGGTTGGCCCCTCCCCCGTAGTGCCTATGCAGGTGAAGGGAGTCTACACAAGAGCCATTTTGAATACTGGGGTGCAGGTGACCTTGTTATACCGGGACTTTTAAGATAAGCATCTGAGTCATCTACCCATCCAGAGAATTGAAGATTTAGAGATATGGGGAATTGGAACACAGAGTTTCCCTTACGATGGTTACTTGCCCATAAAAATGATCTTTGACCCCTCAGTAGCCGGGAAGGCTGAAGTGTTCGATACCCTGGCAGTGGTGTGCCCCCGACCGCCTGGAGCCAACAAGAGCTCCCTAATAATAGGGACCAACACAGACCTGGTGAGAAGGCTCTTGGCCCCTCTAGTGTGAGGGAATAATTCCGTGGTCACCAGAATCCACCCAATGTTGAAGACAGCCTACCAGCGACTAGTCTTGGAACAGCAGGCCCCAGAAGAGGGGGTGGGAAAAGTCTGGAGACTGGCTAAGAAATGGATAGTATTGCAGCCCGGTGAAGTAACCTGTCTCAGGGCCACCGTGAAGCTTACTTGGGAGCAACCTGGCCCCTTTGTCATGTTGGAACCAGACCCACGGGAAGAATACTCAGGCTTAGAAGTGATCCCAGAAATGGTTCCAGTAAGAGCTTTGAAGAAGGCACACTGTAAGGTGCCGGTGAGCATCAGAAACACCACGGGTACACCCATGGAGATCCCCGCCAGGATGTTGTTGGGCCAGGTAAGCCCTGCTGCCCCAATTGTCTTATCAGATGTGGAGAAGACAGAGGGAGAAAGAACTATCTGGGAGAAGCTCTGCATGGAGAATCTGAATCTGCCAAGGGCCTGGAAAGAGAGAGCAAAGGCCCAGTTGACCAGATGGAGGAAGATTTTTTCCCAAGATGAGTTCGATGTAGGGTGTGCGAAGAGTGCCACCCATCGAATCCGCCTCCAGAAAGATAAGCCTTTCAGGGAGAGAGTCAGGCGAGTTCCTCTAGCCGACCTAGAAGACCTGAGAGAACAGCTCGCCGAGCTCAAGCGAACCAGTGTTATCTGGGAATCTAGAAGCCCCTATGCCTCCCCAATAGTGGTGGTCAGGAAGAAGAATGGGTCGTTGAGGTTGTGTATAGACTACAGGACTCTCAACTGGAGAACGATACCCGACCAGTATACCACTCCGAGGATAGAGGATGCCCTACAGAGTTTGTCTGGAGCCAGGTGATTCAGTGTCATGGACCTAAAGAGTGGATACTACCAGATCCCTATGCATCCGGAAGATAAGGAGAAGACAGCCTTCATAACCCCTGTGGGATTCTTTGAATTTGACCGGATGCCCCAAGGTCTGTCCGGAGCCCCTGCCACCTTTCAACGCCTCATGGCGAAAACCGTAGGAGACATGAACCTCATCGAAGTTCTCCTGTACTTGGATGACATCATTGTCTTTGGGAAGACTCTAGAGGAACATGAGGAGAGACTGGAAAAAGCCTTGAGAAGGCTCAGCGAAGAGGGACTCAAGCTTTCGCCAGAGAAATGCCAGTTCTACCAGTCATCAGTCAACTATCTGGGGCACATAGTGTCCGAAGAAGGGATAGCCACAGACCCCGGGAAACTGGAGGCAGTTACCTCCTGGCCACAGCCCACCACTGTGACAGAACTCAGGTCATGTTTGGGGTTCTGCTCCTACTATAGGAGGTTCGTAGAGGGGTTCGCACGGATTGCCAGACCCCTGAATGAACTGTTAAAGACAGAGGGAGAAGAGGATGACTCGGTTCCCAGGAAGCTGGGAGAGTCAGTCAAAGACCAGTGGAATGGAAAGTGCGAAGAGGCTTTCCAAATGCTGAAGAAGAGCTTAACCACTGCCCCTGTCTTGGCCTATGCAGACCCAAAGAAACCCTATGAACTCCATGTAGATGCCAGTCATGACGGTCTGGGAGGAGTGCTCTACCAGGAGCATGAAGGGCAACTGCGACCTGTCGCATATGTGAGCAGAAGTTTGACCCCTTCTGAAAGAAACTATCCCACTCATAAGTTGGAGTTCCTGGCCCTCAAGTGGGCTGTAGTTGATAGTCTTTAAGTTTATCTGTATGGGGCAGAATTCACTGTGAAAACTGACAACAACCCCCTTACTTATCTCTTCACCACTGCAAAACTGGATGCCACAGGCCATAGGTGGCTGGCTGCACTGTCTGGATTCAACTTCAGCCTGAAATACAGACCTGGGGCTGTAAATCGAGATGCGGATGCCCTGTCCAGAAGGTCTCATGCTCCCACTAGCAGCACGGAAGACTGGACCCAAGTGGTACCGGACGGGGTGCGGGCCCTCTGTCAAGGGGCTAAACTCCAGGCCAGGGGGGGTCCAGAGCAGAAGAGATAGGGGTCACAGTAGTGGGGGTCCCCAAGTAATACTGTGGAGTAACTCAGATAGAGGAAGATGACTTACCCAAGCTGTCAAAAAAAGAATTGAGATATGACCAATTGGAAGACCCTTTGGGGAAATTGGTCCTGGAGGCCCTGGAAAATCAGGATCCAGATAGACTCTTGCATCATCCTTCAAAGGAAGCACGCCTGTTGCGGAAGGAGTGGGACAGGTTGCAGGTGCATCAAGGGGTGGTCTACCGAAGGGGCCCCTCTGATGACCTGGAAGACAAATGGCAACTGTTTCTACCCGAGAAACACTGAGAGACTGTCTTGGTCGCCTTACACGACCACCATGGTCATTTAGGAGCTGAAAGGACCTTTCAACTTGTCAGAAGTTGGTTCTATTGGCCCTGCATGAGGGCTGAAGTAGAGGAATACTGCCATTCATGTGCACGCTACATCCAGCGGAAAACTCTACCCCATCAAGCTGCCCCAATGGGCCACCTGCAAAGTCAAGGCCCATTGGATTTGGTATGCATTGATTTCCTCTGCCTCGAACCCAACTTGAGTGGACTAGGAAATGTTCTGGTGATAACTGACCATTTCACCCGGTATGCCCAGGCCTTCCCAACCAAAGACCAGAAGGCTTCCACAGTGGCCAAAGTACTCATGGAAAAACACTTTGTGCACTATGGGCTACCACAGCGTCTCCACTCGGATCAAGGGAGGGACTTTGAAAGTCGGCTGATCAGGAAACTCCTGGACTCCTTAGGGATCAAGAAGACCCGAACCACTCCCTATCACCCACAAGGGGATGCACAGCCGGAGAGGTTCAACCGAACCCTACTCAACATGCTGGGAACTTTAGATAGTGAAAAGAAGCAGCACTGGAGCAGGCACATAGCAGCAATTGTGCATGCTTACAACAGTACTACCAGTGATGCTACAGGGTACTCCCCCTACCGACTCATGTTTGGGAGAGAAGCAAGACTACCCGTAGACCTGGCCTTTGGCACCTCCATAGACCATTCCTCAGCCACTTCCCACAAAGAATATGTGGACAGGCTGAGACTAGTGATGAGCCGAACACCCCCGGGTTCGGTTCGCACCAGAACCCGCGAACGGACCGAAAGTTCGAACGAACATTAGAACCCTATTAAATACAATGGATGCGAACGTTCGAATTCTAAAGTGCTAATTATAACAACTATTATGCATGTTATTGTCCTAAAAAGGGTTTGGGAACCCGGGTTCTGCACCAGGGGACATGTATCAATGCAAAAAGAAGTTTTAAAAACGGTCGTTTTTCGGGAGCAGTCATTTTAATGATGCATAAAGTGAAAAAAAAAAAGTCAAATATTCCTTTAAATATCGTACCTGGGGGGTGTCTAAAGTATGCCTGTGAAGTGCCACGTGTTTCCCGTGTTTAGAACTGTCCCTGCACAAAATGACACTTCTAAAGGAAAAAAAAGCCATTTAAAACTGCTTGCGGCTTTAATGTAATGTCTGGTCCCGGTAATATGGATGAAATTCTTTAAGAAAAATGGCATAGCTACCCCATGACCCCCCCCCTACCCCAGCCCATTACCAGCCCCTTTGGGTCTTGTATGGATATTAAGGGGAACCCCGCACATAAAATAAAAAAGGCCCTATATACTCTGAACAGCCCTATACAGGCGGTGCATACAAGACAGGGACTGTAGGTTTGTTCTTATGTAGAGTCTGTTTGTAATTTTGAACAGGTACATTGTTGAAGTGTAGCTCCAGACCAAAAATCTATTTTTAAACTTTTTGGAAAACATAGGTAAGGGTTATCACCCCTGTAACATTTGTTTTGCTGTCTGTGCCCCTGTTCAGAACATTTCACCTCACTTTCCGTCCCAATGACAACTCTTTTTGAAATGTGGTCTTTTTCTTGAAACAAGGATTGCTGATAAAGCATCAGTACAGAGGAGACACCTTTCTCCCATATTTATTCTTACAGGAGAGAATTTTCCTTCCTAGTGGTAGATTTCCTCTCACTTCCTGTTGTCTTCTTGCGTTTGCAAGTAGGAGTCGTTTGTAAGTTGGATGTTTGAAAGTAGGGACCTGCCGTATATACTCTGCAGAAATAGGCCCCTTAGTTGTTGGTGTTGGCACAACACTGTAAGCACTCACAGTTACTCTTGGTTGGTGCTGGAACGCCCTGCTGTCAACTATTATATCAGGAATTTTAATTACATATAATTGTTGAACAGTGGTAGTAAAAATTGGGCCTTTGATGGTGGTGCTGGTGCCACAACACTGTAAGCCCTGACAGTTACTCTTGGTGGGTGCAGCAATGGGCCCTGCTGTGAATTATTAGATCAAGAATTGTAATTACATGCCCCTGTTGAACAGGGGCTGAAAAATTGGGCCTTAGGCACTGGTGGCACAACACTGCAACCCCTCACAGATACTGTACTTGGAGCACAGCAATGAGCCCTGTTGCAAAGTATTGCTTCAAAAATTGTAATGACACGCCCCTGTTAAACAGGGGCTGAAAAATTGGGCCTTAGGCACTGGTGGCACAACACTGCAACTCCTCACAGATACTGTACTTGGAGCACAGCAATGAGCCCTGTTGCAAAGTATTGCTTCAAAAATTGTAATGACACGCCCCTGTTAAACAGGGGCTGAAAAATTGGGCCTTAGGCACTGGTGGCACAACACTGCAACTCCTCACAGATACTGTACTTGGAGCACAGCAATGAGCCCTGTTGCAAAGTATTGCTTCAAAAATTGTAATTACACGCCCCTGTTAAACAGGGGCTGAAAAATTGGGCGTTAGGCACTGGTGGCGGCACCCATAAACAAAAATGATCTTACAAGCTATCATCATCAATCGTATCATTGAGGACTCGGAGGAGGAGGATAGCCAGTCAACATAACAGCACAGGCACTCAGCATCAGCATCAGTCTTGAAGGGATGTGACATGTTAAAATCAATTAGTCTGTTATATCAGCATCAGGTGTGTGGTAGCTGGTGGTGATCCAAGACTGGTTCATCTTGATGAAAGTCAGTCGATCAACCGAGTCGGTGGACAGGCGCACCCTGTGATCCGTGACAAATCCTCCAGCAGCACTGAATGTGCGTTCCGAAAGAACGCTGGATGCAGGACAGGCCAGTAGCTCAATTGCATACTGTGCAAGCTCTGGCCAGTGATCCATCCTCAAGACCCAGTAAGCCAGAGGATTTTCGGTGGGGAAGGTGTCCAAGTCTGACCTTGCCCCTAGATATTCCTGCACCATGTTTATCAGACGCTGGCGATGGTTGCTGGAACCGATCATACTTTGGGGCTGCGGACTAAAGAATTGTCTGAACGCATCGGTCAGACGGCCACCTTCCCCACCGCTCCTTCTTTGACTGGCCGAAGCCTCAGCAACTCGTTGTCCAGGACCAGGAGTTTGCAACCTCCCAGTCTCTGGGAACGCGTTGCACAGACCTTTCTGCAAGGCCTCCCGGAGTTGTCTCATCCTCTGCTCCCTCTGCGACGGTAACATAAGGTCCGCAACCTTACCCTTGTACCGTGGATCAAGGAGAGTGGCCAGCCAGTAATGGTCCCTCTCCTTGATCCGAAGAATACGAGGATCCTTCCGCAGACTTTGCAGGATCAGGGAGGCCATGCAGCGTAGGTTTGCTGAGGCATTCGCTCCGGAGTCCTCTGGGTCACTAAGGACAACATGATCCGCAGCCACCTCCTCCCAGCCACGTACAAGTCCACTGGTTTCTTGGGACTGTAAATCATCCCTAAAAGACTGCTGCTGATGATGCTGAGTGCCAGCCTCCACCTCCATGCTGACACAATCCTCCTCCTCCTCCTCCTCCTCCTCTTCCTGTGCGATGGGTGGGACAGAAGGAACACTGTCTGGGTAAAGGGGGCCTTGAGAGGCAAGGAAGTCCTCCTCTTCCTGCCTCTGTTCTGCCTCAAGTGCCCTGTCCATTATTCCACGCAGCGTGTGCTCCAACAGGTGGACAAGAGGTACAGTGTCACTGATGCATGCACTGTCACTGCTCACCATCCTCGTGGCCTCCTCAAATGGTGCCAGGACAGTGCATGCATCCCTGATCATGCCCCACTGGCGTGGAGAAAAAAAACCAAGCTCCCCTGACCCTGTCCTGGTGCCGTAGTCGCACAGGTACTCATTGATGGCCCTCTGCTGCGTGTGCAGCCGCTGCAGCATGGCCAACGTTGAGTTCCACCTGGTGGGCATGTCACATATAAGGCGGTTCTTGGGCAGGTTCAACTCCTTTTGCAGCTCAGCCAGGCGAGCACTGGCATTATAAGATCTGCGGAAATGCACACAGACTTTCCTGGCCTGCCTCAGGACATCCTGTAAGCCCGGGTACCTGCCCAAGAAGCGCTGCACCACCAGGTTAAGGACGTGAGCCACACAGGGCACATGGGTCAGTTGTCCCTGTCGGAGGGCGGAGAGGAGGTTGGTGCCATTGTCGCAAACCACCATTCCTGGCTTAAGCTGGCGTGGCGTCAACCACCTCTCGGCCTGGCCCTGCAGAGCAGACAGGACCTCTGCCCCAGTGTGGCTTCTGTCCCCCAAACACACCAGCGCAAGCACGGCATGGCATCTTTTTGCCTGCGTACTTGCGTAGCCCCGTGAACGGCTACGGAGCACCGCTGGTTCATAGGACAAACCACAGGAAGAGGCCATGGAGGAAGAAGAAGAGGAGGGGGTGGAGGAGAGAGGTGTGTCACAACCAGTAGTAGCATTTTGGAGGCGTGGCGGTGGGACAACCTCCAACACTACTGCACCTTGTCCTGAATCCTTCCCAGCTGCCAAAAGAGTGACCCAATGGGCCGTGAAAGAAAGGTAACGTCCCTGTCCATGCCTGCTGGACCATGAGTCAGCGGTAATATGCACCTTACCGCTGACCGCCCTGTCCAGCGAGGCCAAGACATTGCCTTCCACATGCCGGTAGAGAGCCGGAATAGCCTTCCGTGAGAAAAAGTGGCGTTTGGGAACCTGCCACTGAGGAACCGCACATTGCACAAACTCACGGAAGGGGGCCGAGTCTACCAACTGAAAAGGCAGCAGTTGAAGCGCTAGCAATTTAGCCAAGCTAGCATTCAACCGCTGGGCATGTGGATGGCTGGGAGTGAACTTCTTTCGACGGTCCAGCAGCTGGGGCAGGGAAATTTGCCTGCTAGAATCGGACGTCGGTGTACTGCTAGCAGAGTGGCCGCAAGTACTTGGCTGTGACACACCTAATTCTACACCTTCATTCCTCTCAGTGCATGTTTCAGAGAGGACTGAAGTTATAGTGGGGTTGGAGATCCCAGCTGATGCGGTGCAAGGAGAGGTCCGCTTTGTTCTTTGGTGTGGGTCTTTGAGGTAGGCTTGCCAACGAGCTGCATGGCAGGTCAACATATGTCTGGTCAGGCATGTGGTACCCAAGCGGCTGATGTTTTGGCCACGCGATATACGCTTGAGACATATGTTGCAAACAGCAGCTGTGCGATCTGATGCACTAGCCTCAAAAAAGGCCCACACCAAAGAACTTTTTGAATGACGGGCAGAGGCAGCGCCCTGCACAGGCGGAGCTCTGCGGTGTGATTCCGTCGGTGTACTGCCCTTACGCTGGCCACCAAAGGGCATCCTGCCTCGTTGGAGATGTGCCTCCTCCTCATCCTCCTCCTCCTCCTCTCTCCTATTAGGCACCCACGTGGAGTCAGTGACCTCATCATCCCCTCCCTCCTCATCACTGGAGCCAATCTGGCAGTATGCTGCAGCTGCTGGAACATGACTGCCAGATTGGTGTCCTTCTTGAGCATCCCCTCTGTCTGCTCTCACGCTACTGCCTTCCTCTAGCTGGGTTTCATCATCAGACTCTTCGAAACGCTGGGCATCCTCCTGGAGCATGTACCCAACACTGTGCTGAAACAGTTCGGGGGACTCCTCAGGAGGAGGACATGGTGGGTCTAGGGAAGGAGTGACTGATGATTTGTCTGACATTGATACCAGGGAAGACGACGCTTTGGCAGCTGCTTTTCCAGTACCCTGAGCCTGGGTGAGAGAGGATGAGGAGGAGGAGGAGGGCTTGGTCATCCACTCTACCAAGTCTTCGGCATGATGTGGCTCAACATGTCCAGCTGCCGAAAAGAAGGACAAGCGTGTCCCATGGCCATGTGCTGATGACAATGCACCGCGTCCACGACCAGCACTGTTGCCCCCAGACACAGAGCCTGCTTGCCCTCTTTTATTGCCTCCTGACTGTCTGCCTCTCCTTGTTTGCCTTCCAGACATTCTAATAGATGGCCTGCAGGGAGATGGGAAAAAAGCAATAAGGGCTACCTTCAGGTGTCCTTCTCTGTCCCTTGAAACAAGGACTTTCACAGTGAAAGAAACTGACACTCTCCCTACCTACAGTTTTCTGTCCCTAGAAAAAATATTTTTTTTAAGCACAATATAGCACAAGGACAATTCACTCACTGTCCTTACAGGTCCCTGGAAACAAGGACTTGCAGAGTGAAAGAAAAAAAACACTCTCCCTACCTACAGTTTTCTGTCCCTAGAAAAAATGTTTTTTTTAATCACAATATAGCACAAGGACAATTCACTCACTGTCCTTACAGGTCCCTGGAAACAAGGACTTGCAGAGTGAAAGAAAAAAAACACTCTCCCTACCTACAGTTTTCTGTCCCTAGAAAAAATGTTTTTTTTAATCACAATATAGCACAAGGACAATTCACTCACTGTCCTTACAGGTCCCTGGAAACAAGGACTTGCAGAGTGAAAGAAAAAAAACACTCTCCCTACCTACAGTTTTCTGTCCCTAGAAAAAATGTTTTTTTTAATCACAATATAGCACAAGGACAATTCACTCACTGTCCTTACAGGTCCCTGGAAACAAGGACTTGCAGAGTGAAAGAAAAAAAACACTATCCCTACCTACAGTTTTCTGTCCCTAGAAAAAATGTTTTTTTTAATCACAATATAGCACAAGGACAATTCACTCACTGTCCTTACAGGTCCCTGGAAACAAGGACTTGCAGAGTGAAATAAACTGACACTCTCCCTACCTACAGTTTTCTGTCCCTAGAATAAATGTTTTTTTTAAGCACAATATAGCACAAGGACAATTCACTCACTGTCCTTACAGGTCCCTGGAAACAAGGACTTGCAGAGTGAAATAAACTGACACTCTCCCTACCTACAGTTTTCTGTCCCTAGAATAAATGTTTTTTTTAAGCACAATATAGCACAAGGACAATTCACTCACTGTCCTTCCAGGTCCCTGGAAACAAGGACTTGCAGAGTGAAAGAAAAAAAACACTCTCCCTACCTACAGTTTTCTGTCCCTAGAAAAAATGTTTTTTTTAATCACAATATAGCACAAGGACAATTCACTCACTGTCCTTCCAGGTCCCTGGAAACAAGGACTTGCAGAGTGAAATAAACTGACACTCTCCCTACCTACAGTTTTCTGTCCCTAGAATAAATGTTTTTTTTAAGCACAATATAGCACAAGGACAATTCACTCACTGTCCTTACAGGTCCCTGGAAACAAGGACTTGCAGAGTGAAAGAAAAAAAACACTCTCCCTACCTACAGTTTTCTGTCCCTAGAAAAAATGTTTTTTTTAATCACAATATAGCACAAGGACAATTCACTCACTGTCCTTACAGGTCCCTGGAAACAAGGACTTGCAGAGTGAAATAAACTGACACTCTCCCTACCTACAGTTTTCTGTCCCTAGAATAAATGTTTTTTTTAAGCACAATATAGCACAAGGACAATTCACTCACTGTCCTTCCAGGTCCCTGGAAACAAGGACTTGCAGAGTGAAAGAAAAAAAACACTCTCCCTACCTACAGTTTTCTGTCCCTAGAAAAAATGTTTTTTTTAATCACAATATAGCACAAGGACAATTCACTCACTGTCCTTCCAGGTCCCTGGAAACAAGGACTTGCAGAGTGAAATAAACTGACACTCTCCCTACCTACAGTTTTCTGTCCCTAGAATAAATGTTTTTTTTAAGCACAATATAGCACAAGGACAATTCACTCACTGTCCTTACAGGTCCCTGGAAACAAGGACTTGCAGAGTGAAAGAAAAAAAACACTCTCCCTACCTACAGTTTTCTGTCCCTAGAAAAAATGTTTTTTTTAATCACAATATAGCACAAGGACAATTCACTCACTGTCCTTCCAGGTCCCTGGAAACAAGGACTTGCAGAGTGAAATAAACTGACACTCTCCCTACCTACAGTTTTCTGTCCCTAGAATAAATGTTTTTTTTAAGCACAATATAGCACAAGGACAATTCACTCACTGTCCTTAGAGGTCCCTGGAAACAAGGACTTGCAGAGTGAAAGAAAATAAACACTCTCCCTACCTACAGTTTTCTGTCCCTAGAAAAAATGTTTTTTTTTAAGCACAATATAGCACAAGGACAATTCACTCACTGTCCTTCCAGGTCCCTGGAAACAAGGACTTGCAGAGTGAAAGAAAAAAAACACTCTCCCTACCTACAGTTTTCTGTCCCTAGAAAAAATGTTTTTTTTAATCACAATATAGCACAAGGACAATTCACTCACTGTCCTTACAGGTCCCTGGAAACAAGGACTTGCAGAGTGAAAGAAACTGACACTCTCCCTACCTACAGTTTTCTGTCCCTAGAATAAATGTTTTTTTAAGCACAATATAGCACAAGGACAATTCACTCACTGTCCTTCCAGGTCCCTGGAAACAAGGACTTGCAGAGTGAAAGAAACTGACACTGTCCCTACCTACAGTTTTCTGTCCCTAGAATAAATGTTTTTTTTAAGCACACTATAGCACAAGCACAAAACACACTGACACTCTCCCTACCTATCCTTCTCTTTCCCTAAACTAAAGGAATCCAGGTTAAGCAAGAAAGAAATAACAGTCACTGTCCCTGCCTATGCTGCTCTATCCCTGCTCCGGAACACACTACACTAGGCCGCCGTGCTGGCGGCCTTTTATAGTGTGGGGCGTGTACTAAACACCCTCAGCAATAATTGGCCACAGGCATCCTGCCTGTGGCCAATCATTGCTCTCCTCGCTGCCGGCGCTGTGATTGGCCAAGCATGCGGGGTCACAGTGCATGCTTGGCCAATCACAGCGCCTGGATGACACTGCGATGGCGTAGTGCATTGTGGGCCGTTCGCGTCACTCGAATTTGGCGCGAACGGCCCAAATCGTTCGATCTTCGTCGAACGATCGAACAGCCGATGTTCGAGTCGAACGTATGTTCGACTCGAACACGAAGCTCATCCCTAGCTGAGACACAGTTTAAAGTTGGCCTATGAGCAGGCCCAAGCAGCTTCAGATCAGAGAGGAGCCCGCAACAAGAGAAACTTTGACCTGAAGGTCCGGATCCAGGATCTGCAGCCTGGGGACAGAGTGCTGCTACGGAACTTAGGAGTCCCTGGGAAGCACAAACTTGCAGACAGATGGAGACCTGAGCCGTATGTTATTTGCAGGAAGCTGCCCGGACTGACAGTCTACCAACTGAAGCCGGGGGGAAAGGTGGGGCCATTGAAGACTTGGCACCGGAACCACATACTCCCACTTGCCAAAGCAGTTCGGATACCCCCTGCAAAGGACTTCCCCGATCCAGCTTCCATCCTGGATACTCATAGGCCAAATACCCGGTCCCAGGCATCTCGGTTTGAAGAAACAGATGTCTCTGAACCTAGTGAGGATGAGAGGGAAGAGCTAGAATGGCTATGGCCTTCCCAGGCCCCAGTGACTTCTGCTATAGATCTCCCACCTTTGGAAGACACCATAGACAGTACACTGAATGCAGAAGCTACTGAATTCATCCCGTCCAGTCCTCTATTAGACTCATGGGAAGATGCCCTCGACTCACTCCCAGAGAAGGATCCAAGATGTTCCGTGAATCTTCCTGCTCCTGAGTTAAATGTTTCAGAAACAGTGGAAGCTGCCATGTCTGTTCCGGAAGAGAAACCTACAGTGTCCAAGCCAGAAATGCCAAGAGAGTGGAGGGTGAAAAGGGCCATAAGGCCTCCCCGAAAGTTGACTTACCCACAAATGGGGAGGAGCTCGGAGGACACTGTGGCAACTGCCAGGAGGAGTGCAGAAAGCCCTGATCCCTCCACTGTTCATTTGGTGGAGGGCAACCCCAACTCACCCCCTGGCACAGTTAGGCAGGCCACTTATGATAGTGTGACCTGTGGGCGAGGAAGTTCACCCTCTCATTTTTGGTGGGAACTTCCTCTGCCGACATCATACGCAACTTTGTCTAATGTTATGCGTAGTGTATGTTGACAGTTATCTTTGGGGACCAAAGACTTTAAGTGGGGGGAGTGTGTAGCGGGGTCTCCGTTGAGGCCCCATGGACTACGTTACCCAGAACCCCATTTGGCACCCAGGGTGCATTGGGCTGCCGCAGAGACTCATGGGTGGGGTATAAAAAGGGAGGGCGAGGCTAAGCCCGGCCGCTTTGGACACCGCGCGGCTGGTAAGAGGACTTCCTGTGCGGACCTGCTGCGAGTGCAAGGCCTGAGGCCTGGGCCTTGCGCACTTCCAGAGAGCCTTCCACCTCGCTGCTGAGCCTGTGCGGCATCTGACATCTACCTGCTTCGCGGACGTCAGTTGGACCAGAGATCCGGTGGTGGCAGATCCTGTGTGCGGAGACACAGCGGTGGGAGTTCCGGACTGGGATCGAGTCCGGAGGGGTGAGAGAGCACCTGCTCACAGCTATAACCGAGTACTTTGTTAGGCCTATTGACTGCCTTGGCCCATCGTGTTATACTTGATTTTGTGACAGGAGACTAGTTGCAGAACTGAGTTATATAGTCTCCGGGGAGTTGCTTCTATTGCCATAGACCACTGTTGGATTACAAATCATTGTTCCTGTATGTGCACCACCGATCATCTTGCATGCGAAGATTCCTCACTCAAAGACTGAACTTTAACTGAGTCAGGCCTGACTGGGGGGTTTATAGCATTGCTGAGCGCCATATTGCTCACAAGCGAAAATAGATATATATATACAGGTCCTTCTCAAAAAATTAGCATATTGTGATAAAGTTCATTATTTTCTGTAATGTACTGATAAACATTAGACTTTCATATATTTTAGATTCATTACACACAACTGAAGTAGTTCAAGCCTTTTCTTGTTTTAATATTGATGATTTTGGCATACAGCTCATGACAACCCAAAATTCCTATCTCAAAAAATTAGCATATCATGAAAAGGTTCTCTAAACGAGCTATTAACCTAATCATCTGAATCAACTAATTAACTCTAAACACCTGCAAAAGATTCCTGAGGCTTTTAAAAACTCCCAGCCTGGTTCATTACTCAAAACCGCAATCATGGGTAAGACTGCCGACCTGACTGCTGTCCAGAAGGCCATCATTGACACCCTCAAGCAAGAGGGTAAGACACAGAAAGAAATTTCTGAACGAATAGGCTGCTCCCAGAGTGCTGTATCAAGGCACCTCAGTGGGAAGTCTGTGGGAAGGAAAAAGTGTGGCAGAAAACGCTGCACAACGAGAAGAGGTGACCGGACCCTGAAGAAGATTGTGGAGAAGGACCGATTCCAGACCTTGGAGGACCTGCGGAAGCAGTGGACTGAGTCTGGAGTAGAAACATCCAGAGCCACCGTAAACAGGCGTGTGCAGTGGTCCAAAGTACTCGGATGAAAGCAAATTTTGCATGTCATTCGGAAATCAAGGTGCCAGAGTCTGGAAGAAGACTGGGGAGAGGGAAATGCCAAAATGCCTGAAGTCCAGTGTCAAGTACCCACAGTCAGTGATGGTCTGGGGTGCCATGTCAGCTGCTGGTGTTGGTCCACTGTGTTTTATCAAGGGCAGGGTCAATGCAGCTAGCTATCAGGAGATTTTGGAGCACTTCATGCTTCCATCTGCTGAAAAGCTTTATGGAGATGAAGATTTCATTTTTCAGCACGACCTGGCACCTGCTCACAGTGCCAAAACCACTGGTAAATGGTTTACTGACCATGGTATTACTGTGCTCAATTGGCCTGCCAACTCTCCTGACCTGAACCCCATAGAGAATCTGTGGGATATTGTGAAGAGAAAGTTGAGAGACGCAAGACCCAACACTCTGGATGAGCTTAAGGCCGCTATCGAAGCATCCTGGGCCTCCATAACACCTCAGCAGTGCCACAGGCTGGTTGCCTCCATGCCACGCCGCATTGAAGCAGTCATTTCTGCAAAAGGATTCCCGACCAAGTATTGAGTGCATAACTGAACATAATTATTTGAAGGTTGACTTTTTTTGTATTAAAAACACTTTTCTTTTATTGGTCGGATGAAATATGCTAATTTTTTGAGATAGGAATTTTGGGTTTTCATGAGCTGTATGCCAAAATCATCAATATTAAAACAAGAAAAGGCTTGAACTACTTTAGTTGTGTGTAATGAATCTAAAATATATGAAAGTCTAATGTTTATCAGTACATTACAGAAAATAATAAACTTTATCACAATATGCTAATTTTTTGAGAAAGACCTGTATATATATCAGTGTGTGATAGAACTATATGTGCACTATAGTTGACTAGTGTTATTATTACTGCAGGGCTCTGCATGTATGTGTTACATGGTACTGACCGTTACCCTTTCTATACGAGTAAACCTATTATAGTTAATCATTCTGGTATTGACGTTCATTACTATATTTCACAACTGTCTGGGTTATTGTGGGATTGTTCAGGAACTGGTATAGAAGCCATACATATAGATACCACCCCTAGACTAGCTGTGCCAGAGAAGGGTCGAGTAGATTGCCGGGGGTTGGCTGTGATGTGTATAAGGCCCAAAACAAAACCAGCGGCTCTCTTAGTTTGGGGGTATCGCTACACAAGTATAGAACGATGGGCCTAGGTAGTCAATAGGCCTAAACAAAGTACTCGGCTATGATTGTGAGCAGGTGCTCTCTCACCACTCCGGACTCAGTCCTAGTCCGTGACTTCCACCGCTGTGTCTCTGCACACAGGGTCTGCGACAGCCATGTCTCCGGTCCAACTGATGTCCGTAAAGCCAATCGAGATCAGGTGCCACACAGGCTCCGCAGTGGGGTGGAAGGCTCCTTGGAAGTGCGCAAGGCCCAGGCTTTGGGCCTTGCACTTGTAGCAGGTCCGCACAGGGAGTCCTATTGCTAGCAGCGCGGTGTCCAAAGAGGCCCACCTTAGCCTTGCCCTTCCCTTTTATACCCAACCCATGAGTCTCTGCGGTTGGAAATTTCACCTTGGGTGTCAAACAGGGTTCTGGGTAACGTAGTCCGTGAGGCCTTAAAGGAGACCCCCGCTACAACTGTTTAACATTTTATTTTTACTCTACTTTTAAAAGACTTAACTTTACAGCTAGCTAGCAATATTTAACGTCAACTTCTGTTCCTTACCAGCATGGTGCCTTCAAGCAAATGAGCTTGAACTAAAATGTACATTTTAAAATAGGTTTTAAAATATTAACGCTATTGAAAATCTTTTTGTAATAGCACTTTCTAATAAATGATTAAAATATATGTATACAGAAGTGCCTTTGTGCCATTATGTGGTGTATTACGCTTGATTGAAATAGATTTGATGTATGAATGTACTAAAGGGTAAGATAACAATGTGGCACATTTCAACATGCTGAATACTTCAGGATTGATTTTTAACTTGCACTTACAATAAGTGTATGTGCAAATCTGGAGCAGTAAGCTAACAAGATCTAGCTGAGGACAGAGGATAGGTAATAAATGTATTATTGAGGTACCCACATGCAATTATTTCTCTCTCCCTTGCCTTGCAGACAGGTACAAAAAAAGGTTAAAATAAACAGGTTGATTGTAGTGACCCAACATGACACAAACCTACGCAGATGATTAATTACACTCTGGTTCACTTGTAAGTTGTTCCCAGCTGTATAGCATAGTCAGCTGCCACAAGAAAGCCACAGAAAACATAGAACTGTCATTATCAATCCAGCCCATCCACAATGCAGCAGCGCGATGGATAATGGAAATGCAGCCATGGATTTTACAGGCTTAATGTGCAACTTGGAGAACAAGAAATTAAAGTGAATCTAAGACCAAACATTTTTTTTGGATAGAAAATGGAAGGGATGAAAACCTCCTGGACCTTATTTCAGGATTTTATTGTAGTCAGTGTTCTTTCTGGGAAGACTTACTTGGTTCTGGTCAATATGTATGCATATGTTTGTATGTAGAAAGGGATGATAAATACAACCTCTTTAGGTTATCACAAGAATAGGAGGTGAGGGTAAATTTTCCAATGGAAAAACTGAGTATGGTGATAATTATCTAAGAGGAGCACTTTGCGTGTTCCCAGCACACTGACTAAGCTGTCACGCAGAGCTCTTGGTCAAGGTTTCTTATCCAGAGCCAGCAGGACAGGTTGATCATGTGACCAATGCGAAAGCCAATCACAGTGGTCACTTGATACATAAGCCACGTTATGTGGTTAAACATTTGCAATAAAAACTGAAGTTTAAGTGACACACTTGCATATACATGTGGAAGCCACCGTGCCTTGTCAAGGCCCTCTGTAAAAGTGAGGTTCTTAACTTCAATCTATTAAAGCCTCTATCTGGGAGCATTCATAACAATAAACAAATTCAGGGCAATTCCTAGAGGGAGCCCAAACTTCCTTAACCACTTGCCTCCAAATCACTTACCTGCATATCATTTGGCTTCATGTGGTTGTACCGGAGTAATGCCTGCAGCTGCCATCATCTTTCACAATAATTTTACTGTTTTTTTATTTATTTAGTAAAGTGTATTTTTTCCCAAAAAATAGAATTTGAAAGACTGCTGCAGAAATACAATGTGACATAAAATATTGCAATGGCCGCCATTTTATTCTCTAGGGTCTCTGCTAAAATATATATATATATATATATATATATATATATATATATATATGTAGCACACAGATCCTTTACCCCGCTTACCTCCGCTTGCAGAGTGGGACACACCATGCTACATGCCAAGTATCCTCCATCTTGTAGAGGGTGAGCGGTGTTAACAGTTTTGGGTTCTGCAGCGAGTTACCTCTTTCCATTGGTTCTCGTCCCTAAAGTGTAGGGAAAAATCTATTTTTCTCTTGAGGAAAGCCAATGTCCAGACAATGTTAAACCCAATAAAAGAGTTTATTTTCCTTTTGCTTGCAACTTGATAGGAAAGTTAGGGAGAGAGAGTTGAACAGGAATACAGGTTCAGGCACGCGGCACTTAATTACTACTCGTTGCCACTCAGGCCTGAGTGGGTTTTGCTCACCCGGATAGTTCCCTCTCACGGTTCTAGCAGCCGGAGTGAAGCACGGAACATTCACTTGAGATTTGTTTCTCTTAGAGACACGTTCAGGAGATCCTCTGCCACAGGATCTTTAGCTCCTAAGTCCCGAACTTCTCAGCACTTGTAACTTCAGAGACCATAGGTACCAATGGGACAAATTACAAGGGCTTCTTGCGGGTCATGGAATCCTTCCCTCTGACAGGTAACCAGGCCTCCCCAGAGACAGTGACATCCTTCACCAATCCCCTTAGAAAGGTCTTCCCCTGGTTGCCTCTCCTTCAGAGCGGGTCACCCTCCCACGGGCACCCTGGGATTCCGCTGTTTGGTTGTAGGCCTCAATTAAAGGTAGTGGGCCTACCTGGAACGATATGGCCTCGGGCTAAAGGTGCCCAGGCCCAACACATTCGCACGCACCCCTGGCCATGAGGGCCACCGGAGGTGGGGTACGTGCCGAGGATGAAGACCCGGGGCCAATGGCGTCTCCCCTTTAAGTACCCTCTCCCGGGATACACAGCAGGCAGACCACGCTCACTGCACGGCCGCCGAGAGAGGACACCCAACAACGCCGCAACGCCACCTGTGGTTCGACCCGAGACCTGGGCAACAGCGCCACCTACAGGTCAAAGGGAACTATACGACCAGGCAACATCACAGCAGAGCAGAGTCCAATCTAAAGAAATCAAACAACCTGAGCCAAACTAATGCTCAGGCTATACCCCTAAATTTCACGCATTGCGACCCCAAATATGGGGCCCGCTACATATATAATGTTTGGGGGTTCTATGTAATTTTCTAGCAAAAAATGCTGATTTTAACTAGTGTAGCGACCTCACCTCTCACTCCCTTCTTCTCTGTCAATGTCAATGGCTCTCGTCTAAGGGACCAGGGAGGAGAGTGTGACGCACCACCAGCTCATGTCCCCTAGTGTGTAGGGGTGTGAGCTAAACCCAATTACCTTCGGGTCTGTGTCCCTGTTACAAGCCAAAGCCCCACTTGAGAATGGTCCTTAAACTCCCAGTAAGCCAAGTTCCACACCTTTGAAAGTCCAACACTTATTTATTCTGTTTGAGCAATAAATAGTCCTATACGAGCAGACTGGTTAGACATAGAACAGACAAGGTGAAGAGGAAGGTCCAGGCACAGACATGAACTTGTTAGTCTCCGGTTTCGGTATGCGCAAACAGACTTGGTGCACAGTCGCTGCCACCGACCGTGAGGGTGGTCGCTGCCACCGACCGGGTGAATTGGACTTGAGGTCTCTGCCACCGACCTGGGTTTCAGTTGGGTCGCTGCCACCGACCATGAGAACGTGGACTACCTTCTTGAGATGCGGCCCCTGTCAGGGGAGTCATCCATCTGGACGGTCACCAGAGGCCTCCGCCGTCACCAGCCAATGCTGTGCTGGGTCTCAAGGAAGGTCACTTCTCTGGTCCCCCTCGCCCGAGATTCAGGTGTCCAATACTGGAGGACACCCTAGGAATCCTCCATCCCTCACGGAACCCAGTCGAGGGTACTGGGTCCCAGGCCTCCAGCAAGTACCTCACCCCAGGCCTAAGGTGCCTGGGGTGGAATCACAGCTCCGTCTCCGGGCCGAGGGCGTCCGGAGACCACCAGCATGCACACCCAGGCTGAAGGTGCCTGGGCGTGGACCTCGAGCGGAAGATGTCTGCCCCTTTTATCCCCTCTCCCAGCATGCACAGCAGGTTCCCCGCCCCGCTGTACTACTGCTGCGAGAGGACAAAAAGGGTACAGACTCGCAATGGTGGTTCAACCTCGGCCCATGGCGACATCGCCACCTACAGGCCACAGGGAACTGAACACCCTTGCATCCTCCACTGACATAAATTGGTCCATGAACCCTAACAATTGCTGCATCTGAGCCATTTATCACTCAGATGCCTCCCCTAAATGTAACCACCCGCTACACTAGTAAACAACAAGTGTCAGAAAAAGGCCTGGTCTTCAAGTGGTGCAGAGATACACCAAAAGCTCAGCACAGCAAAAAAGCAGCTGAAGACCCCTAGCATGTCCCATGCCAGGTTCACCTAGCTAAACAAAAATAACAACAGCCCCCATAAATTTAATCAGCTTTTTAAAGTAACGTGCACATGGAAATTTTTTTCAACTTTTAACAAACACAATGCAAAAAAATCTCTGCAAAAATAAATGCAGAAAAAAGGTGCACTCCGAAGAGGGCGGTTCCTCATTGGGACTTTTAGGGGTGACTGTTGAAAACCTCTATTATAAGTAACGAAGTACAATAGTAATTGTCATAAAGACTTATAAATAAATAAGTCTTTATGACAATTACTATTGTACTTCGTTACTTATAATAGAGGTTTTCAACAGTCACCTCTAAAAGTCCCACTGAGGAACCGCCCTCTTCGGAGTGCACCTTTTTTCTGTATGTATTCAGGGATGTGGGTAGACTGACCTCTTCACATCCGTGCATCTGAGACACCGCTCTTTGCAAAAATAAATGGAGCCACCCATTGCTATGTGCTTTCCATTAACAGCAGGTTGGATCTCATGGGGAAAACAGTCTCTCAGTTCCCCGCCCTCTATCACATTGAAGCGATTTGTCAAATCGCATGACAAGTCGCAGCCTCTTGCCGGCAATGGCACTGTTCCAATCAGTGCGATGCCTACTTTGCGGCGCTGCACCAATTTACAAAAGTAGCTTCCGCACTACTTTTGATGATTTCGGGTGCGACTTCAAAAGACATCTGTGCATGAAGCTGCACAGAAGTCTTTCAAAGATACTCCCGAAGTCGCATGGACATGCTGCTTCGAAATCGTGCAGCTTCAGATGAAGTGGTGTTCGATGCGAGTGAGGGCTGAATTGTGCAATTTGGTGAGTGTTTGATTCACAGGGGAATGGTGTGAGGCTATACACCTGAAGATCTGTGCACAAATCATCTGTGTTGGTGGTGGCTTCTGAATTGGAGGAAACTTTGCACTATAGCACAGATGAACTTTTTGTTTCATATAATATACATTTTTGGATTTTTGAGAATTGTTATTTATGAATTTTATTATTTATGTAATTCTGGTCACATATGATATTTATGATGAACTTTTAATTATATGCACTATTGGTTTATATTTTTAATCATCTATTCACTTTGCACTTTAGTATTGAATATGGATTTTTCATATATGTAATATTTATTGTCACTCGCTGATGAGTTTTTTTTTATGTAGTTTATTCACACTTAAACACTGTCAGGTGCCGTGAATACCATTATACAGTTTAAGGGTTTGTATGTCTACCTTTTTTGCTTGGCAGCCTATTCCTACCCTCTGCGCTGACTTTGTACAACTTTTTGATCTAGAAATTAAAGTTGCACAGGTGAAAACTGTGTGTTATATTACATATACAAAAGACAAAAGGGCCTTTGTGGATGTTCCTATATCTGAAAGGTATAAACATGTGGCAATTATTTAAACAGACCAGTACAATGGCAATATTAATATTTTTCTCATTAATGGCATTGTGTAAAAAATGCCTCCATTCTCACTTGTCAATATCCATTAATTGAATTCATTGTTGGTAGATGACAGTGTATAAAAAAATAGGAGACTTTAGGGCTAGGGAATGTGCATTACAATAATAAGAATTGTAAAATATATTTTTAGGGCATGTGTAATTATAGGGTGTGATTAGCTGTTTGGATCTTCGGCACTCCCCTGAATAGGGTTTTACCTTAGCATAATTAAAGTGCATTTTTTGTACACATAACAGCTACAAAATTATGCTCAAAGATGGGGTAAGGTGTTGTTTCATAGAGCAACCACGTACATAATTGGTGTGCTCTCCAAGTTATTTGGGAACATGAGAAAGATCCATTCAGTCTGCTTTGTATGTATTTTTCCAGAACTTGTCACACATGCACAGGGAAAAGTACATGCAGAAAAAGACTGAATATGATACACTGTTGTGTATACCCCTTATACATGTCTCTACTAGGTCAGTTACAGATTATGAGAGTGCACGCTGAAAAAAATATAAACACTGATAAGGACTTTATGGAAAATAAATCTCTCAAAGCTTAAAGTGGTTATGTATAGACAGATGTACTCCTGTATGGACAGTGATAATGCTTTTGTACTGTAAAGCCGCGTACACACAATCAGTTTTACCGATCGTGTATGGGCCCCATCGGCCTTTTTTCCATCGGTGTGAAAAAATAGAACATGTTTTAAATTTATCCGATGGGAAAAAAAACGATAGCAAAATCCGATCGTCTGTGTGGAAATCCATCGAATAAAAAACCCACGCATGCTCAGAATCAAGTCGACGCATGCTCAGAAGCATTGAACCTAATTTTTCTCGGCTCATCGGAGTGTTTTACGTCACCGCGTTTAAAACGGTCCGTTTTTTGACTGATGGTGTGTGGGCAAGACTGATGGAAGACAGTTTCATTGGATTTCCGATGGAAAAAAACATCGGTTTAGAATCCATAGGATATCCAATCGTGTGTACAGGGCTTAAGTGCTGGGTTTAACCGCAACAGAAAGATTCCATAGTGGAACAACAACATGCAATTTGTGTCGACACGCACACACTTGTAAAAATGCCAGGTTTCTGTGATGTAAAAAAATCAGACCAAGATAAATTAATTCTGAATGTTTCCACCTTCCTGACATATACTCTGTGCAATTCAATAAAAACAAACTAAAATTCCTGTTTAGTGGTAAAAAAAAAAAAAATACTAATAAAAATAAAATAATGTGATTGCATAGGTGTACACACCTAATTATAATTATATAGGTGGCTGTGATCAGAATGAACCAATCACATTCAAATGGATGTTAAATAGTAGTCAGTACACACCTGCCATCAGTGAACGGACTCTGATTAAGCCTATAGGGAGTTCAGCTGTTCTAGTAGGATTTTTCTGGCATTTAGCCCTGGTTCACACTGGTGCGATTTGACATGTCAAATCGCCGCCATTTGCCCAGGTTCACACTGAGCTGTGGGAATAAAGCTGTGCGAGTTCAGCTGATTATACTCCCGCGTGTCAGTCCCGATTTAGGCTGCGATTTCAGAGACATCTGTGCAGGTTTCTGCACAGATGTCAATGTAAATCGCAGCCCGAAATTGCAAAAAGTAGTACAGAAACTACTTTTTGAAATCGGTGCAGCGCCGCAGATGTGGCGTTGCACCGATTAGGATGGTGCCATTGAAAGCAATTGCCGCTAATTTAACATGCGATTTGACATGTCAAAACACATGTCAAAACGCTCCAGTGTGAACTATAACTAGGGCTTACTCTGTTGCCTCCTACAATAAAAGCCGTGGTCCATAAATAGCTTACAAAGAATCAAAGGGGTCTCATTGTTGGAAGGTATTAGGCTGGGTTCAAACTATCTTTGCATGCAGCTCACAGCAAGGATCCGGTGCGTCCCCGTTTACCGTTTCAGGTCCAATTTCAGCCCGAATTTTGGGCTGAATTTGGACCTGAAACGGATCAAAATACGCACAGGGCTACTGTGCAAATTCGCACTGGAGCCGCAGAGGAGATATGTGAACCGGCTCCATAGAGAGACGGTCAAAATCACCTGCGATTGCGAATTGGATGCGAGGAATCCGAATCCAATTCACAATGGTGTGAACCCAGCCTCAGTCAAGACAAGGTACAACAAATTTCCAAGGCATTACATATACCATGGGGCACAGTAAAGATAGTCATCAACAAGTGAAGAAAATATGGCACAACAGCATACCTCCCAACTCTTAAAAGTCCCACGCGGGACATTCATCAAATTGTTTCCGACACAAGAGTTGTTGAGCGGGGCGGGGGGGGGCACGGGACATTTTTTTTTTCTTCCGACACAAGAGTTGTTATGGGGGGGGGGGGTGCGGGAAAGATGAGTCTATGCGGGAAGGACCTGCAGAATCCGTGCTTGTTGGGAGGTATGCAACAGTGACATTACCACAAAAACTGGACATTCCTCCAAAGATGATTGAAAAAACTAAAACAAGAAGTAAACCGGTCCAGGAAGTTGCCGAGAGGCATACAGCAACATTAAAAGAACTTCAGGAATTTCTGGCAAGTACTGGTTGTGTACTATATGTGACAACAACTTCCCATAATCTTCATATGTCTGGGCTGTGGGGTAGGGTGGTGAGCCAGAAACCATCCAAGCCCGGTGCATTTTGCAAAAACTTACATCAAGTGTGCCAAAAGCATGTGGGAAAATGTGTTATGGTCTGATGAGACCAAGACTGAACCTTATTTTTGGCACAACCACGACCCAAAGCATACCTCCAAGTCAACAAAATAATCTCTTCACCACAAGAAGAACAAAGTTTTGGAATTGTCCAGCCAGAGCCCAGACCTGAATTCAATTGAAAACCTATGGGGTGACCTGAAGAGGGCACAGGAGATGCCCCCACAATCTGACAGATTTAAAGCACTTTTGTTAGGAAGAGTGGGCAAAGATTTAGTAAATTGGCCACAATTTCATCTCCTGAATGCTGAATAAGGCAAATATGTATTTGCCTTTAACAAGTACTGCTAAGTTTATGATATAAACAAATGAAATGCTCTTTGACTTTTGTGCTATCTAGGAGGAAATTTTCTAATCTTCCCATTTCTCTTTGAAATAGACCTAACATTTCGGTGCACCTATTTGGTGCAGACAGATGTTCAATTAATTATACCTGTATCACTGTTCTGTCTAAGACAAATGTGGCTCATGTCTTCTGGGAATTGCTAAATCTACTCTCATTAGACTGAACAGAAATATACAGTAGTGCAAATCTATGCAACACACTGCTTCAACAACTCTTGGCCACAATATGTGCTGTCTTAATTTGTGACAAAATGTAAAAGTACAAAATACCTAAAACTAACTGCCCTGACACTTTTACAGTCACAAATGTCACTGATTGCAGTGATCACCCCCCCCCATATATTACCTAATAAAGGTTTAACCCCTTGATCGCCCCCCCAGGTAACCCTTTCACCCCATTTTGCCAGTGTCACTAAGCCAGTGGTTCTCAACTCCTGTCCTCAGGACCCACCAACAGGCCAGGTTTTAGGTATTACCTTGGGGAGATGCAGACTAGAATACTGCAATCACTGAGCAGCAAATTATATCACCTGTGATGTATTTCCATTACCTTGCAAACCTGGCCTGTTAGTGGGCCCTGAGGACAGGAGTTGAGAACCACTGCACTAAGTGATCGTTTTTCTGATCGCTGTCTTAGTGTCGGTGATGCCGATAGGTAGCCAGTTATTTTTTTTAGGTTCGCCGCAGGTTTTTATAGCGTCGGGTACCCCCATATATTACCCAATAAAGGTTTAACCCCTTGATCGCCCCCCCCAGGTAACCCTTTCACCCCCTAGCACCGCTGTCACTAAGCAATCGTTTTTCTGATCGCTGTCTTAGTGTCGGTGATGCCGATAGGTAGCCAGTTATTTTTTTTAGGTTCACCGCAGGTTTTTATAGCGTCGGGTACCCCCATATATTACCTAATAAAGGTTTAACCCCTTGATCGCCCCCCCCCCCCCAGGTAACCCTTTCACCCCCTTTTGCCAGTGTCACTAAGCGATCGTTTTTCTGATCGCTGTCTTAGTGTCGGTGATGCCGATAGGTAGCCATTTTTTTTAGGTTCGCCGCAGGTTTTTATAGCGTCAGGTGCCCCCATATATTACCTAATAAAGGTTTAACCCCCTGATTGCCCCTAGTTAACCCTTTCACCAGTGATCACCATATAAGTGTTACGGGTGACGCTGGTTAGTTAGTTTGCTTTTTATAGTGTCAGGGCACCCGCCGCATATAACCCAATAAAGGTTTAACCCCCTGATCGCCCGGCGGGTGATATCAATTAGGTTTTAGCATCAGAGAGGGTCTGCGTCACACCCCAGGCAGCGTCAGGTTAGTGCCAGTAGCGCTAACACCCACGCGTGAAGCATACACCTCCCTTAGTGGTATAGTATCTGAACAGATCAATATCTGATCTGATCAGATCTATACTAGCGTCCCCAGCAATTTAGGGTTCCCAAAAACGCAGTGTTAGTGGGATCAGCCCAGATACCTGCTAGCATCTGCGTTTTGCCCCTCCGTCCAGCCCAGGCCACCCAAGTGTAGTATCGATCGATCACTGTAACTTACAAAACACAACACACATAACTGCAGCGTTCGCAGAGACAGGCCTGATCCCTGCGACTCCAGTGCTGTAGGAGGTGATTTCACCACCACAGTTAAAAAAAAGCATATATGCCGAAGCATGGGGGCAGCAGGGGCGGAGGAGTGATTTTGCTCCTAATGCCGCGTACATACGGTCGAAATTCCGATGGAGGCTTGTCCGTGGAAAAGTCCGACCATGTGTGTGCGGCATAACTTTTGCGGGAGGATGCCCCCATGCTTCGGCATATATAAATGGTGCATGTATGCCCATCATTAGAAGTGGGTGAATGAAGTGAGGTATTCTAATGGTGGGCATACCCACCGATCAATCTCTTTTTTCGTTCAGCCAACAGGCTGCATGAAAAAAAAGATTACAATACATGTCCAACAAGGACCAGCAACGTACTGGTATGTTGCTGGACTTTGAATGGTTATACCAGATTGATACCTGCGGGTTTAGGTATCATCTTGGTATCATTCTTTTCAGCCAGCGGCCGGCTTTCATGTAAAAGCAATCCTAGTGGCTAATTAGCCTCTGGACTGCTTTTACAAGCAGTGGGAGGGAATGTCCCCCCCGGATATAAAAAGCGCCATTGGGAAATTGGGAAAGCATTTTATCACACCGATCTTGGTGTGGTCAGATGCTTTGAGGGCAGAGGAAAAATCTAGAGTAGTGATGAGCCGAACACCCCCGGGTTCGGTTCGCACCAGAACCCGCGAACGGACCGAAAGTTTGCACGAACGTTAGAACCCTATTAAATACAATGGATGCGAACGTTCGAAATCTAAAGTGCTAATTATAACGACTATTATGCATGTTATTGTCCTAAAAAGGGTTTGGGAACCCGGGTTCTGCACCAGGGGACATGTATCAATGCAAAGAGAAGTTTTAAAAACGGCCGTTTTTCGGGAGCAGTCATTTTAATGATGCATTAAGTGAAAAAAAAAGTCAAATATTCCTTTAAATATCGTACCTGGGGGGTGTCTAAAGTATGCCTGTGAAGTGCCACGTGTTTCCCGTGTTTAGAACTGTCCCTGCACAAAATTTACATTTCTAAAGGAAAAAAAGCCATTTAAAACTGCTTGCGGCTTTAATGTAATGTCTGGTCCCGGTAATATGGATGAAAATCTTTAAGAAAAATGGCATAGCTACGCCATCAACCCCCCCCCCCTACCCCAGCCCATTACCAGCCCCTTTGGGTCTTGTATGGATATTAAGGGGAACCCCGCACACAAAAAAAAAGGCCCTATATACTCTGAACAGCCGTATACAGGCGGTGCATACAAGACAGGGACTGTAGGTTTGTTCTTATGTAGAATCTGTTTGTAATTTTAAACAGGTACATTGTTTAAGTGTAGCTCCAGCCAAAAAATCTATTTTTAAGCTTTTTGGAAAACATAGGGAAGGGTTATCACCCCTGTAACATTTGTTTTGCTGTCTGTGCAGTGTGCACCTGTTCAGAACAGTTCACCTCACTTTCCGTCCTAATGACAAATGTTTTTTGAAAATTTGGGGTTTTTATTGAAACAAGAATTGGTGATAAAGCATCAGTGGAGAGGAGACACTTTTTTTCCCATATTAACTCTTACAGGAGAGAATTTGCCTTCCTAGGGGTAGATTTCCTCTCACTTCCTGTTGTATCCTTCCGTTTGCAAGGAGGAGTCGTTTGTAAGTTGGATGTTTGAAAGTAGGGGCCTGGCGTATATACTCTGCTGAAATTTGCCCCTTACATGTTGGTGTTGCCACAACACTGTGAGCCCTCACAGTTACTCTTGGTGGGTGCATGAATGGGCCCTGCTGTGAATTATTAGATCAAGAATTGTAATTGCATGCCCCTGTTGAACAGGGGCTGAAAAATTGGGCCTTTGGTGGTGGTGGTGGTGGTGGTGGTGTTGACACAACACTGTAAAGCCTCACAGTTACTCTTGGTGGGCGCAGGAATGGGCCCTGCTGTGAATTATTAGATCAAGAATTGTAAGTACATGCCCCTGTTAAACAGGGGCAGAAAAATTGGGCCTTAGGCACTGGTGCCACAACACTGCAACCCCTCACAGATACTGTACTTGGAGCACAGCAATGAGCCCTGTTGCAAAGTATTGCATCAAAAATTGTAATTACACGCCCCTGTTAAACAGGGGCTGAAAAATTGGGCCTTAGGCACTGGTGCTGGTGCCACGACACTGCAACCTCTCCCAGATACTCTAGTTGGAGTGCAGGAATGAGCCCTGCTGCAAAGCATTGCATAAAAAATTGTAATTACATGCCCCTGTTAAACAGGGGCTGAAAAATTGGGCCTTAGCCACTGGTGCTGGTGCCACAACACTGCAACCTCTCCCAGATACTCTAGTTGGAGTGCAGAAATGAGCCCTGCTGCAAAGCATTGCATAAATTTTTTTTATTACATGCCCCTGTTAAACAGGGGCTGAAAAATTGGGCCTTAGCCACTGGTGGCGGCACCCAGAAACAAAAATGTTCTTCCAAGCTATCATCATCAATCGGATCATTGAGGAGGAGGAGGATAGTCAGTCAACATAACAGGACAGTCACTCAGGATCAGCATCAGTCTTGAAGGGATGTGACATTTGACAATAAATTAGTCTGTTATATCAGCTTCAGGTGTTTGGTAGCTGGTGGTGATCCAAGACTGGTTCATCTTTATGAAGGTCAGTCGATCAACCGAGTCGGTGGACAGGCGTACCCTGTGATCCGTGACAAATCCTCCAGCAGCACTGAATGTGCGTTCTGAAAGAACGCTGGATGCAGGACAGGCCAGTAGCTCAATTGCATACTGTGCAAGCTCTGGCCAGTGATCCATCCTCAAGACCCAGTAAGCCAGAGGATTTTTGGTGGGAAAGGTGTCCAAGTCTGACCTTGCCCCTAGGTATTCCTGCACCATGTATATCAGACGCTGGCGATGGTTGCTGGAACTGATCATACCTTGGGGCTGCGGACTAAAGAATTGTCTGAACGCATCGATCAGACGGCCACCTTCCCCACCGCTCCTTCTTTGACTGACCGAAGCCTCAGCAACTTGTTGTCCAGGACCAGGAGTTTGTAACCTCCCAGTCTCTGGGAACGCGTTGCACAGACCTTTCTGCAAGGCCTCCCGGAGTTGTCTCATCCTCTGCTCCCTCTGCGACGGTAAGATAAGGTCCGCAACCTTACCCTTGTACCGTGGATCAAGGAGAGTGGCCAGCCAGTAATGGTCCCTCTCCTTGATCCGAAGAATACGAGGATCCTTCCGCAGACTTTGCAGGATCAGGGAGGCCATGCAGCGTAGGTTAGCTGAGGCATTCGGTCCGGAGTCCTCTGGGTCACTAAGGACGACATGATCCGCAGCCACCTCCTCCCAGCCACGTACAAGTCCACGGGTTTCTTGGGACTGTAAATCATCCTTAAAAGACTGCTGCTGATGATGCTGAGTGCCAGGCTCCACCTCCATGCTGACACAATCCTCCTCCTCCTCCTCCTCCTCCCCTTCCTGTGCGATGGGTGGGACAGAAGGAACACTGTCTGGGTAAAGGGGGCCTTGAGAGGCAAGGAAGTCCTCCTCTTCCTGCCTCTGTTCTGCCTCAAGTGCCCTGTCCATTATTCCACGCAGCGTATGTTCCAACAGGTGGACAAGAGGTACAGTGTCACTGATGCATGCACTGTCACTGCTCACCATCCTCGTGGCCTCCTCAAATGGTGCCAGGACAGTGCATGCATCCCCGATCATGCCCCACTGGCGTGGTGAAAAAAACCTGAGCTCCCCTGACCCTGTCCTGGTGCCGTAGTCGCACAGGTACTCATTGATGGCCCTCTGCTGCGTGTGCAGCTGCTGCAACATGGCCAACGTTGAGTTCCACCTGGTGGGCATGTCACATATAAGGCGGTTCTTGGGCAGGTTCAACTCCTTTTGCAGCTCAGCCAGGCGAGCACTGGCATTATAAGATCTGCAGAAATGCACACAGACTTTCCTGGCCTGCCTCAGGACTTCCTGTAAGCCCGGGTACCTGCCCAAGAACCGCTGCACCACCAGGTTAAGGACGTGAGCCACACAGGGCACATGGGTCAGTTGTCCCTGTCGGAGGGCGGAGAGGAGGTTGGTGCCATTGTCGCAAACCACCATTCCTGGCTTGAGCTGGCGTGGCATCAACCACCTCTCGGCCTGCCCCTGCAGAGCAGGGAGAACCTCTGCCCCAGTGTGGCTCGTGTCCCCCAAACACACCAGCGCAAGCACGGCATGGCATCTTTTTGCCTGCGTACTTGCGTAGCCCCTTGAACGCCTACGGAGCACCGCTGGTTCCGAGGACAAAGCACAGGAAGAGGCCATGGAGGAAGAAGAAGAGGAGGGGGTGAAGGAGAGAGGTGTGTCACAACCAGTAGTAGCATTTTGGAGGCGTGGCGGCGGAACAACCTCCAACACTACTGCACCTTTTCCTGCATCCTTCCCAGCTGCCAAAAGAGTGACCCAATGGGCCGTGAAAGAAAGGTAACGTCCCTGTCCATGCCTGCTGGACCATGAGTCAGCGGTAATATGCACCTTACCACTGACCGCCCTGTCCAGCAAGGCCAAGACATTGCCTTCCACATGCCGGTAGAGAGACGGAATCGCCTTCTGTGAGAAAAAGTGGCGTTTGGGAACCTGCCACTGAGGAACCGCACATTGCACAAACTCACGGAAGGGGGCCGAGTCTACCAACTGAAAAGGCAGCAGTTGAAGCGCTAGCAATTTAGCCAAGCTAGCATTCAACCGCTGGGCATGTGGATGGCTGGAGTGAACTTCTTTCGACGGTCCAGCAGCTGGGGCAGGGAAATTTGCCTGATAGAATCGGACGTCGGTGTACTGCTAGCAGAGTGCCCGCAAGTACTTGGCTGTGACACACCTAATTCTACACCTTCATTCCTCTCAGTGCAGGTTTCAGAGAGGACTAAAGGTATAGTGGGGTTGGAGATCCCAGCTGATGCGGTGCAAGGAGAGGTCCGCTTTGTTCTTTGGTGTGGGTCTTAAAGGTAGGCTTGCCAACGAGCTGCATGGCAGGTCAACATATGTCTGGTCTAGCATGTGGTGCCCAGCGGCTGATGTTTTGGCCACGCGATATACGCTTGAGACATATGTTGCAAACAGCAGCTGTGCGATCTGATGCACTCGACTCAAAAAAGGCCCACACCAAAGAACTTTTTGAATAACGGGCAGAGGCAGCGCCCTGCACAGGCGGAGCTCTGCGGTGTGATTCCGTCTTTGTGCTGCCCTTGCGCTGGCCCCCCGAGGGCATCCTGCCTCGTTGGAGATGTGCCTCCTCCTCATCCTCCTCCTCCTCCTCCTCTCTCCTATTAGGCACCCACGTGGAGTCAGTGACCTCATCATCCCCTCCCTCCTCATCACTGGAGCCAATCTGGCAGTATGCTGCAGCTGCTGGAACATGACTGCCAGATTGGTGTCCTTCTTGAGCATCCCCTCTCTGCTCTCATGCTACTGTCTTCCTCTAGCTGGGTATCATCATCAGACCCTTTGAAACGCTGGGCATCCTCCTGGAGCATGTACCCAACACTGTGCTCAAACAGTTCGGGGGACTCCTCAGGAGGACATGGTGGGTCTAGGGAAGGAGTGACTGATGATGACATTGATACCAGGGAAGAGGACGCTTTGGCAGCTGCTTTGCCAGTACCCTGAGCCTGGGTGAGAGAGGATGAGGAGGATGAGGAGGGCTTGGTCATCCACTCTACCATGTCTTCGGCATGATGCGGCTCAACACGTCCAACTGCCGAAAAGAAGGACAAGCGTGTCCCATGGCCACGTGCTGATGGCGATGCACCGCGTCCACGACCAGCACTGTTGTCTCTAGACACAGAGCCTGCTTGCCCTCTTTTATTGGCTCCTGACTGTCTGCCTCTCCTTGTTTGCCTTCCAGACATTCTAATGGCCTGCAGGGAGATGGGAAAACCAGCAATAAGGCCTAGCTTCAGTAGTATATTTTGCAGGAATCACACTACGCCTGCTGTAAGTGCTGCAAATGCCTGTTGGTGTAACACACCAGGAAAACATAGCAATACGGGCTAGCTTCAGAAGTATATTTTGCAGGAATCACACTACGCCTGCTGTAAGTGCTGCAAATGCCTGTTGGTGTAACACACTAGGAAAACACAGCAATAAGGCCTAGTTTCAGGAGTATATTTTGCAGGAATAACACTACGCCTGCTGTAAGTGCTGCAAATGCCTGTTGGTGTAACACACCAGGAAAACACAGCAATACGGGCTAGCTTCAGGTGTATAATGTGCAGGAGGCACACTCCGCCCGCTGTAAGTGCTACAAATGCCTGTTGGTGTAACACACTAGGAAAACACAGCAATAAGGCCTAGCTTCAGGAGTATATTTTGCAGGAATCACACTACGCCTGCTGTAAGTGCTGCAAATGCCTGTTGGTGTAACACACTAGGAAAACACAGCAATACGGGCTAGCTTCAGAAGTATATTTTGCAGGAATCACACTACGCCTGCTGTAAGTGCTGCAAATGCCTGTTGGTGTAACACACCAGGAAAACACAGCAATACGGGCTAGCTTCAGAAGTATATTTTGCAGGAATCACACTATGCCTGCTGTAAGTGCTGCAAATGCCTGTTGGTGTAACACACTAGGAAAACACAGCAATAAGGCCTAGTGTCAGGAAAGGCTGGCTAGAGGAAGGAATGTTCCCCGCAGATTAACTCCTGCTCCCCGAACTTGTGTCAAGGAAACTGCGTTGGCGCGTGCTAACGTAGGTTAGCGCATGCGCATCGGCGCATCAGCGTGCATGGCGCATCGGCTCATCAACGTGCACGGCGCACCATGTGATCCATGAAGTGCCTATTTAAACCGGATCAGTGCACAGACCCGGTGCTGCCTTGTCTACAGCATTCCCATGAGACTCCTGTTTCCTGCAACCTGCATCTGATTCCTGTTACTTACCCGGCCTGCTCTGACTACTCCTGCTCTCCGCCTGCATCGACCCCGGCCTGAACCTTGACTATTCTCCAGCCTCTGAACCTGTACCTCATCTGACTGTCCTGTGCATGACCCGGCTTGCCTGACCCTGCTCCTGCCTCTGCCTTCCAGTCTGTGGAGTTCTGGTACCGTTGACCTGCATCCCCTGCATTCTGTCATCTGGCACGCCATTCAACTGGAAGCCCAGCAGATAGCACAACTACCGGCCCTCGTGCAACTCTGCACTCCTGCGCCACCTGTTTGCTCTATCAGGGGCCCCGAGTCAGAGGAGTAAGAGAAGCCTCCCTCTGCTAATCAGGCTCATCCCACCAAGTACGTAACACCTAGCTTCAGGAGTATATTTTGCAGGAATCACACTACGCCTGCTGTAAGTGCTGCAAATGCCTGTTGGTGTAACACACCAGGAAAACACAGCAATACGGGCTAGCTTCAGGTTATAATGTGCAGGAGGCACACTCCGCCCGCTGTAAGTGCTGCAAATGCCTGTTAGTGTACCACACCAGGAAAACACAGCAATACGGGCTAGCTTCAGAAGTATATTTTGCAGGAATCACACTACGCCTGCTGTAAGTGCTGCAAATGCCTGTTGGTGTAAGAAACTAGGAAAACACAGCAATAAGGCCTAGCTTCAGGAGTATATTTTGCAGGAATCACACTACGCCTGCTGTAAGTGCTGCAAATGCCTGTTGGTGTAACACACCAGGAAAACACAGCAATACGGGCTAGCTTCAGAAGTATATTTTGCAGGAATCACACTATGCCTGCTGTAAGTGCTGCAAATGCCTGTTGGTGTAACACACTAGGAAAACACAGCAATAAGGCCTAGTGTCAGGAAAGGCTGGCTAGAGGAAGGAATGTTCCCCGCAGATTAACTCCTGCTCCCCGAACTTGTGTCAAGGAAACTGCGTTGGCGCGTGCTAACGTAGGTTAGCGCATGCGCAACGGCGCATCAGCGTGCATGGCGCATCGGCTCATCAACGTGCACGGCGCACCATGTGATCCATGAAGTGCCTATTTAAACCGGATCAGTGCACAGACCCGGTGCTGCCTTGTCTACAGCATTCCCATGAGACTCCTGTTTCCTGCAACCTGCATCTGATTCCTGTTACTTACCCGGCCTGCTCTGACTACTCCTGCTCTCCGCCTGCATCGACCCCGGCCTGAACCTTGACTATTCTCCAGCCTCTGAACCTGTACCTCATCTGACTGTCCTGTGCATGACCCGGCTTGCCTGACCCTGCTCCTGCCTCTGCCTTCCAGTCTGTGGAGTTCTGGTACCGTTGACCTGCATCCCCTGCATTCTGTCATCCACTGTCATCTGGCACGCCATTCAACTGGAAGCCCAGCAGATAGCACAACTACCGGCCCTCGTGCGACTCTGCACTCCTGCGCCACCTGTTTGCTCTATCAGGGGCCCCGAGTCAGAGGAGTAAGAGAAGCCTCCCTCTGCTAATCAGGCTCATCCCACCAGGTACGTAACACCTAGCTTCAGGAGTATATTTTGCAGGAATCACACTACGCCTGCTGTAAGTGCTGCAAATGCCTGTTGGTGTAACACACCAGGAAAACGCAGCAATACGGGCTAGCTTCAGGTTATAATGTGCAGGAGGCACACTCCGCCCACTGTAAGTGCTGCAAATGACTGTTAGTGTACCAGGAAAACACAGCAATACGGGCTAGCTTCAGAAGTATATTTTGCAGGAATCACACTACGCCTGCTGTAAGTGCTGCAAATGCCTGTTGGTGTAACACACCAGGAAAACACAGCAATACGGGCTAGCTTCAGGTGTATAATGTGCAGGAGGCACACTCCGCCCGCTGTAAGTGCTGCAAATGCCTGTTAGTGTAACACACCAGGAAAACACAGCAATACGGGCTAGCTTCAGAAGTATATTTTGCAGGAATCACACTACGCCTGCTGTAAGTGCTGCAAATGCCTGTTGGTGTAACACACTAGGAAAACACAGCAATAAGGCCTAGCTTTAGGAGTATATTTTGCAGGAATCACACTACGCCTGCTGTAAGTGCTGCAAATGCCTGTTGGTGTAACACACCAGGAAAACACAGCAATACGGGCTAGCTTCAGGTTATAATGTGCAGGAGGCACACTCCGCCCGCTGTAAGTGCTGCAAATGCCTGTTAGTGTAACACACCAGGAAAACACAGCAATACGGGCTAGCTTCAGAAGTATATTTTGCAGGAATCACACTACGCCTGCTGTAAGTGCTGCAAATGCCTGTTGGTGTAACACACCAGGAAAACACAGCAATACGGGCTAGCTTCAGGTGTATAATGTGCAGGAGGCACACTCCGCCCGCTGTAAGTGCTGCAAATGCCTGTTAGTGTAACACACCAGGAAAATACAGCAATACGGGCTAGCTTCAGAAGTATATTTTGCAGGAATCACACTACGCCTGCTGTAAGTGCTGCAAATGCCTGTTGGTGTAACACACTAGGAAAACACAGCAATAAGGCCTAGCTTTAGGAGTATATTTTGCAGGAATCACACTACGCCTGCTGTAAGTGCTGCAAATGCCTGTTGGTGTAACACACCAGGAAAACACAGCAATACGGGCTAGCTTCAGGTGTATAATGTGCAGGTGGCACACTCCGCCCGCTGTAAGTGCTGCAAATGCCTGTTGATGTAACACACCAGGAAAACACAGCAATAAGGGCTAGCTTCAGGTGTATACTGTGCAGGAGGCTTAGCAACAATGACACTGACACTGTCCCCTGCCTATTCTTCTCTCTCCCTGCACACAAGGTTTATCAAAGAATATGACACTGACACTCTCCCTGCCTATCCTTCTCTCTCCCTGCACACAAGGTTTAGTAAAGAATATGACACTGACACTGTCCCCTGCCTATCCTTCTCTCTCCCTGCACACAAGGTTTATCAAAGAATATGACACTGACACTCTCCCTGCCTATCCTTCTCTCTCCCTGCACACAAGGTTTAGCAAAGAATATGACACTGACACTGTCCCCTGCCTATCCTTCTCTCTCCCTGCACACAAGGTTTAGCAAAGAATATGACACTGACACTCTCCCTGCCTATCCTTCTCTCTCCCTGCACACAATAATAGCACAAAGAATATCAACACTGTCCCTGCCTATCCTTCTCTTTCCCTGCGCCGAAACACACTACACAAGGCCGCCGCGCTGGCGGCATTTTATAGTGTGGGGCGTGTGCTAAACCCCCTGAGCTATAATTGGCCACAGGCAACCTGCCTGTGGCCAATTATGGCTCTCCTAGCTGCCGGCGCTGTGATTGGCCAAGCATGCGGGGTCACAGTGCATGCTTGGCCAATCACAGCGCCGGGGTTGCACTGCGATGGCGCAGTGTATTGTGGGCCGTTTGTGTCACTCAAATTTGGCGCGAACGGCCCAAATCGTTCGATGTTCGCCGAACGATCGAACAGCCGATGTTCGAGTCGAACGTATGTTCGACTCGAACACCGAGCTCATCCCAAATCTAGGGTCTAATAGACCCCATTTTTAAAAAAAAAAGAGTACCTGTCACTACCTATTGCTATCTTAGGGGATATTTACATTCCCTGAGATAACAATAAAAATGATAAAAAACTAAAAATATGGAAGTAACAGTTTAAAAAAAAAAAAAAAAAAAGGAAAATTAATAAAAAAAAAAAAAAAAAAAGCACCCCTGTCCTGCCCTGCTCTTGCGCAATGGCGAACGCAAGCGTCGGTCTGGCGTCATATGTAAACAGCAATTGCACCATGCATGTGAGGTATCACCGCAAAGGTCATTTTAGCAGTAGACCTCCTCTGTAAATCTAACGTGGTAACCTGTAAAGGCTTTTAAAGGCTTTTAAAAATGTATGTAGTTTGTCGCCAATGCGCGTTTGTGCGAAATTTTAAAGCATGTCATGTTTGGTATCTATGTACTCGGCCTAAAATCATCTTTTTTATTTCATCAAACATTTGGGCAATATAGTGTATTTTAGTGCATTAAAATTAAAAAAAGTGTATTTTTTCCCCAAAAAATGCGTTTGAAAAATCGCTGCGCAAATACTGTAGGGAAAAAAAAATGCAACACCCACCATTTTAATCTGTAGGGCCTTTGCTTTAAAAAAATATATAATGTTTGGGGGTTCAACATAATTTTCTTGCAAAAAAAAAAATATGTTTTCATGTAAACAAAAAGTGTCAGAAAGGGCTTTGTCTTCAAGTGGTTAGAAGAGTGGATGTAAGCTTCCTAATGTTGTGTATAAAATGCCAGGACAGTTCAAAACCCCCCCAAATGACCCCATTTTGGAAAGTAGACACCCTAAGCTATATACTGAGAGGCATGTCGAGTCCATTGAATATTTTATATGTTGACACAAGTTGCGGAAAAAAGACAATTTATTTTTTATTTTTTGCACAAAGTTGTCACTAAATGATATATTGCTCAAACATGCCATGGGCATATGTGGAATTACACCCCAAAATACATTCTGTTGCTTCTCCCGAGTACGGGGATACCACATGTGTGAGACATTTTGGGAGCCTAGCCGCGTACGGGACCCCAAAAACCAAGCACCGCCTTCAGGCTTTCTAAGGGTGTAAATTTTTGATTTCACTCCTCACTGCCTATCACAGTTTCGGAGGCCATGGAATGCCCAGATGGCACAAACCCCCTTCAAATGACCCAATTTTGGAAAGTAGACACCCCAAGCTATTTGCTGAGAGGTATGGTGAGTATTTTGCAGATCTCGCTTTTAGTCACAAAGTTTTGAAAATTGAAAAAAAAACAAAAAACATTTTTTCTTTCTTTATTTTCAAAAACAAATGAGAGCTGTAAAATACTCACCATGCCTCTCAGCAAATAGCTTGGGGTGTCTACTTTCCAAAATGGGGTCATTTGGGGGGGTTTTGTGCTATTTTGGCATTTTATGGTCTTCGAAACTGTGATAGGTAGTGAGGAGTGAAATCAAAAATTTGTGCCCTTAGAAATCCTGAAGGCGGTGCTTGGTTTTCGGGGTCCCGTACGCGGCTAGGCTCCTAAAAAGTCCCACACATGTGGTATCCCCGTACTCAGGAGAAGCAGCAAAATGTATTTTGGGGTGCAATTTCACATATAACCATGGCATGTGTGAGCAATATATCATTTAGTGACAACTTTTTGTAATTTTTTTTTTTTTGTCATTATTCAATCACTTGGGACAAAAAAAAAAAAAAATATTCAATGGGCTCAACATGCCTCTCAGCAATTTCCTTGGGGTGTCTACTTTCTAAAATGGGGTCATTTGGGGGGGGTTGTGGTATTTTGGCATTTTATGGCCTTCGAAACTGTGATAGGTAGTGAGGAGTGAAATCAAAAATTTGCGCCCTTAGAAATCCTGAAGGCGGTGCTTGGTTTTCGGGGGCCCGTACGCGGCTAGGCTCCCAAAAAGTCCCACACATGTGGTATCCCTGTACTCAGGAGAAGCAGAAAAATTTATTTTGGGTGCAATTCCACATATAACCATGGCACGTGTGAGCAATATATCATTTAGTGACAACTTTTTGTAATTTTTTTATTTATTTTTTTGTCATTATTCAATCACTTGAGACAAAAAAAAAATATTCAATGGGCTCAACATGCCTCTCAGCAATTTCCTTGGGATGTCTACTTTCCAAAATGGGGTCATTTGGGGGGGTTTTGTACTGCGCTACCATTTTAGCACCTCAAGAAATGAGATAGGCAGTCATAAATTAAAAGCTGTGTAAATTCCAGAAAATGTACCCTAGTTTGTAGACGCTATAACTTTTGCGCAAACCAAAAAATATACGCTTATTGACATTTTTTTTTACTAAAGACATGTGGCTGAATACATTTTGGCCTAAATGTATGACTAAAATTGAGTTTATTCGATTTTTCTTATAACAAAAATGAGAAAATATCATTTTTTTTTCAAAATTTTCAGTCTTTTTCCGTTTACCGTATTTATCGGCGTATAACACGCGCTGGCGTATAACACGCACCCCAAGTTTAGGAGGAAATTTTAGGGAAAAAAACTTTTAGGAGGGAAGTTTAAGGAAAAATAACTTACATTTAAATGCAGCCTTGTCAGTGTCCATTGCAGCCTTGTCACAGTGCAGCCTTGTCAGTGTTCATTGCAGCCTTGTCACAGTGCAGCCTTGTCAGTGTCCATTGCAGCCTTGCCCCAGAGTCCATTTCAGCCTTGCCCCAGAGTCGCTGTGCAGCCTTGCCCCAGTGTCGCCGTGCAGCATTTTAAAATTGGCGCTGAGAATGTGCGCACGCCGCCGAGAACGCCGAGAACGAAGGGACGCAGGGACGCAGGGACTGGGCGGAGCCGCCGCCGAGATACACATAGCCGAGTGTACTCGGCTATACTCGGCTTTTCTCGGCTCCGCTCACAGTCACGCCGAGTCCCACCCTATGATGGACATAACACAGGTCCAATGGCGGGACTGGGCGTGACTGTGAGCGGAGCCGAGAAAAGCCGAGTATAGCCGAGTACATTCGGCTATGTGTATCTCGCTCCGCTCCGCTCACAGTCAGCGGAGACAGCTCAGGGATGTGGGTATCGGCCTATAACACGCACCCACGATTTTCAGGGGAAAAAAGTGCGTGTTATACGCCAATAAATACGGTATATCGCAAAAAATTTAAATCGCAGAGGCAATCAAATACCATTAAAAGAAAGCTCTATTTGTGGGAAGAAAAGGACGCAAATTTTGTTTGGGTACAACATTGCATGGCCGCACAATTTCCAGTTAAAGCAGCGCAGTGCCAAATTCTGAAAACACCTCTGGTCCTTTAGCTACAAAATGGCCCGGGGCTTAAGTGGTTAACCATATAAAAATGAAAAAATCACTTGAATATATATAAAAGAAAAAGTGGAAACACCCCTGATATGGTGAATCCCTTAGGGCAGGGATATGCAATTAGCGGACCTCCAGCTGTTGCAAAACTACAAGTCCCATCATGCCTCTGCCTCTGGGTGTCATACTTGTGGCTGTCAGAGTCTTGCTATGCCTCATGGGAATTGTAGTTCTGCATATCCCTGCCTTAGGGGCAAACTCCCACCTTTCTATATTGACCCCCACAACAAAGGTCAACATGCGCTTTAACACTTGATGGACTCATTTCCTTCTGTATCAGCAAGGACTCTGACTTTTGAAGAATCTCAGCAGCTCAGATGGATGGATGGATGATTCAGTGTGTATTTACATATTAAAAGACAATGAGAACCTTTATAGTGTTCATTGTTATTTGTTTTAAAAAAGCATAAAAATAGAAAGCCACTCACATGAAATAAGACCAGACATGAGTATATAAAGTTCCCATCAGCAATTGACAGGATGGATATCAATAGATTGGATCCTTCAATGTAAGCCTGTATTGTCCACTTGCTCTCTCTCTCAGTGCCATGAAGCCATGGGTCGGCCAGGTGCCTAGGCCTTTCGGCGTAATGACATTGTCAGGGAGCCAGGCTAAGCCATCACATGAGAGAGACGTTTATGTTGCACACTCCCCTTCCATTGTGTTACCTCTCATTTCATTGTTGGAGTAGCTGTTGAACACTACAGTTTTTTTCCTATTACTGGTTATTCAAGACTTTGCTTCCACCATTAGCAGTCATACAGACAGTCGGTGGGACTTGTTGTCCCATATAGTTCAAAGGTTCATGATGACAGTTTGGTGCCTAGTTATGCCTACTACTCAGGTCAGGAAAGCTAAATGGCCATCACATTATGGCACAATGAAGCAGTTTGGAGCACCGTTGAGCCTTCTGAGTTGGTTTGCTTGGAAATGTTTTTCCAGAGCATTAGAATGTTTATACTGTAACCCCAATGGGGTAATGATTGTTCTTAACCTGCAGACTAGAAGGTCACCACTGGATTACTGGTCTGTATTTATGGGGAAGACTCCTTTGACACCCAATGCTCCAGCGGGAACACAATCTCTTTACCCTGTGTAGCACTACCCCTGTAAAAGCTGCTGGTTTTGTTTGGGCCTGCTATCTGATTCTCAACCCCTTAACTGGCTCGAACCCTCCCTCGGCACAACTGGTAGCGGAAAGAATTGTAAAACCCACTGGCTATGGGGAAACACAATTCTGCATGTAAATATACCACCTTAAGTACACATATATATATATATATATATATATATTACCTTTCTCCGCTTGAGGTCCTTCAGGCCAATAAAAGTACTTCACAGAGGTATATACTTAAACAAAGATAAAGTTTACTTTACCAGAGATAATAAGCAAATCAAGACAATTATATATATATATGTAAATAGCTTCAAATGACTCTGCAGGGCCTTGCCTGAGTCAATAGTCAATAATAATTGTAAGATAAAGATTCTAAAATAAACTGGTACCTACTATCTATGGATAAACAATCCTAAGCTCGCAAGCTCCCCTAGTGTGCAATACCACCCCGTGTCCCATCAAAGTTACTTCCTGTCAGACCTGATTATAATTGTAATCCACAGGAGATTAAAGATGTGGACTAGACTCTCGCAATGCTTTTGCGAGTGAAACTAATAGTCAGTATAACGCCATCTTTAACTACACAGCTACCACGTGCTGCACTATGTCCTGGTGTACGTGTAGCTCACTACTCGGGTGGTGGTGGGCCTTCAAGAGTCACAAACCTAGCAATATTTGTAGATTCTGGGCAGGTGCCAGCTCACCCAGACAGGCCTAGTCCGCCTGACACGCTCTGCGGTCAGTACCTTGATCCCCGACCTCTCCGTAACACACAGCCTCTGGTCCTTCTCACAAACTTCCTGCTTGGTTGAGCGCGGAGTCCAGAGAGACCGAGCGTGGCCCCTCTGTTCCTTTATGTAACCTCCCCCAGCAGGCTGTGCGGTGGTTGTAATGCATTCTGGGAGCACAGCTGCACTGTGGGTACCACTGTCTATTAGGTATCCATGGCAATGGAGTCTCTCTCTCCCTGTACCACACGCATTACTGGACATAAGTAAACAATAGTCTATAAAGTTGTAACTGGTACATAGGAGGAAGTTTGGGGTGTACACACATAACAATAGTCCATAACAGTAGAACCCCGCTACACACTCCCCCACTTAAATTCTTTGGTCTCCAAAGATATCAAGGATCCTTGCTCTCTTTTGCATTTTAGCCTCTAGGCGACTACACAATACCGACAGAGGAACCTCCCACCAAACTTTGGAGGAGATGTTGTCCTGTCCACAGGCCACCTCAGTTGGTACGGCCTCACCAGCTGTGCCAGGGGGTGAGCTAGGGTTGCCTTCCACCAAATTCACAGTGGAAGAACCAGGCGTCTCAACTGTTCTCCTGCAAGTAAGAACTGCTTCTTCAGAGCATGCACCCGTTTGATCATATGTCAATATTTTAGGGGGGTGAATGACTCTCCTTCTTCTCTGTTCTTTGGGTGTCCCAATCTCAGGAGCACTAGGACCTGCTGTCTCTGTGGACTCTTCAGGGGCTTTCTCCTCTGATCCAAGCATTCTGGGCTCTGTAATTTTAGGAGAATCTGGCTCTCCTTCAGATAGAGATGGAGCCTCTTCAGGGTCTCCTGTTAGCAAAGAGTCCAGGTTATCCTCTATTTCCTCGGTGAGTATGTTAGAGGGCACAAATTCAAGAGTCTCTGGGCAAAGAATCCCACTATCTGCTCCCTCAGAAAGTGACAGCGAAGTAGTCTTTGTCCTCTTCATCTGTAAGAGTCGACTGAGACCTGGTAACTGGCCTGGATACTCGGGAGGTTGAAGAGGATTCTTGTGGATCTGATGCGGGGGATAGGTGAACTGCTTCAGAAAGGGGCAACAGGTGGTTCCTATGCCGAGTCTTCAGTGGGCCCACACTCCCCTCTGGTTTTATCTGATATACCGGGAGACCAGGTAACTGTTTGCAGACGACATATGGTTGGGATTTCCACCGGTCAGCTAATTTGTGCTTCCCGGGAATACCCAATTTCCTTAGTAGTACCCTATTCCCTGGCTGTAAGTCTTGTATCCTAACCTTGAGGTCGAAGTTCCTTTTATTCCTCAATCCCCTCTGGTCAGATGAGGCTTGGGCCTGTTCATATGCCATCTTCAGACTCTTCCTTAAGCGATCCACATACCCCTTGTGGGAAGTTGCCGAGGTATGATCCAGGGATGTGCCGAAGGCTAAGTCCACTGGTAACCGAGCTTCTCTTCCAAACATCAGCCGATATGGGGAGTATCCAGTAGCATCACTGGTAGTACTGTTGTAAGCATGTACTATGGCAGCCACATGCTTGCTCCAGTGCTGTTTCTTTTCTGAGTTCAATGTCCCCAACATATCCAAAAGAGTCAGTTTAAATCGTTCAAGCTGAGCATCCCCTTGTGGGTGGTATGGGGTTGTTCTAGTCTTTTGGATGCCCAACAGATCTAACAGCTTCTTTATCAGTCTGCTTTCGAAGTCTCTTCCTTGATCTGAATGCAGACGTTGGGGTAGACCATAGTGCACAAAGAACCTTTCCACTAGCACTTTGGCTACTGTTAAGGCCTTGAGCGTATCTGGTGAAGTGGTCTGTCACTACCAGGACATTCCCTTTTCCATTCAGATCAGGCTCTAGACAAAGGAAGTCAATGTACACCAGTTCCATGGGTCCTTGACTCTGCAGATGGCCCATTGGAGCTGCCTGACGTGGCAAAGTCTTCCTTTGTATGCACCAGACACAAGAATGGCATTATCCCTCTACTTCGGCCTGCATACAGGGCCAGTAGAACCTGTCTATTATAAGGTGAAAGGTTCTCTCCGGTTCCAGGTGACCATGATGGTCGTGGAGAGCAGTTAGGACCGCCTCCCTGTGCTTGGTGGGTAGGAATAACTGCCACTTCTCTTCCAGATCATCAGAGGGGCCCCTTCGGTAGACCACCCCTTGATGTATCTGTAGCCGGTCCCATTCCCTGTGCAATAAGCGGGCCTCTCTGGTAGAGTTGGTTAGGAGCAATTCAGGGCGTTGGTTCTCCAAGGCCTTCAGTATTAGCTTCCCTAACGGGTCTTCCAATTGGTCCCTCCTTAAGCCCTTCTTGGATAACTTGGGCAAGCCCTCTTCTCTGACTTGGGTCACATTGCAGTAACATCTGGGTACTCCAGCAGCTGAGACCCCAATTTCTTTGGCCCTTGATCCTCCGTTGGCTTGAAGTTCCGTCCCCCTATATAGGGCTCGCACTCCCTCCGGGGTCAACTGGGCCCACTCTTCGGTTAGATCAGTGGGAGTATGGGATCTCCTGGATAGGGCATCCGCATCCCTATTTCCAACTCCTGGTCGGTACTTAAGGCTGAATGTGAAACTTGAGAGGGCAGCCAGCCACCTATGTCCTGTTTAAAACAAACAAAAAACTCCCGCGCTAAGGATAGAGGCTGCTGCCCCCTGAAGATCTCCAAAAGGAAACTGAGTGTAAATAAAAGGTGGGTAGGGGTAGTGGCGCTGCCTAAAATAATAGTGGTAAGGTGCCCTGATGGTGAGCCCTGTAGGAGGCTAAATTATCCGTGAGTAAAATAATCAACAAAGTGAACGTTGATAATAAGCCCTGTGCGGGCCTAAGTGATCTGTGATCTGTTAATAAAAAAATGTGATAAGCTGGTCGCATAGGCTAGATCAAAAATGATTGTGCTACAAACTTGTGTCCTAAAAAGGTGAATGTCGTCCTTAGGGTGAAAATAATCCAACTCATGGGTCCTAATCCAGTCCCAGGATATGAATGTGCAGTGCTCACTGTGTATTGAAGTGCCTCCTATCTAAGTGGAGGTCTCCTAATTGTAAATAATAGTTCTAAGTGCCTTGAACTGTGAGTCATACCCTGTGTAGACTAAGTGTATAATGTGAACATGACTTGCAACAAAATAAATGAGCAAAAACTAAGCAATACAACAATCAATGGATACACTTAAGAACGACAATCAGTCTGCTGCAGGAGGGTCCCGCTGGTCCGAGGGTTTTTTCTGAATTTTTTAGAATACACATTTTTTATTTATTTTTGTGATTTTTAGTTCTTGTCTATGTAACCATTGGATTATTTTCACCCTAAGGACGACATTCACCTTTTTAGGAGACAAGTTTGTAGCACGATCATTTTTGGTCTAGCCTATGCAACCAGCTTATCACATTTTTTTATTAACAGATCACAGATCACTTAGGCCCGCACAGGGCTTATTATCAACGTTCACTTTGTTGATTATTTCACTCACGGATAATTTAGCCTCTGTGACAGAGCATCCCAGAGAGAGCCTGGGAAAGTCCTATTCGGGGTTTATACATCTCCCAGGCTCCTCTCATATACATTCAGGGATCTCTGAGCCAGGGTCCAGTTCAGGTGTTGGTTCTCTCCCACAGGTTAATTAAAAGCTCACCTGAGCAGACAGCCTGGGCTCAGCCTGGGAAACACAGACAACGTTGGTTTGTGAGAGCAAGAAGCACACTGTACAGCACCTGTCATTAGACTTTGTATATAGCACCAATAAACAACACTGTTTTCACTGATCCAATGGACTTGGTATCTGTGCCTGCTCATCCCAGGGAGTTTTTGTACCCGCTACCTGCCCCCAGGTTACATATGGTGGAGGCTGCGACCAGCTGTAGTAAGTTACTACTTAAAAGGCCAGTACCTAAAGTGACAACATGGAGGACCTCCTCAAACAAATGGTGTTGGCAAATGCCGCGTTGCAGCAAGCAAATGCTGCACAACAGCAAACTAACGCTGCATGGCAGCAAGCAAACGCTACACAACAGCAAACTAACACTGAATTGCGGCAAGCAAACGCTGCACAACAGCAAGCCAACGCTATCGCACAGGAGCAAACCAAGGTGCTGTTCCAACAGATTGGTGCTGTACAGGAGCAATCGCAGAGGCTGTTTGAACAGCTTGCCACTGCTGCAAAAGCGGATAGGAAAACCCTTACTGAGGTTTTGGAGACGCTAGCACAGGGGTCACCTGCGATAATGAAGGATATTGGAGACAAGCCCTCAACCATCCATGTGGGTCGCTTTCTTTCAAAGATGACGGCAGATGATGATCCAGAGGCTTTCCTACTAACATTTGAACGGACCGCTGAGAGGGAAGGTTGGCCCCAAACCCAGTGGGCAGGACTGATCGCCCCCTTACTTTCTGGAGAAGCGCAGAAGGCCTACTATGATCTGGAGTCAGCAGAAGCGGGAGATTATGAGAAGGTCAAGCGGGAAATCCTGGCACGACTTGGCGTTACCTTGGCTGTTCGAGCTCAGCGGGTCCACAGCTGGTTCTTCCAAGAAAAGAGGCCCCCAAGATCGCAGATGTTTGATCTGATCCACCTGGTGCGGAAATGGCTACAGCCGGAGTCCCTGTCTGCGCCACAAATAGTGGAGCGTGTGGTCATGGACCAATTCCTGAGGTCACTGCCAATTCCCCTGCAGAAGTGGGTGAGTCAAGGAGACCCCAAGTCAGCAGACAACCTGGTGGAGCTCGTTGAGAGGTACTTTGCTGCAGAGAACCTGGTCACCACCCCTACAGCCGCACGGACTTTCCATCCAAAACCACGGTCTCCCCAGGCAACCGGTAAGACTGTTCCAGGGGAAATGGGTGGTAAGCATGGCAAGGAAATAGGGGGGAGGAATTTTGGTGCCAGGACTGAAGTTTGGCGGCCCAAGCAAGGGAAGCTACTGCCTGTCAGCAAACCAGATTGGGGAAACATCAGGTGTTTTCGTTGCCAAGAACTGGGACATGTTGCAGCAAACTGTCCATTAACAGATGAACCAATGCAGTGTGATCTATCTTTTAGAAGGCAGTCTATGTTTGCTGCCGTTTCATGCGCTGCAGTGCCAAATGTGGGAAAACACATGTGTCAAGTGACTATTAATAATAAGCCTATTACGGCCTTGCTGGACTCAGGAAGTCTAGTTACTTTGGTTACAGCTGAGATGGTTGAAACTGTGAATTTTCATGCAAAAAAAGTTGCTGTGATCTGTGTACATGGGGATACCCGCGAGTATCCAATAGCCACTGTTCAGTTTAAAACTGGCTTAGGTACGGTGACCCATTCGGTCGGACTGGTGCCCCACTTGGTTCACGAGGCTATCATTGGTAGGGACTTCCCTAAGTTTTGGGAACTGTGGGATTGTCCCGACCCAGTCGCAGTACCTAACTCAGTCGCAGAGCCAGAACTCATGGCCATTACTGACCTTGTGAGTTCAGGGGACTCCTCTCAGGGCTCTCCGGGTGACCCTTTCTCAGTTATGGCAGGAGAGCTGGGGGAGTCTGAAGAAGTCCCCACAACCAGTAGAGCTGGACAGCCGTCTGCTGAATCTGAGCCTACGTTAGAGTTTACCGATCTAAATGTGCACAAGGAAAATTTTGGTACGGAACAGAGAAAAGACCCTACCCTTGCCAGGGCCTGGGAAAATGTGGTGGTGGTTGATGGGGTACCTGTCGAACCGGGGGACGGGCCCTGTTTTCCATATTTCTGCAGCAATGAGGATTTACTGTATCGTGTATGTAAAACTAATGATGAAGTGGTTGAACAGTTGGTAGTCCCTAAGCTATACAGACGGGTGGTGTTGGAACTTGCCCATGGGCATTTGCTAGGAGGCCATTTAGGGGTTGAGAAAACCACTGAAAGGGTGTTGCGCAGGTTTTACTGGCCTGGGATATGGAAAAATATCGAGAATTATTGTCAATCCTGTCCTATATGTCAGATGTCAGCCCCCCAACCCCACTTTCGAAGTCCGTTAGTGCCCTTGCCCATTATTGAAGTGCCCTTTGAAAGGATTGCCATGGACCTGGTGGGTCCACTCCCCAAATCTGCCCGCGGTCATCAACATATCCTCGTGATCATGGATTACGCTACCCGTTACCCCGAGGCCGTTCCCTTACGCACTGCATCTGCTAAAAACATTGCCAAAGAGCTGTTTATGGTGTTCAGTCGGGTTGGCATCCCGAAAGAAGTCCTTACAGACCAAGGTACCCCATTCATGTCACGAATAACTAGGGAGCTCTGCAAGTTATTTAAGGTGACGCAGTTGCGTACCTCAGTGTACCATCCTCAAAAGGATGGCTTGGTGGAACGCTTCAATAAGACATTAAAGAGTATGTTAAAAAAGGTTGTTGATAAGGATGGGAAAAACTGGGACTTCCTGATACCTTACTTGATGTTCGCCATCAGGGAAGTTCCTCAGTCCTCTACGGGGTACTCTCCATTTGAGCTGCTTTATGGGAGACACCCTCGGGGACTCTTAGACATAGCAAAGGAAACTTGGGAGGGGGAGCAGACACCTCACAAAAGTGTTATTGAGCATATCGCTCAAATGCAGGATAGGATTGCAGCAATCATGCCGGTAGTAAAAGAACATTTACTGCAGGCCCAAGCAGCCCAACAGAGGATATACAACAGGGGGGCCCAACTTCGTGTTTTCTCACCTGGTGACCGGGTCCTCGTGTTAGTTCCCACTGTTGAGAGCAAATTCCTGGCTAAGTGGCAGGGACCCTTTGAAGTAATTGAAAGAGTTGGGGAGGTCAATTACAAGGTGTATCAACCAGGTAAAAGGAAGCCCGAACAGATTTACCACATAAACCTGTTAAAGCCCTGGAAGGATAGACTGGCATTAACTGCCAGGTCTCTCCCGGTAACCCTTAAGGGTACTGAATCCCCTCTGATCCCTGAGGTCACGATTCCAGACACCCTGTCATGTTCCCAGAAACAGGAAGCTAGAGAGTTCCTGATAAGGAATAAAGAGAAATTTTCAGAGTTGCCGGGCACGACTTCAGCAGTTCAGCATGATATTGTTACTGAACCTGGGGTCCGTGTCAAGCTCAAACCATACCGAATTCCCGAAGCTAGAAGAAAGGACATCAGTGAGGAAGTTAAAAGGATGTTGGAGCTAGATGTTATTGAGGAATCCAATAGTGACTGGTCTAGCCCCATTGTATTAGTCCCAAAACCGGATGGCACTTGGAGGTTTTGTAACGACTTCAGGAAGCTTAATGCGGTAACAAAGTTTGACACATACCCAATGCCCAGGGTAGACGAGCTTATAGACCAACTTGGCAAGGCCCGTTATCTGACCACTTTGGACTTGACCAAAGGATATTGGCAAATACCCCTGACTGGTAGGGCCAAAGAAAAGACTGCATTTGTGACCCCGGAGGGGTCGTTTCAGTATAAGAAAATGCCTTTTGGGTTGCAAAATGCCCCTGCAACATTTCAGAGGGCTATGGACAGGACCCTAAGACCTCACCGACAGTATGCTGCAGCCTATCTGGACGACATAGTGGTGCATAGCACTGACTGGGAGTCTCACTTGCCCCGTGTCCAGGCTGTCCTGGATTCCCTTTTCAAAGAAGGGTTTATGGCAAATCCCAAAAAATGTGCCATTGGGCTAGAGGAAGCCAGGTATTTGGGCTACACTATTGGCCGGGGTGTCATAAAGCCCCAGGTGAATAAAATAGAAGCCATCCAGGAGTGGCCACGTCCTGCAAACAAGAAGCAGGTCAGGGCCTTTCTTGGCATTGCGGGGTACTATAGAAGATTCATCCCAAATTTCGCAACTATAGCTGCCCCACTGACAGACCTTACAAAAGGGAAAGCCTCCGTAATGGTGAAATGGTCTCCAGTAGCAGAAGAGTCTTTTCAAGTACTGAAGAAGGCTCTTTGTGCACAGCCAATCCTATACTCCCCCGATTTCTCCAAAAACTTTTTGGTCCAGACGGATGCATCTGATGTGGGTATCGGGGCAGTACTTTCACAGGTACACAATGGGGAAGAACACCCTGTGGTGTACTTAAGCAGAAAGCTCAATGACCATGAAAAGAAGTACGCAGTCATTGAAAAGGAGTGTCTGGCCATAAAGTGGGCCGTGGACGCGCTCAGGTACTACTTGTTGGGGCGCCAGTTTGAGTTGATAACTGACCATGCTCCCCTGAAATGGATGGCCCAAAAGAAGGAGACTAATAGGCGGGTGAACCGGTGGTTTTTGGCCCTACAAGACTACGCCTTTACAGTAAAACACAGGCCAGGTGTTGAGATGGGGAATGTAGATGCCCTCTCCCGTGTTCACTCCTGTTGGGCTACAGGTGTTCCAACCCTGGGGTTGAAAAAAGGGGGGAGGATGTGTGACAGAGCATCCCAGAGAGAGCCTGGGAAAGTCCTATTCGGGGTTTATACATCTCCCAGGCTCCTCTCATATACATTCAGGGATCTCTGAGCCAGGGTCCAGTTCAGGTGTTGGTTCTCTCCCACAGGTTAATTAAAAGCTCACCTGAGCAGACAGCCTGGGCTCAGCCTGGGAAACACAGACAACGTTGGTTTGTGAGAGCAAGAAGCACACTGTACAGCACCTGTCATTAGACTTTGTATATAGCACCAATAAACAACACTGTTTTCACTGATCCAATGGACTTGGTATCTGTGCCTGCTCATCCCAGGGAGTTTTTGTACCCACTACCTGCCCCCAGGTTACACCTCCTACAGGGCTCACCATCAGGGCACCTTACCATTATTATTTTAGGCAGCGCCACTACCCCTACCCACCTTTTATTCACCTATGTCCTGTGGCATCCAGTTTGGCGGTGGTCAGAAGGTAGGTAAGTGGATTATTTTCTGTCTTGACCACAAATTCAGCCCCGTATAAGTAGTCTTTCAATTTGTCTACCACAGCCCACTTCAAGGCCAGGAATTCAAGCTTGTGGGTGGTGTAATTCTTCTCAGCGAGTGTCAGGCTTCTGCTCACATAGCCATCATGCTCCTGGTATAGCACCCCACCCAGCCCATCTCGGCTGGCGTCCACATGCAACTCGTATGGTTTGGTGGTATCTGCATAGGCCAATACAGGGGCGGTGGTCAGACTCTCTTTCAGCTGGTTGAAGGCCTCTGCACACTTGGGGGTCCACTGACCCTGGATGGACTCTTTAGATTTCCTGGGCCCCATGGTAGACTTCACTGGCTGGTCTGAATTCTAACCATCATCCTCTCCTTCATTCCTTAGTAATTCATTGAGGGGCCTGGCTATTTTGGCAAACCCCTCCACGAACCTCCTGTAATAGGAGCAGAATTCCAGGAATGACCGGAGCTCGGTCACATTTGTAGGCCTCGGCCAGGAAGTGACAGCATCCAGCTTCTCCGGGTCTGTTGTGGCTACCCCTTGTGCAGATACAATGTGGCCCAAGTAATGAACTGAGGACTAGTAGAACTGACATTTCTCCGGGGAAAGTTTCAGGCCTTCTTCATGGAGCCTCTTCAAGACTTTCTCCAGCCTCTCTTCATGTTCCTCTAGGGTTTTCCCAAACACGATGACGTTGTCCAGATACACCAGCACCTCTATCAGATTCATGTCCCCCACCGTTCTTCCCATTAGCCTTTGAAAAGTAGCAGGGGCTCCTGACAACCCTTGAGGCATCCGGCACATGGGTGATGAAGGCTGTCTTCTCCTGATCTTCAGGGTGCATGGGGATTTGGTTGTAACCACTCTTCAGATCCATCACACTGAACCACTTGGCTCCAGACAGACTTTGTAGCTCATCCTCTATCCGGGGAGTGGTGTACTGATCCGGTATAGTTCTTCCGTTCAGTGTCCGATAGTCTATACACAGCCTCAGAGAGCCATTCTTCTTTCAGACCACCACTATTGGAGAGGCATAGGGGCTTTGAGACTCCTGTATTATGCCTGTCCTCTTTAATTCGGACAGTTGCTCGCACAGATCTTCCAGATCTCCTAGAGCAGGGGTCTCAAAGTACCGGCCCGCAGGCCATTTGCGGCCCGCGGACCGGTTATAAATGGCCCGCAGGCAGCGCGGGGGTGTCGCGGAAGGGGGGGCGCAAATTGTCAGTGTTCTACTGCCAGGCATGTACTGGCCGGAGATCCGCAGCGATTTACCCGTCAATCGCCTACTGCTGGCGCCTGACGGTAGATCGAGATGCATGCAGAGTAGCGCAGGAAGCGTCTGTCATAAGTTCACTTCTCTCTCATGTCACGCTGTTGCTCCCCGGCGGCCCCTCCTCTCTTCGTCCATCCCTATTTGCTTGTGACATCATCTGGGATGGACGAAGAGAGGAGGGGCCACCGGGGTGCAACAGCGTGACATGAGAGAGAAGTGAACTTATGACAGACGCTTCCTGCGCTATTCTGCATTTGAAGAAAACGACAACAAGTAAATGCTGACCTGTGCCCCATGTACCCTGATTGTGCCCTGATGTGCCCCATGTACCCTGATTGTGCCCTGATGTGCCACATGTACCCTGATTGTGCCCTGATGTGCCCCATGTACCCTGATTGTGCCCTGATGTGCCCCATGTACCCTGATTGTGCCCTGATGTGCCCCATGTACCCTGATTGTGCCCTGATGTGCCCCATGTACCCTAAATGTGCCCTGATGTGCCCCATGTACCCTAAATGTGCCCCATGTACCCTAAATGTGCCCTGATGTGCCCCATGTACCCTGAATGTGCCCTGATGTGCCCCATGTACCCTGATTGTGCCCTGATGTGCCCCATGTACCCTAAATGTGCCCTGATGTGCCCCATGTACCCTGAATGTGCCCTGATGTGCCCCATGTACCCTGATTGTGCCCTGATGTGCTGGGCTCTGTGCCCTGATGTGCTGTGCCCTAATGGTGAGTGGTCAGTGTGCAGTGTAGTGGTCAGTGTGCAGTGTAGTGGTCAGTGTGCAGTGTAGTGGTCAGTGTGCAGTGTAGTGGTCAGTATGCAGTGCTCAGTGTGTTGTGTGCAGTGTAGTGGTCAGTGTGTTGTGGTCAGTGTGTAGTGTAGTGGTCAGTGTGCAGTGTAGTGGTCAGTGTGCAGTGTTGTGGTCAGTGTGTATTGTTCAGTGTGCAGTGTAGTGGTCAGTGTGTAGTGGTCAGTGTGCAGTGTAGTGGTAAGTGTGCAGTGGTCAGTGTGCAGTGTAGTGGTCAGTGTGTAGTGGTCAGTGTGTAGTGTAGTGTAGTGGTCAGTGTGTATTGTTCAGTGTGCAGTGTAGTGGTCAGTGTGTAGTGGTCAGTGTGTAGTGTAGTGGTCAGTGTGTAGTGTAGTGGTCAGTGTGCAGTGTAGTGGTCAGTGTGTATTGTTCAGTGTGCAGTGTAGTGGTCAGTGTGTAGTGGTCAGTGTGTAGTGTAGTGGTCAGTGTGTAGTGTAGTGGTCAGTGTGTAGTGGTCAGTGTGTAGTGGTCAGTGTGTAGTGTAGTTGTCAGTGTGTAGTGTAGTGGTCAGTGTGCAGTGTAGTGGTCAGTGTGTATTGGTCAGTGTGCAGTGTAGTGGTCAGTGTGTAGTGGTCAGTGTGTAGTGTAGTGGTCAGTGTGCAGTGTAGTGGTCAGTGTGTAGTGGTCAGTGTGTAGTGTAGTGGTCAGTGTGCAGTGTAGTGGTCAGTGTGTAGTGTAGTGGTCAGTGTGTAGTGTAGTGGTCAGTGTGCAGTGTAGTGGTCAGTGTGTAGTGTAGTGGTCAGTGTGTAGTGTAGTGGTCAGTGTGTAGTGGTCAGTGTGTAGTGGTCAGTGTGTAGTGTAGTGGTCAGTGTGCAGTGTAGTGGTCAGTGTGTAGTGTAGTGGTCAGTGTGTATTGTTCAGTGTGCAGTGTAGTGGTCAGTGTGTAGTGTAGTGGTCAGTGTGTATTGTTCAGTGTGCAGTGTAGTGGTCAGTGTGTAGTGTATTGGTCAGTGTGTAGTGTAGTGGTCAGTGTGTAGTGTAGTGGTCAGTGTGTAGTGTAGTGGTCAGTGTGTAGTGGTCAGTGTGTAGTGTATTGGTCAGTGTGCAGTGTAGTGGTCAGTGTGTAGTGTAGTGGTCAGTGTGTAGTGTAGTGGTCAGTGTAGTGGTCAGTGTGTAGTGTAGTGGTCAGTGTGTATTGTTCAGTGTGCAGTGTAGTGGTCAGTGTGTAGTGGTCAGTGTGTAGTGTATTGGTCAGTGTGTAGTGTAGTGGTCAGTGTGTAGTGTAGTGGTCAGTGTGTAGTGTAGTGGTCAGTGTGCAGTGTAGTGGTCAGTGTGTATTGTTCAGTGTGTAGTGGTCAGTGTGTATTGTTCTGTGTGCAGTGTAGTGGTCAGTGTGTAGTGGTCAGTGTGTATTGTTCTGTGTGCAGTGTAGTGGTCAGTGTGCAGTGTAGTGGTCAGTGTGTAGTGTAGTGGTCAGTGTGCAGTGGTCAGTGTGTATTGTTCAGTGTGTTATTGGTCAGTGTGTATTGTTCAGTGGTCAGTGTGTTATTGGTCAGTGTGTATTGGTCAGTGCGCAGTGGTCAGTGTGCAGTGGTCAGTGTGTATTGTTCAGTGTGCAGTGTAGTGGTCAGGTTTAATAATGCGTTTGCTGACACCAGTGCTGGGGGTTAATAGTGCGTCTGCTGACTAGTGATGAGCCGAACACCCCCGGGTTCGGTTCGCACCAGAACCCGCGAACGGACCGAAAGTTCGAACGAACATTAGAACCCTATTAAATACAATGGATGCGAACGTTCGAATTCTAAAGTGCTAATTATAACAACTATTATGCATGTTATTGTCCTAAAAAGGGTTTGGGAACCCGGGTTCTGCACCAGGGGACATGTATCAATGCAAAAATAAGTTTTAAAAACGGTCGTTTTCCGGGAGCAGTCATTTTAATGATGCATAAAGTGAAAAAAAAAAAGTCAAATATTCCTTTAAATATCGTACCTGGGGGGTGTCTAAAGTATGCCTGTGAAGTGCCACGTGTTTCCCGTGTTTAGAACTGTCCCTGCACAAAATGACACTTCTAAAGGAAAAAAAAGCCATTTAAAACTGCTTGCGGCTTTAATGTAATGTCTGGTCCCGGTAATATGGATGAAAATCTTTAAGAAAAATGGCATAGCTACCCCATGACCCCCCCCCCTACCCCAGCCCATTACCAGCCCCTTTGGGTCTTGTATGGATATTAAGGGGAACCCCGCACATAAAATAAAAAAGGCCCTATATACTCTGAACAGCCGTATACAGGCGGTGCATACAAGACAGGGACTGTAGGTTTGTTCTTATGTAGAATCTGTTTGTAATTTTGAACAGGTACATTGTTGAAGTGTAGCTCCAGACCAAAAATCTATTTTTAAACTTTTTGGAAAACATAGGTAAGGGTTATCACCCCTGTAACATTTGTTTTGCTGTCTGTGCCCCTGTTCAGAACATTTCACCTCACTTTCCGTCCTAATGACAACTGTTTTTGAAATGTGGTGTTTTTCTTGAAACAAGGATTGCTGATAAAGCATCAGTACAGAGGAGACACCTTTCTCCCATATTTATTCTTACAGGAGAGAATTTTCCTTCCTAGTGGTAGATTTCCTCTCACTTCCTGTTGTCTTCTTGCGTTTGCAAGTAGGAGTCGTTTGTAAGTTGGATGTTTGAAAGTAGGGACCTGCCGTATATACTCTGCAGAAATAGGCCCCTTAGTTGTTGGTGTTGGCACAACACTGTAAGCACTCACAGTTACTCTTGGTTGGTGCTGGAACGCCCTGCTGTCAACTATTATATCAGGAATTTTAATTACATATAATTGTTGAACAGTGGTAGTAAAAATTGGGCCTTTGATGGTGGTGCTGGTGCCACAACACTGTAAGCCCTGACAGTTACTCTTGGTGGGTGCAGCAATGGGCCCTGCTGTGAATTATTAGATCAAGAATTGTAATTACATGCCCCTGTTGAACAGGGGCTGAAAAATTGGGCCTTAGGCACTGGTGGCACAACACTGCAACCCTTCACAGATACTGTACTTGGAGCACAGCAATGAGCCCTGTTGCAAAGTATTGCTTCAAAAATTGTAATGACACGCCCCTGTTAAACAGGGGCTGAAAAATTGGGCCTTAGGCACTGGTGGCACAACACTGCAACTCCTCACAGATACTGTACTTGGAGCACAGCAATGAGCCCTGTTGCAAAGTATTGCTTCAAAAATTGTAATTACACGCCACTGTTAAACAGGGGCTGAAAAATTGGGCGTTAGGCACTGGTGGCGGCACCCATAAACAAAAATGATCTTCCAAGCTATCATCATCAATCGTATCATTGAGGACTCGGAGGAGGAGGATAGGCAGTCAACATAACAGCACAGGCACTCAGCATCAGCATCAGTCTTGAAGGGATGTGACATTTTAAAATCAATTAGTCTGTTATATCAGCATCAGGTGTGTGGTAGCTGGTGGTGATCCAAGACTGGTTCATCTTGATGAAAGTCAGTCGATCAACCGAGTCGGTGGACAGGCGCACCCTGTGATCCGTGACAAATCCTCCAGCAGCACTGAATGTGCGTTCCGAAAGAACGCTGGATGCAGGACAGGCCAGTAGCTCAATTGCATACTGTGCAAGCTCTGGCCAGTGATCCATCCTCAAGACCCAGTAAGCCAGAGGATTTTCGGTGGGGAAGGTGTCCAAGTCTGACCTTGCCCCTAGATATTCCTGCACCATGTTTATCAGACGCTGGCGATGGTTGCTGGAACCGATCATACTTTGGGGCTGCGGACTAAAGAATTGTCTGAACGCATCGGTCAGACGGCCACCTTCCCCACCGCTCCTTCTTTGACTGGCCGAAGCCTCAGCAACTCGTTGTCCAGGACCAGGAGTTTGCAACCTCCCAGTCTCTGGGAACGCGTTGCACAGACCTTTCTGCAAGGCCTCCCGGAGTTGTCTCATCCTCTGCTCCCTCTGCGACGGTAACATAAGGTCCGCAACCTTACCCTTGTACCGTGGATCAAGGAGAGTGGCCAGCCAGTAATGGTCCCTCTCCTTGATCCGAAGAATACGAGGATCCTTCCGCAGACTTTGCAGGATCAGGGAGGCCATGCAGCGTAGGTTTGCTGAGGCATTCGCTCCGGAGTCCTCTGGGTCACTAAGGACGACATGATCCGCAGCCACCTCCTCCCAGCCACGTACAAGTCCACTGGTTTCTTGGGACTGTAAATCATCCCTAAAAGACTGCTGCTGATGATGCTGAGTGCCAGCCTCCACCTCCATGCTGACACAATCCTCCTCCTCCTCCTCCTCCTCCTCCTCCTCCTCTTCCTGTGCGATGGGTGGGACAGAAGGAACACTGTCTGGGTAAAGGGGGCCTTGAGAGGCAAGGAAGTCCTCCTCTTCCTGCCTCTGTTCTGCCTCAAGTGCCCTGTCCATTATTCCACGCAGCGTGTGCTCCAACAGGTGGACAAGAGGTACAGTGTCACTGATGCATGCACTGTCACTGCTCACCATCCTCGTGGCCTCCTCAAATGGTGCCAGGACAGTGCATGCATCCCTGATCATGCCCCACTGGCGTGGAGAAAAAAAACCAAGCTCCCCTGACCCTGTCCTGGTGCCGTAGTCGCACAGGTACTCATTGATGGCCCTCTGCTGCGTGTGCAGCCGCTGCAGCATGGCCAACGTTGAGTTCCACCTGGTGGGCATGTCACATATAAGGCGGTTCTTGGGCAGGTTCAACTCCTTTTGCAGCTCAGCCAGGCGAGCACTGGCATTATAAGATCTGCGGAAATGCACACAGACTTTCCTGGCCTGCCTCAGGACATCCTGTAAGCCCGGGTACCTGCCCAAGAACCGCTGCACCACCAGGTTAAGGACGTGAGCCACACAGGGCACATGGGTCAGTTGTCCCTGTCGGAGGGCGGAGAGGAGGTTGGTGCCATTGTCGCAAACCACCATTCCTGGCTTAAGCTGGCGTGGCGTCAACCACCTCTCGGCCTGGCCCTGCAGAGCAGACAGGACCTCTGCCCCAGTGTGGCTTCTGTCCCCCAAACACACCAGCGCAAGCACGGCATGGCATCTTTTTGCCTGCGTACTTGCGTAGCCCCGTGAACGGCTACGGAGCACCGCTGGTTCATAGGACAAACCACAGGAAGAGGCCATGGAGGAAGAAGAAGAGGAGGGGGTGGAGGAGAGAGGTGTGTCACAACCAGTAGTAGCATTTTGGAGGCGTGGCGGTGGGACAACCTCCAACACTACTGCACCTTGTCCTGAATCCTTCCCAGCTGCCAAAAGAGTGACCCAATGGGCCGTGAAAGAAAGGTAACGTCCCTGTCCATGCCTGCTGGACCATGAGTCAGCGGTAATATGCACCTTACCGCTGACCGCCCTGTCCAGCGAGGCCAAGACATTGCCTTCCACATGCCGGTAGAGAGCCGGAATAGCCTTCCGTGAGAAAAAGTGGCGTTTGGGAACCTGCCACTGAGGAACCGCACATTGCACAAACTCACGGAAGGGGGCCGAGTCTACCAACTGAAAAGGCAGCAGTTGAAGCGCTAGCAATTTAGCCAAGCTAGCATTCAACCGCTGGGCATGTGGATGGCTGGGAGTGAACTTCTTTCGACGGTCCAGCAGCTGGGGCAGGGAAATTTGCCTGCTAGAATCGGACGTCGGTGTACTGCTAGCAGAGTGGGCGCAAGTACTTGGCTGTGACACACCTAATTCTACACCTTCATTCCTCTCAGTGCATGTTTCAGAGAGGACTGAAGTTATAGTGGGGTTGGAGATCCCAGCTGATGCGGTGCAAGGAGAGGTCCGCTTTGTTCTTTGGTGTGGGTCTTTGAGGTAGGCTTGCCAACGAGCTGCATGGCAGGTCAACATATGTCTGGTCAGGCATGTGGTACCCAAGCGGCTGATGTTTTGGCCACGCGATATACGCTTGAGACATATGTTGCAAACAGCAGCTGTGCGATCTGATGCACTAGCCTCAAAAAAGGCCCACACCAAAGAACTTTTTGAATGACGGGCAGAGGCAGCGCCCTGCACAGGCGGAGCTCTGCGGTGTGATTCCGTCGGTGTACTGCCCTTACGCTGGCCACCAAAGGGCATCCTGCCTCGTTGGAGATGTGCCTCCTCCTCATCCTCCTCCTCCTCCTCTCTCCTATTAGGCACCCACGTGGAGTCATTGACCTCATCATCCCCTCCCTCCTCATCACTGGAGCCAATCTGGCAGTATGCTGCAGCTGCTGGAACATGACTGCCAGATTGGTGTCCTTCTTGAGCATCCCCTCTGTCTGCTCTCACGCTACTGCCTTCCTCTAGCTGGGTTTCATCATCAGACCCTTCGAAACGCTGGGCATCCTCCTGGAGCATGTACCCAACACTGTGCTGAAACAGTTCGGGGGACTCCTCAGGAGGAGGACATGGTGGGTCTAGGGAAGGAGTGACTGATGATTTGTCTGACATTGATACCAGGGAAGACGACGCTTTGGCAGCTGCTTTTCCAGTACCCTGAGCCTGGGTGAGAGAGGATGAGGAGGAGGAGGAGGGCTTGGTCATCCACTCTACCAAGTCTTCGGCATGATGTGGCTCAACATGTCCAGCTGCCGAAAAGAAGGACAAGCGTGTCCCATGGCCATGTGCTGATGACAATGCACCGCGTCCACGACCAGCACTGTTGCCCCCAGACACAGAGCCTGCTTGCCCTCTTTTATTGCCTCCTGACTGTCTGCCTCTCCTTGTTTGCCTTCCAGACATTCTAATAGATGGCCTGCAGGGAGATGGGAAAAAAGCAATAAGGGCTACCTTCAGGTGTCCTTCTCTGTCCCTTGAAACAAGGACTTTCACAGTGAAAGAAACTGACACTGTCCCTACCTAGAGTTTTCTATCCCTAGAATAAATGTTTTTTTTAATCACAATATAGCACAAGGACAATTCACTCAATGTCTCTCCAGGTCCCTGGAAACAAGGACTTGCAGAGTGAAAGAAACTGACACTGTCCCTACCTAGAGTTTTCTGTCCCTAGAATAAATGTTTTTTTTAAGCACAATATAGCACAAGGAAAATTAACTCACTGTCCTTACAGGTCCCTGGAAACAAGGACTTGCAGAGTGAAAGAAACTGACACTGTCCCTACCTAGAGTTTTCTGTCCCTAGAATAAATGTTTTTTTTAAGCACAATATAGCACAAGGACAATTAACTCACTGTCCTTACAGGTCCCTGGAAACAAGGACTTGCAGAGTGAAAAAAAAAAAACACTCTCCCTACCTAGAGTTTTCTGTCCCTAGAAAAAATGTTTTTTTTAAGCACAATATAGCACAAGGACAATTAACTCACTGTCCTTACAGGTCCCTGGAAACAAGGACTTGCAGAGTGAAAGAAAAAAAACACTCTCCCTACCTACAGTTTTCTGTCCCTAGAAAAAATGTTTTTTTTAATCACAATATAGCACAAGGAAAATGAACTCACTGTCCTTACAGGTCCCTGGAAACAAGGACTTGCAGAGTGAAAGAAAAAAAACACTCTCCCTACCTACAGTTTTCTGTCCCTAGAAAAAATGTTTTTTTTAATCACAATATAGCACAAGGAAAATTAACTCACTGTCCTTACAGGTCCCTGGAAACAAGGACTTGCAGAGTGAAAGAAAAAAAACACTCTCCCTACCTACAGTTTTCTGTCCCTAGAAAAAATGTTTTTTTTAATCACAATATAGCACAAGGAAAATTAACTCACTGTCCTTACAGGTCCCTGGAAACAAGGACTTGCAGAGTGAAAGAAAAAAAACACTCTCCCTACCTACAGTTTTCTGTCCCTAGAAAAAATGTTTTTTTTAATCACAATATAGCACAAGGAAAATTAACTCACTGTCCTTACAGGTCCCTGGAAACAAGGACTTGCAGAGTGAAAGAAACTGACACTGTCCCTACCTAGAGTTTTCTGTCCCTAGAATAAATGTTTTTTTTAATCACAATATAGCACAAGGACAATTCACTCAATGTCTCTCCAGGTCCCTGGAAACAAGGACTTGCAGAGTGAAAGAAACTGACACTGTCCCTACCTAGAGTTTTCTGTCCCTAGAATAAATGTTTTTTTTAAGCACAATATAGCACAAGGACAATTAACTCACTGTCCTTACAGGTCCCTGGAAACAAGGACTTGCAGAGTGAAAAAAAAAAAAAACTCTCCCTACCTAGAGTTTTCTGTCCCTAGAAAAAATGTTTTTTTTAATCACAATATAGCACAAGGACAATTAACTCACTGTCCTTACAGGTCCCTGGAAACAAGGACTTGCAGAGTGAAAGAAAAAAAACACTCTCCCTACCTACAGTTTTCTGTCCCTAGAAAAAATGTTTTTTTTAATCACAATATAGCACAAGGAAAATTAACTCACTGTCCTTACAGGTCCCTGGAAACAAGGACTTGCAGAGTGAAAGAAACTGACACTGTCCCTACCTAGAGTTTTCTGTCCCTAGAATAAATGTTTTTTTTAATCACAATATAGCACAAGGAAAATTAACTCACTGTCCTTACAGGTCCCTGGAAACAAGGACTTGCAGAGTGAAAGAAAAAAAAACACTCTCCCTACCTACAGTTTTCTGTCCCTAGAAAAAATGTTTTTTTTAATCACAATATAGCACAAGGAAAATTAACTCACTGTCCTTACAGGTCCCTGGAAACAAGGACTTGCAGAGTGAAAGAAACTGACACTGTCCCTACCTAGAGTTTTCTGTCCCTAGAATAAATGTTTTTTTTAATCACAATATAGCACAAGGACAATTCACTCAATGTCTCTCCAGGTCCCTGGAAACAAGGACTTGCAGAGTGAAAGAAACTGACACTGTCCCTACCTAGAGTTTTCTGTCCCTAGAATAAATGTTTTTTTTAAGCACAATATAGCACAAGGACAATTAACTCACTGTCCTTACAGGTCCCTGGAAACAAGGACTTGCAGAGTGAAAGAAAAAAAACACTCTCCCTACCTACAGTTTTCTGTCCCTAGAAAAAATGTTTTTTTTAATCACAATATAGCACAAGGAAAATTAACTCACTGTCCTTACAGGTCCCTGGAAACAAGGACTTGCAGAGTGAAAGAAAAAAAACACTCTCCCTACCTACAGTTTTCTGTCCCTAGAAAAAATGTTTTTTTTAATCACAATATAGCACAAGGAAAATTAACTCACTGTCCTTACAGGTCCCTGGAAACAAGGACTTGCAGAGTGAAAGAAACTGACACTGTCCCTACCTAGAGTTTTCTGTCCCTAGAATAAATGTTTTTTTTAATCACAATATAGCACAAGGACAATTCACTCAATGTCTCTCCAGGTCCCTGGAAACAAGGACTTGCAGAGTGAAAGAAACTGACACTGTCCCTACCTAGAGTTTTCTGTCCCTAGAATAAATGTTTTTTTTAAGCACAATATAGCACAAGGACAATTAACTCACTGTCCTTACAGGTCCCTGGAAACAAGGACTTGCAGAGTGAAAAAAAAAAAAAACTCTCCCTACCTAGAGTTTTCTGTCCCTAGAAAAAATGTTTTTTTTAATCACAATATAGCACAAGGACAATTAACTCACTGTCCTTACAGGTCCCTGGAAACAAGGACTTGCAGAGTGAAAGAAAAAAAACACTCTCCCTACCTACAGTTTTCTGTCCCTAGAAAAAATGTTTTTTTTAATCACAATATAGCACAAGGAAAATTAACTCACTGTCCTTACAGGTCCCTGGAAACAAGGACTTGCAGAGTGAAAGAAACTGACACTGTCCCTACCTAGAGTTTTCTGTCCCTAGAATAAATGTTTTTTTTAATCACAATATAGCACAAGGAAAATTAACTCACTGTCCTTACAGGTCCCTGGAAACAAGGACTTGCAGAGTGAAAGAAAAAAAACACTCTCCCTACCTACAGTTTTCTGTCCCTAGAAAAAATGTTTTTTTTAATCACAATATAGCACAAGGAAAATTAACTCACTGTCCTTACAGGTCCCTGGAAACAAGGACTTGCAGAGTGAAAGAAACTGACACTGTCCCTACCTAGAGTTTTCTGTCCCTAGAATAAATGTTTTTTTTAATCACAATATAGCACAAGGACAATTCACTCAATGTCTCTCCAGGTCCCTGGAAACAAGGACTTGCAGAGTGAAAGAAACTGACACTGTCCCTACCTAGAGTTTTCTGTCCCTAGAATAAATGTTTTTTTTAAGCACAATATAGCACAAGGACAATTAACTCACTGTCCTTACAGGTCCCTGGAAACAAGGACTTGCAGAGTGAAAGAAAAAAAACACTCTCCCTACCTACAGTTTTCTGTCCCTAGAAAAAATGTTTTTTTTAATCACAATATAGCACAAGGAAAATTAACTCACTGTCCTTACAGGTCCCTGGAAACAAGGACTTGCAGAGTGAAAGAAAAAAAACACTCTCCCTACCTACAGTTTTCTGTCCCTAGAAAAAATGTTTTTTTTAATCACAATATAGCACAAGGAAAATTAACTCACTGTCCTTACAGGTCCCTGGAAACAAGGACTTGCAGAGTGAAAGAAACTGACACTGTCCCTACCTAGAGTTTTCTGTCCCTAGAATAAATGTTTTTTTTAATCACAATATAGCACAAGGAAAATTAACTCACTGTCCTTACAGGTCCCTGGAAACAAGGACTTGCAGAGTGAAAGAAACTGACACTGTCCCTACCTAGAGTTTTCTGTCCCTAGAATAAATGTTTTTTTTAAGCACAATATAGCACAAGGACAATTAACTCACTGTCCTTACAGGTCCCTGGAAACAAGGACTTGCAGAGTGAAAGAAAAAAAACACTCTCCCTACCTACAGTTTTCTGTCCCTAGAAAAAAAAGGGATTTTTATAACAGCTTACCTGTAAAATCCTTTTCTTGGAGTACATCACGGGACACAGAGCGACTTAGTCATTACTAATGGGTTATATAGTTTACCTTCAGGTGTTGGCACTGGCCAATTCCAAACCGGAAGTACCCTCCCCTATATAAGCCCCTCCCACCCGGGAGCACCTCAGTTTTGTAGCCAAGCAATAAGTGTCCCAAAAAGAGGGGTGGGAGCTCTGTGTCCCGTGATGTACTCCAAGAAAAGGATTTTACAGGTAAGCTGTTATAAAAATCCCTTTTTCTTTTTCGTACATCACGGGACACAGAGCGACTTAGTCATTACTAATGGGACGTCCCAAAGCAATGCCAAATGAGGGGGGGGTACATAAGCTGGGCGCCATCAGGCATGAGGATCTTTTGCGGCCTGCAACACACTGCGCCCAAAGGCGACATCCTCCTGACTTCTAACGTCTACCTGATAGAATCTAGTAAACGTGTGTACCGAAGACCATGTTGCGGCCTTACATACTTGAGCCAGGGAGGCCTGGTGATGCACTGCCCATGAAGTTCCAACCGCTCTTGTGGAGTGCGCCCTAACTTTGAACGGAGGCGGTCTCTTTCTCAAGCCATAGGCTTGTATTATGACCTGTCGAATCCACTTGGCTAAAGTAGATTTTGATGCTGCCTGACCCCTTCTGGGGCCTTCCGGCAGAACAAACAAAGAATCCGTTCTGCGAATCTGAGCAGTGGCTTTTAGATAAGCTTTAACTGCTCTTACCACATCCAAAGAATGTAATAACTTTTCCTCTACTGAGCTAGGTTTGGGGAAAAAAGAAGGAAGAACCACATCTTGGTTCAAATGAAACCTCGATACCACCTTAGGAAGAAAGGCTGGATGAGGACGTAATACTACTCTGTCCTTATGGACAACCAGATATGGCTCCTTACAGGACATAGCTGCTAATTCCGACACTCTTTTAGCCGAACAAATGGCTACTAAGAAAACCAATTTCCTGGTGAGAAGAACCAAGGAAATGTGTTGTAATGGTTCAAACGGTTGTTTCTGTAGAACCGACAGAACCAGGTTTAAGTCCCAAGGACATATGGGAATACTAACCGGAGGGCTAATACGCATCACTCCTTGTATAAAGGCTTTGACTAGTGAATGCGAAGCCAAGGGCCTTTGAAAAAATATTGACAAGGCCGAAATCTGACCCTTGATAGTACTCAAGGCCAGTTTCCTATCTACAGCCCACTGTAGGAAGTCCAGAATCCTCCCTATCATGTACTTACGTGGATGCCATTTCTTGGTCTCACACCACGTAATGTACGCTTTCCAGATCCTATAATAGATCTGCCTGGATACCGGTTTCCTGGCATTGATCATGGTAGATACCACAGAATTAGAGAGCCCTCTCTTTTTCAGAATGTGGGCTTCACTAGCCAGGCCGTCAAACCTAGGGCTGGTAAGGAAGGGTGGTATATCGGTCCCTGCGAAAGCAGGTCCGGACGAAGTGGGAGGGTCCAAGGACTCCTCACTGACATTTTTACCATCTCCGCGTACCATGCCCTTCGGGGCCACGCTGGAGCCACCAGAATCACTGGTTTCTTTTCTACCCTGATTCTGCGGAGTAATCGCGGTAACAATTGTGGCGGTGGGAATGCATATATCAGCTTGAACCGATCCCAAGGGAACACTAGGGCATCCGAGCCGCAAGCTAGGGGATCCCTTGTGCGAGACACAAACCTGTCCACCTTTGCGTTGAATCTGGATGCTAGCAGATCTACATCCGGTGTTCCCCACCGCTGGCATATTGCCTGGAAAACCTCGGGGTGAAGAGACCATTCCCCCGGGCATAATTGTTGGCGACTTAGAAAGTCCGCTCTCCAATTTTCCACTCCTGGGATGAAAACCGCAGATATGGCTGGGACATATCTTTCTGCCCACTCCAGGATGCAATTTGCTTCCTTCTGGGCTGCACGACTTTTGGTGCCACCCTGATGATTGATATATGCCACTGCCGTGGCATTGTCTGATTGAATTCTGACAGGGGACCCCTGGAGTTTGGATGTCCATGCTACTAGGGCATACCGGGCTGCTCGTATCTCTAAGAGATTGATGGGCAGGGCCTTTTCTGCTTCTGACCACCTGCCCTGGAGAGACCATTGCTCCAGCACTGCCCCCCAGCCGATGAGGCTGGCATCTGTAGTGACCACCTTCCAAGAAACCGGACTGAAGGGTTTCCCTCTTTCCAGATTCTGGGGCACCAACCACCAATGGAGGCTCTTGCGAACGGAAGGGGACAGGGACATTGGTAAGTCTAAAGCCTGAACTTTTTTGTTCCAGGCTGACAGTATGGCCCTTTGCAAATTCCTTGAATGGAATTGACCGTAGGGTACCGCTTCGAATGAAGCCACCATCTTTCCCAGCAGCCTCATGCAGAGACGTATGGATGGTTTTCTTTTTGTACCCACTAAGTGGGTCAAATTTCTTAAAGACGACACCTTCTCTGGAGGTAAGAAAATCTTTCTCTGATTTGAATCCAGCCTTAGCCCTAAGTATTCCAGACTTTTGACTGGTCTTAGAGCTGACTTGTCCCGGTTGATAATCCAACCGTGATATTCCAGATACTCGATTGTCTTGTGAATAGCTACTTCCAGCTTTTCCACTGAGTGGTCTATTAGTAGCAGGTCGTCTAGATATGCCATTATCGTTACACCCTGTGTTCTTAGATTGGCCAATAATGGGGCCAGAATTTTTGTGAACACTCGTGGTGCTGTGGCCAGACCGAAAGGTAAGGCTCTGAACTGAAAATGGCGCCCTTCTACTGCAAAGCGTAGAAATTTCTGATGGGCCGGAAAGATGGGAATATGCAGATAAGCATCCCTTATGTCGAACGAGGCTAGCCATTCCTGCCCTTGTAGGGCGGTGGCCACTGATCGGATCGACTCCATCCGAAAGGTCCTGATATTTAGGAACTTGTTTAGCCCTTTTAGATTTAATATGGGCCTCACGTCCCCATTTGGTTTGGGGACTGTGAAAAGGTTCGAGTAAAACCCGAATCCGCTTTCTTCCAGGGGAACCTTCATGATTACCCCTTGGAGCAATAGTTGTTCTAGTGCCAGAAGGAGGGATCCTCTCTTTTGGGGATCTCTTGGCACGTTTGACCTCATAAATTGGGCAGGAGGAGTGCCTTTTAACTCCAGCTTGTATCCCAGACTTACTGCGGAGAGCACCCATCTGTCTCTGATGGTGTCCCGCCAGGTCTCTGTGAACAACTGAAGTCTTCCCCCCACCCGATTGAGCGGGGGCAATACTTCATGCCTTAGGGGGAGGTTTTGTACCTCTCTTGATCCAGGGCTTCTCCCTGTGATTGTCCCTGATTTCTGCCCCCTGAATTTGACCGCGGAGGCCGTCGGAACTGCTTCACAGCCGATGTGCCCGGGACTGGAGAGGTAGGCCTCTTAAAAGAAGGACTTCTACCCTTGTTCTTAACCGGTAAGAGTGAACTTTTACCGGCAGAAATTTTCTGGATATATTTGTCCAGATCTTCTCCAAATAAGCGTTCTCCATGAAATGGGAAGCTAACCAGCAGTCTTTTACAGGGAGCTTCAGCAGACCAGTTTTTGAGCCACAAAAGCCTACGCATATGTACTATAGACAGCGTAAAGCGGGAGGCCTGTTGGATTGTATCCTTTATGGCGTCCACCGCAAAACACAAGGCTCTAGGCAGGTCAGCTAGGGCATGAGCCTGCTGATCTGGTAAGTCCCTTAAGACTTGTTTCAACTGATCTTTCACTGCTTGGCAGACTCCAATCGCTGCTACCGCAGGTTGTGTCACCATACTTGCTGTAGAGAAAGCAGATTTTAGTAAAGACTCCAATTTTTTATCTATTGGGTCTTTGAACATTGGAACATTATCTACTGGACATGTCAGTGATTTGTTAACAGAAGAGATGGCTGCGTCCACTATAGGGACCCTCCATTTTCTTATGAACTTATCCTCCATGGGATAGATCACCGGAAATCTCTTGGGGGGAGCAAATATTTTATCAGGATGCTCCCAATCCTGGTAAATAAGCCCTTCTAATAAAGGGTGGATTGGGAAGGAACAGACCGCCTGGGGAGCTTTTAGCGACCCCAGCGAGGAAACCGTAGTGGATGGTGGTTCCGCCAGAGGCATTTTAAATGCTGATCGGACCATGTTAGTCAGAGACTGAACCCATAATCTTTCAGCCTGAGAAGCTGAGAAAGGTTCTTCCACTGTTGATTCCTCTATAAGTGAATCAACCTCATCCTGATCCCCTTCAGGTAGGTCGATCTCTGTGTGGGGCTGTTCCTCCACTAACAGGCACTCTGAAGGAGGAGACGGAGATCGGACGCGCTTTTCCTGTGACAGGGAAGCAGCGATCAATGCTGTTAATCTCTCTTCCAATCCTCCCAGAGTTGAGGATAAAACCTCCTCTGTTATATATACAGGAGCAGGTGGACTGGGGACAGCCGCAGCACCAGACATTCCTGCGGGGTTTCTACGGCTACTGACCTCTGCATTCTCAGGGGAGATTGGTGCAGTGCAAGCATGCCCAATATCCTCAGAGCCCGATGGAGACCCCTTTGGCTTCCTGGAAGATTTATTTCCGGAGCGTCTGGACGACATATCCTTTAAGCACAAAGCTGAGGTATTCCCGTCGTCATACACCAATTTTTGCTGGTAATAGTCTAACACAGGTGCTGCTATATACCAGCTGGTGTCCACTAAAGTGCCTTTCTATGGGGATGCCTGCATCAACCGCCTCTGTGTGCCACTGTTTGTTGCTAGCTCTGTTTGCATGCAGCTGACACTTGTACTGTGTCTTTTAACCATGCTGGGACGCCCGCACATGCGCAGAAGCGCCGCGGCGCGCATCGAGCGTCATCCACCCGCCCCGCCCCTTTTTTTTCATAGGAGGCGCGTGCACGCGCCCGCGCGCGCGCCCGTGCGCCAATGGCGCCCTTTTCGAAAACCAACAGAGGACTAGGAGCCAGGGCCCTTTTTGCCGGAGGGCCTGTGCGGTGGATGAACGCAGCAACAGGGCAGAGGAAGTGGATTCCCTCAGAGAAACTTACCAGCTGCCTGGATCTTTTGAGTTGAGAAAACCAAAGATCCACATTTACAAGAAAAATGGACTACAGCGGCCTCTAGTGGTTTAACACAGGTACCGCGGTCCCTGTTTTTTTTTTTTCTTGACTACTATTAAAATTTTACATTTTCAGTAGTTATAGGCAAACACAGATATTTAGCGGGAATACCGTTAGGTAACAGACAGAAAGACAAATTAGGCTTGGGGGTCCCCCAATAGAACCAAGTTCCTGAGGGCCCCCACTTACCTGATCCCCGCCGCAGGACTTTGTTTGGTCCACAAAAGTCCAAACTTCACCTATCACGGCAGGCATTGTAATTAAACCTTCAGGGACCGGGTTCCCAAGGATTCCACTCCCCTGGACCTGTATAGCACCCTGCACAGACAGCGTCTTGGTCGTGGGTATGACCAGAGCTCTGGATCCCAGGGTCCAGCCCTCCTAAGAGAAGCATTACAGGCAAAACCTTGCTCTTCTGCTGCAAGGCCCGGGTACCGACCGTTTAGCTATGAAGCTTTTTTTGGTGGGATCCGGAACAGCTTACTAAGGCCCAAAAGAACCTGTACGCAAGCCCAGTGAAAACACATGTTACTCTTTGGCCAACACCTTAGACACTGGCAAAAAACTGAGGTGCTCCCGGGTGGGAGGGGCTTATATAGGGGAGGGTACTTCCGGTTTGGAATTGGCCAGTGCCAACACCTGAAGGTAAACTATATAACCCATTAGTAATGACTAAGTCGCTCTGTGTCCCGTGATGTACGAAAAAGAAATGTTTTTTTTAATCACAATATAGCACAAGGAAAATTAACTCACTGTCCTTACAGGTCCCTGGAAACAAGGACTTGCAGAGTGAAAGAAACTGACACTGTCCCTACCTAGAGTTTTCTGTCCCTAGAATAAATGTTTTTTTTAATCACAATATAGCACAAGGAAAATTAACTCACTGTCCTTACAGGTCCCTGGAAACAAGGACTTGCAGAGTGAAAGAAACTGACACTGTCCCTACCTAGAGTTTTCTGTCCCTAGAATAAATGTTTTTTTTAAGCACAATATAGCACAAGGACAATTAACTCACTGTCCTTACAGGTCCCTGGAAACAAGGACTTGCAGAGTGAAAGAAACTGACACTGTCCCTACCTAGAGTTTTCTGTCCCTAGAATAAATGTTTTTTTTAATCACAATATAGCACAAGGAAAATTAACTCACTGTCCTTACAGGTCCCTGGAAACAAGGACTTGCAGAGTGAAAGAAACTGACACTGTCCCTACCTAGAGTTTTCTGTCCCTAGAATAAATGTTTTTTTTAATCACAATATAGCACAAGGACAATTAACTCACTGTCCTTACAGGTCCCTGGAAACAAGGACTTGCAGAGTGAAAGAAACTGACACTGTCCCTACCTAGAGTTTTCTGTCCCTAGAATAAATGTTTTTTTTAAGCACAATATAGCACAAGGAAAATTAACTCACTGTCCTTACAGGTCCCTGGAAACAAGGACTTGCAGAGTGAAAGAAACTGACACTGTCCCTACCTAGAGTTTTCTGTCCCTAGAATAAATGTTTTTTTTAATCACAATATAGCACAAGGAAAATTAACTCACTGTCCTTACAGGTCCCTGGAAACAAGGACTTGCAGAGTGAAAGAAACTGACACTGTCCCTACCTAGAGTTTTCTGTCCCTAGAATAAATGTTTTTTTTAATCACAATATAGCACAAGGACAATTAACTCACTGTCCTTACAGGTCCCTGGAAACAAGGACTTGCAGAGTGAAAGAAACTGACACTGTCCCTACCTAGAGTTTTCTGTCCCTAGAATAAATGTTTTTTTTAAGCACAATATAGCACAAGGACAATTAACTCACTGTCCTTACAGGTCCCTGGAAACAAGGACTTGCAGAGTGAAAGAAACTGACACTGTCCCTACCTAGAGTTTTCTGTCCCTAGAATAAATGTTTTTTTTAAGCACACTATAGCAGAAGCACAAAACACACTGACACTCTCCCTACCTATCCTTCTCTTTCCCTAAACTAAAGGAATCCAGGTTAAGCAAGAAAGAAATAACAGTCACTGTCCCTGCCTATGCTACTCTATCCCTGCTCCGGAACACACTACACTAGGCCGCCGTGCTGGCGGCCTTTTATAGTGTGGGGCGTGTACTAAACACCCTCAGCAATAATTGGCCACAGGCATCCTGCCTGTGGCCAATCATTGCTCTCCTCGCTGCCGGCGCTGTGATTGGCCAAGCATGCGGGGTCACAGTGCATGCTTGGCCAATCACAGCGCCTGGATGACACTGCGATGGCGTAGTGCATTGTGGGCCGTTCGCGTCACTCGAATTTGGCGCGAACGGCCCAAATCGTTCGATCTTCGTCGAACGATCGAACAGCCAATGTTCGAGTCGAACGTATGTTCGACTCGAACACGAAGCTCATCCCTACTGCTGACACCAGTGCTGCTGTTTTTGAAGTTTGAATGTTTGCATGCGGCCCCCCATGGGATATGAAAACTTGTCTTGTGGCCCTCAGGTAATTTGAGTTTGAGACCCCTGTCCTGGAGGAACCCGTCGGACTCTCTACCTAAACGGCTTATCCTCCTGCAAGCGAATCTTGTGGGTGGCACTCTTCGCACACCCCACATCGAATTCATCCCTTGAGAAGATATTCTGCCATCGAGCAAGTTGGGCCCTGGCTCTCTTCTTCCAAGCTGGTGGGAGGTTTTCGTCCTCAGGACAGAGCCTCCCTATTATGTCTTCTTCTCCCTGTGGCTTCTTCAAGTCAGATGGGCCCACTGGGGTGGCTTGGTTCACCTGACCTAACAGCAATCTGGCTGATACCCTCAAAGGGGTGCGGAGGTGTTTCTGACACTCACTAAAACCTTCCCATGACTCCTCTCTAGGGCCTTCAGTGGGATCCCTACGGGAATTACCTCTATTCCCTTTTCCTTCTCTCGAGGGCCAGATTCAAGGATGATGAAAGGGCCGGGTCGCTTCCATGTGAGTTTTACAGACGCTCTCAAACAGGTCACCTCTCCTGGCTGCAGTACCTTTTCTGTTTTATCCAGCTTCCATACTTTCCCAACCCCCTCTTCTGGGGCCTTTTTCTCCATCACTAAGCGCTGGTAAACTTTCTGCAACAAGGGGTGGACCCTTGCGGTCAGGGTATCTTGTTCTTCAATCAGGGGGGTCAACAGCCTCCTTACCAAGTCAGCGTTGGTTCCTATGATCAGAGAGCTCTTGTTGGCCCCAGGTGGCCTAGGACAGACCACAGCCAGAGTGTCAAATGTCTCCATTCCTCCCGCCACTGAGGGATCAAAGGTGAGTCTGATTGGGATGTACCCATCATAGGGGAAACTCTGCGTTCCAATGCCCCATTTCTCCAGGTCTTCCAGCATCTGTAATGGTAAATGCCTGAGGTGCCTATTGTAGAAGTCACGATATAGGAGAGTCACCTGGGCTCCGGTATCGAGAAGGGCCTTTGTGTAGATTCCTTCTACCTGGATTGAGATCATTGGAGAGGGCCCTACAAGTTTATCTGGAAGTTTCCATGGAAAGGTCTTCTTGGCAGGTTCTGTAATTTGTATCTTTACTTTCTTCTTTCTCCGGCTTTTCCGGGGTTTCAACCCTTGTGGAGCCTGGTGTGCATTGATCCCCCGCCTCTGAGTATTTTGAAATTTGGAGCGGGAAGTACCAAGCTGTCCAGAGGTGGCAGCAGGGGTGTTTAGTAAAGGTTTAGGACCCTGTTGCTGTCTCTTTTTCTTGTTGTTTTTGGAGTTGGCTGTCACTGATGGGCACCCGGTTGACTCCTTCACCGGGGCCCTCTGAAGTTTTTCTGCCAGATTGCGGGATCGTGTGGCAGCTTTCCTCGGGCTGGTACACATCTGTCGATAGTGCCCAGTTCCTCCACAATTGAAGCAGACATCTTCATCCCTTGAGTTCCTAGGTGGGGAAGTAGATACACTTTGAGTCACCTTGGTTGCAGTGCCTTCTCCCTTCCCGGTCTCTGAGACCTTGGCCATAAGTGAAGTTAACATCTCCATAACTTGTGCCATTTGGGACTTTAGAGTAGCTACCTCAGAGTCCTGTTCACGAGTCATTGCCGACCTAACTTCAAAGGGGATAGAGTTCGGCGGAGTAGTTGACTGTTCATCATTCAGCAGTGCTTCTTCATCTCTTACCACCCGGATAAGATCAGGGTAGCTCAATGACATGACAACCCCAGAGGTCTTCAAATGGAGCCAGACTGGATCAAAGTGCAGGGCTCCTCTTAAAATTTGTTGCATCCTGGCTTGATCTATGGCAGAGGGTTCCATTCCCTTCTTAAGCACAATCTGACATAGCATCTTGTTTGACCTCCGGATGTACTCAGAAAGGCGTTCCCCTGGCTGTTGTAGGGTGTGTTCAAATTGGTATATCAGCTCAGCTGCCTTCTTCAATCGCCCGAACTCCTCCTGCTGCATGACCAAGTAATCATAGGCTGTACATGTGGCATTACTGAACCTCAGATTCTTGACAGCTTCTGCAGCGGCTCCTCGCAGACTCTCACATATACGTTGTTTCTTTTGGGCCTCTGGTAGTTCCCATCCTTCTAGAGTTTGCATGGCTTGCCCTATCCAGACATCAAACTCTTCCCCGCCGAGTGGCACAGGCTGTTCCCCTGAGAAGATTCTCAGCTTCCTGTACGCAGCTTCCACACACACTGTGTTGCTTTTCTGGCACTTTAACACGAAGTCTCCCAGAGCAGTAAGAAGCTCTGGCCCAATCATGGTCAGAGGTGGCGGGGAGGCTTCTGGTGTCTTAACTTCCTTTTCCTGGGAAGGTGTGGAGTGGTCTCCCCCTGGAAGTCTTGGGTGTACTATGAGGAGTTTTGACTTGTCTCCTAAGGGGAAACTCTTCCTCTTGAAACACTCAGGCACTCCCTCCTTCAATTCTAGCAAGGCATGAGTGCTATAAGCTTACTACTACTCGTGCTCTCTTTTTGTGGAGACAATACCTTTATGATGTCAGCCACCTTCTTCTTTTCCCAATGTCCTCCAGGAAGCTCAATGGCTACACTCGCGCTTGAGCGGGCGCCCTCTTTTCTGCACCACTGGACTACAAAAAAGGGGTCCATCTTGATAAGGTCAAGCGTCCTGCCTGGGAAAAGTTGATTTCAGAGTAACAGGATCCCGGACTCGAGCCCCCACGTGTAGCACTACCCCCGTATGAGCTGCTGGTTTTGTTTGGGCCTGCCCTCTGATTCTCAACCCCTTAACTGTCTCGAACCCTCCCTTGGCACAACTGGTAGCAGAAAGAATTGTAAAACCCACTGGCTATGGGGAAACACAATTCTGCATGTAAATATACCACCTTAAGTACACACACATATATATCTATCTATATATATATATATCTATATATATATATATATATATATATATTTTACCTTTCCCAGCTTGAGGTCCTTCAGGCCAATAAAAGTACTTCACACAGGTATATACTTAAACAAAGATAAAGTTTACTTTACCAGAGATAATAAGAAAATCAAGACAATTATATATATGTAAATAGCTTCAAATGACTCTGCAGGGCCCTGCAAGAGTCAATAATAATTGTAAGATAAAGATTCTAAAATAAACTGGTACCTACTATCTATGGATAAACAATCCTAAGCAGCTCCCCTAGTGTGCAATACCACCCCGTGTCCCGTCAAAGTTACTTCCTGTCAGGCCTGACTCAGATTACTGTACAAGTTCCTTGAGTGTGGGAATCTTCGCTAGCAAACGTTGGTGCACTTTATAATTGTAATCCACAGGAGATTAAAGATGTGAACTAGACTCTCGCAATGCTTTTGAGAGTGAAACTAATAGTCAGTATAACGCTATCTTTAACTACACAGCTGCCACATGCTGCACTATGTCCTGGTGTACGTGTAGCACACTACTCGGGTGGTGGTGGGCCTTCAAGAGTCACAAACCTAGCAATAGTTGTAGATTCTTGGTAGGTGCCCGCTCACCCAGACAGGCCTAGTCCGCCTGACGCGCTCTGCGGTCGGTACCTCGATCCCCGACCTAACCGTAACACACAGCCTCTGGTCCTTCTCACAGCAGCTGAAGATGTCGGTTGGTGGACGACTCCGGTCTGAGGGTGACACGAGCTAGTCACACTGAAAGAGACCCCTCTCTGGCGTGGTGATCCTCTGCGAAGTTATAGGCCCAGGCTTTGGGCCTAGTCGCCCCGGCAGCAGGCCTCACAGAAACTTCCTGCTTGGTTGAGCGCGGAGTCCAGAGAGACCGAGCGTGGCCCCTCCCTTCCTTTATGTAACCTCCCCCAGCAGGCTGTGGGGTGGTTGTAATGCATTCTGGGAGAACAGCTGCACTGTGGGTACCATTGTCTATTAGGTATCCATGGCAATGGAGTCTCTCTCTCCCTGTACCATAAGTTCCACACGCATTACTGAACATAAGTAAACAATAGTCTATAAAGTTGTAACTGGAACATAGGAGGAAGTTTGGGGTGTACACACATAACAATAGTCCATAACAGTAGAACCCCGCTACACCTGAAATAAATATACCTGTCCCCTTAAGATGATGACGGTGCCTGTGCTGTCTTACACATTAAGCTCATTTTGCAACCATGATGCCTTCTGATACATGTGCATCCTTGCAGATATTTTCTAGACATGATTTCAAGGGGCTTAGTGGAGACTGCAGTGAGAAATACCCCTATCCAGACCGTGCTGATCCTCCGGATGTTCCCCTATTGTGGCTTTTGTTTGCTCCGTCTCCTCAGCTCCCGAGCTAAACGGCCGCCATCTTGATATCCAGCGTTTGGCAATTCATTTCAGCCCTTCGGTAAGTATGAGGTCCCTCTTCAGACCTTTCTTGCCAATCATTCGGCCTGCCCCCATTTATCAACTACATACATCCATTGATTTTATCACTTACATTGCAGATACAACATTCATGCATCCGCCCCTGAAGAAGCGAGCAGGGTCTCGCAAAACTAGTAGAGCTTTATTGATGCTTGTTTTATGCCTGTACATGCTGGGTATTATCGATGTCTGCATTATGTCTACATATTTCCCTGTTTATATGTATGAACGTTTTATTTCCTTATTGTATATGTGTATCCACTGGCCCAGCAACTTTCAAGTTTTACTGTTGCTCATTGATGTATAATATTTGTAATAAATCTTTATATATTTACTTTCATCTGTGCTGTGTACATTGGCTATTATGCCGTTTAACTCACAATCATTGTTGTTGCCGCTTCGTTACATAACACTTTGAAACAAATTAATTGATTTTGTCCCATTTTTTGCTGTGAACATTGGCTAAACCTCTCTCACCTCACTCAAGTCCCAGGGCGACCTCTTTTGTCTTTTTGTGTGCTGTCTTGGAACATTAGGAGGTTACACGACCCTTTAAAACGCACCATGGTGTCTTCCTTGCTTCGAAAACACTTACCTTCTGTTTGTGCCTTGTAAGAGACTCATCTCTCAGCTGACTCTGTTGCCTGTTTGCTAATCTGACGGATACCAATAGGGAGGCATGGCTGTCAGCCCAGGAGGCTCTTTATCGCACTGCTTCGGCAGCGGAGTGGAAAAGGTTTTTTAACAGGTTGGCCTTTTACGAGGAGAGTGAACATACTGGTCGCTTGTTGGCAAAAAAGGGCTCATTCCCAGCAAGTATCCCCCTCCATTGGTGCGTTGTGAACGCATACCGGATGAGTGACAAACTCCCCAGACCAGATTATGTCAGAACTAGTAGGCTATTATTCCTTCTTATACGTGTCCAAACAAACTTATTCAATAGAATCTCTGAATGAATATCTTGATAATGTTAATGTCTGACTCCTCCAGAAGGCAATTGAATGCCCCCTGACTTTGGAGGAACTGCAGTTGGCGACCAGTTTGTTCCCCAATTCTAAGGCCCCAGGAGATGATGGGATACCCATCAAAGTGTATAAACAATACATGGATTGCATATTACCTAAACTGTTGAAGGTGTTTAATGAGGCGAGGGAACGTTTTTGCCTCCCTCTGTCTATGACTGGGCCAATATCGTACTCATATTGAAGCCGAATAAAGATCCTCTGGATCCGGGCTCATATAGGCCTATATCCTTCCTGCAAAATTATGTAAAGATTCTGGCAAAAGTTTGAGCTTTACGCTTAAACAGGGTAATCTCCACTATTATCATCATTTGGACCAATCTGGATTCATGCCCCAAAAATCGACTGCTTAACTTGCATAGACCTTTCCTTAACATTCAGTCTCCAGCAGATAACACTGGCGATCGAGCACTACTTTCCCTTGATGCCCATAAGGCTTTTGATAGCATTGAATGGGAATATCTCTGGGCAGTTATGCGTAAATTCGGGTTTGGAAGCCGGTTTGTTTCTTGGGTCAAATTACAATATAGTGCCTCTGTAGCAGCCATCTGGGAGGGGGGAAGGATTTCACAAGCTTTAGCTTACACAGAGGCACAAGGCAGGGTTGCCCCCTGTCCCCCCTTTGTTTGCCCTTGCCATTGAACCTCTAGCTAACCTCATCCGCTCCAATACCTTAATAAAGGGATTTCTTTACAGAGAACTTCATGAAAAATTAATTATGTACGCCGATGAAACTATGCTGTTCTTGAGTGATACATCTACTTCCTTAAAGGAGGCTATGACTGTTATAAGGAAATTAGGAGAGTACTCAGGCCTGGTCTTAAATTGGACTAAATCCTCAATAATGCTATTAGATGGGACACCAGACCCCCTTTTATTGACCATACAGGATATTCCGGTCTCCACATCTTTTAGATATTTGGGTATACAGTTTACTCCATGCCCATTAGACAATTTACGACTTAATTTGACACCTCTGCTCAATCGCTGTTGCGATCATGTTAAGGTGTGGACTAGGCTGAAAGCTGTCTCCAGTGGAAAGGATAAATCTTATCAAAATGATTTTGATGCCACAGTTACTCTATGTGCTACATAATTCCCCTATGGTTATCCCGTTGAAAAAGTTCCAAATTATCAACTAAATTTTCAGATCCCTAACCTGCTAGAATAAAGCTGGAGCAATTGCAGCGTCCGAAAGATGCTGGAGGGTTGGCCCTGCCCAACCCATGGCTTTATTACTTTATTAGCTTCACAATTGCAACACATAACGAGGGTTTTACACCCACCGCTGTACTTGGAGCTGAACTTACTAGATTCCTCCGCTCCACTTCTTAGTTTTACAGCTGGAGTGGGGGTGGCATATGGATTGGAAGCATTACATTTTAGCAAGTCTAATAAACTCTACCCTACATACACCCTTTAGCAGAATGATGCAAGGTGTCGCTGGGTTTACCAGATTTAGCCCCATCTGAGATAATATTTATTTTCAGGAAGTAGCGAAACTGCAATATGGCGCAAAATGGAAACACAACGGTATTTCTCATATGTCCCACATTTTCCGTGATGGAAAATTACAGACTTTTTCAGAGCTCCGAGCAGACTTAAGGCTCCCCTCATCCATGAGGGCTCAAAGGGGAGTGGATCAATGGTCTTTGGAACCTACTCCTATCTTTATTACTTGTTTGAGGTCACCATGTACAAAGTGTTTATATTATGTTGTTATGCTATGCTACTTAATCTCTTCCTCCAGGACTCGCCTCTCAAGGTGATATCTCAATGGGAGCAAGATGTTGGGGCTTTTGAGGAAGAGCAGTGGGAGGAGGCCCTGCAGGCTGTTTCCCAGTGCTCCTAAATGTGGCTCAGCACCTGTCGCAGTTATATATAATCTTGAGAGTACATTATACACCGGCTAGCTTGGCCCACGTGGGGGTGAGATAAGATTCCACCTGTACCACATGCTGTAGGGATTATGGGGATTTGATACACCTTTTATAGAGATGTTTAACATTACACTTATGTTGAAAGAAGGTTATCGATACTCTTAATAGGGTCTTCCAGGTCCAGATTCCAGAGGACCCTAAACATTGCTTACTAGGTATTCTAGACATTCTCCCAATACAGGACATTCCTAGACAGGCTATTACCAGGGCTCTCTTTCAGGCCCAAAAAATGATTATGATTATGAGGCACTGGAAATCTACAGAACTTCCCACAGTGCTAGAATGGATTACTTAAATGGGTGAGACCATCCGACTAGAGAAGCTTATTTATCAACATAGGGGGAAACAAGGCAAATTTGTCAAATTGTGGTCCCCCTGGCTAGATGTACCATCCTCGGTGGACCTGGTTTTGGACCGAGTATTGTAGCAATTGACAGAATACCTACCTACAAAGCAATTTAAAAATCCCATAATGATGATTGTATGGCAGTACCTTATGATGTCTAGTAATGCTTTATTTGAATGTATAGGTAAGAGGCATATCAATATGCAAAATGTGGTGTACAATGCATTTATTCCTTGTACGGTAATATCTGCAGTCCTTACTTATTTATTTTGCTCTGGAACATGTATGTTTTTTTTCTTATGCTCAATAAAAACTTGTTTGTTTGAGAAAAAAAAAAGAAAGTATTCAGGATTAGAAAGATCTGACGTGAGTGTACAAGCATCTGTTGAATAGAATTTCAAAAAAACCTTGAACAGCAGAGCTAGAAAATGGTGCTGCTGATCCAACTAGAACACCAAGCTAAAACTGAAATATGCTGGGTGTGGGAGGAGGTTTGGCTATTGGGGCTGGCTTACTGTTTTTTTGCTAGTGTCCAGTTTACCTGAGGGAACAGCTATATATTCATAGTTACTTAATCAGTTCCTGATTTGGATATACAGTGCCTTGAAAAAATATTCATACCCCTTAAAACTTTCCACATTTTGTCATGTTACAACCAAAAACATGAATGTATTTTTGGGGGGATTTTATGTGATAGACCAACACAAAGTGGAACATAGTTGTGAAGTGGAAGGAAAATGATAAATGGTTTTCATTTTTTTTTTTTTACAAATAAATATTTAAAACATGTGGTGTGCATTTTTTATGCACTTTGCTCTGATACCCCTAACTAAAATTTAGTGCAACCAAGTGCCTTCAGAAGTCACCTAATTAGTAAATAGAGTCCACCTATGTGTAATTTAATCTCAGCATAAATACAGCTGTTCTGTGAAGCCCTCAGAGGTTTGTTAGAGAACCTTAGTGAATAAACAGCATCATGAAGGCCAAGGAACACACCTGACAGGTCAGGGATAAAGTTGTGGAGAAGTTTAAAGCAGGGTTAGGTTATAAAAAATATCCCAAGCTTTGAACATCTCACGGGGCACTGTTCAATCCATCATCTGAAAATGGAAAGAGTATGGAACAACTGCAAACCTAACAAGACATGGCCGTCCACCTAAACTGACAGGCTGGGCAAGGAGAGCATTAATCACAGATGCAGCCAAAAGGCCCATGGTAACTCTGGAGGAGCTGCAGAGATCCACAGCTCAGGTGGGAGAATCTGTCCACGTGACAGCTATTAGTCATGCACTCCACAAGTCTGCCGTTAAGGAGTGGCAAGAAGAAAGCCATTGTTGAAAGAAAGACATAAGAAGTCCTGTTTGCGAGAAGCCATGTGGGGGACAAACCAAAACATGTGGAAGAAGGTGCTCTGGTCAGGTGAGGCCTGAAAGCAAAACATTATGTGTGGCGGAAAACTAACACTACACATCACCCTAAACACACCATCCCCATTGTGAAACATGCTGGTGGCAGCATCATGTTGTGGGGAGCTACAATGGAATGGTTTAGATCAAAACATATTCATGTGTTATAATGGCCCAGTCAAAGTCCAGACCTAGATCCAATTGAGAATCTGTGGCAAGACTTGAAAATTGCTGTTCACAGACACTCTCCATCCAATCTGAAAGAGCTTAAGCTATTTTGCAAAGAAGAATAGGCAACAATGTCACTCTCTAGATGTGCAAAGCTGGTAGTAACATAACCAAAACGACTCTAATTACAGAAAAAGGTGGTTCTACAAAGTATTGACTCAGGGGGGCTGAATACAAATGCACGCCACACTTTTCACATATTTATTTGTAAAAAAAAAATGAAAACCATTTATCATTTTCCTTCCACTTCAAAATGATGTGCCACTTTGTGTTGGTCTATCACATAAAATCCCAATAAAATACATTTACATTTTTGGCTGTAACGTGACAAAATGTGGAAAATTTCAAGGGGTGTGAATACTTTTTCAAGGCACTGTAAAAGTATAGATCCCACATAATTGTACAGACTTTATTTAAAAAACAAACAATAAAAAAACTTTATCCAAATCTTTTATTTCAAATTTAAGCTGGCTTCTACTGCTTTCCATAGTTCCACTTTGCAGAGGATTACATAGCAACATATAATTGCATTAGCTGGTACTTTTTATCTGCCTGGAAGTCAGCTTTGGTATAATAACATCCTCTAACTTTTTTACCTATTCAGAGGTTGCTTCAAAAATAATCATAAGGAAAGATTAAAAACTCTTTTTACTGATGAGCCATAACAGCTGTTTTATGGATCATCAATAAAAAAAGGTTTTAATCCTCCTTTAAAATTCATTTAATTCTCCATAACCTCCCAAAGGTGTAACTGAGTATGCTACAAACTAAATGTAGATGTGCTATAAATCCTGTCTATATGATATTTTATAGTAGATGCGTTTATTTTTCTTGGCCCGTATAAGGGTAAGAGCAAAAGTATTTATCTTTTTTAAGACCACTCCTTCCCTGGCTACTAAGCAAGGGCTAAGATTTTAATTCCAGTCAACTGAGTTCAGGAATTCATAGGAAACAAAGTTGCAGTAATGGGAGGCTGCCCTCCACTAGGTGACACAGAATATTGCCAGGGAGCTGCAATTCAGGTTATTAAAGTATGTTACTAGAATTCCAGGGTAGGCAAGGGGGTCAGAAATAAAGGGATTTTTATAACAGCTTACCTGTAAAATCCTTTTCTTGGAGTACATCACGGGACACAGAGCGACTTAGTCATTACTAATGGGTTATATAGTTTACCTTCAGGTGTTGGCACTGGCCAATTCCAAACCGGAAGTACCCTCCCCTATATAAGCCCCTCCCACCCGGGAGCACCTCAGTTTTGTAGCCAAGCAATAAGTGTCCCAAAAAGAGGGGTGGGAGCTCTGTGTCCCGTGATGTACTCCAAGAAAAGGATTTTACAGGTAAGCTGTTATAAAAATCCCTTTTTCTTTTTCGTACATCACGGGACACAGAGCGACTTAGTCATTACTAATGGGACGTCCCAAAGCAATGCCAAATGAGGGGGGGGGTACATAAGCTGGGCGCCATCAGGCATGAGGATCTTTTGCGGCCTGCAACACACTGCGCCCAAAGGCGACATCCTCCTGACTTCTAACGTCTACCTGATAGAATCTAGTAAACGTGTGTACCGAAGACCATGTTGCGGCCTTACATACTTGAGCCAGGGAGGCCTGGTGATGCACTGCCCATGAAGTTCCAACCGCTCTTGTGGAGTGCGCCCTAACTTTGAACGGAGGCGGTCTCTTTCTCAAGCCATAGGCTTGTATTATGACCTGTCGAATCCACTTGGCTAAAGTAGATTTTGATGCTGCCTGACCCCTTCTGGGGCCTTCCGGCAGAACAAACAAAGAATCCGTTCTGCGAATCTGAGCAGTGGCTTTTAGATAAGCTTTAACTGCTCTTACCACATCCAAAGAATGTAATAACTTTTCCTCTACTGAGCTAGGTTTGGGGAAAAAAGAAGGAAGAACCACATCTTGGTTCAAATGAAACCTCGATACCACCTTAGGAAGAAAGGCTGGATGAGGACGTAATACTACTCTGTCCTTATGGACAACCAGATATGGCTCCTTACAGGACATAGCTGCTAATTCCGACACTCTTTTAGCCGAACAAATGGCTACTAAGAAAACCAATTTCCTGGTGAGAAGAACCAAGGAAATGTGTTGTAATGGTTCAAACGGTTGTTTCTGTAGAACCGACAGAACCAGGTTTAAGTCCCAAGGACATATGGGAATACTAACCGGAGGGCTAATACGCATCACTCCTTGTATAAAGGCTTTGACTAGTGAATGCGAAGCCAAGGGCCTTTGAAAGAATATTGACAAGGCCGAAATCTGACCCTTGATAGTACTCAAGGCCAGTTTCCTATCTACAGCCCACTGTAGGAAGTCCAGAATCCTCCCTATCATGTACTTACGTGGATGCCATTTCTTGGTCTCACACCACGTAATGTACGCTTTCCAGATCCTATAATAGATCTGCCTGGATACCGGTTTCCTGGCATTGATCATGGTAGATACCACAGAATTAGAGAGCCCTCTCTTTTTCAGAATGTGGGCTTCAATAGCCAGGCCGTCAAACCTAGGGCTGGTAAGGAAGGGTGGTATATCGGTCCCTGCGAAAGCAGGTCCGGACGAAGTGGGAGGGTCCAAGGACTCCTCACTGACATTTTTACCATCTCCGCGTACCATGCCCTTCGGGGCCACGCTGGAGCCACCAGAATCACTGGTTTCTTTTCTACCCTGATTCTGCGGAGTAATCGCGGTAACAATTGTGGCGGTGGGAATGCATATATCAGCTTGAACCGATCCCAAGGGAACACTAGGGCATCCGAGCCGCAAGCTAGGGGATCCCTTGTGCGAGACACAAACCTGTCCACCTTTGCGTTGAATCTGGATGCTAGCAGATCTACATCCGGTGTTCCCCACCGCTGGCATATTGCCTGGAAAACCTCGGGGTGAAGAGACCATTCCCCCGGGCATAATTGTTGGCGACTTAGAAAGTCCGCTCTCCAATTTTCCACTCCTGGGATGAAAACCGCAGATATGGCTGGGACATATCTTTCTGCCCACTCCAGGATGCAATTTTGCTTCCTTCTGGGCTGCACGACTTTTGGTGCCACCCTGATGATTGATATATGCCACTGCCGTGGCATTGTCTGATTGAATTCTGACAGGGGACCCCTGGAGTTTGGATGTCCATGCTACTAGGGCATACCGGGCTGCTCGTATCTCTAAGAGATTGATGGGCAGGGCCTTTTCTGCTTCTGACCACCTGCCCTGGAGAGACCATTGCTCCAGCACTGCCCCCCAGCCGATGAGGCTGGCATCTGTAGTGACCACCTTCCAAGAAACCGGACTGAAGGGTTTCCCTCTTTCCAGATTCTGGGGCACCAACCACCAATGGAGGCTCTTGCGAACGGAAGGGGACAGGGACATTGGTAAGTCTAAAGCCTGAACTTTTTTGTTCCAGGCTGACAGTATGGCCCTTTGCAAATTCCTCGAATGGAATTGACCGTAGGGTACCGCTTCGAATGAAGCCACCATCTTTCCCAGCAGCCTCATGCAGAGACGTATGGATGGTTTTCTTTTTGTACCCACTAAGTGGGTCAAATTTCTTAAAGACGACACCTTTTCTGGAGGTAAGAAAATCTTTCTCTGATTTGAATCCAGCCTTAGCCCTAAGTATTCCAGACTTTTGACTGGTCTTAGAGCTGACTTGTCCCGGTTGATAATCCAACCGTGATATTCCAGATACTCGATTGTCTTGTGAATAGCTACTTCCAGCTTTTCCACTGAGTGGTCTATTAGTAGTAGGTCGTCTAGATATGCCATTATCGTTACACCCTGTGTTCTTAGATTGGCCAATAATGGGGCCAGAATTTTTGTGAACACTCGTGGTGCTGTGGCCAGACCGAAAGGTAAGGCTCTGAACTGAAAATGGCGCCCTTCTACTGCAAAGCGTAGAAATTTCTGATGGGCCGGAAAGATGGGAATATGCAGATAAGCATCCCTTATGTCGATCGAGGCTAGCCATTCCTGCCCTTGTAGGGCGGTGGCCACTGATCGGATCGACTCCATCCGAAAGGTCCTGATATTTAGGAACTTGTTTAGCCCTTTTAGATTTAATATGGGCCTCACGTCCCCATTTGGTTTGGGGACTGTGAAAAGGTTCGAGTAAAACCCGAATCCGCTTTCTTCCAGGGGAACCTTCATGATTACCCCTTGGAGCAATAGTTGTTCTAGTGCCAGAAGGAGGGATCCTCTCTTTTGGGGATCTCTTGGCACGTTTGACCTCATAAATTGGGCAGGAGGAGTGCCTTTTAACTCCAGCTTGTATCCCAGACTTACTGCGGAGAGCACCCATCTGTCTCTGATGGTGTCCCGCCAGGTCTCTGTGAACAACTGAAGTCTTCCCCCCACCCGATTGAGCGGGGGCAATACTTCATGCCTTAGGGGGAGGTTTTGTACCTCTCTTGATCCAGGGCTTCTTGTTACCCTGTGATTGTCCCTGATTTCTGCCCCCTGAATTTGACCGCGGAGGCCGTCGGAACTGCTTCACAGCCGATGTGCCCGGGACTGGAGAGGTAGGCCTCTTAAAAGAAGGACTTCTACCCTTGTTCTTAACCGGTAAGAGTGAACTTTTACCGGCAGAAATTTTCTGGATATATTTGTCCAGATCTTCTCCAAATAAGCGTTCTCCATGAAATGGGAAGCTAACCAGCAGTTTTTTACAGGGAGCTTCAGCAGACCAGTTTTTGAGCCACAGAAGCCTACGCATATGTACTATAGACAGCGTAAAGCGGGAGGCCTGTTGGATTGTATCCTTTATGGCGTCCACCGCAAAACACAAGGCTCTAGGCAGGTCAGCTAGGGCATGAGCCTGCTGATCTGGTAAGTCCCTTAAGACTTGTTTCAACTGATCTTTCACTGCTTGGCAGACTCCAATCGCTGCTACCGCAGGTTGTGTCACCATACTTGCTGTAGAGAAAGCAGATTTTAGTAAAGACTCCAATTTTTTATCTATTGGGTCTTTGAACATTGGAACATTATCTACTGGACATGTCAGTGATTTGTTAACAGAAGAGATGGCTGCGTCCACTATAGGGACCCTCCATTTTCTTATGAACTTATCCTCCATGGGATAGATCACCGGAAATCTCTTGGGGGGAGCAAATATTTTATCAGGATGCTCCCAATCCTGGTAAATAAGCCCTTCTAATAAAGGGTGGATTGGGAAGGAACAGACCGCCTGGGGAGCTTTTAGCGACCCCAGCGAGGAAACCGTAGTGGATGGTGGTTCCGCCAGAGGCATTTTAAATGCTGATCGGACCATGTTAGTCAGAGACTGAACCCATAATCTTTCAGCCTGAGAAGCTGAGAAAGGTTCTTCCACTGTTGATTCCTCTATAAGTGAATCAACCTCATCCTGATCCCCTTCAGGTAGGTCGATCTCTGTGTGGGGCTGTTCCTCCACTAACAGGCACTCTGAAGGAGGAGACGGAGATCGGACGCGCTTTTCCTGTGACAGGGAAGCAGCGATCAATGCTGTTAATCTCTCTTCCAATCCTCCCAGAGTTGAGGATAAAACCTCCTCTGTTATATATACAGGAGCAGGTGGACTGGGGACAGCCGCAGCACCAGGCATTCCTGCGGGGTTTCTACGGCTACTGACCTCTGCATTCTCAGGGGAGATTGGTGCAGTGCAAGCATGCCCAATATCCTCAGAGCCCGATGGAGACCCCTTTGGCTTCCTGGAAGATTTATTTCCGGAGCGTCTGGACGACATATCCTTTAAGCACAAAGCTGAGGTATTCCCGTCGTCATACACCAATTTTTGCTGGTAATAGTCTAACACAGGTGCTGCTATATACCAGCTGGTGTCCACTAAAGTGCCTTTCTATGGGGATGCCTGCATCAACCGCCTCTGTGTGCCACTGTTTGTTGCTAGCTCTGTTTGCATGCAGCTGACACTTGTACTGTGTCTTTTAACCATGCTGGGACGCCCGCACATGCGCAGAAGCGCCGCGGCGCGCATCGAGCGTCATCCACCCGCCCCGCCCCTTTTTTTTCATAGGAGGCGCGTGCACGCGCCCGCGCGCGCGCCCGTGCGCCAATGGCGCCCTTTTCGAAAACCAACAGAGGACTAGGAGCCAGGGCCCTTTTTGCCGGAGGGCCTGTGCAGTGGATGAACGCAGCAACAGGGCAGAGGAAGTGGATTCCCTCAGAGAAACTTACCAGCTGCCTGGATCTTTTGAGTTGAGAAAACCAAAGATCCACATTTACAAGAAAAATGGACTACAGCGGCCTCTAGTGGTTTAACACAGGTACCGCGGTCCCTGTTTTTTTTTTTTTTCTTGACTACTATTAAAATTTTACATTTTCAGTAGTTATAGGCAAACACAGATATTTAGCGGGAAAACCGTTAGGTAACAGACAGAAAGACAAATTAGGCTTGGGGGTCCCCCAATAGAACCAAGTTCCTGAGGGCCCCCACTTACCTGATCCCCGCCGCAGGACTTTGTTTGGTCCACAAAAGTCCAAACTTCACCTATCACGGCAGGCATTGTAATTAAACCTTCAGGGACCGGGTTCCCAAGGATTCCACTCCCCTGGACCTGTATAGCACCCTGCACAGACAGCGTCTTGGTCGTGGGTATGACCAGAGCTCTGGATCCCAGGGTCCAGCCCTCCTAAGAGAAGCATTACAGGCAAAACCTTGCTCTTCTGCTGCAAGGCCCGGGTACCGACCGTTTAGCTATGAAGCTTTTTTGGTGGGATCCGGAACAGCTTACTAAGGCCCAAAAGAACCTGTACGCAAGCCCAGTGAAAACACATGTTACTCTTTGGCCAACACCTTAGACACTGGCAAAAAACTGAGGTGCTCCCGGGTGGGAGGGGCTTATATAGGGGAGGGTACTTCCGGTTTGGAATTGGCCAGTGCCAACACCTGAAGGTAAACTATATAACCCATTAGTAATGACTAAGTCGCTCTGTGTCCCGTGATGTACGAAAAAGAAAATTCATGAACTAAAATTAAAAGTTCACGAGTTAGATTTATTTTTACATAATTAGAGATTTGTTGAATGCATATCATCATAAGATATTATGTTTTATGTTTTCAATTCTAAATTATAAATGCTTTGTTCAAATATACAGTAAAAATAATATTCAGCTAGACTTGATCTTTAGATTAGCAATGGTTATCTAGAGGTAGCTCATTCCCGGGCACCTCTCAAGTAGCACAACCTCTGGTGTATCCACAAAGCTCAGTCAGGAATGAGTTTTGCACAGAAGTCACCCCATGTCTGAAAGTTGTTGCCCTTGTCAACTACCTAGCCTAATGCTACCAACACAAGCTCTCAAATTCTCTAACAGTCAAATAAGAAATGGCCCATAACTGATTATATTCCTATTAACAGTGGTTACCTGTGAAGTGACATTGATATGCAAACTCAGCATGTAGGAGACAGTAGGCACAGTATAGATGAGGTCAGGAGCCCTCTTTCCTCTGACTTTTAAAGAGGAAGTAAACCCTCAGAAGAAAAAAATACACCCTGCAAGACAAAGGCATAATGAGCTAGTATGCATAGCATACTAGCTCATTATAAATTACTTACCTGAGATCGAAGCCCCCGCAGCAGTCCTCGTGCCCCTCCTCCGCACCGCCATGTCTCCCAGAGTGACTCCTGGGTATCGCGGCTCCGGTGATGTGACTGGCCGGAGCCACGTTGACGTCACTCCCGCGCATGCGTGCGGGAGCCTCCAGTGACGGCACAATCCCATTCAGAGCGGCACGCTCAGTGCGCCTGCGCCGTTGTCTATGGCACGCATGCGCGTAGACATCCATGCTGTCTTTTTTGCAAATATCTCCTAAACCGTGTAGGTTAAGGAGATATTTCTTGCACCTACAGGTATGCCTTAATCTAGGCTTACCTGTAGATAAAAGTGGTCTGTAAGGGTTTACAACCACTTTAAGCTTAAGATGTAAAAAATTTACTTAAGCGCTGATGTGAATACAAAAAATCTTAAAAGATAAATAAATGATTATTGCTGCAATTATTCAAAAGTGTACTAATGTCACCAAAAAGTGCTAAATTAAAATGAATAATGAGCTAAAATCAACCTCCTAATATTGCACAATACTCCAACAATCCTACTAATATAAGTGAAATATATCAAAAAACAACCATGATGTTTAAAGTCTATTATGTGGACAAAAAGTTCACCACCACCACGTAGTGAATGAAACTACTCCCATAGTTAATAAATGAGTGCCATAATTAGAAAAAAAGACACCTATCTTGATTACATTTGATTCAAGGAACGATATCCAGATTATAACATGAGAGTCTCTGGTGATCTTCATATGCGGTGGATGATTCAAGCTGCAATATTCCATATGCAGTGATTCTCAAAGGAAATTCAAATATCATCATTGCGCAGATATATTAGACTAAAAATTAATAAGGGTTTGAATAGATACACTCACATATAGCCCACAAGTTTACGCATAAAGAGTGGTCAGTTGCATACAGCCGGATCCTCCTCACTCCACATCGAGCACAATCAAGCACTGTGGATGACTACACTGGCTCCTCCCGACGCGTTGTGTCACTAGACATGAGAAAGTCACGTGTCTAGTGACGCAACGCATCGGCAGGAGCCAGTGATATTGATTACTCCATGAGCTTCTGATTTCACTGTGAAATTCTCACATTGTGCATTAGAAGCTGAAGCAAGTCAGATGGACAAAGACCTCCAGCACCTTCTAGCAATTTCTCACCAGCCTGGATGTCCCCTGTTAATTTCTTTGGATTTAAGTTCTATTAATCATGGATACTTAGCATAACATGTGGGCATTACTTGAGGCAGCTTGTCTAGGAACACCCATTCTTTCAGACCAATGTTCACCCATCAAGGTATGTTGATATTATCATAAGTCCCCCAAAAGACAGTCCACTGATTGCATCAGGGCTGGCTCTTGAGAGGAGGCAACTTAGATGTTTTCAGAAAGCTACACACAGCATACTGTTGGCCCCTCCCACCCCCTGCATCATTGCACAGAGACCCATTGATGACATCACTGAATGTAAACTAAGATAGGTATTGAAATTAGAAAGAATTTATAGGAAACGGTGGGGAGTTGGCAAATTAAACTTCAGCTTTACGACTGAATATTCAAATTGCATAAGTCTTATCGTCACTTACAGTATCTTCTTTGAAAACTAGGTTATTTTAGTCTACAGCAGTATAACTTTCCTTTAATATGGTTTACCAAGTTAGAACATACTGACCGATATCCATTAATTTCAGTTATTGCTAATACTATGTTGGAACATTTTATTTCTTTATCCCAGTGTCAAAACGCAAACAACACAATATCATGCATCCTTATTTTATTTGTTTATTTTTATTCTTTTTTACATTTTCTTACATAAAAAGAAACATTGTTTACCAGTAGCTGCTCACCAGTCTTTGCTTAAACACAGCAAAAAATAAAACATTTGTTCCATATCTTGTTTTCCGCAAAATAAATTCAGCTAGTGCAGTTTTGTTATAGTGATTAAAATCTAATCTTAAAATGTAATTTTGGTGGCTGGGATGCAGGAAGAAATTGGACTGTGTCAGATTACAATGAACTGACACTGGTTTTCAGACTGCCCTTCACTAGAAAAATGAATGCTGTTTGTGCTTCCTTCAATTCTACTGTCTCCAATATTTAATGTCCCATAATCTGTAACAACAATAACATATATGCAGTATATTATTTAGTAATTTATTAGGGTATGGACTGCATAAATGTTTTTTACTAAGCAGACCAAGAAGTCCCAATATACTTTGTGGAAATCTTTGATAACCAGTGTTTCTTGCCAGTGAATTTACCTTAAAGTGGTTCTAAAGCCTTAAAGGGGTTGTAAAGGTTTGTTTTTTATTTTCTAAATAGGTTCCATTAAGCTAGTGCATTGTTGGTTCACTTAACTTTTCCTTTGATTTCCCTTCTAAATATATTTTTTTCTTTGTTTTCTTTGTCTGAATTTCTCACTTCCTGTTCCTCTTCAGTAATCTGTTAAGTAAGCTGTTCTGGCTGACTCCACACCACTCGGATGATGGTGTGAAGTTTAGTGAGGAGAAACAGGAAGTGAGAAATTCAGACAAAGAAAAAAAACATTTAGAAGGTAAATCAAAGGAAAAGGTAAGTGAACCAACAATGCACTAGCTTAAAGGAACCTATTTAGAAAATAAAAAACTAACCTTTACAACCCCTTTAAGGTTATCATGTACCTGGTGTTCGGATAACCATCCACAGGTGTATCTCCAGCAGGAGTATAGAGAGGAGCTGTCAATCCGTCTGCCATAAGAGCCAATGGAAACGCATTTCGGAAGCAAACCACGCCTCCTTCATCAGCCTCAAGACTTTTGGCTGTTTATAATAATCATTTATTTAATCAGTTGCTTAATTACATCTTTGACCACAGGATTGACACAGAGATAGCGCTGTAGTGTATTGTGTGTTGTGTTTTTACTGATCTTGACCCAGCACTGTGCACGAGAACAGTGGCTCTCTCCTTCCTCACAGGGAAAATTAATACGCTGTTTGTGTCTATGTCTATTTGTCCATGAAGATGTCGGAAGGGCAAAATATGTAGGGTGGGGTTGGTTTTGGATTGAAGTAATCCTGCACAGAAGGTCTGTCTGCTCGCAGCTTGTTGTTCTATGCAGCTGGAGCTGACAATACCACTAATAACATGCAATAGAAACCTTAGTTTCGGGGCAAGACACATCCGAATGTAAGTGTATTTTGTTTTTAATGGTTTTAGATGGAAAAAGGAATTTAAAAAATATGCAGCACCTGTTTTTTTCTCTGTGCATAGTCTCAAGGAAAGGGACAGAGAATTTGAGGAGGAGAGTGGACTGAGTTAATCCATTATTGGCTGGATTAAGCAGATTGTAATACGTCATACAAAACCAGAGTTTTCTGCGGAATAGCGCTTTTTGATTAGCTAGTGTTTGTGGTGACAAACATCACAACTTGGACACAGATTGAAGGAGAGATTTATTTTTTAACACAAGCACTTTTTTTGGATAAACTTTTTTTGTATATGGATTTTGTTACACCTGAGCTTGTTTAACTGCATTGGAAACTTTATTTATCGGAATGCACTGGACATTTTATTGAATATGTAAATTTTACTGCACAGGACACTTCAATATATGAAATTATAGCACTGGACACTTTATGATTTTTTTTTCATGCAATGCTTTAATTTTTTGCATGTTATTTGTAATATTTGCAAATTGTTTTTCATTTTTTTGGGACACTTTACGAATTGGACTATTCATGTTTTTTTTGCACAAATTTCAGGAAATGGCACGGTGTATTATATTGTTGAGTACTGCTTATAGGGGTCAGCGCAGTCACCTGTTCAGGAGAATTCCCATTACCCCCTGTCCTGATGGACCAGACAGGGGCTCTGATTCTTCCCCGTTCTATCACAAACAAAATAAACATATAATACATAATACATGATGAAAAATATATGTATAAATACAAACATAAACCACCCAATGGTTCACCAAAAAAACTTAAAAGTTGTGCTACAATCCATGTGAAAAAATATGAATGGAGCAAACAATATATGTATCAACCATTTAAATGTCCAATACTGATGCTGAAAAAAATAAACAAACCGAGAAATACAGTGAATGGTTAAATAATATGTTTATTAAGTCCCCGTGATATCTTCACTGGATCAACTAATTCCTGTGTGTGCATCCCTTATCCGTGGCTCCTTACAACTGATTCCAAAAATTTTGTGACAACACCACCACCATATAGATTGGCCACTCACTAGAAGTAAGTATATGTACGGCTTTGGTTCATTAATGGATAACCACTCCACTCAGAGGATCACTCTGCACTTTTCCCAAGCTTTGTATCGGTAAGATTGATTTCTCCTGTTCTATCAAGTCTCATAAAAAATAAACAGCTATCATTGCGTAGTATGTTTTTTTCTGTTTATTTGTAAAAAGATTAAAACGGCTAATAAACTCACATTTGTGTGTGCCCATAAGCCGGCACCAAGCCTATCCAGCGGTGAAAATGGGGTGAAGATATCTACGTGCGTATCTCCTATAGTCTCCTATGTTGGCGTGCATCCCAGGCCTCGCTCTCACTCAGCAGGAAGTGACATAGTAATTTTCCCAGCAGCCTCTATGCATTTCGCAAATATAATTGCGTCATCCTGATGACTCACCTAGTGGCAAATTTTTTACATAATATTTTATTGATTACCCATATTCAGATTTCAGATTTGAAATCAAGCAATACTATAACTATTTACAATCATTGAATACAACTGTACTAGCTTACATAAATTACTCAAATCTATATGTGAATAAGCAATGAAATTTGTAAGCTTTGCAAATCAGTTTACTTTTTATTTGTTACCATATAAATAGTCAGCCATTTTTTTTACATTTAACTTGCAGGGAAAATGCTTTAGGGGTCATCTAAAGTGAGAAGGGTCCTATAATTAGTTATGTGTATACAATGGAAAATGTTCTCTATAGATTAATTGGCTCACATGAAGTGGATATCTGTGCCATACAATAGGTATTTAGAGATATGTGCTCATTTAATTAGGCAATTAGGCTCATTTAACTAGGCAATGAAAAAATATTGATGATAAAAAAAAGCAGATTGTTCACTTTGAAAAAAGATTTGCAAGGTAATTTTCCCTTTGGTGAATGAGGTGTTACTCTGTCAATTTCCATCATCCAATCACATGCAAGGAAAAATATTTTTGGGGTTATTTTCTTTTTACATGATTGGGTATTGTTTGCAAAAATATTTTTCATCTCATTTACTAAGTTAAAGGAACAGCATATTTGCTTTTAGTAAATCAACCCCATAGGATCTTTTCATATTCTAGTCAAACCAGGGGAAAGAAAACTTTGCTTGTTGTATAGAACACTAATTTGCATTATTGAAATTTACTGTTTATAGAGCATGGGCATTGCACTTCAGAAAAGAAAAGTAATTACATATTAATGAGCACAGAATGAGGAGGGGTAGCATTAATTATAATAAATCACCTGGTGCACTCATAGGGGTTGACGTGTTAAAGGAAAAGATCATGTTTACTTTGCAGAGTGAATTTTCACTTTAGAAAGAAATTTTAAGTTATCTTAGTGGATGTCGTGAAAATTCACTTTGCAAAAGAATAACCGATTTACATACACAAGGATAATTTAAAAAAACAGAGGTTTTGTTTGCACAAGATAATGGCTGAAGTCAGCAAAGTTTTACCACATTCACTAAGCTAAGTGAAAATATGCTTGCATTATGAAAATTTCCTTTGTTAAGTAAAGCTGCCTAAATTCTTCAGTAAACCAACCTATTTAAACGAGGAAGCTACACAAATAAAATTCCTGTTGCAGGGGATGCCTAAAATCTTTCTTATATCCAGAAAATCAATGATCCAATTAGAAAAGCAGGAATTACCATTTCTGTGGGCATGTGTACAGAATGCCTCCAGGATGCCATATTGTATTCAGCGCCGGCCCAAGACATGGTGCTGCCTGGGACCAAGAATGAAATGCTGCCCCCCCCCCCCCCAAAAAAAAAAAAAACACGCCCACCAAAACGCCCCCACATTCATTATTTTATATCATAAGTAAAATGTAATTTATCAGAAAAGCAGAGTTACATGCAACAGCACCATATGCAAAATTACATGACATACCATTACGTTCAAATCCAAACCACAAACTCCAGTGTTATTTTGTTTTATATATATATATCTTTATTTATATAAATAGCTTAAATGGTGAAAAGATATTGCAAAACTGCTTGTCATAAACAAGACAAGAACAACAACAATATTGCACTCAACTATATATCAATTGACTATCAGTGCTTTATGTGCCATCTTGGCTGTAAATATAGACACAGTGCTTTACAGAGCGTTATATAGTTTATGGGCACTGGTGAGACCACATGGGCACTGGTGAGACTGCATCTCATGGGCACTGATGAGACTGCATAGGCTCTGGTGAGACTGCATATCATGGGCACTGGTGAGACTTCATGGGCACTGGTGAGACTTCATGGGCACTGGTGAGACTTCATGGGCTCTGGAGAGACTGCATAGGCTCTGGTGAGACTGCATAGAAACTGATGAGACTGCATATCATGAGCACTGGTGAGACTTCATGGGCTCTGGTGAGACTGCATAGGCACTGATGAGACTGCATAGGCACTGATGAGACTGCATAGGCTCTGGTGAGAGTGAATATCATGGGCACTGGTGAGACTTCATGGGCACTGGTGAGACTTCATGGGCTCTGGTGAGACTGCATAGGCACTGATGAGACTGCATAGGCACTGATGAGACTGCATAGGCTCTGGTGAGACTGCATATCATGGGCACTGGTGAGACTTCATGGGCACTGGTGAGACTTCATGGGCACTGGTGAGACTTCATGGGCTCTGGTGAGACTTCATGGGCTCTGGTGAGACTTCATGGGCTCTGGTGAGACTTCATGGGCTCTGGTGAGACTGCATAGGCTCTGGTGGGACTGTATAGGAACTTATGAGACTTCATGGGCTCTGGTGAGACTGCATAGGCACTGATGAGACTGCATAGGCTCTGGTGAGACTGACTCTCATGGGCTCTGGTGAGTCTGCAAGGGACTTCAAAATCTTGTTTTGGAACAGTACTACTAAAAGGTTGCCTACCCCTGTTCTATTATATGGCAAAACAGTTTGTCATGGACAGACAACATCAACTATATTGTAATCAACCACAGATTGAATCAAAATGGTGCTTTCCGTGCCTTCTTGGCTGCAAATAAAGACACTGCTTCCTTCAGGTCTATAGTTTGGGCTAGTTCATGTTCAATTGATATGGTCGCCAAACCCACCAACCTTTCTTGTGTCATTGTGGAGCGCAGGTATGTTTTTATTAGCTTCAGCTTTAAGAAGCTTCGCTCTCCACTAGCAACGGTCACAGGGAGTGTTAACAGTAGCAATGAAGGCATTTGGAAAGAGGGTAGTCAGATTGTTTGTGCAGATTTACTCCAGCACGCCCTTTGGCGACAAGTCTGCAGGGACATATTTTGACAGAGCTTTCTGTTCATCGTTGAGATCATTTGAATCTATATCCCGCATGTTATCATGGGACAAAACGCTTTCCAATTTTTTGCACTGCTGGAGTAGGTCTTCGGGTATTGCATCCCTGAGTTTGGGAATGTTATAGAGCACCCCAAAGACATTGCTGTGTTCACGTTGCTGTAAAAAACGTTCTTCCAGTGACTGGATAGCAGAGTCTAGAACTTGGGAAAAAAAATGTACTTTCATCTGTTGTTTAGGATCACTGATGCTTTCATCCTCTGCCTCATAGTCAAAATGGGTTCTTCTGCGGCGATTTCGAACGTCTGCAAAGTGAAAAACCGGCTCAATGTCAAGTTCCTCTACCATCTTTTCTGCACTTTTCAAAACCTTTTCAAATTCCTCATCTGATCGATAAGTCTGGAGGAATGATTTTGTCATCTGAAGTTGTTGAACTGCTCCAGAAATATCAACATCAATCTCTTGCAGTCTTTTGCTCACAATATTTACATGGAAGAGTACATCATGCCACAACACTAGACCACAAAGAAATTTAAAATCACATATATTTCTTGTAATTCCTCTGCACTCTGCCTGTGTTTTGCCATGAGCTGCTCCTGTTGAAGTACCATCCTCCATAACAGCAGTTATGGCATCATAAATTTTTCCAATCTGGTTTCGGATAGCTTTCACTGCTTCCATGCGACTCTCCCATGGAAGCTCAGTGGTTTCACTGTAATTTGTGAATGTCCAAGATGTTCTTTTAAGATTTGCCAACGATGGGTAGATGCAGAGAAGAATGCATATACACTTTGTATTACATTAAAGAATTCAGAAGCTTCAGAACATGCCCAGGCAGCATCGCTGATGACCAAGTTCAAAGAATGGGAACTGCACGGGACAAAAAAGGCTCTGGGATTTAACTCTCGCACTCGTGTTTGTACACCACTGTTTTTTCCCTTCATATTGGCTCCATTGTCATATCCTTGTCCTCTCATATCCTTAAGATCAATTCACATTTCTTCAAGCTTCTCAAGACGTATCTTTGTCATCCCAGATCCTGTAGTATCATCTATGTCGATGAACCCCAAGAAATGTTCTCTGACATTTACACCTGAGTCTGTTGCTGTTAAAAAACGCACCATTAAAGTCATTTGTTCAGAATGGCTTATATCCAGTGTACAGTCAAGAATTACAGAGTAATATTTTGCAGCATTCAGGTTTCCCACAATTGTCTGTCTGATTTGTCCTGCCAGTAACTGGATAATTTCATTCTGAACAGTTTTGCCAAGATAGTGAATGTGGGTTTCTTTGCTGGTTACTCTTCTGAGGTGTTCTTTAAGTACTGGCTCAAATTCTCCCATCAACTCCACAATTTTAAGATAATTACCATTGTTTGGCACAAACAGCTTATCTGATGTACCACGCAGTGCTAGGTTTTGAGTAGCGAGGACTCGAATAATGGCAATGAGCCTTTTTAGTACATTTTCCCAGTGCTTAGTGTCCGCTTCTATCTTCTCTTGATGTTTTGCATCTATGGTAGACTTTAACTGTAGTCTTGTACACAGTTCTAGCCAGCTATGGAATGCTCTCTCGTGAGATGGGGTCTTCTCGTGACATGTCAAATTCCTACAGTTGCCAGTTATTTGTTCCTTTAGAACTTAAAGCAGATGCAATAAGTTCCTTTTGGAAAACCTTGCAGCAAAAGCAATATGCAGCATTCTTGCTCTTTGAGTACAATCAGCCACGGTCTCTCCACTTTCTCCTTATTAGGTAGTGTCCGCCAATACTGCATCCGGTGAAAGCTTCTTTTGCGTTCAGACTTGTCTTTTGGAAAGTTGAAACTTTTCACCTGGTGTGGGCCGTATTTTACCAGGAAGTCCCTCAGTTTAATGGTCATATTTGGCCAAAGCCCTGGGTCTTCTAGAAAGGAAGAACTGAAATCAGAGTCACCAGGAACCAGCTCCTCCACCATGCTCACATCCGTTGGACTTTCCTCTTGCAGAACATGTACAGCTTCAGCATTTTGAGGTGCAGATGTGGATGCAGTAGGACTCATTTCACCAGGGATCTCACTATCTGGGTTAACAGTTGGCTCCTCAGATGGAAGCTCCTGCTCCATAGGAGATTTTTCTTGACTCCCTGGCTTAATAAGTTTCAGCATGGCTCCTTTCTGCTTTAGTAAAAAAGCCTCCTTTTTTGCTCGAACCTTTGCATATTGTGCACCAGAAAGACGTATGCGTTTCTTTCCATCAGACATGGCTGCTGTATACTGCTGCCCAAAAAAAATAGAAAACAAAAAAGGACTATGCCACTGCGTATCAGGAGGACAAATCACATGCTACATTACCCCCCCAAATCACTTGCTATTTTGCCTATGTACTTGTGATAACCAGTGACTGAACCTGTTCTATTTCCAGTATTTCCTTCTTTTCTACTGGTGCATAAAATTACACTGCATATTCCAGATGCAGTCTTACCACTGATGCAAAATTATGTTCTAATCTCTTAAGCCTCGTACACACGGTTCGATGTTCGGAAGGGGATTGATTGTCCGTTGACAGACTGTTGTATGAAATTCTTACCGCTTGTACTCTCCTTTTGAAAATTGTTGTCCAATTTTACGATAACAAATGTTATGTAGCAAGGTGTTATGGTTGAAAGCATCGTTAAGGACTGCAGTCTGTGCTGTAAATATGAGCTTGGCTCTCTTTAGTGTTTATCTCATGTTAATTGGTTACAACTTGTTTGGTTCAGTTATTGAGAGAAAAAGACTCAGTTGCAGTAAGTAGCACAGAGACTACATTGCCCACAAGGCCACTGTGCTACCAGAGGGGAGTGCACTGCACAAAGCCTGATGGGAGGACATTTTTAAAGCCAGCGCACCATATAGCACGCTCTCTCTGTACGCCATCTTCAAGCCGGCAGGAGGCCTGTGTTAAGGCCTGCTGTGAGTATACCTAGGCCAGAGAAGCCTGGGCCTACGGAGACTGAGAGCGGATCGCCTAGCCAAAGAGGGATCCCTGCAGAACAGTCTCGTAGATCAACCGGAGGAAGATCGGTCTGCAGCTCGCAGCATCCAGAGCCTTTTGTCCACCACTATCCAGAGGACGGCTGGGTGAAGGACCAGGGGCCTCGTGACACCGAGACACAGACCATTGACGGAGGGTTCCGGACTGAGAGGAAAAGCAGCAAGACAAGGCCTCATCTGGTGAGCGGGCACTTGCCCATCAACTTAGTTAACTGACTACCAGGAGTGTGACAAGCTTCACTTATATTGCGGGTGCTTACATCTCTGCACGTAGGAACTCAACGCCTTGGGGAAACTAGTACCCCTTGTACTGTCAGTCCGTGTGTTTCAAGTAACAGTTCTTTCTGCACCGTATCTTTTGGATTACAAATCTTTATTTACACCAACGTGGCTAGCTGAAGATTACCTGGCTCTTAAAGGGATAGCCATCTGGTTTCCTACCCTTACAAGTGGTTGCTATAGGACACGCATTAATTGAACTATCCACTAGGGGGAGCCATAGAACTGTGATTTTACATATTAATAATAGCTGTTTGTGTCATTTTGTATTCCTGTTGCATTGTGCGAGACTTGGTGGAGAGGTGCCCCAGTGTTGATGTTACCACACTGGGAGATTCCTCCACCAAACCCTCGCTCAGATCTGGCCCTCAGGCTACGTTAGCAGGATCGGATCTCAGAGGTATTTTGAACCAATGGTATTTCCTTCATTGATTTATACAGGGAGCTGTATTATTATTATTATTATTATTATTATTATTATACACGATTTATATAGCGCCAACAGTTTACGCAGCGCTTTACATGCATTGAATGCCTGTTGTATAATCATTATCTCATTTCTTTACCAAGTAAACATATCACTTTTGGTTAAGCTACAATTTGTGTGGAACTCTGTCTTTGCAGCTGAGTGGCAGGTGAACAACACCAAGGTAACATTTACTTTTAATGCCTATATTGTTGTGTATACACCACTGAGGTCCCTAACAGCCAATTGGGGTACTCAATCACATTATTGCCCATTTGTGCCAGAGGGGATTGAGACAAATTCTGGGGGTTGACAGGCAGAGTGCAGGCCCAAAACTAAGCTAGCAGCTCCTACGGGGGCAGTGCTACAGTTAGATGACAGGCTAGTAAATGTTTGTCAAACGACAGTAATGACAAGCTCTTACCTGCTAACACGGTAACAAACACTGGAGTCGCAGACAGGCAGCAGGGTGCAGACAGACGATCCCGCCACAAATATACAGGAGATGGTCAAATGCTGTGTGCAGACAATGATACAGGAGATGGTCAGAGACTGTGTGCAGACAATGATACAGGAGATGGTCAGAGACTGTGTGCAGACAATGATACAGGAGATGGTCAGAGACTGTGTGCAGACAATGATACAGGAGATGGTCAGAGACTGTGTGCAGACAATGATACAGGAGATGGTCAGAGACTGTGTGCAGACAATGATACAGGAGATGGTCAGAGACTGTGTGCAGACAATGATACAGGAGATGGTCAGAGACTGTGTGCAGACAATGATACAGGAGATGGTCAGAGACTGTGTGTAGACAATGATACAGGAGATGGTCAGAGACTGTGTGTAGACAATGATACAGGAGATGGTTTTATTGTGGTAATGACAAGGTCTTACCTTCTAACATGGTAAACACTGGAGCCACAGAAAGACAGCAGGGTGCAGACAGGCGATCCTGCCACAGACAGTAAGACTCTGCCACGCCAGTCGGCTCCCGCATCATTGGGTTTGATTGACAGCAGCGGGGCCAACTGCTGGGCTGCTATTAATCTATCCAATCAGGACCCTAGACACTGGCTGTGGAGCTGGTGTGCTCGTCCCCGTCGTGGGAAAAACCAGGCTCAGGTAAGTAAAAGGGAGGCTGCTGCATCACAGGAGGTTTTTTACCTTAATGCATAGAATGCATTAAGGTAAGAAACCTTGAGACCCCTTTCACACGCCCATAGCGTTGGCGGTAAAATATCGGTAAAACACCGCTATTTTACTGTCGGATTTGTGGCACATTTCACCCACTAGCGGGAAGCTTTTAACCCCCGCTAATGGCCGAGAAAGAGTTAAAATCGCCCGCAAGGAGTGGAGGAGTGGTGTATACAGCGCTCCTAAAGTGACCCAAAGATGCTGCTTGCAGGACTTTTTTTTTAACATCCTGCAAGCGCAGCGCCTCAGTGTGAAAGCTTTTTAGCGCTAAAATGCCTGTAATGCACCTCAGTGTTTTCATGCAGTTTTGTTAGACCCCTTTCACACTGGAGGCATTTTTCAGGCGCTTTTGGGCTTAAAATAGCGCCTGTAAAGTGCCTCCCCTGCAGTCCCAGTGTGAAAGCCTAAGTGCTTTCACACTGGGATGATGCGCTGGCAGGACGTTAAAAAAAAGTCCTGCAGGCTGCATCTATAGAGCGGTGGAGGAGCGGTGTATACACCACTCCTGCCCATTGAAATTAATGGGTAGCGTTGCTAAAGCACCTGCAAAGTGCTTCGGCAGCAGCGCTACATGGGCACATTTAACCCTTTCTTCAGTCACTAGCGGGGCTTAAATGCGCCCCACTAGCGGTCGAACAGCGCCGCTAAAACGACAGTAAAGCGCCGCTAAAACTAGCAGTGTTTTACCATCAATGCCCACCCGCCCCCGTGTGAAAGCAGCCTTAATGTTTTTTTAAAATTGTGTTTTTTGTGCTGTACATACAGGGCAGGCAATGGCATCCTGAGAAGAACATGTGCCATATGTCACCTCTACTGACAATGATCTATCCTGCACAGAGAGGGAGTTGAAACACAGCAGCAGAGGCGGCTCTCTAATTAGGCAAAGTAGGCGGTGGTCTAAGGCCTCGCCCTCCCAAGGGCCTCGGGCCGCCTACTTAGCCTAAAGAGCCGCCTCTGGCTATCCTCATACATCAGTCCTAGTGCAGTCAGCGGAGCTTCCTGCCCGCCTCCTTCAGTGTACAGTCACTCCTCCTCTCTGCTCAGTAACAGGGCACTGCCCAGTTTGTCTCCGCTCCTCCTGTTATTAAAACTCACATAAATACAGCTGGCAGAGACTCACACACAGAGTAGACTGACAACTGCCCTCCCCCCCCACCCCGCCCGCCAGCAAATTCCGTCCGTCCCTTAAGCCGATATATTGTGCAAGGGCCTTGCACAATATATCGGCTTAAGGGATGGACGGAATTTGCTGGCGGGGCGGGGGAGGAGGGCAGTTGTCAGTCTACTCTGTGTGTGCGTCTCTGCCAGCTGATGTATTTTCAGGGCGCAGCTAGCAACTCGGGAGGATCGCCGAGACGAGTCCACACTCCTTCCAGGGCGGAGCTTCCGTGGTGGAGGTGGGGCTTCCGTGGTGGAGGCGGAGCTTCTGCGGTGGAGGCGGAGCCAATTCCGGTTCACTGTCTGTGTGCAGCCGAGAGCCGACTGACTGCTGAGCTCAGCTGAGGATGCTCTGACTGAGCTGTGAGGGGACAGAGCCTTGCAATGTGTAAGGTACATGGGCATGTGGGTGTGCATGCGACTGGGCGGGGGTACATATGACTGGGTGGAGGTACATGCGACTGGGGGTTGTGCATACGACTAGGGGGTGTGTGCATGTGACTGTGGGGGCTACATGTGACTGCGGGGGTGTGCATGTGACTGTGGGGGGCTACATGTGACTGCGAGAGTGTGCATGTGACTGTGGGGGGCTACATGTGACTGCGAGGGTGTGCATGTGACTGCGAGGGTGTGCATGTGACTGTGGGGGGTGTGCATGTGACTGTGGGGGGCTACATGTGACTGCGAGAGTGTGCATGTGACTGTGGGGGGCTACATGTGACTGCGAGGGTGTGCATGTGACTGCGAGGGTGTGCATGTGACTGCGAGGGTGTGCATGTGACTGTGGGGGGTGTGCATGTGACTGCGAGGGTGTGCATGTGACTGCGAGGGTGTGCATGTGACTGTGGGCGACTACATGTGACTGTGGGGGGCTACATGTGACTGCGAGGGTGTGCATGTGACTGTGGGGGACTACATGTGACTGCGACGGTGTGCATGTGACTGTGGGGGACTACATGTGACTGTGGGGGGCTACATGTGACTGTGATGGTGTGACTGTGAGGGGGCTACATGTGACTGTGGGGGGCTACATGTGACTGTGAGGGTGTGCATGTGACTGGGTGGTTGTGCATGTGACTGTGGGGGGCTACATGTGACTGCAAGGGTGTGCATGTGACTGCGAGGGTGTGCATGTGACTGTGGGGGACTACATGTGACTGTGGGGGGCTACATGTGACTGTGAGGGTGTGCATGTGACTGTGAGGGGGCTACATGTGACTGTGGGGGGCTACATGTGACTGGGTGGGTGTGCATGTGACTGTGGGGGGCTACATGTGACTGGGTGGGTGTGCATGTGACTGCGAGGGTGTGCATGTGACTGCGAGGGTGTGCATGTGACTGTGGGGGACTACATGTGACTGGGTGGGTGTGCATGTGACTGTGGGGGACTACATGTGACTGTGGGGGGCTACATGTGACTGTGAGGGTGTGCATGTGACTGTAGGGGGCTACATGTGACTGGGTGGGTGTGCATGTGACTGGGTGGGTGTGCATGTGACTGTGGGGGGCTACATGTGACTGGGTGGGTGTGCATGTGACTGGGTGGGTGTGCATGTGACTGTGGAGAGTGCATGTGACTGGGGGGGTATATGTGCATATGTCTGCGGGGGTGTGTGCATCGGCCTGCTGGGGGCATGCATGTGCCTTGTGTTTACAGTCAGGTCTGCTCAGTCCTCTGCCAGGTGTGCCCACCTGTGATTGACAACCCGGGTCCCCCTGACCTGACTCTACCCAGGGCTCCACTGCGGTGGTCGGGAGGTCCCAGCTCAGTCCAGTGCCAATCCTCAGCCATAGTGGGCAAGGCGCTCTTCATTCTGCGCTGGCACTGCTCATGATCGACTTCACTGCGGCTACCTCTTACTAGGAGCTCTTCCACTATGGGGAGTCCGTGGGGACCTACTGCTGCCCAACAGGGATGATGAGACTTCCGATGTGGTGAAATTTCGCACAGCCGCTTCTCTTCTATGAGGCCGTGTTCAAGGAGCTCTATGTGAGTACAGTACTAAGAGAGATAGAGCACTGACACCAGCACAGCGAGACAGAGCACCGACGCTAGTACTGAACGAGACAGAGCTCTGACACCAGCATTGATACAAAGCACTGACACCAGCACTGAGAGAGCCAGAGCGCTGACACCAGCACTGAGGGAGCCAGAGCGCTGACACCAGCACTGAGAGAGCCAGAGCGCTGACACCAGCACTGAGAGAGCCAGAGCGCTGACACCAGCACTGAGAGAGCCAGAGCGCTGACACCAGCACTGAGAGAGCCAGAGCGCTGACACCAGCACTGAGAGAGCCAGAGCGCTGACACCAGCACTGAGAGAGCCAGAGCGCTGACACCAGCACTGAGAGAGCCAGAGCGCTGACACCAGCACTGAGAGAGCCAGAGCGCTGACACCAGCACTGAGAGAGCCAGAGCGCTGACACCAGCACTGAGAGAGCCAGAGCGCTGACACCAGCACTGAGAGAGCCAAAGCGCTGACACCAGCACTGAGAGAGCCAAAGCGCTGACACCAGCACTGAGAGAGCCAAAGCGCTGACACCAGCACTGAGAGAGCCAAAGCGCTGACACCAGCACTGAGAGAGCCAAAGCGCTGACACCAGCACTGAGAGAGCCAAAGCGCTGACACCAGCACTGAGAGAGCCAAAGCGCTGACACCAGCACTGAGAGAGCCAAAGCGCTGACACCAGCGCTGAGAGAGCCAGAGCGCTGACACCAGCACTGAGAGAGCCAAAGCGCTGACACCAGCGCTGAGAGAGACAGAGCGCTGACACCAGCGCTGAGAGAGACAGAGCGCTGACACCAGCGCTGAGAGAGACAGAGCGCTGACACCAGCGCTGAGAGAGACAGAGCGCTGACACCAGCGCTGAGAGAGACAGAGCGCTGACACCAGCGCTGAGAGAGACAGAGCGCTGACACCAGCGCTGAGAGAGACAGAGCGCTGACACCAGCGCTGAGAGAGACAGAGCGCTGACACCAGCGCTGAGAGAGACAGAGCGCTGACACCAGCGCTGAGAGAGACAGAGCGCTGACACCAGCGCTGAGAGAGACAGAGCGCTGACACCAGCGCTGAGAGAGACAGAGCGCTGACACCAGCGCTGAGAGAGACAGAGCGCTGACACCAGCGCTGAGAGAGACAGAGCGCTGACACCAGCGCTGAGAGAGACAGAGCGCTGACACCAGCGCTGAGAGAGACAGAGCGCTGACACCAGCGCTGAGAGAGACAGAGCGCTGACACCAGCGCTGAGAGAGACAGAGCGCTGACACCAGCGCTGAGAGAGACAGAGCGCTGACACCAGCTCTGAGAGAGACAGAGCACTGACACCAGCACTGAGAGACAGAGCACTGACACCAGCTTTGAAATAGAGGACACTGACACCAGTACTCTTAATATATGCAATACATTTTTATTGCTTGAATAATTTTTTTCCCTTATGGACGTGAGTGGGGCCTCATGTTTAAGTTATGCCTAAGGCCTCACAAAGCCTAGAGCCGCCTCTGCACAGCAGTAACCTTTTTTATGCCTGTTCCCAATAAAATTCATGACACGACCATTGCATCTTGATTAGAAACCAAGAAAACAATACAAATCATTTTATAGTTTGCATTTTTTTAACCACTTGCTTACTGGGCACATAACCCCCTTCCTGCCCAGGCAAAATTTCAGCTTTCAGCACTGTCACGCTTTGAAAAACAATTGCGCGATCGTGCGACGTGGCTCCCAAACAAAATTGACGTCCTTTTTTCCCCACAAATAGTGCTTTCTTTTGGTGGTATTTGATAATTTCTGCGGTTTTTATTTTTTGCGCTATAAACAAAAAAAGAGCGTCAATTTTGAAAAAAAACACAATATTTTTTACTTTTTGCTATAATAAATATCCCAATTTTTTTAAAAAAATATATATTTTTTTCTCAGTTTAGGCCGATACGTATTTTTCTACATATTTTAGGTAAAAAAATAAATAAATAAGCGTATAATGATTGGTTTGCGCAAAAGTTATAGCACCTACAAAATAGGGGATGGAATTATGACTTTTTTTTTTCCTAGTAATGGTGGTTATCTGCGATTTTTATTGTGATTGCGACATTATGGCGGACACATCGGACACTTTTGACACATTTTTGGGACCATTCACATTTATACAGCGAACAGTGCTATAAATATGCACTGATTACTGTATAAATGTGACTGGCAGGGAAGGGGTTAACACTAGGGGCGAGGAAGGGGTTAAATGTGTTCCCTATTAGTGATTCTTACTGTGCGGGGAGGTGACTGACTGGGGGAGGTGACCGATGGTTGTCCCCATGTACAAGGGACACAGCATCGGTCTCCTCTCCCTGACAGGACATGGATCTGTGTGTGTGTGTTTACACACACAGATACACGTCCCTGGCTCTGTGACAGCCGATCGCAGGTACCTGGCGGACATCGCGACCGCCAGGCACGCGCATCGGCACCCGCGTGACACGGTGGGCACAGCTTTTCCCCGATGCGCGCCCGTGGCGGCGTGCATCGCGGAAGTAAACAGGAGGACGTCCATGGATGCCCTCCCGGCAATTGAGCGCCACGCCCGCGCTGTAGACGTCTTTTGTCTATAGCGCGGGCGCGAAGTGTTTAAAAGAATAAAGTTTTGCTTTAAATTACAGGGAAAACATGGGTACAATACAAGGATCATCATCAGCCACATTAAAAATCCCACCTAACTCACCCTTTTTATCAGAGGCAGAGAGGCATCCCAGGCTCAGCTCACACGGTCACTGTCCAGGGCACAGCCACAGCAGAATTCCTCAGAGTCCCACACTGAATTCCATTCCCAACCCTCACGCAGGAGATAGAAGATGGATGAGGTGTGTGGTGGATGAGATGTGTGGGCGGAGCAATATTGATTGGCGCGGAGGCTGAGCGCTGTGAATGCTGGGGTGGGCGCGGCCTCCTGACGTCACTGGTTGCTAGGCGACGGTCGGGACTCGGCAGACACAGTGCAGGAGAAAGCAGCCTTAGCAGCGGCACCACACAGGCACAGCGCACCGCGGCGCCGACCAGCATCCACTCCGCTCTGCTCTGCTCTCTGCCCTGACTGAATGTCACACACTGACTCACGCTGATGAAAATATCTTGCCGGCCGGACTGCCGCCTCCTCCTAAATGCTGCCTGGTACCACGGTCCCATTGGGTCCCATGGTAGGGCCGGCCCTGATTGTAGTACATGTTTTGACAGTTGTATAAAATGACAGCAGCTGTAGATTGAAATGGAAAGGTAATTTTTGATAACATTCAATTACTAAATAGCTTGTGCAGTAATTTTATTTTCTATAATAATTTTTAAATAAAAGTAAAGTTTTAATTTAAAGCAATAATTACACTCAATATGTTCTGTAATTTTTGTAGCCAAAAATAAATATTTTCAGAGCTACCTCTTTCTACAGATTATGTTGGCCCAACTTATCTGAGAGTCTAGTCTACAGCATTAGTGTTGGGATATGTGATTTATATATCCTTCAGACAATGTCATGAATAAATAACTTGATTTCATAAAGCTATGTACGGAGACTGGGACTGGCTTACCAATCTATAGATGCGGTGGATGCATTTTTTTTTCCTAGTCTTTTTTTCCTTTATTCACTCACTTAATGAACTGCAGAGTAACACACTTCCTGACTTAGAGTGACTCCTCTGATCATTTCCGTCCGGATGTGATCGAGGCAGCACACAATTTCCTCCACAGCTCCGTTCCTCCGGCTATTATCCGCTATTTTGGAGCATTTGTTTCAGCCCTTGGACTTGCAACAGGGCAGGGGACTGTTTCCTGACACTAATGATGCCCTCCTCGGCCTCCAAAAAGGCAGCCAAGGCACTCACAGACAATCGGCTGACCCGCTCCATAAAGGACGAGGCTAAAGGCTCCACCCCCACCATCTTGTCTTCCTCGCCAAAAGAACAGCGCGTCAAAACAGCGGCTACGAAGATGGCAAAGGCACAGGGAGCAGAACAGTTGGATCCGGTAGCGGACCGGGTTCTGGCAGTGGATGCGGAGGCAATTACCGGACTGATACTTGAGGCCATTAACGCAAGTAAAGCAGAGCTGATGGGGTGCATAGATCATCTCTCGTCTAAGTGTACTCTGATTAGACACGACTTAGATAAGATCCGGGGTCGCCTGACTACAGTGGAGACGCGGGTCTTGGATGTGGGGGACGCTTCTCACACTTATGGTGCCCAGCTGTCTGAACTCCGAGATCAGGTCCAGGCTCTACAACACAGAGCGGACGACACAGAGGATCAGCAAAGGAGAAATAATGTTCGCATGGTGGGGCTGCAGAGCTCCTGTTTAAGCAGCTGCTATCTTTACAGGACTTGCCCCCGACATACGTGGTGGAGAGAGCGCACAGGGTACCTACTGGCCACAGACCCCCGGGTGCCTTCCCACGGCCCTTCCTGGTAAGATTCTTAAATTACCGGGACCGGACATGATCCTGACCCAAGCCAGGAAACTTCAGGAGCTGCGCTATGAAAACACACGGGTCATGCTCTTCCCGGATATTTCGGCTGCAACACAGCACAAGCGACAATCCTTCAATGAGGTCTGCAGACATCTGAGGGAGAAGGAGGTGAAATGCAGAATGCTGTACCCTAGCAAGCTTAGGGTTCAGTACAAAGGATCAATTTAATTATTCGAGAACCCGGAGGAAGCCTGTGAACGGATGGATAAAGAATTGTAATCTCTTTCTAGCCTGTCTACGGGGCTTCTGCTGGAGATTGTATGTTTTCCTGCTGTTTTTTTGTTCTGCCCTATTTTCTATTACCCCTGCTTACGTATTCCATCTTCTACAAGTTTTCTGACCAAGTATGCCTGTTTTTTGATTCCAGACAGATCTTGGGCTGACGTTTACAATTTTTCTGTTACCTATACTGCACTTTGTTGGGGAGTGGGAGGGAGGTGAAGGAGACCCAGGAGGTTACCAGCGGTTATGATCAAGACTTTCTCCTGACAGGGAGGCTCCCCCATGTCCAGGTTTGGCATGCACACGCCAGTGAGTCCCTGGAAGCCACTCCTAACCCCACCTCGCAAGCTATAATCACTGCGCACTTACCGTATATACTCGAGCATAAGCCGACTCGAGTATAAGCCGAGGTACCTAATGTTGCCAAAAAACTGGGAAACCTTACTGACTCGAGTATAAGCCGATGCCCCACTGTTCCCTAGCTCGCTATTCCCTATTTTACATTGTAAATATTACCTGTAAAGAAGTTGCGGCTGCGGCGTCCATCGTTCAAATTCTGCGGCTTCCATCGTTCGAATTCCGCGGTCTCTTCCTGTTCCTTCCTTGATAGGCGATTCTCAGCAGACACTCTCCGCCTATCACGATCATTCTCTCATCCTCAGTTTTCCCAGCAGACACTGTGTTGGGTGTTCTGCCAATCACAGACGTCTGCTGGAAAACTGAGGATGAGAGAACGTTCGTGATAGGCAGAGAGTGTCTGATGAGATTCGCCTATCACGGAAGGAACAGGAAGAGACGGCGGAATTTGAACGATGGACGCCGCGGAATTTGAACGATGGACGCTGCAGCCGCAACTTCTTTACAGGTAATATTTACAATGTAAAAATTTCGGTGACTCGAGTATGAGCCAAGGGGGGGGACTTTCAGCCCCAAAAAAGGGCTGAAAATCTCGGCTTATACTCGAGTATATACGGTATCTTTATTTTGCAGATTTTTTAGTTTTTTTTCTATTGTTTGTGTTACTCTCCCTTACACATGCGGTTCTTTTCCCTATACATTATTGCTCCAGTATTCCCTGTTTGGAGCACACGGAGGAAGTATGGAACTATCTAAGAAACTGCCGAAATTTCGATTACAGCGGCAGGATCTCACCGCCTGTTTTTGTTATTTTTGTTTGGGGATTAAGCTATATGCGAGACTGGGTTTGTTAGTTTCTGATATATTGACAGGGGAAGGTTTTTCTCAAGTCTCAACTCAATCAAGTATACTACATGTAGGTATAGTTTTCCTAGATGATAAGATGTATGATGCCTTTGCTGGGGAGCTCCTCATGACACAATTATCCTGCCGGTGTATGAATGACAGAACTGCTAAACATGGCGGATGACATTAAGATTGTGTCTTGGAATGTTCGAGGCCTTAACCACAAGTTTAAGAGGGCCTTGATATTCCAATACCTGAAACAGTTCAAGCCACATGTCGTCTTCCTACAGGAGACGCACCTGGATGGAAGCAGGGTCCTCTTTTTGCGAAAACCATGGATTCAAAAAGCCTTGCACCATTCCACGTTTGCCAGAGGGGTCTCTATTTTAATTAGTAAGACCGTCCCCTGCACGATCCACCAGGTGCTCTCCGATCCGGGGGGCAGATATCTGGCGGTGGTGTTGGACATATGTCATTGGAAAATCATGGTGGTCAATATATATGTGCCTCCCCCCTTTTCATGTTCAAGTACTGTATGATCTGTTGGCTTGGATAGCACCATATGCTCATCTCCCTCTGGTTTTGATGGGGGATTTCAATGCCATTCTGGATGCGGCCTTGGATTCCTCCAATCCGAATAAAGGGGGATCTTCTGACTTGAATGGCTGGGTGTCTGTGGCTTGATTTAAGGAGTTGTGGTGTTGGAAGCACTTGACAGATGTTTCTCGCATGTGTCGATCACTCAGATCTTCGGCCAGGATTGATCTAGCCTTCGGGAATGATCTCTTTCTGCCATTTGTGAAAGATGTCTCCTACTTGACTGGGGGGCTAACTGACCATAACCCCCTTTCTCTCACCCTGACATTTGATTCGGGGGTGAGGAGGGGGGGAGAGATGGCTACAGCATGAACAGGTCTCTGTTCAGCTGGAAGAATCAATAAAATTGTATTGGTCTTCTAATGCTGACACGGCGGATCCTCTGGTGGTCTGGGATGCCTTTAAGGCGGTTACTAGAGGGGAGTGTATATCTGCCATTAAGACATCTAGAGTACAGGATGGCGAGGAGAAAAAGCTCTTGAAGCATCGGGAGAGGGAGTGTGAGGAGGCTCATGCGGAATCCCCTACTGGGGCTTCGTATGACTCTCTGCTGGAAGCGCGCCGTACCTTGTCCTTACACTTTATGGGTCAGGCCCGTTCTGAGATGACAAGGAGGGCTCATACAGTCTTTGCAGAGGGGGATAAGAACGGGAAGCTTTTAGCGATGCTGGTGGCTGATTAACATCCAATCACTCACATTCTCGAACTTGGTTGGTGACCACTTGCTTATCATGCAGGAGTTTGACAATTTATTTTTCTCCCTCTACTTCCCCATCCCTGCGTATGACCAGCCCTAGACTCCCTCTTGGGAGATATCCCTATTCCGAAGCTATCGGAGGAAGACATCAATATTTTAAATGCTAAAATAACAGTCAAAGAAATTCAGCATGAGATTTTTGCTTTCCCTCCACATAAAGCCCCTGGCCCGGATGGCCTCCCTGCAGATTTTTATGAAGTGAATGTTGAAATTTTGGCCCCTAGGATTAATTTGCTCTTGGAAAATTGTCATGAACATGACAATTTGCTGGACTCCATGTTAGAGGCCTATATGGTTCTTCTATTAAAGCCAGGAAAGGATCCGACAGAATGTGCATCCTACCGGCCCATAGCTCTATTGAACATGGATTTAAATATTTTAACTAAGGTATTGGCACTTAGACTAGCTACTGTTATCCCTTCCATAGTTAATATTGATAAAACTGGTTTTATGCCGGGCAAGTCAACTGACACGAACCTACGGAGACTCTTCACCCATCTACAAATCCAGCCAGCAGAAGTCAAAACTAGAATAGTTGTCTCCATAGACTTTGAGAAAGCTTTTGTCTCCGTAGATTGGTTGTACATGCTCAGAGTTTTGGAGGTCATGGGGTTTGGGCCACAGTTCAGGAAATGGATATCCATGCTGTATAGATGCCCGAGGGTAGCAGTTCGGTTGGGGTCCTCTGTTTCTGATTTCTTTGAAGTGGGAAGGGGAACTAGGCAGGGATGTCCACTATCTCCCTTCCTGTTTGCCATCGCCCTGGAGCCCCTGGCGGTTGCTCTTAGGTCCTCAAGAGAGATACAGTTCATCAGGGTAGGCACAATAGACGAGTGCCTGGCATTATACGCCGTTGATATGCTACTATTTCTTAGTGACCCGGGTGACTCCTTGAAGGCAGCCTTAGGGATTATGGATCACTTTGCCAAATTCTCAGGGTTAAAAGTGAACTGGAATAAATCTTCAATTCTACCTCTGGACACTGAAGCCAAGGACAGGGCTGACCCGTCCTTGCCGTTGCAGTGGGTCACGTCCCTCAAATATTTAGGTGTTCATATCACAGCAAATGTTCAGGATTACATGTCCCTTCAACTACTCCCGTTGCTAACGTTGTTAAAGCAAAAGGTATAGACATGGACTAATTTACCTTGATAGGTAGGATCAGCTTGTTGAAAATGAAATTTCTCCCTGTAATCCTTTACTTCCTAAGAAATGCGCCTGTATGGGTTCCAAAATCGTATTTTAAAAAGATTGATAGTATTATCTCATCTTTCCTATGGGCACCTAAACCCCCAAGAATAGGCATTAAAGTATTACATGAACCTGGTGATCAAGGGGGACTGGCACTACCAGACTGGCAGAAGTACTACCTGGCGGGTCAGATGGTCTTTGCTCGTAGGTGGTTACTAGCGGATGATGGGGATGCGGCTACGGTGCTGGAGGCGGCCCATCTAGAGTCTTATGAATGTCTCAGATTCGCTCTGTTTAGTGGCTCCAGGTCAGATCTGCCTTTGACGCAAACATTGAAGGGCACAATCAAGGCGCTGGAGGCAGAGGTAAAATTGGCATGTCCTAGCTATGGGGGGGTATCACCTTCGGCTCCTATTTGGATGAATCCAGCCCTGTCTCATTTTTACAATCTTTTGGATCCTATGATATGGGCAGTTAAGGGATTGAAGACGCTGAGGGACATCACATGCTATGGAGAACTGTTGACTTTTCCCCAACTAAAATCAAGGCATGATCTTGCTAACTCGTACCTTTTTTAGATTTCTCCAGGTTAGACATGCATTTCAGATGCAGTTTCGGGAGGTGAGGGTAGAGTCTCTGCCCTCGGCTCTTGAGACAATGTTGTCGAGTGAAGACTTGGCCAAGCCCCTCTCGGCGACATACAAAGAGTTTTTTAAGACAACTCCACTAGCAGTCACCCGGTGCAGGGAGAGGTGGGAGGCGGGGGTCCCTGATGTACAGGGGGAAGACTGGGATGACCTGTGGACGCAACCATTTAAACATCTAGTGTCAGCATGGGATAGGGTGATCCAGTTTAAATTCTTGCACAGGAGTTATTACTCCCTGGCTAGGTTGGCTAAGATCTTCCCTACGGCCTCAGCAGAGTGTTGGAGGTGCTCTCACTCGCCTGTAGACACGGATCACATTTTCTGGCAGTGCCTTCAGGTTCAATGTTTTTGGTCAGATATCACCTCTTGTATTTCAGAACTACTGTCTGTACCGATACCGCTGTCTGTAAGGGTCTGCTTACTGGGTCTTATTGATGACGTGGTGCCATCACGTGCTCTGCGGACTATGCTTAACATTCTGCTGTTCTATGGCAGGAAGGCTATTCTATTAAATTGGAAAAAGCCGGGGGCGCCAGGTTTAACTTTCTGGAAGGGACTGGTGAACTCCATGTTGCCCTATTACAAAGCTATTTATGAAGCTAGGGGCTGTATGAAAAAATTTGACAACGTTTGGCAATAATGGTTTAAATCCAGTACTACGGTAGGATAGTGAGGAGAGCGTAACCAGTGGTAATGCATATCCGGGAAGGACATAGTATCCAGAAAGGGGGAGGGGCTATACTTTTTGCTATTGCACGCCAGGTTATTCATGCACTACATAAGACCTAACCCTGGAAATTGTAAACTGGAAGATCCTTCATGGATGAGCTGTGACTCAAGGGTGGGAAGGGGAGGAGGGTAGGAGGGGCTTTGTGTTAGATAGTTGAACTATGTTAGTTAGGTGAAATGGATTGGGCCATGTTGGCCACGTGTGGATGGTGTCCGATTGACACGTCCAAATGTTGTATGATATATTTTTGCCAAGAAAATCAATAAACAGAATAAAAAAAAAAAAGAGTGGCTCCTCTATCTATGGAGGAGCAATGAAGACACCCTTGGAAAGCAACATTGTGTAGGGAGGGTACTTTGTGATGAGCTAGCAGATTTGAATGTACTTTACATAAATTACTAACAAAAACAAAGTCTGACTCCACTTAAGGCCACTTTCACACTGAGGCGTTTTATAGGCGTTTTTGCGCTAAAAAATAGCGCCTGAAAATTCACCTGTAAACTGCCTCTTCTGCAGCCCCAGTGTGAAAGCCTGATTGCTTTCACACTGGGACGGTGCGCTTGCAGGATGGGAAAAAAAGCATCTTTGGGGAGGTGCGGGAGAGGTGTATACACCGCTCCTAAACCGCCTCTGACATTGAAATCAATCAAAAGGTGCTTTTCAGGTGCCTTTAACCCTTTTCTCTGCCGCTAGTGGGGGTTAAAACTGCCCCGCTAGCGGCTGAAAAGCGCTGCTAAAACTAGTGGCGCTTTACCGTTAACTGGCACCCCCCCCCCCCCTGCCCCAGTGTGAAAGCAGCCTTACACTTGTTAAGCAGTTACTGAAACTTTTTTTTATACTGGAATAAATGGATAAAATCTGACTATTATAATGCACCCCTGTATGTGTTAAATGGTTTGTTTCAACGTTCTAGCTCCACTGCCACTTTTGCTACATAGCCTGGTCTGTTAAAGAAAATAGAAACAATCCTAAAAAGAAAACGAATGCAGCCACCACATTTAAGAACTTGTAGTCTGCAATAAAAAAAAAAAATTCATTTAGGCTTAGCTACACTTTGTAGGATTCTAGGATTCAAGCAATTCATTGTCAATATGCAATCAGATCATACAATGAAATCCAGGTATAGCTCTACACAAAACACAACATGGATACTCACATATCAACATGAAAAAAAATAAAAAATAAATATATATATATATATATATATATATATATATATATTACAGTATATACTATACACAATTATCCTAGCTATTTAACTTACTGAATATAAAAGCCACACCATCCAAGGAAAGAAACGTCAACATTGTATTTTTGAATCTATTTTGTTGTGGAAAATTTTATGAAGATGTATTTAATATGTATTATCATAGTGTCACCCAGTGTTAGTACTTCCGCAACCCGCTCTAAAGAGCTGACTGGGGCAGTCTGAGGCTGGTTGAGATAAACTTCCTGATTTGGAGAAGGGTGTTTGCGGAGTGAGGCCTCTCTGCAAACGCATTATCGGTTTAGCGGATATATGCTCTTGTCATCTCTGTATGCCTGATCAGCATTGAGGTGGTGGCATGGGCATACATCTGCAGATAAGCTCCCCTCATCAGGAACAGGGATGAGCCGAACACCCCCCTGTTCGGTTCGCACCAGAACCTGCGAACAGACAAAATGTTCGTGTGAACTTTAGAACCCTATTAAATACAATGGACTCGAACGTTCGAAATCTAAAGTGTTAATTATAAAGGCTAATATGCAAGTTATTGTCCTAAAAAGTGTTTGGGGACCTGGGTCCTGCCCCAGGGGACATGTATCAATGCAAAAAAAAGTTTTAAAAACGGCAGTTTTTTCGGGAGCAGTGATTTTAATAATGCTTAAACTGAAAAAATAAAAGTGAAATATTCCTTTAAATTTCGTACCTGGGGGGTGTGTATGATATGCATGTGAAGTGGCGCATGTTTCCCGTGCTTAGAACTGTCCCTGCAAAAAATGTCATTTTTGAAAGAAAAAAAGTCATTTAAAACTCACTCGCGGCTATTAATGAATTGTCGGCTCTCGGCAATACATTCAAAAGTCATTGATAAAAAAAAAAAAAAAAGCGTGGGGGTTCCCCAGAATTCAATTACCAGGCCCTTCAGGTCTGGAATGGATATTAAGGGGAACCCCGCCGCAAATTTAAAAAAAAATTGACGTGGGGTTCCCCAAAATATCCATTCCAGGCCCTTCAGATCTGGCATGGATTTTAAGGGGAACTCCACCCCAAATTTAAAAAAAAAATGGCGTGGAGTCCCCCTAAAAATCCATACCAGACCCCTTATCCGAGCACGCAACCTGGCCGGCCGCAGGGGAAAAGGGGGGGATGAGAGAGCGGCCCCCCCTCCCTCCTGAACCGTACCAGGCCACATGCCCTCAACATGGGGAGGATGTCCCCATGTTGATGGGGACAAGGGCCTCATCCCCACAACCCTTGCCCGGTGGTTGTGGGGGTCTGCGGGCGGGGGGCTTATCGGAATCTGGAAGACCCCTTTAACAAAGGGGGCCCCAGATCCCGGCCCCCCCATGTGAATTGGTAAGGGGTACATTGTACCCCTACCATTTCACGAAGAAAGCGTAAAAAATGTTTAAAAAAAACACACAAACACCTTGAAAAAGTCCTTTATTTAAAAAAAAAAAAGCATTCCAGCGGTGAAATCCAGTGTCCCGCAGCGATCCCGATGTCCAGCGCTGTCCTTCATTGGTTGTGCCTGAGCGGACCTGATGGGGAACTCCCTCTCAGTATTTTAAATGTATAGACCCGCCCCTTCTAAAGTTCCCCATCAGGTCCGCTCAGCGGACCAGATGCGGAACATGAGAAGGGGCGGGTCTATACATGTATTACCAAAGTGAGAGCAGTTCCCCATCAGGTCCGCCCCCTCGGTATGTCGGACCCGCCTACGTCATTGGCTTGAGCGGGGAACTTCCTTCACTGTGTAATTTAAATTTACATAGTGAAGGAAGTTCCCCGCTCAAGCCAATGACGTAGGCGGGTCCGACATACCGAGGGGGCGGACCTGATGGGGAACTGCTCTCACTTTGGTAATACATGTATAGACCCGCCCCTTCTCATGTTCCGCATCTGGTCCGCTGAGCGGACCTGATGGGGAACTTTAGAAGGGGCGGGTCTATACATTTAAAATACTGAGAGGGAGTTCCCCATCAGGTCCGCTCAGGCACAACCAATGAAGGACAGCGCTGGACATCGGGATCGCTGCGGGACACTGGATTTCACCGCTGGAATGTTTTTTTTTTTTTTTAAATAAAGGACTTTTTCAAGGTGTTTGTGTGTTTTTTTTTAAACATTTTTTACGCTTTCTTCGTGAAATGGTAGGGGTACAATGTACCCCTTACCAATTCACATAGGGGGGGGCCGGGATCTGGGGGTCCCCTTTGTTAAAGGGGTCTTCCAGATTCCGATAAGCCCCCCGCCCGCAGACCCCCACAACCACCGGGCAAGGGTTGTGGGGATGAGGCCCTTGTCCCCATCAACATGGGGACATCCTCCCCATGTTGAGGGCATGTGGCCTGGTACGGTTCAGGAGGGAGGGGGGCCGCTCTCTCGTCCCCCCCTTTTCCCCTGCGGCCGGCCAGGTTGCGTGCTCGGATAAGGGGTCTGGTATGGATTTTTAGGGGGACTCCACGCCATTTTTTTTTAATTTGGGGTGGAGTTCCCCTTAAAATCCATGCCAGATCTGAAGGGCCTGGAATGAATATTTGGGGGAACCCCACGTCAATTTTTTTTTAAATTTGCGGCGGGGTTCCCCTTAATATCCATTCCAGACCTGAAGGGCCTGGTAATTGAATTCTGGGGAACCCCCACGCTTTTTTTTTTTATCAATGACTTTTGTATGTATTGCTGGGAGCCGACAATTCATTAATAGCCGCGAGTCAGTTTTAAATGACTTTTTTTCTTTCAAAAATGACATTTTTTGCAGGGACAGTTCTAAGCACGGGAAACATGCGCCACTTTACATGCATATCATACACACCCCCCAGGTATGAAATTTAAAGGAATATTTCACTTTTATTTCATTTTAAGCATTATTAAAATCACTGCTCCCGAAAAAACGGCCATTTTTAAAACTTCTTTTTGCATTGATACATGTCCCCTGGGGCAGGACCCGGGTCCCCAAACACTTTTTAGGACAATAACTTGCATATAAGCCTATATAATTAGCACTTTAGATTTCTCCCATAGATTTTTCGAATTTGCCGCGAACACCCCAATTTGTTCGCTGTTAGGCGAACGGGCGAACAGGCAATGTTCGAGTCGAACATGAGTTCGACTCGAACTCGAAGCTCATCCCTAATCAGGAACTGTGTTCATTGGTTTTTGTATTATTATTGTATTATTGTATTCCTTTATGCTATATTTCTTGTGTTGTATTCATGTATTGGATTGTATGGGACATCATGTGATGACCACTCCCATGGAGGTCAGATGCTGTGTCCTCACTTCCTATGGAGAAGGTCACATTCTGTGATGACCACTCCCATGGAGGTCACATGCTTTGGAGTTTAATAAAAAGGCTTTTGAGGGCATTGGCATGGCAGTCTTTGCTGGGAGGCCGTGATGATGAGACCAGTCTGGTGATGCTTCTTGATTTGTATGAATGGGACGAATGAATGGTGAGTGAATCTTAGGTTAACATGCATTATATCACTGAGACGAAATGTGTTACTATTAGAGACACGATATCTGGCTGTATGCTCTGCGTACAGCCTAATTTCGCTAACAGTTTTGGCGGGCCAACGGTAGGACTAATTATGGCCTCTTTGAGCATCAGATCAGCAGAGGGGGAGTATGGATGCACGATCTGATGAGTGGGGAGGCTGTGCTTTGTAAAAGAACAAATTTTTCGTCTTTTTGAAATAATGCTGTAAGTTTGCAGTCTGTGTGTGTATGTCTGTGAATCCGATCGTATGTGTGTGTGTGTGTGTGTATGTCTGTGAATCCGATCGTATGTGTGTCTGTATGTCTGTGAATCCAATCGTGTGTGTGTGTGATTTTGTTGGGAGAGAGATCGTATGCCTGTGAATCTGATCATGTGGGCCTGTGTGTGGATGTCTGTAAATCCGATCGTATGTGTGTGATTTTGTCATGGATCGTTTGTGTGTGTGTCTGTGTGAGTGTCTGCTGTATGAGAGATGTATGAGAGATGTCTGTTGTGTGTAAGTGTGTGTGTGAATGTATGAATTTTGTATGGTGTTTAACTGACTAGATTGAAGTTGTGTAGAGAAGCTTAAAATGGCTGCTCCCATGTGCTTGAATGGGGGAGGGGCGACCAGTATGGTGGATAGTTCTGTGTACCTGTGGACTTTCCAAGTTTCAGAACAAAATTAGGTGTAATATGTTCGTGATCTATATGAAAAATAGAAATGGATAAATTGTGATTTTTACCTTTTGTATGGGACCAAGACACATGTCCTCATAATTGTAAAAATATTTTAAGTAAAGGGTTTGGTTTTAAGTTGAAAATTCCTGCCGCATATTCAAGTGGCCAGGCATTGTTGGAAGCCAGACAATAGTAGCTGATTGTTGAAAGGAATATGCCCTTTGAATGGTTGCAGGCTGTTTTGGATGATAACATTGAGGAGTTATATTTCTCAATGGCTTGTTATGGAAGCTGATGCCACAGTGTGTATATGAACTTTAGGTAGAAAAAAGTGTTGTTTTAATGTTTTATGTAACTAACATTTATTGAATGTGCTGTTTAGTGGCCAAAGGGTTTTAAAATGTTTGTAAGTGTACATGTGGTGTCTCAGGTGTGTGGTTTTGTGGAGAGTGCATTAACCTTGTGGAGTGTAGCTGACACAAATTTTTCAGTGTATTTTTATGATCATTTAGAAAAGTTTCAATGGTGTAGTCAGTCTTTGTGGAGAAAAACATTTTTGGTTTTCTAGTGAAGAGATCCTGGTTTTGGCTGAAAAAACTGCATGTGGCGGCCATCTTGTGGTCTGCCATGCTGCCATGGTCGTCGGCGGCCATCTTGAGAGATGTAGTTTCTCCTTAGCCCGTGGGCCTTCCTATAAGGGGAACACACAGCCACCTTTCCTTTGGGTGTGCTATCATGTGACCGTGCTGTGGCATTCGTCGGCTATTTTGCTGGTGGAATTTCTCAGCTTTTGGGGCAGATTTTGATGTTTGGTGCGAATTGAGTAGTGCGGTCTTTTCTGTGTTGGAATCTGGGGGAGACCATTTTTTTATTTTCCCTTGTGTGGGGGAACCCATGTGGTCTTGTGTTTTATATTTAAGTGTTCATTTGATGTCCCATGTTTGTCAGTTTTTGGCTGGTAGGGAAGTTTGTGCTGATTTTGGCAAAATCAAAAACTACATTGCATGCGTTAATGGCGCCATTTTGTTGTTGTGGCCTGGCTTGTCGGCCATCTTGAGAGGCGTTTACAGTTTGAGATAGGAAGTTCCAGGTTAGAGGTGAGTCGGGAGGAAATAACAAAGACGTTGACTGATCTCATCTTGTGATTTGCCGAATTTATACCTTTGCATGGGACTATTAATCCATCATTTAGTTCTATAATTCAGTATTGTGGTCTCTTTTTTTTGGGTTTTTATTGCATCATCTGGACTTTTATCATTATATGTTTTCTAAACATTGGACATTAATTTTTGGTATCTAGTGCCTTTGCTGAGTGTGCACTGCTTTTTGCACATCAGCCCCTGGATGCTATATTAACATTTGTTCATTGGTGCAGTTTTCTTCTGTTCTATGCGTTTACAGTTTGACCTGTGCACTGCTGGGGAGAGTAGTGAGACACCAGGGTGACATACCGAGAGGCTGTTTTTGTTTAATGTTGAATTCGCTGGTTTAAATTGTTTTTGTAAGCATCACCTCTTGAGGTGAGTAGAGTGGTATCTTGATATAGCACAGTCTTACCCCGAGGGGTCCCGACGCGCTTGCAGACACATGCTGGGGCCCATTTATGGAGGGAATCTGGTTGACCTACCAGCATGTCTTTGGAGTGTGGGAGGAAACCGGCGCAGGGAGAACATGCAAACTCAATGCAGATGGTGTTAGGATGGGGATTTCTCTGTTTTCATGACTTTGCAGTATATGAGCCACAGTTTTTGTATTGGATTTTGTTTTTAAGTGAAAACTCTACTTTACACTGAATTTTGATAGATTGTAAGACTAACTTTAACTGAGATTTTGTACACAGCGGTGTGTGTTGTTTTTATGTTTAAATATTTGGGAGTTTCCCAGAAGGCAATTCATTGTTTTTGAAGCTTGTATTATATAGCCTGCAAAGGAGAAGTGGGGGTTTGGTCAAACTCCTAGAGACATCTTTTTGCAGGAGTTTTGTATTTGAGTCTCGAAACGTGTGGTTTGACCTCCAGGGGATGTGTGGGTCAGGGGGGATTCCCTCCCATTTGCAAAGGGGGGTTTATTCCATCCTTTCCCTTGCCAAGTTTTTTAAATTGTTGAAATATATATGATGTTTAGCCATGGATTTTTTGGTGTCTTGATAGACAAGGCGATGGGGCTAGGCTCCCCCTCCCCCTCCCTCTTCCTGTATGTTGATGTGTAAAAAAAAAACAGTTTGGGTTTTAAGTAGCTGAGCATGCAACAGGAAACTCTTTTCAGCATTTATGTATCAGCAGGAAGTAGGTGGAAGGAAAATGGAAAGCATTTTGGCATTTAGAAAAAAAGTGTTTTATATTTTGTTCCAGTTTTGTGAAGTTTTATACTGTAATACAGTTTTGGGTAGAGAGCAAACAGGGGGGCATCACCATTATTGTAACACCTAGATGCAGGTAGAAAGAAGCCAAAACATTGTTTTGAATAGTGGAGGATTTCATGGTGCTTTGAAGGTTGTCTGACAAACACGTTTACAGGGCTGCCGATAATCGGTTGAAGAGCATGTAAACGTGAGTGGTAGTACGCTAGCATACCGGGAGGCTGTGTAAAATAATCAGAATACGCCGGTGCCAGTACTGTAAAAATGGTCACTAAGCAGTACTGCTCCGAAAACTAGTGCAAGGGTGTCCTGGACGCGGGACACTTCATAAGCGATTCGAATCGTCATGGGTAATGTGCCGTCCATGCGTTGGAGGAAAAAAATTAGGCTCCACACCAGTCAGACAGCTGCACCGCACATGAGGTCTGGGTTTGGGGCTCCGGACATGAGACCCCTTAAAGGAAGACATATCTGGTCAGAGGGTACAATGAGGTGTATTCCTTTGGAAGGTACTTTTGCTGGAGGTACGAGACCCCAGAATAAAGGTACCTTGGATGTAGTTCAGCTGTGGCTTCAGAAATCTGTAATGATGAGTGTTGATGGAGGTGTAGTACACGCTTTTGTGATTCTCAGAGGAGGAACGGTGGTTAAATTCTCATGCCCGTTTGATTGAACTTTGTATGGCTGGTCCATACAAGGTTCTCAAGCTGCTCTCATGTTTTTCCCATTGTATTTTTTTCTATTGCTGAAAGAGTGAAGGTAGAATTCTGGCTGTTTATGTTTTTTCATTTTTGTTTTTGGAAACTATGAAGTATCTCCCCCACATTTGTATCTGAATGTTTGTATGTAGTAACGTGAATATGTTCGAACTTACCGCGGCGATCCTCCGATGCGTCGCGGCTGTTGTATTTTTGTAGGAACGGGAAAAGTAAGGGTTACAGAGGGTTTTGTTTGAATCGGTTTTGAAAGAATGTCATCGACAATTTACCAATGTACAGGAATGTCATTATTGTTTACCATTCTTTGCAGGTTAAATATGAAGGATAGAGTAATGATTTTGCTTATAAGTATTTTTCAGATCCAAAGGAGCTTCTGAAAGTGTATGTACACAGAGAGTAGGTGTATGTAGACAGCTGTACATATGGATAAATACATGAGTCTAAGGAGGTAAAAGTATCATAGGCTATTTCATTGTTTCTTTTTTCCTGCACCACGCATTTCTTCCTTCAGTTTCTAATGAGGAAGAAAATGGGCTGAGAAGTGATAAATGTAAGAATGACAGCTTTTTTCTAACTGATAACGTTAACCTCTGTAATTCTAACCAAGTTTGTGCCAAGACTGTCTTTCTTTGATAGAATTTGAATCGGCAAGCAGCAGTCTGGTGAAGTAGGTTCCCATCCCAGATGCTAAGAACCTTTTGTCAATGGTTCCAGGTATTGTAAGCCACGCACAGGTTATGCAGTGACCACAGTCCTGATGTCTGGGTTATTGTCATATGAGGGTTGTTTAGAGGTCAATCAAAACCAGAGTCGTACTTACCTCATTAGCTGTCACTTACATTCTCGGCTGATGGGGTGGGTGCGATCACTGTTACATGAACTTCAAAATGTCCACCACAGAGTTCACGAGTCACTCCTGGACCCTGACACAATAACCAGTTTACATTCTTTCCAACCAGGTGACTGGGTCATTGTAAAAAAGCTTGAGGGATGAGACCACGCCAGCCACTGCAAGAAGCGACTCAACCACACCAAAGGACTGAGTAGTATCTTTGTTTATTCATATTTTTGTTGTTTAGTAAATTTAAGCATGGGTAACGATGAAAAGCATCCCAAGTTATTATTTAAAGTGTATTTCCTGACTAGCTCAGAAAGCGAACAGGACCGATTGCTAGGTCTGTTCTGAGTCTCCACCGAGTTTAGTACCCAGCGATGACAGCGGTACATGCCATTTATGATGTTATTATGAGTATGAGGAGTTTTGACAAACTGGTGAGGACTCCAAACAGACACTTGTCAATGAAATCTAACGATGCATTTTTAGAGGGTAAAATTGGTTAGTTTAAATAGCTCTGCCTCTTGTCGGTTTGGGTATCTAGGCAGCCCACAAGTGTGTTTGAACTTTAGTTTGGTGTTTATGTGGATCTGCAGCTTATAAGATAATTCCCCCAAAGCAAGAGGTTCATGCGTGATGGTAAAGCTGTCCCAGCATCTTATGTCGCGGCCAATCGAGAGGATCTGATGGCGCGAGAAATTAAGAATGGCAGGGACAGCTAGAAGGGAATTGTTCACCAACCCCGACCAGGTCTGGGCATGGTTTCCTGGATGTACAAGGTGGGGGAGGCTCGAGCTTAGGATACAATTGAACAATTCTCATCCATTAAGGATAGGATTCTTCATGTAACTGTTGAAGCCAGAGCTATAGCTAGTGAAGGTTAGGAGCCATTTTACGGGTCTGGGAGTCTATGGGGATCAAATTTTTATTTTACAGCGGATAGTGGTTAAAGGAAGTGGGAATATATATATATACTCATGTCGGTTTTATTTCTATTCTTTCTATGTCGTGACGAGGTGCTCCTGTTGCCTGATTGGACGCGTGACCAGAGCTTCCTTGATGAGACGCCCCGAAGCCGGACCCACGTACAAGACACAGAGGATCACAGACGGATCGGCGATTACTACAGCGCACCATGTCGTGTCCTCCTTATAAGTCATGCTCCTGAAGAACAGTCTACATGTCAAGCCGTGTTTTCCTTTTTATGAACTCGTATGGACTGTAAGGACTGATTCATTTCCAGGTGTAAGAAGGCATCGAAATACACGTGGGAGCATATGACAAAAAAGGGAGGACTGTTGTGGAAAATTTTATGAAGATGTATTTAATATGTATTGTCATAGTGTCACCCAGTGTTAGTACTTCCGCAACCCGCTCTAAAGAGCTGACTGGAGCAGTCTGAGGCTGGTTGAGATAAACTTCCTGATTTGGAGAAGGGTGTTTGCAGAGTGAGGCCTCTCTGCAAACGCATTATCGGTTTAGCGGATATATGCTCTTGTCATCTCTGTATGCCTGATCAGCATTGAGGTGGTGGCATGGGCATACACCTGCAGATAAGCTCCCCTCATCAGGAACTGTGTTCATTGGTTATTGTATTATTATTGTATTATTGTATTATTGTATTCCTTTACGCTATATTTCTTGTGTTGTATTCATGTATTGGATTGTATTGGACATCATGTGATGACCACTCCCATGGAGGTCAGATGCTGTGTCCTCACTTCCTATGGAGGAGGTCACATTCTGTGATGACCACTCCCATGGAGGTCACATGCTTTTGAGTTTAATAAAAAGGCTTTTGAGGGCATTGGCATGGCAGTCTTTGCTGGGAGGCAGTGATGATGAGACCAGTCTGGTGATGCTTCTTGATTTGTATGAATGGGACGAATGAATGAATGGTGAGTGAATCTTAGGTTAACATTAGTGTTGAGCGAACCCGAACTGTAAAGTTCGGGTCCGTACCGAACTTTAGCTTTTTCCCGAACCCGAACCGAACCCGGACTTTGCGCAAAAGTCCGGGTTCGGGTTCGGCAATCTAATTACGCATTTAGAAATGCTTCAGGGGCCAGCCAATCACCTTTTGATTAGCTGGTGTGCCCTTAGAGGCCATCATAGCCATGCCTACTAATGGCATGGCTGTGATTGGTCAGTGCAACATGTGACCCAGCTTCTATATAAGCTAGAGGCACACAGCACACACGTCACTCTGCTTCAGAATAGATAGGGAGAGGATCTAGTCTGCTGCTGCTGCTTTTAGGGAGAGATAGAAAAATACATGAGTTAGTCCTGATTCTGGAATCTGAGGGAAAAGATAGAGACAGTGTAGTGTAGGGCCAGGTTCCTGTTTTTTGCTTTTAGGGAGAGAGATATATTATATATGAATAGGAGTCCAGATTCAGAGATATAACTCAGCGATCTGCATAGGTTTACCTGTTTGTGTTGCAGTGCAGTCTTTTTACACTGCTATGAGCCCAGTGTCAGAGAAAATCTACCTTTTATCTGCAAGCTCAGTGCACCAGCACTGCATATATTACGTTGAGAGATACACCGTTTCCATACTGTGGGTGTATTCTGCTCTTGGAAAAAGATCCATTTAGGACAAAAAAAAAGGCACTTTATTGTGCTCTTTTCCAAAAGACCCATTGGGCAAAAAAAAAAAAAAAAATTCCATTTTATTTTGCTCGTGTAAAAAAAGACCCGTTTAGGGCAAAAAAATAAAAATAAAATTTGCACTTTAATGTACGCTTGCAAAAAGAGCCATTTAGGGCCACAAAAAATATTTTGCAGTGTGTTATACATATGTGGAGGTGTGTGAAATAAACAATTTATATATAGTTTTCTTCTACTGTGCTATACTAAAAAAACACATTTTTTTTGAATAGCATTTTCTGCAGTTCTGTAGCTGTGCGATTCAGCGGTTACGTACTGTGGGTGTATTGTGGTCTTGCAAAAAATGCCATTTCGGGCCACAAAAAATATTTTGCAGTGTGTTATACATATGTGGAGGTGTGTGAAATAAACAATTTCTAAATAGTTTTCTTCTACTGTGCTATACTAAAAAAACAACATTTTTTTTGAATAGCATTTTCTGCAGTTCTGTAGCTGTGCGATTCAGCGGTTACGTACTGTGGGTGTATTGTGGTCTTCCAAAAAACGCCATTTAGGGCCACAAAAAAATATTTCAATTTTATAAAGTCAATGTCCACACCAGCTGAAATTACAACTCTTATTCTCTCATGGCAAAATAAAATGTACTCGGATAGAAAAGGTTAGAGCAAAGAAACAGGACAGCTTAAAGCGGAGTTCCGCCCAATTTTTTTACTTTTTTTTTATTCCACTCCTCACCCCCTTACATGCCACATTTGGCATGCATTTTTTTTTTGGGGGGGAGTGGGGGCTTCAGTAGGAGTGGGCCTTCCTGTCCCACTTCCTCTTTCCGCCCTGGAGCCACCTAGGCGATACGTCATATCGCCTTGTGGCGGCTCCTCCCTGTAGGCGATCACCTGGGACGTGACAGGTCCCAGGCGATCGCCTGTCCACGCACAGAGCGCTGCGCCGTTCGCGCATGCGCAGTGAGTGCCCGGCCGTGAAGCCGAAAGCTGTCACGGCCAGGTGCCCACACTGTGAATGGACGCGCCGGCGGAGGAGGGGGGAGAGGAGCGGAGCTCCAGGCGGCGCGTCGCTGGACAGTGGAGCAGGTAAGTGTATGTTTATTAAAAGCCAGCAGCTACACTTTTTGTAGCTGCTGACTTTTAATAAACATAAAAAAAGGGTGGAACTCCGCTTTAAGGTGTGGAGGAGGTCCAGGCACAAACGTAGCACATACACTTCACTGCTTAGGTTTCTCAAACAGTTTTAGGTGCACGGTCTCTGCCACAGACCTTGAGGTTGGTCTCTGCCACAGACCGGGTGTACAAGGCCCCTGCCACAGACCTGGAGAACTTTGGTCTCTGCCACAAACCAGGGTGTATAAGGCCCCTGCCACGGGCCGGGTGAATAAGGCCTCTGATACAGTCAAGATGACCTTGAGCTTCTCCTTCTACGAACCTAGCCCATATCAAGGGGAAGACATCTCTCCAGGGAGTCAACAGACCCTTCCTTCACCGTGACTCCCGCATCGGTCCATCAGAATGATCCTCCCTTCCCTGGAACAGGGTCTCCTACACGAGGCGGCACCCTAAGACTCCTCAACCCTTAGCGGACTCCAGACGAAGGCCCTGGACTTCAGGCTTTCCTCCCACACCTAGGCCTCCATACCCAGGGCAGCAGGAACTCCAGGATAGTACCTCACCCCGGGCTAAAGGTACCCGAGATGGAACAGGAACACATGCACCCAGGCCGAAGGCACCTGGGCGCGGACCCCACTGAACATCAGCCCCCAGGCCAAAGGTCTGCCCCTTTTATATGCTCTCCCGGCATGCACAGCAGGTTCCCCGCCCCGCTGTACTACTGCCAAGAGGGGACACAAAAGGCACAGCACTGTATCGGCGGTTCAACCCTAGCCTACCATGGCAGCGCCACCTGTAGGCCGCAGGGAACTGCACACCAATACTGTCCCCCGAGGACAAAATGGTCCATGAATCCTACAGAATTAGGGTGTTTTGAGCCTATTTACCACTCAAACACTTCCCTTAAATTTAGCACCCCGCTACATTTTTATTTCAAAGTATTTTATTTTCCCACTAGCTTATCCATTAAATTGAATAATTTATTCCAGAAAGGGCGTATTCTGGGGCATTCCCACCATATGCGTGGCATCGTGCCGTTGAGTTTCTGAGGTTCTTAATGACTTCCTGTACCTCTTCTGCTGAAAAGGGGGCCTCCAGCATATTTTTTTATTTTTTTTATGTTATTTTAAGTTATTTCCCTATCCACATTTGTTTGCAGAGCACTTGCCATGCTCTTAACAACATTTTGCTGCCATTTGCAGCCCTCTAGCCCTTTCCATTACTTTTTTAGAGCCTTTTTAGTCCTTAGAAGTCCGGGTCCCCATTGACTTCAATGGGGTTCAGGTTCGAACCCGAACTTTTTTCCGAAGTTCGGCCGAACCCGAACATCCAGGTGTCCGCTCAACTCTAGTTAACATGCATTATAGTAACACATTACTATTAGAGACACGATATCTGGCTGTATGCTCTGCGTACAGCCTAATTTCGCTAACAGTTTGTATGAGCGCCAGTGCTCCTATAACAGAAGGACAACATGAGAAGGAATGAGTTAGTAAGAATGAAGACTGTTGCAAAGCAAGCCAGTAAAAAAGGACATCCTGAAATGGATGTTATACAGTATGTCCTGTTCTTTGAAAATAGGTAGCCCTGCAAACAAAGAAGATAACTTCCATTAACCTTTACAGGAAATCAACTCTTTCATGCCAACATTTTTTTTTTTTCAATCAATTTTTATTGAGTTTGAAGAGAAAGTATACAGCAATAAACATAGTTGCAGACGCAGCCGCTGTAATAACAATGAACAGTGGGGGGTATCTTGTTGAAGTAGTCGTAAAGTATAGTATGACACAGTTAAAGAATGGGGGCACTCTTGGTCAAATCTTATAGCACCACATCCCATATAATTTGAAACTGGAAAAAGGGGGGCAGTGGGCATACTCAATACCCTGGGATTTTCAAATACGGTGCTAAATAGAGATTGACAAAGGAATCAGAACTTAAAAAGATTGAATTTTATTACATGACAAAAACAGAAAATACATAAAATAACATAACCATCCTTGAAGACGTGTGACTCAGTGATCAAAGGTGCAATTGCTAGGTCGCCACTCTACTAGTTTGCTATAAATAGCTTCCTCAGGAGTGATTGTGACAATAGCAGATTATACTGAAAACACAGAATACATATGGTTAACATAAAGGATGGTTAAAAATTAGTGAGCATAAACACATAACGTTATTTAAATTACATCGCGGAAATTGCCGCATCAATATTAGCATGATAGTAAGGAAAAAATATTAACATGCATAATTGATCAGGACCCATACTGAACACCAAACGTACATATGTGTACATATGCACTCACCAGTTTGCAGAATAACTCATTTATAATAAACGGAAGAAAGATTCTCTCAGAGCCACAAAATTTGAGCGAAACGGCGTTGTTCCACTACTCCACTCAACCACCTGGCAGAATCCAGTGACCCACCTGATAGTATTTGCAACCATAGGGGTATTTAAGCAAAAATGAAATGAATACCTATAGGAATATGAATAAAATATGTTATGTACCAAGACTGCACGAACATATTCTATTTTATTAAAATACAATAATGTAGAGATTAGCCTCTTACCTTGGTAGAATAAGTATTGAGGTGATATGCCAATAAACTATTGGTAAGGATCTGGCGCCTAAGTTACTCATAAAAGGAGAATACTGAAGCTGAGGTGTTTAAATGGGGGATGGACAGGCCAGCGGGAATGCACATCAGCCAAAAAGAAAGATAGGACACATTGGCAACTATCTGTCAGCTATTGAAAAAGAAAGAAAAACATATATACCAAAGTAAGAAAGATGAGTCAGTGGAAAAAACAAGGATCAAAAGATCAAGTGGCGAATCATCCATGCAATACCTTACCTGGATAAATATGCATCAAACATAGTCCAGCTGGAAAAAGTGCAACCAGCCCCTTGGTATGGGGAAGGATCGTGGCAGAAAGTAAGCGGCGAAAACCGCGCTTCTTATACCCCCACCGCGGCAGCGTCTGACCTCATCGCCGCGGTGCGGACGTCTACTCGGAGGTCCATGCTTGACGCAAGCGCTGTCCATAGGGTTGGACTGGCGCATGCGTCATGGAAGCGGCCAACCGGAGTGGCTCATCACACGTCAGAAGACGTGTGTGCTGAAGCCCTCTGTGCGGCTGAAGTCAGCCGCGCCGTGGACGGCGCTTGCGGCGCTTGCGTCACGCATGGACCTCCGAGTAGACGTCCGCACCGCGGCAATGAGGTCAGACGCTGCCGCGGTGGGGGTATAAGAAGCTCGGTTTTCGCCGCTTACTTTCTGCCACGATCCTTCCCCATACCAAGGGGCTGGTTGCACTTTTTCCAGCTGGACTATGTTTGATGCATATTCATCCAGGTAAGGTATTGCATGGATGATTCGCCACTTGATCTTTTGATCCTTGTTTTTTCCACTGACTCATCTTTCTTACTTTGATATATATGTTTTTCTTTCTTTTTCAATAGCTGACAGATAGTTGCCAATGTGTCCTATCTTTCTTTTTGGCTGATGTGCATTCCCGCTGGCCTGTCCATCCCCCATTTAAACACCTCAGCTTCAGTATTCTCCTTTTATGAGTAACTTAGGCGCCAGATCCTTACCAATAGTTTATTGGCATATCACCTCAATACTTATTCTACCAAGGTAAGAGGCTCATCTCTACATTATTGTATTTTAATAAAATAGAATATGTCCGTGCAGTCTTGGTACATAACATATTTTATTCATATTCCTATAGGTATTCATTTCATTTTTGCTTAAATACCCCTATGGTTGCAAATACTATCAGGTGGGTCACTGGATTCTGCCAGGTGGTTGAGTGGAGTAGTGGAACAACGCCGTTTCGCTCGAATTTTGTGTCTCTGAGAGAATCTTTCTTCCGTTTATTATAAATGAGTTATTCTGCAAACTGGTGAGTGCATATGTACACATATGTACGTTTGGTGTTCAGCATGGGTCCTGATCAATTATGCATGTTAATATTTTTTCCTTACTATCATGCTAATATTGATGCGGCAATTTCCGCGATGTAATTTAAATAACGTTATGTGTTTATGCTCACTAATTTTTAACCATCCTTTATGTTAACCATATGTATTCTGTGTTTTCAGTATAATCTACTATTGTCACAATCACTCCTGAGGAAGCTATTTATAGCGAAACTAGTAGAGTGGCGACCTAGCAATTGCACCTTTGATCACTGAGTCACACGTCTTCAAGGATGGTTATGTTATTTTATGTATTTTCTGTTTTTGTCATGTAATAAAATTCAATCTTTTTAAGTTCTGATTCCTTTGTCAATCTCTATTTAGCACCGTATTTGAAAATCCCAGGGTATTGAGTATACCCACTGCCCCCCTTTTTCCAGTGTATAGTATGACACACACAATGGTATCAGTGTCATACATCTAGTATACACGTTACAAGGCATTGACCAAGCTGTGGATAGCAAGCAAACTAAGATAAAATAAAATAAAGAGAAAAATCTCTTGTTTCAAGGCCCATAGTGTAACATACATATTACATTTTTGTAATTGGGGGACCTTGGACCCATGGAAAGACACTCTCCTCTGTAGATTTTGATTTAACCAGTAGGAGGGGAAATGTAAGAATAGAAGGAAGGACTAGTGAAGAAATAAGGGGTAAGGTGGGGGTGTGGGTGCCCTAAGTGGCCTTTAGTCGGCCCGTCTCCCGCCCGAGGTGTGAGTGGACAACTATGCTTGGTGCCTCTTGTATTCATCTGTCATGATGAAATGCAACCAACAGGACCATGTGTTCAAGAATTTAGAGGGGGTATCTTTCTCTTGATGTATAAGTTCCTCCATTTCTGCGATTTTTTTATTCATTTAAGCCAGTCTGCAATGGTCGGGGAATCCGATGATCACCATCGAGCTTGGATGCATAACCTAGCTCTATTCACAAGATGCATGGCTAAAGAGCATAGGTATGTCTTTTTTTGACATTGTGGAGTGGTGCAGCAGAAATTGTGCCGGTGAGTATTCTAAAGCGAAAGTGGTGATTTGATTTGTGAGATGGTGAACTTCTGTCCAGAATGATTGTATTTGAGGGCAGGACCACCAGATGTGCAAAACCGATCCTAACTTTTCATTACAATGCCACCACTGGGGTAAAAGTGTAGGTGAGATTTTATGTAGCTTAAGGGGACTCCTGTACCATGCGGAAAAGATTATCAATCTGTTTTCTTGCGTGTAGACATTTACTGTCCCCCTGTGGATATATGTGTAGATATTTTCTCACTCAGGTTTTGAGAGATCTAAGGATAGTTACTGTTCCCATCTACGGCTTGCTATATTCGATTTAGGGTCATGGTCGACAAAAAACATAACATACCAACATTTTATTATTCAATCTAAATGTTAAGAAAGTGTGCCTTATAAAAAAAAATTGTAGTTCAGTTTTACTGGCCCTTTAAATTGTGAATGAAATATGCATTACGTTAATACATGGCTCGATCCTTATGTACCTGGAGAAACAAATTTAAATAAAGCAATTTATTCATAGCAAAGTAAAAAGCAGGCCTCAAAAACCTCTTATATGTTTTGCAGCAGCTTCTGATAACCTTTAATTGACCTGAAAACTATAAATCTCTTGGCTGCTCTTTATTTTGTTATATTTTAATGAAATTCATTCTCTAATGCAGCAGCACAATTAAAAACTGTTGCCCTTCTGAGATCTGACACAAGAGTCAATTCAGTGGCACAGTAAAACACACAAGTGAATGAAAAGTCCCACTCTTAAGAGCTCCCTGCTCACAAATCAGAATTTCAATTGGGCCCACATAAAGACCTGCATTTATAACAGCCAGCTTTCCTATAATTACCAGTGATAACACCAGGGACAGAGAATGTCCTTTAGAATGCAGCTGTAGGCGGGCAACTGTCTATCTAAAATGTAATGCAGTTTAATCATTTGTAGTTCATGATGTGATTCAACAGAGCAAGCAGTTTTCACAGATTGACATGTGAGGTGTTGTAATTCCATCTGCCTGATACTTTATGATCCCATTTAAGCCGTTTTAAGCCTAGGGTACTGTAACTAATCTAGATTTGTGAGATGTAGTGAAGGCTCTATGAAAGCTAAGCTTCCGCCATTCGGAAGTTACGATACATATTAAGCAATCAGATAGATTTGACTACCACAATATGGCAAATAAGTGTTTAGCTCTCTTGCCTTGCAGCACCAGAGTATTGAATTCTATTGATAGGAATATGATTTGCATGAAATTTGCATGTTCTACATGTGTTTTGGTTGCCTGCTGCAATCCAAAAGTTCAAGGGGAAAGTATATATTTTTCTTTTTTTTTTCTTTTCGTTGCCAAGCTAAGCAGTGCAGTGCTTGTTGAGTTCCTTTAAACAAAAAAGTGAACCATGAAAAAACAGCATGCGAAAAAAGTGCACATGGGTACAGAAAAGGTCCAACCTCCACAGAGGAAAGACCTGCATCCCTGAACCAAGAACCCTTCCCAGGCACAAGGCTCCTTACAGGGTCAAAGAACTCGAGTCTACCTAGGCTGAAACCAGATGGATGCTGCTGCTTAGTGACCTGCCAAAGAAGGTCCTCTACGTACTTGGTGGACTTGTCAAGGAGTATTTTCCCTTGAGGAAGCCACATGATCCCTGTGGCGTAGCGCCTAGGGGAGGGGTGAGAAGATGGCAAAGCAGCTGTTCCCGGAAGTAGAACTTTTACTCTGTATAGATGTGTGACAGGAGGGTCACTTTGGACACAGGGTGAGCCAGGAAATAATGGACATTAAGAAATATATCTTGGGCTACCTAAAATGGGTCTGTAATATTTATCCACCATATCCCCAAGGATATCTGTAGAGGACTATTTACTGTTTCTGAACTCAACAGGTTAATTGAGAGATACTGAGGTGTTCAGCCTCAATCACCTGTCTAGTGTAATGCTAATGAATTCCAGCTTCTAGAAGACCTGTTCGTTGTTTGTGGTGATGTGGATTGGGGAAATTAAGTCTGTCCTTGTGTGTATTGTAAAGTATCAGACAGTCTGGTGAATATAAAGGTCATGCATAGTCATTCAAACATAAAGGGGATTATTAGAACCTGTTGTCTCCTAGCAGACGTCAAAATAATGTGTATTGGGGCTTGTTATGTGGTGGGTGGAGCTGGGCCACTGTTCATGTTAAACTAATGTGTATTGGATGTATATAAAAGTTACAATGTTTTTTCTCAATAAGTCATTCGATCCTGGAAGAGACAGAGTACGTCTCGTTTCTTCTGGTAGGATTAATCTTATAGGAAAGGGTCGCCTGGCTGTGGAAGATTGGTAGCGAGTGGGTGTCCAGGAGAGGGAACATCTTATACGGCGTTAACCCCCTTCGTATTTGGGGTGCCGTTACAAAATCTATGAACCATAATCCCAAAGAAAATAGGGGTTCAATGTCCGTGAACCTGGGGCCCCGGATCAACCTCTAGAGTCGTAAAATAGAAGTAACCCATGGAGAAAACAAAACATAAAGGTGGAAGTAAATTAGGTACCATAGGAAAAGCAAATTAAAAGAGAAAGAAGGCATGGTGCATAAGGTGGAGCCCGAGGCCAGGAATGTAGTGGGATTGATATAAAGAGAATACACTCCAAGAAGGGGGTCCCTTTCCTGTGTCAATTGGGAGAGACCCATGAAAAATCCTCAATCTCAATCAACTACCGGGTAAGTGGAGGCTTTTTGTTTTCTTTAGTGTGAATGTAAACCGCGCCTGAAAAAATTATTCTCTATAAATGATCAGCACAGAAGTAGGGATCCCTAAGGTCTGGTTGGCATAGTTGATGATGCCAGTGTGCCTAGAAACACTTACTTATAGCTTAGTGTGAGTGCAGACCAGTGAGGAGGACAATTAAACTTGAGTACAATATACATTGTTACAAATGTAGTTTGCTAAACGGAGCCTGACTCACCAGATAAATGGTGCCGTACCTAGAATAAAACACTGAGCATGGCTTGATATTTTAAATGTTTTCAGTCATTATGCAGTGTTTAGCATTCATTGACTTTTTACCTTTTGTTTTTACATGCAACATTTATTAGTAAACAAGCAGTGAATGTTTGATAAATGTAGATTTACATGTAGGGATGAGCCGAACACATCCCTGTTCGGTTCGCACCAGAACCTGCGAACAGACCTAAAGTTTGCGTGAACTTTAGAAACCTATTAAATACAATGGACTCGAATGTTCGAAATCAAAAGTGCTAATTATAAAGGCTAATATGCAAGTTATTGTCCTAAAAAGGGTTTGGGGACCCGGGCCCTGCCCCAGGGGACATGTATCAATGCAAAGAAAAGTTTTAAAAACTGCTTTTTTTTCGAGAGCAGTGATTTTAATAATGCATAAAGTGAAAAATAAAAAGTGAAATATTCCTTTAAATTTCGTACCTGGGGGGGTGTATAGTATGCCTGTAAAGCAGCGCTTGTTGCCCTTGCTTAGAACTGTCCCTGCACAAAATGTCATTTCTGAAGGAAAAAAAGTAATTTAAAACCACTCGCGGCTATAATGAATTGTCGGCTCCCGGCAATACAGAGAAAAGTCATTGATAAAAAAAAAAAAATGTGTGGGGTTCCCCCCAAATTCAATTACCAGGCCCTTCAGGTCTGGTATAGATATTAAGGGGAACCCTGCATCAAATAAAAAAAAATGACGTGGGGTTCCCCCAAAAATCCATACCAGACCCGTTATCCGAGCACACAAGCTGGCAGGCCGCAGGAAAAGAGGGGGGGACGAGAGAGCGCCCCCCTCCTGAACCGTACCAGGCCACATGCCCTCAACATGGGGAGGATGTCCCCATGTTGATGGGGACAAGGGCCTCATCCCCACAACCCTTGCCCGGTGGTTGTGGGGGACAAGGGCAGGAGGCTTATCGGAATCTGGAAGACCCCTTTAACAAAGGGGACCCTCAGATCCCGCCCCCCCCCCCTATGTGAATTGGTAAGGGGTACATTGTACCCCTACCATTTCACAAAGAAAGTGTAAAAAAAAAAAAAAAAAACACACAGACACCTTGGAAAAGTCCTTTATTAAAAATAAAAAATAAAAAACACATTCCAGCGATGTAATCCAATGTCCCGCGGCGATCCGATGTCAATGTGTCTTTATTTTTTAATTTTTTTATTTTTAATAAAGGACTTTTCCAAGGTGTCTGTGTGTTTTTTTACATTTATATTTGGGGGAACCGCACGCATTTTTTTTTATATTTGCGGCAGGGTTCCCCTTAATATCCATACCAGACCTGAAGGGCCTGGTAATTGAATTCGGGGGAACCCCCACGCTTTTTTTATCAATGACTTTTCTATGTATTGCCGGGAGCCGACAATTCATTAATAGCCGCGAGTGAGTTTTAAATGACTTTTTTTCCTTCAGAAATGACACTTTGTGCAGGGACAGTTCTAAGCACGGGAAACAAGCGCGACTTTACATGCATATTCCCGAACACCAGACCCGAACCCGAACATACAGTCAATTGTTCGGGTTCGGGTCCGGGACCCCAAAACCCAAAAGTTCGGTATGGACCCGAACTTTACAGTTCGGGTCCGCTCAACCCTAATCGACAACCTTTGCGGCTGCCAGCTTGTAGTTCTTAATGAACGAACTACCAGGGTGTTTTGGAGTGCTCGAGTAGTTAATTGAGTCTTCCTGCCTTTGTGAAACTGCCTGCCCCTATGATGTTCTGGCAAAGAACTTACACTAACAGTCTGTAGGAGTCCTGCATGGCACCCGCAATCTGCCGATCGTGGTGCAATGCTTTCCAGGCTCCTACAAAAAAATTGTAAATGCATTTTTTTTTTCTTCCCAAAACAATTTATTGGAAACGTGCAGTTTATAATGCAACAGAAAGACATTCTAATGCCATGTACACACAATCGGAAATTCCGACAACAAATGTTCGATGTGAGCTTTTTGTCGGAAATTCCGACCGTGTGTAGGCCACATCGGACATTTGCTGTCAGAATTTTCGACAACAAATGTTTGAGAGCTGGTTCTCTATTTTTCCGACGGCAAAAGTTCCTGTCGGAAATTCCGATCGCGTGTATGCAATTCCGACGCACAAAAAAACACGCTTGCTCAGAATCAAGTAGAAGAGCCAAACTGCCTATGGAACTTCATTGATATTGGCTTGTCGTATGTCTTGTATGTCACCGCGTTCTTAACGTTCGGAATTTCCGACAACATTTGTGTGACCATGTGTATGCAACACAAGTTTGAGTCAACATTCCGTCGGAAAAAAATCTACGGTTTTGTTGTCAGAATTTCCGATCGTGTGTACGCGGCATAAGAAGCAAAAAGGTTCCAAGAGTCAGATCGAGGTCAAAACAAAACAGAGTAATCGAAGATTGGGTTCTATGTACGTTACATCTTACAGAAACATTACAGTGTGCGACTAAGAACAGACATCACTAATGAACAAAACCACATTAACTGTATAATTTTATAAAAGAGAAGGATTCAAAAAATGTGCACTTATTTTTTATTTTATTTTCAAAGTGAACCTTTCCTTTAACCACTTCCCGCCCGGCCTATAGCAGAATGACGGACGGGCGGTAGTTTCGTTATCCTGACTGGGCGTCATTTGACGTCCAGCAGGATAACAGCCGCCACGCGCCCGTGGGGGCGCGCATCGTGGCGATCGGTGGTGCGGTGTGTCCGGCGGAGGCTCTTTACCACGTGATCAGCCGTGTCCAATCATGGCTGATCACAATGTAAACAGGAAGAGCCGCTGATTGGCTTTTCCTCACTCACGTCTGACAGACGCGAGTGAGGAGAGCCGATCGGCTGCTCTCCTGACAGGGGGGGTATGTGCTGATAGTTTATCAGCGCAGCCCCCCCTCGGATCACCGCACAGTACCACCAGCATGCCGCCCAGGACCACCAGGGATAGGCATCCACACTGGACCACCAGGTATGCCCCCTAGACCACCAGGGAATGCCAATCTGTGTCAACGCAGCTGCCAGTAAATGCCCAGACAGCTGCCAACCAATGCCCACTCAAAATCCCTGCCAGTGCCACCAGGGATACCCATCAGTGCTGCATATCAGTACCGCATGTCAGTGCCCATTAGTGCCCATCAGTGCCATGTATCAATGCCCAGCAGTGTCGCCTATCGATTCCACCCATAAGTACCCACCATTGCAGCCTTTCAGTGTCCATCAGTGTCGCCTATCAGTGCCCACCAGTGCCACCCATGGGTGCCCATCAGTGCCGCCTATCAATTCCCATCAGTGCTGTATATCAGTGCCACCCAACAGTGCTGCCTACCAGTGCCCATCAGTGCCGCATATGAGTGTCCATCGTCAGTGCCACCTCATTGGCGCCGCCTCATCGGTGCTGCTTTCTCAGTGCCCGTCAGTGCCGCCTTATCAGTGCCCATCAGTGAAGGAGAAAACGTACTTATTTACAAAATTGCATAACAGAAAATGTGGTTTTTTTTATTTGTATAGCAAAAATTTAAAACCCCAGAGGCGATCAAATACCACCAAAAGAAAGCTCTATTTGTGGTAACAAAATTATAAAAATTCTGTTTGGGTGTAGTGTAGCATGACCGTGAAATTGTCATTTAAACAGCGACAGCACTGAAAGTTGAAAATTGGCTTGGGCAGGAAGGGGCGTAAGTGCATGGTATTGAAGTGGTTAACATAGTCTGTTTTTACACATTCCTATCAGTTCTGATACAACATGGATTACAATCATCAGTCTGCTGTCTCTCATTCACACAATCTATTATATAGAGAATTTTACAGACACCACATTATTCCTTGATAGATGCCCTGTTGGATGTGGCTACTTTGTAAGCCTGTAGATATTATTATGATCTATAATTCACTTTTCAAGTTTGGATGAAACTGGAGCTCCACACTTGCCCTTTTTAAGCACTTTGTGCAATTGATCTATAGCATTAGGCTCAGTGTAGATGTACAGTACAGGATTTGCAAGCCTGAATATCACCACACTTTTTTTTTTATATTTATTTCTTCTTCAAATTAGTGTACTAACCTCATCAATTTATTTTGGCTTTTTGGTTTTTGTTTATCTGATTTTGAAGCACACTCCCATTATTTGTCTTGCATTTCCAACTTCGTAAAATGATATTTGAAACATTATCTGTTGATAACAATATATCCTCAGGCACCTTTGTTGCTATGTTGGCTATTTACTATCTTTTCAACAGCTGTTCTGAAATTAAATACTGTACCTAACTGAAATTATATACGGTACATATATTTCATTATAGGATAACCTTTTGATGTTATAACCATTGTATATTGCCTTGTGAGACATTTTAATGGGTATTTTCTTCTACCATTTTTTTTGCAATAAACATATTTCTCTAATGTACACAGGAGAAGATTTACTAAAGATGGTGCATACAGAATCTGGGGCAGCTCTGCATACAAACCAATCAGTTTCTAGGTTTAAAGCCTCGTACACACGACCGAGTTTCTAGTCAAAAAACGACAAGAAACTTGCTGGCAGAGCTTTCGTGCCGAGTAAATCGGTCGTGTGTACGCGGCTATCAGGTTTCTCGTCAAGAAAACCGACAAGAATGTTGACGAGAAAAATAGAGAACCTGCTCTCTATTTTCTCGTCCGGATTCTCAATTTTCTCGTCGAGATTCTCGTCAGCATGTTTCTCAACGAGAAAAGTGTGTGTGTGTGTGTGTGTACACTTACCTGTCGCCGTGGAAACCCACGCATGCTCGAAATGACTTTGACGCATGCGCGGTAGCTTCCTAGGCATAGGTAGGGTGTAGCAAGATGGCGGCAACCGCATCGAATGTGACGAGCGCACGCTCGTCGTAGTCGATTACGTCACCGCGTTCGCTCCATTCAAAGAACCGCGGGTTCTTTGAATCGAGCGTGTGTACACTCGGCCGGAACAAGTTTCTTGTCCAAGAATCTCGTCAAGAAAAACGACGAGTTTTTTCCTGACGAGATTCTCGGCCGTGTGTACGAGGCTTTAGGCGGGGTTCACACTGGGGCGACAAACACTCCGACATTGGGAGCTCATGTCGCATGACGTGTGAAAATCAATGTTTCCCTATGGGAGCCGTCTTAACTGGTCCGACACATGTCGGTACGACTTTGAAAATGCTCCCTGTACTACTTCGGTCCGACTTTGATCCGACTTCAGCCCATTGACTATCATTGAAGTCGGATCAAAGTCGGACCGCAGTCTTGCATGATCCAACTTTGGCATGCGACTTGTGCTGTGCTGCTCTTGAGGGGGAGGTCCAGGCCAAATTTTAAATAAAAAACCGGCATGGGTTCCCCCTCCAGGAGCATACCAGGCCCTTGGGTCTGGTCTGGATTTGGAGGGGAACCCCTACGCCAAAAAAACGGCGTAGGGGTCCCCCCAAAATCCAAACCAGACCCTTATCCGAGCACGCAACCTGGCAGGCCGCAGGGGAAGAGGGGGGGACGAGAGAGCGGCCCCCCTCCCTCCTGAACTGTATCAGGCCGCATGCCCTCAACATGGGGGGTTTGGTGCTCTGGGGCAGGGGGGCAACCTGCGGCCCCCCACCCCAAAGCACCCTGCCCCCATGTTGATGAGGACAGGGCCTCTTCCCGACAACCCTGGCCTTTGGTTGTCGGGGTCTGCGGGCGGGGGGCTTATCGGAATCCGGGAGCCCCCTTTAATAAGGGGGCCCCCAGATCCTGGCCCCCCACCCTATGTGAATGAGTATGGGGTACATCGTACCCCTACCCATTAACCTGGTGGAAAAAGAAATGTCAATAAAAAACACACACAGCTTTTTAAATTAATTTATTGCACAGCTCCGGGGGTCTTCTTCCGACTTTGGGGGTCTTTCTTCTGCCGGGCCTCCGCTATCTTCTTCCAGCTCTTTTGCTAGCCGGGCCCGGTCTTCTCCGTTGCCTTCTTCTTCTCCCGCTCTCCGGTTCTTTCTTCCGCCGGGCCTCCGCTATCTTCTTCCAGCTCTTTTGCTAGCGGAGAGGCCCGGTCTTCCCATCGTCTCGTCCGGCTCTCCGTTGTCCTTCTGCACTCTTCACGAAAACACCTGCTAGGGGAGGGGACAGATCAGCTAAAGCTGCAATGACATCACAAAAAAAAAAAAAAGTCTCCAAATCGCACTGATATAAACAGTACTGCGATCTCAGGTCGATTTACATAGCACTCTATGGATGTTAAATCGACCTGAAATCGCAAAAATGTAATACAAAAACCTCTTGGAAATCGCTAGTGTCTTGTGTCGCACCAATTAGCACATTTCCCTTGAAATACATTGGGTGCGACTTCAGGTACGATTTTTAAATCGCATGTCGCACCTGAAATCGCACCAGTGTGAACCAGGGCTAATTGTGAAAACTTAATTGAACAAGCTGAAGTAAGAAGCTGATTGGTTACTATGTACAGCTGCACCAGATTCTGTGTTGATCCGTTTTAGTAATTCTCCCCCACAGTCCTTAGTTTGCATTGTTTTGAGGTTATATACTGAGTGTTTATGCCCAATGCATTTTAAGACAAGTCAATTTTGTTGTTTGTTGTTCAAATTTTTTATTGAAAGAATGAATCACAACAGGATGCATCAAAGAGAAATCAGACACTGTAAACGTGCCACACATAATGTTTCCATAGCTGGGCCTCAGCTGTCAAATGTTTGATGTTTCCGCAGGGTAAATCATGCACTGTATCCTATAATTTGTGTCCTCTTCCACAGTTCTGACAATCCAGAATATTTGTGGCTGTTGTCTCTCTGAAATAGAGCACCCCAAATTTGTCATTTTTTTCTGTTATTATAATGAAAACCTGTCAGGTCTCTCCATATGAAACTGTGACTTAATAAAAGAGCTTAAAGAGAGAAAAAACTATCCCTTCTGAGTGATTAATATACATTGTGGGGATTTTAACAGACTTTGTACCAGATTCCTACTTTTGTTGCTCAGGAAAAAATAGCCGTTCGATGGGGAAAAAAAAAAAAAATTACTTCTTTTTTTTTTCTACATACTGTCACCAGTCAGTGTACTTGATCACCGCCAAACTAGTTATATGATATCACTGTACTCCACTGGTGACAGTATGTAAAAAAAGAAAAAAAAATGGTGACACTTTTTTTTTTTATTTCTTCACTGTCCAAATAATTGTCCTAAAAAATTACAACTTCAAAAAACTCACCATGCCTCTTCCTAAATACCTTGGACTACTTGTCTACTTTCCAAATAGGGGTCATTTGTGGGTATTTGTACTATGCTGGCATTTTAGGACATTTTTGGGTGTCAAGAAATGAGCTATGATTGATAGGATTGAACATATTTCAGATATATATACCAGCCTTTTTCAACCAGGGTGCCTTGGCAAAATACAAAGAAATTGCCCAATAACTGTATAAAAGCCAGCGGGTGGATCAAGCCTGCCTATTAGTTACTGTACACAAAGCCACAAGTTTTCATTGTGCACCATTACAACCTTCTAGCCGGCAGTGTCCTAACAACCAGTTATATCATAATTTAATAAGGAGTACGTTGTGCACCTGCCCCTCCCCTGACCCTCTCCTTCAGCCCCAGGGTCATATTAGCTGAGTCAGGGAGAGAAACCTATGGAGAAGAGAAACATTGGAATACTAATCAGTACCAGTTTTGTTTTTAAAATTTTAGAATGGGGTGCCTCGAGATTGTGTACAAATTTAGGGGTGCCTTGACTGAAAAAAGGTATAGTTTGTAGACTCCATAGCTTTCCTTCAGATTAAATAATATACACTGATTTGGGTTATTTTCACCAAAGAAATATAGCAGAATACATTTTGACCTAAATTTATAAAGAAAGATTATTTATTTGCTAAATTTGAAATAAAAAAAAAACACTTTTTTATTTTACTTTTATTTAGCAAAAAATAAAAAACCCAGTGGTGATTAAGTACCAAAAGAAAGCTCTATTTGTGTGAAAATAATGATATCCATTTCTTATGGGTACAGTGTTGCATGACCACGCAATTTAATGTCATTCAAACTGTGACAGCGCTGAAAGCTAAAAATTGGCCTGGGCAGGAACGGGGTAAAAGTGCCTGGTATTGAAGTGGTTAAACAGGCTTTTTTTTAACATTTATTTAGCCAATATGTAGGTGATCAATGCATTCACCATACACTCCATATGTAGGGAAATTATAGTATTAACAGCCTGATTATCACAAAAGGAATGTGTGCTACTACACCTTCCAGAATTGTATTTGATAAAGTAACCTGCAAAGGTGGCCAACCCAAAAAATATATAAAATATATTATTTATAAGGAATATGCATATATATATATAGAGAGAGGGGTATAAATGCATATATATTTCTCTGGGCCCACAATATTATCCCAACTTCACCCCTACTCCCCACAATGGGTAAATAATACGTATTCTGCGCCAGTGCTCAGCCTCTCTTTGGCGCAAAACACAGTGGAATTAGTTGGGTAGTAGGGATCAGCTTTATGTTCGGGTCGAACATGAGTTTGACTCGAACATTGGCTGTTCGCCCGTTCGCCGAATAGCAAACAATTTGGGGTGTTCGTGGCAAATTCGAAAGCCGCGGAACATCTTTAAAAGTCTATGGGAGAAATCAAAAGTGCTAATTTTAAAGGTTAATATGCAAGTTATTGTCATAAAAAGTATTTGGGGACCTGGGTCCTGCCCCAAGGGACATGTATCAATGCAAAAAAAGTTTTAACTGCCGTTTTTTTCGGGAGCAGTGATTTTAATAATGCTTAAAGTGAAACAATAAAAGTTAAATATTCCTTTAAATTTCGTACCTGGGGGTGTCTATAGTATGCCTGTAAAGTAGCACATGTTTCCCGTGTTTAGAACTGTCCCTGCACAAAATTTAATTTCTAAAGGAAAAAAAGCAATTTAAAACTACTCGCAGCTATAATGAATTGTCGGGTCCCGGCAATACAGATAAAAGTCATTGAAAAAAACGGCATGGGTCCCCCCCAGTCCATTACCAGGCCCATTGGGTCTGGTATGAATATTAAGGTGAACCCCCAACCAAAATGTAAAAAAAAATGCGTGGGGGTCCCCCCAAATTTCATACCAGGCCCTTCAGGTCTGGTATGGATATTAAGGGGAACCCTGCGCCAAAAAAAAAAATGGCGTAGGGGCCCCCCTCAAAATCCATAGCAGACCCTTCAGGTCTGCTATGGATTTTTTTTATAAATTGTTTATTTATGTAAATTTTTATGAGGCATTACAAGCATATATCACAATCAGCAAATATGAACATTGTACAACTTGCATGTGCAGACATAAAGTTACATAACAAGGGTAGAAAACAAGTCGTTCGAGTGAACCATTAGACATTGTAAGGGTCACGTAAAGGGGAGGTAATGTGGTATTTAATAGCATATCAAGATATCATATTAACACGAAGGCAACCAGTGATGGGAACTGGAGCTAAAATTTCCTGAACATACAGTGTGATCCTAGAAAGACCATTTCCCTATCTCGGTGTGAGGGTCTAGTATTCCGAATTATTATATTCCGATGTATCCCATTTTTCCCAAATGACCTCAAATTTTGGTAGTGCATCCTCTATGATTGCCGTGATATGTTCCATTTTACGAATATCAGTGACCGCAGAAAGGAATTGCGTAAAGGTAGGTGGAACAGTGGAACGCCAATGTTGCGGGATCACTCGTTTAGCTGCTAGTAAGATGAATGTCAGTAGTTTGTTAATAGTTTTGGTGGTATTCCGAAGAGGTAAGCCTAATAGCAGGTGCATGGGTTGGAAAGGGATCTGGATCTCCAATATCTTTTCCAGCAAGGCATGAACATTGGTCCAAAAGGGGGACAAAACAGGGCATTCCCAAAATATGTGGAAGTGCGAGCCCACAGAGGAGCCACACCTCCAACAGTGACTAAATGGAGCTAGTTTATGAGTTGCTAGAAATTCAGGGGTCCTGTACCAAAACATTAAGATTTTGTACGCCGTTTCCCTCTGGGCCACGCATCTGGAGACTTTGGAGGTAGCATCCCATATCGTCCCCCACTGAGCTATAGAGATAGGACTATGAAGGACCTGGGCCCATTTCCTCATATATGAGTGGGTCTGTTCAGAAATGTGATCAATGCTCTGGAGGATTTTGTAGATGCAAGATATTTGTTGAGGTTCATGTGGGCCATACGAGCATAGCTTTTCAAATTCTGTAGGAACCACCAGAGTCAATTGGGGTGATCTAGATACAAAATAATGTTTTACCTGCAAGTAAGAAAAGAGTAGTGTGTTCGGTAAGTTATGTTTGGCTTGCAGTTCCGAAAAAGGGAGTAAAGTGCGTGTTACTGGATGCACCAGATGTCGCAATTGAAATATGCCTGCCTGGGTCCACGGCATCATGGAGTCATAGGATAAGCTGTCGGGAATTTCTGGGTTAAATAAAATGTTTATCAGTGGGGGGCATTGGGAAGATAGAGCATATTTACTTGAGCAGCGTTTCCAGATTGAGAGTGTGAATATCATAGGGCTCAGGCAGATCTTCCGTATTTGAGACGTAAATTTATCTGAAGAGGGCCAAAGTAGACTACATGGGTGTGCAGGGGAAGTAATATTTATCTCGATTTCTGACCATCTGCTTGATGCATAGCGAGATGTCCACGAGGAAATGACTCTGAGGTGAGTAGCATAATAATATTTGATTACATCCGGTGCCCCCAGCCCCCCACGTGAGCGGGGAGCCAAGAGAACCGAACTGGCAATCCTGTGGGACTTGTTATTCCATATAAAATTCAGAAAGTTCCTATGAAGTAATTTAAGTTGGGTCAATGGGATTGCTACAGGGAGTGTTTCGAAAATATACAGCAGCTTGGGGAGAATAGACATCTTCAAAACGTTGATTCTACCAATTAGAGAGACAGGGAGTGTTGTCCATTTTTTAAGTAGTTTGTTGATGTCTGAGAAGAGGGGGGGGGGAAATTTTCTTGGTAGAGAGTGGAGTACGATCGAGATATATGTACACCGAGATACTGAAGGGACTGTATGCACCATCTATACTTGAAGTTGGTTTGCAGGGTTAGAAGAAGGTCAGCCGGAATATTAATGGGTAAAGCTTCGGTTTTAGTCGGGTTAATTTTGAATCCGGAGATATGGCCAAAGATTTGTAAGGTTGAATGGAGAGAGGGGAGAGAAATGTGTGGGTGGGTAATTGTCAGCAGCACATCATCTGCAAAAAGAGATAATTTGTATTCCAGACGCCTCAACGTCACTCCCCTAATGTCTGGGTGGACGCGTATGGCTGCTGCCAAGGGCTCAAGGCTTAAAATAAAGAGCAGGGGCGATAGTGGGCAACCTTGCCTAGTACCGTTGCTAAGGGGGAATGACGCCGAGGCGTGGGAGGCCAACTGTACCTGAGACGTAGGAGTAGAGTATAGTGCTTTCAATGCTTGTATAAATGGACCCGAGAAACCAAATCTTGAGAGTGTAGCGAACAAAAACGACCAATTCAGGCGATCAAACGCTTTTTGTGCGTCTAAACTGAGAATTATAGCCGGTCGTTTGGTTTTGATCAGGAGGTCTATCAAATCTATGGTTCGTCTAGTATTGTCCCCAGCATGTCTGGATGGCACAAAACCGACTTGGTCTCTGTGGATTAGTTTGGGGAGGAGCAGGGACAGTCTGTTGGCAAGTATTTTTGTAAAAATTTTATAGTCAGAATTTAGGAGAGCAATGGGGCGGTAGTTGTCAGGTAAGGATGGGTCTTTCCCTGGTTTGGGGATCACCGTGACGAACGCATGTAGAAATTGAGCGTGGGGGATTTTTCCGTTCATTAAAGAGGCATAGAGTTGTTTCATGTAGGGTAAGATGGTGGGGAGGAATTTTTTATAGTAGGAGTAGGGAAGACCATCCGGCCCTGGGGTTTTATTAGTCGGTAGCTGTTTGATAACTGCAGTGATCTCTTCAACCAACACGTGTGCGTTTAGACTTGAGCGATCGTCAGGGGACAGAGTGGGGAGCTTAAAGGAGTCCAAAAATTGTTAAATTTATCTTGTGTGAATTGAGTGGTCGGGTCTGTGGATAGGCAATTATATAGTTTCTTATAGAAGTCTCCGAATACATTAGCCATAATTCTAGGGCAATATGTGGGCTTACCATCTTGTTGTGTTAAGAAGTCGGGTAAAGATGAATGGGGCCGTGGTTTCAGCATTTGGACAAGCATCCTATGGGGTCTATTGGCAAATTCATAAAATTTTTGCTTTGCCCAGAGCATGGATTTAGTGATTCTTGCCGAATCTAATGTTTTGATACGATTCCGTAGTGCTGTTACGACTCTGAGGCCCTCCATCGTGGGGCGTCCGAGAAGTTTTTGTTCAGCTTCTAATAACTGAGTCAGTAAAGTCGATCTCTGCAAAACACGGTCTTTTTTAAGGCGAGATCCAGTTGCGATGCATTCACCTCTGAAGAACGCCTTATGTGCCTCCCACAGAACAGAGATCTCCGACACTGAGTCTTTATTTATCTGAAAATATTCATTCAGTTTGTCTTGTAGTGGTAAATGGGTCTTAGATGAGTTTAGGAGTGACTCATTGAGGCGCCAGTAACATCTCCTAGGCGTGGGTGAGGACAATAAGAGGTCTATAGTGATGGGAGCATGGTCAGACCAAGTAATTGGGAGAATGTTGGCGTAGACCAGGTATGGCAATAGGGGTGCAGAGATGAAAAAATAGTCAAGTCTCGTGTACAGCTTGTGGGGTGGAGAAAAGAAGGTGAACTGTTTGGCTGTCGGGTGTTTTACCCTCCAAGAATCAAACAGTCTATTTGTTCTAATTAGTTTGCGGAACGAGGAGGAAGATTTATGTGCCTGTAGTGGAGGTTTGTCTTGAAAAAGGGTGGCCCTATCCCTAATTGGAGACATGCACAAGTTAAAATCACCCCCAATAATCTGAAAGGGTTGGGCATATTTGTGTAGTTTGTCAAAGAAAGTGTCAAGAAAACCAATTTGGCCTGTGTTGGGAACATATACATTCGCTAAAGTGAAAGAAGTATTTTGGTGACCACAGTCCAGGAGGATAAAGCGACCTTGGGGGTCCAAATACGAGGATTTCACCTGTATGGTGGATGAGCGTTTAAGGAGAATCGCCACTCCAGCTTTTCCAGAGGGAGAAGACGCCACAAAAGTTGTGGGGTAGTGCTTAGAAGCAAATTTGAAAGAGCCCCCCGCCCTAAAATGTGTCTCCTGGACCATGATCACCTCAGCATTAGATGCTTTGAACTCTTTAAGGGCAAGCCAACTCTTCCGGATGGAATTTAGACCTTTAACGTTACATGAGAAGACACTAACTGCCATAGGTGCAGAGTGGGGAAAAATCTGACATTACATTCGTGTAAAATGCATTAAACGTATACCATATTGTAGACAAAAGACTTCGCACAATTGTATGTTTAAACCCATATAGAAAGGACATGGGAATAAAAACATAGAAACATTTTCTGAGCAGTTCGAAAAATAGACCTCCGTGCAACCCTAACGATATGAAAACATGTAATATAACATACATTCGTGAATAGAAGATTCTAACGTAGGTAAATATGGGATCAAAAAGGATCCCCAAAAAACATGTGAAAACAAAAAGAGAAAAGAGTAAAAAAAAAACGACATACCATATAGGTAGAGTGCCCGAGGAGAAACTCATCTCCGAGGGGTTATGATCAAAAAAAAAAAAAAACACGACCATACTGGGGGAAACACAGCAGCCCGCATGGCCGAGCTAACCGGCCTCAACCTGATCCGAAAAAGCAAATGTAGAAAAAGTCAAAGTTAAGTGGGAACCGTAGAACTGTAGTTGTCCCTGAGGGCAGGCGCCCATGGGTGAACAAGTAGAAGGGGGAAAAAACCCCGGTCTCTGAGCCCAGAGACTTTTCAAAGGGATTGTATAGGCCCAACTTCAGGGCCTCTGTGATTTAAGTAGATCGGGGGACAGGAGAAAAAGAATCACATACCAGACGTGGGGGTCCATGGATGCTTCAGGTGGGGCCTTTAGAAGATGTGTTCCCTTGTGGGGTGCATGTGGTTTTTCTGGGTCTGTGACGGACCGGGGTCCACATCTTCCCGGGTGTTGACAGAGGTCTAGAGGATGGAAATTGGGCTTGCAGATCCTCCTCAGGAACAGGGGGAAGTCCCAGGCTCCTGACAAAGGACTCACCTTCCTGGAGGTCCCTCAGGGTGTGTTGCGCGCCATCCTTGGTCACCATCAGACGAAAGGGGAAGCCCCATCTATAGGGTACGTGGTGGCGCTGTAAGTGGGCAGTAATAGGGCGAAGGTTGCGTCTTTTATTTAACGTTATGGGCGATAGGTCGCTGAAGATTTGTATCTTTGCCCCCCTAAAGTCCACTCTAGGTTTGTTTCTCGTAGCGATTGTCAGGGCCTCTTTACTTTCGTAAAAATGAAAGCGAACTATGATGTCCCTGGGATTAGCACCCTGAGGAGGTTTAGGGGCCAGTGATCTATGTGCTCTGTCGAAACGTAGATCAATGTCCGGAATATCGGGTGCCAGGGAGTTAAACAGGGCTAGCAAGTATGGCCTAATGTCCTTGTCAACAACAGACTCAGGGACTCCCCGTATGCGGAGGTTTTGCCTACGTTCTCTGTTCTCGAGGTCTTCTTGCTGCACCTGCAGTTGTAGTACTGCATTCTTTAGGTTAGCATTCTCCTCCTCTAAGGCTTGTACATAATTCACCACCTCATCCAGTTTTGTTTCAAGGGTGTCTGTTCTTTCCCCTAGCTGGTCAATCTCCCCTCTCAGTTCGTGAGCTAGTTTATTAACCTCCTTTGCAACGTTGTGAGTAATACTCTGGAGCAATGTTTGCAGTTTCAGGTCCAGGACATCTACAGTTACCAGGGACGTCATTGGAGAGTGCTGCGAGGAGCTGTTGTGTGAGAAGGCAGGGGGGTTATCTATAAACAATGAGGGATCGACCAGCGGGAGTGCGTCTGGCTGATCTGCAGCTTCTGTCGTAGAGATTGAGTCCGGGGACTGCGGCCTAAGCAGGTATTTTTCCATGTGGCACGCGGGTTGCGATGCGGCCTGTGAGGATCGTGTCTGGTATATGCGCCTCTGGTCGCCGATCTTACCCATATAACGTTCGGCAGGTAGCTGAGGGGTTCTCGGTTCAGTGGGGATGGCTCCCGGAGCAAAAGTCTCTAGTGTAGCGGAGCGGGAGCTTCGGATGCAGGAGGTGAGGCCGGGGCTCTAGTCAGATTCGTTCGCCATCCTACGAGCTGCGTATGTGCCCCCCACCATGTCTTTTAGTACATCCTATCTCGTGTATCGTAAGTTAAAGATTCATTACAGGACTGCAATAATGACATGAACTTCCTGATGAGGGGGGTGCGGGACCATCAGAGTAAGAAGAAACCAATTAGGAACCCGGGAGAACAGGTTAATGTGGCGTAGCAAGATGGCCGCTCCTAGGAGTATAGTGATGCAGAATGCAGCGTCTTTTGAATTTAGAAGTAATGAGATCTAATGAAGGGGATTGAGCTTGGTAGACCAATCTGCTGGGTAGTTCAGGAGCCTCTGAAGTATGACTTGAAAGAATACATGGAGCCCCAATTACACTGCTGTTGAGTGTAGCAAGATGGCCGATTCAGGTGTCTATGGGGACAGGTACTGGATGAACGCTGGTGTTAGACAAGTTCTCCCACCCTGCAGCCTGGGTCTCCCCCCGTGCGGCCCGGATGTTATTTTGGGGTTTGGTTGTGGATTATGGGGGGATGGAGAGGCTATTAGTATGCCCAGGGTGCAGCAAGATGGCCGCCGCTCACCTCAATGCTCAGTACGCCGTCTGCCACAGGATGCCTCTGCCGGCCCTCGGACCTCCTCAGGTCTGTCCCGTTAGGCCAAGGAGGCTTGCTCGGGTGTATCCTGCGGTGCTCACCGCTCGCCTCGCGGTCGCGATACTCGAGCGCTGGGGATTCGGAGCCCCCGCAGGCCTCAAGATGGCGGCGGGGCCCTCGCGGAGGGAAGCAGCCCAGACGGCTCCCTCAGCCGAAGACAGGGCCCAGGATGGGGGTCTGGGCGGATGCCAAGTGGAGATCCCGGCCCTCAAATTCAGACCGAGCCGGCCGCACTACATGCCCGCGGGGGCACAGCCGCAGGAGAGGCTGGGGATTCAAGGCCTCACTAGGCCGCGTGGAGCAACGACCCCCCCAGATGTTTCCGGGATCCGGCTCTGCCTCCAGGTAGTCTCAAGGCAAGAGGATGGGTGGCGGGTAGGGACGGATGGCGGTCCCTTACCTCCAACAGAGCTGGGGTCCGGATCCTCCGGGAGGCTTTAGGCCTAGAAGATGGCGGCTGCTATAGGCGCTGAAGGCGTCGGATCTCGGGCGTCTCCCGACCGATCCACACCGGAACAACGGTCCAGGACACCGCGGCGGGGCAAGGTGAGCAGGCCGGTGAGTGTTTGGGACCCGAATAGGTATTTTAACGGTCCGGATGGCGACGGATGGACTCCCGGAGACCCGGAGCTCTTCCAAAGTACGTCCGTCCCTGTTCGCGTCAGGCCACGCCCCCCCTGCTATGGATTTTAAGGGGAACCCTGCACCAATATAAAAAAAATGGTGTGGGGTTCCCCCCTAAAATCCATACCAGACCTTTATCCGAGCACGCAACCTGGCAGGCCGCAGGAAAAGAGGGGGGGATGAGAGAGTGTCCCCCTCCTCCTGAACCATACCAGGCCACATGCCCTCAACATGGGGAGGATGTCATCATGTTGATGGGGACAAGGGCCTCATCCCCACAACCCTTGCCCGGTGGTTGTTGGGGTCTGCGGGCGGGGGGCTTATCGGAATCTGGAAGCCCCCTTTAACAAAGGGAACCCCCAGATGCTGCCCACCCTTTTTTAAAATTGGTAACGGGGTACATTGTACCCATACCATTTCACCCAAAAAAAGTGACAAAAATGGTAGCAAATACATGGCATACAATGGTAATACACATTTGATAGTTGATGCTAATATATTGCTAATATATTGTAGAAACAGGAAACAGGAAACCTTGAATACTTAATATATATGCATGTATACCCATATATATATTGTGAGGGGGTTAGCTCGGCAGCGGGTGTGTGTGATGGTTTCACCACACAAAAACAGGCACAGCATACAGAGTTTGTAGTTACAAAAACAAAAGGTGCGGTTTATTTAAACTATTTAAACTATTTACAGGGGAAAAACAGCAAAACAAAAAGAAACATACAAAAAGAAATCCTGGTCAGCTTGACCGCTTACTACACACGTAGGTTCCCTGTCTGACAACTAGGTGCAGCCTTGTGCTGCCCCAGCCCCTATCTCCCTGTTTTTTAAGGTTTTAGCCACACAGGCTTTGTCTCACCGCACAGGACAGAAACACACTCCCCAGTCTTGCACAACACAGAACTGGTTCCAGGATGGAGCATCCCCCTTAGCATGCTGGGAGTTCTTGTAGAGGCCTCAATGAGCCACTTGATTCAGCTGGGCTCATTATCTCTTCCCCTGCAAGACTCCCAGCACTCCCCCTAGTGGTATAAATCTGCATAAAGCCTGAATCTAGGGCATACATATCTACCATCCTGGATGCAACCTGGTGATTTTACCTGCCCGCTGTCACAATATATATATATATATATATATATATATATATATATATATATATATATATACACATACACACACACACACAGTATATATAATTATTCCTTATAAATAATACATTTTATTTATTTTGAGTTGGCCACATTTGTAGGTTACTTTATCAAATTCAATTCTGGAAGGTGTAGTGGCACACCTCCCTTTAGGTAATAATATGAGTAATAATGTAATTTCCTTTCATATGGAGTTGATCACTTAGATATTGGCTAAATAAAAAAGTGTTTGTCAGGGAAGCCTAGCACAGGCTTCCAGCACAGGGTACACAGATCAGTGGGCTGCACATAAGGAATCAGGCACAAAAGTAAGTGAGAAATATATACGTAGCGGGGTCTCTAAATTTAGGTAGGACACTCAGGTGTGTAAGTATGGGAATATGGACCATTTGTGTTCGTGGAGGATTGGACGGTGTAATAATCTCTTTGGCCTCTGGGTGGCGGGGTACCCGTAGGCTCAAGGTAGATTGGCCGTCACAGTGTTACACTTTTTGTCCCTTTCCGGAGATGGTACGGCGAGGGCGGGGAACCTGCTGTGGTGTCGATGGGAGGAGATAAAAGGGGGAGACGCCCTAACCACGAGGTCTTCAGGAGGATCTTCTTCACGCGCCCAGGCACCTTAGGCCTGGGTGCGGGCGGTTCCGGATTCCGGCCCAGGCACCCTAGGCCTGACTGGAATGGAGTTGGAGTCCATCCCAGTCACCTTCAGCCTGGGGTGAGGTACTAAACCAGGAGGCCTGGGGCCCAGTGACTTTGACTGGGTCCCGCGAGGGTGGAAAAGTCAGAGGGTCCCTGAAGTGGATGGGGCCCATGTCTGAGGTGAGGAGGCCGGGGAGGTTACCCATTCGGAGAGTCTGGAGCAGCATCAACCCAGTGACGGATGGGCCTCTGGTAACTCTCTTGGAGGGACATCTTCCCCTGACAGGGGCCGCAGCGCAGCTAAGGTACTCCTATCTATGTTCTCTTGAGTCGCTGATAGAGACTCTCAAGTTCTAAGTCCTTTCTAGCTAAGGCTATAGTAACCGCTGACGAGATCGCAGTGGTTTAGCTGACAACCAAGATAGTGCCTCGACCTGCTCATTCCCCGTATCAAAATGTTATCAAGTCGCAACCAGTTGGCTACTGAAGCACTGTTTATTGTGAGATATGCAATAAAACAAGAGTTGGACTGTGATCGGTGTGTGGAACTCTGGTTAATGGGAGCGGAGGGAAGTGTTGGCACAGCAGGACTTGATTCTAGACAAAAGCACACAGGCCCGAGGAAATATCTGGTACTGGCCTTCACCTCACCCACAGCTATGGGGAGGACATGGGCCGTAGCGCATCTCACCCTGTCGTGTGACATACCCCTAGACAAAAGAGATGGGGTGAGGCCGCTACACGTGGGGGCTCGTGAGTCCGGGATGATGTGTGTTTTGACTTTGGAAGTAAGAATGGCTGTGTCTGGACTTTGCTGCCCGGAGGAGTTCCGAGCAGGTCGGCCATGTGATTGGCCAAAGTACATCCCTGCTCAAAGTCGTGGAAATGACCCTAGGACGGGAAAGGCCCATGCAGAGGAGCGAGAAGAGGGAAGAGTCCAGCCGTGTGAAGTACTACATGTGGGGGCTTTTATTGCACTGCGCCACGAGGTACACCGTGACTGCGCAGTTCGTGGGCGGAGCGTGATGGAAGCCCGCGAAAACGTGCAAGTTGTGGGAGGAGTCTGGCCATGTGGAGGAACTCACGTGGAGACTTCGGCGCGTGGTCAGTGCGTGATGGAGCAGCAGACAGTCGGGATGGCCTCAAGCTCCCCGTGGATTCCGGTTCCCTACCCCACGAAGATGACTACCTTTGCTGCTCCCCTTACAGACACGGGGATAAGACTCAGGCCCGAGGTCAGTTGGCTCTGTACACCTGCAGAGACACGGAGGCCCTCGGTGTGATCTGTCCCGGATGCTCGGGACTGGTGGTTCACCTGAAGCCATTCGGGCGTTGCGAAGCATGCAAAGAGTTCTTGTTCGAGGTGGAGCCATCCACAGTAAGGCCCCGGGCCCTTCGCCTCAACAGCCTCACAGGTACCGCTACTCCGGAAGGGGAGATCCAGGCCTTTGCGGAGGTTCCCGTACACACTGACCAGGGCGATGTGACTGCCCAATCAGAGACTGAGAGAGAAAAATCAGAGGATGCTGCTTCGGTCACCACAGATTCTCTGCTTCCACCTCCGAAGAGGAAAGTCGGCTTGGTGCAGGCCTCCTGTGGTCGTGAAAGAGCTTCACCCCGTCGCTTGCCTGGCCTGGATGGATCCGGTTGGAAGAGTCCTGGACATCCCAGTTCTACAAAAGGTCAAGGTGAGCCAGGGGCTGGGACTGTGGTGGTGGTTGGAGGTGTCGGGGGTCCACAGTCGGTGGAGCCCGCAAGGGAGGGTAGTACCACGTCTACCAGAGACTACCTTCCCGCCGAGATGTATGACACTTCCGACCTAGAGTCACTGTCAGATTGTGGAGATGACGGTGAGATCGATGAACTGTTTCACCAGAAGGGCTGGGACAAACGCCCGTTACCTATGTTACTTGCACCGCAGGATACCCCTATGTCAATAGGAGACAGCACGCCCCGGGTACAAGCCCCGGAGTCTACGAGGAAGTCTAGTCCTCAAATTACCTTCCCACAATCTACAACATCGCCCGTCTTGGTGGCGGGGATGCAACGCACATCACTACGAGCACCGAGAGAAAAGCCATCAGAGGTAGTGAAAGTACCTTGGCACCCGGAGGCCATCGTTCAACCCGGAGAAGGTGAGCGGGATGCCATGCCTCCTTTGGCCAGATTGCAATGACTTTTCTCACAGAGAGTCGCCCGTGAGTATGGGTGGGAATATCCCTACTTGCCTCGGGACTTACTTTTTGAAGTTGAGGTCATACGCCAGAGATGGTATGACAAATTTGTTTGGGAAAAACTCAAAGTACCCCATGCACGAAGATATTTGTCCTGTTCGCCATCCGTGTCGAAAAAGTTTAGAGATTGCAGAGCAGACTGGATGTGGCGCCGCCATATCCACGCAGACAAGGTGCGCATCTGCAGGAAAGATGGAGAGGACGCTGACTATTCGATTGAGGTTTTCGATAAGCATCTGAAGCCTTTGTTCTTGCCTGACCCGAGGTTTTATTTTTGAGAGGAGACTCATTTGTTTTTTTTTGTGACAGCCTTCTAGAAGTGTTCTTGCCGGAGCATCCGAACTGTACCCTAGTTTTTATTTGGGTTTTTGTTTTCTAGTCTTTGGAGGAATGAGAGGAGTTTTTTGTTTGTTCTCTCTTCCTCACAGTTCAAAGACAGACTTTGGGGGTAGAATCAGTGTAGGGACGCAGGAAGAATGAAGATTGCACCAAGTGTCATTACCGCGGCACTGTCACCAGGTGGCAGTGTTGTGCAACGGCTGTTTGTTTTTTTTACACGCGCATCACTTTAGTCATTGGAGCGAATGGGTCTATTGGCTGATGGACCCATTCATTCCAAATTGACACAAAATGTTAGGATGTTGTGTTTTCTTTTTGTTTCCCTTCTGCAGGAGATTTGTCTGTCAAGACTACTGAGTGTGGGGTGGTTCTTAGACAGTGAAGGGAGGGATTGTATATGTGTACATGTTAGATGGTTTTAGGGAAAAGTTTTATTGTTTTATGTTCCCTTCCCCTTTGAGCAGGTCTTGGTATGGTTAAGGTTCAAAATTTTAGGGATAGCCTCTGGGGCCAGGCTTATGTCATCACTCCATGGGAGACATGGGTTTGCACCAGACGCTGGGGACCAGCGTCAAATCACAGGGGGTAGTATGTAGCGGGGTCTCTAAATTTAGGTAGGACACTCAGGTGTGTAAATATGGGAATATGGACCATTTGTGTTCGTGGAGGATTGGACGGTGTAATAATCTCTTTGGCCTCTGGGTGGCGGGGTACCCGTAGGCTCAAGGTAGATTGGCCGTCACAGTGTTACCCTTTTTGTCCCTTTCCAGAGATGGTACGGCGAGGGCGGGGAACCTGCCGTGGTGTCGATGGGAGGAGATAAAAGGGGGAGACGCCCTAACCACGAGGTCTTCAGGAGGATCTTCTTCACGCGCCCAGGCACCTTAGGCCTGGGTGCGGGCGGTTCCGGATTCCGGCCCAGGCGCCCTAGGCCTGACCGGAATGGAGTTGGAGTCCATCCCAGGCACCTTCAGCCTGGGGTGAGGTACTAAACCAGGAGGCCTGGGGCCCAGTGACTTCGACTGGGTCCCGCGAGGGTGGAGAAGTCCGAGGGTCCCTGAAGTGGATGGGGCCCATGTCTGAGGTGAGGAGGCCGGGGAGGTTACCCATTCGGAGAGTCTGGAGCAGCATGAACCCAGTGACATATGGGCCTCTGGCAACTCTCTTGGAGGGACATCTTCCCCTGACAGGGGCCGCAGCACAGCGAAGGTGCTCCTATCTATGTTCTCTTGAGTCGCTGGTAGAGACTCTCAAGTTCTAAGTCCTTTCTAGCTAAGGCTATAGTAACCGCTGGCGAGATCGCAGTGGTTTAGCTGACAACCAGGATAGTGCCTCGACCTGCTCATTCCCCGTATCAAAATGTTATCAAGTCGCAACCAGTTGGCTACTGAAGCACTGTTTATTGTGAGATATGCAATAAAACAAGAGTTGGACTGTGATCGGTGTGTGGAACTCTGGTTAATGGGAGCGGAGGGAAGTGTTGGCACAGCAGGACTTGATTCTAGACAAAAGCACACAGGCCCGAGGAAATATCTGGTACTGGCCTTCACCTCACCCACAGCTATGGGGAGGACATGGGCCATAGCGCATCTCACCCTGTCATGTGACATACCCCTAGACAAAAGAGATGGGGTGAGGCCGCTACATATATTTATTAAAGATAAGGCACACATGCAAACCAAACAACAGCAAACCAAAAACAAGAAATGCATACAAGAAATAAAAACAAGAAAACACAGCAAACCCCAAAACACCTAATCTAACTAACTAATATATACAAAAACAGGAGCACATATACATCAGCAAGGCAGGGACGAGAGACAAGGGGAAACGGGCGGCCAGATGGGGGGAGCAGTAGCAAGGGGGAGCTGGAAGCAGGAGTCGGGGGACAAGACTCAGGGACAGGGTGCAGGCAGCAGAGTCCAGAACAGGGCAGGAAGCAGATCGGGAACAGGTTCAGGCACACGGATCAGGTCAGGCAGGGACAAGCTTGCAGAGGGAATACTGAAGCCCTGAACCTCAGTGAAGGGCGGGCTTATATACTTCCAGCAGCTCACATCAAGTGCAGCTTGATTATTGAGGAGTCCATCTACTGGGAGACACCCGCTGGTGGCCACCAGAATTACACCCTTTGTTGCTGGAAGCAATAGTGCCACCAGCAGGTGACCAAAGCCATAACACGGATCATGACATTCCCCCCCCCCCCAAGGAGTGACCTCTGGACACTCCATTCTGCCTTTGACCTGGTAGTGCATGTAGGTGGGGAAAAGTCCCAAAAAGTCTGCCCTGTGACTGCGGACTTCTTTGCGCTTTTCTGGCCAGAGTCTCTTAATCCATTCGGAGTCGTGCCCCCCGAGTCTGAAAACGGAACATGCACCCCACCACCAGGGTCTGGAAGTTTGGATCTGGAGATGAAAACAGGCAGGGCAACATGTATGAACCTATCGGGGGCCGACAACACAAGAGCATCACAGTCAGGCTGGAAATCAAACAGGGGAGAATCAGCGGCAAGCTGAGCACCAGAAACTGGTTTAACAGGTACCATGACAGCAGGCTGGGCAGAGGGCACCAGATCACAAGTCTGGGTAGCGAGCTCCGAGTTATCAGGCTGGGCAGCGGTAAAGGGACCACCAGGCAGGGTATCAGGAATGAGACCATCAGGAACTGGATCATCAGGCTGGATACCATCAGACTGGAAAGCGGGCATATCAAACTGGAAGGCAGGCACCGGGACATCAGACTGGAAGGTGGGCACATCGGACTGGAAGGCGGGCACATCAGACTGGAAAGCGGGCACCGGAATGTCAGACTGGAAGGCAGGCACATCAGACTGGAAAGCGGGCATATCAAACTGGAAGGCAGGCACTGGGACATCAGACTGGAAGGTGGGCACATCGGACTGGAAGGCAGGCACCGGGACATCAGACTGGAAGGTGGGCATATCAGACTGGAAAGCGGGCACGTCAGACTGGAAAGCAGGCACGTCAGACTGGAAAGTGGGTGCGTCAGACTGGAAGGCAGGCACCGGGACATCAGACTGGAGGGCAGGCACATCAGACTGGAAGGCAGGCACCGGGACATCAGACTGGAAGACAGTTACCGGGACATCAGACTGGAAAGCAGGCACCGGGACATCAGACTAGAGGGCAGGCACATAAGACTGGAAGGCAGGCACCGGGACATCAGACTGGAAGGCGGGCACATCAGACTGGAAAGTGGGCACGTCAGACTGGAAAGTGGGCACGTCAGACTGGAAAGTGGGCACGTCAGACTGGAAAGCGGGCACATCAGACTGGAAGGCAGGCACCGTGACATCAGACTGGAGGGCAGGCACATCAGACTGGAAGGCAGGCACCAGGACATCAGACTGGAAGGTGGGCACATCAAACTGGAAAGCGGGCACATCAGTCTGGAAAGTGGGCATGTCAGACTGGAAAGCGGGCACGTCAGACTGGAAGGCAGGCACTGGGACATCAGAATGGAGGGCAGGCACTGGGACATCAGACTGGAAGGCAGGCACCGGGACATCAGACTGGAAAGTGGGCACATCAGACTGGAAGGCAGGCACTGGGACATCAGACTGGAGGGCAGGCACATCAGACTGGAAGACTGGTACCGGGACATAAGACTGGAAGACAGGTACCAGGACATCAGACTGGAAGGCAGGCACCAGGACATCAGACTTGAGGGCAGGCACATCAGACTGGAAGGCAGGCACCGGGAAATCAGACTGGAAGGCAGGCACCTCAGACTGAAAGGCAGGCACCGGGACATCAGACTGGAAGGCAGGCACCGGGACGTCAGACTGGAGGGCAGGCACATCAAACTGGAAGGCAGGCACCTCAGACTGGAAGGCAGGCACCGGGACATCAGACTGGAGGGCAGGCACATCAGACTGAAAGGCAGGCACCGGGATATCAGACTGGAAGGCAGGCACATCAGACTGGAAGGCAGGTACCAGGACATCAGACTGGAAGGCAGGCACATCATACTGGAAGGCAGGTACCAGGACATCAGACTGGAAGGCGGCACATCAGACTGGAAAGCGGGCACGTCAGACTGGAAAGCGGGCACGTCAGACTGGAAGGCAGGCACCGGGACATCAGACTGGAGGGCAGGCACATCAGACTGGAAGGCAGGCACCGGGACATCAGACTGGAAGGCGGGCACATCAAACTGGAAAGCAGGCACATCAGTCTGGAAAGTGGGCACGTCAGACTGGAAAGCGGGCACGTCAGACTGGAAGGCAGGCACTGGGACATCAGAATGGAGGGCAGGCACTGGGACATCAGACTGGAAGGCAGGCACCGGGACATCAGACTGGAAAGTGGGCACATCAGACTGGAAGGCAGGCACCGGGACATCAGACTGGAGGGCAGGCACATCAGACTGGAAGACAGGTACCGGGACATAAGACTGGAAGACAGGTACCGGGACATCAGACTGGAAGGCAGGCACCGGGACATCAGACTGGAGGGCAGGCACAACAGACTGGAAGGCAGGCACCGGGACATCAGACTGGAAGGCAGGCACATCAGACTGGAAGGCAGGCACCGGGACGTCATACTGGAGGGCAGGCACATCAAACTGGAAGGCAGGCACCTCAGACTGGAAGGCAGGCACCGGGACATCAGACTGGAGGGCAGGCACATCAGACTGAAAGACAGGCACCGGGATATCAGACTGGAAGGCATGCACATCAGACTGGAAGGCAGGTACCGGGACATCAGACTGGAAGGCAGGCACATCAGACTGGAAGGCAGGTACCAGGACATCAGACTGGAAGGCAGGCACATCAGACTGGGAAGCGGGCACATCAGACTGGAAGACAGGCACCGGGACATCAGACTGGAAGGTAGGTACATCAGACTGGAAGGCAGGCACATCAGACTGGAAGGCAGGTACCGGGACATCACACTGGAAGGCAGGCACATCAGACTGGGAAGCGGGCACATCAGACAGAACAGCAGGCGCATCGGACTGGATAGCAGGTACTGGCACTTCAAACCAGGGAGCAGGTACTGGAACTTCAGACTGGGCAGTAGGCACAGGTGCATCAGACTGGATAGTGGGTACTGGAACTTAAAACCGGGCAGCAGGTATTGGAACTTCAGACTGGGCAGCAGGCACAGGCGCTGGCATATCAGGCAGAACAGCAGGTGCTGGCACAACAGGAAGAACAGCAGGTGCATCGGACTGGATAGCAGGTACTGGAACTTCAAAACCGGGCAGCAGGTACTGGAACTTTAGACTGGGCAGCAGGCACAGGCACTGGCACATCAGGCAGAACAGCAGGGGCTGGCACAACAGGCTGAACAGCAGGTGCATCGGACTGGATAGCAGGTACTGGAACTTCAAACCGGGCAGCAGGTACTGGAGCTTTAGACTGGGCAGCAGGCACAGGTGCATCAGACTGGATAGTGGGTACTGGAACTTCAAACCGGGCAGCAGGTACTGGAACTTCAGACTGGGCAGTAGGCACAGGTGTTGGCACATCAGGCAGAACAGCAGGTGCTGGCACAACAGGCTGAACAGCAGGTGCACTGGACTGGATAGCAGGTACTGGAACTTCAAACCAGGCAGCAGGTACTGGAGCTTTAGACTGGGCAGCAGGCACAGGTGCATCAGACTGGATAGTGGGTACTGGAACTTCAAACCGGGCAGCAGGTACTGGAACTTCAGACTGGGCAGTAGGCACAGGTGCTGGCACATCAGGCAGAACAGCAGGTGCTGGCACAACAGGCTGAATAGCAGGTGCATTGGACTGGATAGCAGGTACTGGAACTTCAAACTGGGCAGCAGGTACTGGAACTTTAGACTGGGCAGCAGGCACAGGCGCTGGCACATCAGGCAGAACAGCAGGTGCATCGGACTGGATAGTATTTACTGGAACTTCAAGCCAGGCAGCAGGTACTGGAACTTCAGACTGGGCAGCAGGCACAGGCGCTGGCACATCAGGCAGAACAGCAGGTGTTGGCACAACAGGTGCATCAGACTGGATAGCAGGTACTGGAACTTCAAACCGGGCAGCAGGTACTGGAATTTCAGACTGGACAGCAGGCAGAGAGTTGGCAGGGTTAGGTGGGTCGTCAGGTTCAGGATCTGCTGGCATGAGGATGGACCGGGGCAGGTTGGCTGGCAAGGAGTCAGGCTGGAGCAGCTCCGCTGGTACGGGAACATGCTGAAGCAAGTTGGCTGGAGTGAAGGCAGGTTGGGATAGTGGCAGGATTGAATGGGTTGGTAAAAACTTCAGTTTTTTCTTTGGTTTCGCCACTGAGGATTTGTATATGGATATAGGGCTGTAGGTAATGGATGCAGCTGGTAGAGGTGAAGAGCGGAGGGATGGTGAAACAGAGGGTGCAGACTTTGAAGGGGATTTTGGTGGAACTGATGGAGGCAGCCGAGAAGAAGCAAAAGGGTTAAAGGCAGGTTAAGTGCAGCAGGAGGAAACACGGTACTGGTACTTCATTATTAGCAGGGTGTATTGTTCAACAAAAGTGGGAATTGGGGGTAAAGGAGAGGAAGAAATCCCAGCAGGTTGGTGTCTAGACATATAAATGGATGGTTGGGAGCTGACAGGGGCTGAGCACAACAAACTTGACCAGGCCTGTAATAATGGTTTCACAAAATCAGGTTTGCACACTGCTTGTCTGACCAGAGACTGCACTGAATTAATGCATGCTGCAAGCACCTGTTGAGGACAAGCTGAGTACTGCTCATGGAAAAAGGCTGAGTCATTTTCCAACAGCCACACCAAAGACTCTACCTGAGCTGCATTAAAAGGAGGCGTATAATCATCACTTCCACTAGACAGGGCCAACTCTGTACAGATCCGAATCAATGGCTGCACGTCCTAAAACCAAAAAACTACCCTGATCAACAAAAACATGAGCTATGCAGATGCATTCCAATAACTGCTCTTTAGTGTATTCACTTAATGTCTGATAACAGAAATCTCTGTCATCTGTTGCCAGAAGCGAAAGATACAGAATATCTTCCAGAAGCATTTTCTTTTTTTTCTTTTTTTTCCAGCAATAGCAAGTGCCCAGACCCAATTCCCAAGTACAGCCGAACTGTTTGTATGGCTTCAGTTTAGAACTGTCCATGCACAAAATGTAATTTCTAAAGTAAAAAAAGCAATTTAAAACTACTCGCGGTTATAATGAATTGTCGGGTCCCGGCAAGTCCCCAGTCCATTACCAGGCCCATTGGGTCTGGTATGAATATTAGGGGAACCCCAACCAAAATGTAAAAAAAAAATGCGGGGGGGTCCCCCCAAATTTCATACCAGGCCCTTCAGGTCTGGTATGGATATTAAGGGGAACCCTGCGCCAAATAAAAAAAAATGGCGTAGGGGCCCCCCTCAAAATCCATACCAGACCCTCCAGGTCTGGTATGGATTTTAAGGGGAACCCTGCGCCAATATTAAAAAAAAAATGGCGTGGGGTTCCCCCCTAAAATCCATACCAGACCCTTATCCGAGCACGCAACCTGGCAGGCCGCAGGAAAAGAGGGGGGACAAAAGAGTGCCCCCCTCCTCCTGAACCGTACCAGGCCACATGCCCTCAACATGGGGAGGATGTCACCATGTTGATGGGGACAAGGGCCTCATCCCCACAACCCTTGCCCGGTGGTTGTGGGGGTCTGCGGGCGGCGGGCTTATCGGAATCTGGAAGCCCCCTTTAACAAAGACAACCCCCAGATGCTGCCCCCCTATGTGAATTGGTAACAAGGTACATTGTTCCCCTACCATTTCACCCAAAAAAAGTGTCAAAAATGGTAGCAAATACATGGCATACAATGGTAATAAGGGCCCATACACATTTGATAGTTGATGCTAATATATTGTAGAAACAGGAAACCTTGAATACTTAATATATATGCATGTATACCCATATATATATATATATATATATATATATATATATATATATATATATATACATACACACACACAGTATATATAATTATTCCTTATAAATAATATCTTTTATTTATTTTGAGTTGGCCACCTTTGTAGGTTACTTTATCAAATTCAATTCTGGAAGGTGTAGTGACACACCTCCCTTTGGGTAATAATATGAGTAATAATGTAATTTCCTTTCATATGGAGTTGATCACTTAGATATTGGCTAAATAAAAAAAATAAAAAAAAGGGTTTGTCAGGGAAGCTTAACACAGGCTTCCAGCACAGGGTACACAGATCAGTGGGCTGCACATAAGGAATCCGGCACAAAAATAAGTGAGAAATATATATTTATTAAAGATAAGGCACACATGCAAACCAAACAACAGCAAACCAAAAACAAGAAATGCATACAAGAAATAAATACAAGAAAACACAGCAAACCCCAAAACACCTAATCTAACTAATATATTCAAAAACAGGAGCACATATACATCAGCAAGGCAGGGACGAGAGACAAGGGGAAACAGACAGCCAGATGGAGGGAGCAGTAGCAAGGGGGAGCTGGAAGAAGGAGTCAGGGGACAAGACTCGGGGACAGGGTGCAGGAAGCAGAGTCCAGAACAGGGCAGGAAGCAGATCGGGAACAGGTTCAGGCACACGGATCAGGTCAGGCAGGGACAAGCTTGCAGAGGGAATACTGAAGCCCTGAACCTCAGTGAAGGGTGGGCTAATATACTTCCAGCAGCTCACATCAAGTGCAGCTTGATTAATGAGGAGTCCATCTACTGGGAGACACCCGCTGGTGGCCACCAGAATTACACCCTTTGTTGCTGAAAGCAATAGTGCCACCAGCAGGTGACCGAAGCCATAACACGGATCATGACAGTGCTTTTATTGAGTTGCATATGCTTTGTTATTCTGCATGGTGAATGCTATGATGTGTGGTATGTTGATGCAGATGTTGACTTGTAAACATGAATGTTTAATTTATTTTTCCATGTTTACAGATGTTCAAAAAATGATGTTCCTGAGGAAGCAGGCTTTGACCTGTGAAACGGTTTGGCCAAGCAAAATGATCCCATGTGGATAATTGTAGTTGGGGCTCTTTAATCACATACAACTTATAAACAGTATACTTAAGCCAAATGTGCAACCTTTACTGGGGATTTTAATTATTACATGTTGGAATAGAATCTGTTACTCTTTTTTACAAATGGTGTGATACCGTTAAAGTCCTGTGTAGTTAATTATTCTGGGTTGTTTTGCTTGTGTTTTTTATAATGAAGGATGTGGTACCTGTAAAAACCAAACTTCTTTAAGTGGAGGCTGTGTACCCCTGCTCCCCACCTGTGTTTTTATCTACCTTAAAATCCACTGGTGCATTATCAATGTTCTAATTAAGAGAGTCTGCATATATTTAGAAGTATTTAACCCTTAAACAAAACTGAAATTTCTATTCCAGGAAATGCTTAAAATGTGGCTTGCATCTTAGTGCAGACTTCTAGGAAAATCAGTGAACCAATTACACAAGCAGAAAATTACATTTCAGTGTGTGTTCTGTAAACCAATGGTGTACAGAATGTCTTTAGGTTGCCACATTGCATTGAATTTACAGTAGCTGCAAATTGAAAGGAAACCTTGATTTTAATAACATTAAATTACAACATGGCTTTATTCTTTAAATACTGTGTATGGAACCAGTACAATATTTTTCTGACTTTTTTAATTGCAAAAAAAACATTTTAACATGGATTTTTTGGATTAAAAGTTGCCAGGTATCTGTCCTACAAGTGCTGTATATGAGTGAGTAGAATATACAGTATGTGGCTTTTTTATGTTAAGTACTTATCCTTTAATGTTGATTTATGATGAAAATCTGTTTAAATACTGTGTATGCAGTATTATATTTCTGGATGTTGTCTCTGAAATAATACACTCTATATTTTATTTCCTGATAAAACATACCCACTCTTTGTCTTTGAAATTGCGGGGAAATAAAAACAAAGTTGACATGGTGTGTCCATGGAGTTTGTAAAATATTTCTGGCTTTTGTCTCATAAATAATGCACTCTAAATTATTTTCATGGTAAAACCTTTCATGTCTCTCCTTCTTCAGCCATGGCCTAGTAAAATTGTTTACATAATGTACAGAGAGTCTATACAATATTTCTGTCTGTTGTGTCTGAAATAATACACTCTAAAATGTATTTAGTGATATATCATCTTGCCCTCTTACATTGCAGCCCCAATCAAGCTGCTTACATTTGTTATCCACTGTACTATATGTAGAATTGTCTGTGAAATATGGCACTCTAATTTTTATTTCAGGATAAAACTACCTGTGATTTTAAAGTGTTTTTGTGGACTTTGTTATGTCATTTTAATAATATTTTAGTGTGTGATACTGCAAAAAAGATGATCAAAAGCAATACTATGAAACTGTTTTGTCATTGTCTAATTGGTAGAACATTGGGGGCTTTAGCTCTATTAATTTGTAAGATCTCTTGTGGCTGCTAATTCTATTGCTCAGTTCAGGCCTTATACTGCTGGGTAAACCAAAAAATCTAAACTTGTTTCAAGTTCAAATTAATTAGATTGGGATACTACTTCTGTATTTAAGTACGGTAAACCTAAATATAATTTGTACAAAATTTGAATACGTTGTCTCTGACATTGTCCATAAGAATTGTACTGCTCCGTAACACCACATACATCTTAAAGGCATCTTCTAAGCATATAATAGAAAGTGCAGGTGTTTTGTGCAAGTTTATTTTATTTGCATAAAATTTATGTACATATAGTTTGGAAAATTCTATATAATTACTATAAAAGCAGTTTGAATTCTGTATCACCAAGGGAATTACCTTTAAAATGGAGATTAGAATTGTATGTGTGGTGAGAAGGGGGTGAACCTAATGATTTTGCTATGAAGCCTCATTACACATAATTGTACCCTTGCTGAGAAGGGTTTATTTTTCATTTTAGGATAGTGAAAGGGCTATGTAAATCATTCCTTTGTACCATGACCTGCCAAAACGGATTTACAACTTAGATGCAATTTAAATGTGCCCATAATTTTCTAACTTGCTCTATGGAATAGTACTGGTGGTTAACAACATAGTACAGCAAAGTAAAAAAAAAAAAAAAAGAAGAAAGTAAAAGGAAATAAAAATCCACCATAAATATACAGACTTATAGACTTGTCTCAGAACATAACACAAAAGGTATTTGATAAGACTTGTCCTTCAAAAACTCCTGTGTGTGCAGCTTTATAGTTCCTACTTACACTACATGGCAACATGAAACTTAAAGTGTATCCAAATCCAAATAATAAATGTATTTATTTCAGAGCACTAGGCATTAGATGTTGTAGCAGAATCCATTTTCTTTTTTTAGGCTTTTTTGCTTTATTTTCACGTGGTGATCCTCCCAGTAACACACTTTCTGTCCTATGATGCCAGGGCTTACTGTATTGTATCTGTGGAGTAGCAGTGTTGCCACCCTAGTGCAGGAAGTATAAAATTAATACAGAACACTTCCCCAGTGCACTAGACAGCACTAGATTTCTGCCAGGATCAGCAAATATCAAACAACTATAACAAAATAGTTTCAATGGTATATTTAACATACCAAAAAGAGACAAATAAGAAAAACACATTGTTAGAGTTTCCATCTACTCTTTTTATATACCGTATTTATCGGCGTATAACACACACTTTTTTCCCCTTAAAATCAGGGGAAAATCGTGGGTGTGTGTTATACGCCGATCCCCGCTGTCTGTGAGGGGAAGAGGAGCGAGCGCCGCCGATATACACATAGCCGAGTGTACTGTGTACTCGGCTAGGCTCGGCTCCGCTCTCAGTCACGCCCAGTCCTGCCGTTTGACCTGTGTTATGTCCATCAAAGGAGCCTGGCCAAGGGGCGGGACTGCAAGAGGAGCCGAGAGGAACCGAGTACACAGGACATCCTGTCTATCTCGGCGGCGGTAATTTTAAACAAACATGCTGCAATGACACTGGGCAAGGCTGCAATGACACTGGGCAAGGCTGCAATGACACTGGGCAAGGCTGCATTGACACTGGGCAAGGCTGCAAATGACACTGGGCAAGGCTGCAAATGACACTGGGCAAGGCTGCAAATGACACTGGGCAGGGCTGCAGATGACACTGATCATTCTGCAATGATGGACAAGGCTGCAGATGGACACTGATAAGGCTGCATTGATGGACATTTAAATGTTAGTTTTTTTCCTTAACCACTTGCCTACAGGGCACTTTCACATCCTTCCTGCCCAAGCCATTTTTCAGCTTTCAGCGCTGTCACATTTTGAATGACAATTGCGCAGTCATGCAACACTGTACCCAAATGAAATTTTTATAATTTTTTCCCCACAAATAGAGCTTTCCTTTGGTGGTATTTGATCAACCCTGCAGTTTTTATTTTTTGCGCTATAAACAAAAATCTAGCGACAATTTTGAAAAAAATTCAATATTTTTTACTTTTTGCTATAATAAATATCCCAAAAAATCTATAAAAAAAAAAAAAAAATTCACAGTTTAGGCCGATACGTATTCTTCTACATATTTTTGGTAAAAAAAAATCACAATAAGCGTATATTGATTGTTTGCGCAAAAGTTATAGCAGCTACAAAAAAGGGGATAGATTTATAGCATTTTTATTATTATTATTTTTTTTACTAGTAATGGCGGCGATCAGCGATTTTTATCGTGACTGCGATATTGCGGCGGACGCATCGGACACTTTTGACCCATTTTTGGGACCATTCACATTTATACAGCGATCCCTGCTATAAAAATGCATTGATTACTGTATAAATGTAACTGGCAGGGAAGGGGTTAACACTAGGGGGCGATCAAGGGGTTAAATGTGTTCCCTAGATTGTGATTCTTACTGTGGGGGGAGGGGACTGACTGGGGGAGGTGACCGATGGTTGTCCCTATGTACAAGGGACACAGCATCGGTCTCCTCTCCCTGACAGGACGTGGATCTGTGTGTTTACACACACAGATCCACGGTCCTGCTCAGTTACTGGGCAATCGCGGGTGCCCGCATGCGCATCGGGTCCCAAGTGATGCGGCGGGCACGCGCGCGCCCCCTAGTGGCTTCTGAAGGCGATCACTTCATATGACGTCAGCTCAGAACAACAGGGTCTTCCGCCCGCCGTCATTTGACGGTGGGCGGTTGACAAGTGGTTAAACTTCCCTCCTAAAAGTTTTTTTCCTTAAAATTCCCTCCTAAACTTGGGGTGCGTGTTATACGCCAATAAATACAGTATTTAATTTGCTCTAAGCTGTTTATTTTGACATAGAAGTTTAATGTACTGACTGACAGATTACAGGGATTGTAAGGAACAGCTCAAGAAGATTGGTTTGAAAGTCAACTAGCTGTCTACCATGTTAAAGTACTTCCTAATGCAGGTTCAATTAATTTTAGAACTACCAGAAGCAATTGCTACTCAGACCATAAGCTACATTAGGCTGAATGATAGATAATCAATATTTGCCGGCCAGATGCTAATAATGAAAGTCATCTGCCTGTGCAACCTGAAATTGAATAGAGAGATTCTATCAAACCCAGATCATGTTTCAGATCCAGCTACAACTGACACTACAGATAACCACTAGTAATTTTCAGCATTCTATGTAGCCAATGATTAAAAATATATTGCTTTTTCTATTCCTTCTTATAAGAAGAAGCAATACAGATTAAATTAAAACCTCCAAATTATAATTAATATTGAATGTTTATATATATATATATATATATATATATATATATATATATATATATATACCGTATATATATATAGATAGATATAGATAAATATACAGTAGTACACCCTCACATTTTTGTAAATATTATATTATATTTTTTCATTTGACAACACTGAAGAAATGACACTTTGCTACAATGTAAAGTAGTGGGTGTACAGTTTGTATAACAGTGTAAATTTGCTGTCAACCCAAAATAACTCAACACACAGCCATTAATGTCTAAACCGCTGGCAACAAAAGGTGAGTACACCCCTAAGTGAAAATGTCCAAATTGGGCCCAAAGTGTTAATATTTTGTGTGGCCACCCTTATCTTCCAGCACTGCCTTAACCCTCTTGGGCATGAAGTTCATCAGAGCTTCACAGGTTGCCACTGGAGTCCTCTTCCACTCCTCCATGATGACATCACGGAGCTGGGGGATGTTAGAGACCTTGCACTCCTCCACCTTCTGTTTGAGGATGTCCCACAGATGCTCAATAGGGTTTAGGTCTGGAGACACTGAGCTTCTTTAGCAAAGCAGTGGTCATCTTGGAGGTATGTTTGGGTCGTTATCATATTGGAATACTGCCCTGCGGCCCAGTTTTTGAAGGGAGGGGATCAGGCTCTGCTTAAGTATGTCACAGTACGTGTTGGCATTAATGGTTCCCTCAATGAACTGTAGTTCCCCAGTGCCAGCAGCACTCATGCAGCCCCAGACCATGACACGACCACCATGTTTCACTGTAGGCAAGATACACTTGTCTTTGTACTCCTCACCTGGTTGCCACCACACACGCTTGACACCATCTGAACCAAATAAGTTTATCTTGGTCTCCACAGACCACAGGACATGTTTCCAGTAATCCATGTCCTTAGTCTGCTTGTCTTCAGCAAACTCTTTGCAGGCTTTCTTGTGCATCATCTTTGGAAGAGGCTTCCTTCTGGGACGACAGCCATGCAGACCAATTTGATGCAGTGTGCGGCATATGGTCTGAGCACTGACAGGCTGACCCCCCACCCCTTCAACCTCTGTAGCAATGCGCAGCACTTATATGTCTATTTCCGAAAGACAGCCTCTGGATATGACTCTAAGCATGTGCACTCAACTCCTTTGGTTGACAATGGCGAGCCCTGTTCTGAGTGGTACCTGTCCTGTTAAACCGCTGTATGGTCTTTGCTGCAGCTCAGTTTTAGGGTCTTGGCAATCTTCTTTTAGCCTAGGCCATCTTTATTTAGAGCAACAATGCTTTTTTTCAGATCCTCAGAGAGTTCTTTGCCATGAGGTGCCATGTTGAAATTCTAGAGACCAGTATGAGAGAGTGAGAGCGATAACACCAAATTTAACACACCTGCTCCCCGTTCACACCTGAGACCTTGTAACACTAATGAGTCACATGACGCTGGGGAGGGAAAAGGGCTAATTGGGCCCAATTTGGACATATTCATTTAGGGGTGTACTCACTTTTGTTGCCAGCGGTTTAGACATTAATCGGTGTGTGTTGAGTTATTTTGAGGGGACAGCAGTGTTACACTATTATACAAGCTGTACACTGTACTTTACATTGTAGAAAAGTATAATTTCTTCAGTGTTGTCACATAAAGAGATATAATAAAATATTTACAAAAATGTGAGGGGTGTAATCACTTTTGTGAGATACTGTATATATTATGTAGCAGGGCGGTACCTTGCCAGGATCCAGGTCTAGTAAACAGCCAGTTCACTAATGAGTCAGCTATGTTATGGGTTCTAAGTAATGACCAGAGCAAGGCTCTAGGCTCCCAGTTGGAGACAACTTCATCCCGGCAAATAGGAAGTCTGGCCCAGGAGTCAGGAGGGTTCCACCTAGACGAGAGGTGGGAGCCAGTGCAGTATAAGACTGCTAGCAAAAAGCACAAAATTGCTGAGCGTCCAGTCTGTGGGAGACAGACCAAGGCCTAAAGCGTAAAGGTCTGAGCAGGAGAGCTGCAGTTTTTAGCCAAGTGGGCTGAATGTTGTTTATTTCTGTAGCAGAAATGGAACTCTGACTAGCCCTGCGAGGGAATCTACTGTAACTGTTGAACTCTCTTTTGAATAAAAATGGGCAAAACCAGCCTTTGAATGAAGGAAAAGTGAGTGGTGATGTCCTTAAAGCTCTAAACTTGGAGTGAACCCCATACAGTATATATATATATATATATATATATATATATATATATATATATATATATATATATATATATATATATATATATACAGTCATGGTCGAAATTGTTGGCACTCCAGAAATTTTTCCAGAAAATCAAGTATTTCTCACAGAAAAGTATTGCAGTAACACATGTTTTGCTATACACATGTTTATTCCCTTTGTGTGTATTGGAAAAAAAGCAAATTGGACATAATGTCACACAAAACTCCAAAAATGGGCTGGTCAAAATTCTTGGCACCCTTAACTTAATATTTGGTTGCACACCCTTTGGAAAAAATAACTGAAATCAGTCGCTTCCTATAACCATCAATACGCTTCTTACACCTCTCACCCGGAATTTTGGACCACTCTTCCTTTGCAAACTGCTCCAGGTCTCTCTTATTGGAAGGGCGCCTTTTCCCAACAGCAATTTTAAGATCTCTCCATTGGTGTTCAATGGGATTTAGATCTGGACTCATTGCTGGCCACTTTAGAACTCTCCAGCGCTTTGTTGCCATCCATTTCTGGGTGCTTTTTGACGTATGTTTGGGGTCATTGTCCTGCTGGAAGACCCAAGATCTCGGACGCAAACCCAGCTTTCTGACACTGGGCTCTACAGTGCGACCCAAAATCCTTTGGTAATCCTCAGATTTCATGATGCATTGCACACATTCAAGGCACTCAGTGCCAGAGGCAGCAAAACAACCCCAAAACATAATTGAACCTCCACCATATTTCACTGTAGGTACTGTGTTCTTTTCTTTGTAGGTCTCATTCCTTTTTCGGTAAACAGTAGAATAATGTGCTTTACCATCTGTCCGCAAGACGTTTTCCCAGAAGGATTTTGGCTTACTCAAGTACATTTTTGCAAACTGTAGTCTTGCTTTTTTATGTCTCTGTGTCAGCAATGGGGTCCTCCTGGGTCTCCCGCCATAGCGTTTCATTTAATTTAAATGTCGACGGATAGTTCTCGCTGACACTTATGCTCCCTGAGCCTGCAGGACAGCTTGAATTTCTTTGGAACTTGTTTGGGGCTGCTTATCCACCATCCGAACTATCCTGTGTTGCAACCTTTCATCAATTTTTCTCTTCCGTCCACGCCCAGAGAGATTAGCTACAGTGCCATGGGTTGCAAACTTCCTGATAATGTTGCGCACTGTGGACAAAGGCAAATCTAGATCTCTGGAGATGGACTTGTAACCTTGAGATTGTTGCTATTTTTCCACAATTTTGGTTCTCAAGTCCTCAGACAGTTTGCTTCTCCTCTTTCTGTTATCCATGCTTAGTGTGGCACACACAGACACACAATGCAAAGACTAAGTGAACTTTTCTCCATTTTATCTGTTTTCAGGTGTGATTTTTATATTGCCCACACCTGTTACTTGCCCAATGTGAGTTTAAAGGTGCATCACATGCTTGAAACGATCTTAATTATCCACAATTTTGAAAGGGTGCCAAGAATTTTGACCAGCCCATTTTTGGAGTTTTGTGTGACATTATGTCCAATTTGCTTTTTTTCCTCCTTTTTTTTGTTTTGTTCCAATACACACAAAGGGAATAAACATGTGTATAGCAAAACATGTGTTACTGCAATACTTTTCTGTGAGAAATACTTGATTTTCTGGAAAAATTTCTGGGGTGCCAAAAATTTCGGCCATGACTGTATATATATATATATGTAGCGGGGTCCTCAATTTAAGGGAAGTGTTTGGGAGGTAGTATGCCCAAACACCTTGATTTATCAGGGTTTACAACCATTTTATCCACAGGGAGAGTATTGGTGTACAGTTCCCTGTGGCCCACGGGTGGCACTGCCATAGTAGGCTAGGATTGAACCACTAGTACAGGGCTGTGCTTTTTGTGTCCCCTCTCGGCAAACATATGGTGGGGCGGGGTTAACCTGCTGTGCATGCTGGGAGAGGAGATAAAAGGGGCAGACGCTGCCTGTTGGGGGTTAGTCGGTGGGGTCCTACCCCGGGTTCTGGTTCCACTCAGTCCTAGGCCCAAGGGCGGGTGTTCTCTGTTCCGGTTCCATCCTGGGCACCTTTAGTCCCAGGGTGAGGTACTACTCTGCTGTTCCTGACCGTCCTGGATGCGAGGACTCGGGAATTGCAGCAAAGGCATGGGCCCAGCACCTTTAGCTGGGGCCCGTCGGGGATCGAGGAGTCTCAGGGTGCCGCCTTGCGAGGGGACCCGTAGCTGAGTAGAGGAGGCCGGGTAAGGAACCGTTCCGAAGGACTGATGCGGTAGTCACGGTGAAGGAAAGGGTCCCAGTAACTCTCCGGAGGGATGTCTTCTCCCTAGGCCAAGGTCAATTTCATCAGGTCTGTGGCAGAGACCAATTTCATCAGGTCTGTGGCAGAGACCTTGAGTAAAGTGTGAGTGTCATTTGGCTGCTAGTCTTGTTCTAAGTAGACTATCCATTTGAGGCTGAGTCTGTTCAAGAACCTGGACAGTAAGGTGACTAAGATTGTGCCTGGACCTTTCCCCACATCTTGTGCTATCCCTTTCTTGCTCCAACCTTTGTTTCTATCAAGAGACTGTTATTTGCTGAAAGAAGAAATAAACTCTCTGTTGGAGTTATAGCAAGTGTGGACATTCTATTCACTGGGGGAAGCAAGTACTCAAATCTGTTACCCACAGAGGTGAGAAAAACATTCTCTGGCTCAACTGTGAAATGACCCACCAACAACACCGCTCAACCTCTTAATACAGGAGGGTACGGGCTTGTGGCATGGTGTGCCCCTTCTTCCAGCGAAGAGCCGAAGAACAAGGCAGGTAAAAGGGGGTCTGTGTGCTACATATATATATATATATATATATATATATATATATACACTGTATATATTTGTACATATTGTATTTAAACTACATCTATACCAAGGCAATGCCCCAACTTGTAGAACCCTGCTCTATCACTATTGCCAGCCTTGAAGCAGTACAATTGTTATATGCTAATGAAACACAGTGAGACGGGAGGCACATTAACCACTTAACAACCACCTGCCGACAAATAACGTCGACAAGGTGGTTGCTTAACTCTGGGAGGACGTTATATAACGTCCTCCCAGAATCGCGCTCCCGCGCGCCCCCTGGGGCGCGCACACGGGAAACTCCGTGACCGCCGGGTCCAGAGGACCCGGCGGATCACGAATCGCGGTAAATCGCCGCTGATAGCGGCCGTTTACCACGTGATCGCTCCGTCAAATGACGGAGCAATCACTTGTAAACAGACCGGCGTCATTTGATGACGCCGGTTCCTCCCTCCTCTCTCTGTACCGATCGGTACAGTGTGAGAGGGGAGGGGGAGGGAGCGGATGGCAGCAGCAGCACTGTGGGCTGGATCTGTGACAATTGCAGTCACAGATCCATCCATCCATCCATCCCTGCTCAGCCATCCCTGTGCTATACCCTGCCAATACTCTGCAATACACCCTGCCAATACTCTGCAAAATACCCTGCCAATACTCTGCAATACCCTGGTGCAATACTCTGCAATACCCTGGTGCAATACTCTGCAATACCCTGGTGCAATACTCTGCAATACCCTGGTGCAATACTCTGCAATACCCTGGTGCAATACTCTGCAATACCCTGCAAAATTCTCTGCAATACCCTGCGAAATACTCTGCAATACCCTGGTGCAATACTCTGCAATACCCTGGTGCAATACTCTGCAATACCCTGGTGCAATACTCTGCAATACCCTGGTGCAATACTCTGCAATACCCTGCACAATACTCTGCAATACCCTGCAAAATACTCTGCAATACCCTGCAAAATACTCTGCAATACCCTGCAAAATACTCTGCAATACCCTGCAAAATACTCTGCAATACCCTGCAAAATACTCTGCACAATACTCTGCAATACCCTGCACAATACTCTGCAATACCCTGCACAATACTCTGCAATACCCTGCACAATACTCTGCAATACCCTCCACAATACTCTGCAATACCCTCCACAATACTCTGCAATACCCTCCAAAATACTCTGCAATACCCTCCAAAATACTCTGCAATACCCTCCACAATACCCTGTGCAATACCCTCCACAATACCCTGTGCAATACCCGTGCAATACCCTGCCATACACCGCAATACCCTGCCATACACCGCAATACCCTGCCATAGTCCGCAATACTCCGCAATGCCCTGCAATACTCCGCAATGCCCGGCAATACTCCGCAATGCCCGGCAATACTCCGCAATGCCCAGCAATACTCCGCAATGCCCGGCAATACTCTGCAATAACCACTTCCCGCCCTCCGGCCGTCAAATGACGTCCTTGACTTTGTGCGGGGATATCTGAATGATGAGAGCAGCTACAGGGATCATTCAGATATTAGCTTTTCCAGCCGGCGATTCCCTACACCATAAGAACAATCATAGCGGCTGTTCCGCCGCTTGATCATTCTTACGGGAGGCGAGAGGGGATGTCCCCCGCCGCCCTCCGGTGCTTCTACCGACTCACCGCTACGATCAAAGCCAGGATTGTTGTTTTTTTTTTTTGTATTTTTTTCAGGCTTCCCAGCCTAGAGGTGAGATGTGGGGTCTTATTGACACCCCCCCCCCATATCTCACTGTAAAGAGGACCTGTCATGCCATATTCCTATTACAAGGGATGTTTACGTTCCTTGTAATAGGTATAAAAGTGATCAAAAAAATTTTTAGGGCGGAAAAACATGTCAAACTAAAATAAATAAAGTAAAATGAAGAATAAAATATTTTTTTTTTTTTAAAGCGCCCCTGTCCCCGTGAGCTCGCATACAGAAGCGAACGCATACGTAAGTCCCGCCCACATATGAAAACGGTTTTCAAACCACACATGTGAGGTATCTCTGCGAACGTTAGAGCGAGAGCAATCATTTTGGCCCTAGACCTCCTCTGTAACTCAAAACATGTAACCAGTAAAAATATTTAAAGCGTCGCCTATGGGGATTTTTTAAGTAGCAAAGTTTGGCGCCATTCCACGAGTGTGTGCAATTTTTAAGGGCGACATGTTAGGTATCTATTTACTCGGCGTAACTTCATCTTTCACATTATGCAAAAACATTGGGCTAACTTTACTGTTTTTTTTTTTTTTAAGCACAAAACATTTTTTTTCCGTAAATAACGCGTTAAAAAAATTGCTGCGCAAATATCGTGCGAGATAAAAAGTTGCAACAACCACCATTATATTCTCTAAGGTCTTTGTTAAAAAAACATATATAATGTTTTGGGGTTCTATGTAATTTTCTAGCAAACAAATGATGATTTTTACATGTAGGAGAGAAATGTCAGAATTGGCCTGGGTGCTCCAGAACGCCTGAAGGTGCTCCCTGCATGTCGGGCCTCTGTATGTGGCCACGCTGTGTAAAAGTCTCACACATGTGGTATCGCCATACTCGGGAGTAATAGCAGAATGTGTTTTGGGGTGTAATTTGTGGAATGCATATGCTGTGTGTGAGAAATAACCTGCTAATATGACAATTTTGTGAAAAAAAAAAAGAGAAAAAAAAAATCTTGATTTTGCAAAGAATTGTGGGAAAAAATGACAACTTCAAAAAACTCACAATGCCTCTTTCTGAATACCTTGGAATGTCTTCTTTCCAAAAAGGGGTCATTTGGGGGGTATTTGTACTTTTCTGGCATGTTAGGGTCTCAAGAATTGAGATAGGCCGTCAGTACTTCAGGTGTGATCAATTTTCAGATATTGGCACCATAGCTTGTGGACTCTATAAGTTTCACAAAGACCAAATAATATCCACCAATTTGTACTTATTTTTACCAAAGATATATAGCAGTATAAATTTTGGCCAAAATTTATGAAGAAAAAATAGTAATTTGCAAAATTTTATAACAGAAACGAAAAAAAAATCATTTTTTTACAAAATTTTCAGTCTTTTTTCTCTTATAGCGCAAAAAATAAAAATCCCAACAGTGATTAAATACCACCAAAAGAAAGCTCTATTTGTGTGAATAAAAGGACAAAAATTTCATATGGGTACAGTGTTGTATGACTGAGTAATTGTCATTCAAAATGTGAGAGCACCGAAAGCTGAAAATTGGTCTGGTTATTAAGGGGGTTTAAGTGCCCAGTGGTCAAGTGGTTAATAAAGTATTAAACAGTCTTTTTTTTTCCCTTTAAGTTAAATGTATTCTAAGCAACAACTGAAACATGACCATTTACATTTATTGCTCTCTATGTGTGCCCAAACATCACATACTTTGCTGTTCACTGCCACCAGCTCCAGGTCCACATTGCCGCTTCCCCAAACTTCTGGGTAATGGAACACACACCCTGAGTTCTTCACATGTGCATAGTGTACTAGGGACTGTGCAGTCTCCAGCTACTAGCAATGACTTGCGTGGAGGAGGGGTGGAAAGGTAGTAGCTTTGTCTGTGGATGGAAGGACACTCATTAACAGCTGGGAACAAGCACACAGGTAGCTCTATGCGACTCTGCAAGAAACTAAAAGATGATATCAGGACAATCACTCATTGGACAAGATCCTTCTACAGGAAAATTAAAGTGGAATACAACAAGAAAAAGCAAATCGTGTTCATTATGTTATTTCAAGAGCATCTGAAACATATTAGAAAAAGTTAAACTTTAATAGTAATAAGCTCGAATTTACTAAAAACTGTCTTCCTGTGCTCCTGTTGCACGGTCAATCTGCCAGTACTTTGTGTACAGTAGTTTTGCAAATATTTTGAAATGCAAAAGACCAACACAAAATCCTAGCTAAATATGAAATATGAAATATTGATAGTTTGTATTGTTATTAATGGCTAGCAGGAAGATCTCTAGGTTTCCTTCCACATTTTTGCAAAACTATTCTTGCCTGCTGCACAAAAAAATTTCCTGATATTTACAGAGCTCAATGGCTCAAACTAAAATACAACATAACACACACACACATAAATGAGCCAAAGCAGTGATCCAGACTTCTCTCCTTCTCCCTACTGCTGTGTACGGATGGCTCGCTACAAGAGTTCAGTCAAAAAATAAACACTTCTACCTGCTTTTTGTTTAGATTTTTCATAATGCTCCCTGAATCCTCTCAAGTCAAGAGTGCTCCCTGTATTATATATGTATTGGTAAACAAAGATTTTATACAGATAAATGTAAAACAAAAGTTTAAAATGTACACATTTTAATAACAATACCCAAACAATGACCATTATAGCTTTCTATTAAAACCCTAGGTGCACATAATGCATCTAAATGAGATTAAATTCAGAATTCACTTTTTTCACCCAGATTGCAAGGATACATTTGTGGAAGGGTTTAATTGTAAAGCCTCGTACACGCGGCTGGTTTTCTCGGCAAGAAAACTGCTGGGAGAGCTTTTTGCCGAGAAAACCGTGCGTGTGTATGCTTACCTGTCTCCAGGTAAACCCGCGCATGCTCGAAAGGACTTTGACGCATGCGCGGTAGCTTACAAGGGTAGTGTAGGGTGTAGCAAGATGGCATCAAATGTGACGAGCGCATGCTCGTCGTAGTCGATGACGTCACCGCATTCTTGACATTCAAAAGAACGTTGGTTCTTTTGAATGTGCGTGTGTACACAGGGCTTGGCAAGACAAGCTTGTCAGGAATCCCGTCGAGAAAATCAACGTTTTTTTTTTGACTGGATTCTCGTCCGTGTGTATGAGGCTTAAGTCTGTTAACTTGCTGCACATTTTCACTGGCAAGTTCTACACGTGCAGAGCACTTGAAGCACAAGTTCTAATTGACACTTTTATAAATTCAGCCACAGTAACCCCTGTGGTGGGATGACTATTGCACAACATAACTGAACCAGAACTTGCAGTAGACTTGCATAATGTTTGCAAAGAAAGGTGATCTGGAGTCATCCAATGTGGACTTGCTGCAATTGTGCAACCATCTTGTGAAGCCTGGCAAGTCTAGCAATAGCTTAGCAAGTTATTTTCAAACCTGCAGCTCAATTGCTGGTTATCTGGGGACTTGTCTGAATTGCTATGGGTTATTGTACTTAGTACACATTATTACTCTTTGAATAAAAATATCCAAAGTAGCAATTTGGGTTTAGATTTGTGCATACATATATGTTTTGTTGAACACATAATTCATGTGCTGTCATTTCCTTATGAGCACTGACATAAACTAATAAGGTGGAATACTCTAATTCAGTCAAGGGCAACCAGAACATTACCATATTTAATTTGTAATTCTAACATTATGCTGTGGAAGACAGCTGTTCCAGTCTGAAAGCTGTTTTAATTTACAAGATTACTCAGTTCAGCTGTAAACACTCGCAATTCCAGTAATGGAGAAAGCTGAATTGGGCAACACATTCTGGTCTACTTATGGGATTGTGTATTGTTTATTTTGTGATATTTGTTTCTAAAAATATTTATTTTCCCAAAAATTACTGGGGCTCCAAAATGCCCATTTAATAGTTTCAGCAAAAGTCACAAATACCTGTTATATTCATAATATGTGTTATATGTCAATTTCTATTTGTTGCCTTTTGCAGGGCAACATTCTCTACCATTCAGAACTTAGATAAAAAAGCCTTAGACCCGGTTCACACAGGGGCGACTCCGGACGCGACTTCTGGTCGCCCCGAGTTGCCCCAAGTCGTGCCATTTTTAAAACTAATTGAAGTGAATGGAGATGTTTTAATGCACACGACTGCAGTCGCTCCGACTTCAAAAAAAGGTTCCTGTACTACTTCAATCAGACTTCTGGGCAACCTGTAGGCAACTTGTACCATTGATTTCAATGGAAGTCGCTTAGAAGTCTGATCAGTGTTCATTTTGAAGGCAACTTTACAGGAAGATAACATACATTTCAAAGGCAAATCCCTCCCTCCCACAGAGCTGATTCTTGTTTTATTGGCCACTGGAATGTCTCCTGTCCTGGAGGCAACTTCAGTCGTGTTGTAAATCACCACTTAGTCGCTCTGTGATTCATGCTCAAGTCGTGTTGAAGTCTGAAGTCTAAAGTCGTGTTGAAGTCGTGTTGCCCCTGTGTGAACCGGCTCTTAAGAACATTCAACCAGAAGAATTAAAGAATATTCAACAAATAGAGAAATAACCTAACAATATAGGCAGCAAAGTCTCTGCACTGTGTGCAGTGTATAGAGATTCTTGTGCCCACCATCGCCTGTGTAATAAATCAGTTACTACAGAGAAAGAACTGCTATAGAGAAGTGATACAATGTTGCGGAGACAGAACTCCATTGTTTGAGAAGTTTACTGGACCAAAACTCTTCACAGATGAGCAACAGATCACCTAAGGCTATTTTCACACTAGTGTGATTTTGGATGTGGCTTCAGTCACACAGAATCGCATGACAATGAAATAAAAAATTTTCAATGGGGCCCCATTCACACAAATGCAACTCAGCATGGCATTATTTTTGAAATAGTTTGGTACTACTTTTGTGTGATTCCAGCAAAATTTTGGCCCAACAGAATATGCAAACCATATCCTGGTTGCATTCAAGTTGTACTACATAATTGCACTGACAATCGGATCAAAATCAAATTGCAGCAATTTAAACTTAGTCTAAAGTTGACAATAGCATTCAATTTTGTGTAACATGGTGTCCATCCACTATAGCCGATCATTTTCTGCAGTTGTTGAGTGCAGAAGTTTCCCTCACATTATTTTATCTTCTGGCTGAATACTTTTAGCCTACAGTTTTAGGCTAGTTTCTCTGCTGAAAAAACATGTGTCATACTACAAGGAAAAAAATAACTATCTAAATCAAATAATATCATGTGAATATCAGAATTCAAATTGCTCAGTGCTCAAAAAATAAATACAATAAAAAGTCCTGAATCCATCAATATTGTGCAAAAAAGTCCTTCCAAAATCTTCTTAGTTCAAACTATATGTGATGTGATAGTGATATTCAGTGCAACCACAACCCCTCCCTACTGGCCATACGCTATGTGATGGAGGTATAATACTGGCACCTCACTTTAAGCTGTGAACAGCTTTCCAACTTAGTGATCACCTTGATTGCATCCTATCTTTATATCTGCCTTCCTTTCAACAATGCTTGGTATGTAAGAGGATAAAAAAAAAACACATAGGTGGTCATTTACTATAGCGCCAATAAATGATCCTGCAGTCCCGGAAAATAGTACCCAATTAAGGCCAATTAAGACTTCAACTCTCAGAAACTGGGCCCACATACAAATGGAAATCAGCGCTATTGCCAGCGAACATGCCTGTCAGATCACATATGCGGGAATAGTGGAAGTCAATGGGGCTCGAACCTGCAAAATCCAAAGTTCTCACTGAAGGCTTATATGCAAGTTCTTTGCCATAAAAAGTGTATGGGGACCTAGGTCCTGCCGCAGGTGACATGTATCAATTGTAGTTTTTTTTTTTATGGCCGTTTTTTCAGGAGCATTTTTATAATGCTTAAAGTGAAACAATAAAAATTTAAAAATTCCTTTAAATATTGTGCCTGGGGGTGTCCTTAGCATGCCTGTACAGTAGCGCATCTTTCACATGTTTATTTTTTGTACTGCAGCAAAATTACATTTCTAAAGGAAAATATGTCATTTAAAATTGCTCGCGGCTGGGATGTATTGCCAGTTCCCAGCAATATAGAGTAAAAAAAAAAATGACTTAGATTCCCCCCACCAGTCCATACCAGGTCCTTCAAGTCTGGTATGGCTATTAAGGGGAACTCTACGCCAAAATGTAAAAAAAAATGGCGTGGGGGTCCCCCCCAAAATCCATACCAGACCCTTATCCGAGCACGCAACCTGGCAGGCCAGAAAGGGGGGGAAGAGCGAGCGCCCCCCTTTCTGAACCATACCAGGCCACATTCCCTCAACATGGGAAGGGTGCTTTGGGGTCCCCCCCAAAGTACCTTGTCCCCATGTTGATGGGGACAAGGACCTAATCCCCACAACCCTTGCCCGGCTGCCCTATGCCGTTTTTTACTTGATTTTTGAATAGCTGGATTTTTGGAATTCCACACCATAATATTATTGAATAATTACATACCATTGCATGCATTTGAAGAGTTAAAATAATGTAATAAACCAAACTGATGTGCATTCGCTAATTATGCTGCTGCGTACAATGTACATTTTCAAGAGGTGATACCATTGGTGGGATTCAAACCCGTGGCTTGAACCTTTGAAGGTAGCAGGGCATACCACTATGCTATGGAGCTGAGCATAATCATGCACAAAAAATACTATTACTAATGTTTGATTCTTTTTATTCTATACAATAATGTTTTACATTTGAGGCAACTAATATTATGGTACCAACCATGCTCATGTGCCATTGGATATTGGGGAGGGATGAGCCGAACATCCCCAGTTTTGTTCGCACCAGAACTTGCAAACAGGCAAAAAAATTGTGCAAACACTGTTTAAGTCTATGGGACACGAACCTGAAAAATCAAAAGTGCTAATTTTAAAGGCTTATATGCAAGTTATTGACAAAAAAAGTGTATGGGGACCCGGGTCCTGGCCCAGGGGACATGTATCAATGCAAAAAAACATCAGTTTTTTTAGGAGCAATGATTTTAATAATGCATAAAGTGAAACAATAAAAATGAAATATTCCTTTAAATATCGTGCCTGGGGGGTGTCCTTAGTATGCCTGTAAAGTAGCGCATTTTTCCCATGTTTCGAACAGTACCACAGCAAAATGAAATTTCTAAAGGAAAAAAAATATTTTAAAACTGCTTGCGGCTGTAATGTATTGTCGGATCCCGGCAATATAGATAAAAATTAGGGTTGTCCCGATACCGATACTAGTATCGGTATCGGCACCGATATCGAGCATTTCCCCAAGTACTTGTACTCGGGGGAAATGCTCCGATGCTTCACCCGATACCTGGGCAGTCAGGGATGATCGGTGCGGCGGGGGGAATTACAAGCACTGATCTGCCTGTATACATTTCAATAAAGCCTGACAGCTTCTCCCCGGACCCCCCCCCCTTTTTAGCTGCTTTAGTGAAATTTATACAGCGGTGATCGGTGCTTGTAACTCCCCCCCAACACGCACTGATCACCGCTGACTGTCACTGTATCTTTCTCCGTGCTGCTATACTCCTCCACGCTCTGTGTCCCCTTGTGTGCTGTTCTCCCCCTCCGTGCTCTGTGTCCCCCTCGGCGCTGCTCTCCCTCTCCGGTTCGTTTTCCCCCTCTGTGCTGCTCTCCCCCTCCGTGCTCCCCTCCGTGCTGCTCTCCTTCTCTGGGTATCCTTGTATCCCCCCCCGTGCTGCTGCTGTCGGCGCTCCGTGTCCCGTGTCACCCTCCTGCTGCTCTCCCCCTCTGCGCTCCGAGTCCCCCCACCATGTCCTCCTCCACCCCCTCTGTCCTCGGTATCTCAGGATGGAGAGCGGAGGTAGGAGCCGCTAAAGCCGGCTCCTTCCTTTTCGAATGAACAGAGTCAGTGATCACTGACTCTGTTCATTCATATAACTGAAACATCGTAACCTGTGTTTACGATGCTTCAGTTTATGAATGGAGAGGAGCCTCCTGTCCATTCATTTTAGCTGAGGCTGCAGAGAAAGGGACTGGGGAATCTGTGTCCTCAGTCCCTTTCTCTGTCTCATAGGGGAGATGTCAGGGGTCTGTTAAGACCCCTGAAATCTCACCAAAGCCCCCCAACAGCGCTAAAAAAAAAAAAAAAAGGGAAAAAAAAATTAATTGTAAAAAATAATAAAAATTAAAAAAAACACACTGACACAATCCACTCCCCCCCCCCCCCTAAAAAAATAAATAAAAATAAAGCACTGTAAAAAAGAAAAAAAATTGTAAAAAAAAAAAATACTGACACATGACATTAAAAAAAAGTATCAGTAATCGGTATCGGCGAGTACTTGAAAAAAAGTATCGGTACTTGTACTCGGTCTTAAAAAAGTGGTATCGGGACAACCCTAATAAAAATCATTGAAAAAAATGGCATGAGTCCCCGTCCCCCCCAGTCCATTACCAGGCCCTTTGGGTCTGGTATGAATATTAAGGGTAACCCCACACCAAAATAAAAAAATTGTGTGGGGGGGTCCTCCCTTTTTTCAAAAAATAAAGGGGGCGGCTCCCCGTGTGACGTCAACGGATGGTCACGCCCCATGGCTGTGTAAGAGACGCCAGACAGCAGGCGACAACACAACGGAGGAAGACGGCGATGAGGAAGAACACAGCAGCGGGAGAAGTAGGCGGGTGGCGGGAGAGACGGCGACAGAAGATGGTGGCAAGAGAGACAGCACCAGGAGGAATTGTCAAAAACTGGCTATTGTCTTTCACATTTCACTGCTTTTTTTGGTGAATGGGTAGGATTACAATGTACCCAATACCAATTCACATAGAGGGGCAGGATCTGGGGGCCCCCTTGTTAAAGTGGGCTTCCAGATTCCGATAAGCCCCCTGCTCGCAGACCCCCACAACCACCAGGCAAGGGTTGTGGGGATGAGGCCCATGTCCCCATCAACATGGGGACCAGGTGTTTTGGGGGAACCCCGAAGCACCCTCCCCATGTTGAGGGCATGTGGCCTGGTACGGTTCAGGAGGGGGGGCGCTCTCTCACCCCCCATTTTCCTGCGGCCTGCCAGGTAGTGTGCTCGGATAATGGTCTGGTATGGATTTTGGGAGGACCCCCCCCACGCCAAAAGTTAAAACAAATGGGTCCATACTAGACCTGAAGGGCCTGGTATAGACCGGGGGCGAACCCTACACCATTTTTTTTACATTCTGGCGTGGGGGGTCTCCTCCGAGTCCATACTAGACCCGAAGGGCCTGGTAGAGACCTGGGGGGGGCGGCGGCTGGCTTCCCAGCCCCCAGGATAGCAACCAGCTATATAAAGTGTTAAAATGAAAACCGCAAAACACATCAAAAATCACATCACAAACGCAACAGTTGCGCTTCTGGTGCGGTTCCATTGAAAAATATTACCCGCAAATCACATGAAAAAAGTCCCAGACCATTTCCAAAAACGCACTGGCCGCAAAACGCATAGATGTAAACTATAGGAAACCATGTTAAATGGACTGTAGAGTGTTTCTGCAAACTGCAAAACGCACTAAAAAATGCATAGGTGTGAACCTAGGGTCAGGGCCAGTTCACACTGGAGCGATGCAGGAACCCTGCGAATCCAGTGCGGGTTCCCGCATCACATACAACTTGCAGGCAGTTCCCACTGCCGTATGCAAATTTCTGGGAGTGTGAGTAGAAAGCTAATGACACCCCCCAAATCAGTTTGCATATCACAGAGCGAACTGCAAATTTAGACAACACCCATGCGATCCGATTCTGCTGCGGACCAAAAAAAGGGTCCTGTGCGAGTTTGGCCCGAATGCGATGCAAATGCAATCATACAATCTGTACGTCTGAGTTTGCATCACACAGACATCGCATTTGATTTGCAGTGCGGGGAAAATCACATCCGATGTCGGACAGCACAGCAGTGTGAACTGGCCCTAAGGCCCCTTTCACACTTGTGCGACTTGTCCTGCGACTCCTGCATCCATAGACCTCAAGATTACACTGGCATTGCTTCAAAGCACATCAAATTTGCGGCAAAAAGGGCTCCAAATTTGCAAGACTTTCAGGTCGCATAAGTTTGAAAGGGGCCTTTTGGACCTCAAGTACAGAAGTACACTCCGAAGAGTGTGTTTTCCTCAGGTGGGACTTTGATTTAGGTGACTGTTGAACCTCTCATAAAAGAGTATGTATACCAAAAGGTTCTTTATAAAAAGTTTTTATTGAAAAAATATATATGAAAGGCTGCTACTCCAAAAAATAAACACACATTGAAGTGACTATAAGCAAAATAATTGGGAACAGGCACAGGTACAATACATTACAAAGATAACATGTGACAAAATTGGTCGCAGTACAGGACCCAAATCTGTCTCAGGATGAGGCAGGGACCCGACGTTTCGAGGTCGTCTATATTGGTAGAACCTCTTCTTCAGGGGTAGGATACTGCATTACGATGACACTGGTATCATTAGTGCATATACATGCGTGTTTATGGGCGTAGCAAAAAAATATTTTTTTTGGAGGGGTTTAAAACGTATATGGATCCTGGTCGAAAAGACGGGCAGGACCGTATCTTCGCCTCGTAGTCAGGTCAGTGGGGGGGGCAGCAAAAACACCAAGCCAAAAAAGATGGTTAACCCAGTCAGTGCTGGTTCACAAAGGGCGTAAAAGGAGGTCTGTGCCCTGCTGACAACAGTTGTGCAAAAGGGTCGCAGAAATGGTGAGAGCGTGTGGCCCCCTCCCGTTAGGTGGTACCTAAATTGAAGAGAAAGTCTCTCTATTGCCGCACTCCAAAATAGCCAGACAGGGACAGTGGTGTAAAATTTCTTGGTTCCTAACTGTGAGGCTGGGGGAAAGATAATATGTGAACCCCCAAACAGTAACTCCAAAAGCAGCAATGTCAGAAAACCTATGCGGTGTCCGGCATTTCCAACTGAGTCCAGTGCTGGGTGTGAGTGCGGCTTCCTGACAGCAAGTTGCATGAAAAGTTAAATGTGAAAGGAACCTAATGAGATTAATTGATAAGACCTTTGAATTAGGCCCCATGTGCACTTGTGCGATCAATGCCTGTGTAATCTTGTGGTGTATGGACCTCAAGTCGCATCAAAGTCAAACCAAAGTAGTGTAGGGACAAATTTGACCCACTTTCAGGATGCACAAATAAGAATAGGGCTGAATTCAAAGGTATTATCCATGAATCTCATTCACACTGCTGTGACCTGAAAGTCACACTATTTTGCTGCCACTTTGCTGTTGCAACTTGGTCCCAACTTCTGGGAATGCCTGTGTAATATTGCGCCCTATGTACCTCAAGTCACATGAAAGTCACATCAAAGTAGTATAGTAAATTCGATTTTGGGAGTATTTTTTTTTACCAGCGCTATAGTGAATACCGTTTTAGCGTTAATTAGTGGGATTAGCACTAATTCACGGTAATTAGCGCTAATTACCACCGTGGCACTATAGTAAATGACCCCTTAATAGAGCAAGCCCAGGAATGTTAATTAAAGCATTTGTGTACGTTCAATGTTGTCCTTTAACCACTTCCGGACCACCGCACGACTATATACGTCGGCACTTTGAAGAGGGATATCTCTGTTATGGCAGCAGCTAGCTGCCATAACTCAGGTATCCATCTCTTCAGCCAGCGGTCCAGTTTACGATAATGGTGGAGTAAGATGGGAAGCAGCTCTCATTGTCTGAACGCTGTTTGTTTAAAATTAAATATTTAACTGTCATTCTGCTGTTCGGCCACTAGATGTTTTTTTCTGACACAGCTAACGGGCTGTTTGGACAGAGGTTTATAAAAGAGAGAGAGTGAGCAGGCAGCCATTTTGAGAAGGAGTTTTGTTCTGAGGACTGTGTGCAGAGAATCCTACAGAAACCAGGTGTGGAAACAGACTTCAGTGACCAGAACTGCAGCTGAGTGAAGCTACTTGTGTCCAAGATCCTGATCCTGTCCAGAGGAACGAGGAATTGCTTACAGGAAGACGGATGAGAGATGAGGAACAAAACAATATACACTGCGGGACCGCATAATTATTGGAGAGACTTTTTGTAGGCAAATTACTTTGCCTCTCTCCTGCATCCTACGTAGGGCACCGCGCTGTGCAGCATAAGGGTCCCAGCCCTCAGGCTGGGTGTCCGTAAATTTATTGTATGTTCCCAGAATTGGCGGTTGGGTTCATTTAACGCGTCTAAGTAAAATTCAGTTTTAACAAGAGCTGGTGGTGGAGTTGTTTTCCTTGTTCGTGACTAGTGATGAGCCGAACACCCCCGGGTTCGGTTCGCACCAGAACCCGCGAACGGACCGAAAGTTCGCACGAACATTAGAACCCTATTAAATACAATGGATGCGAACGTTCGGATTCTAAAGTGCTAATTATAACGACTATTATCCATGTTATTGTCCTAAACAGAGTTTGGGAACCCGGGTTCTGCACCAGGGGACATGTATCAATGCAAAAAGAAGTTTTAAAAACGGACGTTTTCCGGGAGCAGTCATTTTAATGATGCATAAAGTGAAAAAAAAAAAAGTCAAATATTCCTTTAAATATTGTACCTGGAGGGTGTCTAAAGTATGCCTGTGAAGTCCCACGTGTTTCCCGTGTTTAGAACTGTCCCTGCACAAAATAACATTTCTAAAGGAAAAAAAAGCCATTTAAAACTGCTTGCGGCTTTAATGTAATGTCTGGTCCCGGTAATATGGATGAAAATCTTTAAGAAAAATGGCATAGCTATCCCATCAACCCCCCCCCCCCTACCCCAGCCCATTACCAGCCCCTTTGGGTCTTGTATGGATATTAAGGGGAACCCCGCACACAAAATAAAAAAGGCCCTATATACTCTGAACAGCCGTATACAGGCGGTGCATACAAGACAGGGACTGTAGGTTTGCTCTTATGTAGAATCTGTTTGTAATTTTGAACAGCTACATTGTTTAAGTGTAGCTCCAGCCCAAATACCTATTTTTAAGCTTTTTGGAAAACATAGGGAAGGGTTATCACCCCTGTAACATTTGTTTTGCTGTCTGTGCCCCTGTTCAGAACATTTCACCTCACTTTGCGTCCCAATGACAACTGTTTTTGAAATGTGGTGTTTTTATTGAAACAAGGATTGGTGATAAAGCATCAGTAGAGAGGAGACACCTTTCTCCCATATTAATTCTTACAGGAGAGAATTTTCCTTCCAAGGGGTAGATTTCCTCTCACTTCCTGTTGTCTTCTTCCGTTTGCAAGTAGTAGTCGTTTGTAAGTTGGATGTTTGAAAGTAGGGACCTGCCGTATATACTCTGCAGAAATTGGCCCCTTAGGTGTTGATGTTGGCACAACACTGTAAGCACTCACAGTTACTCTTGGTGGGTGCTGGAACGCCCTGCTGTCAACTATTATATCAGGAATTGTAATAACATATAATTGTTGAACAGTGGTAGTAAAAATTGGGCCTTTGATGGTGGTGCTGGTGCCACAACACTGTAAGGCCTGACAGTTACTCTTGGTGGGTGCAGCAATGGGCCCTGCTGTGAATTATTAGATCAATAATTATAATTGCATGCCCCTGTTGAACAGGGGCTGAAAAATTGGGCCTTTGGTGGTGGTGGTGGTGGTGGTGGTGTTGACACAACACTGTAAGGCCTGACAGTTACTCTTGGTGGGCGCAGCAATGGGCCCTGCTGTGAATTATTAGATCAATAATTATAATTGCATGCCCCTGTTGAACAGGGGCTGAAAATTTGGCCTTAGGCACTGGTGGCTCAACACTGCAACCCCTCACAGATACTGTACTTGGAGCACAGTAATGAGGCCTGTTGCAAAGTATTGCATCAAAAATTGTAATTACACGCCCCTGTTAAACAGGGGCTGAAAAATTGGGCCTTAGCCACTGGTGGCGGCACCCATAAACCTAAATGATCTTCCAAGCTATCATCATTAATCGGATCATTGAGGAGGAGGAGGAGGATAGCCAGTCAACATAACAGCACAGGCACTCAGCATCAGCATCAGTCTTGAAGGGATGTGACATTTTAAAATCAATTAGTCTGTTATATCAGCATCAGGTGTGTGGTAGCTGGTGGTGATCCAAGACTGGTTCATCTTGATGAAAGTCAGTCGATCAACCGAGTGGGTGGACAGGCGCACCCTGTGATCCGTGACAAATCCTCCAGCAGCACTGAATGTGCGTTCTGAAAGAACGCTGGATGCAGGACAGGCCAGTAGCTCAATTGCATACTGTGCAAGCTCTGGCCAGTGATCCATCCTCAAGACCCAGTAAGCCAGAGGATTTTGGGTGGGGAAGGTGTCCAAGTCTGACCTTGCCCCTAAGTATTCCTGCACCATGTATATCAGACGCTGGCGATGGTTGCTGGAACCGATCATACTTTGAGGCTGCGGACTAAAGAATTGTCTGAACGCATCGGTCAGACGGCCACCTTCCCCACCGCTCCTTCTTTGACTGCCCGAAGCCTCAGCAACTCGTTGTCCAGGACCAGGAGTTTGTAACCTCCCAGTCTCTGGGAACGCGTTGCACAGACTTTTCTGCAAGGCCTCCCGGAGTTGTCTCATCCTCTGCTCCCTCTGCGACGGTAAGATAAGGTCCGCAACCTTACCCTTGTACCGTGGATCAAGGAGAGTGGCCAGCCAGTAATGGTCCCTCTCCTTGGTCCGAAGAAACGAGGATCCTTCCGCAGACTTTGCAGGATCAGGGAGGCCATGCAGCGTAGGTTAGCTGAGGCATTCAGTCCGGAGTCCTCTGGGTCACTAAGGACGACATGATCCGCAGCCACCTCCTCCCAGCCACGTACAAGTCCACTGGTTTCTTGGGACTGTAAATCATCCCTAAAAGACTGCTGCTGATGATGCTGAGTGCCAGCCTCCACCTCCATGCTGACACAATCCTCCTCCTCCTCCTCCTCCTCTTCCTGTGCGATGGGTGGGACAGAAGGAACACTGTCTGGGTAAAGGGGGCCTTGAGAGGCAAGGAAGTCCTCCTCTTCCTGCCTCTGTTCTGCTTCAAGTGCCCTGTCCATTATTCCACGCAGCGTGTGCTCCAACAGGTGGACAAGAGGTACAGTGTCACTGATGCATGCACTGTCACTGCTCACCATCCTCGTGGCCTCCTCAAATGGTGCCAGGACAGTGCATGCATCCCTGATCATGCCCCACTGGCGTGGTGAAAAAAACCCGAGCTCCCCTGACCCTGTCCTGGTGCCGTAGTCGCACAGGTACTCATTGATGGCCCTCTGCTGCGTGTGCAGCCGCTGCAGCATGGCCAACGTTGAGTTCCACCTGGTGGGCATGTCACATATAAGGCGGTTCTTGGGCAGGTTCAACTCCTTTTGCAGCTCAGCCAGGCGAGCACTGGCATTATAAGATCTGCGGAAATGCACACAGACTTTCCTGGCCTGCCTCAGGACATCCTGTAAGCCCGGGTACCTGCCCAAGAACCGCTGCACCACCAGGTTAAGGACGTGAGCCACACAGGGCACATGGGTCAGTTGTCCCTGTCGGAGGGCGGAGAGGAGGTTGGTGCCATTGTCGCAAACCACCATTCCTGGCTTAGGCTGGCGTGGCGTCAACCACCTCTCGGCCTGCCCCTGCAGAGCAGACATGACCTCTGCCCCAGTGTGGCTCCTGTCCCCCAAACACACCAGCGCAAGCACGGCATGGCATCTTTTTGCCTGCGTACTTGCGTAGCCCCTTGAACGCCTACGGAGCACCGCTGGTTCCGAGGACAAAGCACAGGAAGAGGCCATGGAGGAAGAAGAAGAGGAGGGGGTGGAGGAGAGAGGTGTGTCACAACCAGTAGTAGCATTTTGGAGGCGTGGAGGTGGAACAACCTCCAACACTACTGCACCTTGTCCTGCATCCTTCCCAGCTGCCAAAAGAGTGACCCAATGGGCCGTGAAAGAAAGGTAACGTCCCTGTCCATGCCTGCTGGACCATGAGTCAGCGGTAATATGCACCTTACCGCTGACCGCCCTGTCCAGCGAGGCCAAGACATTGCCTTCCACATGCCTGTAGAGAGCCGGAATCACCTTCCGTGAGAAAAAGTGGCGTTTGGGAACCTGCCACTGAGGAACCGCACATTGCACAAACTCACGGAAGGGGGCCGAGTCTACCAACTGAAAAGGCAGCAGTTGAAGCGCTAGCAATTTAGCCAAGCTAGCATTCAACCGCTGGGCATGTGGATGGCTGGGAGTGAACTTCTTTCGACGGTCCAGCAGCTGGGGCAGGGAAATTTGCCTGCTAGAATCGGACGTCGGTGTACTGCTAGCAGAGTGGTCGCAAGTACTTGGCTGTGACACACCTAATTCTACACCTTCATTCCTCTCAGTGCAGGTTTCAGAGAGGACTGAAGGTATAGTGGGGTTGGAGATCCCAGCTCATGCGGTGCAAGGAGAGGTCCACTTTGTTCTTTGGTGTGGGTCTTTAAGGTAGGCTTGCCAACGAGCTGCATGGCAGGTCAACATATGTCTGATCAAGCATGTGGTGCCCAAGCGGCTGATGTTTTGGCCACGCGATATACGCTTGAGACATATGTTGCAAACAGCAGCTGTGCGATCTGATGCACTCGCCTCAAAAAAGGCCCACACCAAAGAACTTTTTGAATGACGGGCAGAGGCAGCGCCCTGCACAGGCGGAGCTCTGCGGTGTGATTCCGTCGGTGTGCTGCCCATACGCTGGCCACCCAAGGGCATCCTGCCTCATTGGAGATGTGCCTACTCCTCATCCTCCTCCTCCTCCTCTCTCCTATTAGGCACCCACGTGGAGTCAGTGACCTCATCATCCCCTCCCTCCTCATCACTGGAGCCAATCTGGCAGTATGCTGCAGCTGCTGGAGCATGACTGCCAGATTGGTGTCCTTCTTGAGCATCCCCTCTCTCTGCTCTCACGCTACTGCCTTCCTCTATCTGGGTATCATCATCAGATCCTTCGAAACGCTGGGCATCCTCCTGGAGCATGTACCCAACACTGTGCTCAAACAGTTCGGGGGACTCCTCAGGAGGAGGACATGGTGG